>OX637308.1:12994850-14382034 GCA_951799385.1 Hyppa rectilinea | reverse complement strand
TTTTTAATAGACCTGAAGTTATCTTAATATTGTATACTTCCACATTTTGACTCTGTGTTTCAGACTTCTGCCTCAGGTTTCTTGTCTTCGGTATCAAAATAACGTTGTGGCGCTTTCTGTAAATCAAAAGTTATAATTTAACCACATTTGCGTTGAATTTTATTACTGGAATTAATACGTGGGATAATCAAACTACTTTACCTTTTTAGGATTCTTCATTGTAGATGTCTTTTACTTTGTAATTAATGTACTTTTTAATATAGGTAGAATCTTATTTTTATTTCACATGTGGTAAAGTAAAATTCTGTTTTGAGATAAGAGCTATGTCGTGACATGCTCGATTGACACTTCGGTTGACATTGATTGAGATATTTTGCCACAGGTTATGTTGAAGTTATTTCCAGTTTTTTTCAAGTATTTAGCATTAGCTTTAGTCGATTAATGCAGGCTAGTCCTGTTTCTTACTAAATAGTTTGGGTGATGTGAACTTAGAGCATTTAACTAAATGCTGTGGTTGTGAACCATTGCTGAACCCAATATTTGGTAACTCATAACCTTAGAGCATTTAACCTATATGCTCTAAGGTCATAACGTTGAAAAAGCATGACAATGCAGACGGTCTTTATCATGGCAATTTAGTTGGGGAGGAAAAGGTGCCATTCTTGGACAACGACTCTCCGTTGGGCGTATAAGTGTTCTGTGCAACGATTTCCGTCACAGGCATCAGTAACATGCAAAAGCAAAAGGACAATACCCTGCTAGGTTTTACCCTTTTAATTAGTGATCTGCTTGCTAAATAAAGGAATAGGAGCTGGAGTGATTACTTAATCTCATTCCCATCTCCACACAGTTGTTATAATAATTTTATCCGTTTCAAATAAATATTCACTGATTACTTACGGTTCGCAGCCTAACAAAGTGGAACCGTAGGTACTGTACTGTGTAGCGCATTTTAACTACATTATGAGATCGTACACTCAGAAGAGGTACAGTTACCAACAAAAATCGATAACAAATCAGTTTGCAAACATTTCATTCAAATGAAAAGAGTACTAAAATTAAAAAGATATAGGTAAAATGGAAATTTAAAAAGCAGTTTCTTGAATCATTTCGTGTCAATGTCTGGAATAAGTTTGTACCTACTCCTGTTGCTGACCGTATCTAAGTTATTGTTTTTACTACTAGGAAATTGGTTACTCGTTTATCGGACCAAACAGGAAAAATAATACCTATGTATAATAGGCAAGGAAAGGGAAAATTAAATATCCCTGTTCGGTACCGTAGTCATGTAGTAAAAGTTTTAAGTGATATTTCGCATTATTATTTAATGTTGAAAGTATTTTTTACTTGACGACTGAAGGATCCTACTCCAGTGGATGCGTAGCTCTACTTAGGCACTTATTGCCACAAGCCATCGTCAAGGAAAATAAAAACCACTGAAATAATCTTGGTATTTATTATTTTTATTCTCTTTAACAACACATACTCAATATTTTACAGAAACGTATATGACATCAGAGTAGTAACATAGTAATAGGTTTTAGTATTTAAATGCGAATATTAATAATTCCTGCGTACCAATGTGATACCGTCAAACAAAAGATTTCGATAAAAAGTCTTTATTTCAGTTAAATTAACAAAAACGAGATTTCTGTTTAAAACGATAAAATTGCACATGTCCTTGTGTAAAGCACATTAACTAAATTTATTGCAAAATTAACATTAACTTGAGTTAATTAAGCTATCACATATTCAGTAAAGTTAACAATAAATAAGTAACACGTAACATAATCACAGCAAGTGAACATTGGCTAACAAAGAAAGTAGGTATTCATTTATCCCTAAAATCGATTATCAATTAGTGACTGAATTATTAACTTACACGATCTAATGAGATCTCATTATTTCCTAATACAAATAAAAACGTCCCTATGACGTGACAACTATCATTATTCACAGTTTTATTTACAATCTGACTAGAAAGTCCTCTAAGGAGTTATTTTTTGTTTACATCGTTTATATTTCTATGTCATTATTTTAGTCTTAATAGTTCAGCGTTTGGGAGCTGCTGTGACTCTGAAGCATTTGGCACATTCCCAGCATTATCAACTTTTTAAGACAGATTAACAGGTTTTCTTATTGCTATTTTATTTTCTTCTGCTTGATAAAAATCTGAGTTTGCATCTGAAATTATAAGTTCACTAAAAATACCACCGTTATGTAACCGGTGAATTAAATTATACTTTTGTATAACCAAATGTAGGTACAATATTTACACATTGATTTTTATGCGTTTGTGAGGCTAAAATCGCTTACATACAATAGTATAAATTTCTCACCTAACAATTATGTTAATTTTAAGCATATGAGTAACAGTGTTTAAAATTTATTTTATGTCTATATAGTCCAGCTTACAGATAAAAGTCGAACGAATTTTCGAGTGTTATCGTGATGTCACATAGAAGTCACACATCGTATACAACGGTTTACAAAAGACATCGTTACCTAATACTTAGTAGAACACAGATACCTGTCTGGATGTCGCACACTGGACCCGGACACGCTGTACAGTTATACATATCACGGAACTATTTAGTCCCTCACATAATATCATGCAGTCATAGTCTTTGTCGTAACATCTTTGGTGAGTAGCTCCGACACTGCTTCCGCACTACCATCAACACTAAATTGTACTAAATTCAAGTAGTCTATATCACTGATAAGCTCCGCCGATGGCACTCAAGTTGGTTAACCACAAGTTCACTGTCGCTCCGACTCGGCGGCGCTCTGTGAACCTTAAATAGGTGTAGGGAGTACTGTGAAGTCCTGAAGCGCGTTTTTAACGGTTTCGTAGATGGGCCGGTTCTCATCGGGGCAGTAGCCGTCGGGGGAGCAGAGCGTCTGCAGCTTGGTGAGGTACGAGTCGAAGTTGTCGTGCGCGGGCTTGTCGCCGGGCCCGGGCGGCGCCGGCGCGCCGGGCGTGCCGGCCGCGCTGGCCGGCGCCGTGCCGCCGCCCGGGATCCTCACGTGCTCCAGTAAAGTGATCACATTGTTCCGCAGACTCTCGTAATACTCATTGAGATTATTGTTACGAGATATTATCGTTTGGTTCTCCTGAAACAGCGAGCAACATTTCAAAATCCAAAAGCTCTCGTCCTAGATGCACAAGCAAAACGGGCAAATCATAAATTTTAGAGTTGAGTGGCTACTGATAACGGTAGTGGCACCAAATTATAAAAAGGTTGGTACTCACAAATGTGTGATGTGTTAGTAGCACTCAAAGTTGGATGTTTCGAGCCATGACAGTACCATCTAAGTTATCAGACAAAAATTTTGGGTTAAAATCTTTCATGAGATGGATGAAGATTTTTTAACTCATGGTTGAATGTAGTTTGGGGCGCCAAGAAGCCAAGAATTTGGAAAAAAAATAAAAAATGAATTATTAGTATAATGTTATGAATAGCGAGTCTTTTAATGATTTTATATGCTACTTACCCTATCTCCATGTGAAAGATGCGTCTCCATAGCGTTGATATCTGATTTGAGACGCATCATCTGCGACTCTACGCGCGCGTTCTCTCGCTGCAGCTCCGTAATCTCCTGCTCGAGTGTCATCAGATCCTCGCCGTTCCCCGTCTGCATATTCATCTCCATCCCTGAATTCCAGAACATTATCTGTAGTAAGTTTGTGGATCTTAATCATATGATATTTTTGTAGGAGATAAAGTCAGTAATTAGGGAGAGATTTTACGTAATGATTATGAAATAAATTATAAATCTTTGATTTTCTGAATTATTATTAGGGGTGGGTTTGAAAAGATTAAGTAATAAAATGAGATACACACCTGTATAAGGCTTTGGGTACAACGGCGTGATATCGTCCGGGTATTTGGGCTTTTTTGGTTGCGGTGTGGGCGTCGCAGCTCCGGCCACCGGGCACCCTGACAGCGAGCGATGCGTTAGGAATGACCCGTTGATGTGTCCCGATCCGTCACAGCCAGGTGTCGGGCAGTTCACTCCGTCAAACTTTATAGCTGAAGCTGCTGCTGCCACCGCAGCTTTGTGTTGCTCCACTGTGCCTCCACTTTCAAGCACTCGCATTTTATTGCGGTTCGCGATCGGGCACCCCGAGGCACTGGGGAACGAAAACCAAGAACATTAAAACACGAACTTTTTTCCATACGCACACACTACATATAGGTACAATCTACAGTCTACACAAAACATCTACTTTCCACTGAGAATCAGTCTTACCTTCGATGCGATAAGAATTTCCCTGTAGCGTGTCCAGATCCGTCACAGCCCGGTATAGGGCATCTAAGCAGCGTGGAAATAACCAAGAAACTTATTGGATTACAGAAGAAATGCGGTTTTTACTAAATACTTCTTACAATAGTTCGAACTGAGTTGGAAGGTCAGAGGTATGAAAGCTATGCACGTGTCGGTTGTACAACTCCTAGATTCAATGCCGCACATAAATTGCGACAATACATTGAATGTAATTAGTTGGAGCCAGCTCAGATGTCGAGTGTCGTATTACTCTCTGTGATTACAATAGTTATAACTGCAGTAAATTACTTACTCGTGTAAGCAGTTTTATGTTTAGCAAGTAAGTTGACTGCTGTCATGTTTTTGCGAAATTTCTATTTAGATATTAGTCAAAGGTTATCCTAAAAATAGAAGTGTTAATGTGTGAGGATAGAAAATAAGTAACCCATATTTAGTTTGACTGAACTTGTCTACTCCTAACTGGTTTTGATAGAAAACCCAAGATGGTTAATTGTTAAATAGCAGGTTTATTTACCCGATCACGACAATAAATTGAATAAGTTAATGTTAAATTGCACCCAGCACCATTATACAAAATCAGATGAGCAAATGGTGAACTCACCTCAATGGCTCGGAGTCCTGTCCGTCTCTAGGCTTGCTCTTGGGCTTGTTAGCTCTGGGGCAGCCAGAGAGGGAGCGGTGCGAGGAGTAGTTGCCGGTGACGTGTCCGGAGCCGTCGCAGCCGGGCGTGGGACACTTGAGCTCCTGCGAATGCGGCTGGAGCTGCGAGCGGTCGGCGCGCGGACAACCGGACAGGCTGCACATAAACAGACTGCTTACAATGGCGTGCCGGCGCAGCGTACTGTAGCTTGCAGCGGCTCGCATAGTGGACATGCCATTCGCCGGATTCTTGTTGACAGACACAAATTGGAAGCCATCTAGCCCTAGATTTTGGAACTAAACCTTTGCTGGGCTGGATGCATTTTACTATAGGGTTCGAGTCAAATCTTCTATTACAAGTAAGTCACTTCAAACATCAGAAGTGACTGAAACCTCGATAGGCTTTGGTAAGTTATGGTAATAATGAAGTTGTCTCAGACTTTGATGTGAGTAGGTAATTCGGTGTGTCACGTGGAAAAGATGTGGTGCACGAGTTCCTTAAAATAAATGACGTGTCTCTCTTTCGTAGATACAGTGTATAAAGTCATCAATAGCAAATAATATGGCCGCGATTCGCTTTCTGGGTCCGTATTAGGCAACTAGAACTGGATCTGCGTTAGTATTTTTATAATGTGCCTGTGTTCTAATTTAGTAGGTACCTCCTTTACTTTAGTACCTGCCTAGGTACTGGGTAGAGGTACCTACTTATTTCTATTTCAACGTGTCTGCTAGATATTTCTTCGTAGTTAGAAGTTATGTAAAAATTGTTTGCTTCAGTTTATCTGGTCCCACGTGGATGGATGCATCGATTTCGGAATAAGTTACACTTCTACTAACTATCTACTTTCAGGTATTGACGATAATTATGTTAGAATAATTAGTTTTGTTAGTATAAGTAAACTGTTAAATTTAATTACACTGCAACAATCTTTTATGGTCTTCAAATTAGATAGTCATGTGTGAAGTTGCATACGACTTCTAATTAAGACATTTATTTAATGTGTTAATTAAATAAACAACTACGCATTAAAACGTCCAGTTTGGAATAGCGACCTATTTTCCTATTGTAAGTCGATACAAATAAATAATCATGTGATATTTAATAAGATATATGGAATTAAATTTTGTAGAATTGAACAGAGTTTTTGGTTATAAAGAGGAGAGCTGAAGTCTGGAGAGTAGGTAGCCAGATGTTGAGATTCTCTTCAGGTACGACACTCGTTAAGTTTGGTCGAATAACATTAGCACCCTAACCGGTAACTAAACGCGCGCTCGTTTGTCGCGGGCCGTGCCAACCTTACGACGACAGGCCACTGCAGGCCACATCAGATGCGACGGTTCCTACGGTCTGTCGATCCAGGCGCTTTGGCGCGATCTGGCCTGTGAAAAAGTGGGTCGTGGGACCGCAGCATAAGGTTGAATGTCACTTGCACATCATGAAACTACAAAGTCTATTTTTGCTTTCAAGACCAATGTGATGCCTATTTCAACCTGAGTTAATTTTTAACTTAAACAAGTTGTTTTTGTCAAAACAATAAAGTCGTCAACTGTACCTAATCAAAAAAGTGGAATGTATAACATTAAATGAGAAAAACACTTAATAAGAAGTTTGTTTCCTATTAACAAGTCCTAGAAGATGCTTAAAATTATGCGTGAATAATAATTATATTTCTTAATTGATGCATTCAGATAAATAATTAATTGAACTTGTCATGACTACCTTTGTTTGTAAACAAACTCGTAGCCCGATCAATGTTTGCATTTAGCGAATTATAAAACAAATTCAGATATTTTCGTTAGGTGCCTTTATTTAATCATTTAATGCTACATACTCAATGTAGGTACGAAATAAACTCCATTTTACAATTTATGGGTAATCGTAAAAATAGTTTGGTTGGCTTGGCTTGCATCTGCTAGTTTAGTTCTAACGAATTTAAATTTAGAACACACACGGAGATTTCCATACTTCGAATGTCCATAACTAATGGTGTTTTTGTGATATGGCCTGACCTCTTATGTTAAAACTTTATGGAACATTTTTTCTATTGGCAACGAAACTAGGATGATTAATATCAATATGGTTAAAAGTTTTCACCTTTAAAATAAGGAGTCAGCAGAATATGTAGACAGTTTGGTAACACTAAACCATCAATCGATCATCCAACTTTGATAGTCGCCGGCTTCATCACTTTTGACAACAATTCCCAGTGACTAACCTACTTTCATTCAAAATTTGATATGGGTGAAACTATGTAAATGTCAGTACTGTCACATTACACCTAAAAGCAAAATACCTAGACGTGTAAGTGACTTTCAATTCAAGCTTAGGGCATTTGTCCACCACAACCCTCACCGGGAGAGATGTCAGCATATGAAGGGGCCCCCCAGGGCCAAGCCTGCCGGGTAAGCGGGATTGTCCGAAAGGGTTACCGCTACCCCGGAACATAAAGGGCTACGGAAGGAACATGGATGGGTTTTAGTCAGTAAGAGTCTGACACTCCCTTCCGCTCCACCCAGAGCGGGAGCAACCATTGGATGATTTCCCAGCCTTAAAAAAAAAAAAAGCCCTCACCGGGATTTCACCGAGAGACAAGACTATCCGAACCGAACAAGACGTCCGTCGTTACGGCGATCGTTTGTCCACCGCGATCAATTCAGCGGTTTAGTATGTTATGAATGATAGACAAAACAAGTCGGGCAAACGGCACCGATGCGACGGCAGTGTGTGAATAAGAACAAACTTCCTTAAATTGCCAGCACATCGGCCCGTCATAATCTCAGACCTAGTAGTGTTCGCACCGAGGCAGCTGAGATGACGGCGCTCGAGTGACAGACGTGCGGTAGACACGCGGCCATAGTAAATGTATGTATCGGTATTTCGGCGCCGTCATCTCCTTCTCGGTGACGGCTGCGGTGGACAAACGCACTTAAGGCGATATAATTACGTAATTTCGAGGTCGACTTTACCTAAAATACCGTCTTAGGTACTTATATTATTTATAATTTCAGACAGACAAAATTTTGTTTTCGCCGATAAAAGATACCACGAATATGTAGGCGGAGCTACGTCTATTAAGATTCTTAGCACGTAAGTCTTTGCTAATGCGCTAATTGATAGAAAGGCAACACAGTTGTACAAAAGTGGGTGCCTTTAGTACGACTAATAAACTTTAGTTAGATCGATATAAACTTTTATAACAGACTAGCACTTTGCCCGCGGCTTCGCTCCCGTGGTCTTTCCCGTGGGACCCGTTATTTTTCCCGGGATAAAAAGTAGCCTATGTTACTCCTAGAAAACTAAGCTTTCCAACGGTGAAAGAATTTTTAAAATCGGTCCAGTCGTTTTTGAGCCTATTCATTACTTGACAACCAAACAAACAAACAAAGTTTTCCTCTTTATAATATTAGTATATAAAAAATAAAACCCAAGTTATTTAGGTGTAGGCACTAGGTACTTCTTATCAATTTACTCTTGAATCTCGATTGAACTAGCTTCATCTTTCTGACTAACCGACCCCTTGAAAAAATCTGTAAAAGTGCCCGTAATTGATTTATTTGAAATAAATGGTTTGAGTTTGAGTTTGAATCTCGAAACCAACTATATTAGGACCTTACCCAAATTTCTAAAAGTATTGCTGTGCTCACTATCAATGAGAAAAATGATTAAAACATTACTTCAAACATAAAAGTAAGTAGATATAGAAATATATTATAAAAAATCTTTATAAATAAATAAATATTGTCTGACCATAGAGATTTAGGTAAATGTGAAATCTCGGGGCATTAACATAGCTATTAGCATAGAGGTGCGACATTGTTCTGTCATTGTTTATGTACTAATCTTTTGAAAACAAAAGTGGAGTAATGAATTCACGAGGCACTATGTCATATGTAGGTACGTATGTAAATAAAGATGCAGGCGTCCTACGTATGCTACCACGTCGAAGACTGCTTCATAAAAACATACCTTATCACTGACGTATTAAGATTTCAAATTGATAAAAAAGGTAGCACCGATTGTAATGGTTGCGTGTAATGTAATTTTTATCAGGTTGGCGATAATAGATATTATTTGATTCTATGTGAGTATATTACGAGCCTGTTCCTTACGTAGCCGTAGCAAAGACTACGGATCGTCTCCACGTTTTCTTTATCACCGTTTTGTTTGTATAATTATGTATAAGTATAGATAAGTTTGTATAATTATTATTTTAATTATTTGCACACACAACAAGAAACACGCAGTATATTGTTAGAGTAACAAGGCGTAAAACAATTATTTAGGACGATCTGTGACGAGGAATATTAATAAAGGCATGCGGTTAGTTTGCATCAAAATCCCGTGGGACGCCGCCAATTGGCGCGGAAATGCGCAAATTGTCGCTCAGGGGCGCAATTGTGGATGCTCTACTTGGCCGTGCAAACGTAAAACAACGAACACTCTTTGTTTTGCATAGTTTGAAGACTTATCATAACATTCTACAAAAACTTTTAAGAAAATTAAATTATATACTAATCGTATCTAACAATCTATGGGAGCTAAGACTTGCAATAGCCATTTAAATATTTTAATTTCGGCCAGTAGTAGCGGTAATAAAAAATATTCTACAGAAATATTTCAATAAAAAAGGTCTAATAAAGAAAAAAAAGTAATAGTTCGATGTTCAAAATTTGCACAGCCGTAGACATTGCAACCGCGAAATCGTATTTTGCCAGTGTCTGCCGCTTGCCTGCGGTGCGTCGCGAAGTTGCCAGAAATGTGTCCGGAGCCGTCGCAGCTCTCGACTGGACACTGGATGAGCTCCTTCGACTCCCGTATCCGGTAACTCAGTTTCCCATAAAAGTCGTCGCGGTGATAGCTAGCGTGAATAAATAGATAGGTAACAGTATTGAAAAAATGAAATAAAAATAACTTGTTAAAATAAAAGAAACAAAAAAAAATCTCTAAAAAGTTACTGTTTCCCGTAATGATTTAAGTCATTAACCCAACGTAATAATAATACAACTACAGAAAAGTTTTGTAAACTAAAACTTTGCCTCCAAAAACGCTATCTAGTACGTGAAGCGAAGTTTTTGAATGTTTACAAAGTTGGTATTATTAGCTACTCGCTGTTGTGTTTACGTATTGGATGATAGGAAAACTATAAAAAGTTTTTAGAACACGACAAAAGTGATATAACAATTTTTATTCTTACCTATTTCGCCGCATATCTGCGCCGTCGTTAATATTAACGACAGGAAAGTGGCACAAATATAATTTAAAGTGTGTGTATCTTATCGTTCGCGTGTAGTTTATCTGGTGAGCGCGCAGCTCGCACGGCGCGCCTGCGCGGCCGCCGCCGGTATATTTAGACTGATCCACCAAGTGTGACTTGTGTTGCGTTCGAAAACTTGCAATAGAATTATTCTAACCTAAAATAACTTCACGTTGTGTTAAATTATTCATAATGAAAAAATGCGCTATGTGGGAAGTTTCAGAGACATGTGCTCACATAATGTTGTTAGTGTATTTTTTAGGTACTTAGTGTTTTTTTATACAATTTTATTTCTGCATTTCTCGTTCGTTTATCTACATGGTACTTTTTTTTCATTGTTTTAGAATTTATTTTACGAGTTACTCATATAAAACTGTTGCATGTTTAGTGTTGATAGGTTTTAAATTAACCGTGACAGTTATTTTCATTGACATTTTGTAAATGTCAAATCGTATGGTGCAATACGAAGTTCCTATTAGATACGACTGAGTAAAAACTTATAAATAAATTATAATCTACTGCGATTTAAACGCTCCAATTTGTGTGTTTCATTAACATTACCACGTCCTGCCATTACTGACCCGTGGTAAAATAAGAAACTAATAAAAATCTTCTGAATAAATTTGACGTACCGTTCTATAAATCGAATGCAGCGCCACCGCGATACGTCAAAATGTACGACCAGGTAGTAAGTGTCATTTAAATTAAATATAAAATTAAATCTTATATCCCTATTATTTTTCAATTTAAATCACTTCACATTTCTGGCGGTAAAATGATTCTGTCATCACAAAACATAATCATAAAACTTTCTGCGTGTATCCGAACGCATCGTGCTGAATACGGCCGCTCACCGCTCAAGGTAGCCAACTAGCCAAGTGTTCAGTGTTGAATGTTTTCACTTACGTCAGTCATTTTGTATCGATCAACAAAAGAAAACACGTTATGAGAATTCAATACGAGAGCGGAGCACACCTGTGCAATAGCTACGAAAGGGTATTTTATATTATGTTTTATATAAAAGATGTTGGTACAATTAAATAATAATGTACGTACAGACAGTTCTGGATGAACAGACGTGTCTCCGCTGCTACGTACAAATACTGACTAACGTTTTAATTTCGTAATCAGAACTTGTAAACGACTCATTAAAAATGTTGAGTGGGTAAAATTATGTTCTTCAGGTAATGGTACCTAAATGACTAATCAACTGTTTTGGAAATTATATCTTTATGAAAATTGTTTCAGTAGGTATTTATAACTTTCATACACTGGAATAAAGGTGTTATATTACTGTGACCATATTTTGGCACGTAGATGTAATGTGAGTAGAAGATGATATACCTTCCTTACATTGCAGTACAAAATGTGAAATAGAATTATCAGAACTAACCTTTATTTCATCCCAAAACAATAGAATAAAAAAAAAACAAAAAAAAATTGCTCTCTGGTTTCTATGCAAAATGTTGATAGCGTTCGAATTGCGTCCATATTGTTAAGGTCTTAGTGTCAATATTGTTTGACCCGGTAAGGTCATGAAACGTTACCCCGGGGGGTCTGCGTTAACTGCTTTACTCATTCTTCGAACAGTAGTGACCCTCGTTCACACGCTCATTTTACCTAATTTATTTTATTGATGCATTACTCGTTGGGTACGGTGAGAGAACCAGTATATTGACTTAAGAAGGATGGCAGAGTTTTACTTATTACATGTAAGTATAAAATTATTTTTGAAACGAAAGTCTTTAACACGGCTAGGCAAGGAGTAAACAGGCAGAAAAAGTGGCGTAAAAAAATCGTCATGCCGTGATGACCACCATGTATTTAAATACTAAAACAAAACTTTTTACACTTGAAAACCGAAGCTATACCTACTAGATAGCTCTGTATTCATATTTAAAGGAATTTAGTTATAACCGAGCGTCCTACGACACCTCCCGACTTTTTTTAAATCGGCCAGTTGATTTCTGTTGCTATCCATTTAGAAAATTAATGATGATAAAATCATACTACTTTCAACAATCTCCACGACTGTTTCGATTCCTCAAAACACTAGTAATTACCTATCACCAAATTTCTTACAAGAATCCGATGGGTCACCTGCTTAACCTAGAGTAGAAGTTTCAAGTATTTACACGGAGCGACTGCCGTCTGACCTCCGCAACTCATTAGGGAAAGGAAACTATATTATATCTTATTGCTAACTCGTTTTGAGTACATTTGTATTATCCAGAACCTCTAGGCTCCTGAGAAGACTGCCACAATCCAGACAGATTCGGTCTAGAGACAGCCTTTCCGGACTCCCAGATCATCCGAACGAGGTTTGTGCTGGGAGCCTGTCCAGCTTGCAATGTTTTATTACAGTTTGGACTATGTGAGTTCATCTCCAAACCAATAAGCAGGCTTGAATCTCCACTGATGCGGAACTGAAAAGTCATTGGCGACCGATGGTCATTGACATATTGCTGGTGCGATCCATCCTGTTAAACCTCAAAAAAATTTGTCTGCGTCCTTTGGTCTAGTATCTCTTGTCGGGACAGTATCGTAATTATATTCACCTGCTATCTTTGGGCTTGTCGTGCGGGGCGTGCGGGGGCGGCATGTAGCACGGCGGGGAGTAGGGTGGCGCGTGCGGGGGGTACGCGGGCGGCGGGGGGTACGCCCCGCATTGGTACTGGTAGCCGCCGTAGCCCGCTGCTGCGGCCGCTGCGGCGTAGTCCGGTTGGGCCAAGCCGTACCCTGCGACTGGATGTGGACTGACGCCACCGTAACCTGTGGGACGGGAAGGTGTTAGTGGCAACTGTTTCATGCAACACAGTGACTTCACCCAGCCCAAGTTAGGTCAAACCCACGCCTATTGCTTAGGTCGTCATATTATAAAGTTACCAATGTTACTTAAAGTTTTGGCGTAAGTATAACAACAGATATTGTGTCTAGCTGGCGGTGTTGCTCTTTCGTTTTCTGATGAACGCAGTAATGAATCAAATATTCCGTAATTATTATTTCAACCCCCGCGAGATCGCATGAATTATAATTATTCCAAAAACCTCAGGTGGCAAACTTTTGTGTACATTATAAAATTACTCCCACTCATGTTTTACCCACGGCGTGGTATACAGTACACGCTGAGCGCCGTGAGAATTCAGTAGCTATTATAAATTTTAATTAAAGCTTCGTACACAGTGATCCACAAAAACCGCGGTGTACACTGGCATGTAACCGCACCGTGTGGCGCCGGGCCGCACGCCGGCACTCGGCCGGATTACCGACGATACCGCGCGTGTACAACGCATGGGAGTGATTACCGCGGTCGCGTTTTAATTTGTACGACGTGTTTAACGGCACCAATGTGTACGAGCCCTTATGAGGGGTAAAATGTAGCTATGTAGCGAATATGGGACATACGATAGCTCGTATAAAAGGATTACATTAAAACAAAATGAGGGAAGAAAATTGTATGCTCTCATAATAATTTGCGTAATGAGTTCTTACCGGCGGTGTCTCGATGGTAAGCTTCCAGGTATGGATGGCTGCCGCCGCTGTCGGGAGTTGATTCTCGACTATAGGAGACTCCTCCGGGGAAACCTCGACTGTTGAAAAAAAATAAACACTTTTATTTAATATTCAATGATCAAGTATAATATGATAAAACCTATTGAACAAATTGCCTCACCTATGTGGTAAACGGGAAACACTAAGGTCGAGGGTCTGGCCCTGCGGACTGGGCACCTGGGGGCTGGTGGTGAGTTGTGGCGAAGCTCCCGGCTGCGGGCTGCCTCGGGCGCCGCCCCCGCTGCCACCACCGGCGCTTGTGTACACCGGCGATGCGTATGGACCCTGTTATGAAAATTTATTTAGTTTGGGCAAATAATTTAAAAGGGCCGATTATGTTTTGTCTAGTCCTTTTTATTGTATCTAATCTCACCTGTGGACTACCACTAGAAGTGGAAAGATCTATAGCGGGGCGAGGGTCGCGGGGGTCCCGGGGCGTGGGGCTTCGGGGCCGCTGCGCCTGGGCCGCGGCGATCTTCACCGAGAGGTTGATGGCGCTGAACCCGGGCGGGACGCCGGGGCCCATCGCCGCCACGCCACCCACGGCACCCACGCCGCTACCAGCCTCGTAGTGGTACATTGGTCTGGTGGACACGGCCAATTTCGATCATTTCGCAGGAGTTAAAATTAAACCGAAAGTCTACTAACGAACTGTCTTTAGCAATTAGCTGTCTAAATCTCATTAGAAATATGTTAGGATCTAAGCATCCCGTTTACCACATAAGCATTCGACACTGGTTGTTGGTGACCTACCTAGGGTATATAGGTCCGGAGCTGGTCTCCTGTTCGGACTGGTCTGTTTTCATGGGGGTGGGGAGGTGGGGGTCGTGGTAGCGCTCTTCCTCCCAGCCGTAGGGCCGCTGCGGGCACTGCGCCGGGTCGTAGCGCTCGAAGGCCGGCGCGCCCTCGTAGCACCGCGACTCGTAGCCGTACCGGGCTTCGTTCATTTGGCTACGAACGGAATTGTGACGTCAGACTTCGTAGAGGCACCAAAATTACTCATTATACATTCTAGCCTACTGCGACATGTTTCGTGAATATCTTACGGCATAACAAGAATATTTCTTCAATAATTAGAATGTTTCCAATAGCATCAATTCATGTATATATGTGCTAACATTATCTGTAAACTGTAGTAGTTACTATTGTAGACGAACCTCAGTTTGTAACGAATGCAATTACATTATTATGAATGCATGAGTGTTCATAATAGCCTTGAACTTATATTACAGCTTTTTTTTTAAGGCTGGGAAATCATCCAATGACTGCTCCCGCTCTGGGTATATTACAGCATAATTACACAATTATCATTGGTAGCTACGAATTAATGAATATACTCATGAAATTAATTAATATTGTAGGTCTGTAAATATGAGTGTAAACATATTATAAAGTAAGTTTTATGCTTATTGATGTTTAGGTAGAAATTACCCTTTTTGCAGTGAGTAAAAAGCTAAATTAACATTTCTTTTAACTGAAATCAAAACCCCAAATCGAGTACCAACGATCACTAAAATATTGCAAAATTTTGCAATTGGATGTTTATCACCGAAACACACCAGGTAACAATAGCAAAGAAACCAATACAGAGAAAAATGCATCCCGTTTTCCCATATATGCTTCTATGTACTGAACATACCAACACGTTTTCTTACCAGAACTAAAGACTTCATATTTAAATATTAAGACTGTGCGTCTAATGGATTTTTCATCGGCGTGAAGCGACGAACTTCCATTCATATCTTATTTAGACTCCTTTAAGGAATTAATATTTAAAAATCCTTTCTTAGTTATCTTTCGTTATATAAAGAACTCTTTTGCAAAATTTCACGTAGCAATGAAGGCTGTACGTTCTCTGTCGGTAAAAGAATCAAGTTTTATGTCAAGTAGATAAGCCCTGCGCCTGATAGGATTTTCCCTCGGCAAAAACGGCGAACTGTCAGTGAATGAATAACTTTAAAAATTCGGTCAAGTATATTTTATATATTTACCTGTACGACCTCACATGGTCATCCGGCGGCCTTTCATAAGGCGACCTCTGGTCGGGCGGCGCGCCGTAGCCGGCGTGGCGCGTCTCCATGGTTGGGGAGTCGCGCTCAGGCTCGCCGGCCTCGCGCTTCGGCACCAGCAGGTCGGCGGCCTCTCGCTTCACGGCGGGGCTGCGAGGCGATGCCTCGCGGTCTCGGGATGTACTGCCCGAGGAACTGGCGATGCTCTCCTGACTAATCGCGATTGGAGGCTGCGAGATTGAACTGTGGGATACTGGAGAGAGTGGGATGTTGTTAGTAGCTGTTCTTTATTGATGAGGTGTGTAGAGTATAGTGAGATTTGTGTCTACCAAGACTAAAACCAAGAAAGTGTCTTCTTCTGACGGTTTACTCTGTTAATTATGAGCCTATCAGAGAACGATGCGGACTTTCGTTGCGCTGTCGACTATGTATCACCCTTACACAGTCTTACCCTCAGGCAGTGAGCCAGATTTTCAGGTCTGCCCCTATGTGGCTTAGCGGTAACCTTGCCCACCGCGGCTGTGGAGTGTGGTATGCTTCGGTTAAGCTGACTATTACGTCACACTGACTCTGTCTCACCTAAGGGTCTGGCTCTCGAAGAACTTTTGCCGTGTTTGCGTACCGCTGGTGTGGGGCAGCAGGTCAGAGCGTGGTGTGTGTTTCGGCTGAGCTGACTACTACGTCACACTGCCACTGTCTCACCTGAGGGTCTGGCTCTCTGTGACCTGGCGGCGGCTTTGCGCGCCGCAGCTGTGGGGCAGCCGGACAGGGAGCGGTGTGTGCTTCGGTTCGAGCTGACGTGGCCGCGCCCGTTGCACCCCGGGGTGGGGCACTTCAATATTGTCTCGTGCAACGCCAATACTGCACAAAGACGTCATAATGTCAGCAAGTTAATGCATCTTTAATAAAATAACTAAATTAAAACTAGGATAAACAACGGTAGATTTAATTGTTCTCATTGATGGCAGTCTTCTAGTGTTTATTGTAAATAAAGAAGTATAAATGTCCTAGCGTATTGAGTGAAACCTTGATTAAATTAGAACAGTTGAAAGTAGTTCAGGATTATTCGAATACTTCTACCGAAACAATGTTAAATGCACTTAACTTCGCGAGGGTTAATCTTTAATGAGAACAACATAATCTACTTATCTGACTTAATTCAAAAACAACTAAAAATATCGCCAAAACGAAATAAAAGGGAACTAAAATACTGAAACTACAGACTACGCTGAACAAAATATAACACAACATCGCTAGAACAAAATGTGCGCAACTCAAACGGTGAAGCTGTAAATACGCAATGTTAGGTTCTACTTACTCTCCGGAGTGACTTTATCCTTTCTTGGACATCCTGACAGACTGGAGGAACAAATCATCATCAGTTTTCCGATAGTTCATATACATAAGTAAGGATGCAAGAATGTACCTAGTTGTTTTACATAAAGGATGATAATGAACTGTGGTCTAGGGAAAGTATTTGTTTTGAGTTATATTCTGCACCCTTAAACTGTAGAAAATAATGATACTGACACTACTGCTGATATCAGTACTAGAACTCAGTGTTTCAAAACTCTTGTGTGTACAGTACAGGAACAGTTCTCCCGTGACGGGCTTACAACTGTTGATTCTGTCGAGCTACTCGTATACTGAAAATCATTGAATCATCGACTCACCTCCTGTGGTGAGTGTATAGGCCGGTGACGTGGCCCTGCCCATTGCACCCGGGTGTAGGACACTTGTTGCCTTCTGTGAACAAATCGAGCGGTGCACAAATTAGTGTTTTCCTGATGAGCGGGTGGGGGCGTGCGCGCGCGATCGATACGCCGGGCGTGCCGCGGCCGGGGCGTACCTGCGCGGCCCCGCCCCGCGACCCTCCCACCCCACGCACAACTTAAAAGAAAAAATAAAGAACGCCAAGCGGCTGCGCGCGGACTAGCAATTTTTCTTTCAGGAGTTGCGGGGCGGTGCGCGATGCCCCGCCCACCGCCGGTCCTGACCCGTTTTTATTGCTCGTCGCCCTGACATAAACCCAGCTATCGCCCAGCAACACGAGGAAAACGCTTAGGTATTTTATATACGTTATCGACTTAGGTGGGAGTATAACCTTATTGTGACCGTCTCCTACTAAATTATGGAGACGTCCTACAAATGAGAGATGATTTGTTGCCAGCTTTTGTTGCGATCTCGATTCTGTTTGTAAGTAAACCTATAAGCTGGCGCAGAATGTTTCGAATGATGATACCGATTGAAGGCTAAATAATCCCGTTGTATGGATTTAGTTTTTATTAGATGTGAACATGTACACAATAATACAATGTTACATGACAGCTGTAGTGAACATCGACCCGGCTACGTTATGAGGTATCGCGAGACGACCTTGAAACAAACTTCTAGTTAGTTCATAGCGCGGAGTTGTATGTTATGGCCAGGTCGTTAAGAAAGTTTGGCTATCGTTGTTTGAGGAGAGTGCGGTGGTACCTCGTGCCGGCGGGGACAGCGCGTTGAGCGGGCGCGAGTCGCGCGCCGGCTGAGCGGACGGCACGGCGCGCGCTTCCTGCAGCGCCGTGGCCGCGCGCGAGCCCGCGCCCGCCGGCTGCAGCACCGTGTACTGCTTCGAACCCTTGTTCTCTTTCCTTTCGTGGTCGTTCGAGTATCCTCCAAAAGGTTCACTAGGCAATGAAGAATTGTGAAGCCTATGCTTCACTTCGGCGGGTGGTTTGAACGCCGACTGCGTGGAGTACGGTAACGCGGCCGTCGCTGCCTTGTAAGCGTTGTATAAGGACTGCTTATTTACAGACACCATTTCCCCTTTTCGTTTTGGCTTAATATCCCTGTCGTCATCGTATTTGTCATCACATCTGTCTGACATATCTATTTCTAGTTCATTGGAAGACGAATCGACGAGCTCGTCGAAATTAGGTGCTCCATACTGCGTGGATTGTCGACTGAGTCTGTCGTAATCTTCGCATTTTTCTATTTCTATTGTTATGAGGTTAGTTTTGGTTTCGTGTTCATTGATAATACCGTTCATGTGTTGAACTTGATGATGCGTGGAGAAGCTTTTCTGTGACATGTCGGACGATTGTGAAAGGGAAGACGGGATTTTCTCTGATCGTTTATCATCAAATAAGTTTTCGAATCCGTTGGCATCGTCATTTTCGTCACCACTATGTGGTTGTGGTGGTTCTCGAGTCCAGTTCCCGGACATAGTTCTTAAAGCAGCCTGCGTCTCTCGAATGAGTGTTTCGTCATCCTCTTCGGGTTGCCGCAAGGTCTGCGGTCTGTGCATGGGGAGTGGTCGTCGGCGGAACTCGGGCTCATCTCGTCTTTCGTCGTCTAGCAGTCTTCGTCTCCTCTTGCTGTGGATCTCCTCGTCCTCCATGGAGCCCTCGCTGCTGATGCGCTCCAGGCGTCTATCGTTCGTTCTAAATGTTTCTACATCCACGCCGAACTCCAGCCTCCTTTTGTTGATCTGAGACAAGGAGGCTTGCGAGGTTAGCGGCACCGTCCTGAAACAAACGTCGCAGTCAGAAACATCCCCGGACCTAGACAATGCCGATAATTAAAATACACCAAAAATATAATGGATCATTGTACTTGCGATTCGATTTTCCATCCACAATCAGAAATTTTTACGCGGAAATGATTCTCGGCGTTTCCAATCGACGTATCACATTAGAAGCACTTTGTTGTTATGTTTATTTGCACAAAAATCGTTCCCACGTAAAAACCATTTCACTCAAGAGCTTTCAGACCAAATAATATATAATTTTGACATCGTCGAAGACGTAAAGACCAAGTGGATATTAGTGATGAAATGTGTTTAAAATAATTTAGTATTCACCAGTCGGTTTTTTTATGTTTCCATATAAAAATTTTAAATTATAGAAATTTGTTTATATCTAGGTTATTTTGCATGTTTTTATCCGAAGCGTTGTTTTTATTGATTGTTGTGTGTGAAAGTATGATGATTGTTTTGATTACCGCGAGGGTCAGGGAACATCGCACCACGCATTTCAGATTAATGCCTAACGTTTTGTTTTAGTATTTTCTCGCTTTCAAACTTTTTAACAGTAAAATTAAACTTTGGCCAAAACTTTTCCTGAAAAGTTTTTGAAGTAAGTGTGTCAACGTGACTATTTTTGTTTACTTTTTATTGTGGCTTAATGGTCTTCAGGTTTGTTTTCGTTTGAGGTTGTATAGCTAAGTTAAGTCTGAAGGGTTTTCTTTGAACGAGTATTTATTACGACATTACGGTTTCTTTTGTCGTACATTTTTTTTACTCAATCTAGGTATTATGTTTGTTATGTAATTAAATGGGTACCTTATTTAAGATAAATACTTAACAGACCTTAGATCCAACACACATTACTCGCATTAGTTTTTATATAAGTAAAATACACTGTTTCGTTTTTAGTAACAAATTCAACCCTTGCATTCAAATCATGCTACTCTTAGAAAATAATAATCACACACGCACACGCATACACACACACACACACGTCAGAAAACAATCACTATTTCCTTCGTAGAGAAAGATCTTGGTTTACTAATGGATACTCGACTCAAGAATCAATTCGTGTTCATTACTGAGACTGGAATAACATACTGGAGTTCAACAGACAATATCATCTTCAATATAATCGTGTTTTCCGAGCCCTACAATAAAGTTAGAGCCATAACTCCATAAAGCAATCGGGCCTGATTTATTGATCGGAGATACTCTCTCTCGAAGTTGTGCAATATGCGCCCGACTCGAGTCGAGATAGTAATCGATGGTCCTTGACGGAGGTACCTTCGGGGGAGCCCACCGGAAGGCCGAAATACCGATAGTACGACGCCCGGCAAACATTTACGTACGTGACGTACCCTCAAGTCTGTACCGGTGTAAACCGAATTTACGTAAACGTGAAGCGTTTCCAAGCGTCGGGATTGGGACGGAACGCTGGTTTACGCGTTCGGGTTGTGTTCGTATGTTGGCGTAGGGTAATTAGATAAACCCTGAGGGCGGTGGATGCTTAACCGGTTTAAACTAGTGCTCGTGCGGACCTTTATCAGCGGGTGGCGAGTGGCGGGTTATCTCGGGGCTGCGTTAATTGTAATGCCTGGAGATTAGGGCGCGATATAAGGGCGGCCGCGGCGTGAATTTGCGGAGCCGAACGCGGCCGGATTAAGGAAGATGCCGAGATGAGACGTGACTGCTTTATATGGAGAAGTGATACTGTTTTGGGTTTCGAAACGCTTTTTATTAACGTTTTGGGTTTAAGTCAACATTTTGTGGTTTTGTGTGGTAAAGTGGTAAGTTTATTGTCGGTATCTAATTGATGTCACGATAGAAAGAAAAATGTTAGTTGGTAGCCAGTTCCTAAGGAGATCCAGCAGCTGTACTTTTAAAGACTGGAAGCTGAACGTCAGCCTATAATGATAAATAAGGTAATTACGTAATATAAGAGGTAAACATGATGACGAAAAGCGAATAAGAAGAACAATTACTAAATGTTAAATACTACTAAATAAGGAAATTATTTTAAAATTATGTACAGTTTTTTTTAAATATAGGTTACGAAGAACAATTATGTTGTAATAATAAATCCTTTTTTTTAAATTTGGGAATTGATGAAAAGCTTTGTTTGTTTTGTAGTAAGTAGTTAAATAAAGGAACAGTAATAAAAAATAATAAGTACCGTCTAATGCACCGCTTAAATCGAACCCTATTTGCTACCAATCCCAACATACAACTTAACAAACAAACTCACGAAGAAAGCCTCTATTGTTGAAAATCTCATTTTCATAATTTCTCATAATTCCTTGAAACTCTATTATAATTCCTTAGAAAACGTGAGGTAAGCGGAGCGCCCTGAGAGGCTGAGACCCTTTCCGCCCTGGAGCAATAATAAACACGCGTCGGCCTCCCGCGGCCCCTAAGACGTGGCAGCTCCGAATTCAAATTGCACCTTAGAATTCTTAATTATTGAAATCATAAATCAAAACGTGCCGTCTGCGCGGGCGACCATAAAATTGTGAGGGGGTAGGTACGAGCAAACTCGAGTGTGGTAGGATTAAGACATTATCACTTTTCTTTCAAGCAGTCGCGCCCTCGTTGGCCTCGCTCGGCTGTAAATCAGCGAGTAAATCCTCTGGATTAGATTCATAGAGTTGCCGCGGCCTGCGGATCGCGCGCCGCCGATAATGGCGGCGTGTGCTTGCGTGATTTTGCTTTTAAATCGACTCCCGGGCAAGATAAATACTCTTACAATTTAGCTTCAGCCTTGAGTTCTTGTTTAAATGGCTTTAATGGAACTTGGCTGAAGTTTATAGCGAATAACATCTGAGGCTGACAGATAGCTGGACACTTTGGATGGAAGTTACGCGCTTGTTGGGATTATAATTATATTGTAATCAAACGTATCGGAGACATCTTGTTTTAAATGATTATTGTTTGAAATGTTCAGATAATTTTACATTATATTTGCATAAGCATCAATCTTACCGATTCGAATATAGAAGAAAAGCCGGTTACCATAACTTTCGGAGTTGACAAGAACTAATTATTTGAACTCAATTTTTGTTTTACGTTGTCTCTTTTATTCTGGTAGGTAGGTATCTAGTTTAATTTGTTAAAGTGACGACGTTATCTGGAATATAATATCACTAGCTTTTGCCCGTGGCTTCGCACGCGTTAAATTCGGAAATTATCAGTGGTTCTCTGATATATATTAAGCATGTTATTATACATATAAACTTTCCTCTTGAATCACTCTATCTATTTAAAAAAACTGCATCAAAATCCGTTGTGGAGTTTTAAAGATCTACGCATACATACAGACAATTAGGACAGACGCGGGAAGTGACTTTGCTTTATACTAGGAGTGATTATCATCACTCTTCGGTTCTTATCCCAATATATTTGTTGTGGCGCAACATTTTTTCTTCTTCCATACTTCTCTATTAGTCTTCATCTCGGTGGTCACTCCCTTTCTAGCCGTATCTACTTTGAATCCATCCATTCTAACTAGAAGTATATTCACGTCAATATGTAGTATTTGATTAATAATAGACTAAAGACTTTGCCACCCATAGACAAATACCTACCGTTCTAAATGATTTCGGTGTTTTCTGTGTTCATGTTGAATTTCATGTCCGTTATAGAAATCACAATGTATGCGTGTAAGCTATGCGTTTTATAAGTCTAGTTGTCCTCAGAGACAAAAGGACATCGAAACAATACTACTTAAAACCGCTTGGTTTTATATCAATTCCAGTGCCCCCAGCGCCCAGCTCAAAAATCGACAAATAAATATCTTCGACGAATAGGTTCTTGCAATGACATAAAAACAAAAAACCGAACATAAATTCTCAGTCGTATAAACACGAATCGTCGTCGACGTCGTCGAAAACATTTGTCGTATTAGGTAGTAGATACCTATAGCGTATTAAATACCTATTTACCTACAACGCTTTGGAACGGGAATCTAGCTTCATATTTCTGACTGACCGACTCCTTGACAATCCAAAACTTTGAGTTTGAGACCCTCACAGTTACAATGGACATACATTTTATCTACAATCAGTTACACATAAATGCATATAAGCTGTCCTCCTGTGGTCCTCCCTTGCCGGAAAAGCACCTCGAGTTTGGAGGGAGTGGCTTTTAGAAGCAAACAATTGACCTCAAACTCCTAACAAAAGACTCAAAACATTCACAATCACTCACCATCTTGACTAAGGCTGCGTCTGCAGCTATTTGAAGACATATGAAAGGAAAGCCTAAGTATGGAACTTTAAGGACCCCTTCTCTAAGAAGGACTATCAAAATTACCTATTATCTAGCAGTGACGGGGCTTGAAATTTCGTAGGAGGGAAACCGAAGAAGAAATTGTGCAGTTCTTTCTACATAATATTTTATACCTATTGTACCTATATTTATATTATTTGGCAATTGTAGGCTCTAACTGTATGAGCTATTTTTCAATAATGGTATGTGAAGTTGTTCTTCCGAAATTCTAAGGAAGCCAGAAGGAAAGGAGTTGTTAGCACGCGATGCCTTTGTAAATTGGTAAAAGAACCACTACTTAATAAAGATATTATCAATTTCGGCAAAATGTCACGATATCTCCGGAATATTTTGTTTTATTATTGTCCATCTTTGACTTCATTGACATATATCCTTAAGAGTTAATAGCAGATTTAAAATAAAGTGAAGCCCTGACTCACGCGCTAGGTAAAAATAACTGTATTACGGGAGCCAGTGTTTTCTCCCAGTCAGAATGTCCTGGTTTTGATACAATAACGCATCATTTAAATATACTTTACAAGAAGCAAAAAAAAAAAAAATAATTTAAATAATAATTACATTCATTGATGAATTCTTAACTGAACACAGTCCAGCTAAAAATCCAATAAGAATTATAATTATAAGCCTGAATTTTTCGAAGACCTCAGTAGCCTCCTCCCACTTCTCTCTACCTAGGTCTAATATTATAAAGCCAAGATAACCCATACATACTGCCTGTTTTTATGCTCGCAAGTCTACGAAACTGAGAAAGAAGCAAAAAGAATCATAAAAATGGAAAATATATAGGAAATTCAGTGGTAAAACAAGTGGCTCGCTTGGGATCGGACGCAGAGAAAAGCGTTCATTGAATTGTTTAGTACAATGGCTGCCGCGTTTCACATCGTATGGCGTTCGAAGCGCATGGAAATTCATTTTCATGCAATCCGTACAAAAAATCTATGGAATATGTGTAGACCAAAAGAGTATTCCTGTAGTTCACGGTTTGTGACGACTGTTTAGTCTTTCAGTTTCTAGTTGTATTTAGTTAAGTGCTTACAACGTTAGTCAAAAATCTAATATTTATCTATTTTGATTATGGCTGGCGAATCAACAGTTTTGGAACAAAATTATAATAAAATACAGTCCCCCAAAACGCCTCCCTGCATCTATTCCTATTCTTTTAGTTGGGAAGAAGAAGTGGCGCAACAAACTCCCCAGCAGCACGTCTATCTGTTAATTTAGAAGAACATGATTCTATACAATAGAATTCATTGAAATCAAAAGAACCGTGAGGAAGAATGAAATCGTGTTCTTTTAATAATGCGTAATTAGTAATTATTCGTAGAATACCTATTCTACGAATAATTACTAAGATTGATGATTATATAACTAAATTTTTAGCAAGTAAGACACTATTTAACTTTTTGCACATTGGCAATTTCTACGCGAAGGTATATTTTTAAGTGTGGCTCCTCATGAGAACTACTCTTAAAACGTGATCACTGATTATGACACATACGTGTGCTTAAACTTACGATTAAAATGCGCTGAACAAAAAACCTACAGTTTAATACGAACCAATAGACTGTAATACACCTTTAGAAAAACATTTGGAAACCTTACGTCGTAATGAATACGGGTCACAATTCCATCCAAAGAGTAAGTGAGTGACTGAGTGATACAAGAGTGCACAGAATGAAAATCAATTGTAATTTCTATATCGGTTTTCTTTTCCAACTGAAAATTTTCAGCTTTGCTCACCAAACTAGGATGAACCAATTAAGATGATAATTTGTGATGATATTGCTTATTGTTCAAAAGTACCTATTCTTTTATAGACATGGACTCTATCATAATCCCCGGTCCGGGCAACATGTACAGTTTTCACAACGAGTTTTACGCTTGGCTTACGTTTTGAAGTAAGTGAGTAATACTTCCATAGAAATCCAGTTACTGACTGGGTTGTGGGTGGAGTCATAGGCAGTCGCTCCATGTAAAATACTGGTACTCAGCTGCATCCGGTTAGACTGGAAGCCGACCCCAACGTAGTTGGCAAAGGCTAGGCAGATTGTTTTTGATTTCCATAGAACTACATCAACTATATTAAAAACACTAATCGCAATACAAAATATTTGAGCTAATAATTTGAAAGTAAATAAATTAGTTATAATATATAACAACTAATATTGTTGTAATAAGAATATTATTAAAGCACTCTTCCTCTCTCCTAAGTATTTTAAATTTTGCTGTGCCCGACATTTTTCATAATTGTTTCTATTTAATAACCACCTGTGTCTGTACATTATGTATTACAATAAAGATTGATTAATTAACTTTCAATAAATGCTTCGAAAACAAAATTAATTGTTCAACCGAAGTATGATGATGTTCATACACCAATCGGAACGGGACGTACAGAGGCCAGCACATCAAGCTACCACAATCTGTCTAATTTCTTTGATAGTATTTCAACTTTATTGCAAAGACATAAGGTCCATTTTTAATTGAGAAAATTTGACAGTTAGGGATAGCTTGATGTGCTGGCGTCTGTACAAAGTATTAAATGAGGAGATTGATATTGACATATAAATTGTATACATCCTTAAATCCTTTGTGTAATGTGTTTAAGATACTAAAGGTAAAAGGTGTACTAAAGTATGTGTTCTGAACAGGGCTTACATCCAAGTAATATTTGTACTTTAAGAGAGTTATACTCAAACCCGGAATCGAGCATGAATCATCCTTCAACATTCGGATCATAACGATATTTCAAATTGAAATTCGATTGGATGGAAACAAATAGAAATAGTTAGTTTCCACGTTTAATAATAAAAAAAGAAATAGGAAATAAACATAACTTCACGTCTCTAACTCCGAAGGGTTAGGCAGAGGTGTACAATGTACAGAGGCCAGCACATCAAGTTACCACAATCTGTCAAATTTCTTTGATAGTATTTCAACTTTATTGCAAAGCCTTAAGGTTCATTTTTAATTGAGAAAATTTTACAGTTAGGGATACCTTGATGTGCTGGCCTCTGTACAAATATCTACCACACCAACATTTCGCCAGTTATGTTTAAGTTCCATCTAATAGAGGCGAGCCATCAACCTGGTACAAATCCAGATTCCGGGTTGCTACTGAGAACTTCTAGTGGAAGCCAGTACCTCAGGCCTGAGCCTGAGGCCTGAAACTGCCACGTCAGCCTAGTGCTCGTAAGGGTGCTGACACCCTTTTTTTTTTTTTTAAGGCTGGGAAATCATCCAAAGTCTGCTCCCGCTCTGGGTGGAGCGGAAGGGAGTGTCAGACTCTTACTGACTAAAACCCATCCATGTTCCTTCCGTAGCCCTTTATGTTCCGGGGTAGCGGTAACCCTTTCGGACAATACCCGCTTAGTGCTGACACCCTTACGAACACTAGACTGACGTGGCAGTTTCAATACTCAATACTTACTATTCTATACTTATTACTTTGTTGCGTTTATTGGGAAGTATACTTTGAAAAACTGGCTTCCTCACCAAGTGAAGCAGTAAGTTTATAGAGCTGAAGATACCGCCTTGTGTGACATACGACGCTTGTATAGTATCACACTCAATTAGTATAGTATAAACTTAGGTCATGGTATAGAAAATATTCTACCGATATAACTTTTTTTGAAAGACGGTTATAGAATAATCTTCGGTACCTGTTGGGCGCCACTTCGCAAGGCTACTTCATCTACATACGGCAGCTTACGTATTTTTTGTTAAGATTAATTCATTGTTTTTGATAACTATTAAATATATAACTAATTGAACGCGTAATCCGATCTCGTTATGTTTGGCTAAATTGGTATGAGGTTTAACATGCGAGACGTAAGATACAAGCTCCTAAATATGCAGAAACTTGTTTACAAGGAAAATGTGACTAAGTGGCCAATAAAAATTCAAATATATGAGTCCTTCTATTAAAATGGGCTGTTTAATTTTCAGAGATATTTGTTTTTAGATTCACTGTTGTTTAATCTTTTTCATTCACCCCTGCATAACACTTTTATCACAAAACATATAACATTTACAGTAGGTATCATAAATATTGCACTATACTCCGTTTATTATAACATTAGAAAATGTTACATGTTGACATAACTGTACTTTACAGTTGTTTTTTAAATGTAAATGGTTAATAGATAACATTGCTTCATATGTAACGTGAAATAACGGAGTTTAATATACGTCTATATAGAAATAACGAAAGGGTAATAACCGTCATTTGTCTAATGTTATAACGAACAGAGTATAGGTATTTAAATCACTATAAAATTTTGTTTTCCTTTACAGATATTCAACACGTCATTACTTTCACTGACCGATTTACATACGCACCTCCATTCGTTTATCGATTTACCAAACCCTTAGAGCAAAAAGCAACATATGACTGCAAAAAATCAATATCGCAATAGTTAAAGTGAGTTAAAATAAGTGGGGTAATAGCACCGCGGTGCATTGTAGCTGGCGGGCGCGCCCTAACCCCTGCCCGTACGAGGCAGGGCTGGCAGGATACGAAAACCAAATGAATATTATTTATTTTCTGTTTATTGGTGATGTTTTTTTATTTATTATCTTATTGTTTTTTTATAAGAAGCCTGCAACATTGCGGCCTGCCAGTTTGGAATCTTATTGTTTTAATCAATTTGTCTTATCCGAACAGGCTTATATTTGGAACAAGTTTGCAGCGTTTATCTCCAGTGACAATACATTTTTATTTATTCACTTTGTTATTTGGTTAGTTAAATTAATTGTTTATGAAACAACATACATAAAATAAATACTACTATTTTAAATAACTAATATGCGTTTATTAGACAACATGAATTCATGACGATTTCTGAATATTTTTTGTTTACTAAAATTTAAAGTAGACTGTACAACTAAAGACGACGGATATTTTCGACGTTAACAAGGAAATATAGTTAGTTTTTTTTTTTATTCTGCACCCTAATTACGTAGCAAAATTGCAATCAAAATCTAAATGATTTTGAAGGATATAGCTAATACGTTGCTTCTTAAGAAAAATTTGGTCAACTACGTAAATAACACGGTGAATTGTTAAAATAAAAGCAGTTCCTACTGTAGGTTTGATACGCTGGATGAATTGTATGTAGTAATGTACTGAAACTTAAGAATTGATACTTTATCTGGTATTATCATTTTTTTACTCTTTTTAAAAAATCACCATCTATAATTACGACCCGCTAATAATCTTGCACTACAGATTGTATAATTTGTTACTGATAGGTACTACAATGTCTGGACAAAATTATAATATTCTGCTTTAAAGAAACTTTAATATTATTGTTGAAAAAAACTTTAATTTATCAAATAATACATATTTCTTCTTCCTTAAAATCTCACGGTTACAATTCAGTGTGGTTTTTGCATACTTCACACAGTAATTATCAACATTTCCATCACAAAAATTGTAAAAAAAAATATTCTCGATTTAACAGTGATAGATAGCCCTGCCTCAAGAGCTCACCCGTGTCGAGGGTTATCGCGTGGAGTATCAAACCCTCGCAAGTCACATGCGATTCGAACACGTTCCACTTCCCTAGTATTTATTATAAACACAAGTTTCTTAACAATAAACACTTTGGTTTAAATAATTTACTTTACTAATTATAAGGCAATTTTTGAGGTAGGGTTTCTTTGTAGTAAACGTTTAGTGAACAAAGTTATATGATACTAGCTTCTGCCCGCGGCTTCGCTCGCGTGGAGGTCGGAAATTATCCCACAGGAATGTTCTACCGGGATAAAAAATATCCTATGTGTTAATCCAGGATATAAACCATCTCTGTGTCAAATTTCATCCAAATCTATACAGTAGTTTTTACGTGAAAGAGTAACAAACATCCATACATCCATACTTACAAACTTTCGCCTTTATAATAGTAGTAGGATACTGCTGACTTTTTAAATTCTCTTATATCTTTACGACACAATATTTTCTCGTTCTATTTGATGAACAAAAGCAAACGTAATTTCTGGATTTAACATTACACAATTATTTCTAAACTAGCTTCTGCCCGCGGCTTCGCTCGCGTGGAGGTCGGAAATTATCCCACAGGAATGTTCTACCGGGATAAAAAATATCCTATGTGTTAATCCAGGATATAAACCATCTCTGTGTCAAATTTCATCCAAATCTATACAGTAGTTTTTACGTGAAAGAGTAACAAACATCCATACATCCATACTTACAAACTTTCGCCTTTATAATAGTAGTAGGATTACTGTATCCCACAAGTTTTTTATTTGTTAACAATATTTTTATTAAAATCTTTAGTTCAATAGCGTCCTGACTGTAAGTTTTAACGTTGAATTGTTAATTAGGTTTCAGAGTCGGAAATACAAGTTTTGTTTATTTAGTACTTAGGTACTAAAAAGTGCAAAAATTTCAATAGTGTTTTTTTTTTTGTGGTATTGAAATGTTTGCGACATGTTTGGACCACTACATTTTTAATTTATCTTTTTATTCCTTCGCCCGTGGCAGCCCTGCGTTAAGGGCTCACTCTCGGAGGGTTATCACAGGTTGGATCGCACCCTCCACACGATCCGATGTGTATTGCACCCGGTAGCGTTAGGGTTGTGTCGAAAATACGTTTCTTCTACATTACTTGGGGATCTTTGTTGCCTCAAACAGCTGACGGGTTTTTTCAGGTTGCGTATTTTGTAAATATAAAGAGTTTGTTTGTATATTTTTACTATGTAGTTGCTCGTATCTTTTTGTTGGATATTTTGCTGTGTTAAGGTCAATTATTATGAACATATTTTGATTTATATTCAATGTTAAGTACATAAAGCGATAAAAGAACACATTATTTAACCTAATTAGTAAAAGATATGTGTAGGTATTAATCCAGCTACCTTTTTTTCCTTCCGCTCCACCCAGAGCGGGAGCAGTCATTGGATGATTTCCCAGCCTTAAAAAACTACTACCTTTTTTGCAGCTGTCTTTTGAAAGTAGTTAATGCTGTTAATTTCCCCACAATACCAGGTATATTTCCATAATATGGAACTCCATACTTGGAGTAGTTGTAAAAGAATAGCTCTATATCAAATTAAAAGTAGGTATAGTCTAACTGTTGTTACACTAATTTTGTTTTATTGTTTTCTATTGCAAGTTTATACCTGCTTGCTTTCCCATTCTTCGTAGGTACTTGTAACATTACCCACAGACGAACAATCTTCTGAATATTTAATAAACTGTACACCAAAAACTCCAAAGCTATACAAAATGCCAGCCTGCTGTAATTTTCCTACAAAATAAATGTCCCTACAACAGCATAAATCCCTCATCAAATTAACAAAATCATTCCCATACATCTGCGTAAAACGACTCCAAAATAGAAGGTGAAATAAGCGACATTTTAGCGGCCCATCAGATACGGGTGAAACAATTTAGCGCTATCAGATGGGAAGAGGCGCTACACGTGAAATCGGCGCCACCTCACCTGAATTAAACGTTTACGTTAATTACACGGTACGGTTAACGTTTTTAATGCGAGTTATTATGGATTTGATGTTTAGTGACTTTCTGGTTTGCGTTCAGGATTTTTAATGATGTTAACGAAATAGGGTTGTTTTTAGTGTGTTTTTCTTTGGAGAAAATGTTTTAATTAAATATTGTTAGAGAAAGCTTTAACTACACATAAATTAAGAAAAGTATATCTACCAAACATGGTTTTAAATAGTTTTTGTTGAAACCAATTCAATTTATTTATAAGAATATTTTTTAAACATAATTATTAGTACATAATACTTTTTTATGCCCGGTAAAGTCTTTTTCTCGTACTTTAAGTTTTCTTTTATTCATTCATTTATGAAAATCGGAAATGTTTTTATTTCCCATTTTCCTATCATTTTATGTGGCCTGTAAGTAAGTGTTGCTGGTATTTGATATTGCCCGCAGTTTTTTCCCATTAAAATATTTGAAATAGATTAAGATCTTCAAAGATTTAAGGCAAGTTTCAGGATTTAAATATTTGTTAACTTTATGATTAAAAGCAATATAACATATATTTTTTTGGATATAAGACAATTAATAAGGTATCTTTTAAAAAGTCACAGGAATTGAATTCACGTCGTCGCCAAAGTTAAGGTTATAAGAAATATGTAAAATATTCTGTGTATATTTTATATAAGTTAATATTGTGAAACAATTATTAATTTATGTCATTAATTATATCTCGTACCTATCAGCACAACTACTGCTCACCCTCGTGTAGTCAATAGGTAATGAATTTAGCTTCGCGCCATTACGTATTCTATCTCCGAGCTAATGCCGCGGTTATTTGCCGACTCGCTTATATTACCGACGTGATTACATTACTTCCGATACGACAAACGAGGCAGGAATAATCAACCTCACGGCAAACACACAAACATCCGATTTAAACCTCAAACATTACATACAAACTTAACACTACTCGACCTCATCAATATTTAAGACACATTATGAAAGCATTTCGTGAAATGGTTTTACGAGCGTGGGATTTGTGCGTAAACGATATTGTTTTTATCTTGAACACTTCTTGAATTTTTCGTTGAACACCGCTGAAATAACAATGCCGCAGATATTTTTCAAAACGTACAAACGCGACGACTTCTGGCGCGTCCAAGTTCGCCTTAAAAGCAAAATAGTTGACGGAATTCAAACGAAACTTTTGTAATCAAGCGGCCACTTACCACATGGGTCGGACAAGGGCCGACATCGCTATAAAACGGAGGGGCGAGTCCTCATTGCGCACTAAAGTTTTTATTTATTTATACACGGATTCACTGACAATTAAATATTATTTAAAAAAAAAACACTGCACTAAAATGCACTTTGGACTACTGAGTTTCGATTGGTAGCATATCGAAGTTCGTAGCACAGCGTAGCGCGTCTACGTCGGAAAAGTTTCTCTGTAGGCCGTGTCGGGCGGCGGCGGACGCAGGAGCTCGCTCCGCGGTGCGGGTGGCTCGCGGGGCGCTATTCGCGGACTATGCGGAGGTCGCCAGCAGGCCGGGCTGGCGGGGAGGGGAGGACCGGCGCGCGCACGCCGCCGCCCACGCCGCCCCGCCCCACACACCCGCAACCTATTTATTTCTAGTTACGTAAAATTTACGCGCAATACCCGATACTGCATTTAGCTTATGTTAAGATCCCGTATGCCAGTACATAAGCAGTAATGAAAATGTGGTTACATTATGAGCCGACATTCACGCCACGCCCGAAAAAGACAGCATTATTAACACTCTGCGCCATATACACAAGAGAATACGACACGCACGGCTATATAACGAACGGTACATAAAGAAACCTACGCCCTCTCGAATAAAAAGCTTTCAAGAGTTTCGACACCGGTCAAATAAAAGCCAGACGGTTCAACATTAAACGCCAATCAGTGTATTTCACGCGAGGCCACTTCTGGCCCCGGGCAGGTGAGGCGTGAACTGAAAAAAGAAGTCACCGCCGGTCGCCGGTCGCTGGGGGGACGCCGTCAACATTTGGCAGACGAGTTTTTTCGACCGCAGCCGATGCTATCGATGTCACTTAAACGAATTGAATAAACGCGTCGGACGGCGCCCTGTGTCTATCTGCGGGACTTTTTGTACTGCCACGGCTGTCCATCCTGATTTCATCGTTGATCCGACATATTCCAAAACGCCTGTCTGTTATTCAGCACTCCCCGCGTGTTGCTCCCCATTCATCTTGTATCAGTACGATCTCCCTAGCTGGTCATGTTGACTTTTATAGCCGGCAGTTTGTTGTTATGTTACGAGTACGTTCGGCACATGAATTAAAGCAAAAGTTCGATAAACTGTGTCGTCACAATCAGCTGTTGGCGCCGCGAGCGCAACAGACAATGCGATTAAGATCTACGCAGGACAACTTTCGCCGGCGCGCCGAGCGGCAGTTAGTTGTTATGAAAGAGAGAAATTTGTAAATTGTTCGCGCCCGAGTTCGCGAACTCCGTCGAACCGGAGTTTGTTTTAAGAGTCCAACCTTGAAACAAGAAGAAAGTAGTCCTGTAAAACAAAGTTTTGCGGCCGCCGTCGCCGGCGCAAGCGGTTCAAGGATTGTGCCCGAACTGTCTGTCTGTACAACTTTACCGATTAAAAGCTCAAAAGCTTCCAAAGTCATTTTAAAAGTTTATCTGTACGCGGGCGCGGCACGCGGGGAGGCGGGGGAGCGTAGGCGCCGGGTTCGTTATCATCCCACAGCAATACTTTAGTTAAAACCTAGTTTAACTTATTTACAAATCGGCGGTCGTCGGCCGAGGCGGGCCTCCTCCGCGAATTAAACTGTCAAAGTTGTGAAGATGCGTCGTCGTGACGGTGAGGCGGCGGCGGGGCCTACCGCGCGGCCTTGCCGACGACATGTGTTCGCACCGCCGAATAGTTGCCAACGTACACACTAAGTTCCTAGACCCTTCGCTACTTTGTTTTACAGCTGTTCCACTTAGCGAACTATGCCTCGAGTTGGGCGCGAGTTCTTGCATGTGTATTGGCGGCACACACCCGCATCCGAATAGTTTCATAAACATAACCCAACTTAGTTTTGGACGACTTTTCAAAGTCAATGCATACTAACTTTCGATGTCTGGGAGTGCGATATTACGATTGGATCAGTTTGCGGTGACTCTAATGCATTCGTTTGCTCGAAACTTTGTTTTATTGGATCAAACTTCGCAACTAAGTTAAATACGTGTCTTTGTTATTTTTTTTCACGAATTCAAGAGTAAACGGAATTAACAAAACTTTAAATTATGTTTTAAGTAGTTGAAAACGCCTTAAATTTTATTCATAATTGTTTTTGCGAAGGTTCCATTTCATAAACAGATATTCTACAAGTCTATAATTTAAGACATGTAAAGTATATTATCGCATCATGACGTTAACAACTGCATTCATTACCTATAGATATATATGTAAATACGAGTAGGTATCTAATTATTGATACCAGCCCAACAGGTACATTGTACCTATATTTGTAAGTTGTATAATATTCAAAAAACTCGTTGATATACTAGATTTGTAAACAGACGGTGAAATTAAGTCATACGGGACCTTACAGTCAGAACTAGGCGTGAAGTTCCAGGCAAAAACAATATGAGAGCTACGAGCAATGATGATGGTTCTGATTAAAAGTTCTTGAAGACAAGATACAAAGTAGGTAATGAGGTACGAGGTACTGAAGTCTAGAGAGCAGGGTGCCTTAAAATTCAGGGTCTGCGGGTTTGCCTTGCGCATAAACTTTTAGTTCAAGGATCTTTTGTTTGTTTTGGTTATGTTTTGTCTGTTGAGTTTTTTAAGTATATTTCCGGTAGAAAACTATGGCAGGTTGCGTTAATTGCCATTTTATTGAATTTATGCACCAGAGAGACGTTTAAAGCTAATATTAGACAAATTAGTTATTATCCTTGTTTGCACCACATACAAATACAGCAATAATATAAAACAAACTCTAGGGCCGTGGGGTCCGAGTGCTCATCGAGTATTTCGGGATATCGCCCAGCGGTTGGTCGACTCTACACGTGACCAGAGGGCTGGTCAATTTTAGGCCAATAAATCAGCATTGCCATCCATCGTGGCCACACTGCTAGCCTTTTGAGCACATTTACCACTGACAGTGATAGGGATGAATTTTTTGACGCCCTATGAGCTCTTCCCCTTTTTTACCACTTGTACATAGTAGGTATATTTTTTAGTTTAAGGTTGTATATATTGTATTTAAGATTTGTCTTTAATTAGTATCGTTAGTCTGAATAAATAAATAGATAGGTATAACAATAAAAAAAAAAAACTTTTGATACTCACAGCGAAAACTTGATTTATTAACTCTGATACTGACAACAGACAGTGCGGAAATAGACTGCAGAATAGTACTTAGTAGCAATCGTCGTAGCAAATTCGTAGCAACTTCGTAGACGACCGCGTAGACGACCGCGTAGACGACCGCGTAGACGACCGCGTAGACGACCGCGTAGACGACCGCGTAGACGACCGCGTAGCGGATGATAATATAACCGTGAAACAGTACGCTCTCAGTAATGATGTGAATGTAACCAGTCATAATATCCCTTTCAATAAACTCTCCCATAATTTCTTTCAACCTTATGTTCCGTAGCGAAAAACAACACGGCACCTACATTCATAATCGGCGTAATTACCGAAAATCTCTGTCGGAAAGTCACGATCAACAGTCAAGCGCGAGATAAAGCTGCCACAGCCCTCGGAGCGGTAGTCTTACCACCACCTCAACATGACCTGCTGTTCGCCTCAACATCTTAGAAATGAAGACGAGAGGGGAGAGTAAGTATGAGTTAAGGGAGCTCTGTTTATTCTGGCCGCGAAGTACGTGTTATCTTCGTTCGCCAATAAGTCACGCAATAATTACCGCCAGCAGATCACGCTCCCCGCAGTGCGCATATATTTATGATGCCGTCCATAAGTACACGTAAATAAATGCGGTTCGCGACAATTGTGCGGTTTATGGGCGTATCTGCCGCGGGCACGCGACGTGACTTTATTGTAACAATGTTTCGGTTCCGAGTCTGGTCTGCTATTGTGATAATGTAGGTACCTAATGAAGTTTGTAAGTAAATGTTATTTTATGTACAGACGCCAGCACATCAAGCTATCCCTAACTGTCAATTTTTCTCAATTAAAAATGAACCTTATATGTCCTTGCAGTAAAGTTGAAATACTATCAAAGAAATTTGACAGATTGTGGTAACTTGATGTGCTGGCCTCTGTACGATTCAAGATTTTTGAAATTTTATTGTCATGTTTACGGTTCCGTACTTAAAAACGAAATAAGGAACTCTTATAAGGCTATTTATCTGTATGTCAGTCTGTCAAGACCCTTTTCCTCAGGAGCGCGTGTACGTAAACATTTTAAATTAATATTTAATACGTAGATCTACGGTCCATTGGACCTTTTACAGCGATGCAATAAAAATACGGCCATTTATGCGATATTTTTTATAGAAGCAAATAAATCAAAACCTATAGGGTACTTCCCGTTGACCTAGGATGATATTTGGCAAGAAGCAAAGTCTCACAATTAAATATGTTCTAAAATCATTATTTCTTCTGGTTTTGTCACATAAAAAAATACTCTTTTGGGATAACGCAGCGGAGTTTTTTTTGTTTGGGTGTGTGGCATGATTTTTTTAGAGAAGTTTCTAAGCAATCAATTTATTTTCTCCGTGCACTTATTGGTCTGGTCATTGTTTGTCTTGATAATGTTATTTGGTATGAATGCTCTTGAAAATCAGTAGACATTAATAGAGTTATATAAACTACATACTTACCTACTTATAGAATACTTACGTTTTTGATGTGGACGGCCTGAATAACTTGTGTGTTATCTGTAAATAGTCGTTCTGTAACAAAAAGAAAATCAACCTTCAAACATCGGAAAATAATATTAAATTCTTGACAGTATTACACGGCACATTTTTAATTCACTATTAACCTTTAAGGGCGTGAAAGCCATGATTATGAGCAATTTTCGCTATGAAACCAACTCGGAAAGAGCGAAAACAAAATCAGCTTTTTCATATAAAAATGAAATATTTAACCAATGAAAATGTATGAAACTCTTCCACACCTCATAAAGAAACCTTGCCTGTTCACTAAGTTTTCAAACATGCCTCATTTCTCTGTTTCAACAAGCGAATATCTAATACCACATAATGACGATCAATGTTTATAACAAATTGCCTGTTACGTCATTCAAGAGACAAGTTCCGATAATCTGTCCAAACCCACAAAACAGTCACTACCCTATCAAAAAGCAATTAATTTCGAATCTATCCATTAACAAAACACGAAATCATATGTTTACATCCCATAACTATTTCATACGATATGGAAGGGTAGAATTGGTAAATAATCCCTGTTTCAGTATCAGATTCGTATGAAAACGACGGCATTACGTGTGGTCGACGCGTCAAAATGTGACTTTAATTGATGTTGTGTCGTTACACAAACACTTGGACTTGTACCGACAACATTAGTACGATTTGTATTGATATTAGTAATTCAATATTTGTTGAATAACTTTTTAGAGTTTATTTCAGAGTAACGGTCTAGAACCGGGGTTCCCAAACTTATTTTGTCTACTACCCACTTTAAAAATAAATAATTTTCAGAGCCCTCATTTTTTCACCTACTTAAAAATCACTATCTAGATGAAATTACAAATCATCCCCTAAGCCTCTTCACAACGCCCCCATATTTTTTTCTAGGTCACTTATTGCCCCTCTTTAGGCCAGCAGTACCCATAAGGGGGCGTTATCGTCCAGTTTGGGAAAGGCTGGTCTAGAATCTCGAGTCCACATTCTAACTAATGTCTAACTAATAAATCTTGAATTAAAATTAGGTTTTGAGTCCAGATCAGTATCAAGTATCAAATTTGTTTGTTTAAGATTAAGATTTATGATGTAGCATCTTACGAGCATTCTGTTCTAAATCTCCTTAATAATATTTGACATTACAGTCGAAAAGTCGGCAGTCCATACACGCAGTACTTGGGTACTTTGAACAATCTTCAAATTATTTCGTCATCTGAGCTTATACAGGTAATATCCTTAATAAGAGAAAATTAAAGTGTCATATGCGGCTCTGAAGGTAGATGTCGCTAGTAACTTAATATTATCAATTCATAACAAAAAACGGAGCAGGTAGAAGCTATAAGGTCGATCATCACATTCTTTTGTTTTTCATAAACGAAAACAGTCAGGGTGTTCGGAGCTAATACGATTCTTTTTGGTTACTCTGTCCTGCTGTCCATACTCCAAGGTCCATCGCCCGCATGTCCCACAAACGTGCGGGACGAGGGCGGGCCGTAAATTTGATTTTAATATCGAACACGTAATACCCTGTTTGCTTGGGCCCGTAATTGATACGGCCCTCTTAGCACGCGTCTAATACCTGTCATTATTTTCAAATTCGTCGGCTTTGCCTTTTAAACGGTGGATTATTTAAATGTTCCGTCCGTAACAGAAATTAATTTAGGTTTACTTTGTTTTACATAAATTAGTTTTGACGTGTATCTGTGTAGTTAAATATTGTGTTACAGTATTTTAGTACTTAGTAGACGTGCTCGGATTTGGACAATCATTAATCCTTAGAATCGATACGCTACTACAGCTTAGACCATATCGATCTTTAAACAGCTGAACTGTTTACTGATACTTCGACGTTTTTCATCCACACTTCACAGCCAATTTTTCTAAAACAAAATCTTCTTGTCATAAGTTAACAGCAATTCATATCCGAGCCAACACTTCAGGTAGCTACCTACGCGTCTCCCCCACCGCACAGATTATGGCGGTGCCATCAAATATGCATAAAAGCCGTAAAATGCCACACTTAACCGCTGGCTCCCCGCTCCGCGGCGTTGTCACCTGCAGTACTGCCGAGCTCCACAAACCGCGTCTTAGTCTCCAGACAGATGCTCAGACACAGAGGTAATTAAAAATTTCCCACCTCCTAATAAATTTGCATGGAAGACGTGAGCAAATATGAAAGTAAGTAAAGCTACGTTTTGAGTGATTTGTGTCTTGGTTGTCGTCCGAAGTACTTTTAGGAATTAAGTCTTTTTAAAAATTACTGGTAGCGTTATATGCTGAGAGATGATTGGTATATTAAATGTATCTAATTCATTCGTATGTAACTACGAATAAACAGTATACTAAGTTCATTAGATCCCATCTCCCTAACATAATCTAACTCCATTATTATGCATATTTAATACAGACAAAACTTAATTGGCTCTTCAAATAAATACATCAATATAACTACATAGCTGCATAGGTATCTCACAAGTTTCAGTAAACAGTAGATTCTCGACATCGTCGACTCATAACTTAATTATTTCCTTTCTATCAGAGGCACCCAAAACATCCATACATAAGTCGTGTGCTAGCGAGTACAAATCTACAATCCCATTATAACAATCACCTTCCCGTTCATTACTCGGAGCTAAGATACTAAATTTAAATTAACAGCCCCTTGTTAGTTGAACTATGTACATCTGCACTGAAATGAATTTTCATTTGGTAAGCGAAAATCGGAGTGTCGCGTGAACTAGTGGGCTTGTGACACAGTATCGCGTGAGCAGCATTTTAGCGTAGTTTTGTTGTTGTCTGGAAATTAAATGTAATTCAGATAAGGAGTAGAGGGTAACATAAACTAGGTAATTAACTTTATAATTTGTGCAATGTTTATAGAAAAGAAAGAAAAAGTGTTTATACAGCACAAACAAAACGCACATTTATAAAAATAAATTAAATAAGTCACTAAATACACCCGTGCAAACCAGCTTAAAAACCTTGTATTCAGAAACATTAAAACCATTGACAGTTAGTATCTCGACCATGGACAATGGATGGACCACAGACAAAAAACTTTTATGGTTGCTTCTTCTTCTTTTCGTGCGGTTAGTGACTAACCTGGTGTCAGACTTTTTATGTTGCCCATGTGCCTCTGAATTAGCTATAATACATGCTGTTGAGAAAATCTCTCAGACATGCTGGTTTCCTCACGATGTTTTCTTTCACCGATTTTTAAGCAAGTGATAATTTTACAATACGCTTATGAATCCGTAAAATCAGACCCTTTGGTTTGAATTCGAGACCTAAGACTACGAATTAAAATAGCTTAACAGAGGCCAATGATGGCCATGGGTCTCTTTCAAGTCACGCCACAATACCAAGCTTCATTATGTAAAGCAGTTTGTAATACATGTTCCCAATATCATGTCTCATGAACACTTTGTTTCGCTATTTTAAACTAACAAGAATCAGTGTTAAGCCATTACAATACCCCATGCTAGAAACTAAATATATCTAGCACTAGTAACACAAATAGAAATTCTGTCTCCATTTTACATTAAAGCATCTTTCGGATTACTATTCTCATCTATTTACTTATAACTACATTTATGAATTTCGCGTACAGTCAGAGCAGCCAATTTAGCCGGCGTCTCCGCCGTCTTTATCGTATCTTTAATGAACAATCATAAGCGCGGCGTACTTAACGTATTGTGTCGGTGAGGCGTTAGTGCTGCTGACTGTACCTAGCTTTGCGACACACTCAATGAGCTGAGGGTGGTTTGCGGGATTTGCGTTTAGTTTAAAAGGGATTTTTGGTGGTACGTTTTAAGTAGATTTTTGTTTTGAAATGAGGAAAATGTCTGAGACGTGTGACGTAGATTTAACTAAGCATTCTTTTATTACGATATTAAACTAGCTTGAATGTGGCTAAGTTCAAGTAAATGATTTGTAACAGCTTCACTGCTTTAACATCGTCTGTAAATTTGTAATTTTAGTAAGTAAGTGTTCGAATCAAATTCATAGTCATAAAACCCCATGTGACATAGTTTAGTCACGGTTGGTGTCGTCATCGACAATTCTCGACAAAAGCTAAGAAAAACAAGTGACGGTGTAGGTGGCAGCACCAACCACGTCCCACAGTGAAACAATGTAGGCTCGCACGGGAAATGCTAATACGGGCCGTTCCGTACAAATTGATACTCGATCGTCGCTCATATAAAACACTCCGCGAGCAAGATCGCCCCATGAATAATAAAGAATTGCCGAACGCCGACGAAGTGACGCGACACTGAGGGCAAGGATGGGAAGGACGAATATTGGGTATATGGAAGTGAAGTAATATGTTGTTTTATTTCTTGTATTAGTTTGACTCAAGTACAAAATATATTTTATTTAAAAACTTCAATTGATCATCAAAACTTATACAGTATCGTAATATAATTATGATTATTGCTATTGTTTGATTTTTAGAATAAACCAACGGTGACCTACATTAACTAATATTAACAATCCCAATTGATTATACCTGACTATTTGTTACGCCAACATTTGTCTTCAAAATTCGTCATTGTAAAGCGGCACCTGCATCCAAACCGCCCTTATTCCCGTCACGTCCACTATAAAACATAATTCAGATTTTCATACAGAGCCATACAGAGAGCTCTTGTGTTTCCATTCTGTTAAACCTCCCCTTGTCGCATAAAAATACCCCGAACGGCTGTAAAACACTGTGTTGACTTAACTGCCTTTTATTTGTCTATGGTAATTTTATAACACTATCGTATTATATTTGGTGGTATTATCCGATTTAGATTACTCTCTGTTAGTTTTCTTTGAACACAGATATTATTTTATACCATAGCTGCAACATAATATCACGGCTGGATTCCCTTGAGGCTTAGGCAGAGGTGTACCTATAGTACACATACATTTCGCTTGTTGTGCCGTGTTACCGAGAAATGGGCATAAATCCAGACTTCGGGCTGCTAGTGAGAAATTTCAAAATGAAAAACCCAATAACACTTTACCCGACCCGGGTCCGGGTCAGTCATGGTCATAAAGCCTTTCTTTTTGAGCGTGGGAAATCATCAGTATCAGACTCTTACTAACTAAAATCCATCCACGTTCCTTTCTTAGCCCAATATGTTCCGGGGTAGCGGTAACCCTTTCGGAGAATCCCACTGATGCTGATGGAAAAAATGTCTTGGGTTAAGAAAACTGATTTTTTAAACTTAAATAAGCAATTCGTCTGTCAAAATATTTTTTCTAAACTTTCATTCATAACTTCGTATCTTACTACTATTATAAATTCGAAGTGTTCGACGGGTGTTTGTTATTCAATCACGCCAGAACGACTGAATACCTCGATACTTTCTACCTCGATAATATCTTTTGGTGGTATAACTTTTGACATCTACTGTATGATGGTATAAATATTCCCACATTTCGCGTAGACTCGTAATTCCCTCATCTGAATAATTGAACTCATTACCCTTTCAGCAATAATTACACATCATAAGGCGGTGTGTTATTAAGTGTGATTGTGTTCAAAGCGCCGACTGAATCAGTGAGTATTAAATCACTAGTGTAATCTGCGCTTACATGATCGACATTTAACGTAGGCGCTTGTTGTGCGTAGCAAGGAGCTACGAAAGTGCTACGAGCGTAGCAGTTGTAGTGAGTTAACTTTGTTTTATGCAATGTCCTAGAGAATATTGTTACATTATAACTACATTATCTTACTAGTTTAGTGATACTCGCTTGTGGCTAAGTAACAACAGTCGCACGTATCGATCTATCAGGTTAAGCTACGCGCTGGGAAAAGGCTAGGCAGACTGATTTAGGGATTCTCGCTCTCTCTTTGTGAGTTTTGTTTTCTAGTTATTTTTCAATTGCGTGATCAAGACAATTTTTCATGTTTCAATAACTAGGAATATATTTTTCTTTTTTAAACCTGGACACTAGACAAATACTTTATTACTAATATCTGGATTGATACTGTTTTATACACAACGTATATAACATAATCAGCCTTTGGCAGTCCACTGCGGGACATTTGCATTTTCAATTTTATACACAACACAGTTTTTGAAAAATATTGAATCAGATGTGTAATAGCGATGACGATTCAAATTTCTTTTTTAGTCCGTCGGCTACATTATTAAAATGTGTTGGACACGTATTTTTTCTTTTATTTCGTAATCCAAAGATCCAAAGATTACGTCGATACATTGTGTTAAAATGTGGCATGACGTCACGGTTAGCTGGATTTTAAACCTAATTATGATGTAGCGAGCCCCCACACCCCAACTTTATTGCGTTTTATAAAGCATCGTCTGAAAAAGCAAAACATACGTGTATTTTTTTACTACTTGACTGACGGACTAAATACATATGTTTTTTTTTACCATGTTATCTTCTCTTTTCTTGTTCTATATTTATTACCGCCTCCAAACTAAAAACTAGCCTCCCACCTCCGCCTCTGCGTAGTGTGTAAATGGTTGGCGTGTAGTGTTTACCTGTGGAATCCGCACAGACAATTAGCTCTTTATGCGATTAAACGCTCCTCGTGAACGCACGTGTCGACGTCACGGCGACGTAACGCCTGTTACACGTCACTGCGGCGTGATTTACTGAATACGGATGCTTGAATTAACTGTTCGTATTTGAGTTTACGTTTAATAGTTTATTACGTATGTATGAGTGAGTGGATGTCACGTAGGTTGAAACAAAATTATGATCGAGGCCTGATGTTTCATTGCATGTATACAAGTAACATTAAATATTTTAAATACACAGGGTTACGTATGCGACTTTTTTCTGTTTACTCAAATGACTACGTTTGTTTTGCTTTTTGTTAGCTGGATTATTCTTTGGCCAAAGAATTAGCATTGCCATTCAACGTGACAATGCTGCTAGTCTTCTGCGCACGTAGAGTACTTCGACACCTAAGTGACCTTTTTGTTTTTGTATTTATTTCTATACAGGGTGTAACCGAAAGGGTATATACATACAAAAGCATATTCTTCTTGCAATCGCAAAAAAAATCAGCTCTTCTATACATTTTTGGTCACGTGACTCGTCGAAATGTGGGAACAGCTGATTTTTTTTCACGATTTCGGATTTGTCCCATAGTAAAAGTTGTTCAGTTTGGTGGTCTGTAGCATATCCTTTTGTATGTATGTACTCTTTCGGTTACACCCAGTATAAGTATAGGTACCATCATCTATCCTACATGTATAAATGACTGTCTAACTAAGTAGTTAGATAGTCATTTAATTTAGGTATGTATAAGTTGTCAATATGTAGAAATGTAACAAAATGAGTATACCTTATTACATTACAACTACATAAAAAAAAGTTAAACTATTCAAATAAAACTATTCATCAATAGTACAATTAGTTTGAACCTTTATTTTCAATTAGATACATGATTTCTCAACTAGAACACCTAATAAAAACATTAAGCTAAGTTCTGACTAACACTTGAGCAAGATATTACGACATGAGTATGTTTAAGATTTCGTAACTGACAACCAACTTTAAGTCAACTTTTATACTAATCAGTAAACAATTAATATAGCCGATGATTTGTATAATCAAGACAGCAAAAGCACAGACTATAGTCGAGTAATTAATAACATTCAAAACAAAAGCCCTCATTTTCCACAAGACTCCTTAGTAGCCACAATGCGTCTATCAGACGTGTATGGGCGTCACGAATGTGCATTCAGCAGTGAGGCAGGTGTCGTGAGCGAAGAAGGAAGCACCACAAAGGGCCCGTCAGGGGATGCTGAGGTGTCTCGGTGACCATAGAGTAGGTGGGTGAAAGTAAGTCCTAATATTTTGTTTTTAAACCTTTAGCATAGCAATTTTTCAATAGAAAACTTTTAAAATTTTTAGTTATGTAGATTTTGATTTATTTGATGTCATATAAATAAAGTCGCGTTTTGTTAGAGACACGTACTTTTATTTAAACTTTTTGTTCAAGTAAAGTGGACGTCAGTTAAGATACTGTCAATTCGTGATAATATTCACTACATGTTGTGTATTAAATGATGGGTATTAAAAAGCATTGCTTAAATTTTGGTGACTTTATGTTTTGTTAAAGTTAGCAGTCTTATCTTAATGACTGACCTATCTGCAAATTAGTTGCTCTGTGTATACTTCAGTCTGTTAATGTACACCAAGAAGTCTGATTCTACAGCGAGTGCATCGGCCTTCAGCATGAAGGAGCATAAAGATATTGAGCGTGCATTGTTGAGCGCGCCATTGTGTGCGGCGCGAATCGTCCGCGATAACACACCGACCGCCACCGGCCGCTTTGTCTCCCTAATTGTTATATTCCGAACAAAGCGCCAGCAGAAACAAACGACGTCAGCGCTTGTTAGCTCCCAGGCTAAACGCTTCGTGTAATAACATGTCCTCAAACAATCGAACGACATTTTCAATACGTTAGGAAATTGGCTATACGCGATCGCAATGCGAGCTCGAATGCTTTTGTTGTGCAGTTCTGCAATATCGACTGCACTACGGACTACGAATAAGTTTTTACTTAAACGGTGGAAACCTAATAGTTTTAACATGATTGACGTCAATAAAAAAGTGTAAAGAAAAAATGCGAATTCCATAGAGTAAATGAATCGGCGGGAATTCGCCGCGCCAATAGCGCTAATGATGTTCATTTTCAAATTTCGAACGGTTCGACGTTTATTCGTTTTAAAACCGCGCGGTGGCATGCTTCCCCCGCTCGACGGCATCAATCATTTTTAGAGGGTTTCGCTTATATCCAAGTTTTCTTCCTGCCTCCGTCCTCTGCTTCCAACTTTTACATCGAATGATCTCCACTGAACCAACAGAGCGTTCGCCGTAACCGCGTTTTGTATTATTTTTTGTGAATAAATAATATTATTTCTCGAGGGAAAGGGGGATTGGATTTCGTTAAATATGGTTTAGTAATTGAATTGAAATCTCTCAATGTCGACGTTCAATTAAGCTTTAGATTTCGCTCTTGATGAAGGCATTTTCTTTGTTTCAAGATACCTATTTATTAAATTAATTTTCCAATAAGCTTTTGGCTTTGATTCTTAGACATCGCTAAATTAACCGTCAATTCACTTTTAAACCTATTTAAAAAATTACAGTCAAGTACTTTTGACTTTCAATGTTATGATTTTGTCTTAGTTTTTATAATCAATTTAAAGTGATTTTTGTCACACTTGCAATACAAAAGCCATCACCCGGATTACCTTCATAATCCAATTATAAACTTTAAACACATTAATTACACTATCCATTACGGTGTCTGTCAAAAGTGATTAATGCTAATGTCGGACGTAAGATTTTTAACTAAGTTAAGATTAAAATAGCTTAGGGTATTATTTGTGAGCGCTCCGAGCGACGGATCACTCATCTCTCCCTTGCAAATTATAATGACACATCCGCCGGGAGGTTTTAAGCCAATTCAACTTTGAGGATTCCTGATACCGTGGGCAATGGTTTTTCCTTAAGAAATGCTGGCTGAATTTAAGGTGAAATATAAATTACGAGGCATTACCTCGATTTCGGATATTGTTATGAAATTTGAACTTGTGGAGTTTAGTTCCTCCCTACTAGGTACTTAGTTGTGACGAGTTTTGAAGTTCACAAGCGCAGTGGAATATTTGGATGAACAACATACATTTGCGTTTCTAACAGATAGTGATTAGAAAATATTTGATAAATGCTCGTAGAAACAGCTCTATTTTAGCTGCCCAAAATAAGTAAATGCATAAATCAAAAGAAGCAACATTAAACATTTGCGTAAAACAAACTTCAACCCAAAAATTTCATTTCATTGATACGACTGGATTCCGAGATTGTGCGGAATGAACAGTAATTTTATTTGTTTTTCTAAAGCGATACCAATAATAAGTTCCGAAGCTGCAGTTCTAATACAAACATTGATTCAAGAGAGTTCCCTGCAGGAAACAATTTGCGGTAAAAATCCGCACTGATAGACGCGATATGAGCAACGGGAGATTTTTTTACTTATTTTTGCCGCACGGGGGAGATCGCGCGCGGCTGATCTTTGTTTTATGAGAACGATTAAGAAAAGCATATTTGAAGTGTGTACTTGGCTTTATTTGCGCTACGAGAGGGAAGGCACGCTTCATTGATCTGTAATGGTTTTTCGCATTTTATTGCTGTAATACCTCGAGAGCCGAGGGTCGTGAGTATACGTTGTACGTTTTATTATGTCGAAATTAGTCGTTGTTCGCGTAAAATTAAAATTAGAATCTTGTTCGCGACATAATTCAGTTGGGTTCGCGTCGGGATCCTGTTATTTTCGCACTTAATTTCGCGGCGTTAAGCGTTGTATTGTGGCGCAAGGCGTCTGCTCGCGGTGATTAGAATGCTAAGTACGCACCCTGAAAGGGTTCCCTTAATTGTGCGGTGTTCCTTGTGGACCGCACCGCCAAACAGCGGCCGCGTATACAAAACGATGAGGTTTGACTGTGCTTAACAAGAGATGAGGTTGAATGTAGTGTATAGAATTGTATAGTATTTCGGGAAATGAAGTTTGTGTCATGTATGGTAAAATGCTGCACGTTTTCAGAAGAATTTATAATAATAATAATAAAATTGTTTACTACCACAAAGTTCAAGTACATTACACTGTAGGTATACCGAATCATCTGCCTAGCCTTTTCCCAACTATGTTGGGGTCGGCTTCCAGTCTAACCGGATGCAGCTGAATACCAGAATTTTACAAGGAGTGACTGCCTTTCTGACCTCCACAACCCAGTAACTGGGCAATACGATACCCCTTGGTAAGACTGGCTGTCAGATTTTCGGGCTTCTGACGACCCCTAACGACTGTCAAAGATGCACAAATGACAGCCGGGACCAACGGCTTAACGTGCTTTCCGAGACACGGAAAACAGGACACGGTATACCGAATAAAGATCTTATGGTAGGTAAGTACAATAGGTTCAACCCTGTCCCCTAAACTAGGCTAGGCCTGTATCTTAGGGGATTCAATTGCTAGCATAGATTTTACTTTGTCAATACCAACAGTTTCAAGTTTATTAATATATTTACCCATGCTTATTTCCGTTAAAACCTATGTTAGAGTCCAAATAATGTAAGTTTGAACTGAATTTCTCAATTACATTTTATGTTCGTGAGCTCAAGTTCCCTGCAAGGCAATCACGATGGAGACGTTTTAATAGTCAAAAAATTAATTGCAAGTGGCGTCGTCGTGATTTACATGACTCAAATGTGGTCGTTAGTGCGAATTGAACGAAAGGGTGGGCTTTGAGCTACCCCAATATAATTAAACTTTACTCTCGGCTATATTTAAAAAGAATAGAAAATAGCGTAGAGAAATCGCTATTCGAAAAATTAAACACTTTAGTAAATTATCAAAAGATGTATTTGATGTTTTGCGTTCAGTGGCTGCTGTCACAAATTAAGCATTTCAAATATGTATGAACCATTTCATAAATTAATGCGCGGCGCTTCTTTTGTTTTGGTACGGGAGTACAACGCAAAATAAAGGCGTATTAATTATTCAGCGCCACACTCGACGCAATCAGAATAAGTGCTGATGTTTCTGTCACCCGCTGCGGCCGCGGCGCGGTGCGGCGGCGGCGGTCGCGCTGTGCATGATTAGAATTCTTAAGCTGTGCCGAAGGCTCTTGATTAGAGGAAATTAAAATCATTATACTCGGGCGCGCACCGCACCGCGTCACAATGCCGCCGCTCTACCCGACTGACGTAAAAATAAGCGGGAAACGCACATAAAGAAGGAGGCTCGCCGGAAACGGAAGCGGCACCATCTTGGAGCCGCCGGGCGGGAAAACAATGGATTCGTTAATTAACATTTTCTTACGCCTCGCGGCTGTCGAACGAACGGTTTATCGGACAAAATATTTATGACGTAGACGCAATGAAAATTCCACCATGAAATCGCACAATTGAAATTTCGTCCATAGGAGGTAGGGATTAAGAAATTACTGAAGACTTTTCCTTCATCTTGCTTAAGGTGATTGAAATTGTTACTTTTTCTTTAATATGATCTTTCTATTAATTAAGTATTATAAGAAGTAGGTGTTATATGTATAGTTAGTTACCAGCTGACTACTACTGCTTTCTGAACTCCACATTAAATTTAAAAAAAAGCTTCTCTTAAAGAACCTTTATTTATAAACAACACAAAATATACCTAAAATAAATCACCACTCCAAAACCAGAGCCCCACTTATCACCACTACAAACAATGACATAGGTAAACGAACGAGTTGAACCGAATACTCATGTCGAACAAATAACTCAATGTGCGTACAAAACGTATCAGTGGTAGCTGTAATAGAGACGGAGTGCCGCCTGAGGCGAGCCGCGTGAAAAACGGGCGCCATCAATAACGCGCTATCGGTCAGAACAGACGTATGGCTTTGCCTATCGATCTCTGATTGATTGTTTAGTCTGTGGTCATTTTTGCGTTATGGTGGTGAGCCTGTTAATTTTATTTTTAAAATTTTGAAAATAGAACATGTTTTGGATTGGCAATAAAACAAAACTGACACGGTCTTGAAACCTATTCTATTATGTGTTAGGTAGCTCTGAATGTGCGTGTGTGTTTTTTAATAAATTGAGTGTCTTTTGAGCGTAAGTTTTTTGTTTTTCCCTTAGAACACAGTTGACTTTGGACTACTTAGTCAAATATGGATTAAATTCAACCAACATCACTGCACAATCAAGCCTATAAAAATATCTAAATTAACTTATCAATACATTATCCACATACAGCATACAAACCAAAATCGCGAAGCACCAATCACTGCTAATAGCCTGTCGGACATAATTATATTCGATAAACATTAACCTCCTGACAGAGTGGCATCATTTATCAAAGTGAACGGTGCACAAAATGCAATGCACTGCCCGACAAATAGTGACGTGAAATATGAATTAATATTCATATTTCACGCAGAACGCAGTTAATACTGCGTTCTGCGGATATGTCCGATATTTGATAAATGAGACAGGAAGTCAAATTTAGTCACTATTTTGCCGTCAATGTGTCATTTTTTTCGAGTGTTTCAAATTTAGCTCATCCAAGGTGTATTCTCTGTTGTGACTTGTCTATGGAAAAATGGATATAAACGTACAGACGCTAGCACATCAAGCTTTCACTAACTGTCAAATTTTCTAAATTAAAAATGAACCTTATGTCTTTGCAATAAAGTTGAAATACTAGCAAAGAAATTTGACAGATTGTGGAAACTTGATGTGCTGGCCTCTGTACCTATGACTTGCACAGTTATGATTAGAGTAGTGATTAAGAGGTTATCGTATTCTCTGATTGTTTAACTTACTTAAAGAGACTTTATTTGGAGAATTTTGTATAGCGTTGGACTTATGCTGCTATGAGATGACGTTGCCATGCTCACCCTTACCATTAACTCTCAAATTGTTAATTTATTTAATTCAAATCCACTGACATGCACATTACAGTTTTAAGTCTTTAATTGTTTCTAGCAGTATTATGGCTATGAGTGGCTTTAGTCGGCAATAACAATGTAGTAAACCGCTCTTAGTGGTGGATTACCGCCATTAACCGCTGTGGCTGTAAAACGAGTGATCGATGCGCACCCCGATGTTTATTGTCTATTACATGGACGATGGGGGACACTAGGACTAGTGATGTGGCTTATAGGATACTGATTTATGTCCATTTAATTTTGAAAAACGGTTTTTAAAAAGCTTTTTATTTGTGATTAATTTGGTCTTGTTTTTTTTTACAAATTTTCAAGTTCACAATAACTTCTGAAATTTGAAAAATGCATGTTTTTACATTAATTTAATTTGTTTTCAAGCGTTAAGTCATTAAATATAATCAATTTAAATTCAAACTTAGGGTTGTCAAAACGCAAACGCAGTTAAATACGCCACAAGTGGGCCACAACGGCAGCCGCAATCGCAATTGTCTCAATTATTAATTGTAGTTTTTGACAGACACCTGTCAATTTCGCAGCGTTCAACCCTTCCTTAATCCCCCACAAGACGCGAGGTGCTGGGACGTCTCCTTAGCCGCTCCCCCGGAATAAATTAGCTTTCTCCCGGCCACATCGGGATATAAAATTTTGAATATGAATGGAAAATTTTGCATTTGTAATAAACCGCTTTTCCCTGTAACGCTGCAGATGCGTACTCGAGCACTGGATAAAAATAGAATCTCGCCCAGTGTCGCTCCTCAGGTGGCCCGCCATAAATATTTATTAATTATTTTTTCAATAATCTCTCCGCTCTTGTATCCTCCAAGGATGGAGGGATATCTCCACCGTTAATTGCTTTTTGTTTCATTTGAATAAGTATTGTTTTTGACTGCTCGAGCGTGACGTCGACTTTTATAAAATCTCGACGATGAATAATTTTGTTGAAACAAAGTTAATTGAATCCATTATTGATTGTTCTAAATTTCGTTGGAAATATTTAGTATCATTATTTTTTATTAAAAGAAGAACCTTTCAGAATAAAATTAGGTATCCCTGTAAATCACGTTGGCGGTTGAGGTATTTAGTTATCGCGGGTTATTTTGATTTATGAACCTAATTACTTAGCTGAAATATTTGATCACGTACCTACCTATATTTTGTGTTATATACACTTTAATTCTATCATCATGAAAGTTGTTCACCAAATTATGTCGTCAAGGCAGCAGACTGCTTTAATAATGTCATAAAGCGTGCATAAAGCCGATTGAAAAAATCCATACAACCGATGTCGACATCGCTTCGCCTAATTGATTTTATAATTCGAAGAAAATTCAAAAATAGAACATTTATATTCGAAGCACGGTGGCGACACGTAGCAGCAACCGATGCGCCGATTGCGGTTACCAAGTTATTCCGATTGCGAGAGAAGAACAAATCCAAGCGTTGGCTTAAAAGTACCAAGTCTTAAGGCATAAAATACTATTACACCAACCGTACTAAAAAGAAAATAATATTTTGGTATGCAAGTACGTTCAGCCGCTTCACTTTTATTTTCATACGCTTGTATAATTTTATTGAAACGACTCAATCTGAGTAAAGATTTTTATTTTAAGAATAAACTTTGGAGTTTTTGTGGACTAATGGAAACGTAAGTACGACGTAAAATTTGATATTTCGAAAGTGAATTAATTCAGGTATCGAGTATGAATCGATTATGAGAACATGACTAGTGATGTGTAACGTATGATTTTCCAACCGTACGGTACTGGTGAGCGATTGTATCAATTTGTCCTCGTAACACACGGTTGCCCCGCGGCATGTAAATTTTTTATTTGATCAAGATTGTTATCGTGGGCGAATAGTTTGATAATGAAGCCAATTTTTTTTATAATACCCTTCGTTGGGGTGAATTTGGAGTGGTTTATTCCGTAAGTAAGGAGAAAATTACACACGTAGACGTGTCATTTCGTTGACAATTTGAAAGTCGTTTGGTTCCATTTATCTCGTTTTCTTGTTAAAGTGAATTATTAATTTGAGTCATTACCTAGTGCAAGTTTCATTCTGAAGTATTTGATAAGGTAATTTTGTTTGCAATTTTAAAGGCATTCAATAAAATTGTTAAGTTCTATGAGTTACTTAACTGAAGTCATAATGATGCCTACTAGGTACTTTCCTTTCGAATTATCTACCAGTCGGAAAATAATCCTATAACATTGCTACAACCTTCATTATTACTTATACTAACGGACACAGCTTCTATATACTGGAAAGTAATAAATTATAATTAATTTAATGCAAACTTTAGGCTATAATTTATGAAGGAGTAGTTGTCCAGTCATCGTCCATTTCGTCTGGTGGGTACCCGCAATTTGTCTCCCGGGCATTGTAATCCTTAAATTGATAATCGATGGGCGTCTACAATAGAACGTTAACGAGGAGCCAAGTTATCAATCTTGCCTCGCCAAGGTCACGTGTAGCAGAGATGTCCCATTAATGTCATTCGTGTTATTTATTGTGGAGATGACTGACGTGTTTCTTGCCGATTGGTTTTAAGTTTTGTTACCGTATTGGATTAATATTAATGATTTATTCAACCCCTAAGCTAATTTTCTCATAAAGTGGATTATTGTTTATTTTAAAATTGTATTATTGTGAATCAAGCTAATTTGTAGTTGTAGAAAGATGGTCAACAAATACAGAATACACAAATAAAAAAAGTGTGCCACATATTTTTCTGTTGCCTACACTGTACCAATCAAAACTATCAATGTCACAAATTATCTATCCGTATCCGTATCGCGACATCTACGCACCATAACGACATTGATTAAACTGATTCCACTGAGCCGTGGGAAGGGTTACCTATACGGTTGTTTAAGCAATATTGTCGGGTTTTGTAGAAAAAAGGAACTGAATTAAAACATGTTATTGAGTTATTGAAAACATGGTAGGTAAGTTTGACATTAGAGATTTTATTTGGGTAAGAAATTAAAGTGGCAAATGATTAGGCTAAACACAGTCTTCTCATGTTTATTATTATTAACACCTTAATTTGAAAACTATGCAAAAACCAATTTTTAAAGAGTGAATGTTGAGTTTTTTGCTGTCTCTTCTCCATAAGAACCGACCAATTGGAACCGTGCTTCAAACTTATGACGTCTGTATTAGGGTCCCATCCAGGTTTATGTTAAATATTTTGATGTGTATTGAACCAAATAAAAAAAAACCTGCTTACTTAAGTCAAACAATGAACAATAACTCAATGTTTCTACTTCTCTTTGCGTTTAATCGTGCAGTATTTAATTCTGAAAGCCCTTGTCTACAATTGCCGCCTACTTAGCAAACGTTAGATTACTATCTAGGCACGCAGGTTAAATGAAAGTTAAAAACAATTTACCCGTAGCTGATACAAAAGGGTTACAAATTAGTCATTCATGCGTACCTTTATTTATTGGAATATTGAATAATTTTCTTCAGTCGCTAAGAAGAAATTGTGTTTTTAATTGCTTTTAGAAAATTTCAGCTAAAGAAAAAACTGACTGTGATATACCGAGAGCATTATGATTACGTATGTAAACCAATTAAAAAAAAATGTTATGCTAACTGCGAACTATGTATGTAAACTCCTTAGATACAATCTCGTATCGCCATCCTTTTAAAATAGGTTATTAGGCACACACACATAATTATGCGTAAGTAATTTATTTTTAGAAGGTACCTAACATAAATAAATATAAAAACAATAGAATTCGGGGTGAATTAGAGGTTTTGTAAGAAGAAGAATCCCTTTTTCTGTGCGTAGGCCGGTTGACGGACATCAGATGGCTAATGTCAAAAAAGACGCGCGTCGTCTGTTTTTCACACGTCTTCTAGAACATTCTGGAAGCTGCGCCCTTCTTAGACCAACGGATTGTGGCGGGAGCGATTCGAAATAGCTTCGCGTTAAAGCCATTTAATTTTATATTTTCCATCAATAACTTAAGCTATGAAAGGATTATTAGGTGTATTACAAAGTAACATCGGCTTAATAAAGATGTGGAGTGGCTCGATATTAAAGAGCTCGTATATCATAAGCCAAAACAAAAAAAAAACAAAAAAAAAGGCTCAATGTCAACGTGGGGCAGTCTTGATGTATTTATATTCAACGATGGATTATTTGAATAAACTACTAGAATATGATATTAGAAGTTATTGAACTCTTATTCTTTGGTGAAATTGGAGAACAATACACGTCTCTGCATGTATCTTTAGTATCATTCGTAATGTAATGTTAGAACCAAAGTTATACTAAGTTATTAATGATGAATTGAATGAAGTTTTTGATGCCCTTTGATTGCTTTTTTTTCTCCCGTTTTATATACTTGTACCTACATAGTTATTGTAAATAAAATTAATAATTTAACCCCAGTTATTCATAATAATTGTCAGTAAAAAAAACGGCAACAGAGAGCTACATTATTCAAAGAGAATTTCTTACCATTATTTATGACTTATTTCTGTCTGACTAACTGATTCATTTATAATAGCATTAAAAGTAAACTGATGTTGACGAAATAAAACAGTGAGTAAGGGCTCACGTTACACACCGAGCGGGGATCGTCACCGCGGATACAGCGGTAATGTCCGGATCGCGTGAAATCGTACAATATCACCGACGATTGACTCGGCTCAAAGGAAATGAATAGATTTCATTTTAGTGTCATTTGTAGAGCTAATGGCGCCACCGGCTAATGCCGTGTTGAAAACGTGTAAACACGGGGGAAGCTCAGCTGTCGGCTTCCTGACACGATAATAATACGATACGGGAATATTAGAACTATTTGTTTATTGATTCAACGATTGTTTGTAATAAAGTTGTGTTGTAAACTGTCATTTATCATTATTATGCGTGTATTTCCGTTGGCCTATAAAACAGATGTCCCAACCTTAACTAAATAAAGAAGCAATTTTTTTCAATTTTTAAAATAAGAACACATACTGGCCGAAATAAAAAAATTGAGCATCGAAAAAGAAAATAGTTTTAGCTTCTCTCCGTTCGTAATAAAAACGTAGAAAAGATAATATTTTTTCCTTGTGTCGTAGAAAATTGCCGTTGAATTGTAGCGTGCCCCAATAATACGCAGCTCAATTACGTCACAATGTCTTCTTTGTATTTTCCCCGAAAAAACTGTTCGTAATAAATAATACCGTATGTCATTTCTCAGCACGTATGAAATTTATAACACGCGTAGCGTTTTCGAAGGGCAATTTATTTGTAATAGAGCTGTTCGATGGGGACCGGATCACCGGTAACTGTAGCTGAAATAAAAACCCAAGTCGTAGGTGGAAAACAACTATTGGCATTGTTATCTTTTCAAAAGTCAAGTCTATGTTCTGAATGATTGGAAAATACATATTACGTGAAAAAGAGATCACAGGTATGTTGTCTAGACGAAACCATTTTTTTTTAAACTTTTAAGATATCGGGTGGCACTGTAGGTAAGTAGTATCCCATGGTTTGAATTTTATGCGTCATGGAAAATGTCTGCTTGTGAAATTGAGTCTGTTTTTCTTCCGGTATTTCTATTTGTTGTCTAGTTTTCTATTTCCTGAAGGGATTGAAAACTTAATTTGAAGTTCAGAGAAGAGTTCAGAAGACTATGAGCTTATCTTTAAGTTATTATAATAGATATTTTTTTGTCTATTTGGTGGGCATTTGTTCTATTCAAAACCATAAATTATCGTTATCTAATTTTACCTCATCCGAAAACAATCGAATCCACTCGCAACGCAAACAGCAAATAACGAACAAAAATATATAAATTAAAAAGCAATTCCGCAAGCTCGGTGTCGGTATATCAGAGGGCCGGTAAAGAGGCGCCTCGCCACGATTTGTGACTTAATCACTTTATTGGCAGCGGGGGAGCCGGCCTTATCGGAAAGAAACGTCGACCCGACCCGCTGATATATGAGTAAACAAGCTTGCACTTTTCCTCGGCGACTTTTGGCGGTCACAGCGGCCATAAAGTCGTCGCTAAAGTTTGGATTGCGCTTGTGGGGAGCACTCCCGCTTTAATGTGTTTTTTTTTAGTTTTAAACGTTGTAACTGCAGTAATGTTGTTATTTACCTTGTTTGAGTCGTCGTCGTCGTAGTCGTTTGCATCTGAAACAAATGAAAATCTTTATATAAAACGGTAAGGGGTGGTTGTGTACACTACGTCCATACTCCGGCTAGTGATTAGCCGGCGCACACTGCGCTACGTAACGGACCTAAATATGTTTGTATTTTGGCTTTGCCGGTACACACCCAATATCGGATCCCTCCTGAGGATCAGCTATTACGCAGCCTCTTAACGGCGGACGGTTTTAATTAAAAACTTCTTGCATTAGCATGTGTCCGCCCAATCATGATACTAATCCCTTCAAAATATTATTTAATTTCGGTCGAGAATCCTATCTGCTGCAAAGGGAAATAGAGGTTCGGAACGTATTAAATATTATTTTAGGAGATTCAATTGAATATGAATTTGTGATCATGGCGTGCTGTTCAATAGAGTTAATATTACACAATATAATAATAATTTGCATATACAGACCTCCAAAAATGAAGAATGACTGTTTAGAAGTCTTTTTTTCGAATTTAGACGGTGTTCTACGAATGTGTAGCCTTAGTAACTATAAGAAAGTGGTCATTTGCGGTGATTTCAACATAGACACAATGGCACAAACTAAAATATGTAATAAGTTCCGAACACTCCTTCTGAGCTATAACTTGAAAATGAGCATACATCAGCCTACTCGCTTGGCAAGTGGTAAATGCATAGATAATATCATACATAATATCAGAGGTAGTAAATGTGAGGTACTTGACCTTGCATTATCGGACCACACTGCCCAAATAATGAAATGCACTGTTAAAAAAACGTGTACTATTAAACATTGGTACGCTCTAAAGCGTGACTATTGCCCAGATAACTTGACGAAATTCATTGACTGTCTTCGTAATCTTAGTTTTAATGAAGTCTACCTACACCATAATCCCGAGGAAGCGTTTAACTGCTTCTATGATTTATTTAAACTTTTTTATGATCTCTGTTTTCCTTTAAATAAAGTAAAAATCACGCTGCGTAAGAAACCACAGTGGATTTCTAAGGGAATTAGGCTAAGTAGTAAGCGTAAAAGAGAAATGTTGTGGCAATACAGGCGCTCCCCTAATACTCTAAATAAAAATCTATTGAAGCAATATACAGTTCGATTAAAGAAAATAATTACCTTGACCCAAAAATCACAGAATGACTACCACATAAGTTCAGCCAGGAACAAATCTAGGGCATCTTGGAATATCATTAGTAAAAATAAAAATAATTATCCTAAAGAAAACTTACCTGATTGCGTTACAGTTGAGGGCAATACAATACGTGACCCTCGACTAATTGCAGAAGCTTTTAATAATTATTTTATAGACGAAATCAAGCCGACAAATAAAATTCCAAATTACTCAAATATTGACACTAATTCTAGCTCCATATTTATCCCCCCTACATTACCATCTGACATTGTAACTATAATTTACTCTTTAAACAATACCAATAGCCACGGATATGATGGTATCATCACTAAAGTAGTTAAACGCGTAGCACCATTAATAGGGCCTGCTCTAAGTTACATCATCAATCTTTGTATAGAATGCGGACACTTCCCTGAAAAATTAAAAACTACTATTATCAAGCCTATTCATAAAAAAGATGATAAAAGGAACATGGGCAATTATAGGCCAATAGCACTAATACCAATTTTTTCCAAAGTCATAGAAAAGATAATTTACAATAGCCTTTACTCCTTTTTCGAAAAACATAATCTCATAGCCAAAGAGCAATTCGGTTTCAGGAAGAATAAATCCATAAATATGGCGATATATGATTTAATCAAGAAAATAGTTTCTAATGTTGATACTAGAACTCCAGTTGCTGCCCTTTTTATGGATATGTCTAAAGCATTTGACCATGTGGATCATGGTATACTGCTGAACAAATTAGAACGCTATGGAATAAGAGGAAATGCTCTAGAACTATTAAAATCTTACCTTTGTAATCGCACTCATATTACAATAATTGACAGGCTATGTAAAAGTTCTAAAACTGAAACTTCCTATATGTCACGAGCTAGAAAAACTACTTATGGTGTTCCCCAAGGCAGCATTCTCGCCCCTCCGTTGTTTAATACTTACTTCAAAATCAACCGAAGATGGTGTTATTTGCAGATGACACGTCATTAATTTTTAAAATTGATCGACGCTCACAAAATCTTGACGACGTGAATAACTCTATTCTTCAGGTCCAAGATTGGTTTACGGTAAATAATTTGGTACTAAATGAAAAAAAAACCAAATGCATTAGATTTAAATTACCTAATGTTAAAAGTAGCGATTGTGACATCATATTGAACGGAGAAAAGCTAGAATTTACTAAGCAGACGGTTTTCCTGGGAATCACGCTAGACGACAAGTTACAATGGGGTCCCCACATAACAACTCTTGCGGGACGGCTAAGCTCGGCCGCTTATGCTGTTAGAAAGATAAGGCAGTTGACAGACGTAGAAACCGCGCGCTTGGTCTACTTTATTTACTTCCACAGCATTATGTCGTATGGCATTTTACTGTGGGGTCGGGCTGCTGACATTGAATCCATTTTTATTCTGCAAAAGCGAGCTATCAGAGCTATTTACAATCTACGTCGCCGCGAATCGCTTAGGGAACTATTTAAAAGTATTAATATTATGACGGTACCATGCCAATTCATTTATGAAAACATTATGTATGTAAGAAAAAATCGACATCTTTTTAACAAAATAAGTGATAGGCATAACTTTAATACTAGAAATAAAGATAAAATAGATCAACCCTTTTTTAGATTATCAAAAGTACATACATCTTTTATGGGGTTATGTGTTAAATGTTACAACAAAATACCTTGTGACATTCTGCAATTAAATGAAAGAAAATTTAAAACTCACATTAAAAATACACTTTGTAAACAAGCATATTACAAATTAGAGGATTATATAAAGGATAAGGATGCTTGGAAACATGCTGGTCCTGCTCCACAGGGCAATCTAGTGTCTAGACAAAATCAAACTGGTTGCTAAGTAAATTAGGTAATAATTTATTATTTATAAAATACTATTTTAACATGTTGAAATAACTTCTCACACATTGATTGATTTATTATTATTAACTTTTAGAATGTTTGTAAATATGTGAGCACCATGTACTTTTGACATACTTAAGTTACCTACCATTACTATATGTGTTTTTCTTCTCACCTTTTGTGGTGTAGTGTTTTTATTCTGGGTGCATCGTCTTCACATATAATGTTATAATTCATGTATACAAAACATTGTAAAACATTTTAAAAGAGTAACGGTGGAGTTTCTTGCCCATTCTTCTCCACACGAAACTACCTTTTGGAAGGGGCGACTAGAATCAATTCTATTTCTTGTTCATTTTGACGTTCAAAAGTGCCTTACTTGTGCCTATTTGAAATAAATGATTTGACTTTGACTTTGACTTTGAATATGTACATAAATGACATGCCTCAGATCAGTAAACATCAGATGGTCCTGTTTGCTGACGATAGCACTATTCTATTCTCTGGAAATGACATTGATATTCTCGAAAATAACATTAATAATGATCTTAAAAATATTATAAATTGGTTAGTTAATAATAATTTAAAAATAAACTTGACAAAAACTAAAATTATGACTTTTAATCAACGAACAAATAAACCAAAACTAAATATAACATATGACAATGTAAAAATCTCAGAAACTGATACCACTAAATTTCTAGGTATCTACTTAGATAGTCATCTGACATGGAAAAATCATATTGACGCGCTATCAAAGAAGCTTAGCCAATTTGCGTATGCTCTGTATAACCTATCAAAAATGGTTAACCGCTTTACGGTACAAATAGCGTACAACGCTTATGTGGCATCTAGTATTAGGTACGGCATTATTTTCTGGGGCAACTCTACAGATAGGGAGATTGCTTTTAAGGCTCAGAAGAAATGTTTACGATCGTTTACTAAACTACACTCGACCGATAGTTGCAAGCCGTTGTTTAAAGAACTAAACTTACTTACTTTGCCGTCTATGTACATTTATGAAATGGGAGTATTTGTACGCTATAACTTCCATTTATTTGAGACCCTACGTTCACGACGCTGCCAGAATGTCATTCGTACTGACCCTCATAAAACGGCATTTTTTGGTAAAAGTGTGCTCGGTATGACCTCTAAAATATACAATAGCATACCCGTAGCTATTAGGAATAAAGAGTGTCTGGTTTCCTTCAAAAAGTATTTATTTAAATTCCTCCTAGATAGATGCTACTACTCTATCGCAGAGTTTATTGCTGACAAACGGAGATACGAAGATCCGACTTGCTAATTAATGAATACTAATAATTTTGTAATGAACTCATTATCAATGTGACATAATACTTTGACTAATTATTAATATACGTTTTAAATTGTGACATTTTACTAATTCATTGACATACCCATTTTTTTATTGTAATCTGATTGTATTTGAAATTATTAATTGATTCTTATTATTTGTTTGTTATAACCTAATTTTGTACGCCATCTCTTGGCAAAACATAGTGAGCATGTTGTCTAACCATAATTACTATCTGGAAATTAACCTATGTTTTACAGAATAAATGATTTGATTTGATTTGATTTGATTTGATTTGATGATTATTGAATATTGTTAATGTATTATAAGTGGGTCACGGTGGGTTGTTGATCGGCCTAAACAAACAATCCATCTCTTGTGGGGGCAGCGGTGGTCTTAGCAGCGATAAACAAGCACAGGTGTACAGTACCCGCCTCAACCGCTGTCCGGAGTAACTTGGAAAGTATTTGTAAGCGTTCAAACATACCGGGCTCGTTATGCATGCCTCGCTGGGTTTAATCACGGACCAGCCACGCCCCGGGCGGAGCTAATATTTTCACTATGTATTTTTTAAGTACCAGTAACTTGTGCTTCAGTGCTCACGGTTTGCTCTCAATATTTCAGAGTAAGTTATAATATTGTATAGATTGAATATTACGAGTACTTGTTGTTCAAGTTAAATATGCTTTCATTTAAAATTCAATTTTAGAGCTTGATTTTAACACAACATGCGCTCTTGTTTCTGAAACCTATTTGTTAGACTGGTTTTGTAAATGCTTGAACGGTTTGGTGTTCAAAACAATTGATAAACAATCCAGCATTGTTCGTGTCGTAGTCCATTGAACTTCAAACAAGAACGTGAAGCTGCAGTATCAAGTCGAAGGTCCTCCGTCTATTAGCAGTTGTACTCGACACCTCGCCCACATCCGAATCTTGGTGCCTATTATGTGACGTGTCCAATATTGACACAGTGTCCCGCCGATTGTGTGCGTCTCACTGCGATCCCTCGTCACGATGCTTGAATATGGGTTTCGGATACGTCTCTTTGATGCGATCGGTTACTACGATAATATTCATTGAGACAGTACATCTGTGCAGATTCATTTTTACTGTGTCGATATTACTAGCATGATAAATGAGCGATTATAATTAATTACTCGGCACTCAGCCTCGTAAGCTAACGCCCAATTTTGTTTGACTTGGCGAAAAGTTGCGCGCACAGTCTTATTTATTTTTTATCAATTTCACTCGGGCGAGCCTTAAAAGCGTCGTCTCGTTTTATTATAGGGACGTGAATTAGCAAAAAGAGAATGGATTTTGGCTGTGATTATGTCAAAAATAATTAATTATTATCGATTCGATGGCGGGCAGGGGAGTGGATTGATGGGAGGCACTGAGCGTGGAGTCGCTCTTTAAAAATTGGAAAGCTAATTACTCAGTAACGGAGGCCGCGGCGGGGATACTACAGAAATCACTGAGCCACTGGATTGCTTTGAATATATTTTCCAATTACATACTTCAATTCAACCTCAAAAGATCTAGAAACTTTAATGAAAATCTCGGTCGGAAACAGTTGACAGCTCCGTTAAGTCACTGTTTTCTTTCTACGAGTTTACAATCTATGCGAGGGAGGTTAGTGCCGAGGGGCTCGTGTGAGGGGCTCTCCGGCATTTCTTCATTCATTAAGCCGCCGCCGCAGCTCGTGATCAGCCTGCCCAAGTAGTCGCTACATTGTACACATCGCCGATGAGCTAAACTTTAATTTAGGCCGCGGTACCTGAGACCACTCATTCATAATGAATCGCCTCACCCTCTGTTTAGTTTAGGAACGAGACCTCTAGTGTGTGTGGCTGACATTTTACTTACGACCTTACTTAAATGTCAAAGAATAGGCCAGGATGGCCCGATGGTCGAAATGAAAGCCGGGTTTGTAGCGTCAATAAATCACGAGTCGAAAAGTTTCTGCGTCGAAAGAAAAATCACAGTCATCGGCCTCTTTTTAAATTAACGCCATTAGCTTCGAGATTTCCTCTTCGGAATAGAGTGTAAAAATTACCTTTCTCCGTCTGAGCAACCCGAGTAATTAGTAAAGCTTGGGTTTTATTTGTTGACATTCATTATTCCTTGATTTTGGGAACGTGTGGGAGTGGGACGGGGATAGTTTTTGTTTGAATTAGAGAGGGAGGGCGATGTTCAATCGAGGAGCTGCACCTGCCACCGCACAAATTTGCAATTTAAATTCCTAACGAATATTTTGGAGGACCTCCTTAACACGACATCTGTTTAAATCGTCGACGATAGAGTGACTGTCGCGGTTCCAGCTCTTTGTGATTGCGACTTAATTGAAATAAAACAAAACCCTGCTCATGATTTTGGGGGACTTAGAAATATAATCGTTTTTACTGTGATTTTCACTGGATTAATAATATTGAAATTAATTTAAAATAGACATTTTAGGGTGGTTTTGGTTTGAAATAACAATAAGTTAATCAAGATATTTATTTTAATTTCGTAATTTGATATCGTTAAGTAGAACTGCTTTTTCTTTTTTTCGAGTAAAAATATTGTAGTTATTACTAGATGATTTATTAGTTGACTTGGGCTCAGCAGGTGACCACGCCATTCGCAGTATTAATGTCCATGTATAATTTAGGTCCTTAGAACTGCAAGTGTATGGGTAATATATAAGGCCCATGTTTTGGTCAGGAGCACCGCATCCACACTGAATGCAGTAAGGTTAATAATGCCCCATTTTATCAGAATAACTGCTAAAACAAAAATAATCAACCCTAACATTAGTTGTACAAAAACAAAAGGGTAACATCACGTTATAATTTCCCAAATTGATTGATACGTTTCTGTCGGGATGATATATTGTACCGCCAGTGTATCGGACGCGGTCGGCTAATAGGTGTTAGTGGGTAAATAAAGAAGTGTTTTGGCCGGGCGGAGCCGCGCGTCATTAATAACTATCGCCCCACGCCTCTTCATTAACAATCAATCACATGTGGCCGCCCTTGTGCGGGACAGCTTGTTGCGTTACATGACGATTTTTTTTGGGTTTTCTTTAATATAAGGAAGGTTTAATCTTAATACAATTTCTTAATCAATATAGAAAGAAAGAAAGAACTGGCGAAAAGTGGATGTCTTGTACACCACTGCCTACGCCCTGCCTATTGAGAAACACAGTCAATTATTTATTAATTAACAGCAAAACCTGCTTAAAATACAATACCTACACACTTTTGTTTATTTTGTTAGAAAAGATATGGCGTAGCAAATGCGTAGCAGCTGCGTAGCACTGAGATACGAAAGTTAGTTACAAGAGAATTTTGTGAAATAAGTAACATTACCGTTAACATTTGCGTACGTATACAGAACCAAATCTCATTATATTAATAGTTAGAAAGTTCTAATGAAAATGCCGAGTATATTCGCTAAAACCCAGCATACACGCGAGAAAGAATGACTTGTCGGAAGGAGTTAATAATCTTATTAATTTGTTCGTTACCCGCGGCGGACTGCCACCGACGTTCTTTGTAATTAATGAGAACACCTCATCTATTAAATTAGTACAAGGGCATGAGAATACACGTGTGTGGATATTGGCCAATTTACTAAGACCCATCACACTTCTACTTTCTCCATAAAGTTAGAAGAATAACAGAGGTCTTTATAATATGGGAGGTTGTCATACAGTCTTAACAGAATAAATAAATTGCCCGTGAAGAAAATGAAGTAAGAAATTTCATTTATCAAATGGTAACGAGTTTCCACGTTTTGAGTGATGGATTTTAAATTGTATTGGGATTAATTTAATTATTAGATTTATTTTGTTCCATTTGCTAAAAGAATCGTTTTTAATGCTTGCCGTATAACTCTCGGTCCTTTGTCAAAAAAAAAATAAAGAAAAAAATTATTCAGTTGGTATACTCGTCTGCTAGCCATATCTAGACAACTAATCTGCTCACCCAACTTTAGGTACCAAGTAAATACGATTTGATATTTATCAATTACTAGCTTTTACCAGCGGCTTCATCTTCGTGTATGTAGAAAATTATCCCACAGGTACCATACATATTTCCAGATCTATGTGCTAGTCCACACTATAATCTATCTTTGTGCCGAATTTCATCCAGATCTGTTCAACAAACATCCATACATCCTCATAAACTTTCACGTTTATAATATTAGTAGGATTAGTTAAGATTAGAGTTTCCCAACTATTTCGGGGTCAGCTTCGAGTCTAACCGGTCTTCTTTTCGTGTGGTTTGTGACTAACCTGGTGTCAGAGATTTTTGGCTGCCCATGGGCCTCTGAACTGTCTAACCGGTTACGGCTGAGTACCAGTATTTTACATGGAGCGACCTCGACATGCCTATCTGACCTCGCCAACACAGTCCTTGAATACCCCTTCGTATGATTGGCACACAACAAAATGTCAACTCGAACACGGATCACAACTTTCGAGACAACAATCGGTCATAAGGACCAAACACAAAGGCACCTCAAGTGGACCCATAAATTATACCCAACAAACTATACGCTTTGATCAATTAAATTTTATTACACGCGTTAATTAAACGGCCCTCTAAGTGAAAGATTTATTGGAGGTTTATCCTCATAACTGAAGCTTAAAGGGCGATCTCAATAAGGCTAGGCCTTTCTTGGGGCAAGCCTGCTTAACCGTATAGTGCGATTAAGGGCCTATTCAGCCGAGGCCTTTACGATGTTATTTGGTATGCAGAACTATTTTGTTGCCACGGGTAGGTATGAAGCCTCGTGTCAAATGTCAAGATAAATTCCTACTCAGAGATAAATGTCTCGAAATAACTATACTTTATAAGTATTCTACATGACTTGCTCTTTATAAATACTTTACGTATGAGATATTTCATACAGATATTTATGCTTTTTTAAGACTGTTGACCGCTGTGGACTTGAAGGTCAAGTCAGAGTTGCGTTAAGATGTGACGAGTTCTTAGGAACTCAGCATACAAAATTCCGCAGAGGATCTTTATCGTAGTTTGAAGGCAGTTGTTTGCCATAGATTGTCATATTTTAAAAGTTATGTTTTCTAATGTATTGTAGCACATAGATATGTAATGTATTCTGAGGCCTCTGTATAGACACGGTATTGCGATGTAAGCGGTAATATTAATCACGATGTAAAGCTTAGTGAGCGATATTGCGGGTCCACTACGTTCAGACTAATCTCACGCGCTATAAACATGGGTTCCGCATATGAATAGACTACGTTAATAGTTATATTATACGTCTCATATCTCGGGTTTTAGAGATGCTTTGCAATTTAAAGGTGACAATAACATTGTTTTGAATTAGGCCTTGGGTCCACTTGTGACGACTTTGTGTGGTTTTGGAACTGCCGTAAAAAGTCGGACACAATAGTCGCAAACTAGAAGCAAAAGTTAATTACAGTGTAGCTGTTTAGTTAGCAGACAATGGTGTAACAACAGTTTGATATATGCGCCGTAAATTCTAATGCGATGTCGCCCCGCGAGGTGCCGCCGTAAAGCCGCCGAATGCGGAATGATCATAATAAAGTATGATTTCTTGGTCGGGGACGCGGCCTAACTCGGATAATCACTCCTCAGGCGTACCCATATAATTCCTTAGTGCATAATGAAAGTTGATTAACATTATACCCTGTACGGCGTCGCGTGTGTGTGTGTCCGCCGCAGATTCCGAGTCCTAATTAAGAGCGAGGGAGGGAGGGTCGCAGCCGGCGGCGGGGGCGGGGTATCGATCATCACCCGCCAAGGAATCGACGCAGGGACCCGCAAAAAGGGGAAGCCCTCATCTGAAAATCAGCGTCCGCTAAGCCGGTCCGCTGCGAACACATGTGTTTTGATTTAAATGCGCTCTAAGGGTCAGTTTAATGCGCGAGTGCGGAAACGGAACGCTTCAGGCGAGATTTGCAAATCCGATGTGAATAATTACACGGCTTACGAGCGCTTACCTACTGCCTTACAGTCATTTGCATATTTTCTTGTGGCTTTATGCTGGCTGCCCGCTGGTGTGGAAAGTAAATATGTCCGCGAACGCTTTGAGCATTGACTGTGTAGGCGTAACTAAACTATCATGGAAGATGGGGGGATATTGATAAGTAAACTTCAAAGAAAGAAAAAGAACAAAGAAAATACGTTTATTGGTGGTGAACATTACATGATAATTAACGAAAATTAATATTCTGATATGCATTATTAGAATCGTTCATATTTAATTTCAGGTACTTACGTGGCGTGAGTTACGATTTGTAGGTCGTGGTTCGATCATTGAGATCATCGAGTTATATTATCACCACAGCTCACCTACGGTGAACGGTAGAAAAAAAATTAAAGACAACCTGTGTTAGGCTCGTGTGGTGGGTTACGACCCACTCACTCTCACAGAGTGGAGGTCTGTGCCCCAGCAGTGGAAACAGGCTGATTGTGTTTACATATAGTCGTATTCGATAAGATTTTTAATACTAATTATATTTTACTGAGTATAAAGACAGTTTAGAGAACCCTACGCTTGTTGGTGAAGCATTAGAAATATTGTTGCAGGATCTGTAAAAAATAAACCAATGGACTTTATCTTCCTTGTACGATTACAATGTTGTCAATTGATGAGTCTCCTATTAAATACAAAAATAAAAACGTCAAGAAAACAAGCACCGCTAACAAAGCCGTTTATGAAATAAAAAACGTTGGAAAAACACTTATCGCGCTCGAGTGCAAATCGTCGACTGTCACTTCAAATCCCGCCGGCGCCCGGACAAAATGGGAAAAAGTAACAAAAATAACAATCAAATAGAGCATCCACGGAAATGAGATCTGAAGGAATGATCACGCCCGACCCCGGGGACCGGTTGCCTCTTCAAAAAAGACTTAATCTCTCAATTCACTAAGGAGTTAAGCTTTAAAAATATTTCGATAGGCAACAAAGGCCCCTCGCTCGTCGCGTCGCGGTGTCTTTGACACGTCGCCGCCGGATTTTTTCGCGAGATCTCTTTAGAGACGGGATGTCACTCACTTTGTATCGGCTTTGTCGCGAGAGGTTAAGCGCCGGTTTATTAGGCTTTGCTTCCGATTCGCAAACAGGGGGACGTTCGCAGATTCGTTTTCGATGTCGTATTCCGATTAAAAAAATTAAAACCTTCAGCCGATCGAGATTTATCGGTGCAATACCGTTGTGCGGTGTTTAAAACAAGACCCTCTCGGAATCGATATGAAAATGTGACGAGTGGGGTTGTTCGCCAGCTGGCGGGCATTAATTAAGAATACGTGACAAAAGACGAGACATGCACACAAATACAAGTCGCGTCGAAAAAGGTCCGGATTACGTAACCCTTTTGCGCTTTTGATTTTAAACGTCGCGTGAAGTGCGAACCGGACCGTGGCTTCTAATTTGAAAGGAGACTTGACAAATCTGGCTTCGGGCCGCCCCTCGTTTAATCGAGCCGTCGTTACACGTGATGTCGATATGAATGTTGATACAATGAAATAATAGCGCGGAGCAGGCGGTCACCATGGTTACAGGGTGGGAAGCCTTATTTGAATGGAGCTGTGAAAGGCTTTTAGCCCCGTTTGACCATTTAGAGCGGGTCAGCATTTTGAGCGCTGACTGCGCTCCGAAACCGGGATAATTAGCAGGCAAACAAGGAGCAGGGTGCGGCACAACTTTTGCGGACCGTTCAGGTGCTCTGCAAACATCGCTGCAAGAAGTTTAACAGCAGTTTAATTGCGGAGCGAAAACAGAAGCGCACTGAAAACAATTTAGTTCCCGTGAAAAGAACCAAGTCGGTTATTGAGGTGAACAGGCATAATCAGAGCTGTGTTAGAGTTTGAAGTTTATTGAAAATGAGAAATGTCGTACTCGCAAGCAGAGAGCAGAAATAAATTAAAGTTGGGTTCATGAAATGAGGTACGGAGCTTCGTAAAGTTATTAGCTCAACATCATTTACACCTGTTTAATATTAAATTGTTTCACTAAAATGATGGCAAGACATGCCAACATGCTTCGAACTTTGATACATACCTACGTGCATTTATGTCCGAAAACTTGTAATCGTAAATTCTTACATCCAAACAAACGATTTTGCGCGGCAATGCCATCACTAAACTTAAGTCAACAATCTGATTTTTTTTCCATTTTTTCTTTAGCTGAGATTTTCTCAAGAATTAAAGTTCACAATAAATTAATTTCCCAACCACCTAACCAGTGGATATTTAGGTGCTGTTCACACGGGTTCATAAATCGAGCGTGTCAACACCAGAGCGGGGTAAAGGTGTGGACACACTGGCTATAAATTACTGCTGGCGAGTGCGTGCACCGCGACGCTAATCCCGCAGTACGTGACGCGTGTGCCCCGGCCCTAATTGTTAGATTGTGGCCGTAGTTTCAATAGTCGGTAACTAGAAGCAGTAGGTACCTACATATTATATGTCGTCGTCAGTAAAATTATATTATATAGTGTAGTAATATTATTTAGTGTAACTGAAATCAGGAAAGGTGCAAGTTGATGACGGAAGGAAAGGCACTTGTATCAATTAATTATTTGTTGTTTAAATTCTAAATACTGAGATAGTCTTATCTAATGTAACGACAGAGACGCTATCTACGAGAAAATGTGAGATGGGGAATGTGGTACAAATGCCAAGTAGTCCTAGTGAAATCATACAAACAAACTCTTACATACACTCACCGAGATCAACTGACAATTACTTTTATGATCTCCTACAATGAAACTATTTTCATTTTTTTTTGACTAAATTTTTGATATAAAAAAACGCGTTGTACGGTAACTTCATATCATATTTTTCCGTACATATTCCCTTTTATATCAACTAAGTATACAACCGTCTCATAATCCCTAGCGGGATCGCATGCGTCGCTGTACCAAGTTTTGCTAATACATAATTCTGACCAAATCCCTATTGGAGGTCGCCTATACAGGGACAGGTTTCTTAGTGCGTGTTCTGTACGAAATTAATGAAATTAACCGATACGAGGTGAACGTAGGGAAGAAATTAGGGTGGCGTATTTATTTATTAAGCAACTCTAGTTTATTAAACGTCACTAGTAATAAGTATGAGATGTTACTTAAGTGAATGTGATTAAGACTTTTTTGTTTCAGGATCTCCATGTTTTTAATACACGAACATATTTACACAGTTGGTGAAATGTGGGTTCCGGATCTATAGTGTACCTCTGCTTAACCCTTACGGGAAAATGTCCGTGATGTTTTGTGAAAATTGCACACTTAGTGTTAAGACACTATGTAAATTCGACCCGTATTTGTGTGGCTATGTAAAATTGATCTACGTACTCTTATCAAATATCAAAAGCCATATGAAAGCCGTTGCATCGGAAAGCAAACTCCAGCAAAGACTTTGACTTGATCACATTACTCGTGTCTTTGCTCATCTTCATATTTTGAATTCGAACTCTATGAAACTCAATCGAAGGGAAGACAACATAAAATACAAATGCAATTTCAACAGAACTAAAGACTTAAAAAAAGAACAATTTAAAAAACAAAAATTCGAACCAATCAAAAATTCCCGCCAGAAATTCAAACGTCTTTTCACGTCAAAAGACTAACAACTAGTGTTGCACCAAATGACATAATAACCCAAATTAAACAAGTGAACTAGCTGTTGTTACGATCATTACCCTGTGTAATTCCCGGAGCGAGCGCTATCGATCGCGGGGAGCGACAGAAAACTTTCTAGACAGCTTTTATATGCACCGACTCTTTACCCTGTAAGTATGGAGTACGTTCGATGAAATGTTCTACACTGGAGGAATGAACGTTTTCTATGTACCTTGATTGACGGGCTAAAATGCTAGTGTTGTTACCTAGTATTTATTAGAGGTATTTATTGTTGATCGTTTAACGTTGGGGTATTTGAAGTTTGATGCAAGTTTTATAATGGAAGATTGATGTACAATTGCTAGAGTAGATGTTTAAATGCATTTTAATTTTAGTATGTTTTAATGCGCTAACTTCTAAAGTGGATAATCATAGCTTCTCTTCTTTTTAGCTAAGACTACAGAAATATTGAACTAAGATTGTTATTTTGATATAAAAATATGAATAGAGAAACAAAGGTTAATATATTTTTTTATATCTTGGACTGAAATTATATGTCTATTCTAGAATATTCCGAATTAATTCCTTAAACGAATAATCCTAAACATTTTGACAGGGTAATTATCTAAAATGTGCGGGGAACGATTCGGGTGTTTGTTTTTCATCGGCAAGACGTCAGAGGTGACGTCAGCGGTGACGTGGCGTGCATCAGACAGTTGATAGGGGTAGCATCACTGCGAACTTCTACACTGGGTTGCTGATATATTATGAGTGTCTAGGAGTGTACGTTTTATATGAAGACGATTCAATTCGTTAGTTTTCTATGTAAGCAATAATTGAATTTCTAACAATTCCTTCCCAAAACAATTTCTAAACTATTTAGGAATATTGTATGCTATATATTATAATTGTATATATCAAATTATGTAATTGTTTCCGTACAGTAACTTGCTACAAGATTAATCTACCTAGCGTTGGGACCAATGGTGTACCACGCTTGTAGAAGTACGGGGAAGCATTATATGCTTCCCCGTACGTGAAAGGGATGCTCACCTATTCACGTACCGACCGCGGTAAGCGTAGCTTAACCTTTGACCGTCCAAAGAGGCTGTTATCATTCAACCACACGCCACCCGAATACTAAAATAAAAATTTTAATGACTCATTAAGTAAAGTCACCTCCATATTAACGATCGCTACGTTTAGGACCAAAACATGTGTGTACGCAATAATGTTACAAAAATAAAATCAAAAGTCATTTATTCAAACTAGGCTGGTAATCAGCACTTTTTGAAGGTCAAAATTACATAAGACAGTCCCCCAAAACGCCCGCCTTTCACCACTACCTAGTGCATTAGCTGGGAAGAAGAAGTAGCGCAACAAACTCCCCAGAAGCACAGGTGTCTGTCAAAATAAAATAAAAATACAAATACATTTGTGTCAGACACAACAAGAAGTACTGTGGATGCTACGCAGTACACCCACATAGCTTTTTAATTACATCTAAAAAGCCCTTCCACATGTCACTTACATCAATGTAAACGATACAGCGAAACGTTAATTCGCTTACCGTTTCGTCTGAATAAGAACAGGACGTAATCGTGCGATCCCATGTGATCCCGTGTGGGGTAACTCTAATCAGCTATGAAAATTAGGTTCCGCTCCGTATCTGCTTTGTACCGTTAATGTGGAATTTAATTACTATTTCCAAATATCATATTAGAGTGATGGATGGAAGGAGACAGTCTTGATGTTTAATTTACCGTTTCAAGTTATATGGGATGGTTTATTTGATTATTTGTGTACGTTGTTGGGGATAAAAGGTTGAGTTGTTGCGGTGATTTGTTGTGTATTAGAATGATAAAAATTTTGGTTGATACATTCATGGATTTACTTTAGTCATCTAAATACTTAATAATATAAAAGCAAAACGTTACTCATTCATTCATTCACTCACTCACTGTTTTTCTGAATCACTCACTCATTCTCAAAAATACTAGACCCATGAAGATGAAATTTCTCACAGAGGTAGATTATGAGTAGGGGAAAAAAAATCAACACATCCAAAAGACATACTTGCCACGATTTCTTCCTAAGTTATTACCAAGTCACTCAAACCTATATCTTAACCCACCAGAACTCAAGTCATATCATCCAGCTAGTGCCATCTCGTGCCATAGACCCCACACACTGGAGCCATGCCCTCCCATCCATCATCCAATTAGCCACGTGATCAATCATCGTGCCGATCACTCCCTGGGACCCGATGATTTTTCCCACTCTTTTGTATAACCTCCCGGGACTTGTTAATCACTCCTGTGAAGGATGCGTGCTGTAAAACCTTGATAGATTATTATTGTTATGAATTTGGGGTGTTGTTTTCAAATGTGGGAGTGATTTGTGTAGTACCTGTGTTACCAATAATATTTATAGACGAGCGTCATTTGGTTATGGTTAGTTAAATTGCAGGTAACATCATCATTCCCAGATATTATGGATTATTTATATTGAAGGTTGCAATAACCATTTCAACCGAAGAAATTGCTTCCCTAACACAGTGTAATAGAGGTGGTTAATCTGGCACTTCTTCAATCACGATAATATAAAACTCAACAAAACGGCACGTTATAAAAAGATGAACAATAATTCTTTTTTATTACGCGCCAAAGTGGGAATCTCACTGTCGGCGAGGAAATAAATAATATCAGGAAGGAAAAAGAAAAGGGAAATAACACAACATAAAATATTAAGATTCACCCTGGATTGGCATCATTCTGTGGTCGGCGCGGATTCCTTGTAGGGGCGGCGATACCTACGTCTTTGAATGTTAATGCTATTTGCATATCCGAAGTCATGAAATAAATCAGCCGAGACGGACAGCGGGGACGGCTATTCATTATGCTCCTCTTTGTCTACCCGACTACCAATTAATGAAAAAAAATCTTTGTTATGGTTTCTTTGCTTCATCCTCATCGGAATTCAATTCATTCAAAATCACGTAATGCACTACCTACCTACTTGTGAGCCCTTTGAAATCCCCGAAATAAACTCTAAATCACAATATCCATTTGTGAAGCCATGTGTGACGTGTGTCGCGAGGTGAGCCCTTGTGCGGATAATGTCAGGATCCACCGTCAAATTGCGCTGTATTGTGAGTCAAACGCGAGAAAAACGGAGAAAGTGTTAGGGCAGCATTTACATAAGTTGAGACAGAGGGTCTCGTGCAATACATATGAAAATATTCAGGGCCGAGGTGATGAGAGCCCTCCGGCGACTCTATGCATAGCCTTTATGATGGGGAAAATATTTACAGCCGGCGCGAAAACGCAATATTTATGGAGCAACTGAAAATAACGCGCGCGAGGAAAATCTGCCGGCATTCAGCGATGATGCGGTTTATTGTTTTACATTTGATGGCTAATAAATTGTGAGTTATAGCATCAAATTTTCTACTCTACTCTTCTAGCTTTTAGTCAAATTTAATATGTTTTTAGATATATAAAAGTAATGGTATTCGTCTTGCAAGTCACACGTTTAGAACACGTGGCTGTAGTTCGTCGCGAGATAGCGTGGTTTTGTTTACAAGCCGGCTGTACGGTTATCGATTGCGGGCGGGAAAGTTTTTATGAATTAACCGTCAAACAAGTAAAGAAGAACAATGAAAAAACAAAGTCTTCAAACAAAAATCGATGACAATCTGGGCCAAAAACTTCGGTGGAACTTCGCCGGCAAAAAGATTTATATACTTATAAAAAAGTGAACGGGAAAAGAAGTTTTGGAAAAACTTTAAATTGCGACCTTGAACCGGTTGAACTTTGTGTCAGATTACTATTAGTGAGTTGAAGGCTCAAGTTTTTAATGGCAAGGGGTTGATGTGCGGCGGACAGTTCGCGTCGTCAAGTTGGGGCTGAACTTACTGTACTTGATGGGGATATTTTGCGTTTGATTAGGGGGCTATCCCCTGATTTTGTTTAATATCTGGTACACGTTTTGTATTAGTGAGTGGAGTGCGATGAACCAAGGATCGATCGCGGATGGGTAGCGCCCAGCCGCGGTCGGCGTCAAACTTTAGGGTCGGTTTTAATGAAACAATTCCCCAACTTGAGTGAATTTGGGTCATTGTGTACAACACTTACGCGTAACGCTCGTGAGGCACGGATTTCATTTGATTGCTTTCAGATATTAGCGGAGATACAAGTAAACACTGTGAATACTAAGTGGAGGTCCCTATCTGTTAGCGGTTGCTTTGTTTCAGTTGGAGATTACAATGTTAATTTTAAAATATGGAATGGTATTCCCGTTTGAAGATAAGAACTTTACTATGACTGTTTTGTCAAACCCAAATCTAAATTATGCTGAAGAGAATACTGTGTTGTTTTTAATTTAAATAAATTCGGAATATTACCCTCTTCATTGCTCCAAGAAAAGAGTCTTGTAAAATAAAAAATACAATGAACATTTCCATCTAAAAGGCTTCTAAACGGCCCAGCCTCGTCAATTGCAACATCGCTTTCTTTATTAACTGTTAAATAGAACCGGGTGTTTATGTAAATTGTTATTGCTTTTTTAAGAAAATCCTCGTTTGACACGTAGGCCCGCTCGTTATTAAGGCCTCCTTGGGACACAATGGGATTTTGAAGGTAAATAAGTCTTTAAAAGAGGAATAAGTAAATTAGAAGCGACAAGATAGGAATCTCCCCTATTTTTTTTTTCCCAAACGTTGGGGCGAGAAAAAAGGCGATCGCCTTAGAGTAAGTACCTGCAGGCTGTTAGTAAGTATGGAGACATGCTTTGTAAATAACTTTACATTTTCTTTACTTTACTTTTCCAAGACAATGTACCTACCTATTCATAAAATATAATAATATAAGTATTTTTAACTAAAAGGCAAAAACTAGAGAAAAATTTAATAGATAAACTTGTATGTTACAATAAAATATATAAATTATACAATTTATTAAATTCAAATTAGTCTTAGGTAAAAATATATAAATGTAAATACTTATGGAAAGAAATAAAAGAGATCATTATATTATTATTACTTTAACATCTGTTTGTATAACTATTTATAATATAGTTTTTTGTGGCTTTTTGGATCTTTTGTAGGTACCAACTACCCACTTTTAGGTTTAAGATATACTTAATAACAAATGCAATGCATTGAATTGTTTGTAGATTAATTGTATCTTGTCTAAGTACCCCAACGTATTTTCTTAAACACGTAGGCATAATATTTCATTGTAAAACTTGTTAGTACAAAATCCAAGATTTATTCATTTCTAAAGTTGAAAGTCGTAAACTGTTCGTCAAATAATAATGTTCATGTGAAACTTATTTCTCTGGAACTAATGCTACCCCCATTCAAGGACAAATGAAACAATTCTGAATCATGAAAATTTAATAAAGCTAATCAAGCCTTTAGCTAGTTTACTTTGACATTCTAACCTTCTACGTATCATTAAAAACATTTGTCCCAAGTACCAAACTAAAATTAATAATGTGCGCCCGCGCATGCAATTCAATTCTGACAGATGCTTCATCATTCATTCTGCCTAGCCTTTCCCAACTATGTTAGTGTAGGTTTCCAGTCTAACCGGATGCAGCTTAAGACACAGGACACGTGCTGTCTTATAGACAGACTTATAATGTCTTTTTTTCGTCCAAATTTATACCGAATATTCACCAAAATCCGCTTCCTCCCTATCCTACCAAAAAAAAATCTCTTTAAGGGTGAGTGCGGCGACACTCGGCCGGTATCATAACAGCTGCTTCTAGCGATACCTACTTATTAAGCCATCGACCGGCCGGCTGCACCTCTACCTTGTCCTCTGCCATTACACCCGCTCATGTTTTTAAATTATAATCTCAAGATGGATCACGGAGCCATTTTGGGAGCCAATTATGTTGTGTTTACACAGTGACATGCTGTAAATAGGATTTTAGGAATATCGTTATGAAGAAGGCACGTTGGATTTAAGTTGGTACATTTAGATTTTTACTTGAAAAAAAATATATATTTTAGGGAAAAACGTGCGGTTTTGCGTTAATTGGGTATTTAAAAGGGTAGTCAATAACGATACTTTTTAGGAACTGTCAAATCGCGGAATTTGTGCGTGATTAGTATGAAATATAACAATATGACGTCACATATATTTAGAATCAAATTTAATACCTACTTATTAGCATTAAATGCAATTTTACAATTATATCTTCGCACAATATTTAATTTCTGTACGGTGATGGAAGTTTTTAAGACGAGCGGTCTTTTTTCTATATTATTTGATAAATTATTTTTGACCGTTTCAAATAGTCAGTTATACCATTATAAGAAGCATGCAGACAAGTTGCGGTAGTTTTAAAAGCATTTAAAGAAAATGTAGGCAGTTAGTTGACAAAAAAAATGAAAAACCCGACAAAGACCGAAACAAGACAGATAATAAAAACTATAAAGTATTAACAAAGTAATAGTACTTCGGTTAAAAAGAGATATTATGAGCTGAAAGCCTAAGCTAAATACCCGCATTAAGTTTAATAGCAGGCCGGAGTAACGGGTTACTTTGCAGTCGAATAAAAATTGTAGGTACGAGTATGTCTTGTCTTATAATGCGTTCGTCGTCACACGTTCTCTTTCTTTTTTTATAAAACAGAGTTATTCTGCAAAGAAATATGTAATTATCTAAGGGCACACACGAAGGGCAATTCCCCAACAACGGTTCATCAAAAGGTCAGAACAGTTTCCTAAACGATGCCCTGATTACGTATGAGTCGTAGTGGGGTTCCGATTAGCTTCGTTCGCCCAAGGGCTGTCTGGATGTGGCAGCTGTCCAAATATTCTCATTTCAAATTAATTCTTCCAGTTTTAAGTATTAAGGGTTGTCTGTGTAGAAAATTCTACATGTTGTTAATGTAATGTAATCAAAGTCAACGGCATGCAGTATGCTATTTAATTGCTAAAAAGATTTATGTATGTAACTAACTCCCTAGATTAACGATATATCAAAGTATTCATTTAACTTACAATAATAATGAAGAGACAATGTTCTGTGCCTTATAATATGTGTCACAAGTTATATTTTAACTCCCAAAAGAACACAAAAGCTAAACACTGAAAACCCAATAAAATTATTCTTATGTGAAAGATAAGCTTTCTTTGCCATTAAAGGTAATTTACAAATGACTACCCTCCTTTAACTGTGCCCAGAAGACTGTAACAGAGTTCAGTAAAGTCTGAAAATGATCTTACAAAGTGTAGGCCGCCATCGCTCCCTGAAGTCGCCCGGAGGCTTCGAGGCGTGCTGTGCCGATAGAGAGTTTAAGAGTTATGCAAATGTTATGGACAACAAAAAAGTTAATGTCAATGATAAGTGCGGGCCCAGGGGGACGATCACGCGCACTCCGACCTTTTTCTTGACGCTACTCATTGGACGGGGACTCTTATTTTCCCAGCTATTGTATAACCCTCTTTAATTTATTTTGTTATTTTGCAAGTCGTTTGCAGTGTGTATCAATTTTTATTCCTAGCAAAATAGAACAAACAAGGGACAAAAGGATATTCAAACAAGACATGTTTTTCTTTTGGAATGGGTCTTCACTGAAGTCATTAAGAAGTTAGTTAAGTTCAGTTCATTTTGCAAGGGAAAAACAGAGCAAGCCGCGTAAATAAGGAAAATCAACGAAACTAGTTATGTATCGGAACTAAAAGACTGCAAACAAGTTGTCAACAGAACCTTGGAAAGTTGGTTATGTTTGTATTTTTCCATTTTCCCAACCACTTTTGACAACCCTGTGTGTTATTAAACAAATTCCCACACAAATTGTAAAAATCTAACACCCGTGCTTTCAATCACCGAATCTCATTTAGCCGAATTCCTCTCACCATTTGCATCCGATTGTCCTCAAGAGAGTCGCGAGTGTCTGTAAAAAGTCCTTAACTGGAGTACGTGGAATTAGGAGCAGGTTCCCGAAGGGGCCCGGGATCCCATTAGGACGAGCCGAGTAATGCAGGTGTCTAGCTGAGGTTTTAGTGGTAAAAGTCAACGAACTAAGCGGACTTAGTTGCAACTGTTCTGAAAGTATTTGGGAAAGACGTCTGTTTGTAAGTTTGAAAGTAGTTTCGTTCATAATTCGAGTATACAGAGAGTGGACGAAAGACCGCTTTAAGTAGAATGGTAAAAGTTAATTGTCTTCTGTTTATGTGTTACACAATAATTATTTTAATTTATTTATTTAAACTTTTCGCACACAATAAAGATACAAAGGCGGACTTAATGCCTTAGGCATTCTCTACCAGTCAACCAAGGGTGGTGAAGAGATTAGATGGCAGGTGCTTTAAATAGTAGGAACATACAAAACATTGAGGCTTTTGAATAAAATGGGTACTTAAATAGGTTATAGGTTAGGTTTAATTGGTTTTTCTATTTATTTTAAACACAGATTTTATAATTGCATAAACATCCATATGTCATTCTAGGAATTTTGCCCTTTTATAATATTAGAGTGTATTTTTGTCAAAAATCGAAATAACCTGAAAAATCAACATCTTCAAAGACAACAAAAATCCATAGATATCCTTCAAATATCAACACAAGCAAGCCCTATCGACCCAGCATCTCATACCTAATCTTAAGTAGCGTGCCGTGGGTGAAGTTTTACATGCAAATGAATTAATTCTTCGCGTCAGAGTGTTCCCGGTGCATCGTAGGCGATGCCTCGTTGCATTTATAATGTGAGTTCATTACCTCGCCAAGCCTCGACTAGTCTACGAGCTCCCAGTAATGGGTTCGGAAGAACGTTCGCTTCAATTATGAGTGGGATATTAAATCGGTAGCTATCTATCGGTACATATGTCGGTGCATTCGTTCGGGAAGCTGTAACATGCGTGGTTTTATTTTAGCGAAATTAAGTTTCATACTCCTCATGTGGAAATTCTGGAATATAGCGCACGGGAATTAGTACGGGAACAGCTAGCTGTGTTGTCTAACACAAGTTAAACTTTATACAATTGTTAATTTTCAGTGTAAACGCGTCGACAAAACACTTGCAAAGTGAAACAAATTGAAATATTTACACCACAAACCCTAAACATTGTAAATTAAAATTTAAGAGAAAAAAAAATCTTAATCAGGTTGTTAAAAGAAAAAAGGACAGTGCTTTTAAAATTTCACGAAGCATTCGCCCGGTTTAACATGTTTTCCTTGAGGCATTGCGGGCTCGTGTGCATTTTTAATTTTTATATCCACTCAGCCGCGGATGACGCGCTGAATTTTTACTGAAGCAGGTCTTTCGGTCTTATTAGCAGGGGCGGGTTAATTGTACTACAAGCTTAACTAACAATGTCGCTGGCGGTGTTTTTGAGTAAGAATGTATGAATTTTAAGAGCTACTTAATTTTTTTTTTGACTTATAGAAGTTAGGGTTGTCTGTTGCTTCGTAATAGTTTGCCTTTCATACGGAAGTGAATACGTTGTTTACACTAGCACACTGGAATATTTCAACTGAAATCTTTAATATTCGACACAATGTAAAAATTGTTATGAATAAATAAATTGAATTGAAAAACTTTATATCAAAAAAAGAATAAATCACAGTATTGATTTGTATAGACATTCAAAAGAAATGCGGTAAAAATTTCAATGTACATTCTGTAAGCATTCACGACACTTGAAACCGCGACTAAAGTCCCAATTGTACCAAAAACTTGGCATCAAATAAAAATCCTCTGTCATATGTAATAAAACAGAAGGCGATGTTTATCGCGGGGAGGTGCAATGATTTAGCGGGACAGCCCTATTTCACGGGTACCTCGGGCTCAAATTGAATTGATATGTTTCTGCTAACGGTGGCGCGCGTTTTTCTCCACATATCGCCTATGATGCGCGCCAAAGTGACTGGAAAAATGGTGTAGGGTTAGGAAAAAAATAAAAATATGTTCTGCTTTTGCGGTTGGTTGTTGAGGGTGGCTAAATATTTAATATGATAACAGAATTGTGTCCTTTTTTTAATAAATGGAGTTTGATTTCAAAAGAAGTGTGGCGGTGGAACAATTAGTTTGTGGGCTTTACCCAGGACAGGAATAATTCAAGTTGGAAAAGAAAACTAAGTTTTTTAAATTTGTCACCTGAATTACTTAAATAATAAATATGAATAAGCCACTACAACAAAGTCTATAATATAATTATACTTGAGCGACACATCTGCGTACGTAATATAGAATAGATGAATAAAGAAAAAAAAGAAAAGGTTTATTCTTTTGAATATTTCAAAAGAATAAACCTTTTCTTTTTTTTCTTTCAATAACATCATTTGCTTAGCCTTTTCCCAACTATGTAGGGTTCGGCTTCCAGTCTAACCATCCGGTTAGACTGGAAGCATCCGCTGCTGAATACCAGTATTTTACATGAAGCGACTGCCTATCTGACCCCCACAACCCAGTAACTGGGCAATACGATACCCCTTGGTAAGACGCAAAAAAAAGCCTAAAAAGAAGCTGTTAGTACTTAGCCACTCTTTTTTTATTCTTTTTCTTTCAATAACATACTTATAAAATGTCCCACAATTCCGCAAAATACCCCTTTCACAATAAAGCAAACACTTTATTTTGCACACCGTACATGATATGAAGTGTGAGATAGGGGTGTAGTAAAGAGTGCAAACGACCGAGCCGCGGTGTCAGTCGCTCCAATGCACGCTAAGAACATTGCCAATTTTACATATTTCACACCCGACAAGCATTGGATTGCGAACACATACATCATTCTGATTTATCGACATTGATTTCAATACGAGTTATGATTTCTAGTTTGTGACTAGTTTTATCTGATTGGCTAGGATTTTCCTTCGATCTCCTGGTAAAAGGCTATACGAGGATCTACGATATTTTGAGTGTACACTTTTGACACTCGCTCTCTCTCTCGAAGTCTAAACTAACTCTTCGAATTGAGCAGTTCAATTTTCAGAATAGAGCCCAATGTAGCCAAACACGCTATCAACAATCCACGACGATCGTTACTGCATTCAATCTCAAAATACTTTAAACATCAAGCGATAAACCAAAGTATACAAAACTTACTCGCTTTGAAAAATGTATCAGTAAACCTCAGTAAACTATGTCCCCTGCAGCGAACGTATCCTATACCTTGGGCCAACTGTATCAAAATGATAAAAATGTTGAGTTCCAATAACCATTCATCCATCAAGTGTCAAGATATAATCTCTGGGCGGTGGTGCGAGCGACCTGCTTAGCCCTCTCCCAGAGAATTCGCCGAATATAAAAATGCTCGAAAGATTTACAGGTTTCGCTGAGATATCGCTTACAGATTTCGCTTGCATTGTGGCGGGGAAGCGGTATATTAACTCAAGGTAAGGAAATCTCTTTTGAAAATATATAGTGGTTTTGCTGCAAAGGAAGTATGTATAGAGTTTCTGGGAATGATGCAGATTCTATTTTACGCAAAATTATGGTCTTCGCAAAATTGAGTAATGAAAATTAAAATGTAAATAAAATTATTCACATCAAAAGGTATAAAAAAAAATCGTCAGTAAGTGTGTAAAAATGTGCTTCCTATTAAAATTAAATCCTTTCTACAAGATATCACAGTTTAAAGGAGAAGCAATAAAACATACAGATATGCGTTTATCTACCCCAAAACTTTTGAGTACACTCGTTCCAAGATATCATTTCTACAAACTCGGGGCAGTAAGAAATCTGTTTGTATCTGGCATTCCGGGCCAGCGAGCGATTTAAATCTCTTAAGCTCAGTGCGACCGGCCGCGGGCACCACTCCACCACTCACAAATCTCTCATAATCTTGCAAGATCCTACGAGGGGGGTTTTTCATAGTGTACTTACAGCTTTAAAGGTTGAAGGCGGGCGAAAAACTATCCCGAAAAAGGTCACTTACATTTTGTCCTCCATTATACATTTTACACAATCACTTCTCACATGATTCGTTTGCTGTTTTAATTTTATTTTCCCGTATCGTGTCGTATATTTATATTTCACGAGGTGGGGTCGTGCAGGTACCGGTATTCATAAGCAAATACAAGGCGAGGGACCCCATAATTTTCGGTTTGCATTTTTCCATCGCGACCGCGAACTCGATTTTCACTCCCAAGGGCGGACGGACGGTCGGCCTCAAAAATATTAATGAAAATTTTTACATAAATTTATTCGACTGAGGGGCCCACGCGTCGTTCTGAGAGCCGATGGGGTCCGCTCCTGTTTTTTATTTATTAATTTAATGGTATTTTCGGTCTAATTACCTGACTGAGGTATAATTCATTGGCTTTGTATAACGAGTATTTGTGGATACTCGTGTGTGGATAATTTATATATTGAAATAAAAATTGGGCAATTTTTATCAGGCTTCGTATGATATGTTTATTTTAATATTTTTATTTAATAAATATATTTGGATAACTGAGTAGACTACGTATCTAGTTAAACATACAAACTATTGCCTAAATGATGATCTGACTAGCTATACAAAATAAAAGGACACTTGGCATCGAAGTGTTCGTCCATACACCACACCGTCATCCGAAGACTGCCACGTTGACTGGCAATGCAAATTCTTTCAGGTGCCAAGAAATTTCCTTAACAAATTGCTTAAATTTTAGAGACACATTTTATAACCCAATGTAGAACCAATCCATATGAGTGAATATTGGTACTTACGTCATGGCTATACTCATATACACGTATTACAACTTCAGCCCCCAGTTTATTGAGTTTACTATAAAAAGCAAAGCATTCTTGCCTTTAACCCTTCACCCGCGGCATCAAAAGAACAAACGCAATATATCGGGGGTTCGGCTTAATTTGCCCGCTACCTAACTTTAATGCGAGTAGCCCGCCCGAATGCTCCAAATTACTCTGCGATATTTTTAACGTGCGGAATGCACCCGTTTTAGGTTACGCTTACGATATTAACTGGATTGTTCGGCGGAGCAAGGGTTAAGGAGCTCGATTTTCATCGAATAGTAAAATAATTTTGATTGGCTACATTTTCGGGATTTTTTTACAAAACTTCAACGATTTTTTCGTCGCGTTTAGTTAAACCTGATTGGATGTTTCCAAGACCGAAATCAGTGCAGTGATTTTAATTAAATTTCACCACTTTTTATGGTGCAAACAAGCAGGGGTCCGTGGATTCCTAATTCGCCGCGTTGTGCTAAGACAAGAGATTTTTTTGTCCAAATGAATTTCCCATCTTAGGGGACATTGGCTTCTTGCCGTGTTTACAAAACTCCTGACAAGTCCCACTTTGTTGTTTAATGAAATTATCGGTTTACCGAATAAATGAACAAAGCCAGATTTCGCTTTCGGTCGGTCAAAAAAGGGAGGGAGTCTTGTTTTTGTTTTGCTCAGTAGTACGAATGGACTCCTTTGTATTCCTCAGCGCACCGCTGTACTTAATCAATTATGATCGATTCGTTAATTTGAGATGCAAAGGGGATTAATGTAGATTTAAAATGGCTGCTTCGGAATATTACTTGATGAGGAACAGAACATTTTGAATTTGTATTGTAATTTTATAAGCTTTAAGCATTTTGTTCATTCACGTGCTGCTTATTCGTATAAATGAATTTAGTACTAGCGAACATGTTTATTAAGTTTAGAATTTCTCCGATACTGTTGAGAAAAATATACGGTTAGTAAAACATGATAACAACATCATAATATAAAAACGACCGATGCGAGGTTATGTATTCGTAATTAACCGTTTTGGACCGTCAAAATTTGTAACAGGACTAAAATATTTATTGGCATTCCAATTGTCGTAAAATGAGAGCAAACTTAACTAATTAACAAAAAAAGGAAATCTTATGTACTTAGTAACAAAACAGAGACAAGAAAAATCTTTAAAAATTCCATGCTGTTTTCAAAGGCGTTTTTGTATGTGCCTTTTCCCTAACCTTCGTCTAAATACTCAACGGTCACACATGTCCACTAACTAACGCCCGCCCAACTAATAGGTGCAATTAGAGACGACAATGAAAAGAATATGGTGACCCTCGTGACAGTAATGGCCGCTACACTTAATTATATAAAGTGCTTAAGTAAATGATAGCTAATTCAGAAGCGTGCTCGACGTCCCGTAAACAAGAGGTGTGACTTTCCACCATTGTCGGCCATGACGGCGATCTGTCACTTCCACTTCCGCCGAGGTCCTTCCCGTAATTCTTTCTTTCATTGTTGCCCTTTCTTGAAAAGAATACTTTCTCTTTTTTCCATCCGGCGCGTGCAATTGTCACCCTCCCGTAGTGTTTGTTGTGGGCGTTGATTAAATACCGCTGTCAAATTTTGTTAATTTTTCCTTCCTGCAAAGTTTTGGAGTTTTCTCCAAAATATATCTTTATTTTTGGAAAATATAAGATGCCCCAGTTTATGAGGGACGCTTATAAAAGTAAGCTCTACTTATTAATATTACAAATGATTGTGATGTGCTGTCAGATATTTTGATTCTAAATTATTTTTTTTATCCGTGTCGTCGGCGTGTCGGTGGAAAATTTACATTTAAATAGAACATCTGCGGGCAGGTCGACCCTCTTAAGGCTTCCTCAACGATTTTCTTACCCGCTAATTTGTAAATCGCTCCGTAATATAGAAAAATTAAAATGCTGATGTCATATTTTACTCGCTATTTATATGCTAATATTGACGTTTTGGAATCGACGAAGGGACCGACTTTTCATTAAAATATCAATGGGTAATTTTCGAAGGGACTATAAGACAGTTAAATCAAATTTAGAATACGTGTGTGGAATGTTAAAACACAGATGCAAACGGAAAATTCAGAAAAGTTTCTCGGAATGTGTAATGCCAGTCATTAGAATTCTAAATCTTATTCAGAGTAATTGTGATGAGGTTTAATCTTGACGCTTATCCCATCTCTCAAGGCGTAACATCGCTGCAATTATTTGTAAGATGGAAGGGTTGAGACGGGAGTAATGCCGCAATATTCGTAAATTAAGCACTTTTGCCGGCGCCGGGCTCAGTAAATATTATTTTTTTATGTTAATAACCACGCGATTGCGTTAATAAAGCCTTACATCTCGTAATTAACCGTCATTGTCTGCGAAGGCGGTGGAGCGAGAGACGAGGAATGAATTGAAATAATTCGAGTGAAAGGCTTGTCCATCACCGTGCCTGTCACAATTTGTACGTGGCTCTTGTTACCTTCATCTTTTGAGGGTCACTGGATTCAGTTTTTTTTTTATTTAATAATTTCAACGTTATTTAAATGCCATTAATATAAATAGAGCTTGACGTATCAAATTTAATTTTGCAGTGTTGACTTTGTTCACTTCGCACAATAAATAAGTACCTACATTCAACTAGAAGACTAGATTTTTCTGTACTTACACAAATTTTTTATATTACATACGCTTTCTCATTCATAGACTAATCAGTTCCGCTCAGCAGCGTTGCCATCATCGTCTCCGCAACACTGGCTCCATTAATTAATAAATTAAACAAGGCTGTTCTTAATTCCTGCGCCGAAGCCGCTAACAAAATATTTGCCATGTATAAATTCACGCGGGCGATCATGAAGACTACCCTTCATAGCCCGGCCTCCTTTATAGCTCTATTTGTGTATTTTAATTACTGTCATTATATGCTAATGACTACCATCCCTTTTTCTTATCCTCTCAAATGGGTTATTGCAGTCTTATATCTATATAGCGCAGTTTTGTCGAGTAATTTTGAAGATTTAAATAATAATAATGACTTAATTCTGACTCGGAAGGATTATTCATTTTTTCAGCAGCCCTATGTCTTGATTAATTGTTCTCTTGCTACAAAGAGATTCTGTTGGTAATTTGTTTTGAGTTATTAACTTGACGAAGCAGTTGTTTGGATAGACGGTGTATCTGACTATTTTTATTTCGATTATGACGCAAAATTGTTAGTGTGTTTCTTTATTAAGACGTTGGCGGTTAGCAGGGTCCTATTATAAGCGAATCGCGTTTATGCTGAAAAGAATACACAACAAAGTAAAATACAATATGATTCCGCTAACAGAGCTTAATTGAAAACAAAAACAATGTGCTAACGAATAGCTGTCTAATGTGACGTACACGGTATGGAATTAGTACGTCAACCTTCATATAGTAATTGTTCCAAGCGTCAACTAACACAAATCGGTCTTTTATGCCCTGACAGTTGGAAAATGCCTTGTATTGTACCATTTGTCTGAAATAGTGTAGTTCATCAATTATTCGCGTACTGGCTGCTCTGTTCGGCGAAACGTAGTTTGAAACTTCGTATTTTTATTTAGAATCGTTCTAATTGGGGGAATGGACAGCTGTTTTGTTAGTGAGTGTGTCTTTTAATATTAGCAGGGATTTATGTTGTTAGCCCTGCAGTTAACACTGCAATAACTAAACATGTTGCGATAATAATTAAAATGACCACGAATAAAAGAAAAATCAATAAATGTTTCTATATATTGGGTGGCATCCTTAAGTCTTACAAACACTCCGTAAAATCTACACACATAAGATGGTACGTCGTAACATTTAGCATTATCGTGAGAAAACACACCCCACAAAAGAGTGGTAAAGATGCAAATCTCGAGACCTCACGTCTTAACGACGCATCCTGAGTACGTAGAAATCTCGAATCTCGGAATTCTTTTACATAATCATGTGTTGAAAATATAACAGCTTTTTAGGGGAGTTTGATAAACTCTAGTTACGTATGCGAACGTCGCATACGCAATAATACCAAGTATTTAGCATAATCCGCTGATTTAACCCCGTGTAAGAAATAAAGATTACGTATATTAGGTTTTATAGCTGCGGTACGTCTTGGACTTAATTTATAGACTTAAGGAACATCTTCAAAGGGCGATAAACTTTGGCGATATATCAAAATAATTGTGATACATTTTTATGGTCTGATTTTCATTCATGCCGCTGGATATTAGCATTTTTGTTATATAAACGGATAAGATTTGAGCGAAGTTGTTTTTTTTCTACACTTGGACACGAGAACAAACCTGCATAGATGATCAGTTATTAACGCGTGTGCGTTATCTGTTTAGGAGGTTGTGACTCTATTGTATAACATTTCTTTAATTAACAACCTTATTGGAATTAATATGTTCGAGCCGTTTGGGGTTGAAACATATTTCGGGATATCGCCCAGCGGTTGGCCGACTCTACACGTCACCAGAGCGCAGGTCAATTTTTAGGTCAAAGAATCAGCATTGCCATCCAACGTGGCAACGCTGCCAGCCTTTTGGGCACATTTTCCACTGACAGCGATGGGGATGAATTATTGTACTGTAATTTATATATTTTTAGTTTTAGGTTGTATGTTGTATTTCTTTATTATAATCCTTACGTACATTGTTAAAACATTTTATTATTATACTTACGAGAACTGGTTAATTCATGCTAGAAATAGTAGGTAAGGTTAAAATTTAAAAAAATATAACAATGTTTATATTTTCCCTAGTCAAGTGTTACAAAATATAACCATAAAAATTAGCTTTGCACCCTCCGAGCAGTGGTGAGAGCTTCTTCACAGTTTTTACCGACATTTTACCGTCACGAAGACATCGCCTGTCCATATTTACCGCATCGTTCCTTTTTACGCAGTCTCATCCCGCCGTGTTTACGACCACGTCACGGTTTACTGTTATGTCATGGAAAAGGGGTTAATGTCACATTTTTGTATCGCTACAGGTGCACAAACCTCCCCCACTTATACCATAGACCCCACTAACGTCAACAAATAAATTATCCACGATCACAAAAACATCCCTAATATGAAATCGATGCAACAAACGACAAATGAATTATGGAATAGCATAATCTTCATGTTTTCTCAAAAAGCAGGAGCTTGGCTCACTCACATATTTATTGCCATTGAAAATCCAGTTTCTGGGAATGTATTCGTGCGTGCGCGCGGGAAGCATGTTTCCTTGTCACATTAGGCATAAGTAGTGCTCTCTCCGCACCCTATTAACTGTGATATATGCGACAATTCTTTCGCAAATCCTCGAAACAGAAGGGAAGGCGCGTCATATCGCGCGCTCCACTTACCATCGACGAGCGTGTGTGACGCGCTAATTCCGCGCTGATAAATGATTTCACCGGGAATTTGGAATTGGAAAATTACTGGTGATACGTCACCGCATTTGGGAGGATAACAAATGCACGTGGAACCATACCGATCATTATGGTTTGAATTATTGCCGTCAGCTTGTTTGTCAGAATGTCAGCTGACATTTCCTGTTATTTTCCTATAATTTTTGGTACTTCCAGTCACATTATAACGAAAATGTTGATGTTAACTTGATGACAGGTTTTAAAAGTTTTTTTTAGTTTAACTTTTAATATAATGATATCACTTTTAATATACTATTCTGACTGAACAGTTGAACTGAATCGTAAAGCATTCAAGACTTCTCCGCAACTAAAAGGCCAAGACAAATACCTCACAACAGTAGGATTACACGGTAAATTCTTTCCCCAAGCGATATAAGAAAAACCTTTATCGAATCCAGACTAATAAGAAGCGAACACGCGTCCCAAACGCGATTCACGTGTACAGACAAAACCCGCGATGTTCCCCTCCGAGGCGCCGTGTGTGATGTATGCAAAAAGGGAATTGAATAAGGTGATTTCGTTCCGCGGGGTCGCTAAGGGAAAAGAATCCACGGTAATGGCGAATACAATAAATTTTCATAAACAAATTGCGTTTTGATGGCGGCATATCGGCGCGTGTGCCAACTCCCAATAAGGATTGATAGGGAAACAATGTGGGTGTACACTGATTGAATGTCAATTTGCGGAAGCTGCGGACGACGGAATAATTTCATGTAATGGTGTACACGTCGCCTTAACGATGTGTCGAGCAACATGTGCGGAATGGATTTTGTCTTGTGTCAACTTCAATGGGAGTTGCATCGATTTATTTTGTTAGGGGGTTATTTGATGCGATAAGAAAACTTCCCATTGGTAATAGCTGTACGTTTAATTTATCCAAAGTAGCTGCTTATGTTGTGCTTAATAAAAAAATAGAATATGCACCTATTATGTACAGCACTAGTGACTAAAATTGATTGAATACTGCAATGCTTTCAAAAATTCAATTTAAAAGTACTTTCCCCAAAAAATTAAATAAAAAACCCCACATTAAAAGTGGAGAATTTCGTAGGCAATTTAAAAGTGTACGGTGTGCTAATTTCTAAGTTGAACAAGCACACCTGCTCTGGATGTGCCGACATTTGCGAGCGTAAATCAAGCGTGGCCCTGCCGCGACGTGTCATATCCAGAGATCATTACCGAGCCCAAAGAGTGGAAAATATTTATGTATAAATTAATTTTTATTAACGTTAACTGGCATTATTTGGGAGGTATTTATTACTTTCTTTTTTGCGAGGTATTTATTCACAGAAAACCATAATTATATTTAATTGCCTATATCTTGCATTTGAGAGGCTGTGATGACAAATAAAGTCATACAAAAGCGCAGGTAGACCAATAACATCTGTTAATTTAAATAATTAAATACATTATCTTAATTATTATATATTTTTTTTACTTAAAATTTAAAAAATCTAAATTATGTCACCCTTGTAAAAATTTCTACATTTATTTTTGTAATTTTTATGCTGTACTTTCATGATGGGTAATTTATTCTCAACATCGTGTGTAGCGAGTCAGAGACTCATGGGTAGCATTTAACTGGGATAGTCACTCACCACACGAAAAGAAGAAGAAACCGTGTTTAATGATACTTTTAAGAAGACAATCAATCCTATGTTTTTATTTCGTGACTGGGAAACTAAAGGATGCAGGAAAAATAGGGAAAGACTGTTCGAGCTCTATGCTCTTAAGCGTTATTTGAACACGGAGACTTTTAATATGTATGTTTGTACTAACTCTAGAACTTCAAAGAACACGTGTAAGGCATCTAAAGCCTTATACAGTAGCAACAAGTTACATAATTGCATAGCACACAGGTGTGAGTACCAGGTACTATAGAGATACCATTTTATCGGATAATTTGTCTTTGTTTGCACTTGATTGTACGGGTCGTCAGATGCCTGAAAATCTGACAGCCAGTCTTACCAAGGAGTATCGTATTTCCCAGTTACTGGGTTGTGGAGGTCATATATGCAGCCGCTCCATGTAAAATACTGGTATTCAGCTGCATCCGGTTAGACTGGAAGCCGACCCCAACATAGTTGGGCAAAGGCTAGGCAGATGATGATGATGTGCTCTGGCGGGTATGTCATGCTCAGTCTTGCTGATGGTGGCACATGTTTTGGATTATTCGGCTTTCTTCAAAATTGTTCAGCTAAATGCCGATGCGTCATGTTCGTGAACGGGTGCTTTCAGTTGGGATTGGTCATGTCTTAGCTGCCAGTACTTATTTTATTTTTGAATTGTTTTTCTTTCTGATTGTTGCTGAGTACGCTTTTTTTTTAAATCTTTCTAATTTTGAATTCAACATTAAAGTTATGACTAATATAATTAGAAAGTGTCCATGGAGTTTCTTGCCCGCTTAAAACTCTTTGGTATGGACAACTAACATCATATTTTCGACTGACCAACTCTTACACAATTCAAAATTGCCTGTAAATGGTTTAATTGAAATAAATGCATTGAGTTTGAGAATAGCATTAATAGATTTAATAATATTAGAGTACTACAATATGATAGATTTTTATTATGTAGGTATTTTAAGCCAAGAGGGAAGGGAATTTTAAAGGAGCTGTAAAACTACCGTTTAGATACGAATGGTCGAGAAAAAAGTGGCAACTATTTAACCAGCCTTAGTAAAAAATCACCAAAGTTTGGGCATGATTAGTCAATTAAACGTTCTGATTTTAAACTCTTTATGTTCCAATGCACTATATTATCGTCAGAATAACTTTAGGTATTAGATAGTTCTTTCGACACGTACAGAAACGCTAATAAGATTACGTTCAATGTTATAATATTTTATTCCCAGCTTAATGCTCGCCTACGTTAGAACTTCGCATCCACGTGTAACCTTTAAAGGAAAATGGTGGCAGCATAATTCCAATAAAGTTTTCAAAATTAATCTACTTACCGGATGAAATCTTATTATAATAATTGATATTTTCCGTTGATATATTGTAATGAAAACTAGTTTCAATATTTATACATAGTACAATATACGTACAGTTAAGAGTACTACAACACTTACAAACATTCAAAAGCGATTGTCTCGTGGAATAACTATAACTTTGAGATAATAGAGCCTATTTCATATTAGTATGGGTTTCCAAACACTATGTCCGTAACAACATAAAATTGCTATAAATACAGAAGGAGGAAATCACTTTTTAAAGTTGACCAGTGTATACTTATTAGTGCTCGTGACTGTACCTACCAGGGGGCTTAGACAAGTGTTAAGAGTTCCGTGTCGATTCGATTCCGAAAATTGTTGATCGAACAATTCGTTATCTCAGCGATTCCGATTGTCAAGAACGCCACTTGCCAACGCATCTGTATGTGAATATTGATCGAGTTTCGTCTCTCAATTTGACACTGGCTAGAACTTAGCGATCGGAATCGATTGCTCAAGTGACGTTTCGAAAGCTTACGCCAATTCCATACATTTCGGATTTATCTAATTTCGTTATCGTTAATGAAAATCTGACTTTGTCTAGTCCCTCAAATGTGTGATAAACAATGGCTGCCACTTTCTCCACACATACATACTCACGTACCCTTGTTTGAATCTTAAACATCGAGCCATTTAACACGTCACCTGTATCAAGGAGCTCAATATGAAAAATGTTCACACGCGCTCGGCAGCGGGTACCTACCGGGGCGCGGGAGGAGCCAAGTGTACCCCAAGGAGTTTTGACTTGCAAAGCAGCCTTGCCGAGATTTTTCACGAGGGCCGTAATGACTGCTTGATGTGTTCAAGCTACGAGTATGGAGGCAGGCAGGATGGAAATACTAAGAGAAAGTTTTGGTCCTTTTTGCATGTTAGCCTCTCAAACACTGATAGCACCAGTTTTTAACGTGATATGACAAAAGGACAGTCGGAAATGATATGTCTTTGTTGGCAACATTTTAGTCACATCAAAATGGAAATACGACATCAAAATTTCCGCTGTCACAAAGCAGTAGACTCGCAAATAGAGTAACAAAATGCAAAAGCAGGCGTTCTAGGAATCCGTATTTGCAATACATGAACTGGGGCTTCTCATTAAACATTCGAATACCATTTCCTGTCGTGCGAAGGAAACAGGATTGGCACAATCCGCATTGTTTGAGATCTCATAACGCGTGTAGCCCTTTGACTCGTCATTTCCATACAGAATGCTAATACAAAACGTCGTTATATAAAGGCGTCTCCACACTTGGCTAGCTCGCAGGCGCGTCACCTTTGATGCGCGTATGATTGCCCGCGCCCGCGACACATTGGATCTATATTGTTGTCTTTTTCAAGTTTCGTAATAAGGGATGAGGGTGTATTAAAGCCTTTTATCCGGCTCGTCACGCCGGCACGTGGGGTCGGGAAGGGGTTTAAGGTGAGCAAACATTAGCTCTTTTACATTTTTGCAATTTCATCTACGACGCCTCACGGCTGTTTGCAGTAGCTTGAGTTTCAGGAGGCTCGAAGGTTTTGGGGCGTTACAACTTTAACTCTTTTCAAAGGGGTTCGAAAGTAAACAAGTTTTTAATGTACGTTTACAGGCGCGCTTAGTTGTGTCGCTAAAGCGGGTTTGTAGTGAGACACATTGAGAAATCCCAAGTGAAGTTAAGCCGTGCATTAACTGCGCTAGGCCCGGGGCCAAGACCTCGCCGCAGACTGCCTGCAAATCTTGGCTGCATTCTCGAACATTCCAGAAGATGTAGCTGGGATTAAACGACGTGGTATATTCAACAATTACACTATATCCAGGCAATTCCCGCAGGTAAGGCTGCATATTTTAGGGGTGAGACAATATTAGCTGCAGCGCTCGTGTGGAAAATGAAACTGTTTTTGGTCCTAATTTACAATGCTTGTAATTTGAGCGAACACGTTCCTTGTTCGGAGGTGTACACCGTTTTGTGTACGCTGCGAGCATTTTGAAACGTATTAGCTGAGTTCGCAAATATGCATACGGAACAATGCAGAGCGGTGAGCAAATGTTGGCACTACTGCTGTATGTCTAATGTGGTGCACTATCATACATTTATTAATGCTATTGTATTGCTGCTAACCTGAGAATGAATATAATTATGATTAGTTTTAGACCAGTGAGTTATTTATTCAAGTATTTTCAGATCAAGATTTTTGTTCTAAAGTATTGGGGCGTGGCCGCTTTGTATGAAACCTACAGTATGAAAAGATACTCATCAGAAGACTACGAACCACAACATAGGTATAACGTATAAAAAAAAGTTGACTTCAAAGTTGAAAGAAAACTGGACTGTTTTTGTCTCTGGGGAAAGCAATTTCTTACTGCGCCGCTAAAGTTACTCAAGATAACACATCGCTGCAGGCGACAATTATTGCGGTGTGTTTAAAATAAAGGGCTAATTACTTAGAACGAAAGAAGCTACGAAACGGCGCGCACCGCACGACGCGCCGCGGGCGACAACAATTCAGAAATAGCTCATAACTCACGTGTAATCGCGACTGGCGCGCGACATTCTGCATCCTGCGGCTGATAGCGCGATCGCGCCTGAAACGCTTTTGTGCGCCCGCTCTTAGATGCATTTTAGCTCAGTAATTAACTGCTGTTGCTATTTATCTATGTGGCTTCCGATGCGGTAACTACATAATATATACAGTAAAAAAAACTATTACAATGAATAATTCGAGAAAAAGGTTTTTTTTTTAATGGCAATATTTTATTAGCATGTAGGTATGGGCGCTATACTGTTTTGGGGACGCCTTTCATTAATTAACATACTGTATATACTACGAAGAAAAAAAATAAAAGTTTTTAATTTTGGAACAAGAACAAATTGACATAGGTAATTACAATAAAAACAAGATTAAATTGACATAATAAAAACGATGATAGCTGCTAACTGTGTCACAGCTGAGCTAATAAGTTCTGTCATTATATTATTATACCAGTTACAGGGTTAGTCAGTTCGTACTTATTTACTTCAGAATCAAAGTTCGTAACAAGCACTACCAGATAAACGGCACCATTAAACGTACCAATTCATACAAGTGTAGTAATGTCACTCTAAAATTAAAATTATTCAGACGTACAAGGACGTCATTAGAGCAGAAACAAACTTGAATCTATTGTTTAAGTTTCTATGAAAACAAACGCGAGCGTCATTACCGCTCCGTATTTAGCACATTATTCAAAAAGCACGTGAGCCAGGAAACCCTTAAAATTACACACGAAACAGTGCTCTTTACCAACTTTCCCATAAGAGCCCATTATTTACGGAGCCACCGTACCATTAAGATTCTCCACATATCTTCGAAAGGCGCGTTATGGTAATTACGGGTCGCCATTTTATCTTGCGACTCTTCGCGATTAGAAGTCGCGCGCTCGGCTGCACGGCGAAATAACAAGTGCGCGAACTTAGTTCGTTTCTGAGAAGAGCGTTGTGAAATTAATTCGGATGGAAGATATCGGGCGGCGCGATAGCGGCTCCTTCCGCGCCATTTATTGCTCGTGTGGTGCGGGTATCGGTGAAGGGGTAAAGAATATCAAGATGTAACGAGCGACAGCCGGAAGGCTCGCAAATGAGCTAGCACACTTATCTGTGTTAATGTGGGCGAGGGTTAATTTTGTCTTACATGAGCAATTTGGAGATACCACCCTCGTTCCCAACTTACGTTTGTTGTTACTATATGAGATTTGGTGTTTCATGTGGCTATTCTGTTCCTATCACTGCTATTGAAGCTCCTAAAATGACAACGGTTGTTTTTTATATCCTTACTGTTATCTTGCTCTGCTTTCAAAGAAATAAAACTCTTCAAATGGGGATGATGACTAAATTTTTTTATTAAGCTATCTAGCTTCATAAAAAATTAAAGCTTATTAAAAATAATGGACACGTATTTTTTCTTTTTTTACGCAATCCAAAGATTACGTCGATACATTGAGTTAAATGTGGTATGACGTCACAAGTATGTAGTTTTTATACTTGTGACGTGGCGAGCTCCCACTCCCAAACTTTGATGCATTTTATCTAAGTCATTTTCTATTAATATGATAAAGCAAAAAATACGTGTCAAGTATTTTTTATATTATATGATTGACGGACTAAATATGTATAATTAATTTTTTTTTACCATGGCATCATCCCTATTCTAAGTCGTTCATAAGAACGTGCTCACACACATCTCACTTTTAATTTATACTACTTAAATATTCGTTAAGATTTCGTCTAGACAAAAGGAAAATATGGCCACGTCTGTAGGGTAGAATGAACTGCGCGCAAACATGGATGGATAGCAAATACGAGAGTGTATTAGGCAATGAAATTAAGTCGCAATGCAATCTCCTTGGATGTGGGAACTATTGTCCTAGCACAATGCTGCTATTAACTAGTCGATAGCGGTATTGAATATTAGGTTTCGTCGTATCTGCTCTGAGGTTGGGGCGTTTTGTGGAAATGTAGCGAATATTATATGATGTTCGCTTTGTGTATATGAATTTTGTGATAACTTTAATTGGATTAAGCTTTTCTTTGACTTTGATTTTCGTATTATGCTTTTAGAGAAGCTATCTTTACCTTGCAGGAATGTTAGTTATTGGATGTCTCTTTTTATTTCTTTTGTTAATACCTATGCCATCATCATCTAGCCTAGCCTTTTCCCAACTATGTTGGGGTCGGCATCCAGTCTAACCGGATTCAGCTGAATACCACTATTTTACATGGAGCGACTGCCTATCTGACCTCCACAACCCAGTAACTGGGCAATACGATAACCCTTGGTAAGACTTGCTAATTACCTATGCATTTTTTAATAAATGAATCATTTCCATCATGGTAATTATGCCAAGAAAAACAAATAGGTATGAGGTTTAAGCTTCAGTCTTCCACATTCATCACAAAAGATAAAACAGACTTAACTTATTCAATTCTATATACAGCAAAGCAGAGGATTTCCCAGTGAAATATTGAAGGAATCGACAAAAGTTGGTCTCATGTAATATGCAGGGAAGTAGGACCAGCGCACTGCATATTTTGCGCCTAAGATCCGCGGTTCTACGAGCGAACTTCCAAAGCCGCTTGCTTAGGTACTTAGGCTTTATGTTATACTTTATGCTTTATACTGCTGAAAGACGATAATTTGATGGCTTTGCGGACAGAAGCTGTTGAGAAATGAGTTTGTGACTTTCAAATCCTAAAGCCAGTAATGTGTTTTTATTGTAATTTCTTAGAAAATGTATATTATATTGTTGGTTGACCATATGTTGATGTTTTTAGCACCACATGTGGTTGGCTAAGGAGTATCTTACCAAGGGGTTTTTTACTACCCAGTTACTGACTGGGTTGTGGAGTTCAGATAAGTAGTCGCTCCATGTAAAATACAGGTATTCAGCTGCATCCGTTTAGACTGGAAACCGAGACCAACGATGTTGGGATAATTTTAATTAATTAATTTTAAATTGGCTAGGCAGATTGATGTGGTTGACTAATGAAGCTACTTTGTCTAACTTTATTCATAATTATTATAACTAAGAATACATTTAAAACAATAACAACTTATACATTCTTAAATTAAAAGACTATCTAACTAACTATATATATACAAATAAATCCAAAAAAGACAAAAAGGACACTTAGGCGTCGAAGTACTCATCCGCATCGCTGTCATCAGGAAACGTGCCCAGAAGACTGGCAGCATTGCCACGTTGACTACTACTACAGCTACTTTTGGATAGACTTCTGTACTGATTTGGAAGAATAATAATACCCTTCAGCATAAAATAGACGTGGAAGAAAAATCAATAGTGAACCTATAGTAGGATATGGACACAAGTCACCTCTCCTATAGAGTTCACCCAATCTTGCCAAATTAATTCTCTATAAAGCTGAATACACAAAACGTTTGCGGTCGTAGGTGAGAGCTCAAAGGGTCAGTTCACACGACAGGTTAGCGTCAAAAGGATTGACCGAGACGTGTCGAGGTGGGGCGGGGTGACCACAACCTAGTCGCTTCGCAACCACACTCGCTTTTTGGGTGAACTGTGGTTCAGTTCACCTTTGTGGTTAATTTTCGTATAGAAGTTTGCAAGTCGTTGTTGCAAACTTTTGTTAAAGCAACTACTTTCAACCAATGTTTATTGGTTAGCTTCTAATGTTACTTTCTGTGGGATTGTTCTATTTTTAACAGTTATAAATTTACCCACACAAATACTCGTCAAATGCTTTTGCCTTTTTGTTTGACAGTATGGAAAATATGTCAAACTGTCATATTTATTCTTCAGATAAAAGTTATCTGACTATTGAAAAATCAGCCTTTACAACTATGTCATTCCTTAGAATCCCAAAAAATCCCGAGCTAAAAATACCTCAAATTATTTCAAACTCATCAGTTTAGTCACAAAACCTTATATTTTACCTTTTAAACATAATTTCGAACCAAAATACAGAATTATACAGATACACACAGAGAGACCCGTACTCAATAAGACATACAAACAATAGTAACTCGTCTCAAAGTATCATTCTGGCAGCAGAGCGCCGCAAAAGGAACTCAACGCCGGGCTGTTTACGTGAGGGCTGTTAGCAAACACCTGTAAACGCCTTTACCTTGCCTCTGTTTGTACTGGACGCTCACGATTGCCGTGTACAATTAGCCTTAGATGTCTCACCTGCAAACCAATTTATTACCTACAGTTGCCAAAGATATTCCCAGTTCATTCTAAACTCTATCTTTTGAGCACTAAGAGTGAGTTTCGGGTGGGAGGTAAGATTTGAGATGAAACGGTTATGTGGCAACTTTGTGTGTCTGGATGTAGTGAAGTCTTTTGAGTGCCGTTGAGGTGTTAAGTAGCTCATGTGGAAACGTTAAGTACGTGGACGTTTGGCCTGTGTTTATTTGGATAGTCACAAAAACAGATTTGAAGCTAAATGTGCGAAAATGCTTTGAGTGTAAACCTAGATGGAACAAACTCGACTGTATTATTGATACGAGAAACTGAAAAGATTTATTGAAAATAAAAGTGTGCATTTTATAAAATGGTACTAGGGCTCCAAGCAAAAAACATTCCATTTCACTGTTACAAAGCATCCACTTAAAATAAAATATTGCAATTCGGAAAAAACAGCATCGTATTTCCATTCACGAGCTGCCCCTTTCGAAAGTCCTCAATCATGTTCGCCGTGTTGACTCCTGGATATGATACGACCTCTCGACTCGACATGATCATAATACCCTCCGCTGCATCCAACAACCCCTTCTACATCCATAAACCGGCTACAAATCTTAGCCGAGCGTTCGGCATCTTTATAACTGGAGGACGCGATCCCTTAACCCAACATAATGGGCAGGTTTACTGAGAGGACCGTCGTAAAGTGTCCCGTCCAGCGCGTACCCCAACTACGGGACCCTTCGAAATTTCACGAACTATTTGGCCCGCACTAGCCCTCACTCAGCTTTTTTGTCGACGCTTTATTGTCCGGATTTTCTACTCACCTTTATCGTTATTGTGTCCGCTCGGCTTCATAAAGGACCGTGGTTCACTATTAGAACCTCATAACCGTGGGAAAATTGTTCGAAAGCTTCGTAAAAATGGTTTAAATGATAAAAATATTGGGTAAAAAAGCGAGGTCAGTCAATAAATCGTTTGGTCAATTGAGCAGGATGCAATGGGCGTGTTAATTGGTCGGGTGCGGGACTGTATCGAGGGCTCGCTCGGAGCGATGAGTGGACACGGAGCAGTCATTGCGTGAATGATAATTGCCCGAGCGTTTGGCGTCGCATAAATTCGGGCTATTGGTGTGGAATTGAATGGATGCATGGCTTAGTACGTGGCACATGGATGTAAAATGTTCTGGATGTTTTTGTATACATTTGTGTTGTGTTATTTTTAATTTAATGGGATTTCGTAGTCAGGATATCAATATTTTATTGAGTAATAATAAATGTCAGCACTTACCTATATGAAATCAGAGTGATTCGTGAGATTACATTTTCTCTTAAGGTATTCCAAAGGTAAATTGTGATTTTATTTTATTTTTTTAACTAAATTCAGTTTTTGTAAAACTTGGGAACTTCTACTCACTATATAACATAAATGCTTGTAAAATCTAAAATTATTTTTAAATGTTTCGGTCATCATATACGTAAAAGAATCTACCAAAAATGAAAACAAACTCTTCGAAACCCTGACATCTTTGTTGGTACATCCGGACCCTAGGACCAGTGCATACGTTCCCGCAGAGATAAACGCATACGATTACACGTGCGAGCCACAGGTGGCGCATAACATTTTTCAGTCGGGACGGGCCATTGCCTGCGTCCGGCCCGTCAGCCCGCGGCTTAATTGGAGACCTTTCCAGCCATTTGCAACGGTTTGTTTTTATTGAAAACCGTGGGAATTTGTCGATGTCTGTATTTTGTGACTTGCTAAGGGATTTTTGGATTTTGTAAACGTGGGTTTTCGGTTTTAATTTTGCAATTTTATGACGTGTTAAACGGGTTATCTGATTAGCCGATTATACCGAAAACAACTTATACGTAGGTCTCTAATTTAAAACGATAATCGGTTTGGATACATTCACTAAAGACTCTCTAATAAGCCAATCAAGTTTAATCTTCGAGTAATATAACAGAAAATCTAAAATTAACACATCTTCCGAACTCCCCAGCAATAAATAAACCAGAAATGGCACGTCATAATGTTTAGCTCAAATAACATGCTTTACGTCAGCCCACATTGTCAGCCATTCAGGCCGGGGGCTCCAAATAATTATTGCTCGCTTGACAAATTGCCGGCAAAGCCTACGTGTCGGTGGAACAATTTGATACAATTTTCACCACCTTTCCCGTACGGGCCACGGATTTGCATACGTGCACCCCTAGATTATGCAAATATACTTTTTTAACGTACTGTTTACTTACCCCAGGAAAAGGAAACACTTTGGGCACGCATTTTAAAAAGATTTACGCGCTTTGTCGGATCATTAAGTGCGGAACTAATTTGCTTACCTTTGAAATGTTTTAAGCTTTGTCCCGTATAATTACTGTAGGGTAACCGTCCCCGTAACGTGATATGCAGATTTCCGCACGCTGAACTGTTGGTTTTTCTGCGCTCGGTTTCATATGCCGGTCGTGCAAATAATGTTTTCCTTTACAATTTGGTTACTTTACAATTAAAATCAAATTAACAGACTACAGTGCATTCCTAATATATAAATATATCAGGGGGATATTTTTAATTTGCACGTTTCACGTTCAAGTGCGCAACTTCTCAACGATATTGAGCATGTGGGAATCGTCGAAATTAAATTTTCTTTGTTTCCGCTCGTGGGCTGTGGGCTCTTGGCGTTATTAAATTTCCTTGTGTTTTTTAACACAGCCATATCATTAGATTGAGGGCTTCCGTCAAGAGGAAATTGTGGCGGCGAGGGGAGCGAGCTGAGCACCTAAACATATTGAAAAAATAAAAATCCCGGCTACTTATTGCGTAGTACTGGGGGAAGTTGCTCTACTTCGATTTATAAAGACTTCAGTCAAAATGGGCTTTGGTACCTACTTAAAAAAATTACTTAATAAAGAGAATTTATGCATGTATAATACTGAATTCCTTGATAAAAATATAATTCTGGGCTCGAGTTTTTTTTACAAATATTGTTAGAAAGTTGTTACTGTTAAAATGTGAATATTTATTGATTATATACTACGTAGTTACGAACAATTTTGACATTCGTATTTATTTTCTACTAGCACTTTCCCCGCGGCTTCGCTCCCGTGGTCTTTCCCGTGGGACCCGTTATTTTTCCCGGGATAAAAAGTAGCCTATGTTACTCCTAGAAAACTTTCCAGCTTTTAAGCTTTCCAACGGTGAAAGAATTTTTAAAATCGGTCCAGTAGTTTTTGAGCCTATTCATTACAACCAAACAAACAAACAAAGTTTTCCTCTTTATAATATTAGTATAGATAAACAAAACTATGAAAATACACATAACTAGGTACACGTACACACATAAACTCAAGCCGTCTTTATTTTTATCGAGCAGCTACGAGAGTATGATATCTTCTTAGAGTCCCGAGTTCCTATTTCAAACCAATGAGGCTAAGTAGAGCATCTTTTCCGTCGGTATTACAGCCGAAGCCGACGTAGAAAGACATTTGAAGTGGTTTCGTGTAATAAGTACGGCCGCGACAAAATTCCTGGCCGCGCTGCGTTTGGGAACCTCACCTTAAATATACATATTACATTACGTGAAATTGCCCATTTTTTCCACTCTCCACCCTAGCAATTAGGGTAGCTTGTGTATAAATATTGCACGGCCCTCATTAAAGTGCGTGTTCGTTTTAGTATATATTTTTATGGTACGCTTTTTGGTTGGCGTCTGCAAGGAGTCGTGGGATGTAATGAATAATTAAGACATGTTGTACAAGGGAAGTGCCAGGTTTTTTCTTCGAGGCTCCGGTAAATGATGGCGGCTTTGAGTAATGTGTCGTTCTTTTTTATAAGAAACTTCCAGTGGGTTTTTTTTAATAAACTGTCATAAAACCTAGCGCGTTATGGGCTATAAAAATAAGAACTATAGGTATTTGAATACTTAATAAATTACAAATAATAAAATATGAACTTTACCTTGATCTGACGGAGAGGGCATCCGGTGTCGCAAGGACGCCTGAAACAAAAAATAAATATTAACATCAAAAACAAAAAAGGGCTACACAATATCAATCAAAGTCTCCTCAAATTAAAATCCATCAATTAACAACGTCACAAAAATCAAAACATCAAAACTTCTAAATTAAAAATATGACGTCGAAATGATTAAAAACTCCCATCCGAGATTGCATTTCAACAATTAACGCATTAAGACTACTCCCGCCAATAAAGAGCAACTCTCTTAATTAACAGTCCCTGTTAAAAATTGAGTACAAATTCAAGTAGCAAATCTCCCCAGCTGGGGTGGGATCTAGTGAATGGCCTGTAATATTTTAGTTTGCTTGAAACAAAAAGTCCTGGCGTCGGTGAGGGGTTCAGTCACCGTCACGTAGACACAATAAGCCTTTTAATTCGATTCGTCAAGACGGACGCGAGACAAAGGGGCCGGAGTTATCATTCAATGGGGCACTTCTACCTTTTCTTCTCATTTCGCTAAGGTTTTCTTGTAAGGTGGACCGGGCGCACGAGGGAAGAAAACGCGAGATATATCCTCCGTTACGTCTCCGGTTACGTTTGTTGTTTTTATTTGTGGTTAAATTCTGTTTGTAATTTTTGTTGGTCTTTTGAGACATGCTGCATCTTGAAATGGTTTCCTAAGCGAATGGAAATATTTATGGATAGCTATAAAAACTTCACGTGGAGGAGCCCTTAGCTAACTGGCAAACCGACTTACAGAAAGTAAAGAAGCACCAAATACGCGGATAACAGGGGAGCAGCGTAAGAAAAAATGTAATCTGTTGTCTGAATAAAAGGCTATTATTATTATTTTATAAAAACTTCATAAATATGCAAAAAAATTGGTTTCGTTGTTTGGTATTCATCATAATTTAGATTATTTCATGATCGACAAGTTGAATGACTCTCAGTCTCGGCTGTCATTTGTAGATCTCTAACAGTCGTTGCGAGTCGTCAGAAGCCTAGAAGTATGACAACCAGTTTTACCAAAGTGGTATCGTATTGACCAGCAACTGGTTTCAGAATGACAGATAGGCAATCGCTCACTAAACAAAACCGGTTAGACTGGAAGCCGACCCCAACATAGTTGGGAAAAGATTCGGTAGATGATGACATCGGACCGATCTATTATCTTCAGACTATTTCTCCGTGTGTAGCGCGCTGTTTAAGTGCACTTGATCCCATGTGTCGCCGTGACCGGACTGCCGATACACAGCTAACAGGTTTATTTGTTGCCATCGTATTAACTAACTCAATAAACTACGAAAATACAACAGAATAATGTTTGAGAAAAGAGATTCTGATTTTAAGTTGGGTGACATGAGCAAAGTCTGTATATTATAAACAAAATTCCTGACAAAAGAAATACTTATAAAACTCCATACTTGCCGGTGTTGGTTCGTGGATGGGTGACCATATTTACGTACCAAGACTGCTCCGTGCCTCGGAAAGCACGTTAAGCCATTGGTTCTGGCTGTTATTTGTGAAAATCTGTCACCTCATGTAAAATTCTGTTATTCAGCTCCATCCGGTTAGACTGGAAGCTGATCCCAACATGGATGGGTAAAGACTAGGCAGATTGAGTTTTATGCCAACAAATCAATTCAAGGTGTCAATAACTTACTTGTTATTGTTAATCTAGTTTTCTACCAAATCTTCACATTCACAGAGAATACTGACTCATTCATTATACAAAGAAGGAACTATCTCGTTATTTACTGTCCAATACCGTAATATATGTCTCAATATCTCCGACCTCATGTGTACCGTGCAATGGAAGTGCATTTGATCCTTGCGTCGTGACCCGACTACAGATTCGAAGCTAACAGCCTTATTTGTTGCCACCTCTTTAAACTCGCCCTAAATCAAAGAAATTGTATTTATTTTAGCTGGCTTTCAGATCTTTATTGATAAAGGCACCCAACGCCACTTGTTATTTCCAGAGGGTTGGTAGGATATTGTGATATAACCCATAACAGGATATTCTGGTATTCAGCTGCATCCGGATAGACTGGAAGCCAACCCCAACATTTTGCATTCACCAGTATTTTGCATGGAGCAACTGCCTATCAGACCTCCACAACCCAGTATCTGGGTAATACGATACCCCTTGGTAAGACTGGCTGTCAGATTTTCGGGCTTTTGACCACATGTAACGACTGTCAAGGATGCACGAGACCGCCGGGACTAACGGCTTAACGTGCTTTCCGAGGCTCGGAGGAGTCTCGGTATGTAAAGATGGTCACCCATCCACAGCCAACCCCGGCAAGCGTCGCTTAACCTGATGGATCGACCTGTGCGGCTGTTATTACTAAGCCACGAGCTCCTCAAACAATTTAATAATATACTTTTATAATATGTACTTACTCATATAGATATCAAGTAAAAAGGGGTTGGAATCCCACTGTCTGGCGGCATAATTACCAGGCAGGCATTAAAGATAAAACCGAGCCAGGTAAATTGAAATGTGAGGTTTAAATTGAAAGGTAGCCATCATGTTCATGTTAACAGACAAGCTTCTTGTTAATATACACGGGTATTTTAAAATGCTGTCCAACCAGTAATATTTGAAATAATTTGGTGTATATGTTTCTTGAATTGGTTTTTTATTTTTCCTGCTTTTTTATGTGCAACATGAAATACTAAATTGACATTTTTTTACCCATATATTCAAAATCAATCTGACTAGCCTTTTCCCAACTATGTTGGGTCGGCTTCCAGCCTAACCGGATGCAGCTGACTACCAGTATTTCACATGGAGCGACTGCCTATCTGACCTCCACAACCCAGTCAGTAATTGGGTAATACGGCACTCCTTTGCAAGCAAGGGTTACTTGCTTAAAAATCGTTGAATAGAATAGAATTGAATATTTTTATTTGCGTTGAAACATGGTGAAGGAAAACATCGTAAGGAAACCAGCATGTCTGAGATATATTTCTCAACAGCAAGAGAAGCTAAGTCAGAGGCCCATGGGCAGCTTAAAAACTCTGACACCAGGTTAGTCACTAACCACACGAAAAGAAGAAGAAGAAGAAGAAGATACCCCTTGGTAAGACTGGCTGTCAGACTTTCGGGCTTCTGACTACCCGTAACGTATGTCAAAGATCCGCGAATGACAGCCGGGACCAACGGCTTAAGGTGCTTTCTGAGGCACGGAGGAGTCTCGATACGTAAAGATGGAAGATGGTCAACCATCCACGGACCAACCCCGGCAAGCGTAGATTAACCTGTTGGATCGATCTCTGCGACAGCTATTACTTAGCCACGAGCTCCTATTTTTTTTATCCATACATCCGAGTTTCACAAATCTGGAAATACAATTTCAAATGTTTAAAGTAGGTATACAAAAAATCTGTTCAAGAGTTTATGATCTTTATGTCTTCGTAGATGGGTGCAGGAATTAACAGAAATTAAGGAAATCGTGGAGGGGGCGAACTAACAGCAGCCATTTAATTAAATGAGCTTTGACCGAGATTGGGGCAGATGCTGATGCAAAAATTTGGAGGTCACAAATTGAAGGCAATCGGTAGTACAGTCAGCCTCAAAATGAGGTATACGTCGAAAATAATTAATTTGGTTGTCTGTGTTTATGTACCATAAAACGGTGTCATTGTTTAGCTACAATTAAGTACCCTATGTGTTAAGTACAGAGGCCAGCACATCAAGTTACCACAATCTGTTAAATTTCTTTGATAGTATTTCAACTTTATTGCAAAGACATAAGGTTCATTTTTAATTGAGAAAATTTGACAGGGATAGCTTGATGTGCTGGCGTCTGTACATGCTGAGTACAAGTTGAGGCTACATATACTTTACGAAAATAGGTAAAAAGATCGTAGACAATTGAAAAAAGCGACGAAGCGCTTCAAGAAAAGGTAGGTAGTGCCTAGGCTTGCGCTTCGCTTGGATCATCTTGGCAGGGGCACTACCGCGCCCCTAGATAAGTGACTGTCGATCCATAAATGTTAATGTCCATCTTTTTGACGCCTACTGAACCTACATATTTCTGAATTGTAATATAAGATCCACATTTTTATGGAATGCATTTTATATGCTTTTATACTCCTTTTTTCAGGCACTCGTTTAAAAAAAAGTTTCATATCCTACTATTGAAAACATTTGTATGTATGAGGCTGAAGTGATTAATACATTTTATTAGATTAACTTACTGTTGGTTTATATTCAACTTGCAATTATTTACATAATAAATAAGAATAATTTTGTACATGAATATAAAAGGAAAATAAAAAAATAAAAGGTAATCTAAAAATTCGTCCGCATTGCTGTCAAAAGGAAAAGTACCCAAAAGGCTGGCAGCATTGCCACGTTTTATGGAGATGCTGATTTTTTGGCCAAAAATTATGCCAGCCCTATGGTAATAGTAATAAATTCATTTTGCATTGTTAGCGTCTTCGTTTGTCTGGCTGTAGAAGCTAATCTTGAGCACTACTGAATGGACTTAGACCGTTTCCTGGGGTAGATCTGAGTCTATCAATTTTAGGCGGCAAATTCTATCGCATCTTATCTATACATTGGCAGCAAGCCAGTGTAAAGATGTGTACGTGTCTCCGTAAAATTATTTTAGCATGCATCGAATGGTGACAATAATGTTCTTAATCATTAAAGTAGCTCTACTAACGGCGCAGTATCGTATGTCTCATGTCGTTTAAAATTTAATTCAGTCCAATCTCGTACTTTATAATTTAGCTCCTTTTTAATGATAAATGATTATATATTTGTATATATATATATTTTAAAAACACTTTTACACGGCACAAATATTTTTAAAACAAGATCACGTCGGCGTTTTTAAACTGCTCTAAGAATAAAGATCGAAAAAAACAGAGGACACAGTTTCTTTTAATGTCAAGACACGGTCTTGGTCAGATCACGTGAAGACCATGTCGGTTGGTGTCTGAAATGGTCTTTTGAGGAAAGAACCATACAGATTAAGTGGGCCTGTCCAGTCAGTGTACGTATTTGTCTTTATTCGAGCAGCTCAATTCAAAACTTATGGAGCTCAACGATTCGACGAACAATACTAAAGAAATGACATTTGGATAGGCCGCTAAAACTTTATCACTATGTCGCAGATGTAAAATGAATTTTTGATTAAATAACGAAACTGATTTGGTATATGTTTTTACGTTTCTGGCGATCTCAATAATTAAATAAACAGTATTATGTAATGGTATTTTTCAATAGGAATTTTTCATTAGCACCTTGGAGTCTGGATTTGTGCCCGATTGTTGACAAGCATTAGGTACCTACATGGGACTTAAACATAACTGGCGAAATGTAGGTGTACGTCTGCCTAACTTGTGGGAAAATAAGGCCTGATGTTAAGTTATGTACTACTTTTTTTTTTTTTTTTTTTTTAAGGCTGGGAAATCATCCAATGACTGCTCCCGCTCTGGGTGGAGCGGAAGGGAGTGTCAGACTCTTACTGACTAAAACCCATCCATGTTCCTTCCGTAGCCCTTTATGTTCCGGGGTAGCGGTAACCCTTTCGGACAATCCCGCTTACCCGGCAGGCTTGGCCCTGAGGGGCCCCTTCATATGCTGACATCTCTTTGAGGCGCGCGTGGAACATATACGCGCCGTACGGCACGGGTCTGGTGCTGATCGGACGGTGAGTCACCCATTACTCACCGCCCGCAGGCCCGCGCCTACGGTGGCCGGGAGTCGTCACGTGGCTCCCGACGCCCGGAGCGTCTCCCGCGGCGGCTGGGACGGGAGGACCTTTCTCTCTCCCATCCCGCCACCTCCTTCGCGAGCATGACTTTTTCGCAGAAGGAGGTGACTGCCTCCCACTCCCTCTCGCCCCGGACCATGGCTTGCACCAGGGCCGGGCGCGAGAGGTCGCCGCCGCCGATCGCCTCTACGAGGACACGGCGGTGCTCCGCCCAAGCGGGGCAGGTTTGCACCGTGTGCTCTACCGTGTCCTCTGGGCGATCCTCGCAGTGGTGACACCCGGGCGTTTCCTCCCGCCTGATGATGTGCAGGAACCTCCCGAAACATCCATGTCCGGTGAGGACCTGCGTCAGGCGGAAGGTGAGGGCGCCGTGACGCCTCTCTAGCCACTCCTCAAAGACTTCAAGAAGACCTCAAGGCCTTACCGCCACTATCGTGGCGTGCCCTGCGCTGGGTTGCGACAGTCGCTGATTCCAGGCCGCCATGAGATCGCGCCGGAGGTCCGTCCGCTCCGCCGCAATTTGCTGCGGAAACGGAGTTTCCCCCCGGCTTAGTACCTCCGCGCGCAACTCGTACAGGCGCGCGAGGACTATCGCCTCCAGATCCCACGGCGGCAGTCCGGCAAGGAGGCTTGCCGCCTCGCCCGAGATCGTGCGGTACCCCCGGATTAGCCGAATGGCTACCACCTTTTGGGGCGCGTTCAGGTAGTGGGCGGCTCGCCGCCGCAATGAACGCGCCCACACCGGGGCCCCGTAAAGGGCCATGGACCGCACGACTCCCGCGTAAAGCCTCCGGCAGGAGGCGTTTGGCCCCCTTAAATTGGGCAAGAGCCGCTTTAAGGCGGCCCCAGTCCGTTCCAGCTTGGGGGCCAAGCGTCGGAAATGCTCCACGAAATTCCATCGGCTGTCGAGGACCAGACCCAGGTATTTCATCGTGGTCTCGACGCCGATGTGAACCCCTCCTACCGTAAGTTGGGATCCCGATGGTGGCCTATTCCGAGGCCCATGAAAGGACATGGCCTCGGATTTGTGCAATGCCACCTCGAGACCCAACTGCCGGATCCTCTCAACGACTATCGCAACACCGCGTGTCATCGCGTCGGCCGCCGCCTGATGCGACCTTCCCTGCGCCAAGACCAGCGTGTCGTCAGCGTAACAAATTACGCTGACGCCGTCAGGGAGGTCGGCCCGCAGCACCCAGTCGTAGCCGATGTCCCACAGGTGCGGCCCCAGATCCGATCCCTGTGGGACACCGCACGACATCTCTCGCCGGTTCCATTCCCCATCGCGACCGGGGTAGATGACGGCTCTGTCCGTCAGGTACGCCCCGACTATTCGACGGAGGTAGGTCGGCACCCGCTGATACCGGAGTGCTTCCCCAATGCAACTCCAGGGCAGGGTGTTGAAAGCGTTGGCAATGTCGAGTGACACCACCACGACGACCCTACCCTGGGACACCGCGTCCCCCGTCGTGAGGGCTCTAACGCGCATGATGGCGTCCACCGTCGAGCGCCCCTTGCGGAAGCCAAACTGGCAGTCCGCAAGGTCCGGCCCCGTCCTTCCAAGGTGCCCGACGAGGCGGCCCGCAATAATTCTCTCGAAGAGTTTGCCGACCTCGTCGAGCAGCACTATGGGCCGGAATGCGGACGGAGAGTCCGCAGGGCGCCCTGGCTTCTGTATAAGGACCAGCTTCCCCGTCTTCCAACGGAGCGGAAACTGGCCTCTTTCCATGCATGCGTTAAAGAGCGCCTCCAGTCGGGGCCCGAGAGCCCCTGAGGCCAGGACCCAGGCTTTACCAGGCAAGCCGTCGGGTCCTGGGGCGGTATTCTTGGCCTTGAGCCTTCCAACCGCCGCTCTCAGATCTACCTCGGTCACTTCGGGGATGTCGTCGTCGTCCTCGTGGTCCGCTTCGGGCGGAGCCATAGGCGGGGGAGTATGCTCCCCCCGTGAGGGGAACAGAGCGCTCACCACCTCCTCCACCAGCTGGGGGCGGAGACTCTGCGTCAGAGGGGGGGCCCAGGTGCGGAGCTTGTTCCGCACCATTTTATATGGGCGCCCCCATGGATCTCTATCCAGAGTCCCCACCATCTCCTCGCGGGCCGAGTGCTTGGCCCGCTGGACAGCTTCTTGGAGGGCGGTCTTCGCCGCTCTGTACCCCTCGTACAGCTCCGCCTCCGTGGCTGCCGCATCCGGAGGGCGGATGCGGAGCCTGCGGTGCCTGGTGTACAGGTGGCGCACCTCGACGCACTCCTTGCGAAGTTCTTCCACCTCTTGCGACCACCAGTACACCTGACGTCGGGCGCATCCTGGCCGGACTCGGGGCATTGCCACGTCGCAAATCTCGGACATGGCCTCCCGGAACCACTCTGCCTCGTCGTTGATGTCGGCAGGCCTGACCGGTGATGACACCCAGGCCTGCACGATCGAGGCTTCCAGGAGGAGCTCCCGGTCCAGCTGCTTCAGCGCCCACCGCGGACCACTCGGGGCCTGTCGGACCGGCGCGCTTGAGGTCTGGGTGGAGATGTCGAACCGGATATACCGGTGATCGGAGTAGGTCTCCACCTCCTCTACTACGCGCCAGTCAAGGACGCACTGTGACAGAGCGGGGCTCGCGAACGAGATGTCCACAACGGACTCACCCCGCATCCGCACGCACGTGGGAACAGAACCCCGATTGAGGACGGCTAGGCCTGCTTCCAGAGCCCAGTCCTCCACCATCCTACCCCGCACATCCGTGTAGCGGGAACCCCAGGCCAGGCTTTTGGCGTTGAAGTCCCCGAGCACTAGCACGGGGAAGGGATGGCTTCTGGAGACGACGACACTCAACTCTGTGAGAGAGTTGTGGAACTCGGCGAGAGTTCGGTTCGGAGAGTAGTACACTCCCACTACCACAATCTCTCCGAACCGTGCTGCGACGCACCCCTGTCCCTTCGAGACGCCCTCGAGGGACGGGGTGCCGGCGGCGGCCGACGAAGTTATGGCCACTGAGCCGCTCAGGTCCTCCACCCAGTTATCCCTGGGCGGGACAAAGTACGGCTCAGCGACCACGGCGATATTAATCGACCACTGCGCCATGCTCTGGAGCAAGAGGTCCTGTGCACAGGCGCAGTGGTTGATGTTCGCCTGGAGGAAGCGGAGTGGGGCCATCACTCCTCCATGTTGACTCCCCCCTGGGTCCCCTGCGAGGGTCCCTCGGCAGTGGCATCGGCGGCGGCGGCGGCGGCGACAGTGGCGGCAGCGGCGGCGGCGACGGTGGGGGTGGTGGCGAAGGGCCTACCTCTCCCCCTGGTCCCGGCAGGCGGGGCGCAGGACTTGCTCCCCGCCCGGTGATCACCGGCCGATCGGCCGGCTTGCCAGCAGCCGCACATGCGACGCAGTGCGGCGCGGCGTTGCAGGAGCCGGCCGTGTGACCGGGCTGACCGCAGCGGAAGCACAGAGTGCTGCGGTCCACCTCCGAGGTGCATTGGACACCGACGTGGTGCCCGACGAGGCAACGGTAGCACCTCAGAAGTTATGTACTACTTAATATTTTCTTATTGTAATTTAGACTTGAAGGTTCATTAACAAATACAAATACTTACAATAAAAATAACTCATCTGTTTACACAGTCAGACCAATAGCAAGTAACGTTAATCATAAAATGGAGCGTTTCGCTAAAAGAGATCGCGTTAATTAAGTAATAGCTCGAATGTTAATTACAAAGGCGGGGGTGACAACTGCACGGTAATCACTACTGATCTATGAGCTTTGTTTTTGATTTATTACTTTCTGTATTGTCATTTGTTTCTGAGTTATACAATGGCAAATAAAATGTTAGTGACCGAATTGGTATGATTTGATTTTTTTTTGGATAAATAATTTTTTGTGGAGATATTTTTAGAAGATCATATTTTGTAGCACCTAGGTATGTATAATGTTTCCTAAAATCCTTTGGTGGATACTGAGCCCAAAAAAAAAAGAAAGACGCCGAATCGTTTCGAAATATTAAAAGATTGGGTCAAGATTTCTCTAGTGATAGATTTTGAGAATACCTACATCTTATACAGTTTAATAATAATAATAATAATATCCTTGGACATTTCACACAACGCCATATAGTCCCAAGCTAAGCAACCCAATGCTTGTGTTATGGTAACGAGATGGCTGATAAACTACTTATAAACATTTTTTTTTGTAAATACGTAGAAAAATACCCAGACCCGGAACAAATACTTGCAGGTCGTACAAATATTTGTTACGTGCGGGAATCGAACCCGCGACATGCTGCGCAGCAGTCAATCGTTCAACCACTGCGCCAACCGTGTCGTCAATGATGCTTAATGCTTAATTAGTGTCAATGTAACGTCACTGAAACCTCTTCCAAAAACTAGTCACACTTAATTGCAATTTAACCAATGAAACTCAAGCGATCAGCACATCTAAAACTCGTTCAAGAGCTGTCAGTCAATATTCATGTCATCGAAAATATTGACACTGAGAGCTATAAACGTAGTTTATGCGCTGATCGCGTTCAGTTTTATTGGTGAAATTCGCCCTAAAGTGTCCCAAAATTTCAAGAAACCTACATTGAAACAATAGAATAACGTCCAGAAAACAAGAAAGCAACAACTTTTAAAATAAAAATAATCACATTAATTATAATCTAATGAAATGGCCGTTAAATCACGCTAATTGTTCTCGTTTTTATTTTGTTCCCCATTTTTTGTTGGCGAAAGCTGCTTGAATGGAATTCCTTTATTCCGCAAATGGCCTGTTTACTAACAACCAGAGACAAAGGACCAGAAATTATATACCAGCGATAAATTAAGGATGTAATGAAAAACATTTTTATAGATTAAAAATGGTGGAAGAGTTATGTCAGTCTATTTTGATTTACGTACGCGGTTATGTTTTGTAGTTTGTTTGTGGATTTGTACAGTAAGGTTCCTTATATTTCTATTGAATTGCTTAACCGGTCTCGTGAACAGAACAAAATCGTTATTTTTCGAAAGGTGTAGCTGATCTTGGTAAGAGATTGTTTCGTTTATAATTCGGAATTATTTTTTAATCAAACGTTGTCATCAAGTGGTCCTTTAGGTAATGTTAAAACACCATTGAAAAACCGTCCGTTTGATCGTCCCGCCGGAAGTGGCTGTGTCCGGCGGCATTGTCCCGGCGCGGCTCATCTTCTTAATTGTTTTCTTTGGCGAAGCACTCACAACACAATGGCTAATGATGCCGCGAGCCGCTTTGATCATCGCGTGATCGTGTGTGCCAATTCTAGTCACATTACCTTAATAGGCCGGCCAAGTTTTGTTACTTTCGCTGAGTTTAGCCGAATCAGTAGTGCCGAGTTTAAGCTTCGAATAATTCGATTGAGGTCTTTTGTTCGGAAGTCTTGCGTGACCAACCACAGGATTACCTTTCACATTCATCGCCCGCATTTGTTTGGTCAACCTTCCTGCTTATGCGACCGCGACCGCTAGTGGCCATATTTCAGCCCTGATAACATTTCATGGTTGCCAAATTATTCCCATAATTTCTGTTTATCTAATTTGCGCGTGTGAACCCTTTACAAAGATCCGTCCAGTCACGTAGGTCGAAGACACGTGACATTTCGAAAACAACGGGTACAAAACAGAATTACGATGCAAACGCGTTTGTGTGCGGCATCGAGCTGCTTGTGGGTGTGTGTGCGTGCGCCTGAATTAGACGCGAAACTTTCAAAGTTTTCCCAAATTTGTGCCGCCCGCGCCCCTCCGCCCCCCCCTCACTCGTGGATCGATAGCGGGCGCCAAGCGAGCGGCTCCCAGCCTCATGAAAATACCGGACAACACTTCGCCTCAGTATTTACCATGACGTGTTTTGTGGCGAGAACGCAGTTATCTCTACGAATTTTAGTGAGTGCTCGTGATTTGATAGCTCTCTGGTATTTTGTGTAGCTGGTATTCGAATGCTGCTGACCTACATTGTAGACATTTTGTAAGAACAGGAAATTGGGGAATTGTTTTTGTACTTCAGTAAAGCTCTGTAATGTGCGAATGAGGAAAAGCGGCGTTAATTTTTCGCAACCACTTATGTAATACAGTTTTCATCAAGTTTATTGTTAATAATGCGTATTTCTTGGGCTTCTTATGTTCGCAACTTGCCTAATTCCAGGGTCGCAGCACTGGGAATAAGACGGCGTCGCGTGAGTGGGCGACCCATGCCAACTGTCACCGAGCAAAACAAGAGCGACAACTGAAAATTGAGCGCGCGAGGCCTTCGCCATTGTTTGTCATTAATTGAGGGCTTTGCGATGATCTTCGTGCTGAAGGCCCTCCGCACGGCCGAGGCCGCACTCCTGGGACATATCGGCCGCCAATCGCGATGACAGCGACCCTCCGGCCTCGAGTGGACACTCACTAACTCGAGGTGGGAAAAACTACCGGCTGACACTACTTAACGAACGGGGCACGCCCGGGAATTTTCTTGAGTGCTTGTTAATGTTTTATGGGCGGAACTTTTTCAAAGTAGTGCGTAGATTGACGTGCTAAGTACACCTACATAATTTAACACGTTTCCCCTCGGACGTGTGACTCGTTCATCGATTCAGTTATCGTTCATAAACAATGCGTTCATAAGTGGCTCGCTCGTCCAGCCCTTATCTATGGTTAATTTTGTCGTAATAAAAATCCAATCTCGGAAATGGCTATAAAAAGCGGAACAGAAAAGTTTTCTGATTTATAACAATTAATATTTGAAATATTGACAATATTAAGGGAAATGGCCGACAGCCGACAAATCATATGAAACCGCCCCGGAAGGAGGAAGCACTGGCCCGTTGCGCAGGGACTTTATTTAGAAATGGAAAATCTAAAAAAATAAACGACAGCGAGTGCGGGGGGATGATTTATGCCGAGCGGCTAGTGCGTTCGATTATCGAGATGATATTTCTCGATATTAAAGTGTTGCCAAGAGGACTGCGGACAATATGACCCGAGGAAGATTTATTGGGCCATTCAGAGTGACGTCGACGCCCGTTACGATTATTTCATTATATTGTCGGCGCCGTAAAAACGGTTAGCGTTTTATTTTATTACTGGTTCGCGAGCGAATTTTTATTTCAATATTTTTATTGCGTTGTAAAATTGGGACTGCAGTCGATTTGCTTTGACAATTTTGAGCGCAGCGCCTCTGGAGGCAGAAGTTGGTTGTGAGTTGTAGTTTTATATGCAGCACGAATTGTAAACATGTTTGAGCAGATATTTTATGAAATATGTTTCATGTGTGTTGTGTTCTATAAAGAGCAAAGGTTCGACATGTCGCATGATTTGTGCGTCTCGCGGGTACCGAGGGTCGCACCCGTGTCGGGCACACGTGCTGTGCCTTGCGCAACGAAAAACTTACCTACTCGAAATACTGTAGAAGAAAACGTATAACATTATATTGGAGTAATTCCTGATGTTAAGTAACTGCATCCTTACAGGTTTCACAATAAACCGTTAAAAAGTTGTTACGAAACTTGTAAAGTTTCTCTGAACGGCTGTTCACGTCGGCCCTTACGAAACCTTTACCTCAGTTACTAACCAAAAATAACTTGTTTTGTAACACAAACTGGAGGGTTTTGAGCACCTTGGAAAAAACAATAATGTATTGTGTTGATATTTTTTACACGGGATGGAAAATTCCGGAAACCTTACAGATTGTGAAACGACCTTTTTTTTTAAACGAATTTCCTTATAAACTCTCCTCGTTGAGATGGAGTTAACTACCCACTTTTGTTTCTCGTGTATTTTATGTTATTATTTAAAAAATAAGTATTTAGATTTCGTATTCTTGTGTTTGTTGTCATGTTAATGTTCTTATGCAATAAGTTGATTATATTGTCAGTATTTTGTCTGTGGTCCATCCATTGTCTATGACCGAGATACTAATAATCAATGGTTTTAATTTTTCTGAATACGAGGTTTTTAGCTGCTCTTCCGCTCCACCCAGAGCGGGAGCAGTCATTGGATGATTTCCCAGCCTTAAAAAAAAAAGACGGGTGTATTTATTGACTTTATAGTTTCTTTTTGGAAATGTGCTTTTTGTTTGTGCAGAATAAACATTTTTTCTTTGTTTCTTTTTCTTTCTTTCCTTTACCCACATATAAATGTAAACAAAAAAAAAAGCAATAGGTGTTGTGAAACACCCGGTTGGAACGAGCTAGACCGAAAAAACCGGCCAAGTGCGAGTTAGACACGCACACGAAGGGTTCTGTGCTACTAATATTTAACATTACATTTAAAAAAAAACTGCTCAGTTAAAAAAAAACACGTATTTGATGTTATAGCGACAATATATACACGATCTGTAAAAAAATCAACTGTTTACCTATTACGGTTTATGAGACACAGTCCTCTGACAGACAGAGGAATGGACACATGGACAGTGGAAGCTCAGTAATAGTTTGGCACCCTTAGGGTACGGAACCTTAAGAAGTGTATTATTTTGACCATCCCAATACCTTTGTTATACTCATTTACCAAGTAGTTCTCATTTACCAAGTGTGCAAAGTATTACCATTAATTATTAAAGAACTACGTACCTAAACCCAACATAATAATCCCTTGAATTCATCCAATCCTATACAAAAATGAAGCTAATTATTACATAAATACCCCGAGTCTTTACCCTAGCTTATTGAATAACTGCATGAATCACGTGCCACGCTCCAGCGGGCCCCCCATACGTTTTGTTCGACTGTTTCCCGACTTCGCCTTTCCGCTACATGGTCGCGGGTTCGATGCTTTTTAATGTAACGTCGGTGACATGTCCGAAGTATCGATACGGTAGCCCGGTAGGTACTATTGTCATGATAAGTTCTGATAGCGAATGGTTGTTACGGTCTAGTGGTTTGTTTCGGGATGAGATATTAATGTTGAATTAAGTCAGATGATGGAGTAATAGATTATTATAATGTTAATCCAATCATATTTTCATTTAAAAGCTAAATATTTATAATAATATGTTTATCAATCAAAGAGCATAAAAAAATTCTTACACATCGCTGAAAACAGGAAAAGTTCCAAAAAGACTTTTATTTTTTTGTCGCTGTCAACAGGAAAAGTTCCCAAAAGGCTGGCAGCATTGCCGCGTTGTGTGGCAACGCTGATTCTTTCACAAAAAAAAAGGGCTCACGTGGTCTCTGGTCACGTGAAGAGTCGATCAACCGCTTGTCAGAAATAAATGTTATAAAATGGGTATGTTTATTGAGATTTCTCGTTTTTTACAAAACTTATGATATATTTGCTTTTAAGCACAAAAAGTTTAAATCTACCTATGTCTGCAAGACTTCTCTCCAACCCCATCCCAAACTGGGACTACATGGGCAGTAAAGTAAGGTGTTACAAGTGTTGCACAAAATATTCTAAATTCCAATTTAAAATTTACCCAACACGCTTACAACTCATTAAAACACCTATTCTTAAACCGCGCTGAAATTCTAAACCATACAAAATCAACTCACGATTGTCATTGTAGCGTTATCACTGCATCCAGGCGGGCGCACACTGTACCGAACTTATCCGTTGAATGGATCGTGTCAGAGCTGAATTTGTAAAGAGTAGACGTGTGTCGCATGCATCGCCACGCCTTATCTTCGCTCTTACTCAAGTTCTCAACGGCCACTGAATGGCGTGCGCTGCATAACGGAACTCAGATTAAACATAGAAACTGGGAAACGTCAAAAGTGAACGGTTTTTGTTTTTAGGTGAATGTGCGACGCGTGTGCGCTGCGGTTAGAAACAGAGCCCTTGTGTTCGCATGTGGGTGGCGTGGGAAACGTACGAGCTATGCTATAGACACTTGTTGGGTTCATAACTTTATGCAACTACCGAAACGTGATTTGAGCATTATTGCTTTGCAAAGTTATACGAAATAGTTAAATGAATTTATGTATGTTGAAAATATCTGTCTTATATTATATACTTACTTCTACAGCAAACCTACAAACCATAACATTCCCGTATGCAGGTGGATACGGGACGTTCAGTTTTGACATAGTGAGTAGTACATAAGTTAACGCTTCACAAATGATTCACTGACATCAGCCTTTCGGAGTCATTGTGACAGAGCGGGATAAGACTTCTTATTGTCTTCTAAAACTTTTAAGCTAACTTAAGGCATGCTATAAAATTGAAGGCATAATATAAAAAAGGAAGAGTTTATTTTGCACTAAAGGTGAGTTTACTTTGCATTACATATTTGATGCCTGAAACAAAATAGACCCAAATTCATGTTTGCATATAAATATAAAATCCTAAACTCAACCATGTTCTGTGCCGTATTTCCGGAGGCCTCAGTTACTAATGTCCGTTAATTTGCAAAACATCCAAACCGTGCACACGTCTACAAACTTTGGTGACACGACAAAAGGACGGATTTAAACCTCATTATTTAATTACCCGGCGGGAATCACACGGGGGCCCTAAGTCGATGCTGACTCCTGAGCTAGGGCGAGCTGTCTGAAGGCTCGTCAAGGGGCAGCCTCCCGCCTTAGTCTCCGCCACGCACTCTATTAATTAGCCATGCTCTCGCTTCAACGTATTAAACTTTATACACACGCCTTAAGCTTGTGGACATCTAAAGGACTAATTACTAAAATCAATACAAATCTCACACAAAAGAAGGTCCGTACTTACTTATAGGCTCACAACTCACAATACAAATGAACGCAAAAACAAGATGGCGAAATAATTTGAATACGTAACGAATCGGAGGGTAACGCACGCTCGAGCCATTCTTTAACTTACTCTCGTACGGATAAAGAGCTAAACTTGTTTTTAAAGGATGACCGATCGTGAAAATTTATGTATCGCGGACAGCGCCGCCGGCCGGACCCCTGTAAAAAGAGCTCGCTGGGGTAGATACAGGAAGATGGCAGATGGGACGAAGAATTATGCTCCCCGCAGGCTGATGAGGTAAATGTGATTGTGAACTTTTCGACGCTATGCAAATCGGACAAGCGAGACGATATACGTACCCAAGCCCACCGGATTCCGTCGCGCAGATATGTCGCTTTTATTTACAAAAAGTGAATTGGCGTGTCCACAAATGCGCGGACGGAACGGGGGAGCAAGTTATTGTAAGCCAGCCGGGGCGCCTTTTTTGTTTGCTTCGCCAAGGTATATTCATAGCCGACAACTTTATGTAAACTTCGATGAATGTTCAATGTATTCAAATTGATTCATTGATGGATGACCGGCTTGCGAAAATACTCGGCCCGAAAACATTGAAATAACAATGTAATATACTTTTCGTTGTTCTGAGTGTGCGCGCGATCGATATCCGAATCATAGCCTTGTTTAGATAGGGCTAGTGGTATTTTATTGAAATACAAATGAGTGTCGGAGGAGCTCGGCGACCCGTGCGGTGTGTGCCTCGAATAAAAGGGTCGCATTAGAATAATTTGCCTACCGAACGAGTACAATTCTTCACATGGAGAGACCTTAAATTTCACTATTTTACATAGTGGGGATTATCATATCTGTGCGGGTGTGTCCGTGGGCCGGGCCCTACTTTTTGTTAGCCGCACCCGACCTCTATCGGGCCGTCTCCGATATATTTAGTTGTTACTTTTTGTTGCGCCGCACGTGAGAGAATTCTTAATCATCGTGAGCCTTCTATTTCGCTTTGTTGAGTGAGTTTTTCATGCGAATATCTTCCGTACCACTTGTGTTATACAAAAACGGCAATATTGAATAAAGATGCTAAACCTTTATACAGGCAATTTTCGTTTTAAAAGCCGCTTTATTAGACGGACACCCTATTCTCTATACCTGCCAATTTCCAGACAGTATCTCAAAGTTTGAAACAAGGTATTTCAATACTACCCACGCGATTCCGCGCCTAATAATAACAAAGCAACATAACACCAATTGATAGAGGCTCACTTAACCTCCGCGTTATTATTCTTGCTAACCGAGCTACCAGACGAAGCCCCTCAACGGAGGGACCAGGGGAGCAGAACTGATCGAAGGTGGGCGAATTAGCCCAACTCTAAAACCTCAATTAAGTCTCGTCTAGCGCGTATTCAGAACGGCCACATCCAATTATCGCGGTAGAAGCTTTGTTACGATTTTCAACTGAGTTTGCGATCGAATGTTGTTGGATCCGCTCCCGATACATTGTTTCCCCGAATGCTACGGTGAAGTTGGCAACTTCAGACTTACACCTTGATTTATATAATTGGAGGTTGCTAGTTTGTAGAATTTAATAAGACCCGCTGTTCACACTGTATGGGTATAGATACAGGTGTATTTTTTTTTCTTTGTAATCTAAGTCAAAGTCAAAGTCAAAACATTTATTCCAAATAGGCACAAGAATGGCACTTTCGAACGTCAAAAATCTGGTTCTATAGATATATTAAAGCCGAGACTGGCTAACCTATCAACACAAAGCTTAAATCACTGAACGGAGTGGGTTCATAGTTGGTTCATACATAATTATTATGACGTAGGCATCGACTAAAAAAATATTTTTTGAAAACTCAAACCTTTAGGTTCAAAACGTGAGTTCAACATTTGTATGGAGAAGTCATCTTATGACTTCCACGCGAAAGAAGTCAACGACAGAAGCGCACAGCAGTGAAATACATAAAATAGATAGTGTATATATTACCTGCACTATTTATACAAACCCAACTGTTACAAGTTAGACTAGAACTGTAATTAAGTGCATGTAACAGTTGTTGAAAGTCCCTCTAAAGCACCACAGCATGGCCCCACCACCCTCGTAACTCAAAAACGTAACACTGTAGAATCAATGACACTTAACTTCCATACAAAACAGCTACTCATGCTCTCACAATAAGTCACCCCTTCACTTCACAGGATGATCTTCAAATTAGACGTCATAAAGACGTGTCTGCCAGCGATGACGGATGGCGGCGCGACAGTCATCGTCAAATTAACACCAGGCTAAGTGCCGAAATGTGTACACAATGCGACAAGTCAGATAGACGGGATCGGCGGAAATAATACAGCCTGTAGCGGTGGCGAATGGTGTAATTAATTGCATATATTATTATTGATGTCGTTTTAAATATAAGAGAGATTTAAAAGGCAAATTTTGGTAGCCTTTCTTTGTTAACCCTATTTTGATATACAATGAAATTGATTGTTGGCAATAGGTTCCCCTCCTATTGCATGGGACTTCAACATAACTGGCAAAATGCGGGTTTACTTTATGTAGGTGAACTTCTGGCTGACTTTTCGAGGTATTATAGGCGTGATTTTGGTTATGTATTAAGTGAGTGACCGGTTTTTTTTTATTTGGTTTTACTAGTCCTTGGAGAGCTCACGAAAGGAAAGAAGTGTAGCCTGGGTCGTTGTAGCTGGATGAGGTGAGGAGGGCTATATAATTATACTAGCTTCCGCCCACGGCTTCGCCCGCAAAATATGTCGACAAATTGTACAGATAAACCTTCCTCTTGAATCACTCTATCTTGAAAAAAAAACGGCATCAAAATCCGTTGCGTAGTTTTAAAGATTTAAGCATACATACCTATAGGGACAGAGAAAGCGACTTTGTTTTATACTATGTAGTGATAAGTAAATTCTATAATATGATTGTATACATAGAAAGAAAGAAAGAAAATACGTAACAAATATACTAGTTAAATAAATATATTATGTGTGTAATAAGTAAATATCACGCTTTTCATTTTAAAATGACATTATCAAGTATTCTGAGTCAAAAATCCATACGATGCTTGTTCAAATAAATACCGCAACATTGCACATTAAACTAATACATTCATCCAATATTAGGGCACAGCTCATAAATTCTCATAATCTATAAGAAATGACGTAATTGCGACATAAATCAGACAGGACAATAAGGCATAACGAGAAATAAGGCAGTAAACAGAGGCAGGCCGAGGCGAGTGGGCCGAGCGGGATGAGCGAGCGAAGCGGGCCGAATTCGGCTAAAATACTCGCAACAATTGTGTCTTAATTTGCTCCTTTCAAGCGTCGACCGTCTAGTGAGCCAATTATCTAGCTTATAACAATATTATGTATTAAATATCGCTAATTTGCCTTAGTATAAATCAGGTTCGTATAGGGATTTGGATGATGCTGTTACATGATGAGGTAATTATAGTTATTGGCTAAGAGATTGGAATTATTATAATTAAGTCATTAACTGCCACGCAGCAGACACAATAGAAAACTATTGTTTGTCGGACACATGGTGACCGCGTTGGCGTTCAACGTGTTAATTAATAAAATGTAAATTCGTGTACACCTTAAGGTAAAACAATTAAGTTACTTGGAGTAAATAGTTTAACTTGTAATATAGGAAATCTGTAGACAATTATAACATTTTTTAAGGCTGGGAAATCATCCACTGTCAAGAATTTTACTGACTAAAACCCATCCATGTTCCTTCCTAAGCCCTATGTGTTCCGGGGCAGCGGTTCCTGCTGTGCGAAAGAAAATCAGTAGGTAATTACCATATTTTTTTAAATTAAACGACACTACAAGCCGGGGTCTAACTACCACCACCACCACCAAGAGTATGTTCTTAAATATTGCTTTTCATTAAGAAAGAGATGGCACTATACGTCCTATATAGCTTTATATTTTTCTGAAACTGGAGTAATATTAAAATAATAGTTGTTCTTTAAGGTGATGGTTGGCCCCTTGGCAGCGGTTTGTAAGTTATTGGCATAAATTAAATTTATTTAATGAACGCTGATATACTTAGAAAACAGACTGTGGCAGAAAATAACTAAAAAAAGTAGACACAGACACAGATTAAACACAGGTGCCTAGGGATTATTTAATCATTAATAATAAAAGCAAAACTTTCTAAAAGAAAATGTGTGCATAAAATTACTCGCTCATTTAGCTTAGGTATAAGCAGTAAATCTAAAAGAACACTATTAATTTTACCCATTGTTGTCACGAACCACATAGAGGTAATTCTTTGAAAAAAAACACTTATTGAATTTAAATAGTGCATTTTACATAGTAATAATTATTTGAATTGAATTCAGCAATTAAAATATTTAATCGCCAAATATTGAGCGCGAAACGATCTATTGCTTGCCAGTCTATGTAGCGTGTAATTAATTTTATTTTATTTCCCAGAGTTCCCTCGGTGTTGCCATCGCGAAATTCTCCCAGTAATTGGAAAATTTATTGCAAGGTGTGCACCACGCGCCGCCATGATGTTTCACTTTCCCGCCAATGATTTATTGTCTTCCGAAACAATTTTAATTGCTACAAGTGACACAATGTAAACAACTATTCGATTAACTTAATTCAATTATTTGGAACGCTGGCAATTAATTTAAAAGCCAGCTAAGTACGGTTTAAGCTTTCGTATTATTGGAGATTTTAAGCGTATTTATGTGCCTACCTTTTGTTTGGATAAGAATCAAGTGATTGGTATAATTGGTACGATATCGTAAACAGACTTATGATAAATATGTCTTACCATAAACAACGGGAAATAATATTTTTGCTTCCTTTTTTGGCTTTGAAACAAGGATTGTGTTTGTATCTTTGTATCTCGACTTATAATTAGTCGTAATTTTTCATTTCAACATAAAAAATTTATAAATTTTTTCCTCCCATTACTGCAAACACAACCTCACTTACAGACAACTACCTTCATTACGAACACTGACCTTCCGTCAAAGCATCATCTAATAAGCTGAAACGACTCAAAAACGACTTTGAGCATACGAGCATTAGTAATTATAATTAGACCGCCCACCGACCGCAGGCGATAAGATGTGTCTCGAAGCATGAAATAAGGCTCTCTCCACACGTCCTATGAACGTGTGCTTAAGGCGAATGCGGTTTGGTAACCCACCGTGAATTGTATGTTCCATTTTTTTGCAATTTACAGCTCAGTATCAGGATGTTAAGCGGGAATGTCCGAAAAGGTTACCACTACCCCGGAACATAAAGGGCTAAGGAAGGAACATGGATGGGTTTTAGTCAGTAAGAGTCTGACACTCCCTTCCACTCCACCCAGAGCGGAAGGAAGTCATTAAATGATTTCCCACACTCAAAAAAAAAAGTGTCAGGATGTACAATATCAAATATGTACTTACAGAATAATAATTTTTAATAATAGTTTAATATCAACATCAAGTTTCCTATCAATATTATTTAGAACATCATCCTTAACTGTCAAATGTTTCCTATTGAAAATTAACTTTGGTAATGTAAGTTGAAATACCTACTATCACAGAAATTTGTCAGAATGGGGTAACTTGATGTGCTAACTCTAAAAAATTTCCAATGACATGCAAATTGCAGAAAAAGCTGGAAAATTTGGATTACGCAGGCTTCGTAAACGCATTCGCCTTAATATGGTGGTCCATAGAAAGTCAGTGATGCGTCTCATGTAGCTTGGCTTTGCCTTGCAGAGATATTCGAGTGGATACTTAGAGGGTTTTTATAAAGGAGGGTAGTTTAATGTTTGTGATATGAAATGGTATCTCTGAATTAGAAGGATGGGTATGGGTCAGTGCGTTTGTGGCTCGGTTTTTTAGTAGTTAATTAGTAAGGGGTGAGGTTCCTTAAATGATTTTGTTAATTGGAATGTCTAGTATTTGCCTGATATTGAACAGGGTTATATTCATAGCATATTCCGCCTCTATCATAACTCTCTTTTGAATGAGCTTTAATTTTGTGTCACATTTTGTGTAACTGTGTATGTGACTAACTCGTTGCAGCCCACGGCTTCGCCCGTTTGGTCCCTCATTCTTTTTACGTTACTCCTTATAACATCCGGTATCGGTCAATGAAACTCCCTTCAAAATCGGTTCAGCCAGCCGTTTAGGAGATTAACCCGAACATACAGGCAGACAGACAGATCAAAACTTTAAAAATAGTTTTTTGTTATAAGTGCCGTATTGTATACTGTCCTATTCAGTTAGTAAAAACCGGCCAAGTGCGAGTCGGACTCGCACACCGAGGGTTCCGTACAAACCCGTAGGTATATAAGTAAAAGTTCACCCATCACGAGAATCAAGTCATAGTTATGGTATTTTTAAAAAAGATTTTTTTTTTATATTATAATTATGATGTAACTAAAAATTTACGGTTTTCGCAATTTTTCCTTTATCTGCACTGTAAGACGTTACTTTGTACCAAATTTCAAGATTCTAAGTTCACGGGAAGTACCCTGTAGGTTTTGATTCCCGTGCGTGTTTCGAAAATTTGCGGCATAAACAGCTGTATCTTTTGATTGCTTTGGCTTAGAAGTTTGATTTTTTCATAGCTTCAAGGGACAGTAGACCTGAGTATTAGATATAAATTTTAGTTTGATACCTCCACGCGTGCCTGAGAAAAACTGTCTTGACAGACGGACGGACGGACAACAAAGTGATCCTATAAGGGTTCCGTTTTTTCCTTTTGAGGTACGGAACCCTAAAAACTGTTATATTGTCATTACAAACAGTACACTTCAATTTTATTTATTGGTATAGATAAAAATTGGTATACTTCCTAATGTGTGGCCGGCTGTAGTAGGTCAGGTACTGCTGGACATACTTAGATCTTACCAAGCATCACCACATCACTTACTATATTTTACTATGTTTTGTTTTTTATCCTCTCATAACCTTTGTTCAAATCAATAATGCCCGTAAATATATTATAAATAATAACGTATTTCTTAAGTTAATTATTATTTTATAAACATACATATAAAAATAAATAATAATAATTATATCCTTGGACATTACACACAACGTCATATAGTCCCAAGCTAAGCAACCTCATGCTTAAGCGGGATTGTCCGAAAGGGTTACCGCTACCCCGGAACACAAAGGGCTACGGAAGGAACATGGATGGGTTTTAGTCAGTAAGAGTCTGACACTCCCTTCCGCTCCACCCAGAGCGGGAGCAGTCATTGGATGATTTAATAATAATAATAATCATTTATTTCAGGTCCGAGACCCATATAAAATAACGACAGATAAATACAAATACAAACACAGAAATTATTGCTAAAACTCAATTCCATATAAAAATAAAACATATAAAATCATAAAAATTTTTAGTAATTATTATTTATTAGTTATTTCCCAGCCTTAAAAAAAAAACCTAATGCTTATGTTTTAGTAACGAGATGGCTGATAAACAACTCACATATTTTTTTATTGTAAATACAAATATAATACACACATCAAAAGTGTCTAGGGATCAACATATATTTTTGCTATAACTTTTCTCTTGATTGATATTAATTTAAATTTTCTTTAAGGATTCATCAAATAAAGTGTTTTCGTTTGTCACAGTAACGATAAACCAAGTCACCTTTGCATTAATAAAGAAATTTGCCATTTTCCTAATAAAGGGATTTTTGACATTTGAACCACTAACATTAAAGTTCGAAAAAAAGACTGAAATAACAGTTTTCTTTAAAATTTTATTGGGTAACTTAAACAATTAATAATCCGTGTTTCTACCGCGAACACTAACAACACAAGAACATCGGTTTGGCATACTCAAAATGAGTTCATCCAAATCACGCTGTGGAATGGCCGCCCATGTTCGTTGCAACAACAAAAAAAGGTCTTCTTGCAACTGGATACCCTCCATATTCGGCAGAGCTCTTTTCTGTAGCATATCCCATGCATGCTCAATCGGGTTCAAGTCTGGCGACTGAGCAGGCCAGGGCAGGACATTGATGTTAGCTGCGGCGAGAGTCTGTCTTACAACTCTTGCGGTGTGCGGTCGTGCATTATCATGCATTAACTGAAATAAGGGACCGATTTGCACTTGTAGAGGAACGATGACGTCAGATACAATCGTCTCAGCATAAATTTGAGCGTTGAGGTTGCCTCTGATCCAAATCAACTCAGTTCTTCCGCCGATCCAAATACCCGCCCATACCATGATGGTTCCACCACTATAAGGATGGACTTCCTGGCAGGATTTTAATCGCTGTTGGCGTCCAGGGGTTCTCCAGTGTCGTATACGTCTTGTATCCGGTCTCATACCAAAACGAGACTCATCAGAAAAGCACACGAAACGCCATTGTTCTTCTGCCCAATTTCTGTGTTCAAGAGCCCATTGATATCGAATCCTACGATTGTGCATTGCTATAGGTGGTACCCGTAGCGGTCTTCGGGAATGAAGGTTCACTTCATGCAAGCGGTTTCTGACTGTTTGGTCGCTAATTAAGTTCCCTGAAGAGTGATGAAGCCTCACGGCTAACATCATGGCGGTTATTGTTGGAGCTCTTCGAGTTAAGATTTGAATGTATCGGTCTTGTCTCCGTGTGGTGCAGCGATACCGTCCTTCATGGCGCTCAGCCACGGTACCAGTGCTTCGGTAACGTGTCCAAAGTCGACTGATAACACTCTGACTTGTATTCAGAGCTAAAGCCACAGTACGTTGCCGGGAACCAGCTTCTATCATTCCCACGGCTCTGAGCATTTCTTCCCTGCTTAAATGACGTCGCCGCTCCATAATAACGTTGGTTTTAATCAGTAGTAGGGAAACAGTAGCACTAATAATGTCTTCAATGCGTTGTATGTTTTTATAGGGAAAATATTGACAGCTGATTTTCATCTTTTACTCGAATTTGATTGACAGTTCCTGTTTCAAATTATGAAATGCACCAAAAAGGATCCATATAAATTTATAAAATCATAAATTTATTACAAAGCCACATCTCAATCTCAAGAAATCCGCATAAAAATGCTTGATCCCTAGACACTTTTGATGTGTGTATATTGTTATTATAGATAGAAAAACACCCAGACCTGGAACAAATACTTGCAGGTCGTACAAATATTTGTTACGTGCGGGAATCGATCCCTTGACATGCTGCACAGCTAGCTATCAGTTTCAACATAACAGTCCAGCGGATGGAACTATAAAATTAACTCAATACACATCATTGTGTTTGCCAACTTGATGACCATTTAACATTTGAATCTATTCGTAAATCCTTCGTAATTGTTCTTTAACCGCATTTCCCACAACACTGCGCGTACAACACATACATACACGAGTACAGTGAGGTACAAAGTCGGGCACTGACAAACTATCTCATATCCGGGGGAGATGCATTAGTGCATCGCTCTCGGCTTCACCTAAATTGCTCCGCTCCGTACTTACACTGTGCGCTAATCATAGTTTTTAGCTGGTTTTATGTTTTATTGCTACGTACTGCATCTTAGGTTATAGACATTATAATAAAATGTGTTCTTCTTTCGTTTTCGTGTGGTTAGAGACGAACGTGTGAGATTTTTTTTTATGATGCTCATGGACTTAGCTTCACACGCTGTTGAGAAATATCTCTCAGACATGCCGGTTTCCTCACGATGTTTCTTTTGCCGTTTTTTAAGCAAGTGATAACTAAACAATACGCACATAAATCACTGTAAACATTGCCAAGCGATTGGTCGACTCTTCACGTGACCAGAGGGCTGGCTTATTTTTTGGCTAATGAATCATCATTGGCATAGAATTTTAGAATTTTTTTTTTTTTTTTTTTAGAATTTATTTATTTATTTCTGAGTATATGGTACATCAAGATCTTAATATTATGGAGTTTCACATACACTACCGTTGCCGGTGTAGAAATATTAAAATTAACTTACAATGTCTAAGTGGCCAAGTCCGAGGCCGCAACAATATAATAGCAAATTAGTCATCAAAAACACTAAGCAGAAGATAATACCTCCCCATTAATATAATTATAAATTAGTTGAGATGAAAAATAGGTAATTGTTATACAATGTCAAGTTTCATTAGCACAATTTTTATATTTAATATTTATGAATGAACTGTCAAAATTTACCAATTATATAATGTCAAATGCTTAAAAAGAAAAAAGAATAACAACTAACAACAATACAAGTCAATAGGTATAAATACACACACCACACAAATATTAATGTCAAAATTTATAATTTAAAAATTCATTAACTGAATAGAAACAATAGTCTAAAAGCCAGACAAATATTGTTTTTCTGAATTTATTTGTGGGCAATACTCTGATGCGTGGGGGTAATTTGTTAAATATTTTTATTGCCATGCAATTCGAATTCCTGCTATACAAATGTAGTCTCAGGCTAGGTGCAAGTAATTTATTTGGGCTTCTTGTTTGCACTCTTTTAGAAATGTGTTCATATAATGGGAACATGTGCGAATACCTTTTTATAAACATACAAATTTCAAAAATATATAGGCAAGGAAGTGGAAGAATTTTTAGTGTTTTAAATAATGGCTTACAATGCTCTAAATATTCCGCTCCATACACAGCTCTGACACATTTTTTTTGTGCAATGAATGCTCTGTTCACATCCACTGAATTTCCCCATAACACGAGGCCGTAACGCAGCACTGATGCAACATATCCATGATAAGCATTGAGAGCTGTTTCTTTACCTGCTATTCGTCTGAGTTTTCGAAGAGCAAACACAAATTTGTCGAGTCGAGTGCAGACTTTTTTTACATGTTCTTTCCAATTTAACTTTTCGTCAATAACTATTCCCAAGAATAAGGTTGAAGGTACAGGTTCCAAAATAGAATTATTGTAGTGTATTTGAGGTGATTTTACTAAAGAATTGTATGTTTTAAATTGTACTAATTTTGTTTTTTCAATGTTTACACGTAAATTATTAGATTCCAGCCATTTCATTGCTTTAAGTATTTCATTGTTAGTGTCAGTTTCTAGGTCATTACTATTTGAAGATTTTATTGTGAGAGTAGTGTCATCAGAAAATAGTGTACAATTATGTTTTAGGTTCTTGCAGAGGTCATTTATATATATTATAAACAATGGAGGCCCTAATACGCTTCCCTGCGGAACACCACAACTATTTATTTTTAACTCCGAACTGTACGTTTTTTTTGTGTTATTTTCAATTTTTGATACCACTGTCCTTTGCTGGCGACTTGATAGATAACTTTTAAGCCAGTCATGGGCCTTGCCTCGTATGCCGTATTTTTCCATTTTGCAAAGTAGGCGATTATGTGGGACAAAATCAAATGCTTTGCTCATATCTAAAAACACTGATAATACAGACATTTTGTTATTTAGCGCTTCAGATATCAGTTTGACCAGAGTAAAACAAGCAAGTGAAGTTGAACTATTCTTCCTAAAACCAAATTGGTTCTCTGTAAGTATACTGTTTTTATTTAAAAAGTTGATTATTTTCCCGTACATTGCCTTTTCAAAAATCTTTGATAGGATAGGGATCAATGTAATGGGTCTATAATTGGACATATCCGTGCGGTTACCTTTTTTGTATAGAGGTTTAACTATAGATTGTTTTAATCTAGTAGGAAATGTTCCTGTTTCAAATGACAAATTAATTATATAACTTAGCGGTGCTACTATGCTTCTACTACTTAGTTTTATTATTTTTGTGGTTATTTCATCATATCCAGTGGCGTTAGTATCATTTAAAGAGTTGATTATTTTTACAATGTCTTGTTCATTTACTGGAGTCAAAAAAATACTGTCAGTGTTAGCCGTAATGTCAATGTTACTTACGTTATTACTATTGCTAAGGTTAGATTGATTGGTCATTTCTATAAAATAGTTATTAAATTGATTACATATGTCATTAGGATTATTAATTATATTATCATTTATTATTAATTCTTTGATGTCATTTTTATAATTATCAACATTATTTATATTATTTTTTATAATAGACCATGTCGCTTTGCATTTATTTTTAGACTTGTATAAATGTTTTTTGTTATTTATTAATTGTGAATGTGATATACATGTTTTTAGAATTCTAGAGTAGGTCAGGTAGCTTCTTTTATGAAATTTTTTGCTTAGGGCATCATGTTGGTAATTATAATATAAAGTTCTCTTTTTTATGCACGATATTTTTATACCTTTACTAATCCATTTATTTTTTATTGGTTTATTATATTTTTTTATTGTTATTTCAGGGAAGCATAGTTTGTAAAAGAGAATATATAGGTCATGAAATCTGTTAAATGCATTGTTGCATTCTGTTTCTTCATATATTTCATTAAAACTTAAAGCAGATAGACATTCAAGAAATTTTTTAATATTGTTTTTATTGTAGTCTCTTTTGACTTCATAAAAGAAGTTTGGAATCTTCGGCTTATTATTAGCTATCGGAAGAGAGAACGTTAATGACTGCCCAGTATCATGATCTGAGAGAGCTAGGTTATGTATACTGCTTTTAGTGTCTAGAGTCGAGATATTACTGGCTATTTGATCTATGCAGCTTTTTTTCCTAGTGGGCATTTTTATATGTGTCAATAAGTTGAAATTATTTAATATCGATATTAATTCTCTTGTTTGTGTAGTGTCTTTTAGTATGTCAATATTCCAGTCTCCGCATATTATTATACGATTCCTACTTTTATGAGATAATTTGTGCAACAAGACTTCCATTTTATTTAAAAATATGCCCGCATCGGAATCCGGGATTCTATAAACACAAACTAGTATTAAGTTATGACTCGGAACTTCTATGCCACAGCATTCGAAAGAATAATCGCTAGACAAAAAAACGAATAATCGCTAGACATTTCGTTTGTTATTTGTAAAGGGCTAAAAGCTAATACAACGTTGCAATGCTATCTTATCTCTGCTATTAGACTGCATGGATACTTTTCCTCTTCGTGAGTCTATGATCATTCCCCTCCTTTTTATAAACTTGACACAGTTGAACATATTATAATTATTAAAAATTGGGTTGCTTTAACAATTAAATAAATAGCCTCCACCGTTTACAAAATTGATAAAAAAATCGATTTAAGTACATATTTTGAATAAAAAATCCTTTAATAAAATGAACCTTCACATTAATATTACACGTAGTAATTAACAAGCTTCTTATAGCACTACTCATTACACGCTATAGAGAATGGAATTAATTCCTGAGCCGGCCGCAGACTGCAGCTTTTCATGTTTCACGAAGCATCTTACGATGTTCAGACTATTGTTAAAGTATCGATTATTATTTGGTTTCGTTTCAACGGAGCAGCTATTTCTGATAATTTGAAGATACCGATTATCCTGCGGTCGGATTGCAGGGAGGGGTAGGGGGTGGTGGGAAATTGTGAATTTTCGTTGTATGGCTATTTAGTTTTAGTTCGGCAGTATGGGTACTTACTTAGTTGCGCTTCTTAGTGTGTTTATTTAATTAGTTCTAGTCTTCTTCTAAAGTTTAAGTATGTAAAATGTTTCCGGTTTTCCGGTTCTTGATTTATAGGTTCAATGTATTTTTAAACGCTGTCGGTATAGTTTCGTATATAGTGAGATTTAAAAAAAATTATATACTAAAAGTCGCAAATCGCAAAAAAAATAATCAGCTGTTCTATACATTCTTTTTCACGTGACTCGTCGAAATGTAGGGAACAGCTAATTTTTTTCACGATTTCGTAGTTGGTCCCATAGTAAAACTTGTTCAGTTTGGTGGTATGTATCATATCCTTTTGTATGTATATACTATATACCCTTTCGGTTACATCCTGTATAAGATAATGTATAAAATATATATATATTCTATTTGAGATAATGTATAAAATTTGCAAGTTTTTTTTTGTATTTGTTTTTAATTTCTCTTTAATTTAATTTAACTTGATGAATAATTTTTAATTGTATTGTCTGAAATAAAATCAATAAATAATAATAATAATAATAACGATTTATAATATTTATTTTTTTAACTCTTAATTCAATTCAAATTAATTTTTAATTTTATTTTAATTGTAAATGTATGGATCAATTAGTTATCCGAAATAAATGAATTTTATTTTATTTATTTATAAGTTTAGCAGTATATAAAATCTAAATATCGGATGTCAATTTTCTTTGTGTCCTGAACAATTTTACGCAATATAACAAAGAAATATCTAAATATTTTAGTGTCTAGCCCAGTAGGTAAGTCAGGCATCCATCCATTGTTGGACGGCACCCAAAAAAGAAATGTTTTTCCGGTGATCGCAAAAAGGTTCAATAAGTCGGAAAATTTCTTGCAATCTTGTCGCACCGTATTAGATTCTGATTTATTCGCGTTCGAGCCTCGTAGGGTGGACGAGGCCTTTCCGGTTCGGGTATCCTGCCACCAGCTTAACTTGACCTTCCCTGAGTCTTGAAAGCTGGACTTAGAAAAGAAAAAATGGAAGATTTGTATAGAGCTATTATGGGTCATAATAGATTGGTTGTGTTCCATGGCCTTAGGAAACAAAGATTGTTCCATTCGGCCGATTGAGCGCACCTCCCTGTACTAACTTCCCGTTCATTTAACGCGTATCCATGCAACAAAAGGATCTCCCGCGCGAAATAACAAAACTACCAATCCTGTGTGTATGTGTTGAATTTAGATTTTATTGTAGTGCTTCGGTTTTATTTATATACGAAGCCAGTGAACATGTGTATACCAATTTTAATTTACTTAGGTTTGGTAGGACTATTTGTGAAAAATGCATTATACATGCATGCATGGAGGACCTCGTGGCTAAGTAATAACAGTCACACAGGTCGATCTATCAGATAAAGCTACGCTTGCCGGGGTTGGTCCGTGGATGGGTGACCACCTTTACATTCCGAGACTCCGCCGTGCCTCGGAAAGCACTTTAAGCCGTTAGTCCCAGCTGTCATTTGTGCATCTTTGACAGTCAATATGGGTCGTCAGAAGCTCGAAAATCTGACAGCCATTCTTAGCAAGGGGTAACGTATTACACGGCTACTGGGTTGTGAAGGTCAGATAGGCTCTGTGTAAAATACTGGTATTCAGCTGCATCCGGTTAGACTGTAAGCTGACCCCAACATAGTTTTTTCAGAATACAGAGCAGACATAAGATATACGTATCTATACTATTGACCAATATACCTATATCCTAAAACCCAAATCGTTGTCCATTCCACCTCCTCCAATACTATTTACATAAACACTCGAAAAGTCTAATAAAATTGCTCAATACCCTCTATTTGCAGTATTCTTAATAATTACTTCTTCCGTTTTGTTTGAGGGACCGAGGGGCGCAGTGAAAAGTGAATCCCGGGTTACTTCCCGGACAGAGAGTCAATAAATAATAATACTAAATGCCCGATGGGTGACCAGAGGTCGGTCGGAGGACGGTGGGATACTGTCTCGGGTAGTGATGATTCGAATGTATTTTTAGATGGTTGTTTTGTGTAGATTTTTTCACAATTTCGGGTACATTACAATTTTTATTGTAATTTTGAATACATAGCCAGACTATAATGGTCCCACTGCTGGGACACAAGCTTGTTCTCTGTGTGCGGGACTTGGCCGTAATCGACAACGGCTTGATGGATGTACAGACGCCAGCACATCAAGCTATCCCTAACTGTAAAATTTTCTCAATTAAAAATGAACTTTATGTCTTTGCAATAAAGTTGAAATACTATGAAAGAAATTTGACAGATTGTGGTAACTTGATGTGCTGGCCTCTGTACATATCTTCGAATTTATGGTACCGGTTTCCACACTCCTTCAGGCAGTAGTGATGCATCAATTTACATAAGGTAAAGCGCCTTTCTGGGTTCAAACCTAAGAAATACTACTCGTAAGTCGCGGCCACAACTGGGACACCACTGCTTCTATCTCGAATACAATAATAGAGCCTCCATTAGTGATAATATTGCAGTGCACCCATGGGTGAAGTACCTCATTTCTATCCAAGCTGACTAACCCATCTTTAGTACCATGACCTTACTATCCTGATGCAGCTGAAGTTTAAATTGTAATTTTACTTGTAAAACTATGTGGTACAGAGGCCAGCATAATAAACTTATTCATTCTGTCAAATTTCTTTGATAGATTTTAAACTTTATTGCAGAGGCATAAGGTTCATTTTAAAATGGTAAAATGTGACAATTTGGGATAGCTTGATGTGCTGGCGTCTGTAGAAATATTGCTGGTTTTATATTTGAAACATGAACATAATTCAGCTATAGATGTAATAAGATCCTCTCAAAATTAGCTTAATTTAAAATTCAATAAGGGGATAATGGTTCAATGGGAATTTACGTGGCTAATTATTTGGGGTTTATTTTGTTAGGACGAAACACCCTCGGCCGTATGTTTGGGTCAACTCGGCTCTGCTTCATTGGCTCTCATCACAACGTTGTACCTATCTAATGACCGGTAAACATGCTGTCATTGAAAATGCATATTGTCCTTTATTTAGTAAAATTAAACATGTATAAAATTTTATATTTATTCAAACTTATGAGTTTTAATTTGTATTTATTTGATTTTCGTTAACTAAAAACCAATTTCTAGAACTGAAAAGAGGAAAAGATTGACAAATTCTTAACATTTATAATATGAATTCATAAACCGGGTATTTTTAGTAATATTTAGCGCTTTTCCATTAAACGTAGAGTTTATACGAAACAACGCCATGGCATAATTTCTCAGAAATCAAAAGCCTGTTGTAGTCGAGATATTGTGTGAATTATATTTAGCTCGAAGCCTCAATACTCAATAGAAATGGCTGAAGAAGGCATTGAATTGACGAGCAACGAACTTTAGGTTTTGGCCTATAATACTCGTAGAATGGTCGCAGGAGTTTTCGACACGGTTGGCGCAGTGGTTGAGCGATTGACTGCCGCGCACTATGACGCGGGTTCGATTCCCGCAGGGAACAAATATTTGTACGACCTGCAAGTATTTGTTACGAGTCTGGGTGTTTTTCTATCTATTATATGCATGTATTTACAAAAAAAAAAAAAAATGTATATAAGTAGTATATCAGCCATCTCGTTACCATAACTCAAGCATTAGGTTGCTTAGCTTGGGACGATATGGCGTTGTGTGAAATGTCCAAGGATATTATTATTATTATTATTAATATATATTTGTTGCATATATTCCACAATACAAACTTAGATGGTAAATTTTACAAAGAAATCATTGAAGACCCTTTTACGTTCGACGAGGACGTTTATACCATACCAATATTCAACTGAATTGCTAGATCATCCAATGGATTCCAGTTTGGTCAAGTTTGGTGATGATAAATACATACCGTCATCATCTGCCTAGCCTTTTCCCAACTATGTTGGGGTCGGCTTTCAGTCTAACCGGATGCAGCTGAAGACCAGTATTTTACATGGAGCGACTGCCTATCTGATCTCCACAACCCAGTAACTGGGCAATACGATACCTATAACAAGACACGGAGGACTCTTGTTATGTAAAGATAGTCACCCATCCACGGCCAACCCCAGCAAGCGTAGCTTAACCTGATGGATCGACCTGTGCGGCTGTTAGTACTTAGCCATTTTCTTAAAATCAAAAAAATTAAAAACAAAGGCTTTGCATTAAACGAAAATTGCCAAAACAAATATGCATCTGCATACTCAAAATTAAAAAAAAAAAACCCAGCTGAATCGCATTCCATTATCCTCTGCGCGACATCGCGATGAGTCGTAAAGAATAGGCAGCGCTGCCGAACTTTTCCCATGGAGGGCATAAATTGGATTCGGAAGCAGATCACGTAACGGTTAAGAGTTCACAAAACTGTGCCATAAATCGGACGCGCCGAGGTGCGCCGGAGACAAACGGCGCCGGGACCGGCCCGGGTGCGGGCTGCGGGGAGGGGATGCAACACTGTTATCTGCATTATTAGTGTAATGTATGAGGTATTGGGTAATTGGTTTTGTTACTAATGGGTATGTAAACTTCCTGGAATAACACTGTTTCTAAGTGTCATTTCTTTATTGTCAAGGAATGAACTCGTAGCACTTCAGGGATCTATTGTAGTGATCACTGAATATGTTCGTCAGCTGATTTTTTGGGGATCAACGATGGAATGAAGTAAGAATGATATTTAGTATGACCTTGAAATAACAGGAATGCAAATGGTTATCTCCACAAGCAGGCTTAATCAGTGTGCTAGGTTAAATGAGGGAAATACTTTCAAGGAGTATGGCACTCATGAATTTTCATATTTCAAAGATGGTGCCATAGTCAAAGTTGTTCATTTTCATGAATTCTATACCACCTAAAAGTATGTCCCTTGTTTAACCTAATACACTGTATATGACAGGAATTATTATCAAAATTCAACCGGAAAATGGAAAACCCAATAAAATACGCATTCATTGTTCAATAACCGAGTGGAAAGTTAGTGGTAGAGTTAAAATTTGCACACATCTCTTACGGCTCTTCTTCAAAGCGATTGCGTCTACGCAAAAGAGGTATTTAAAAATAGCGTGAACTCTCCGGTGTGTACGCACTAGCTCAGTAATCAGATAATATAGTTTAGGATTAATGAGTTATATCAGTGTAAAAATTAAGGGTTATCATATTCAAATAAATTGTATCGTTACGTAGCTGCGTAGCAACAAATGTAGCAGTTCGTAACGCGCACAATCGTTGGCGTAGCACTGCTACGAGGTTGCTACGGATATTGGACATTTTTGGAATGCTGTGTTCCTCGTTATGTTCTTCCTGTTCTTTTTTTTAAACACATTTCTTGTAAGGAAACAAAGGCAAACTTTGCCTCTTTATTTTCTGGTTAACTTAATAACCCTGCAGTACCTCTTACTACCTTAACACCCCTTACCTATTGAATAGACTTATTTCTCTATTACTTTTAATGTGACAATCTGTAACCTTATGCCATGTTCATGTTCAATGTTCAATAAATACGCCAGCAAGGGCTGGAGGCGCCCGAGCGAGTAACGACCGTATAATTCTCTCCACCAGGTGGCGTGGCTTGTCTCACGGGGACATTAATGGCGACTAATTCATGTAAATAGCTCTTCTATCGGCCTTTGAGTTTTTTGAAACGTGTCCGCGGTTGATAAGTTATTGGTGGGATGATTGAATTTGAGAGTTGATTTTTATGAGATTTTGCAAGAAGAAATGAATGGTAAATGTTTTTACTGTGGTTAAAGTTAAAATTTATTCAAACGTTTCTTCATTATAATGACTACTTTAGTTATATGCGTTTTGTTGTTTTAAGTGTGAATTGACTGAAGACTATTAGGAAAAAAAATATTTACAAAGTATTCATAGTTTTTCAAACTAAGTTATAATTGAAATCCAATCTATAGAGCTTAGTTAGCAATAGTTTTTAAAACAAACACACGTATCGAAAATAGTCCCGTATTGTTTTCTAACCAAAACAGTGAACGCCTCAGCAATTCCATTAGTTCCCCCCAGACCACATCTTACGATGCAGGGCTTGGGGATTCCCTTCTCAGCAAACATACTTGTTTGGTCTATATTTAGGACGCAATCTAAGAGACATTCAGACTTCGTGGTGGGCAGTGCAAAGGCGACAGGACCCTGAGGACTCCACGTAGGATTTAGGTCCCTGAGGGGTTGCGTGTGTGAAGCGAGATGATGTGGATGCGGCATTTTTAAAGTAGACGGGTCAGAAAAAAGAGTAATGGATATTGGATCTATATCACTGGTGCCACGCACTGATAAATCAAATGTTCAAATATGGCAGAAGACATTATTATAATAGATTTGGATGAACGTTTGATGCTAATAGAAATATCGACTAAGTATCTCACAAAGACTTCTTACCCATTTACCTTTTTCCACATAGGTATATACATAATCGGTTTGCTTATGTATACTGGGTGTAACCGAAAGGGCATATACATACAAAAGGAAATGCTACTACCACCAAACTGAATAACTTTTACTATGGGACAAACTCCGAAATCGTGAACAAAATCAGCTGTTCCCTACATTTCGACGAGTCACGTGACCAAAAATGTATAGAATAGCTGATTTTTTTTTGCGATTATACCCTTTCGGTTACACCCTGTATAATTCAATAGGTAATGGTCAAGTTGCCACCTGCCTTCTCTCCCGCACAACATACTCGTTGTGCATCTTGGTGCGCAAGGGCCGCCCTCTCATTATTTACGAAGGGCCGATGGGTGAAGTGTGTGACAACCGGCACGTTCGGACGCTAACGAGACGCTTTGTGACCATCTCCACACTCTATGGTCAACAGTTGTTGATTTTTTTAATGGACAAATTATATTTGCTCGCAAATCCCAAGAGTCGCGTGGCCGCCTCTATTGTGAGAAGTGGTTCGCCTTTTAAAGCCGTAGGGGACACGCGACAACAACATGCGATGTGAGGTGTTTCGCCGAACGAATCGACGACGTGTTTAGAAAAGTTCCACGAGGAGTTTAAAGTCATTGAATGGTATTCAATTGAAAAAATTTATCGTCGAAAGTACAGTCGCAGACGAACTTTCTAACTAATACCTCATGACTCATATCACTCCGTAAACATATAAAGCCACAGTTCTAGCTCGTATGTTATCGTATCGACTATAAAATCGGGCAGACACTGCACAGCCGTTTTCCTCCGATTTGCTCTCACAATAGCTCATTTGTTATAACCTGATAGCGTAGCGTTATTACAGCCAAACAAATTGAGTCGAGCCTTCGCCACCTCAGACTAATGTAATTCCAGAGTGCGCGCACCCAAGAATAGATATTTAGAGTGGATTGTTTTCGACAGACCGTAATGAAACTCTGATGCCGGGGCCCAAATCAGTTTCGGAGGTGAGCCCCCGCAGGGGAGGCGGACTACATTGTAATAAGACGTGGAATAACCTAAAATAAACCGGCGAGCGTAGCAATACAAAGATGGACACGGGTGGCGGTGCGCGTAGTGCTCGGGCCCCTTACTGCTTAATTTGCCTACCGTAATTACTGTCCTCTCGGGTTGGGGAAGGACCCCGGGGCTCGACCCGGCCGTCTTCCAGGTTATATTGAGCTCGTGCGGGCGCCGCGTGTGTGCTTAGCAAATACTACTCCCTAGTAGTTAAGTATGAATACGGGTGTGGACAAAATGTATTAGCTTAGGCTGAGATTCGGACCGTGTTTGCTCAGCAATGATAGATTTATAGTAATTGTGTTATTAACGTTATGGGATAAGGGTTTTACGGGACTTAAGTAATGAACGCTTTTACCTAATGCTTGGATTTATAGTGAATTTGCACACGTGGTGCACAGTAATCAACTGAGTAGTTGAGGCGGAGTTTGTGTTTAGGTAGCTTTATTTAAGTACTGCGAAGGTTCACAATAGCTTCCACATAGGTATAGGTACGAGTTTTAATGTGCCTTATTACGGGGAGTGCTACGTACTTATTTATTTTAAGTTACTTCTTCTCGCAGGACCGGTAACGAGTAAAAATGCAAAAACTTTTCCCAACTCATAATGATAAGGACATACTTTCTTTTGTTTTGGCGCGGGCTCCAATTGAATAAAACATTTATGTCAATGGAGTCCATTAGGATTCGACGAAGTTCGGGAGTTTTTATACTCCGTGTGTACCTATTGCTTGCTCCAGTGTTGTTGCCTTGCTCAATTAAGAATAAAAATAAGTATCAATTAGGGTTTTTTAATTTCACACTATTAAAGGAAGTTACAATTTATTATGCAAATCATCCTTTATTAGTTACTGGTTTTTAAGGACATGCCATGAAAATATTGAGAAACGGAATATTGTCTTAAACATCACAATTAGTAGAAGTAGAAGAACAGCAGTGTCCTCCTGACACAATTCTGTAGTTGCTGTATATTAGAAATCTCGCTTACGGTAGCAAGATTAATATGCCTAATTATGTCAAATAAATTGATTAACCCAATTCTGCATAATTTAAGTGTCACAATACAAGTGTCAAGAGACAATAACACCATTCTGTGAAACATAATTAACACTTTTACGGCGATGGTCAGTGGGATCATCCCGTAATAACCTTGTTAACCCTGGCGCACCGAGTGAGTTGGCTAGCCTTTTAACAACCGTGTACATGGGCATTAATCCGAAAGCTATCGGCCATTGTCCTTTTCACACTTGGAGATATTACTATCTTTTGTTTCACGCGTCTCTAAGGGTCCAGTCCGGGGACCCGTGCCTTTTAGTGTGAGGTTTTCGCTCGCCTTAACGAAGGGAAGAGCAAAGGTCGTCATTAGGGCAAGCGCGGTGTAAACAAGGTCCGAAACGCCCGCTAATGGGCAATTCGTGCGTCCTTCTCGAGGTGACCCCAGGTCCGTCTCAGGCCAGCGCCGTAAATGGGCTTTTAATTGCAATTTTGATAGAGCGCGCCCGGATTAGTTGTGTTGTGTACGTATTAGTGTGCAGTGGGTTATGGAATACTGATTGGAAGGTTGTCGATTTATTATGCTGAGGTGGTCAATATTTAACCTCTCTAGTTTATGTTTCTTCTAAATTGGCAACTCATTTGAAGATGGAGAGGAACATGACAAAAATAAGGGTAGACATTCCCCTTTAGACTTTTTATAATTAACAGTCACTCATATTCTTCTTTTGAATCAAGCCACATATCAATCATGCATCTCGCTCTAATGCCTAGAATAAGATTGTGTAGAGTGCGTTCTCTCTCCTAAAAAGTACGACACCCTTTGCCTTATCCACCACACTATTTGTAATCAATCTTTATTCTAGCCGCGGCATCGCGTCACCGCAGCATGTCGCGACTTGCGACAAACGCGTGTCGCGGCGGGCACCCGTTCTTGTTCGGATGTGAAATTTAATTTCCGTTGTGCGGGAATCTGTCAGCGGGGAGGGGGGGGGGGAGGGGGTGGCCGCGAAGAAATATGCCCCGCTCTAAACTTTGTCAATTTGTTTGTGAAGCGAAATTAACTCGATCCAATCTGCGGTTCTCGCGACCCGCGGCATGATACGACATCGGAACGCGTCATATTTCCTTTGGTAGGAAAAGGTGAGGTCTGACGTGCGCCGCTGTTGTAAAAACTTATTTTCGAAAGGATGGTGATCTTTACAAGTTGTAAGCGAGATGTTTTCTTAAAAAAATGTTTGGCCTAGTTTTGTACAGTGCCTAAATAAAAAATGTGAAGGTATTGTTCGCAAAGGGTTCATTAAGAGAAATATCAAAGCTTCTAAAAGTTTGTCTTTGTAGTAATTGCTTCTACGTCAACCGTAGGTTAAAGATTTTTCATGTCAAAGTTATGGTGATGTTTCGTAGGTACCTAGACGCTAGACCACAGAGCACAAGTTAATAGTAATATATAATAATTTCAGAAGCCCGACCGCTTATCTGAGACCGTTCCTGAGGAAGTTCCACGGTGCGGGAGGGGTGATACTCGTCACAAGGTGACTAAATAATCAGTGAGCTCTTGCGTCGCGTAACTATACCCCTTCCGTACCGTGCAGCTGCTTCAGGACCATATTTGCAAATAATAAAAATAATATAATAATATCCAAGGACATTTCACACAATGCCATATTATAGTCCCAAGCTAAGCAACTTAATGTAAATGTATGCATTCCTATGATAATAAAACAATATGGTACTATAGTGCTGATCCTATGATGGAACAAACGATAACGAAATTAGATAAATCAGAATTGTATGGAATTGGTGTAAGCTTTCGAAATGTGACGTGATCAATCGTTTTCGATCGCTAAGTGCTAGACAATGTCAAATGGTGCAACGAAATTCAATCAATATTTCCATACAAATGCGTTGACAAGTGGCGTTCTTGACAATCCAAATCGCTGAGGTAGCGAATTGTACGATCAACAATTTTCGAAATCGAATCGTCACGGAGCTATTGACATTTAACAGGGCTCTTCAATAGCTACCAATAAACCGATATAGTGTGGGCTCATTAAATATGTCTCATGCAGTTCTGTTTCTCAATTTTACCTGATGTCTAGGGCCTCATGACTAACCTGGACTAGAGAACGGAACTCTTAAGCTACTAGTTCACCCATGGCCTATAATACACTGCCCATCGTATCAGAGCAATAACCCTTCATCACGGTCTTAAATAAATGAACAAAGTTTAAAAATGTTTATCATAAAGGTATCCACGTAACGAACGGGTCGTGGTTAAGTAAAAATTCGCATTCACAACTTCGTTATCCGTATCACAGGGCGCGTCCCCTGAGAATGCTTTATTAAAATATATTGTGCACATGCCTTCATTTTCACATCCCTAGCTAAGAGTGGTGGGTTCAGGTTATGTTGCATAAGCGAAGCGGTTTTGGTAGTCATAATCGTGTTCCATTTAATTCGTCTTTGGATAAGTTGTATATTATTTTTATTGGAATGTACAAAAATATAAATGCGACTAATTTATCGAATTACAGATCATTTTTATTGGAATGTATACAAATATAAATGTGACTAATAAAACCAGCTTCATTTTTCTGACTGACCGAACCCTTGACAATTCGAAAGTGCCTATAATTGGTTTATTTCAAATAAATGCTTTGAGTTTGAGTTCGACCTAATTATTATTTTTAATGTCACATTCCAAATAATCTGATGAAAATAAAATTCATATCACTTTCCAATATCCTTACTATTTTGGCATCTCTCATTAATTTTTCTCTATTTTCTATCGCTACCTCTCACCAACATAACCCCGCCTTAACCTACAAATAAATTAGTTATACCCAATATTTTCGCTCTGAATGTTATTCGAACTCAGTACCTACATATACGCGGAAATTGCTAGGGCATATTTATCAGATATTTACCTATCTGAGAGGTTCTTTCTTATTCTTATAATAAGGTGCAGAAAATTTCCGATCCTCAGTACATTTGCATAGACGCCTCGTGAGCAGGTGACGCCCCGAGTAATTACATTCGCGAAGTTTCAGACGAAAGTTTATGGAAATTTGTAGTAGGTTCCTTAAGATATGATATTTAATAACAGTAATAGCTATAGGTATAAATAAAGTGGTTTGGCTTGATGTGATATTAAAAGCAAGATAACGAGTTGCCAATTATTTTATAACGGACTAGCTTCTGCCAGCGGCTTCGCCCGCGTTGATGTAGTACTAGGATAAAAGTATGCTATGAGTTAATCCAGTTAATAAACTATTATTTTGATAAAACTACTTAGCAAATAATGCATTAGTTTCGAACACTTTGAATAGATTAACAATAGAATTATGCTGTCCCGGACTTTTTTTTTAACTTTTAAGAGGATCAATTCAATACACATAGGTACAATACATATTAAAAAAAATATTATGCTTTGAAATATTTAATCTATTAACAAAAATAAAACACTATCAACTCATTAATTCGTTTAATTGAGACTTAGAAAGTCAATCATGTTATTGTCCATTATTATCTTAACAATGCTGTGAGGAGATCAGTAGACATACATTAACAAATATATATTATATATTTTTAATTGTAAATAACCATTTTAAAATTAATTAATAAATAATTATAGGTACTTCAATGGACACGAGAACGTAATAAACACGAGACAAAACAAGCAAATGCAAGCAGGACATTTCCGTCTGTATTTTAGTTCCTTACATTCAAAGACCAAATCAAGTTGATTATTAAAAGCAAATATTGACGAACAAATTAATAAATACGGAGTTTCTTTTGAAGAACGTTGCGGCATCTTTAATTACGGTGGAAGCAAACAGTCTTGTTTGAAGAGGGAAACGTATCTTTGCATGCGTCTAAATGAGAGCTGAAGAAGTGTTCAAGAACTATGGGTTTGTTGTTTGTTTTAGGAGATAAATAGGATGGATGTTGGTTGCGTGGATGTGGTAATGTATGAGATGCGTTTTGAGGTGAAAATGTGTAACATAGTTTAATAGGTGCAGTGTAATATAAGATGTGTTTACTGTTAATATACCTATAAAAAGTTAAGAAAATAAGGCTTATATATAAGTCGACTCATTCATGAATCCTGCAAAATCTATTTATTTAAGAAGAGTCATTGTAATCGTAAGATAAATCATAAAATGTTCAGGAAATTTTGTCTGACCCTGTATTTGTATTTTGTAACAACGTATGGACTGTTAAAGATCTGAAATAAAAATATTTTATTTTTATTTTTTTTTATTTGCTGACTATCGAGCATTGTGTTTACGACCAAGTGTTGTAAGATTGTAATTAAATATTACTTTCAAATAACTTAAGGCAAATCTGCTGATGGGTACCTCTACCCAAGACAGCATATATTTTTACGTTCAAACTGTTTAAAAAACCAATAAAGATAACACAAAACTACTATCACCGTACATCACTACCCGCCACTAAATCACATTTCACACTCCTTAAATCCATTAAATATCTTACAGTGCTCGCGTGCTCGCTTCCTTATCACTTCCAGTTATTCTCAGCGCAAGAGTTGCAAAGTTGGCTCGACAAAGGCCTTGAAAGGAAACCATTATGGTTCTCGACGTCTCCGCGGCCGCTTCATTAGAGTCGAGAAAGAGTGAAGAGGTGCGGGCGGGAGGGGGGAGGGATAAGTCTTACCCCCTTAGGGGATGTGTAGTCATTGGTGTTAGTTGGTGCCGTTGGGTGTGGATGCAATGTCTTTTTTTTTTGGTCTAGAAATGGTGGAGAGGAGAATTATGTTTACTGTAGAATATAATATACTAGCTTTTGCCAGCGGCTTCACCCGCGTGTATCTAGGAAATTATCCCACGGGAACCGTATATTTTTCCGGGATAAAAAGTACGTTCGCTATTCTAGACTATAATCTATCTTTGTGCCAAGTTTCATCCAGATCCGTTAAGTAGTTTATGAGTTTATTCGTTACAAACATACTTTCATAGAAATCTTTCCTCTTTATAATATTAGTATAGAAGTATTAGAAATACGTATGGTAGAAGTAGAGAAAAAAAAACAACCTAAGTATCTTCATATTTATCTTGGTAAAAGACTGCTTGAGAGCGCAATTGGCCGTGACAACCCGCATAGTAACTTTCAATAACCGTAAAGAAGAAATTATTTAGACGTATTGACCATATTTTATGTTATTTTTTATGTCGCGGGTTCGATTCCCGCACGGAACAAATATTTGTACGACCTGCAAGTATTTGCTACGAGTCTGAGTGTTTTTCTATCTATAATATGTATGTATTTACAAAAAAAATGTATATAAGTAGTCTATCAGCCATCTCGTTACCATAACACAAGCATTAGGTTGCTTAGCTTGGAACGATATGGCGTTGTGTGAAATGTCCAAGGATATTATTATTATTATTTTTAAAGAAAACCGTTGTTATCTGAAGCAAAGAACCAATAACAACAATATCATCACACAACGTGAAGAATTTCGTTGTAAGCCAAAACACACGTATAACAATTATAAGACTCCCTCCACACAGTAGCGCGGCTCGCAGCGTTAATTTGCGTCGCGTTGATGCGTCGCAATGAGCGGCCACAGAGCGTCTTATTAGACACGTAGCGGGGCGTGCCTCCGGTTCGCGTCGTCACATGTGATGTGATGCGCAGACATGGAATGTACGTGTAATTTTATTACTGTTCGCTATTAGTTGCTTTATTAATTGTGCTGTAGTTTGGGCCCCATGTAGATATTTTTTTGCTGTTGTAATGACTTAAATATGAACTAGGGTGATACTGGCCCGAAAAGAGATGAATAATACTACTCCGAAATCTTTAAAAAAATTTAGCTGTTCCCTACATTTCGACGAGTCACGTGACCAAAGATGTATAGAACAGCTGATTTTTTTGCGATTTCGTAGTTAGTGTCATGGTAAAAGTTGTTCAGTTTGGTGGTTTGTAGCAATAGCATATGCTACAATTTGGTATAAATGCTGTATTTTGGTAAAGATGATATACTGGTGACAAATTGTAAGAGGCTGGTGAACATCTCAAACTATGATTCTATTACGGTCCAGCGCTCAGTTCTATTTATGGAACTAATATTTGAATGTACCAGCTAACTTTTTAAGTGGATAAAAAAAGTTACCAAAGTAATTCTATACCTATTACCGACTACATTAAGTGCTTGGGGATTCAATATTTCTCGATACAATCCGTCGTATATTTACTTCACTTAGCTCATACATTCGTAATAACACAATCAGCAAAACATACTTTACCAATACCTACAACTACATAACCACTTACGCATGTGCTGAAGAGTACTTCAAAAGTACCCTCAAGATGCATCCAAGTCGTGGCGTCACGTACCGGTGACAGATGGGAAATCGATGTCATTATGATAGATTATCCGTTAGGGCTACGTGTGCCTGATTGGCTTTGTTACCCGTCTTCGGCACCTGAGAACGTCCTCGATCTCGGCCAACTAATTTGACAGATCGATGGTCGCCCGCGCGTCTTCGACCGTCTGAGATGACCTTAATGACCCGTTTGGCGACGTGGTTGATTTTGAGATGTGGAAGTTTAGACATAATATGATGTAGATGTGTAGGTATGTTTTCATTTTAGAATAGTACTGAGTATTAACTTGATTTATAAAACACATTGTCACATGACACAGCCTTGTTCTACATAAATAATGTAAGCCAAACGATAAAATATAGACTTTGACTGAACAAAATAACATGCTACGAGGCTACGCGGCTACGGTGGGATATGTAGGTCTATATCCCACCGTAGCCGCGTAGCCTCGTAGCAAGCGTAGGTAATGTCTACACTTTTATTACGACTTCGAGACAACATAAAGCGTTGACGACCCACTATTACTTTTCTTTCGTCTTTGATCATATAAACTATAGGCTTATATGGTAATACAATTCCACATTCGACTATAAAAATAGCATTAGAATATTGTAACGCTTGATTGCATGCAAATTATGACATACGGAAATGTAAATTTTGAGTGTGTGAGTGTAAGACACATCAAATGCTCACCCCAGTGGGTTCACCCTTTATTTAGCACACAAAAGGCTGGTAGCCAACCTAATGAACGGAGTTCAGGTCGTGGTGGTGAATACATTATTGCCCTTAAGTTTTATAGCTATGCCTAGTTTTGGCTTCCGTGTTTATGTGGCGCTAGAGACACCTCGAGATATGAAATGTCAAAGAGGGAGTTACTAATTTAAATATTTTGTGGGAAATCTTGATCTACAATGTTTGGGTTTGTTTTAATTTCTGAAAATTTTATAGAAAGATTAAGATACATTAAAATGTTAGCGTAAAGTTTGGGTAGTTAAGTAAGTGTAAGATTTAAGAATAATGGAAAAACATTATAAAATTTTGCCAGCTCAATCTTTATGCTATGTTTGTAAGTTGTGCTCAAATTGATAAAAAAATAATGAAACTTATTTTATAGAACATGAGTCTTAATTCTAAATCATAATCGTTTTAGTTTGAATTGTGCTCTAGTTAAATTTTTCGCCAACAAGTAAATGAGGTATTCTATTTAGCGTGTCATGCGGCTACATACTCGTAACTCTTCACGTTGTGCGAGTATGCAAATTAAACGTGTTTCATCTTGGCATTTTCACGGGGCCTTGTCACTGTCAAGCCCGTACGTCTGTTTATTAACTTTTTGCTAATTAGACAGGCCTCGGGCACGTCTGCGAGTATGTTGGCATTTTTAATTACACGTGATAATGTTGTCTGGCTGGCGGCGTGTTGTGCCACTAGGCCGCTTAACGAGCGTTTACACAAAGCACACAATTAACATCATTGTTGTCTAATTCTCGTTTGCTTGAGTGTTTTTATTGAGAATGATAAATGTACTCGGTGCAGCAAAGAAAACAAAACACTACGCTCACCCTAATTGCCATTTAACGTGTCCGAATAATTAACAGCGTGCCAGCGTGGGATAGAGTGAAAAATGTCACGAATCAAATTAAGCCAAATCAAAACAAACAAAAGGAAGGGTATGCGATGTAATCACTTCGGACTGTCAAACACACTCGCAGGTACGCCAGCTTACGGACGCATTTAAGTTAAAATTTTCACTCCCCAGTAGCTTTTTACTAATTCGCCAAGTGAAAAGGGTTCGCCGAAGTAATACAGTTTACTGCTTATTCAGTATTTATACGTTAAGGGGGCTGCCACTCGTCTCTAGACGTCGACCGATGCAAGGAAAATTTGTAAAATTTGCTGTAATTAGCATCCATCAATATTCTGAGTGAACCCTTTCTAGGAATTAATAATAATAATAATATCCTTGGACATTTCACACAGCGCCATATCGTCCCAAGCTAAGCAACCTAATGCTTGTGTTATGGTAACGAGATGGCTGATATACTACTTATATACATTTTTTTTTTGTAAATACATACATATTATAGATAGAAAAACACCCAGACTCGTAACAAATACTTGCAGGTCGTACAAATATTTGTTCCGTGTGGGAATCGAACCCGCGACATAGTGCGCACCAGTCAATCGCTCAACCACTGCGCCAACCGTGTCGTCAAATATATTGTGCCTCCTACGCGACACATTTTAATAATACCCATTATTAAAATGTGTCGCGTTACCTTAGCGTCAGTATTAAATAACAATTACGTAATATTCATTTATTATTTTCCAAGCTCTTATTAAACAAGAAAATTGAAAATAAATTGTAAATAGAAATCATTTATTTGCCAATAATGTAGGTAACAAATATGATGTTAATTTATGGAGAGTCCCGATACATTTTGCCTTATGGCATGCAAAATTATTTAATTAATCTAATCATTGCTTAATTGCTACGTTAACATTTAGATAATATTCAAATGATTGATCGATGTTCCGTAGTTACAAAATACCTATTATTACGAGAAAATTCGAAGATGAATAATCTAGAACAAAGTACTCAGTAAACATATTCCTACAAATTGGTTTCCAATAACAAAGAATACTGTAATCGAGTCGGAGCGTACTAAAGATGGTGGTATTATTAAAATCCTGCAAAGTTAGATAGGCAATAAAGAGTTGGAGACGACGAAGGATAGAGGTGCGTTGTTTACGGCAGGATAACATCGCCGATCGCGCGTAATGTATTTATGATTATTGCCTCAACTTACGTGTAAAGAAATAGACGGGAAAGCTTTAAGGCGCGGTAAGAAGCTAATCTTTAGGTTTTAGAGGAGGTGAAGCAGCGGCGGGGAAATCTAGCGCGGAGCTCCGCCCACTTGGCCGCGCTCGCGTATGTCGCAGCGCGCGGCCGTATTCTGACGACGTCTGTATTCTAGTTGCCGAATCTAATGAACTTTAAAAGTTAACAGTAGGTACCGCTTAGTGCAACAATATAGAATGGTAAAAAAAGATCGGGCTCCGTTAAAATAATACAGCTAATCATAATTTAAAATTGGTTTGTTCAAGATATTTTGTAATAGCCATTGTAAAAAAGAACCATTTTAGGTGTTTTCGGAATTATAGATAGAAAATGAGGATTTTATTAATAAGTACTCAATTCTTATGGGCACGTATTTACTCATGTAAACAAACAAATAGCTCGGTCAGTGCGGCTGGTGTTGCCAATTCTGATACTTCTAATATAGTAGAAATTAAAATTAATTTGAAGTTGTTGAATGAAATACATAATATGTACAATTCTTCGGCCCTGTATGGGCACGAATTACTCTTCTTGAGAACCGGTTTCGACAAGGAATGACAGGTCTTCAGTGGTTTCCCTAAAACAAAAAAAAAATATAAATGGAATAAGAGTGTTATCAAAATCCGTTTCCGAAAACTTATTCACTCAGCAAAAAATGCTCATCACGTGGAATAATTTTTTCCTATTTTTATATCTCTTATAGTTTAGTTGGTCTGTTGCGGTTCTGCATAAGGTGTTTCATTTTCCGAAATAAATTAGCCTATATGTTGCCCAGACTTAATACCTATACCACAAAAAAACTTTCATTCAAATCCGTCCAGTAGTTCCAACGATTAGCGTGTAGGAACAAACAGATTTTTTTTTTTATCGTGATCTATTACTGTTTGTAAACCATCGATAGTGATCGATGTTGTAAACCCTCTTCAACAATTATTTTTTCTATTCAATGTACAGACACAGTTTTTTTTACTGTTTTATTATAGGTATGTTTAGAAGAGTACAGTAAAGATAGAGGCTATGGCTATGCGGGTGAAAGAAACAGAGTAACTTTCTAAGCTCATCTCAATATTGATCGCATTTAGTACTTACTGATGCTCTGGTAAATCTAAATCTTGATATTCCAATTGAATATTATTAATTTATCTGTTGCATCATGGTCCGTGTTCCTGGAAAAATATGTAACTTAGTTAGTGGTGTGCACACGTAGACATGGACTAATATGAAGTTGTATATTTCCAGCATCAAACTGCGTGTTTTTTTTTTTAGAAAAATACGTCGCCCCTGTCTGGGGCTGAATAATTCTATTTTGTTCTAATTCGTATCGTGAGTGTGTTTACAAAAAATTAAATTCCGTAAAATGTTATACTTATTTCGTGCGCCATTTTAGGCCCCGCCGTTTATAGTACGCCCCGGAGCGGCGCGCTGCAGCATATTAGCGCCCGTTAGCCAAGGCCGCAGCGAGACGTAAACATAGGTTTTTATTTTATTTGCCTATTTTTTACGAATTCCGGTTACTAAGAAACTGTCACTTCATAACATTTTTTTTTTAAAAGCCTACACTGTCCCACTGCTGAGCAAAGGCCTCCCCCAAATCCTTCCAGACATCTTTCTCTTGAGCCACCTCGATCCATCCCTTGTGGTATGCGTCTAGGTTGTCTCGCCACCTCTTCCTGGGCTGGCCTCGACGGGAAGATTGATAGTAATATTAGTCGGTAATACAATAGGTACAGACGCCAGCACATCAAGCTACCACAATCTGTCAAATTTCTTTGATAGTATTTCAACTTTATTGCAAAGACATAAGGTTCATTTTTAATTGAGAAAATTTGACCGGTAATACAATAGGTACAGAGGCCAGCACATCAAGTTACCACAATCTGTCAAATTTCTTTGATAGTATTTCAACTTTATTGCAAAGACATAAGGTTCATTTTTAATTGAGAAAATTTGATCGGTAATACAATAGGTACAGAGGCCAGCACATCAAGTTACCACAATCTGTCAAATTTCTTTGATAGTATTTCAACTTTATTGCAAAGACATAAGGTTCATTTTTAATTGAGAAAATTTGATCGGTAATACAATAGGTACAGAGGCCAGCACATCAAGTTACCACAATCTGTCAAATTTCTTTGATAGTATTTCAACTTTATTGCAAAGACATAAGGTTCATTTTTAAATGAGAAAATTTGACAGTTAGGGATAGCTTGATGTGCTAGCATCTGTGCCTACTTACATTAGTTAAAAAAAAATGAATACTTACTCGGAAACTATAGATTTTTTACTTTTATTACGTCGTTTTCTTGTACAAATCCGTCGCAACACTTTATTTCTTTTATTTCCCATTGTTCAGAAACACCGGTCAAACGTTTCGGGCCTCTCTGGTTGCCCGTAATTTTATAGCGTTGTACGTCAGGCAACTCAGGTGGCCCAGCCGACTTGGACCACTCAAAATTACGGTACTAATATCTAAACAAAGTATCAACAAAATAAAAACGAAATAATGGAGCGAATGCGTAATAAACAGAACGTGACCTCTCTTAGCAACGGCTAGCTGCAGACTGGGCGCGGCCTAACACAAGCATACGACCGTAGTGCATCGTAGTAATAGAAATAAGGTTGAAAATATTTTGGCGTTTGATTTTATTTGAATATCATGTCTGCCAAAATGTTAGTCATTTTGCAGTTTTTATTTAATATTTAAAAAAATACAGTTCTGGCTTTCAAAGTTTTTAGATATGTCTTTAGTCTATGAAATTACCTTTGTTATAGTTATAAAAAATATGATGGTTGTCGCTGAAATAATTGAGAATTTCGAGACGAAAAAGTTTTTTTCGTGGTCATATTGAATATTTTTTTTCTGTAGTACTAGACTACTTCTGTGAATTGTTTTTGTTTAAGTCTTTTCTTTATACATTTGACTATATACTGTATTTTTTTTTGGCCTGTAGTATGTACAGATACAGCTAACTTTGCGACGAAAATCTAGACGTTTTACGCAGTGTACGCTTTGGACAGCGCCTTAAGGTAATACGGCTGTTTAAGGAGAAAGCCTCTAGTTTATGCCGCGGAGATAATGGAAAGGTAAACTGTAGAAGTCGTTCAGAAGCCTTTGTTTTAAACGAGACAATGATTCGGGGAATAAAGGTTTTAGTGATGAATTTACATTCGACACAATTATTTAAATAGGATTAACAGAATAATGCGTTATTACTGAATAAACTGAGATCTAGTGATTGATAAGTGGGCATATTGTAGCAAAGATGAAAGACATGGTCATGTTGACGAGTGTCCAAGTTCATCAAACAAACTGGAGCCATCAAGAAGACAACATCAAGAGGGATATTTATACCAACAAAATCCCCTTACCGCTACACATGTTACAAGTTATAAGGATAAATAAAGGCCCCTCAGATTCCTTCACCATCACATTTCCGTTAAGTCTATCGACAAGCAAACATTGTATATTAGCTGGCGATGCCCTAAATATTGAAGCTCCGTCTTAATCCATCGGTGGCGAGAGCAAGCCGCATCTTAATCCATCACGTAACCGAGACTCGACGAGAAATCGTGTTACATCAACGAAAAATGTATTATAAGGGGGTTCTCCCCACGATCGGACAAACTTTGCTAATACCACCCTCTAACATAATCGCACAGCCTTTTACGAGAGGAATTTATGCGATGGTCCCGATTTCTTCGTGTATTTATGGTGAACGTGGCTCTTACGTGTCGGCGCTCTGTTAATTAGGATGAGTAAAGTATTGGAGTGATGTCGACGTGTCGAAGAGTGCTGTTTATTAGTAAGACGGAAGATTTTGTAGTTTGAGTAGAGATTAAAGAACAGTGTTCGTGGGATTGATCGATCGAAAACGTCGTGTAGTCTGCTGTGTAGTTTTTATGTTATTTTGTTGGAAAATACATAATTTAACGCCTGAAATCCCGAACGGTTAGGCAGAGGTGTACCTATAGTACACTCACATTTTGCCAGTTATATTATGAGCCCCATGCAATGGTGCGCGCCTTTTACCAACGAATGGAGCACAAATCCAGACCCCGGGCTACTACTGAGAGATTCTAGATACAACAAAACCCATCAATACTTTGCCTGACCCGGGAATCGAACCAAGGACCTCATGCTCAGTAGTAGCGCTTGCAACCACTAGACCAGGGTAAGAGTCAGTGTCGGAAAATAATAAGCAGTAATTACACGTGATAGTATAGTGTCATCTTTTATTATGTCACAAACACAATCAATGTTTTGTATTAAAGGCATGGTCAAGGCGCTGACAAGTAATTGCAACTTCGATATTCCCCACCATTTTGTTACATAACACCTCCACGCGCCACTCAACGTCGTAGCTTATTGACATGCTCAACAAAAGGCTTCGATTGTGTGACGTAACTAATTCAGGACTAGCCGTCAGAGTTTCGAAGTCTTAGCGAGTCGGCCCCAGCCCAGGTGAGAATGTGCTAGACTCAAGCGGCTAGACGCTGCCCGCGAGCCAATAATGTTGCATGTTAAGTTGGGGTATTTACGGCTGGCGGAGGTGACCAGCAAGTTGGAGCAGCTGAATGAAAGTAGAAACATGTTACTGTACAGGCTAAATGCGACCTTATGTCGTATCAGGCTGGTTAGGAAATAACTCGGGCTGTATTCATGTATACCTAGCACTAGTCCAGTGCTCAAGAGTAAGGTCCCTCTACACTCCACATTAATCTATGAGGTTTAGAGAAATATCTTGCTTGGCAGACTGGAGTAAAAAATCTGACAGTCAGTCTTACCAAGAGGTATCGTATAACTGGGTATGTGAAGGTCAGGTAGGCAGTCGCTCCATGTAAAATACTGGTATTCAGCTGCAAGCCGACCCCAACATAGTTGGGAAAAGGCTAGGCAGACAGGAGTGAAAAAAAAAGTTATAATTTTCTGAAGCCATGTGGCTTGATTAGAGTAAAGTAAAGTGTAAACATATCAACCATTGTATTATAAAATGTTACAATTGATACTGAGCATTGAACAAGTATACCTGGTATGAAAGGATTAAATTAAAATAACTAGCAAAACTCCGCACTAGTGTTGCCCAAATGCAAGACCAAGACGAGACTCAGGCCAGTCTTGGTCTTGGTCTTGCGTCAATACACCTGGTCTTGGTCTTGGTCTTGGTATTGCGCTCTCAGTCTTGGTCTTGGTCTTGGTCTTGCAGCAAGAGTCTCGCAAGTCTTGCAAGTCTTGCAAGTACCTATTAGCCTATTGCTATTTATTGAACACGTTATTTTAGATTATGATTCGCGCTGTAAGACGTATGTAGTTACAGAATTATAATCATCAAAATGATAAATATGATGATTTTGATGATTATGATTCTGTAACTACATACGTCTTACAGCGCGAATAATATTTTAATCAACAAACAATATAGCACTGGCCTGCAAATTGCAAAAAAAAATTGAATTTCGCGGGCTATCCTGGAGCATTCACCTATGAACAATGTTATCACATCATCATTCTCCTGCCCTTATCCCAATTTATTTGGGGTCGGCGCAACATGTCTTCTTCTTCCATACTTCTCTATTAGTCGTCATCTCGATAGTCACTGCCTTTCTAGCCATATCATCTTTTAATAGAAGACTACAGGCAAAGCCTACCTATGCGGCCAAAATAAGGAAGTGCGTGTGTGTTGCGATTAGCAGATTTCATTACAGTGGCGTAGGTACATTTTTTAGGCAATTTGGCGTACTCGTGACTGGCGCGCTTTGCTACGTAGGTACTGTCGTAAGTATGTGTAAGTAAGAAACGATGTAGGTACAGACGCCAGCACATCAAGCTATCCCTAACTGTCAAATTTTCTCAATTAAAAATGAACCTTATGTCTTTGCAATAAAGTTGAAATACTATCAAAGAAATTTAACAGATTGTGGTAACTTGATGTGCTGGCCTCTGTACCTACATCGTTTCTTACTTACACATACTTACGACAGTACCTACGTAGCAAAGCGCGCCAGTCACGAGTACGCCTACTACAACAAAATTGTATTCCTAAGAAAAATAATCGTCGTACCTACACGACGATTATTTTTATTTATTTAGTAAACTATACTTTACTAAATCATCGCTGAAGACTATTGTCTTCAGCGATGATTTAGAAACTAATAATAATTAGTTTGTTTAATGGAATTGGATGGAAGAGTAGTAGAATAAAGAATCTATGCAATTTAAAATTTATTTAAATAAAAAATTGAACACAGATAAAAAAATTGCAGTACAGTACCTACACAATAGCCTTGACATAATTAACTTCCAGTAGACTTGCAAACGTTATACAAAACGAGTTCGAAAAGTTATAAGTACAAATCAAAGCGTTTCCTTTCACAAAAATTCTCCTTGTACCTATGTACAAATGTATTATTGTATCTACCTATAAATTGGTAAAAAAATTATATGAACGGCTCGCCAATATGCAGATATAAACCCCGGGAGGTTTTCGTTGTGTGGCTAAAACTAAATGTGAATATGGTTGTTTTAGAATAAAAAAAAATTATTAATATTATTATTAAAATTTTTATATAAGTATATATGTAATCTCTTGAAATAAATGAGTACCCAATTAAAAAAAAAAAAATGGCTTACTTTATAATAATTCTTTTGACCAAGAATTAATACAAAGTAACCACCTGGCTGACTCATCACTTAATCTATTTCTATGTTTTCTAATTACTAACGATGCTTTAGAAAATAATCTCTCAGCAGGTACTGAAGTTGCAGGTATCGAAAGAAAATCACGAGCCATCTTAGATAAAATCGGATATTCCGTCTCATGCGTTCTCCACCACTCTAAAATGTCTTCTGAGCTGGCGGCTCTCGGTTTACTTAGGTACTCCTCCAACTCGTCAATAACTAAGCCTTGAAGACAAGATCCAGATCCAGATGACGACGTAGAGGGACATGCATACAATTTCTCAAAGTCAATTACATCTTCATATTCTTCATCCTCACATACTTTTTCATTTCTTGGTAATTCTGGAGATTTAGACACCGAGTGTTGTTGTACGTGTAGACTTTTATATTCTTTATAAAGTTCATTAAATTTGCGCAGGCTTTCTGTTTTAATTTGCTTCCCCCATAATGTCATATCAAAAGTCTGAGCTTTGTGCCTTGGGTCTAAAATTAAAGTGGTACAGTAAATCCAGTTGCTCTTCTTATAATGTTTCAGCATTTTATCTCGGGCTGCTTGGAAACCTAGAATGAGCCTTTCATCCACTTCAGTTCGATTAGGTTTCTCATCTAATTGTTTTACCATGGATTCTATTTTATCAAGCAAAAGATTGAATGATACAATGACTAGCGGTAATGTAACATATTTTTCTCCACCAAGTTTCGTTGATAAAAGTTTAAAGTTTATTAAAAACTTATGTATTTTTTCTAGTATTTGCCATTCAGTTTCTGTGATTTGAAAATCATTCAATTCGGTAACTGAAACGCATAATATGTTAATGCCAGTTCTCACTTTTAAACCAAATCCAATCATATCATGTGTGGAATTCCATCTTGTTGGACAGTCGAGTATAGGATTCAGATTTGATGGCACGCCAACTGCTTCACAGGCAGACTGGAACTTCCTCTTCAATATCTCGCTTCTTTTTATTTTACTGCAAATACTGCGTAATTTTGTAATACCTGTACGAGAGTCAGCAATATTTGGCGCATATTCTTCATCTTCCTCAGTTTCGTCTTCATAGTCTTCATACTGCTGTTCTTGTTCTTTATTGTCAGTTTCACTGTGTAATGCTAAGGTCTTTAGTAAATCTTGTACACCAAGGTTCAAAATGTGAGCAAAGCACCGGAAATGTTGATTGTCTGAATCAAAATGCAGCAGTTGTTTGCCAAGTTCATACATAAATTTGGTATTTGCAGTTGCGTTGTCCACCGTGATACCCTGTATTTTATCAATTATGCCATATTCCAATAAACATTCGTGGAAAATCGTTGCAATATCTAACCCAGTATGTCGACCGCGCGATGGTATAAAATCAAGGACTACAGATCGATACTTCCATTCATTGTCTATATAATGAATAGTGATCCCGTAGTAACTCCTACCAGCAATGGACGTCCATCCATCAATGGTAAATGACATTTTACATGAATATTGTTGTAGTCGATTTTTAACATTCGATTGTAGCTCTTCAAATCGCTCTTTGACTTTCCTTCTTAGTGTCGACCTTTTAGGAAATATCGTATTCGGGCAAATCGATCGAAAATATTCCTGTGTATCTTCATCATCGAAAAATGAGAAAGGAAGATATTTTTTTACAATCCAATCAACTGTAGCTGTCATGAAGTTGTCAGACTGAAATAAAATATTAAAACATGTGTTAATAATAGTAATAATAGGTACCTATTAGATTTTAAAACTATGAGCATAGCATGATAACTATAAAAATATACTATAGGTACTAGCAAACCTGCGGCGGCTTTACTGTCGTAAATAACGGCATGCATGCGTTTCTATAAATCAATCATCGATCACTAATAAAGAACTAGATACACAATCTCATACAAAAGTTCTCTTAAAAATGTCGCCAATTGTGTTTAGTTAAAATAAATCTATATTAATGTAATTTCAACCTTACTTGCAAGGTTTAAAGCCGTATTCACAAAGCTATTACAAAAAGCAATAAAATTTTACGACCGGTACTCGCTGCTCAACATACATCAAAACAATTTCAACCTTATACGCATGCATTAAAGTAACAATTACTAAGTGTCAAAAAAAAGTAATAAAATTTTACAACCGAGGCTCGCCACTAGCACAAGGAACGAGTGGAGACGAACCAGAACAATATTTTTTATTTGTACTGTAAATTATTATGTATGGTATTTTTAACATACTTCAAAAAAAAGAGAAGGTTACTCAATGCGTCGCGTATTTATAAATATATATATGGTTTTTTTTATGTTTTCACACCAAATACTTCGGATCGAAGAATTCTTCGGATCTTTGACGTGCTGTAACTGATATCCATTCTCCACACCTCACTGGATCACGAGGAAAGCTAAAAATACTTGAATATTTTCAAAAGTCCCGACTAAAATACCACAAAAAAATATTTACAATATCAAAAAACCCGACTGATAAAAAACAACTAACAAGTTCCAAACAAGTCACTTCAAGTAGTCTTATGCAGTTGGTGGCAGTTATTTTAGGTCAATTATTCATACATAGGCTAATAAACACAAATAACCCTCCCTTGCATCGCGCAGTCAGGTAAATGACAACAAAAATCAAATCTCGCATTAAAAAAAAATAAGAACTATAATAGCGTCTCCAACAAATGGAACAGAGTCAACGCGGATAACCCAAACAATTTAAGTGGACATGCGTAAGTATGATAATACGTTTAGTAAAAGTCTTTACAATTGAGCTGCATTATATCGCCTGCTATTTGTTACGACTTAATTTAAAATAAAGTTTTTACGATGATTTCTTGACAAAATATTAGTATTTACAATACAGTGTTAACAATTATATAATGATAATATTAATACTTAGAAAAAATAAGAAACTCCATCCTTTTTTAGCGTCCTAGACGTGTGATTTTTGCAGTTTTTAAACGAGCACTGAGGCATGTTTACCGTCGGAGCGTTCGAATGCTACTAGATGAAAAGACCACCCAAATGTTCAATTGGGTGGTCATTCGGTGAGGACATTTTTTGACGCTGATTGTGTATCTAGTTCTTTATTAGTGATCGATGAAATCAATACCTAAACTAGCTTCGTATTTGAATAAATTACCTAGGTATAGGTACAGATAAAAATCGTGTTACAGAAAGGATATACTTAATGTACATACATATCAAGGGCACGGATTCCTATGGTGATAAGTGATAGGTAACAAACCAATAAGGCAACATTTTTTAATACCTATATAATTATAAATGTTTGTAAGTGAATTCTACACAAATCATTCATTACATAGGTACCTACGTCAGCTGATCGGTGTCAAATAGTGTCAATCAATTATTCATCCAAGAAACAACTCCGTAAAAGATTTGTTTTTCTGGTATTTTTATTATTATATTGATAGCTTTATGCCACAAAATAACAAATACTTGAACACAAATTATTTAGTACAAAATCTAAGTAGGTATTGTAGCTTGGGAAATTGCTTTTTGTTTGTAGTAAAAAAAACTCAAGAACTGCCGCGGCTGCCTCAGTAATTAAGTAACTATGTACCTACTTAAGTAGAGTACTTTATTTAGCTGACGGTTCAAATGAATGCAGATTATAAGCCAGATACCTACCTATCAACACTCTGAAGAGGGTGAACCCCGTTTGAATGGATATACCTACCTACCCTTTCTGTAACACGTAATACCTACAAAGGATACTACAAACACCCGTTGGTAGAAATAGAAATTAAAATCGTAAAACAATTTAATAACTACGTACTACAACGTCCACTGCTGGACAAAGGCCTTCCCACTCGGGGGGTAGGTAGTTGCCTTAATTGCCACGCTGGGCAGGTTTGGCGGCAATCGGAGGACTACGTACAGAGGCCAGCACATCAAGTTACCACAATCTGTCAAATTTCTTTGATAGTATTTCAACTTTATTGCAAAGACATAAGGTTCATTTATAATTGAGAAAATTTGATAGTTAGGGATAACTTGATGTGCTGGCGTCTGTACATACTACTAAATAAGTTATTTAAAAAAAAGTAAAGTCAGACCTAAGTAAACTCATAAATTTTAATGTAGGTATTTATGAAACACCCTTATTTGCATTGTTTTTTTCATCAATTTACAAAAATAAAGTACCTACGAGAAACAGCTAGGTACCTACTTTACTTTGGTAAATTACTGTAACCGCCCCTAAGGCTACCCACTGACTTAATTATTAATTGAGTACCTACGTAGTATTTACGTAACATATTTTTTTCTTACCTGTCTACTTTTTGCAGTGGTTGTAAAAAAGCTTGTGATATCTCCACTTTGACTTTGACTTAGTGTTGGTTTTCTTACAGGAAGAAATATTTGCGATTCCTTCTCGTGAAAAGATAGTAGATGCTTCCTTAAGCCTGAAGTGTTTCTGTTTTTCATTTTTATTTCAACTTTCTTATGTTGGCACAATTTACACATACCAATTTGGGACGCATGAATTATTTCGAAAAACTCGTCAAATTTGCTTTTAGGTCTTTTAGATCTATTTCTGCAACTCTCACTACTCCGACTAGAGCTATTTGAATCTTCGTCACTCATGTCAAATTGTAAACATTCACTCAGAAAGTAATAAGGATTTAGAGTAAGTAAATGGGCGAGAACAATAAATAAGATAGACTCGAAGCGAAGCTCAATTGGAAATGAGTGAAATTGAAATAAAAACTCATATTTATAAGCACAAGCCGACAAAGGAAAATGCGGCATTCTTTGATAGATAGAATAAATCTTTGAAAGATTAAAAAACAGAAGTATCAGAATCAGATAGGTTTTGTGCCTACGCAACAATAAAGTGTAGATAATTATGCAAATAATATTGTTTATAATGTTCCTATTTTATTGGAACTAGGCAAGTTCCGTTCCACTACGTTGCCTGCTGTTTTTATGGAGGTTACTCGCTACTATAGTAGTTGATAAACCGACACTGCAAATCTCGATTTTTGGAAGTGTGTGATTTTAAAACAAAATGCGTAAAGCAATATAACGTCGCTCATATTTGTAGCTTTTCCACGTTTCAAATTTGTTAAAATCACCCACTTCCAAATTTGCAGTGCAATGTCCTTTAAAAAGGTATAATAGGTAATAATAATATAAACTAGGTATATTATTATTACTTACTACAATTCTTATAATATCTACCTATCCTTACGACTACAATCTTCCTTGCGAGGACAACTTAATCTATTTGTGTCCGTTCTGAGCACCCGAAAACTTATTTTATTCTTTGGAACATGGGCGGCGACACAAAGTCTAGGAGCGGACTAAATTTTTACCTATTTTGGTAGGGTTGTCAATGTTGGCATTAGCACAGAAAAATAAAATTAAGTAAATACAACGTTTGTCTACTTTTTAATAACTAGGTATCCACGATCACGATAGAATATTTTTTCTACTAATTTCCTAAGTACTCAGTCTAAAAATATTTTTCATGATTTTTGTTTTTCAATAATTTGTTGTGTGTAATTGAATGGTAAACTCTAAATCTTACTTGAGAGTTTTTTAAAAATATACTTATGGAAAGCCCTGACATGGCATATACCATTTTCAATCCTGCTGCTTACATTTTAGTACCTAGGTATATCACTCACTATCTATAATTTACCAATATTAACAACATATGATTATTTTGAAATCAAAATATTCGCAATTCAATAGATGCCATACCTACTTAGTTATTAGTTATCATCTCGCCCGACAGCTTTAAACGCTGTAGTGTTCGAATTCGAGCCAGTGTGAGAATGTATTTATACAAGAAACTCAATTCAAGCATTCAATTTATACCTACCTACTGCCGAGACATCTTCAATGTCGTTTAATTTTATGCTCCTGTACCAACCCTACCAAAATAGGTAACAATTTTGTGTGCCTCTTTCCGTACTCTTTGTCGGCGAATGCGGCGCTCAAACAGTGTCAAATGCTGTGATACCTACACTTGTTGCAAACTGCGGCGTCTTTGTCGGTAAATTATCAAATAAGTAGGTATACCTATATTACACCGACCGACCAACAGTTTATTCGCGGAACGTCACATTTTCCCAATCAACCTTGACCTTAATTCTTTAGCAATAAAGTTGAAAATCTGTTAAAGAAATTTGACAGATTGTAGTAGGTAGCTTGATGTGTTGACGTCTGCGTCTGTACCATAACATGGTTGCCGTAAAAACTGTTACTAGACCTACTCGACTCGCTGTTAGTTTTAAATTTTGCTGAATAGAAGAATAATATAAACTTTGAAACATAAGTAGGTACCTACATAATGTTTATATAATTTGTTGGCTATAATTTTAAGCACATACCAACCTACTAACGTTTGCTGCACATTAGACACTTTTAAACAAGCATAATATATTATTATAGGTAGATACCTACCAACTTTGCTAGAAAGTTATTCTAGGTACATTTTATCACATGGGATGATGGGAACAGATTTGTGAATATTAACACGCTACCTACTTAATAAATAGTTGAAATATAATAAGTACCTACCTATTCAATACAAAACCTTTTAGGGTTCTTTCAGACGAGCGGCACGTTGCCAACTGCAGATACAACTGCAGCCCTTAGTTTAGAGTTATGTCGATGCCTACGGTTTTGATACTGGGGAACGTCTATCAAAATCGGGATTGAAACCAAATACCTACTTAATAACTCAAATCTCAGTTTGTCTAAACTGCAAGACGCGAGAGTCTTGCAGGCTTAAGTCTTGTCTTGCTCAAGTCTTGCAGGGTTCAGTCTTGGTCTTGGTCTTGCTACAATAAGGCGGTCTTGGTCTTGGTCTTGGTCTTGCGAAATTGCAAGAACAAGACCAAGACTGCAAGACCAAGACCTATTTTGGGCAACACTACTCCGCACACGGGATGTGTATGGAATAAGTATGTTTTAATTTGTGGGTGCCTTCTAGTTTAACATTATGACATCACATATGACATCTTCAACTCATTGGTCGTCATCAATGATAACGATACTTTTACTCATGCTCGCTGCATGAAATATCTGTGTGTAGTTGACGTATAAGTGAATTCGACAATGCAGGAATAGGTACTTGTACAATATAAGTGGAGGACGCAAGTTGTGGCTTTGTTCTGGAAACTTCTCCGTATAGTGATGTATCTTATTGCATGTGGCGTCGTAAAGGTAACACTCGCTTCAGTATGCATGTGTGTGTGTGCGCTCTATTTACTGGAATAGCCAGCTTTGAAACTAGGATAATTTCTGATGAAATAGATTTAAAACAATTCGTGTTCGCAGTACTAAAGCTACACTATTGAAGTTTCAGCTAATGATATTTTTCTCAAAATAAAACTTATTAACATTTAATATACCCTGAAAGCACCAACGACCAAAAACTCTAAAACGTTCAGTTTATTCAATGAAACTTTGTTAAAAATACAAGAGCGAGAGAGAGTAGACCGAGAATTAATTATCATTCACAAAACTCTGTCGAGTCAGCCTACACGAAATCTTTACGCTTCAATTGAGCCAGTTTATGGCGAAATTAATTACTGGCTAGAGAGGATCGACTATAATAGTTTCCCGTCCGAATTATTATTGTGAAGGGGTCCACGGCCGACGAAATTGTGTCCGGACAAGAAAATTAGTGAGCGTAAAACGGGGTGTGAATTTGAAAATCAAAGAGCCTATGGCACTTGTTCGGAGTCCATTGTGATGGCCCATCATTTACATGGGACGCCACCTATACACAATTTGGTGATAACTCATTCGCAAGTTGGAGCTTTTGAAGAGTGAAGGACGGTTGGCTTTAATTACATGTCGAGTATAGAATTGTTGCATAATACATGTGGCTCAAGTCGCAGGCTGTGTGATGAACATGGTCACACAGAACGGATTAACGGAGGAAGTGTGTGTGTGCCTTAACTTTAAACAAGTAGCTTTGTTGAGAGATTGTTTTCTGCTCAATTCAAGGAAAAATATGACTAACATTTACATTTAACTACTATCAAAATCCCAGTTAGTCTTTAAGCTTTTGGTACAGTTTTCACTTGCGAGATATCCGAGCTATACAGTACCAAAGCTCTCGTCTCCCTAATCCGTATTGTTCCACGTCTAGCCTGAATCCGTGCTAGTGTAAAAGTGCGTCTCTCGGCGGACGGCGTCTTGTACCGCGATATATGGCCGCCGAGGGAAACCGCGCAGCTGAGATTCTCACCAACTGATTTATAGCTACGCGAATACTAATACAAATATCTTGGTAGATGAATGTTGAGATTGTGTGAAAAGTCTGGATGTTGTAAATCAGAACTGAGAAATGAGATTTGTTGCCATTATTTCTCTTGGGGAATTAGTTACGTTGTTGACCTCATAAGCTTTAGATCAGTTTATCTTAATCGGTAATGATTACTACGAGTTCATATGTTCTAGACCGGAAGTGACAAAAGAGAATTCTTGGATATTCAAATAAAGTTTTACCATAAATAAATATACCAAAAAAAACAGCAGTACAGGTGCATAGAACACCGCTAAAGAGTGACGGCTCGTATACCAAGGAGGAAACAGTGTTGGAAAGAATTAACTATGAAATATGCGCACCTTGGGCCTACTGTGATTTATGTGAGGTAGATCTGCATTAAATATTGTGCGGTGTCGGATGCAGGGGAGAAGATGAACTTTCTGTTGTTTCAATATGATGTTGTGATAGTAGTGTGTGATTTGTTTTGAAGGCAATTATTAAATACTAGCATTTGCCGCGTGTATGTAGGAAATTATCCCACGGGAACCGTACATTTTAATCCGGGATAAAAAGTGGGTTATATGCTATTCCAGACTATAATATTCTATCTTTGTGCCAAGTTTCATCCAGATCCGTTAAATAGTTTTTAAGTTTATTCGTTACAAACATACATACAAATCTTTCCTCTTTATAATAATAGTATAGATAAGGATCAATGACTATGTTTATGACTATGTTTTATGATTGAAGTATGAGTTGTTTTAAAAGCAATCAACGGAAACAAAGCAAACGATCTCTTTCGACAGTCAATCACTCTGGCTCTTGTCGCGCCGAAATATGTTCACATAAAGTGAAAGAATTGTACAAGAACAGACTGCAAAAAAAATTAGGGCCAACATAAAAATGAGTGTAAATTCCAAAAGAAGGTTCAAAAACACATAATGAAAAAAAGATCACGGAACCTATTAAATCGCTTTTCAAATTTTTTCACGCATTCCAAACGCATATTTACCCATCCTAACGAACTCAAAAATATAATGAATAGCAGTGGTTTAAACCCAGACGTTTCAGTACGCACGGTTCGCTATGACGAAGGTAACCCGCAAAACGCCACATACGACCCGCGTGTAATTTTATTATGACCTCGTTATGGTATTTAATGAAGTCATTAGCCTTGAGGACGACATGGTTTTGTGGTGGGCTAACAGGCCTGTAGACAAGGTAAACACATTAGATGGGGATTACCTTGTTCAGTCCAGGTGTAATGTATCGGAAGATTGAGGGTAGCATTATTTTGTTTGAGTGATAATGATGTTCCTTTGGTCGTAGTTGTAGACAATATTGCCATAGACTAAGCCAGTCTATTCTGTAGAAAACTCACCGCGAAAATTTATGTGAAGTGTGCTGTCATTCCACCAAATGCTATATATTGACAGCTCACTGAAGGAACGCAAGCCACGCACCTCTGACGTTCCGGATTTATGTGCGTTTTGTATAATTATCACTTGCTTAAAAAACGGTGGAGGAAACATAGTGAGGAAACCTGCATGAGAGATATTTCTCATTGGCATGTGAAGCTAAGTCAAAGGCCCATGGGCAGCATAAAAATTCTGACACCAGGTTAGTCACTAACCACACGAAAAGAAAGAAGAAGACAGCTCACTTCAGCTAAGTTTTCGCGGTGGGATTTTTACAGAATACAATAGATTGGAAGTATGTTTCAGATTTTTACAATGGTTGTTTATTGCCCATAACTTGAAAAGTTGTTAAAGGGAAATGTACTTCATTGTATTGGAGACGTCACAGATGATTGAAGAATACCAGCGAAAGAATTCTTAGACATTTTGTGGTTGGTAAGCGGGATTGTCCGAAAGGGTTACCGCTACCCGGAATATAAAGGGCTAAGGAAAGAACATGGATAGGTTTTAGTCAACAAGAGTCTGACATTCCTTTCCGCTCTACCCAGAGAAGAGGGAGAGAGAGAGAAAGTGTGTGTGGTTAAGTAATTTTCATAAAAGAATTTGAGGAATTGATAACCTTCCCCTTTTTTGTATAGTCAGTTAAAACTAGACTTGTACAATGGTTCTTCGTATGATAACGAACAAAAAGACTTACGATTGCGCCATTTGGGAAGCTCAGTAGCACGCTAGCCATATATTATCCGCACTAACTAACTCTCTGTCTCGTTTGCACTCGCTCTACGTTACATAGCTGTACCCACGTTCCTAATAACTTCTCTATGAACATCATGAGTGTGGGAACAAAAAATTAGCTTGAATTAGATTTATGGCTACTTCTGTGTTGCATGTTTGCAGACGGTATGAAGATTGGTTGAAACGCCAACACATCAAGCTATCAATTAAAAATAAACCTTATAATTTAAGTTAAAAACTATCAAATAAATTTGACAGAGTGGGGTACTAGATGTTCTGGCCTTTGTAAAATAGTGGTTTGATTCTAGGTTTATTTTGAGTTTTGCAAGGATCCTATATTTTTTATGTTCGCAATTGATAGTAACGTTATGAAATCAGCAATAGAGTCACTATCAGTTTAGGGCTTTCTTATACTTATCTGATTCTATCTAATTTATATTATAAACTTTCTACCTAACAGTTGAGTTATAAATGCCAGAGGTATAAACCAGGTAGTTTACCTGGAGGATCATTTTTCTTTAATTTATTTTATTTACGCTTGAGTACAAGTCAGTTTTCAATGTTTTAATTGGTATATGGCGAGTGCTAGCTGAAATGTGGCAAATGATTGATTTTAATGTGATGTGTTTCGTAATGTTAATTACTTCTCATACGATAAATGTGTAGAGTCAAGTTCTTCCAACTAAACAGACAGTTGTAGCTGGGGAGTTTGTTGCGCCATTTCTTCTTCCGCTAAAGCACTAGGAAGTGGTGAAGGGTTGGCGTTTTTGGGGGACTGTCTTATGTAACTTTGACCTTCAAAGCGAAGACCAGCTGGACCTTGAGGGTTGAGAAGTTGGAGTCGCGCCACAACACGAATTTCAAGTCGTTCGCGGTGCGAGTTCCGACTCATCATATTGAGACCTTCCTCAAGGAAGAGTTTTGGCCGAAGGGTGTCATGTATCGGCGTTTCCGCGGAAGGCTACGCGACATCACGCAGTGCAACACGACACCGTCACTTCGTGTACAATAGTTATTATCAGTTTTTTATAAATATGTATGATAGTCTGTAAGGTATTTATGGTATGGGTCTTTGTTACCTGAAATAAATGATATATACTATTATTATTAAAAAGGTTTTTTTCAGCCTATTTTGAATAAATCCTTTTTTGGTTTATAATTTTTTTTGAGTTATCATTTGATTCGATGATTATTTTAGTTTTTAATTAGTCGAGCATCGTTGTTCTCGCGGTCGCAAGCTCTACTGATAAGCATGAGGTCCTGGTTTCGATTCTAGGGTCGACCCAGTTTTATTGGATCTGACCAATTCCAGAAGAAATTGCACAAATCCAATCCAGTCTGAATTTGTGCTCGGTTGATTGCAATAGACTCGCCCCTTATTACATGGGACTTACTGGCGAAATGTGTGTGGGCTGTAGGTGCACTTCTGCCTAGCCCTTCGGGAAATACTGACGTTATGCTAGTAGATAATGAGTCGTGACTGAAAAACAGGAGTTAAAAGAATAGACTATTTACCGGAACAATTTCAACGCGACTTGAAAGACTGCAGTCAATGTTAAAACTAGAAACTGATTTAAATGAGTACTCGCGGCGTAAGTTAATTTGCGCAGCGTGCGCTGTCTTGCCGGCTCGGGAATAATGGCCGCTCGTAAATCCCGGCAGACAAAACTGACTCACCTGCACTCATTATATTTACGCCGCAATAATAAAACTTTCCAACTCGCTGTGAATATTGAATTCGTTGCGGCGAGGAGAGGCGGTCGCCTTACTTATTGCCGTCAGTTATGCAATATGCTCCGTAGGTTTTAATAAAGGCTCGACCGACGGGGCATTTCGAAAAGTTTTCGTTTCGCGAAGGCGGACGCTATTGCGCCGACAATGAGCCCCACTAAGCCCCCGTCGAGTTGAGTTGAAGCGTTTTCGTTTGACTAATAGCTGCATGTAAAATTTTTGTGCTTTTATTCGCACATGGTGGAGGGTTCTAAGCCCATGCTAAAATCTGTCGGCTTTGCTGATGGGGTTTAAGTTGTCATTTTCGCGTTGGTCGAATAAACGTGAACTATTTTTGCGAGTATTTTTAAAAACATGATGAAAAGTATTTTAACTACATCTAGGAGATGTAGTTAAAATACTTTTCTTCACGATTTATATAGTTTACTTTTATTATAACTATAAGTAACAAGAACGTAAATGATTCTCAATTCACAAAACAGTGTTTCAACTGCACTCGCTGTGTTTACAACAAACTAAATACTGCTATAGTTTCCGTATCAAATATTCCTAATTAACGTAGACACACAAATGAAGCAGAAATAATCCCGTTCGCGAAAGTTATAAAGCGTGGCTTCGCGTCCACGCCAGACAAATGGCATATCACGGTGCGTCGTGAGCGAATACAGGTAACAGGACCCCGCGCCATTGCAAGCTGAAATAATGATAACTAAATAACGATGAATAGCTTAAACAATGAGATGGAAAAGGTTTAAAAAACAAAATTTTTATTTTGGTACAATATTAAATGTGTAACAGCTATCAAAGGTTTTGGACTAAGAATAGGACCTTTCAGGACACCTTTACGTACGTGTTTGAAGTAAGCTATACATAGAACCAAAACAGCCAAAGATTTTGTCTGATACTCAACTATCCGTCACAAAAGCTTCTATACTTATCTTACGTAATTTATTTGCCATTAAAACAAAAGCATAACTACTGAATGTGTATCGAAAGCCTGACACGGTAAACAACACATGCCATTAGTGCCACACCTTTTCCTTTTATAACAAAATGATAAAGCGTTAACTTTAGTAACAGCAGGATGCAATGATGCGGATGCATTATCGTGTACACCTGCAGGCGGATATTGCATTAGATGCAGCCACCAACACCGCTCGCGGTACACTCAAAGCTCTTCTTGTTATTCACACACGGATGGGCTGTGCAGACGGGCGGTTGAAGAATTGAATATTCCTTTTAAGATGAATGTTCTTAAGATTTAAGTGAAACATTTACTGATGTAGATTAACAAATTAAAACTTTATCGCTGTTTTTTTTTATCTATACGTATTATAACTTATGTTACGGTTTTCACTATTATTTAGGGAATTTATTCCGGTAGTTTTTTTGTGTATAAAACATTAAAACTTACATGTAATGAAAGTTACATATAAATCGTGCCATGGGACCGCCGTCCGCTGGTCAATATTAGTAATAATTATAATCGGTTTCCAAAGTAGATATACAATTTTCAATAAAATTGTCCCTGTGTCTTTTTGTGGGATAACATTGTAATGAAACCTCACATCAATTTTACGCGTGCTACAAAATGATTGGAAGATTTATATTCTGTCGCAATGTTAATACAGCTCTATCAAAGAACTACCTCCAGACAAAATCGCTTAAAAACGCCCGTCTAGTGTCACACAAAGCGATAGCCTATTTGCTTACGGGCGTGTAAGCAAACAGGCGCGTAGGTGCATCGGATTCCATGACGATGCCTTCAAAAGTTCCGCGTTCGACGCCGGGCCACGGAAGCGCCGTCGCAGCCAGGAAATTGAAGTCACCTCTCGCATTCAGTATACGAACAATGCTTTGTGAAAGAACATCTAATTTATCTGCGAGTTGTTTTGAGGAATCGCTCTGTTTAAATTGAATATCGATTTGTTGAACATTATTGTATTGTCTTAGTGGAACTGTGGGGCTTTATCTGCATTCTCATATTTATAATTACACGTCAATTTCAAGTGTGTACGTTTTTTTAAACACGTACTTATGTTAGTTAAACTGTAAGTTTTTAACCTTTTTTCTTTTTCGTGTGGTTGGTGATTTTATAAGAGTTTTTATGCTAAACATGCAGTTGAGAAATATCTCTCTCCACGAAGTTATCCTTCACCATTTTTTAAGCAAGTAATAATCATACAATACGCACATGAATCCAAAGAGTCAGAGGTGTGTGCTTTGGGTTCGAACTCAAGACCTAATTCATGGAATCCGACGGTCAGACCACAAGGCTAACACCACAAGTTTTAATTTAATATTTTATTAATTGGTGGTATCAGTCTTATCTATAATAAAATCATCTATTTCAGCGTCTTCTATCACTAAATTTTTTAACACGTCTAGACGGATACCTCTCACGTTATACATCCGATATACACAAGAGGAATAATATGAGACACCGCAAGCTCAGGTGGAGCGCTACCACGCACGCCACCCATTGTAAATATTAGTTCGCGAAACTCATCAATTCTGCGTTCAAACTTAATAAAATACTTGGCGCTTAATTGAAAATGAATACTGCTGGCGTCGATGCGATCGATAAAATATTCCGCAGCCTTAATCCACGATAATGAAGCGGGCCGCGAAGGGTTGCTCCAAGGGGCCCACTAATAAATGTTGCGTTCCAAATTTAAAATCAAAGTGCGGAATAAATTTTGATTAAGCGATTAGCCGGAGCAGAGGAGCTGTTTGCTTTTCTTGGGCGCTCTATTAGTGATGGTACGGTGGTGGTGGCGCTATGGGCATATGGGATCGAAGTTGACAGCGGCTGATTTAAAAGCTGTAGTTGCAGAGGCTCCGATTTTTTTATATAAAAAAATAAATAAAACCTATTTACTTTACACTTCTGTATAAAATATCAGCACTTATAAAATTAATTTTAAGCAGGGAAGTGTTATGCTATGTTGATGCCCCCGTAAGATAAAAATTAAATGTTCATTTATTAATGATTAAATAATGTACGACTACATTATTTTTTATGACAACAAAATCAAACACATTTACCCTATTATTATACCACCTCAAAGGAGATTGTTCTACGCCCATACATTGTTCGCCCTGGAGCCAACAGCATAGAAAAAATCATTTTCTATTTGTAAACTGCCCTTAGTAGCCCATAAGAACAAAGTTTCTTGACGGACACTTTAGAGAACAGATTTATTTAAAGAAAAGGAACCGATTTTGAGGTTATTTTTAATAAAAGAAAACTTAAGTAATTCCTTCTAAAATCGCTATTTCAGGTTTCTACAAAGCATTAAACTTCAAATACAGTAAAATATTACTGTAAATACAGTTGTATTTTTTTTTTTTAGGAGTTTAGAAGTTTATTTGTAATATGAAATTCTCTTACATTTTTAACCAATACTATAAACCTAAAACATTACTAATAACTATTTACAAGTATATAACAGGAGGGAAACAAAATAAAATAAATCAAAGGGCATCAAAAAATTCGTCCACATCGCTGTCAACAGGAAAAGTTCCCAAAAGGCTGGCAGCATTGCCACGTTGTATGGCAATGCTGATTCTTTGACCGAAAAATAGGCCAGCCCTCTGGTCACGTGAAGAGTCGACCAATCGCTTGGCGATGTCTCGATAAACATAGTGGGTACTCGGACCCCATGGCCCTAGTGTTTCAACCCCAAACGGCTCGAATATATAACTTCCAATAAGGTTGTTATACTTGCGCCGTTTGAGGTTTTCTGCACCTGCAGCGGCTGCCCCAGCACAACCCGCCGTGCAAGGAAGATGGGATGGCGCAAGGGTGTCGACACACGTTGCATCCCACACCAAAGGCCTACCTACCTTCCAAGGCATTAGTGTCATTCCATCTGGTCTCTTCCCATCGTCGCGTGCCAAGCCTTTGGGTTCTAAAACAGCTGGCACCCCGGCGGTGACAAGAGCACGACGGATTATGTCATTAATGCTGGCGTGCCGTGCTAACCGGCCTGCGCTTTTACTGCAGGATAGACCATGGTGTCCGAGGCAGTCGACAACTTCACCGCATTGGCAGCGATGCGGAGCCACGCAAGGAGCGCCCAGACGCAAACATGTAGCGAGCCGGAAAGTGGTGTCACCCAGCAGAGTGCCTATGTTGGGTGACGGAAGTGCCTGAAGCCAGAGGCCCGACTCCCACTCACCCACAGCCAGTAGGCGGGCACGCTCAGCAGTGTTGGTGGACGTATTAATAAGATTATACCGTACCAACCTGCAGAGCGGCTCATCCCACTGTCTCTGGGAAGATGGGTTCACGGGCCGAACAATATCTGGGCATGCCACTTTCCAGGCGTTCTCTGCGTCGGTCAAGCACGGCACTGCAGAATCAACCAGGGAGGGGGCTAAAATTTTCCCGGTCAACTTTTCAGTGCTGTGGACAGAGGACAGGAACGCCGGTAAGCTTACACTAGTAATTTTGCGGACGCCGAGGCCGCCAAAACGAATGGGCAGTGTGGCTTGCAGCCACGCTCGGTCGTCCAAGGCCACATTTAAAATAGATGATAAAGTGCTGCGAATAATTTGGTCAATTTTGTCCAAGAGATGTGGTTGCTTCCATAAAGGGGAAGATGTAGAAAATACATGAAATTTGGGCCAAAACAACAGTATCTAATTAAGGTGAATGCCGAATGTAAATTGATTTTAGAAAGTCGGTCCGAAATCTCGTTAAAGTTTTTGATTTTTTCGTCGATAAAAGGAGAAAAGCTGTCTTCCAAAATAGGGGAACCTAGGAGGTGTAGTGAACTTTTTTCTACAATTTTTATTTGTGGGGCTATTGCATTAAATTTATCTAGGGTCAATTGTCTGTCGGTAATGTCAGAAAGGTAAATTTCACATTTTGAAGGGTTGAGATCCAGGCCTATAGATTTAAATTCCTTTTTCAAAAGTTGTAAATCTTTCAAAACGGTGTCTACATCACCTCCTAGAGTCCCATCATCCAAATACCACACGTTAAATTTTGAATTTAGTTTCTGGATAACTGGGTGAATAGCTAAACTGAAAATGACTGGTCCGAGAGGGTCACCTTGTTGGCAACCTACTGAAGATTCCAAAACATTGTCCTTGTATAGTAATTTAGACGGGTGCCTGTAACATTGCCACATAAAACCATAAATTTCGGGTAATTCCTTTTTGACTTCAGCCAACAAAGTGCTGTTGACAGAGTTAAAGGCATTCTTTACGTCAACCTTGAGGATTATCCCACCTTTGTTGGAGGTTAAAAAGGTGGAAAAGGCATGTACGGCAGCCTCACAGCCCCCTTTAGAGCCAAAACCTAGCTGCAGGGGCTGAAACTTAGCTGAAAGCGATTCACTGTATAGCTTACAGCATATTTTGGCTGCCGTGCGCCTGTAGGTGCAGCCAACGGCAATGGGACGAATGCCGCCGTCCTTCTTACGTAAGGCACACAGGTTGGCCCCGTATAAGACATCGACGACGGCTTCGTTCACACCGCCGGTGAGCATGAGGTTAATTAGGGCCGCAAGCTCCTTCAAAAGCGACTCACCAGCTTCCCCGGCGCCTGAGCTCAAAAGATCCTTGAGATGTTGTGGAGTCAGGCCGTCGAGGCCGCCAGCGGAACCACTTCGGAAAGAGCTTACGGCTGCAATCAATTGGGGAGCCGAAACGTTTAGGAAAGTTGAATTTAGGTCGGGAGAATCGGGGGGGTCGGGAAAGGTGAGACCATCCGCAGGCGCTGGATGTTTACTCTCTAGAGCTGTTAGCGTTTCTGGAGAGTAAGGCGCCACCACATCGCTACTGAACAGCATTCTGGCTGCTCCTCTGATGTCACCTTCACTTAATTTGGATTCCACATGTGAACATAAGCCCTTTTGTGAAATGTTATTGAATGGAGGTAATTTAGGATCGAAAATTTGGGTCGAAATGTTACAATTTTCTTTAATTTGGTTCGTTAAAGTTTTTTTAATTGCCAAATTTTTTTTCACATGCAGAATCCTATAAGGGAAGGTAAGTAATTGTTCCCAGGCACTCTGTGAGTTCTCCTGGGTCACAAGACGGAGAGATTGCGCCAAACTCAGCGCAACAGACCGTCTCGCGCCCCGGGGAACTCTCTTTACAACTGGGGTAGAATTTTTCAATTTTGTAAGCTTTAACCACAAGGGTTGATCTAAAGGTGTTGATGTTTGGGATGTGGCTGGGGGGCACAATGGTACACTATGTGATTTATGGATCTTGCCATAGTGTATCCTAAGCCCCCGTTCTCCTTTAAAAAAGCGTGCCTGGGAGCAATGTGGACATCTCACCAGCTGGACATCAAGCGATGTAGAAGGTTGAATTTCAGTTTCATTTCAATTTCAGTTGTATTACAAACAGAAACCAAATCAAAAACGCCAAAAGAAATCACCAAATACAATGCAACACAAGACTCGGTGAGACGAACCGACTGACGTAGTGACGTAGAGAATAGAGATGCTCTCTCGAAGATCAATCATTCTATATCGATTATCAATGACCACCTATATAATCTGAGGTTTTAATTTAGTAGGCCAAAATGATAGATCAATATGTCAAATGTCAATTAATTTGTTCCGTTTCAAACAGAAACACGTTGTTGCTATGATTCTACTTCAATTAAATTATTGCTAAAATAAGATATTTTCTTCCCAACGAACAATGTGTAACGTTTTAGTTTGCGACATTTAAAAATAGAGTTTAAGTACTTAAAAAGTAAAAATATGGCTATTGAAGTCGTGAAATGGTTATGAGAACAATTCACTAGAGTTGCGTCGTAAATGACATTTCAATCGTTAAATGAGAGATTTTCTGACAAGTGAAAAAACATAGTTCAATAGATGGCGTGGGTAAAAAATACGTCTTTGTTTTACTGGCTACTGATAACAAAAATAAGATCCGTAAATAAGAAAGCTTATTTGATGTCAAAAACCTGAGATTTCTCACTTGTGAGAAAATCCCTCATTCGACTAGTAAGTACTTTTGTGAGTTTGTTTTGTTCATTATATTTTCATCATAATCGTGCTAGGCCATATTCATCATAAGTTCCATTAAAATGTTCACGGAAATAATTCCATGAAAAAAATATGCATGAAAAACTTTTATGTTGCACATTTTCAATGTTTTGGAAGTGATAAATATCGAACATCCATTATTTATCACTAGATATTATGGACATCGTCGTCGATATCGATATTTATGTAAGATGAGCGAGAGCGACACTGTCAAATCTTCTGTGACATTCACATTGACAATTCCTTGAAAGATGGCGAGTTCAGTTGGTAATAAAATCAATGAGGTCAATTTTGAAAACCTATTAAGAATTAAACAGTGTCCGCTTGAATTTATTATTTTTAAAAAGCATATTAAAATATAATTAAAATTAACGTACACGTCAAATGTTTGTTGGTTATAGGGCGGTCTAGAACAATCTCCTTTGTAACATAATATGTAATGTATGGCTATCGAAAGTTTTAGAAAGCAATTGTCAGGGAGAGCTTGCCAACTAAGTTCTCTCCAATTAGCCAGGTATGCATTCTCCACGGTCTTATTGTTTCATATCGGCTTTATCGAACCAAGTCTGGACCTCCGATGTATCATCAGTCTTGCTTTGACGTTAACAAATTTGTAAGATATTCTACAAAATATATTATTTATTTTGAGTAGAAAGGGATGTAAGGTCGATGGAATGGTATCCATGGTTTCTTGCAGTGGTAGGTACTGCGTTGGCAATTAGAAAAAAAAGTAAAGAAGAGATGAATAGGGAGGGAGTATGTCAATTATTTATACGTAGAGAAGCGTATCTATACATTAATATATAGTATCAGACTATAGCTACGCGTATCTTTAGATATTTTAGTTCTTTGGCTATTCGTGGCGCTGATATCGCATTTCTGATCTGTCAGACGTTGAGTTGCCATATATCTCCATCTTAGAGCATTTAACCTATGGAGATGGCAAGCGGCGAATCATCGAACAACTTTTTCTGCCACTTTTTGCGGGGGGCGAGGAAAACACATATAGCACACTTCTTAAATTTGACAACCACACACAGAGACATGCTTCCTATTGCTACAAACGCTCACATAGAAATTCTAGACACACTGTAAAAAAACACATACACATTGACAAATTTGTGCGTATCTATGCAATTGTCCTACGACAACAAACACAAACTACTAGTGTTGAGGCACAAGGAATGAGTGGTATTTCATTTCATGAATGAACGAATAAAAAGTTCTGTTTTCTTTTCTTGGAAAAAATACGTTTAATGATTAGTGCCTGCGAAACTACGTAGGTAGCCGCCAGTAATCACAAAACAATTTATAGTGCTATAGAAAAAGAACGATTGTATTTATTTTTATAGTCAATTTTTTTTTCTTATTTCTCAATAATATTATATTGATTGCATATCATTCTGCATTTAGGGTCGGCAATTCGGAATTCATACCCCTTTCTTTAAAGCGGGCTTTCATTTATATACACGTGTCAAAAATGTAGAAAGGGGACAATATCAATACATAGTATAGTCGCTTTCTCTGTCCCTATATCCCTATGTATGCTTAAATCTTTAAACTACGCAACGGATTTTGATGCGGGTTTTTGTAATAGATAGAGTGATTCAAGAGGAAGGTTTATGTGTATAATTTGTCGGCATATTTTGCGGGCGAAGCCACGGGCGGAAGCTAGTAAATAATAGAATAAGATAATCAATCAGATGTACTTTTATTATTTTTTTATGAATGACAGTTTTACACGTCGGTTTTATTGTTTTGCAGTCCGGTGTTGCAAAGCTAAATGATGTCAAAGTTAAAGTCACATCATTTATGTCAAATAGGCACAAAGAAAGGCACTTTTGAACGTGCTTACATATTTACAAACATTCTAAAAGTTAATAAATCAATCAATGTGAGAGGTAAAGTTATTCCAAAATGTTAAAATATGTAGTATGGTACAACATTATAAATTATTTATTACCTAATTTACTAAGCAACCAGTTTGATTTTGTCTGGACACTAGATTGTCCTGTGGAGCAGGACCAGTATATTTCCAAGCATCCTTATCCTTTATATAATCCTCTAATTTGTTATAAGCTTGTTTACAAAGTATACTTTTAATATGAGTTTAAAATTTTCTGTCATTTGATTGCAATACAATTCTGTTATTTTGTTTTTCCGTGTGTACTTCACGTAGTAACATTTGTTGATATTTAGTACCATTTTGTTCTCGTTACACCATCGACTTAACGCGTCGATATCGCTTTGAAGAAGTTCAGTATCGTCAATAGACTCGAAACTCTAGAGAATTTGAGATCGTCCGCGTATGTACATATTACATTCCGAATATTTGAGGCAGTACTGGCGATTGTACTATGTTTTTTTAACAGCGTACCTACGCGGTCCGCGGTGGATTATTAGATTTCGACGTCATATTTAGCTATCTATTATAATTATTGTTTCATTTCAAATTTCATGAGCTATAAAAACTCACTACGAAACGAACAAACTATTATTCTTTTATTATCCTAAACATACAATAAAAATAATTTAAATCGACTTCCAAAGAACTTTTATAGTTATTTTCTTTTTATTTCAAGCTGACTTGTCCAGATACATACACAAAAAACTGGTTACTGAACCTATTTACTGAAAACATCATTTATTTGGCGAATCATTCATTCGCGTTGTCCCAGCACTATGCAAATCCTACCCCTGTACTACTTTAGCGCTACCTACGTACCAATGTATTTTTTCTATCGTTACGTCAATAACGATTACTTCGACATTGTACGTAATTAAAAATATTTTAATGTATAATTTATATTTACAAGTGATAGGAAACACCATGGTTTCGAAAATTTGAAGTGGCAGATCGCTTTTTGCACGAGGATACTGCACAATTAACCATTTCTTAGGAGGACTTCCTTGCGACACAATACGATACATAATGGCGGCGGTTGGCGAATGAACTAGTTTTATAGAACGTGTATGGCCGTATGACCAATCGGTCATGGCAGAGGGGTACGCTTAGCTATGCCATCTCCATAGGTTAAATGCTCTAAGATCTCCATTTATAATATAAGTAGTCGATGTTCGAAGCAATGCCTTCAACTGTCATTGTGAACTTGACTTTGTAATTTGATTGATTTAGGGATTAATATAAGAGAGAGAAAAGAGTAAGATAAAGTTGATAAGTTCTGTCATTTACCAATTCAAGGACACTGGGGGCCAACCACCATCTTAAATTATTATTTTAATTTTACTTCCGCGTGAGAAAGAGATGAAGCTTTACAGGAGGTATAGCATCTCTTTCCCAAAGCAATATTATAATAATATTGCTGTTAGAGGTGGTGATTGGCCCGCTGAACGACACATTGTAACGCCTATGAGCGTTTAATGTCCCTCAAAATGTGAATGCAGTTTGACGGAAGAAATAATAGTACAATGGTAGTATTTTTTAACATAGCACATTAAGCCCTAGTACTACTTGTCCTAACCTATAGCATATCAGTGTTATATTAACATTAAAACACACTATCAATCTACCGAGCCTTTTCCCAACTATATTGAGGTCGGCTTCCAGTCAAACCGGATGCAACTGAATACCAGTATTTTACATGGAGCAACTGCCTATCTGACCTCCACAAGTCAGTCACTAACTGGGTAATACCCAATGGTAAGACTTACAACTTAAATTACAACACACAATCTTCGTCTAAATGCATTTCCATACTATCAAACAGATAATAAAATACGCTCGCAGCGAACCAGACAACCGCGCAAACTCCGTATTCCGGTGCATCAGAGTCAAAACCAAATGCATACGACGCCACATTTGATAAACTGTGCGATAATGTACCGTTGAAATTCATTATAATTTTATTCATGACTTGGTTTATTAGCCCGTCTGAAGGTAGATGTTACTGCTGGGATCTACAATGTAATATGAATGTCTGGAGGTAATTAGTGGGGTTGAGAATTTTTAATCAGGTGCTTTATGGAGATTTAGAAAAAGTATGTTTATGTTTTAGTGAAAAATGAGATACAGATTCTAAGTCCTGTGTAGTTGATAACAACATGAGTGGTACTTTCTTTTAGGATAAATCTTAAACTAAATGCAACCTAAAACTAAAATAGATATACAAATATGAACAAGTATACAAAGGTAAAAAAAGGGAAGAGCTCATTGGACTTAAAATATTCGTCCGTGGTAAATGTGGTCCAAAGACTGGCAGCGTTGCCACGTTGGATGGCAATGTTGATTCTCAGACCCTCTGGTCACATGTAGACTCGACAAACTGCTGGGCCGTATCCTGGAATACTCTATTATCACTCAGACCCCACGATCCGAGTATTTAACCCCAAACGGCTTAAACATATAATTCCTAGTAAGGTTGGTTTATTACAGTCCGCCGTGCTAGGAAGATGGAATAGAAATTTGAATGTAGGATAGGTTATAAATATCTTTCAGTTGGGCCAAAAACCAAACACGTATTAGAAGTTGCTACCTAAACAATGAAAGATAAAATTTAGAGAGAGCAAACACAACTGTCAACAACCAGTTTATTGCTTTACATCCTTTGATCGGTTCAGTCAAGCTAAGGCAATCTAGTTTTCATTAGAAAAGTTCGTAGAAGTGTCAACCAATAAAACTATAGAAATATGCATTTTCTCCACCAACCAACCGCTATTAGAACAATAATCAGCAAGCACACGAGTCTCGCCCGAGTGACGTGCCCTCAGCTGAGCACTAAAACCCCGAGTCATACGGTCAATTACCGGATGAGCGCCCCCCCGGTGATTTACGAGCTCGCTAAGAAACTGAATGTGTACTGTGATATGTTGTATTAAATTATTGCTGTCTGGAACGCAGTCGGTGGTGAGGTAAGGTAGCGAATTTGAATTTAAAAAAAAGAAGCGCTGTTCTATCGGAAAGCAGATCCTGGATTTCGTTCTAAAAAGAGGTTAGTTTAGAAATTATATTTGAGTGTTTTTTTTTCCAGAGTGACAAACAAGACAAGCATGAAATATTGTCTATTCCTGCAATGGTAAAGGGTTTGTTTTCTCAAGCTAATTTTCGAAGTTGTGAGGTTGTATATTATTTATCTATACTAATGTTATAAAGAGGAAAGATTTGTATTTTCGGTTGTATGTTTGTAATGAATAAACTCAAAAACTTCACCATTAGAAAGCTTAGTTTTCAGGGAGTAACATAGGCTACTTACGGGTCCCGCGGGAAAGACCACGGGAGTGAAGCCGCGGGGAAAGTGCTAGTATGTAATATAGACAAACAATACTTCATTGTAACTGTCTAAATGTTCACATAATTTTTGTATCCGATTTTTTTACAGAGAAAATAAAACAGACTATGAAAATAATAATACTCACTTCTCTATCTTACATTACATTAGTTCTACCAAACAAACCCCATCCCATCAACTAAGCATGTAACTTTGAATACTTAACACAAACAGGAGTAGTACATTTTCTTTCCCTAGTTACCAACGTACGGAGGCAGTGTTGATTTTAAAATGCAGTCTCATTACTCGCATGTAAGTTAGTGTTACCAGACTATATTAGCTGGAGGCAACTTGCGAGAATCGAATTCTTAAACCGTGTACGGGGACATAGTGGCATGAAGTTAGTAGAACAGTTTAGATTGAAATAATTTACAGTGAAAAGTTTTACAACGAAAAAAGAGGTTCTTTGAACGCGTATCTGTGTGCAAAGATATCAAACAGTTTCCACTTATGTACTTTACCTGTCATGTAACTTTTGGACGCAATTAAACGTTCGGTATGATTCGCATCTCGGAATTTCCCAGCAAAGATATTATAACCACCAGAAGAAGATAGGAGTCGTCAAAAATAAATGACAGTGAAGTGCCAAAAAATACACCCAGTATTTTGCCTAAATAACTGCACCAAAAAAGCTGTCCCTCCTTGAACCCCGTGTGTATCTCACTTCACTCAGGGGTACTACACCTTGTCTAATAAGTGCCCGCACTCACGTTAATGAGTTTACTGCATCCTTAGCTTGAAGTTTTTAAAAGTGCACGGCGCACAGTGGCGCCCAACCTTTTGCCTTAGTGTTGGCAATTAATAGCTTGCTTCCGTGCTTCTTAGCTGATTTTCTACTTAAACAGAAAATATTTTAATTGGTTTTTCATACTTCAATGAGTTTGTTGTGTTAACTTTGGTTAGAACGTTTGAGAGCTGTAAGATTGGTTGAAAGGAATAAATATTTGTGTTTGTTGGATCTGCTTTGACAAAGTTTGTGATACACCCTTTTCTGATTTAATCCTGTAGATTGTGTTATGTTATCCTATCGATTATGAAATCCAAGTGGTCCTTGAGATTTAATTTAATGATAGTGAAAAAATGTTTGGTTATAGGTAAAAAAACTTGGGTGTTATTTTTTGTGTCAATTTAAGAATAAATTCTAATAATTCAAGCCATGTCCCACTTTCCACTACCACCACTCTCAATAACACTTTACAACAAAAACAAAACATTCTTCATTCAACCCGCCACTGCTGCGGGGTGAAGTAACAACGTTAGCCGGTCCATTTCTCAATTTTACCCCGAACAACCCCTTTCTTCTTACGTGGACGCTACGGGTACCACGGGGTACAACGGGGTATGGGTGCAACCCTCTGAAGCCCGCAGCGTTTCGCACAGGCCGCGGCATGCGCGTTATTTTATTTTATTGCTTTCCGAAGTATTTCTTGGTTTTAAAATGTTGAGAATTTTATGTGTGTTGATTTATATGTTTTTAGGGTTTCTCTTTGCTACGTTCAGTATTTTTCTTAAATAGTTAGCTTAATGCCATTTTTAGTACCTACATAGGAAGAAAGTTATTTGTCAATAGTAGTAAAAGTAATTTTGGGGAATTATGTTTGGATTGTGCTGGGTTGTGTAATTAATGTTCCAGGATTTCGTTTAGATTATCTCAGATTTATACTGAACTAAGCAAAGAATATAAGGGTATAAATAAGGTAACAAATAAAATGCATTAAATTGAAAATTAAACCTCTTCAAATCGCCAGTTCCCACCTCCGTCCGCTGAAACTCGGCTTGCCTTCATTGTGGTCGCCTCCGCCTCCTCGCGGCATTATATTAAATTTTATTATCGCCCTGGACTAAGTAATGGGAATATCGTGTAAGGAGCGGCCGTCCACAGCCCCAGGGCGACGGCGGGGAGGAAACGCGGGTGACGGGGGGGTTGGTGATTAAAATTTCGACTACCGTTGATGACACGCCAGTACTGAGAGTGGAAGGATTAATGCCAGCTTTATGAGCAGATTACATTACTTGGCAGTGCGACAGCATTGTAAGTGTTGAGATTTCATTTGTTTCGTCACGATGACATCGTGTTTATGTAGTTGGGATGTTAGGGCTAGATTGTTTACGGACAAAGTTGAAATGTTAGCAATTGATTTTGTATTCAAAATGGAATATTTCATTTTTTTATTAGTCACATTTATTAATTTTGTATTACCTAAACATTTTTATTAATTTTTGGTGCGTCAGAAATGTAAAACCATGGTCGAAGGTATATTGACACTAAAACGTAATAAATTTTACTGTTTCCAACTATCTTCCACTGTCTCCACTCATTAAATTAATAACTCCACAAAAATGTCCAATAAAATTCACATTATCAACAAAAACTCTCCAATGTGATATATTGGAGAGTTTTTGTTGTCTCTTAAGGACATTATCGAGAAAAAAAACCTATTCCATATTTCGAATTACGACTAAAAAGGCGAAGTTTCGACTATAAAAACTTCTAAGAGGTTCTGAAGGAGAGAAAGAACTACAAACAAACGTATTAGATGTCCAGACAAAGTTGTCTCAGAAGCTATGAGCGTGGTACAATTGCTTATCAATTGCCTACAGAAATGGAAATCTAATGTTTATTGGAAGTGATACTTTGTAGCATTGTTTTAGTATTGCAGTTATATGAATCGCCCGAGTCATCCAAAGATCATGGAGAGTGCTATGTTTGGAGTTTCTCTACGTAATCGAATCAGAAACGAAAAGATCCGAAGGAGAACCAAGGTAACTGACAGCCCGAAGAATTGCTAAATTTAAGTGGTAGTGGGCAGGGCACATTGCGTACCGGAAGACGTAGTGTTGGAAGGCCTACTACATGGTAGACTGATATCCTTGAAAAGGCAGCAGGAATCAACTGGATGTGGGAAGCACCAAACAGGTAGATGCGGTGCAGTTTGGAAGAGGCCTATGTCCAGCAGTGTTCGTCTTTCGGTTGAAATGATGATATGGTTAGCCAGCGATTGACACATGAAAAGTCATATGAAAATTTTTGTGGATACTAACCAATCAGACATCTAGATCGAATATAAAAATTAATAAACCAGGTGCAACGATTGGGAAAAAGTAGCGCAACAATTAAATGGTAGTTAATTTTAGATGTCCTTGTGTTATCCTCAAAGAAAAGATTAAGGGTGATGGGCCTGCGGATGGTGAGTAATGGGTGACTCACAGTCCGATCAGCACCAGACCCGTGCCGGACGGCGCGTATATGTTCCACGCGCGCCTCAAAGAGATGTCAGCATATGAAGGGGCCTCAGGGCCAAGCCGGCCGGGTAAGCGGGATTGTCCAAAAGGGTTACCGCTACCCCGGAACATAAAGGGCTACGGAAGGAACATGGATGGGTTTTAGTCAGTAAGAGTCTGACACTCCCTTCCGCTCCACCCAGAGTGGGAGCAGTCATTGGATGATTTCCCAGCCTTAAAAATAAAAGAAAAGGGTGATGTTCTGTCTTTTCTAAGTATGAGAAGAGCCTCCCCCAGCGGCGTCCAGATTTCATGCACTGAGCACTCTGGTAACAGCTGGCACTGGATGACGCAGAGTCCAGCAAGCCAGTCTCCTCACCACAATGATTCCCTACTGTTATCCCAGGAGTCCCAGGACCATCACCGAAAGCACTTTTCAGTGCCTCCTCAACCGGAATCTATCGATGTGGAATATCAACTTCTCAGATAGACTGAAATGCGTCACAGCCACTTTGAGCGGAAACGCTAATATAAATAATGGCTCGAAAAAAATATTACCAAAGCTACTATTTTTTACCCACCTCGATTCATCTTATCTGTCCTGTACCAATTCGGAGTCACTTCTTAATTATTTCCCAATAAATCGTGAACGCACCGACTGCGCTGATCTCTCGAGTGTGAACGTTTATTTAAGGGCTGCTATATTTTTTCCACCCTCCCCGATTCACTTCGTTATATTTATTAAAACATCGCCCGAGATTACAAAGAACACGATATTTTTTACACTGTAAGATGTGAAAACCAATTAAAGAGATAAAAAGGGAATCTAGAGAGGTGCCTGCATTAATTTATTTTTTGCGGGGATTATTTTAAAATTGCATTATATTCTTGTTAAGACGCCGGCCGCCTCCCGGTTAATGATAGTAGTACCCCTTCCTTTTTAATTGCCCCGGGCTATTGCGAAATGAGTAATCTAAAGGTGCTCGGCCGGTTCTCGCGATAAAACTTTGGAGACTTTGAGAATGGTAGACTGCTAGATAAGTAGGGCTAAGACTGAGCCGGGAGTTCTGGTTGTAGGGTAAAATTATACACGGTAAGTTCTCTAAGCGAAAATCTGTTTTACAAGTGATAAAAATGATTTACTTCTATTTCCACAGACTAAAATAGACACCACCGAACGATACTTCTCACCGTAACTAAAATTAATGTCTGTGATAGAAATATATTTAGTAATACGCGTGTCTTCTTGTCGTGGGTACTTTTACAGAAAGACGTCACGAAACGAGTAGGAACTCATAATAATAAAGATATAATAATTTCCCACGCAGATATAAATTGTGCGTCGATACCAGTGTCTATGGTACATAATTCTGACACGGACCGCTCAATTCGGGGGCGAACTTCTAAAGTGTTCGCTAGAAGTGGTCACGATTATAACTGGGGCCACAATAATCTCACATTACGCTGTTGCAAAACAACCCTTAAGTCTATCGCTTTAAGATAAAAATCAAACGCAAAGTTAGGGTTGTCAAAGCCGGTTGCGATTACAACACTGCCAAGTTTTGTAAGCAGTTCGGGCTATCAAAAACAAGCCTTATTTATCAGAACATAGGGTTGATGGAATATGTTTAAGTAAAATGGTGGTGGTTTATTAGTCATCGATGGTGGCGCGATAGGCCGGTGCCAGGCGCGGGCGGCGCGCACGCATGCTCTGTCAACACTACCTAATGAACGGCAGTTACAAAACGCACGTGATGCTAAATGTCGCTATACTTCCTGCAGTAATTTTATTGTAATTTGTGCGTATTTAGCATGTGAAGAGAATTATGGCTCTATTATTATTTAGATAGGTAACTATAATTTAAATCGTTATATTGAATTATTGTTTATTTGGAGCCCTTGAAAGGATAATAACCGTAAAACCTTTTTTAATACTAAGTACCTTTTACTACAACATAAACTGAAAAGAAAAAATAATAACATTGTCCCCTAACACCAAAGAAGACTCACAAATGCAATTCCATAACAAAAAAAAAAACTAAATAAAAAGGATCTGAATTTCCAGTTCACCTGACAGATGTCACGTGATACAAAAATTAAGGCTGCGCCGCAAAGAAAGCGGAGCGAGGAATGCTAATTACCGCTGATATTTATACGACTGCAACCTCAGCGGTTCCGTGACACCGCGGGGACGACAACGAAATAAATTGCGGCGAGATTGTACTGCAGTTAGTGTTGGGGGATTTGATACTTTACTAGTTTTTTTAATTTCGAAATGCTTGCGCATAGGAGAAAGTATACAAGAAATATAATTACAAAAATTTACTCAAAATCAAGGGAACAAACCATTACCGTTTGGTTCGCTCGAACGTCAGGAAAGACGATTTTAAATCATCAATAAGCTCACGTTTGGTTCTTAATATTACACCCGAAACACAAAATAAAACCGCGCGTTTGGCTTGTCGGTATACCTAATCTATTATGGAAGACCCATAATAATATTCTATGAGGTTTTATTCAAAACCTAAAATACAAAAATACTGGCCGTAATCATTGAAATACATTTAAGATGCCATAATTTTTTTTTTGTTTTTCTTCTTAACAAAATTTGTAACGGTTTTTTTTTGTCTTTCAATCCAGACCCACGGCTGGAGTATTTAGTAAGACCTAAAACTTGACTTTTCATTGTTTAGGACCTAAATCATAAAACCAAAGAAGTTTTTTAAAATATTTCTTTCGCCGTTCACTCAACTTCACTCTACTGAACGTATACAGTATGGGGTTATAGTAACAGTCCATGTGGATATGATCTACTTACTGTGTAATAAGAGACAGGAAATTAATATTCGGCGCATTAATATTCGTACAATGGAAATTGTACCAATGCCGTATTATTTTGTGGTTTTTGGACTCAGTTGCTTACGCTATTTTTAATGACACATGTATTACTTACCCAACTATTTAAACTTTCAGCATAAATAAGTTTTGTACCTAATTCGAAACTAGACACTTATCTGTTTATGTAAGCAAACAAATAACCTTGTACGCACGACAATGATAGTTTTATGTTAAACAGAGGTTCTAACTCAACGACCTAAACTGCAAAACAGTGCAACATGCATCACTGCTGCAAGTTACGTTACGATGGCGCAATGGCGCGGATTTCTAATATACCATGATTAGCCTTCATGGTGTAGGTATCAGAAATTCAAGAACTTTTTGTTTATGGACGTTGTGAACAAATTGGCTAGTTTGCTTTTTAGATCTGCATGGAGCATGGAAATATAATTTAATGAAAAGAAATTACTTACGTCACCTTTTCTCTTTGGTCATACTCCAAATACGTTAGTAGTTAGTATTGTATCAGTGGTTACTGAACTACGTGCATACTATTATTATTATACTCTCAATATGGACACTAAACTATTCGTTCATTATAGTTAAATACCTATTTGTATCGTCAAATTATTTCCGGATCTTTAGTGTAAATACATACCTGAAACAAAGTAAAACAAACTGTTAATATAGTTTATTATTTCAAATCCACCTAATTAACTTGAGTGGATATGTGTTGCAATACGGCATACTGATGTCTCGGTACATCAGAAGCAACTATAAATATAATAATCATTTTTGCGATTTAGGTCCTAAAAATAGCACATCTAAAAAACTAAGGATTGTCATTTAGGTCTTACAGAATACTCCATCTGTTACTGGCCAGCGAGGAAAACCGCGAATAAAAAAAGATAAGTACAAAAAACTAATGGCATCTTACACGTTTTTTTATAGATAACGGCCAGCAATCTGGCGTTTAGAGTCTTAAAAATAATATGACCTCTTTTTTCGGTCTACCTTAACACTGATTTACTCGGATTAGTCTGCTAGAGCTGACTCCTCCGATTCCTATAGATATCAAAATTACCTGGTTTCCCTCAATGATAATAAAATATTACGCATACCATCTTCAGCGAATCGTTACATTAAGTAACAATATATCACTTTCTTTTCAACACAAGCACACATTTAAAAAAATAACCATTATGCTTAAAAATGTACAAAGCTTCGTTGTCGAACAACGCTTCACGGCATGAATTCCATTACAAAGTTAGTACAACATTGAGTAATTTTATAATCAAAGCGTGCAAAACCGACATCGTAAAGCTTTCAGGATGCTGGGAATCCCTAAAATAACAAAATAGAATTTCCGAGAGATGTGAGCTTGGAGGCGTGGCGGCCGGAAGTGGGCTGCGTTTGGACGGCCGGAACCTTGCGATGGCCACATCCGCGCCAGCGAGCGAATAAGTAATGCACTTATTATTATGCGAGATATTGATAGAGGTAATTCGTTGAACCACGTCTTTGAAATGGTACGATAGATTTTGAAAAAGTCATTGTAAAAACTCTTATTCGTTTATGTTGTCGTTTCCAGCAAAAAGTTTTCTTCTGCCTCTACAAACTCTCTCTCTTTTTTGTTTTTGAATATACTGGGAAAGTGTGTGTAAGTATTCTTTTTATCACTAACATTGTATTCTTTCTGAAAGGTTCATGAAAATACCTGTTGAATACTAAAAAAAATCTGGCTATAACAACAATTAATTTACATTTTTTTTCCTAAATAATCGCCACCACACCAGCAGAGGCAAGCTCGGGCCAGCCCGCGCCAGGCACGGCCACCCATGGCCTATGGGCCACCCCATGTAAATTGATTCACCAGATAACGCCGGAATGTCACTCTATGAATGCGATCCATGTTTACACCGCGACCTCTGTTATTCAACGCGTTGCGTGCGTTGCGATGACGAGTGTATTCTGATTTTTGAAATTGAAGATAATGGAAGCCTAAGATTTGATTGTAGATAGCCAGTTTTAATGCAATTAATATCTTTTTACATAGAACGTTTTTGACATTGGCTAGTCGAACCCCAAGAGGTTAAATCACCAGATACATAACGCCGAAATATCACTCAATGATCGTCATCCCTGTTTACAGCGCAAACTCTGTTATTCAACGCGTTGCGTTGACGCTGTGATTACTACTTGTAATTGAATATAATGGTTATCTATGATGGCAAAGATTGCAGTATTTGATTGTGGCAGTGTAGCTAATTAATTATAGTTCGGTTACTAAGAAGGAGCATGTTATGGGTGATGATAAATGTCTAAAGTACGTAACTTTTTAAGAACACTGGCCAGTGAAAGATCCAAAAATAGAAATAAAGATAATATACACTACTCAAGTAAGAAAGTTTCTGTCATGATTTCCCAGCCTTAAAAAGTCATCACTGAGAAGTCTGTGTATATGAAACAAAAAACAAAAATCTTAACCTCGCCTTTTTTTTAAGTCGCATTAACAAAGTACTTCACAGCGATCACAATAATAACTGGTTATTCTTACCGTCAAAACCAATTTATTAATCATATTTTTCAAGGGATTCGGGATCCCATTACACCGTTACAAGACCCTCTAGAACGACTGATGTACCAGGAGAGCATAAAACAATGCCCCTCGTAATTTACGAGTTCGACTTGCTTCGGACCTCTCTTTACGAGGCAGTAGGTACATCTCCTGTTGATAATGCCTCGCCTTTAAAATAAGCATTAAGATTAAGGAAAATGTTAGTAGGGTGTAACGGGGAAGTGAATTTTATATTTTGATTTTAATGTGAAATCTGGTGGTGTTCTTAAATGTTTGGTATTTATGTTTGGATAGTATTTTTTTAAATAAAAAACACATTAATTACTAGATTTCAAAAAAAGAAATGTTACAGCCTGGCAATGAGCGCTGCAATATCATTAACTTATTTGCAATCAAGTTATAATAAAAAAAAATGAATTTAACGAACGCAAAAATTAGTTGTGTACGAGTACATTTTTGTGTCAAAATTCATAAATCTCACACCTCCCGCAATCTGACTGTTTTCGAAAAACAATTGAAAAATGGTAATTCGAAATATAAATTAAAATTAGGATGGGCGGCGTGTATTTCCGCAATAAAACGCAGCTGCGCTCCAATCAGATGACGATCTTGATAAACGAGCATCGTGAGATTGCACTCTTGCTCAGAGCCTGGTGGTAAGTGGAAACCTATTTGAGAAAGGTTATTTATATGCATATTTTAGTTCACTGAAAAATTCCTCTTAAAATCGCAAGATATACTTATTGTATAAATGATTTTAGGTCAATTTTGAAATTAATGTGAACAACCAAATATTTTTTACATCTTGGTTTGTTGTTAGGAGAAATATGGCATTGAAGTTAATGTAATTCGGTCACCCGAAAGTTACATTAACGTTCAGTCAATTCTACTGTATTCAAACTTATTGTATTTAGTTGAATTCTTTCAAAGATTATCGAAGTAGTATGACAAAAACATTTCAGTTCGTTTGCCTAAAACTTTACCGCAACTTTACGAGATACGAAGATCGCCAAGTCATCGCCCTTTAAGCATCGGACACTTTATGCTGGAAAACTGAAACTAAGCTCGTGGACACTATTATTTATTTAACGGATTCTAATTTTACGAACACTGTAGCAATCTAGGACCCTGTCGCAACCTACAAAATGACGACATCACATAAAAAATACACGGCAATGACAGAATAGAAATAATTACTTCGTATCCCGGGCAAGGCAGCCGTTCAACTGAAAACGTACGCTGAAAAATATATCCATCCCATTTAATCGTATGAGGGTTTCTGTGAGCGAGAAAGGGACAGTACCACGTTGCCTAAATAAAACATAACGGCTGAGAACACGAGCCATATTGCCTCGGTGGAAAAGTTTTAAAAAGTTTTCTTTGCGGACCCATTACAAGTACGTCGAGTTTGTATGTGTGAGTTCGCTCGATACAAGCGGTCGATGGTCCTGTAATATGTTAGAAGACACGCTTGTGAAGAATATTTTGTTAAAACATGAGGATTTGTTGAACAAAATCAACAACTTTTACACCCAATGGAAGTTGGGTGAAAGAGGGGATTTCAGGAAAGTCTTTAATTAATATTTCAACGCTAAATGTTTAAATTACTTGTCTAAAGATTACTTAATACAGATGTATCTTCTTAATGCCTTAGGTTCTACAAACTTCTGTCGGGAACACTGGCAAAAAATCCTGATATCATCACCTCGTAGAAGCCTGTTTACCAAAAATATAGTGTAGGCAATAAAAAGGAAAGCCTATATTCGCGTTAATTAAATTTTTCCATATTCATAAGACCTAAATCCCTGCATAGTCTTAATAATGCATGCAACGTTAACGCATTTTCATTTTAAATTAAAATCCATTGAAAACGTGACCTCTAACAGGACTGTGTGTGTGGCCCTGGTTCACGCACACAACCAACCAACTGTGTACACAAGGAAAGTAGGTTTATTTCCATGAAAAAGTTTTGAAAATCGATGGCTTTAGCTCCTACGCTCGGAAAGTTTTGCGCCATATAACCATAAATACAGTGTACGTCCGTGTTTTGCTCGCTGTAGACATCGACCTACTGGTATTTTCTTCTAATAATTTACAAAATACTGTATTATTAACATTTTTGTACAAGAATGTAACTTTTACGCGTTATTACAACATTTTTTCCGTTTCGCTTTTTGATAGTCACGTGGATGTAAACGTGGTGAACACGTTTTTGTTATTGCGTTACCGTACGTTTCCTATTATGTTATAAAAGTAAGAAAAAAAGTTAAAAATTTCCCATTGTTCGGTTTTGCAATTCTTTAGAAAACGATTATGTAATTATTACAAGAACACAGAAATTTCAAGACGGTGGCGCTAACTCGAAATGTTGTTGGGAAGCCATAGGTTTGACAAACGAAATGTGTTTTGTTCAAAGTTTGTGGTCAAGGTTTTTGTACACAGCTGTTTTGTTGGAATTCAGACCGAATTTCAACACTTTATAATCTTTTGCAAGTGTAGATTGCTGTAATCAAAATGTTTTTTTACTCAGAAACTTGTTGGATCGTCATTTTAACTGAACACACTTTCTATTTTCCAGAAAACACCCCAAAGATTTAAACAGAGGGTTATAAATATTCTAAGAATTAATACCCCAAAGGATAACCGCACGGCGCATGACGCATTGTTGCGGGAAGCACCATCTTGAAAATATCGCTTTGATATATTATTGTTTATAAATAATGACTGCTAGACCCTCTTAATTTAATTGTGGCGTATCCCTGAAGCTTATTAACCGTCCGGTTAATATTTCCTTATTGGGTAGTAATTAATTTTGTTAGGCAGGTGCTGTGCCCGGAGCCGTTCGGGCCACCTTAAACGGCTATTATCCACCGCATTATTTTGTCGTGGCCAATTTGTTTGAAGCCTTTGACGGTTGAAACGAACAGTTAATTAAGTTCGATGAGATGCTCGATTGTTTAAGAAAGGATTTTGCTTATAAGAAAATGGTTTATTAAGGGATTGGTAGAGTGGATTGTTGGATTGAAGACATATAATAAAAATAAATTTATATATACATTGTGTTAGATTAAACGAAGGATGTACTATCAGGGGATACTATACTCATGAAAATGAACGACTTTGACTATGAAACTATTCCTGAAATCATGAAAAAAAAAACAGCTGTCCAGTATATTTGTGTCCGCATAATTCGTCAAAATGCATGGAACAGCTGATATTTTTTTGTCATATTTCCCAGCGTTGGTCCCATGGACAAAGTTGTTGATTTTCTTAAGTACTATACAACCAGAAAGTATGTCCGTCGTTTAACTTAACACACTATAATAAAAATATTTGTGACGGCGTCCGATAGTTCTATGTTTGTTTAAAGATATGTTGGTGGGCTTCAAATTGTGGTTTTGATTGGAGATTTCTTTATATTATGGAATATCAAGTAAGTAAGACTTGCCTATAATTATTCGTTTACGTCAAGACTTCATTAGAAGGAAAAGTCTTTCCTTTTTGAGTCTTTTCTTTTGTTTTATTTTTGCGAAAATGTATGTGTACTACAGGTACATCTCTGCCTAACCCTTCAGAGATACTGGCGTTATGTTATATTATATTTTGTAAATGAAAAGATCTATACAGAGAAAAATATGTCGCCTTTCACAGCAGGCTGATGCAAAAATACTCGATAGAGTTTTCGAAAAAATAAAAATAAATGTTAAATTGAAAAATCCAACAGCAACATAACACCCCAGTCAGTTACCAATTACACTCCGCACAATTACAAACTATGACCCAGCACAGCCAAACAGTAGTCCAAGTTGTGTCCAAGGTCAAATTAGCGCCATGACCCCCAACTGCACCCTCAGTCCGCTGGTCCAAGTAGTTTACGAACAACTGCCATAACTCCGTAGGTTCTGAAACTGGGTGACGGACTAAGCGGCCGGGCCGTTGACTCCGAGAAAAAGTTCCCTTTAAATATCCACAAGTTTAGTTTAGCAACTCAAATTTAGTTTGGTAACAAACAGAACAAACAACAAGTCGCAACAAATCCGGCGAAGTTGCGCGCGAGTCGGTTCAAGTTCAGTTCGGAGTGAACTCGTGATGCGCACGTGGGGATGTGATGTATGACGAGTGTGTGTGTCTATGGGAAGGTTAATTTTTTTTAATGTAAATTTAAGCTTTTAAATAATAATAAAATATTATTAACCTTCCAATTTTTTATCATTAATTTACGAACTACAATATTTGATCAGAATCTGATTCATAACAATATCATTTTATCACGTCAAAAAAATAATAAAATTCACTCTTATAATTTTTTTATATTAATTTTGAGACAGCCTTATAAATATTTAAAATTAATAGGAATCTCACGTATAAACATGCGTAGTACTTTTAAAGTCGTTAAAAAAAATAAAACTAACCACCTCATAATTGTACAGCAAAAATTGCTTATACCATCGGGTAAAGCATAAGCGGGATTGTCCGAAAGGGTTACCGATACCCCGGAACATAAAGGGCTACGGAAGGAACATGGATGGGTTTTAGTCAGTAAGAGTCTGACACTCCCTTCCGCTTCACCCAGAGCGGGAGCAGTTATTGGATGATTTCCCAGCCTTAAAAAAAAAAAAAAATCGGGTAAAGCATTTATATCACATACTCCAAGTACCTACATTTACGTAGTTTCTTTGCTACGCTCTACGTAGGCTATCCGGGTGGTAGCCGCGGAGCTACGAGCTACTGGCTACGACGTAGGCGGTGCCAAAAGCTAGCCGCTACTTTGCTACGCCGGGGTGTGAGGCATCGTATCGATTGCCTCCCCAGTACCCTTAGCATGACCTAACTAATTTTATGTCCTTTTACTATGATATGTATTGGTTCATAGCGTTTTAAAGGATATGAGGAAATAAAAATTGTATCGGTAAAAAACATTACTAAAATTAAAATAATGAATTATTTGGGCGATAAACTATTAAAATGTAGTTGAAATAATTATTAATTAAATCGTATTTTTTTTATAGATAGGTAACTGAAATAAAAAACATCCTTACGCAATAAAAATCGTATCCGCATTACGTAACTGCGCATATCGAGTCTCCGACCGGCCGCATCCTTGCGTCGGACACAAAGTCCTGAACAGGACTGGCGCGTTGCCGCTGCGGTGTGCATACCGCGCATGCGCCCCCCCTGCTCCCGCCGCCCCCTACCCGCAACACGGAAAACTTTTCCCCGACATAGCTATAACTACGCGCTTCACCCGTCGGCAACACTTTTTGCCCCCACCAGGGAGGCAAAAGTTTTGCCAGCCCGGTTCGGTACTCCGTACACATCGCTCTTCCACTTTTTCCTGTATATTGAAATGGAGGTGCAGAGAAAAGAGTAGAATTTAGAAGCTGTCGTACAAATTTTAATGAGGAGTGAGAAGGTGAATGGTATTCCGTGTAACGAGCACCGCGGCCTTTGTGTGGACGTTTTAATATTTTAATACACGCCGAAGTTGCGACACGAAACGTACAATTTGACAAAACGCGCGTTTCATAATGAGGATAACATTCAGAGTCACATGTGAAATTGGGTTATTTTGAGAGTAACAATTTCTATCAAAAAATATTTAAAGTGCATGATCTCGGTTGCTAGTACGTAATAAGATATTGATGAACTTACCTCAGATAATTGCAGATGACCGTCGTCCGGCGGTCACCTAGTTAGCGCTAATCACAATTAGGCGAGCCACCATTTCATCACGGCTATTCGATAACAAGTATCCTCGGTGAATGATTAATAACTAGGACCGCGGTTTGTTTGCATTTGGACGGTCCGCGTCCGTCGGCGAGAGTAACAAACTTATGAATAATATGCCGCATAAGTTGAGCGTGACTTAAGGATGAATCGATTTTCTTGAGCCGTCGCCACACGGCTGCTATCCTACCATCTCGATTAATTGCATGGGTTATTTAAAGAGGAGCTGTCAACAGTACATATTTGAGGTCTGGGAGTACATTCATCACGGGTCGGGTTGCAACGTCTGACCCTACGTTATCTTGCAGGAGCAGTGACGCGACCCAAACCTCTTGGTGACTGATGACTCGCCTTAATTAAATTTTATGAACTATCTTTCTGTTGGTCCACTGTTTGCTAGTGCAATTAGCGATACTCTGTTGTACCGGTGTTATCTGAAGCTATTTACGTCGCAACGTATTTATGTCGCAACTAATTATTCACTGCGCTCTAATAATGCAATCGCATTTACCAGAACAAAGTCGTCACCACATGACATATCTAATTTTAGAGTAGCATTACTGTTGTAAAAGTTTTCACAATACACATCGCCGGTAATGGAATGACAGTCCTAATTCACGGTAGGTTTAGTTAACGTCTAAAGCAACTTTACAATTCTAACGTAGTTGCGTATTCTGTCCACCTGAAAACCGCCGACGAACTCCGACGTCGGCTACATCCAAAATTCAAGGTATAAAGACAGGCACATGTCCGACAGATGTACTCAGTTCCTGATGTGTGCGAGTCAAAGACTAGGATTTGGTTCCAGAATTAGAGCGGGATATTACTACCGGCGGGCCTTAAATAAACAACCGCTGCGAGGCCATGTTTGTACCGAGTTTTGTATTCGAAATTTAAATGGAGCTGCTTGGGCTCTGTGAATAATTATTATAAATAGAGTGCAGTGTTGAAACTGATTTCTCTACAACTCACTCGTATATTTGTTGCTGAATGGATGATACTTGTATTGAAATGCAACATGAATGATGTAACCCAGTTTTTGAAACCATATTTTGATTTAAAAGGAGTGTCAATGGACTTTGGAATGGGCAACTAGCTTTATCTTTCTGACTGACCGACCCCTTGACAATTCAAAAGTACCTGTAATTGGTTTATTTGAAACTAGCACTTTGCCCGCGGCTTCGCTCCCGTGGTCTTTCCCGTGGGACCCATTATTTTTCCCAGGATAAAAAGTAGCCTATGTTACTCCTAGAAAACTAAGCTTTCCAACGGTGAAAGAATTTTTAAAATCGGTCCAGTAGTTTTTGAGCCTATTCATTACAACCAAACAAACAAACAAAGTTTTCCTCTTTATAATATTTATTTGAAATAAATACTTTGAGTTTGAGTTTGAAAATACCTAAAATTGTTTCTTACTGGTAGCGAAAATGTTTCAACGTAAATACATTTATTGACTCCTACATAATCGATCAATTTTATTCCAAATTTATCGCCAGACGCGTACGGGCACCATTTAAAAAGTTACAACAGTTGAATTTCGAAAATAGAATACGATGTTGAAACTTTGCTTTCAACCAGTTAGAGTAAAACCATTCGTTATACATCGAATGGAACGCACCAATAAAATTATTTCCAATCGATGTTTCGGATTCAATTTTCTCCTAATTAAAATTTATAGGAGTTCGACTTCTGTCGATGTCAATTTTTAACGAATGGCAATAAAAGTCACGAAAGTCTAGACGATTTTACGTGTATGGTTTTCAAACTTTTACAGTAAAGTGTTATTTTTATTCCAGTGGAATAAAAAAATTCGAATAAAAAGCCGGTTCATAAAAAATGATGTTTTTTTTTTGAGTAATAAATAAGTTTGTCGAACGTCAGTCATGTCCGTTCAGAATGTTGAAAAACAAAACAAAAGAATGTAGCGACATTTAGTTCAAGACGGGGCGATAACTCAGACGCCGAGCGTAGCCACTCGCACAGATTTATTGGTGCAATTGACAAAGTGGCAAATGGCCCATTAGAAATTAGGAGTTCCTCGAGAAACGTGCCATGGAAAAATGTTCAGCAATATTTCCCCTGTGTAAGCAAAATTGTAAGCAATAAATAATATCCGGGTTTTCTTGTGTCGCTTGTGCAAAGTTAATTTGAAAGAACTGAAAATTTCTGGACTTTTTTGTGGAAGTTGGTAACTTTGTAGGTTTCTCTTTACGCATTAATTTGTATGGTTTCAACAAGTGATAAACTATGAACTCCTTTTAAAGAAATTGTTCTCGTTTCTTCTTAAGTTTTTCTCTTAGCTGGATAGCTAAGAGAAAAAGCGAGGGGATCCTCGCTACATTAAAAACCTCTAATACCTACCAACATTTCACATACACCGCACTTTAACCAATAAACCGAATAATCGTCCAATAAAAAATAAACAGATAATCGAATACAATAATCGTAATAATCGAATAGAGGGAACTAATTCCATGAATGTTTTCAGTCGATAGCTTACGACATGTTTATCGTCATTGAGTAATAAAAACGAGTCTAATGACTCGGGAACTCGGCTCTGCTGGGATTGTCTCTCTATATCATATATGGGTCAATAAAATTTTATGTTCAGTTAAACTTTGTTAAACGCTTCGTATTTTTCTGAGGGAATTAGGAGCCATTTCTTTTTTTAAACGTTTACCTTGATGATTAAATTGTGTTTGTAATATTTTACGTAAACATTTTATTACATAAATGTGTTGTACCTTCAGGTATGTATTTTCATATATTTTATAGGACAAATACAACTTTAACAATTCATATGAGTACCTACCATGAAGCTGTACCTATAAATATTCCATACAACGCAATGTACAAAGTGAATAACAAATAAAACGGAACAGGGCTTCACGTTCATTCCACATGAACTCATGTTTCGTTTTATTTAGTAGTGAAACTGTGACACGACGTTACAATAAAACATCATAAATGCAGAAACTTCCTCAAATTCGAATAACTCCAACATTCGCAGTACTACTCGTTATTATTCTAAATTTTCTCACCTCTAAAATACAGAGATTAATACTGCAAAAGCTTGTCACCTCTCGTCCAACGGGATAGGGTTCTAAATTCAATATTTGAAAACGGAAAATTCGGGGTTTATTTTTTAAAATCGTGTGCAAACACATCAGCGGGTGTTCAGTATAAAAAGATTATCTAGTAAGAGCGGAAACAAGTAAACAGATTATAAAAAAGACGTTCCGATCCCGCCACGACCCCTCCGGCTGTATTCATACGGCGCTGGAAATGTCTTTGTATAAAAATATACTTTTTGGGGGTTTTGTTTTAAGTTAGTGTTTTGAATCTTTATTTGTATTGACTTTTGTGTTAGATTATTAATTTTATACCGCATGTTAATTCATGTAAGCATGTTCATTTGTAAGTATATTGTTACTAACACTAAGGGTCTTGTTGCTCGAAATAAAATTATTATTATAATTCAGCTCAGGTACTCCTATTTTTTGGTGAAAAATCCGGTAAATTGGTTTATGAATAGTTCGGTATACCAATTTTCCGTAACTGTTACACCCGCGCTGTGCCCAAGTTCTATGACCTTAAGATTTAGGCAAACGGCACATAAAGTGTCTCCTTTTAAGAAGACTTTTGATCATGTCTTCCTAACATAATCAACAGCTATATCTTTACATACATTTACACATAACATAACAAAACGAATTAATAAAATATACATAACAGAATATATAAAATAATAAAATACAATATTTAATATAACAAATATAAACAAATAAAATACAATAATTAATAGAAGTAAACAAATAATCGAATTACATATTGATATTAATTAAAATAATTACATATTAGTACTTATAACTATAATAATTACAATTATTGTTTAAAGCTAGTGACTGGATGCTTCTTTTATCCAATGTTAATATGTTGCTGTGCCCTAACCGGGTTTCATGTTGGAACTTATTTACTTCTGTAACACCTACAATGTACACATGAATGCAATAAAGAATTTGAGTTTGAGTTTGAGTTTCACAAGCTGTAATACAAAACAATGTCCACCAACAAAAAGCCTCTCTATTCCACTTTTTCCCAACAACCCGGCTAGGTCCCTTGAACACAGTTTCCCCTTTAAAACCTTCTTTTTGTCTCCACTATCTGTCCGGTCCCGCGGGTGCAATGCGTCGGTGTCTCACTGTACCCCTCCCCTCGAGAACTACCCCACCCCGCATACCCCGCGCGGTCGTGCGTGTCGATAAAAAATAATTGCTTCCGTCACCCCGAATTACAATACAAATAGAAGTTTCTAAGTATAATTTTCTGAGGTCTCATTGCTTTTTTTTCAGAGATTTTTGTTATGTCCGTGTATAGAGGATTAATACTACCGTATAAGTTACTGAAAAAATTTAAAAGTACTCGAAGAAAGTTTAAGACAAGTGACACTGAACCCTGTAGTACCTGAACTGATTACACTACATAACTTTGTTTAGATACAATACAAGATCCAAAATTAAAACTAAGTATACGGTATAGGGTATATAGGTTTGAAAACCTAGACCAAAATAAAACAGACAAACATCTCTTAGTCTCACATCTATAAAATGCAATATTTAGCATAATCTTCCCCAGACTTAGTTCCCCGCATATTTTATATTTACTACGAGTAAAATACCTAAGCTAGCCGTACGAAATTAACATCTTAAGTGGAAGTTCTCAATAGTTAATCTGCGTTCATTCTCGATTTGCTCCGAGTGAAGGCGCTATCGACTGCAAGGCTTACAATAGATGCACTGGACCGAGTTCCAATAGCCGATCCGGTTTTATATTGCTTATCGTATGCGCTTGCGTTGTGGCGATAATTTTATAGTTTATTTGAAATTCAATAGTATTTCCAATAACATTTTCAATGCAAAGACTTGTTTATCAACTTATGTTACTCAATTATTTTAAGACGTTAGTAAATTGTCATTCTTTTTTTTTTAATCAATAGAATTGATAACAAATTACAGAACATGTTCCATAACAGCGTACTATCAATTTTAAAATATCAATACAAAATCCATTAACAAATTGCCAAAATACGTAAACAAAAGCGTAATCAAGATGAAACCCAAGTTTTCTAAGTAATCGTCTTAGTTTCCAACAAATAAGGCAGGGAACACACGTGAGGGCTTCCATTCAACAAGTCAGGCATTGTGAGGACGATCAATCATAATCACAGGCACTTTCAGGCTCTTTCATGTCGACTAATGGTCCACGAAATGCGTTTAAAATCTGCGAGTGTGAACGCATTGGAAGGTAACCACTCGGAAAGGCACAAAGCCGATGTGGGATTGATCCATCACGTGTCCTCACCTCAAACGATACGGTTTTTGAAATGTGGTTTTTCGTTTTCCAGCTTTCATTTTTCGACTACTTCTATGTACCTATATTTTTTTTTGTAAACGGTTCTGTTTTAGATCAACAACTGTTCAACTGTTAATTGTGTGCCTATATTATTCGACTAAAAATATATGTTAGAATAATAAATAATGATTGGAATGTAATTTCACAATATGTGTACCATCATCATATTATGACAAAGCATCGTGACATACACATGCACTTCAAAACACGTCATTATTACCATAATTCCTTTGCCATATCAAAAAAATAGTATTCGAAAAAGAATTTTTAATTTAACTATCTTTGACAGCGCCACGCCAATCACTCGGCGGGCGGCTCCATTACTGTACTCTGTTCTGTTATTTTAATTTTTTCCTCGCACAGGAATGTCTTTGAGACTTCAAATGACGCGTGTAATATGGAGGTCTCTGTTCGTTTGATGTAGAAAGATTAGGCCATTTGTGATGAGTATTTTTCACTGAAATAAAAGCGAACAATGGCTGCGTCGATAAGCCACGGATCCCCTTTGCGGTCTACTCTGTTTACAGTGGCTTTTTTGATGTGGCCACTCAGCTTTATGATGTTTAATTCGCTTTGATTTTGCATTGAGGTTTTCTTTTCGGAATATTTGTGAAGTTTCTTTATTTAAATGGGAGAAATATTTGAATTAATTCCCATTTAATTTAATTCTGTTTGATCATTTCTGAGGCGTATTTAGGTGAATCATTAAAAAGTGGTTAAATAAAGATTCTTTATTTAAATCATAGAAGAAATATTTGAAACTATTGTTTGATTATTTCTTCGTCCATGAAAAAGTGGTCAATTGCATGCTTCTCATTTCTATTTACTAAATAAACAGTAGAAATACACGAAAACAAAACACGACACTACCAGAAATAATTATCTCATAACCAACCAGTCGCCGGCCACACGTCCAAGACAGCGCAACTGTCCGCTCCAATACGACGGACACTAAGCAGAAAATTCCATTGCGCCAAAGTTTTGATTGTCCCCGGCAGATGGCATTCTTGCCGACACATTCCCGGGATCACTGAAGAGTGTACGTTTTATTGTGGTCATATCGCAAGATGGAACCTTTAGTAAGGATCCGGTGGTACTAGAAAATGGGTTTTTCTTCAAAAATATATTGGGTTTGACAACATGACGTGAAGATAAATGTAAGATGGATCTATATAGGATGATGAGTTAAATGAGACATACAAGCATTTTTCACAAATCCTCTCGGGACTAATATTATAAATGCGAAAGTAAGTTTGTCAGTTTGTTAGTTACCTTTTCACGCCTAAACCACTGAAACAATCATCCTGAAAATTTGCATGTACGTGGTCAAGTTTATAGAAACGGACATAGGGTACCTTTCATCCCGAAAAAATTTCCTGTATCCGAGGAAAACAACAATAACATTCTTATGCTAATAGATGGCGCCACGTGTACGTTCCTTTCTGAGTACATAATTGCAATGGCGCAAAAACAAGCAGTGTACAACCCGAATTGACTGTCTAATTCTAAATCAGATCAAGCGAAGCCGCGAGCAAAAGCTAGTATCAACATAAAACCACTAAAATCTATAACAAAATTTCATTAAACCATCCCCGCTCACATCACAATTTAACCAACAATTTGCCAACACAAACAAAAGGAGCAAAATAATGCAACTTCCGACCCTCGGTAATTTTTATCCTTCACTAATTGTAATTTCATTGATAACACAGTTTACAGTTTGACCGGTCCATTAGGCTGAAACAAGGTGCCGTCCGGCCTTACGGCTGTATTTATAGCCTTTAGTATAGTTGCGGCAATAATTTCATTAGCGAGGCACAACTAGAGGCCGGACAAGACAAATGGTAGCCATTAGGCCCCTAACGACTGCCCCCGTCAGCCCCTGAACTTTTAACGACGAGAATCAAAGTAAATACGAAACGTTATCTTGCTGATTTGGCGATCATAACTGGCAAGGGTTTGCTAATAGGATATACGCAGGTAGATTGTATCAGTTTTAATTGATGCTTAATGCACGATTTAGTGACCCTTTACTGGACTTATCGGCCTTTGATTTTAGGCTGAATATCAATTGGTAAGTTAAGGTCTCTTTAAGCTCCTCGCTAATACTGCAGTATTCGTTGTTATTGGTAGCTCACAGCCAAGTACAGAGGCCAGCACATCAAGTTACCACAATCTGTCAAATTTCTTTGATAGTATTTCAACTTTATTGCAAAGACATAAGATTCATTTTTAATTGAGAATATTTGACAGTTAGGGATAGCTTGATGTGCTGGCGTCTGTACCTACATGATCCAACTTACGAGTTGCAGGTCTTGACTTCGATCCCAAGCAGGTCCTTTTTTTTTGCGAATGGCCCTAGTCTTGACCTCGATCAAAACTGATGCAAAGCGATGGATGAGGTCTATGATGGAGTGAGCATGCCAAGAAAGTGCCAGTTCACTTTTGTTTTGAAAGCAGACGGGTTATATGTAGAAGGGAACAAAGACACTGGCAGAGAGTTCTACACTTTGGATGTGCGCATAATAAAACTAATCAAATTTCTTTGATAGTATTTCAACTTTATTGCAAAGACATAAGGTTCATTTTTAATTGAGCAAAATTGGACAGTTAGGGATAGCTTGATGTGCTGGCGTCTGTACTTTACTTTGTGAATTTAATGTCATCACCACTGCTCTCCAAACGGTGCAGGAAAACATTGTGAGGAAACCGGCATGTTTTAGGACAAAACATTTAAAGTCGTGTGACATCTACCAAACTGCACTGGACTCGCGTGGTGGATACAGCCCACTCCTGCCAACTGGGGCCCTGTATCCCAGTAGTGGGAGCAAGATAGGCTGGCTATTTAATGTAATGTAACAGTTAAGTTGCTCACCATCAAAACGATTTTAATGTTCCTCTTGGCATTTTTATTTAAATTTTCACAAATATTTTAGTTTCAATGAATTTGTTGGAATAATAATAATATCTCCCGACATCGGCGGACCACTATTTCTTATATTTTTAAATGTTTTTTTTTGTTTTTTTTTATAAAAATATTTAAAAATATATATTAGATAAGAAATGAAATAAATAAACGAATAATAATAATATCCTTGGACATTTCACACAACGCCATATCGTCCCAAGCTAAGCAACCTAATGCTTGTGTTATGGTAACGAGATGGCTGATAAACTACTTACATAATTTTTTTTATTTTTTTAAATAAATCTTTATATTACATGTTTTTCTAGAAATTGTTATGTTTGGTCAGTAGATTGAACGATTCGTTCTTGACAACAAAAACATAATAATTTCAAATAAACAGAACCCTCCATTTTATTCAACTCTTAGTGCAGCCTCTCACGGGACCAGGCCGCCAAATCAGTCGCATTCGAGACGGCTTCGCGACTCCCACGTTATTGTGTGCGGCGGTCATTAAGGGCCATTCGTGGCCAGCAACTTCTTCTGACCGTAATATGTGGAGATAAGAATGACAGCAGTAACAAATGTTAGCAGCTGTCTTGTTTGTTTTGTTGTAAAAGCAGAGCATGTGCCTCATTTTGTTGGAGAAATACTTGATTAGGGGTCAGTTTGTCTTATATTTACCAATTTACTGCTCGTTGGTCTCGTAGACGCAGGTGCTGAGAATAAGGTCCTGGGTTTTATCTGAAATTTCTCAGTAGCAGCCCGGATTCTAGATTTGTGCCCGGTTGATGACAGAAAAGACGGTGAATCTTTACCTACCTCAAACTCAAAGTATTTATTTCAAATAAACCAATTACAGGCACTTTTGAATTGTCAAGGTGTCGGTCAGTCAGAGAGATGAAGCTAGTTGCCCATTCCAAAGCAGTAGGTACCTATGGAGAAGAACGGGCAAGAAACTCCATGGACACTCTCTCCATTAACACTTTTGGGAGTACAGGCGCAATGTTACGTTATGTCAAAATGCGCTTTTGAAACGATTGATTAGTCATAGATTATTAGTCAAACTATTACCATACATACAAACTCCTCGCAAAATATTCAAAATAATGCGTCCTATGAATCAACTCCATTCAAAGGATCATACATTAATAACATTGGGAAAAGTCAAGTAGGTACTTAACACGTCACTCCATAATCCTAACCGTCAGACATAAGAGCACTAATACACGAAATAATGTTTATCGGAAGCAACAGTAACACGTAATCCCGTGAAGACGAGGCCGAGGGCCGCGCTCATAACGCTCATTACCTCCATGGCTCGTGTGCGGGGGGCCTTATAATGTACATGTGTTGATCGATTAGTGTTATTAAGGGAACATGTGTCTAATAAACGAGTGGTTGCCAGTAGTAAAATGTACTGTTTTTATACGAAACTTCTGCTCAAAAGACGTGGGTTTGATCTCAATAATATTGAATGTAAAAATATTATTAAGAAAAACAATGATATATTATTTTCAAGCTTCCATCTACACTACATTTAGTGCGACAAAATGCACTAATTTATGCTTTATGGTCACATTTAAAAGGAATTTTCACCGAGACTGTTAGGAATACACCCATATAAAATTATAATTTGTTCATTTTTAATGTATAATTAATTATTTTAGTTCAAACCAATCATTCATATTTCACGTAAGGTTGTTCCACTAATCGTGGCTTTGTCGAATTATTTTGTGTAAAAAATTAAAACAAAAAAAAATATAATTGAAAAATAATTAATAATATATGACAGTTGATTCTTTGACAGGGGCTCCTTCATACCTTAGAGTTATGGTAAATAAAAAAACCACCTTGTATACCTACTTAGCTAGATCACCGTAAGTAAAGTGAGCAGGAACGTCAGTCTTGGCTTGATTAGTTGCTGCAGGCACAACCTGTCGTGGTGGGATTTGCTGATCCACTCAACACCCAGTGCGATTGCGGAGCTTCTGAACAGACCATGCCCCACCTGCTGGAGTGTCTTAAGAGCCCGTTTACCTGCACCTCGGATGACCTAAAGAATGCCACTGATGCCGCGATAAATATGGAAACCTACTGGGCTTATAATATCCATACTTAATATTATAAATGCGAAAGTAACTCTGTCTGTCTGTCTGTTACCTTTTCACGCCTAAACCACCCAACCGATTTTGCTGAAATTTGGTATGTTATCTACATACCAAATTTCAGCAAAATCGGTTTGCATTCATGAGAAGGACATAGGCATATTATTTTTTGGAAATTCAACCCCTAAAAGGGTTACAAGGGGTGGCAAAGTTTGTATGAGAAAAATATTTTTATTGCACATTTTTGCATAGGTAGGGTAGGTAGGGTAGGTAGGGTAGGTAGGGTAGGTAGGGTAGGTAGGGTAGGTAGGGTAGGTAGGGTAGGTAGGGTAGGTAGGGTAGGTAGGGTAGGTAGGGTAGGTAGGGTAGGTAGGGTAGGTAGGGTAGGTAGGGTAGGTAGGGTAGGTAGGGTAGGTAGGGTAGGTAGGGTAGGTAGGGTAGGTAGGGTAGGTAGGGTAGGTAGGGTAGGTAGGGTAGGTAGGGTAGGTAGGGTAGGTAGGGTAGGTAGGGTAGGTAGGGTAGGTAGGGTAGGTAGGGTAGGTAGGGTAGGTAGGGTAGGTAGGGTAGGTAGGGTAGGTAGGGTAGGTAGGGTAGGTAGGGTAGGTAGGGTAGGTAGGGTAGGTAGGGTAGGTAGGGTAGGTAGGGTAGGTAGGGTAGGTAGGGTAGGTAGGGTAGGTAGGGTAGGTAGGGTAGGTAGGGTAGGTAGGGTAGGTAGGGTAGGTAGGGTAGGTAGGGTAGGTAGGGTAGGTAGGGTAGGTAGGGTAGGTAGGGTAGGTAGGGTAGGTAGGGTAGGTAGGGTAGGTAGGGTAGGTAGGGTAGGTAGGGTAGGTAGGGTAGGTAGGGTAGGTAGGGTAGGTAGGGTAGGTAGGGTAGGTAGGGTAGGTAGGGTAGGTAGGGTAGGTAGGGTAGGTAGGGTAGGTAGGGTAGGTAGGGTAGGTAGGGTAGGTAGGGTAGGTAGGGTAGGTAGGGTAGGTAGGGTAGGTAGGGTAGGTAGGGTAGGTAGGGTAGGTAGGGTAGGTAGGGTAGGTAGGGTAGGTAGGGTAGGTAGGGTAGGTAGGGTAGGTAGGGTAGGTAGGGTAGGTAGGGTAGGTAGGGTAGGTAGGGTAGGTAGGGTAGGTAGGGTAGGTAGGGTAGGTAGGGTAGGTAGGGTAGGTAGGGTAGGTAGGGTAGGTAGGGTAGGTAGGGTAGGTAGGGTAGGTAGGGTAGGTAGGGTAGGTAGGGTAGGTAGGGTAGGTAGGGTAGGTAGGGTAGGTAGGGTAGGTAGGGTAGGTAGGGTAGGTAGGGTAGGTAGGGTAGGTAGGGTAGGTAGGGTAGGTAGGGTAGGTAGGGTAGGTAGGGTAGGTAGGGTAGGTAGGGTAGGTAGGGTAGGTAGGGTAGGTAGGGTAGGTAGGGTAGGTAGGGTAGGTAGGGTAGGTAGGGTAGGTAGGGTAGGTAGGGTAGGTAGGGTAGGTAGGGTAGGTAGGGTAGGTAGGGTAGGTAGGGTAGGTAGGGTAGGTAGGGTAGGTAGGGTAGGTAGGGTAGGTAGGGTAGGTAGGGTAGGTAGGGTAGGTAGGGTAGGTAGGGTAGGTAGGGTAGGTAGGGTAGGTAGGGTAGGTAGGGTAGGTAGGGTAGGTAGGGTAGGTAGGGTAGGTAGGGTAGGTAGGGTAGGTAGGGTAGGTAGGGTAGGTAGGGTAGGTAGGGTAGGTAGGGTAGGTAGGGTAGGTAGGGTAGGTAGGGTAGGTAGGGTAGGTAGGGTAGGTAGGGTAGGTAGGGTAGGTAGGGTAGGTAGGGTAGGTAGGGTAGGTAGGGTAGGTAGGGTAGGTAGGGTAGGTAGGGTAGGTAGAGTAGGTAGGGTAGGTAGGGTAGGTAAGGTAGGTATCATAGTTAAGACAGGACAACGTCTGTCGGGTCAGCTAGTAATTTAATAAAATAAAAAATACCATCGACACGAAAAGAAGAAGAAGTAGAGATATTCTACTATGTGTCAACATCTCAATAACAGTATTTACAAGCTCATGTCAAGAGTACCAACACATTGCCGAATAAAATCCCGCCTGCCCGGGATTAGGGTAGATGTCTATAAAACGCGCACGTTCATATCACACGGAGTGTCCGCCAGCCAGTTCCGACAATTTGTTCGTACACCCTATACGGTTGATGAGTGTAAGTTATTATGTATACAGGCTGTTGAGAACGATGGATTCGAATTAACAAAATGTATGTATATGTAAATCAGATTCCATTTTTATCAGACTTAGTGTCTAGATTGTTATGTATTGTGTATCATCGCAGTACGGTCAAATTTTTTTGACAGTTGCGGATAGCTTGTCGTATGTATAGACGCCAGCACATCAAGTTACCCCAAACTGTCAATTATTTCCAATTGAACATGAACATTAAACTTTTATTATAAAGTTGTAAATGTATCAAAGAAATTTGACAGATTGGGGCACCTTGATGTGCTGGCCTTTGTACAAAATTGATCGTTTATATTTTATGGTCGCCAATGATTCGCTCATTAAAATATTTTGATATAATAAAATAACATTAAATTTATTTTTGAAAACAGAACATGCCTGTTTCACTTCAACAATCTTGTAATATCACAGAACGGACATGAACAGCATTTTTTGTGCTCAAAATCTGGCTGTACAGTCACGAGCAAAACTGTGTATACAGTTTGTTAATTTCAAAAGCGGTTTTATCCTTAATTATTGAATGAAATTTCTTTTTCTTGCATACATTGCATTTTCGAATCCATTTACCGAACAGGTCGTATTCTAAAGTTGAAATAACTATTTTACGTGAAAATTGCTTCTGAATATTGCTGAATATTGTTTACATATTCGTGCTCTTGACTGTACGACCTCACCCTGTAGCTTCTTATATTTCATAAAGCCGATATTGAAGTACAGAACATAACGTATTTAGTTAACGAGAGTCATCTTGTCACAGCCGGGGATGTATTGAGTAGGAGGCTGACACTATCTACTGTGATTATTGTCAATATTATAGAAGTTATTGTTTCATTAACGGTGAATATACAGGATGAAATTGAATTTATGGGCAATATTTTAAGTGGTCATTTTACTCATCATTATGAACAACTTTTACTATGGGAACATACCTAAAATCGCGAAAAAATCTGCTGTTCCATACATTTTGACGAGTTGTGCAAGCATAATGTATGGAAGAACAGTTTTTTTTTTTGTATTTAAAGTATTAAAGAACATTTTGCTTGGTGGTATTTTGAGTTGTTGAGCGATTGACTGCTGCGCAGCATGACACGGGTTTGATTCCCGCACGGAACAAATATTTGTACGACCTGCAAGTATTTGTTCCGTGTCTGGGTGTTTTTCTATCTATAATATGTTTGTATGTATTTACAAAAAATATATATAAGTAGTTTATCAGCCATCTCGTTACCATAACACAAGCATTAGGTTGCTTAGCTTGGGATTATATGGCGTTGTTTGAAATGACCAAGGATATTATTATTATTATCAATTTGTCCGATAAGTGATACCTACCGAAGATCTTCTATAAGTATGTGTCTCTAATGATACACAATGGGCTACTATGAATATAAAAATTGATTTTTAAACCACAACTGTCGAGGAAAAGCAGAAAAAACACACAACTAAGCTATGTAGAAACAAAAATAAAATATATTGTCCAAAAGTGAAAACAAAACAGCACAACAGCCAGTCGAGAAGCTTAAAAAACACACTTCACTAATCATTAACAATATCACTCGTACGAATCGAGGAGACGGGGGCCAAACGGAACACACGGCCCGCTACTTTTTTATTAATTTACGAAATAAAGTTATAATCTTGTTAGCGGGCCGCTTCCATTGTGTCGCGTTACCTGGACATTGTAATAGGATCAACTTATTAAACACTAAGTATACAAACATCAAAAGCGTTTTTGCAAAGCGAAAGAATGACGCTTTCGTTAAGAGGATTTATATTTTTGCATTTTCATTATTTTGCACAAACGTTTTTTGGTATGTAATTCCTCTTTGTTGATTATGAAAAATATTGTTATTATTTCATTACTCTCTCTTGATAATAATAAACGATTTATTAGGAGTAATAATATAATACCTCTCTCGGAGTCTTTGTACCGAAAAGCAATAAACATGATAACATCGTTCTGCTATAATGGTTATGGGGCAAAATATTTGAGATCCATTTACCAAGGATATTAGCCGATAAAGAGGTGCTTGAAAGGCAATGGAGCTACCTCTCGGACCCTCTGGGAGGTTCTCAAGGAGCGAAGGAAGGTGTTGTGCCCCGTCCTAAATACGATCTAATTACGAAATAGTTTCTCTTCTTGATTTATAGATTAAGTTGAGTACGGCGGGTCGCACACGCGGCGCACTGGTATACCGCTGACATATTAAAATCCTTTCACATGTGTGTTTAGTCGATCGTGTTTATAATAATTTTAAAGCATATTATATTATTACAAACACATTAGAAGAAATATCTTACCGAAAGTTCACGGAACTACATATATAATTCATTTTGTACATTGATTTAAAACCTTATAAATATGTGAGAAACAAAGATCATTTTCCTCGAGTTTGCACCGGATTTTCAGTATTGACTTTACAGCTAAATTGCTTAAAAGTATAATCCCAAATCAATACAACAATTCAATATAACCAGAGCTGTTCATATAAGCGGCGGCATTGAGAGGTGTTAAAGGTAAGACGGGACAATCTCGGAGGCATTATCGGATTCCGCGGGTGCTCGGCCCACAATGGATGTTCTGGCCGATCCGAGCTTACTATGTGGGCCCACTGCTTTGTACCAAATCACTTCGCGTAGATTTATTACCCAGTGTCTCCATTACCCCACTCTCCCCCATATAAATTGTAGAATAAGTGTTGCCATATTTACTGGTGACGTGTTGCTAATCGCCGGAGCCTTCTGCCGCCAGTGTTGCCAGTGGTGAATAGTAATAATTAATCTGGTTGTCCGATGACGAATTTGAATAATTTATATCGGTTAGTTATTGGTACAAGGTCCGCGGATCAAAATGAGGAGGCACATGTGCCGCTACTGAAGGGATCTGAGAAACTAATCATTTAAATGGGACAAAGTGACGCGAGATAATTAATGTGAAGATTTGAAACCATTGTATTTTATGTACGGTGGACTCCCAAAAACCAATATTTTAATCTGATTGCGCCAAAAGGTGTACCGACGTTTTGTTTGTCTCCACCTGCGATAACAAAATTATATGTCTATCTTATGCTATAAAATGATTAAGTTAATAGTATTTTGTCTGTGGTCCGTCTATTGTCCATGGCCGGGATACTAATTGCCAATGGTTTAATGTTTCTGAATACGAGGTTTTCAGCTGCTTTGCACGGGTGTATTTAATGGCTTTTTAGTTTCTTTTTAGAAATGTGCGTTTTGTTTGTGCAGAATAAGCATTTTTTCTTTCCTTCTATCTTGTATACAGAAATGCTTGGACTTCTATTTTCAGTTTTTGCAGTCGGGATTTTCTTTTTTTTTTCCAATAATTAAAAAAAAAATTGTGAAATCACATTTCGCTTGTCATTGCGGCATCACGCGTAATTGTATTTAGCCATTCCCACCCCATGTTAATGATTACGTATTCAAAACACCCGGTATCGGGTCGTTTCGTCACGTCTAATCAATCGTCCGCATCGAGTGACCGTTGTTGGTCAAACTGACCGCGAAAACCTGATTACCCACCGATCGGACTGACCGATGACAGTTTACCGCTGGAATGTAATTACTATACCTTCTGTAGGTACATTTTACTAATGGTTCGGGTTATTTTGACCCGACAACACCAAAGTGAATTTGTAATAAGACCCCACAATCTTAAGACTTGTGTCGGCCTCAATAATTTATTGACTTTGATGATGTTCGTCTCGAAATGCGAGTAAGTTTCAAGTTTGGGACTGTGTGAGTAAATGGCGACCTGAATTCATTTGCCCATAATTTATGGAAACGAAATAGGCTTTCCACAGTATTGCCTGTGTCTAAATTTCTAAAAATCTTTGTATTTTTGGGAAATGGCTTATAAGAATATGTTGACTATGTTTTATGAAAAATTACTACTTAGTTCAAGAATTTTAAAATACTTAAACTCAAGGCATTTATTTCAATTAAACTATTTACAAGCACATTTGAATTGTCAAGGGTTCAGTCAGTCAGAAAATCTGAATTTAGTTGTCCAATCCGAAGCGTAGTAGGTACCTATGGAGACGAGCAAGGAAGTCCATGGACACCACAGATATAGATATCTGTGATGGACACTATTTTAAATTTTAATGTTACAAAAATATTACTCACATCATTAATGTTGAATTTAGAATACGTAAGAACGAAAAAAGACGTACAGACGCCGCACATCAAGCTATCCCTAACTGTCAAATTTTGTCAATTAAAAATGAACCTTATGTCAATAAAGTTGAAATACTATCAAAGAAATTTGACAGATTGTGGTAACTTGATGTGCTGGTGTGACTGTTTGTCACGTACTCCTATTTAATAACAAAATATTATACTTATTTTAAAACCAACACTTGGTTCGGGACACTTAGAAACGCATAAATTCTCTATTTAATGACAGGCAAACTAGGGATAATGACAGCCGACGGGTCGAAAGCAATAATTCAGCAAATTCTAAAGAAACGAGTAAAATATCTGATTTCTAAGCGCCACTTACAATACTTGTATCACATCTGGTTATCATAAGTCGGGCCCATCGGTACCCAAATGGACCCTTGAAACAATTGCACAAAAAACGGTCATAAATCTGTCCTGCGAAAGTGTGGGAACATGGGTTAAGCGTGGTGTTTTGGAGGAATTTAGGAGACTGATGCAATCAGTCAAGGCAGTCGGTTTCTAACCGCTATGGGATACGGACGACGGACGTCCTGATCCTGAGTAGTTAGGATAGGAGACTTGGTTCATACCAAGAGGCTATGTCCGAGTAGTCTGCTGCGAGACAGCAAGTATCAAGTTTTAACTCAAGTATACTTGGGTAAAGGCCCAGATTAGACCAAGCAAGTATTTAACGTAGTATACGTGTGTGTGTGTGTGTTGGTGCGACTGGGTGAGTCTTTTACTATAATAGGAGACTTGGTTCATACCAAGAGGCTATGTCCGAGTAGTCTGCTGCGAGACAGCAAGTATCAAGTTTTAACTCAAGTATACTTGGGTAAAGGCCCAGATTAGACCAAGCAAGTATTTAACGTAGTATACGTGTGTGTGTGTGTGTTGGTGCGACTGGGTGAGTCTTTTACTATAATAATTATCCTAGGCTGATAGGATACGGGTTTATTACCTGCCCATCTCCTAATCCGTACCTTGACAGATAATTGTCAGTTGCGTTTGGTTATAGGGAAACGGGGAAGGCCTTCCCCTATACTTGACACTGAGCACTACTGCTCCTGACTATTGACGACCATGACTTTAACTAACCCTCCAGACCTGGAAGGCAGAACCGTATATATCATAGTTATTAGGCCATCAGGCCAATCTATAATTATATAAGCCAATCAAACGTTACTGATGGTGTCTGCTTCCAAAAAGGTCTTGCCACAGAATGCTTTGCGTGAGGCTTGTTGACGCACATTTCCAGGGAGTGGGGGTAGGCTTCACCAAGTACCCCAAACTGAATTGGTAGACGCTGTGAAAACACTAGAGATCGTGTCTCGTTAAAATAACCCCGTCCGTTTTGTAGGACTATTACTAAATCGTCACTGTTTAGCGAGACACGCTACTTGGATGCAAAGCCGCTAATAGCCGCACCGCGTCCTCTAAATGGGGAAGACTAAGGAAATGTGAGGTGACGTATTACCACTTCGGCGCTCACCAAGTACGATCGTAATGCATTTTGCTAGAGACTGAGTCTACGGTGCGCTTGTGCTAGATTTGTGCTATAATAGTAAAGAAGGTGGCTAGACCGCCGTAAGGGTAATTTCACAGGGTAGATTCACAGTAGTCTGTATTTAGAACTACTCAATACTTGTCTTCCTCAATGCAGTTGGACTTCGCAGCACTCTGCCTTAGGATTGAGTAAGACATTTAATTTATGCTTAGGGAACGTGTTCTTTTAGAATCGTATTAGGGTCGTTAGAGGCTCTATGCGTCAGGTCTAGCAGAACACGTAGAATGAGACAAACGTTGTAAAACGGTTCCCGATCTCACTGAAGTGGGTACGTCGTAATTAAATAAATTAACGTAGTTACAAATAATGAGTTAAAGCGCAAGCGCAACGATTCCTTTACCCTCCTCACAGACAAGACCGTGTGTTGATCCACAGCTCATCTAATTAATAATGATTATTCTCGAAACTTGATTCTCTACTCTAGTAACTAGTAATTCTTGAATATTACTAGATCTTTTATCCCAAGACTCTACTATAACAATCATTACTGAGTTTCAATTATCTACTCTATTAACTTCACCTTCACCTCAGATCAACAATATTAGACCATTAGGAGAGTTTTATCTAAAACTCTATTATAATTATAATGACTCTTGAGCCTAGATTCTCAACTCTTTTATCCAGTAATTCTTGAATATTGTATCTTTTATACCAAGCCAATAATTGAGTCAAAATTATACGAGCACGCGCCTTGCAAATGCGAGGTATTGTGTGAGTAATGTCTGTCTAAATACCTGTTACACTAGTGTAAGGGTAACTCACAAGTTTCTATAATAATATACTTTGCATTCCCCTATTATCTTGTTAACTTTCTAAAACCACTTCCAATTTCATTACTATGAATTCCTAAGCCTCATTTACCATTCCTTTCAATCCTTTCCTTGCTCTATTATTGAGACAAGGTATTGGACTTCTTCACTTTTGGAATTCATTTAATCTATGTCAGTGGGAGGGTGACCAGTCCGGGACGAGCCCTACAGAGTCGCGCGGAAGGTGGGGCGCGGCTCTTCCCCCTTAGGGGGAACCGACCCAAACACTAATATTAACGAATTTAGGAAAAACGAAAATTTTATCAGCCTGAGGTAATTTAGGGACAGTCACATGTGGTGCCGTGACCAGGATTCTCGTCATTAAATGTACTGATTCACTTCAGTGCAACGAGAAAGAGCAAAATAAAGGTTACTACGAAAATAACACAACGTAATTATAAAATGGTTCTATCGATTGTTAGAGACGGCAAATGTCACCACGGATATAATTAGTTACAACTTAAATATGTTGAATTAAGGCACGGTTTGATAGTTGTGGTTGAGTTCTTCAACTACTGGTAGTGGGTTCAATTCCCACATGATTTATTAGTTGATGTGTTTAGATTTCATTGTGATGAATCTTGGGTTCGATTCCCGACAGATGTATTTGAATGTATGTGTTTTAATTCCTGTGTCACGGTTTGTGGGATCAAATCGCGCATGAATAGGATTGAAGGACTTTGGTCCCGACGCTACTGATAGTGGGTTGAATTCCCACATGCACCGACGTATTTTTAAGTAGGTAATAGTATGATTGTCGCTGGTATTTCTGTACTACTGCAATAAAGGGTTCGACTCCCTGCAACCGTAAGTTTCGTTATTGACTGTTTTTGTATGAAACGTGTTTGAGATTGGTATGTGTGAGTTGGAGTGATGTTATGAATAAGATACACTCTTATTATGGGTAGATCTATTATAAATAAGACTTCCGAGGCGTGAAGCTCGTTATTTATTTATTTTAGGAGAACAACAGCTATAACAGGTGCATTATACAATGGCATATGAAACCAAGGGCCAATTACATGTTTCTCACGGATAGAAACAGTAAAAGTAGCGCAAATCATAGGATCAGTAATAAAAGACTATTAGATGGAATAGAATATATAAAGACATAATAATAAGGTACAATATGCAGTGTGCACTCTGAAAGAAGTCGGTGGTTAGCCGAGTGTGTGTAGAATAGATGTTGGTGGTAAATAATTCAAATGAGAACTCTTTACAAAGAACATTTAAGTCCTCACTCGTTCGCACCATGTATGAGAGTTTTGCCTGTAGTTAGAAGAGGACGAACGAATGGAGATAAGCGAATAAAATCTAAGTGATCTCGTATAGCATATCAATAAGTTACCAAGAGGGTACATTAACTACTAGCTTTTGTACACGACTTCGTCCGCGTGGAGTTCTATTTTGTTGCAATATCGAGAGATAATTTTGAGACAAAAAGTAGCCTTTGTCCTTTCCCAGGATGCAGTCTATCTAACTGTTAAATTTTATCGAGATCTGTTTTGTAGTTTAGGTGTGAAAGGGTAACATGCAGACAGGCATGTGCAGTTGCTTTCGAAGTTATTATATTAGTATGGATTACTATAAGAAATATACACAATTCTTCCCAATTCTGGTGTCGGGAGCGTCATCATCATTCTCCTGCCCTTATCCCAATTTATTTGGGGTCGGCGCAACATGTCTTCTTCTTCCATACTTCTCTATTAGTCGTCATCTCTATAGTCACTCCCTTTCTAGCGTATGTCATATAATTGAATAGATACTCGTGTGGCCATATTTCAAATTCCAGGATATCTAAGTCTTCGCTTAACTGCGACAACGCCAAGTCTGATCCATGTGCTTGGTTTAAAATTTCATCGAAATCGGCTGACATTGACTGAGCATCTGTAGCGACACTCCAAATTACGAAGCTAAGTTTCAATTCTATTTGTACATTAGGCTTGCCCGTTATTGCGCGGTATAATCTTGTTATCTCACTGACTTATTATTCTGTGTTAGGGCTATATTCCTTAACTAAAGAAAGCAATAACTATTGCTTCAGACATTCTAAAAAATTCTTTTACCAATATTTTATAACCGGAGCTGCGGAGGGAGGAATAGACAATATTTTGTCATATAAAGCCAATAATTGTTACACAGTCTAGGATGCATATGTTTTCCAATCAGTAACACTTTCCAACTCTTATTGGATTTCAAACTGCTCTGACCTCTTAGAATCAGAGGGGGGCGACCAATTGGAAAGAAGTCTAATATGTTTATGTGCGGACTATTTCAGCTGCTCCTGGATACGACTGCGGGCAGCTGACTAAGCTGACTCAGCAACTCAGTCGGTAGTTGCATAAGGAGATTCTTCTGTTCAGTTGGAACTTCCATATGCTGAGTTTAGAACGAGGGAGTACTGTTCATGGGTAGTGTACCACGATAACACAAATACTGTTAAGGAGACCCTGGTATGTAAAATTACATTATAAGCATGCACAGGTCCTCCAAACTTAATTGAAAAGAAGTTAGGTAATTTAAATAATGATGCAAGAGTATTTCCAGTAACTGGAAATACAAATATCATGGAGAAATTATAGTATCAATTGAAGATGCTTCTGCGAAACGCTACTAAATTATAGCAGCCATTGCATCTTATTGGGATCTTGTTGAATTCTCGTTCCAATTAGAATACTTACAAGTATTTGTTCAGATGAGCATAGCAGATAGGTGTTAGTATTTATATTCAGTGACACTTACAGGGAGCGCATTGTTCATCCTTTTGTAAAAGCTCATCCGCTGTAGAATCAGATGGGGGTGACTAATTGGAATTACACCTAATATGTTTGTGTGCGGACTATTTCAGCTGCTCTTGAATATGACTGCGGGCAGCTGACTAGCAGCTCAGAGTTGCATAAGGAGATGCCTCTGTTCAGCGGCAACAGCTGTGGGCTGAGATTCGACAGAGGGAGCACTGTACATAGGTAGCGTGCCGTAACTACTCAAATACTCTTAAGAGAGACTCTGGTATGTAAAACCAAATTATAAGCATGCTCAGGTCTTCTGAACTTATTTGAAGCGCGGTTATGTAATTTAAATAATGAGACAAGAGTATTTACAAGAACAATATGTCCAAGATTATGGTGGAATTATAGTATCCATTAAAGATGCGTCTGAAAAACAGTACACAATTATAGCAGACATTGCATCTTATTATGATCTGATTGGATTCATGTGCCAACTAGAATGCTAACAATTATTTGGTTTGATGAACATAGCAGATAGAAATGAGTATAGGATCCAGTAACACTTTCAAGGAAAGACACAGTTCACCCTAATGTGAAAACTCATCCGCTGTACTGCGTCACGCGTCTGATTTTCAGAGGGGGGAATGTGACTGTTTGTCACGTACTCCTATTTAATAACAAAATATTATACTTATTTTAAAACCAACACTTGGTTCGGGACACTTAGAAACGCATAAATTCTCTATTTAATGACAGGCAAACTAGGGATAATGACAGCCGACGGGTCGAAAGCAATAATTCAGCAAATTCTAAAGAAACGAGTAAAATATCTGATTTCTAAGCGCCACTTACAATACTTGTATCACATCTGGTTATCATAAGTCGGGCCCATCGGTACCCAAATGGACCCTTGAAACAATTGCACAAAAAACGGTCATAAATCTGTCCTGCGAAAGTGTGGGAACATGGGTTAAGCGTGGTGTTTTGGAGGAATTTAGGAGACTGATGCAATCAGTCAAGGCAGTCGGTTTCTAACCGCTATGGGATACGGACGAAGGACGTCCTGATCCTGAGTAGTTAGGATAGGAGACTTGGTTCATACCAAGAGGCTATGTCCGAGTAGTCTGCTGCGAGACAGCAAGTATCAAGTTTTAACTCAAGTATACTTGGGTAAAGGCCCAGATTAGACCAAGCAAGTATTTAACGTAGTATACGTGTGTGTGTGTGTGTTGGTGCGACTGGGTGAGTCTTTTACTATAATAATTATCCTAGGCTGATAGGATACGGGTTTATTACCTGCCCATCTCCTAATCCGTACCTTGACAGATAATTGTCAGTTGCGTTTGGTTATAGGGAAACGGGGAAGGCCTTCCCCTATACTTGACACTGAGCACTACTGCTCCTGACTATTGACGACCATGACTTTAACTAACCCTCCAGACCTGGAAGGCAGAACCGTATACAACATGTCCCAAAATTCAACGATAAGCCGGCACCAGAGGATGGACCTACTAATGACTACTCGAGAAAAAAAAAGAAAAAAAAAATACCTCTACTTTTTTTTAAATTACTTAAAAAAAATGGAAATTCTTCGAAAATGTATACCCCTTATGACACTTTTAACTACCATGACCACAATTTTTCAAATATTTCAGTTTTTTTGTTTGTATCGGCAACCTAAGTAGTACTTCTATTCACCATAATCTTTGAAAATTACAGAATTTTCGTAGTTTTATACAAAAAAAACAACCAAAAAAAATTATTTCCCTATAATTTTGAAAGATTTTAACGTTCAGTACACTTTAAGTCATCGTAGTGTAAAAAAAAATATGGACACCACTATGGCAAGTTTTTTAAAAAATTAGCGCAACTAACCTAGATTTTAAAATGGTATAATACTTTATTAAAACTAGCCACAAAAAATAAATAATGATACTTTTTCTAATCAAGAACCAAATTTTATAAGTTGTTGTTAATAGTAATTACTTCTACTATGTGCCCAAAATAGATTTCTTTCGCAAATTCTTAGAATTTGGAAGGGACATGTGCGTAGTCAGTGAAGTTCAGAAGTCAGAAAGAGATAGATAGTATACGTTAGAGAGAGATAGATAGAGAGCGATTATACGTTAGAGAGAGATAGATAGATGTTTGTTGTTAAATAACAATAGGGCAGGTAGGAATGTTGCTGTTCTCTACAAAGTACAAAGTCAGTACGCTCTGCTTCTTTGTTTACTGTGCACCGTTTCGTATTCAATTGATGTGACTCTCGTACTAACGACTTTTGGCTTGGCTTTTTGGACTGGATTAAGTGATCTGCAAACTGTACTAACCTGGCATTATTTTGAACTGGACTGTGTTTTGTGAATTGGACTTTTGGCGTATTTTGGACTGTTTAGCGTTTATCATGCCGCTACCATACACACCGTTGGAATACGCTAATATGCACCTCATTTATGGAGAGTGCCGATGCAATGGTAGTGCTGCTAGCAGATTATATCGAGAAAGGTACCCAAATGCTCAAAGATACCCGAATTATCGAGTATTTATTAACGTGCATCAAGCGTTTTCGGAGGGCCGTTTACCATCTGACAGGAGAAATGCTGGAAGACCTAGATCGGAACGCGACGAAGACGTTCTCAATGAAATTGAAAATGATTCAACTACCTCGGTACGTGCCATAGAAATAGCTACGGGAATCCCAAAAAGTACTGCACATCGAATCCTAAAACGTCACAGACTTCACCCATATCACTACAGGCGTGTGCAGACGTTATTACCGCGGGACTATCCACTACGAGTCGCATTTTGCCGTGTGATGCTGCAAAAGCACAGAGAAGATCCCCAATTCTTGGATAATATTCTATGGTCGGATGAATCAACCTGCAAGAGAGATGGCTATTTAAATCTTCACAACCTACATAGCTGGAGCAATGAAAATCCGCACCTGATGAGACAAGACAAATCCCAATATCAATTCAAGGTTAACCTATGGACGGGCATATTAAACGGAAAAGTGATTGGGCCTTTTGAATTACAAGGAAACTTGGATGGCAATAGTTACTTGAACTTTTTACAAAATGACTTGCCAGTATTATTAGAAGACATGCCCATTAGTGATCCACAAAACATATGGTTCCAAAATGATGGCTGCCCAGCTCACTATGCCCGTCCTGTGCGAGAATACTTAAACCAAGAGTATCCAGGGCGTTGGATAGGGCGACTTGGTCCTATTTTATGGCCACCCCGTTCACCCGATCTAAACCCCCTGGACTTCTTCTATTGGGGTTGTCTCAAAGACAGAGTCTACTCGAAACCCATTGCAACACTGAACGACCTTCGCCAAAAAATCACTCAGGCTGCGGATCATATCAATAGTAGAAGATATGCACGACGAATAAAACGATCTTTTTTAAGGCGATGTCATGCTTGTATTAATGCCGGTGGTAAACAGTTCGAACATTTATTATAATATTATTAATAATGCAATAAATTTACATTTATTGACACCATTTGTTTCATTCATTCAACATTTTCCAACAACAAAAATCTATTTTGGGCACATAGTAGAAGTGATTACTATTAACAACAACTTATGAAATTTGGTTCTTGATTAGAAAAAGTGTCATTATTTTTTTTTTGTGGCTAGTTTTCCTAAAGTATTATACCATTTTAAAATCTAGGTTAGTTGCGCTAATTTTTAAAAAAACTTGCCATAGTAGTGCCCATATTTTTTTTTTACGCTACGATGACTTAAAGTGTACTGAACGTTAAAATCTTTCACAATTTTAGGGAAATAATTTTTTTTGGTTGTTTTTTTGTATAAAACTACGAAAATTCTGTAATTTTCAAAGATTATGGTGAATAGTAGTACTACTTAGGTTGCCGATACAAACAAAAAAACTGAAATATTTGAAAAATTGTGGTCATGGTAGTTAAAAGTGTCATAAGGGGTATACATTTTCGAAGAATTTCCATTTTTTTTAAGTAATTTAAAAAAAAGTAGAGGTATTTTTTTTTTCTTTTTTTTTCTCGAGTAGTCATTAGTAGGTCCATCCTCTGGTGCCGGCTTATCGTTGAATTTTGGGACATGTTGTATATCATAGTTATTAGGCCATCAGGCCAATCTATAATTATATAAGCCAATCAAACGTTACTGATGGTGTCTGCTTCCAAAAAGGTCTTGCCACAGAATGCTTTGCGTGAGGCTTGTTGACGCACATTTCCAGGGAGTGGGGGTAGGCTTCACCAAGTACCCCAAACTGAATTGGTAGACGCTGTGAAAACACTAGAGATCGTGTCTCGTTAAAATAACCCCGTCCGTTTTGTAGGACTATTACTAAATCGTCACTGTTTAGCGAGACACGCTACTTGGATGCAAAGCCGCTAATAGCCACACCGCGTCCTCTAAATGGGGAAGACTAAGGAAATGTGAGGTGACGTATTACCACTTCGGCGCTCACCAAGTACCTACGATCGTAATGCATTTTGCTAGAGACTGAGTCTACGGTGCGCTTGTGCTAGATTTGTGCTATAATAGTAAAGAAGGCGGCTAGACCGCCGTAAGGGTAATTTCACAGGGTAGATTCACAGTACGTAGTCTGTATTTAGAACTACTCAATACTTGTCTTCCTCAATGCAGTTGGACTTCGCAGCACTCTGCCTTAGGATTGAGTAAGACATTTAATTTATACTTAGGGAACGTGTTCATTTAGAATCGTATTAGGGTCGTTAGAGGCTCTATGCGTCAGGTCTAGCAGAACACGTAGAATGAGACAAACGTTGTAAAACGGTTCCCGATCTCACTGAAGTGGGTACGTCGTAATTAAATAAATTAACGTAGTTACAAATAATGAGTTAAAGCGCAAGCGCAACGATTCCTTTACCCTCCTCACAGACAAGACAGTGTGTTGATCCACAGCTCATCTAATTAATAATGATTATTCTCGAAACTTGATTCTCTACTCTAGTAACTAGTAATTCTTGAATATTACTAGATCTTTTATCCCAAGACTCTACTATAACAATCATTACTGAGTTTCAATTATCTACTCTATTAACTTCACCTTCACCTCAGATCAACAATATTAGACCATTAGGAGAGTTTTATCTAAAACTCTATTATAATTATAATGACTCTTGAGCCTAGATTCTCAACTCTTTTATCCAGTAATTCTTGAATATTGTATCTTTTATACCAAGCCAATAATTGAGTCAAAATTATACGAGCACGCGCCTTGCAAATGCGAGGTATTGTGTGAGTAATGTCTGTCTAAATACCTGTTACACTAGTGTAAGGGTAACTCACAAGTTTCTATAATAATATACTTTGCATTCCCCTATTATCTTGTTAACTTTCTAAAACCACTTCCAATTTCATTACTATGAATTCCTAAGCCTCATTTACCATTCCTTTCAATCCTTTCCTTGCTCTATTATTGAGACAAAGTATTGGACTTCTTCACTTTTGGAATTCATTTAATCTATGTCGGTGGGAGGGTGACCAGTCCGGGACGAGCCCTACAGAGTCGCGCGGAAGACGGGGCGCGGCTCTTCCCCCTTAGGGGGAACCGACCCAAACACTAATATTAACGAATTTAGGAAAAAACGAAAATTTTATCAGCCTGGGTTAATTTAGGGACAGTCACACTGGCGTCTGTACCTATGCGTTAATAGCATACATAGTACGTCAGATAGAAATAAAAATAAAAAAACATAAAATAAGGTACCTATTATTCAAAAAAAGACGTTAAAAGCAACAACGGAATAGAAACAAAGGAAAAACAAAACAAAAAATATATATAATGTACCTAATGTATAATCAGTATGAAATAAGTCCCTTCATTTTACAGGAACAACATTGTACTTTGATTCATTTGCAGTAATAACGTGAGTGATGGGATAAGTACCTCCCATTATCCAGCATACACGAGCAGATGGATTCCTTGTTATAAATCCTCTGCTGGGCTAATGTACGAAACATCAAGTGATTATGAACGAAAACACGGTACGAAATTTATGCCACGGTTTACTTATGTAATTGCAAGTATGGACATAAAATGGTTCTGCTACTTTATCAGCCTATAATCTTACCACTGCTGGGACCACAAGTATCCTTTTTTCGAGAGGGAGTTTTGGAATTTTGGACTAAATAAATTTAAAAAATAAATTGTATACAGGGTTATTTGTAAAACACCAGAAACCTCTTAAGAGGTCATTGTACTTTTACTATGGGACAAAACCTGAAATCGCGAAAAAAATATCAGCTGTTCCCTACATTTATGTTCGTATAACTCGTCAAAATGTAAGGAACAGCTGATTTTTTTTTCGCGATTTCAGGTTTGGTCCCATAGTAAAAATTGTTCATAATGATGAGTACAATGACTTCTTAAGAGGTTTCTGGTGTTTTACAAATAAACCTGTATACATTGGTACTATTTTGGCTATCGACACGCTTAGAACAAGAGAGGGAATGGGCTGTAATCTGCCACGCAAGTCTAGTGCGGGTTCGTAGATGTCACAAGTCTTCGAATTATTGGTGTTAGGACATGGCGTTTTCCGACGTTTGGCCCCCAAGCTGGAACGGACTGGGGCCGCCTTCAAGCGGCTCTTGCCCAATTTGAGGGGGCCAAACGCCTCCTCCCGGAGGCTTTACGCGGGAGTCGTGCGGTCCATGGCCCTTTACGGGGCCCCGGTGTGGGCGCGTTCATTGCGGCGGCGAGCCGCCCACTATCTGAACGCGCCCCAAAAGGTGGTAGCCATTCGGCTAATCCGCACGATCTCGGGCGAGGCGGCAAGCCTCCTTGCCGGACTGCCGCCGTGGGATCTGGAGGCGATAGTCCTCGCGCGCCTGTACGAGTGGCGCGCGGAGGTACTTAGCCGGGGGGAAACTCCGTTTCCGCAGCAAATTGCGGCGGAGCGGACGGACCTCCGGCGCGATCTCATGGTGGCCTGGAATCAGCGACTGTCGCAACCCAGCGCAGGGCACGCCACGATAGTGGCGGTAAGGCCCCTCTTTGAGGAGTGGCTAGAGAGGCGTCACGGCGCCCGCACCTACCGCCTGACGCAGGTCCTCACCGGACATGGATGTTTCGGGAGCTTCCTGCACATCATCAGGCGGGAGGAAACGCCCGGGTGTCACCACTGCGAGGATCGCCCAGAGGACACGGTAGAGCACACGGTGCAAACCTGCCCCGCTTGGGTGGAGCACCGCCGTGTCCTCGTAGAGGCGATCGGCGGCGGCGACCTCTCGCGCCCGGCCCTGGTGCAAGCCATGGTCCGGGGCGAGAGGGAGTGGGAGGCAGTCACCTCCTTCTGCGAAAAAGTTATGCTCGCGAAGGAGGTGGTGGGATGGGAGAGAGAAAGGTCCTCCCGTCCCAGCCGCCGCAGGAGACGCCCCGGGCGTCGGGAGCCACGCGACGACTCCCGGCCACCGTAGGCGCGGGCCTGCGGACGGTGAGTAATGGGTGACTCACCGTCCGATCAGCACCAGACCCGTGCCGTACGGCGCGTATATGTTCCACGCGCGCCTCAAAGAGATGGCAGCATATAAAGGGGCCCCTCAGGGCCAAGCCTGCCGGGTAAGCGGGATTGTCCGAAAGGGTTACCGCTACCCCGGAACATAAAGGGCTACGGAAGGAACATGGATGGGTTTCAGTCAGTAAGAGTCTGACACTTCCTTCCGCTCCACCCAGAGCGGGAGCAGTCATTGGATGATTTCCCAGCCTTAAAAAAAAAAAGGACATGGCGTTTTCCTCACGATGTTTTTTTTAATTTTCACCGATGAGAGCAGTAGTGATGGAACTATTTGCACAAAGTAGCGACTACAACTTGCAAGTTGGGACCGATACCACTTGGCCACCTGGGTGCTACTTCATTATACTTATATATAATTGGCAATAGTAGGTAATTTGTCTCCAAATTGAAGGAGGCTTAAAATATTGAAGTTGTAAAACGTCTCAACTTTACATTCCCTGTCTTTAATCAACTTAATAGGTGTTTGGCTTCAAATACGACAAAACTTTATCATTTTCCACTCTAATTAGTATGTAGTTAATTAATGACAAAATTTTTCAGTTTGCTTAGTAACTTTCAGAGTCCCCTTTCGGTAGCTAATCAGCGCGGTACGACAACACAGATGTGTGCGACTGCTCAACTCACTCCATATACTTAATTAATTAAAAGAGTACTCGAGTTCGAGCCAGCTCCAGTGCCATTCCTGTTTACCTGCGCCAATGTTTGCACAACTAACGAACTACTTAATCACCATTTATTCGATTGCAAACGAAAAGTTACAAACTGTCCAATGAGTCCACATGAATATATTTCACCGACCACGCCCACTTCGACTGTCTTTCATTATAAATAAATCAAAATTCAATTTTCATAATGAAATTTTCAAGACCCAATTTTAACATTATCTGATTAAAATGGGTCCGCATATCCGAATAACCGGCGGATAAGAAAATTGTATTAAACCTTATTAACCGGTTTAATGTGTAGGTGTTAAGTAAATTTGAACGTAATCGAGATAAGCCTTTTTTCCGGGGTGGGGTTTGCGGAGCTGAGAAAAAATGCGCGGGGATTTATTGGCTTGTTACCAGGATTTAAAAAAAGGATCGTCGCAGACGGGCCGGGAAGGAAAGGAATGCGTCCCGGACTCCCGGCCTGCCATGCCCTCGGTGCGCGTTTGATGGTTTGAAAAAAGGCCACCCTTGATGCTCATTTTTGTGATCGTTTTGATTTTTCCTCTTTTTATTTATGTTGGCTGCTAATTTCTATTTCATTTGAGCTGTGAGTTCACTGCATGATTTGGACGTTTAGTAGTAAGTTGGGATTTTTAAGGATAGGTAAAAAAAGGATTTAGGAGATCCATACTTTCTATTTGAGAATCGGTTGGACAGCAGTCGCGTCAACAATAGGAAACTTTTCTTCATAGCTTATACAGATTGAGACGATAGAAGCCATTTCTTTCCTTTCGCTGTGTTTTTGAGCATACCTATTATCCCTTACAGTAAATACTAGTTAAGACATACATACATTAACACGATTTTTCATTTAAAATATCTTTACATAGTAGGCCTTTAATCTTTATAAATTGTTTCTGTCTGTAACTCGATTGCTCATCAAGTTCTTTAAGTGGCTCTCAGGATCCTCTCGAGACTCACTCGAAGCTTCTTAAATATTCACAGACTGTGATTGTCGATCGCGTCTTTAAAGTGACAGACGGTCGACTTTTAGGTATTACTCAACGAATGTAGCTAGGTAGGTAAAAGTACCTTTATTATTGGCCAGTCTTGTTTCAGTGATTAATATGAATATTTGAAAGACTTCATTTATATTTGTGCAATTTTTTTAAATAAAGTAAGTGATTCGCCTTTCCCGACTGTCCTTTAAAAATGAGGTAGGTACAACATACTTTTAAATAATTTTCACTTATGCATCAGCATAGAATCAATCAAATCAAATCCTTTTGATTTTTAATTGATTGAGTAACCGTTTTTGTAGTTTCCTATTGAGCTACAAAAACAGTAACTTAATCGATTTTATTTGCCTTAGAGTACCTTTGCAGTGTACAACCCACATTAATAAAACATTTAACGCAAAATAATGCCGAAACAACAACCACCGAAAAACCAGCGAATTGAAACCAAATAAACAATGTCGGAATACAAAAATCTCGTCGGTAACAATCATGAATATTTTATAGGAAAAAGAACTGGGTTTTTACTCCTTTTCCCTGTACGTGACGACTTCGGGCTGGCAGAAATAAATGAGCTAAATTAATAAGAGGGGGCGGTTAGTTACAATTACGTTTTTAAATGTAAGCAAGCCGGCTCCTTGTTACCATTTGATTTTTCTTGTGCGACACGCCATTTGTCGGCTCTACGGCGGTGGAGGATAGAGCTGCATTTGTTTTTTTTTTCTTTTGACAAGTTTCCTTGAATAGTGATTGTTATAGACTTTTTACATGTTATAGAAAGTATATACCTACATAGAAAAAATCTTTATAACATAAGATTTAACAAAGAGTATTTCCACTCTCCTACTGTTGCTGTGTCCGACAAGACTACCGTATACATAGTGGAATGTAATAAATAATTAAGTAAATACTGAGTTTCCGAAATTGAAAAAAGTGAAAGAAAAAAATCATCCCAGGACGTTAATTCAAAATATTTCATAAATTTAACTTAAAACAGAAACCTTTACCTCGATATACATTTCTTATCAAAGCGTTTTTCTTAAACATTGTAACAATTCGCATTTACATCCGTTTACAAATTCACCGTTATTAAGCTTTGATTTCGGAAAAGCAAAGGGTTAGAAAATAAAAATCGCGACCCTCCCGCGAAAAATCGGGCCAAGGTGGGGTAGAAAAAAAAAGAAATACCGCGCGTTGTTTTCTAAAGACGGGGGTAACCAGGTAGCGAGCCAAATGAATTGCAAACAGCATTATTATTTCCTCCAGGAAGTCGTATATATTCCCCGGCGCCTTTATTTTAACGTTTCTTGCTTTATTCATTTTTTTTCTACCCCTTTTTTATTGCCGACAAGCTCGTAATATATTGTAAACGCACAGCGAGTGCCGGCTGTAAACAACTATTACAACTTAATAGGGAAACGGGGTACCAGTTTATGGGGTTTTATTTTTTATTAGTATTTTTTTTGGTCGAATAATGATTTTAGATTTATATCGTGAATATCAGAATGTGGTTCCGGTAGACTGTATAATATCTATTTTATAAATAAGATTTCAGTAAAAGTAATCCAGAACCAGGCGAGAAATATATTATGTGTAATTTAAATTAAAATTATAGTCGATAGATAAAATTTCGATATATATTTCTCTTTATTTTGCTTATTTTTTATATTTGTACCAAAATAAAACCAATTACACATTAACAAAATGCCTCAAGAACATTATTACTACCCTAGTAATTAGGTCTAACAAAGGATCTAACCAGATAAGAACGTGTACATTTCTTGGGTGAATAGTTTTGCTCATAAAATCCGCTATAAAAGGGCGATAACGGCCGATTATGGGCTCTGTAACGGCAGTCTAGTAATGAATTGTCTTTAGTATAATGTCTGATCGTGATTGTTCTACCAGCTATAAGGCTTTTTGTTCTAGATTAATAGGACATTCATAATTGCTTGGTTAAATTATGGATCGCTGTGTAAAAGGGTACCTTCTGTTTACTTACAATTTTTAGAAAATAATTTAAAATTTATCACAAAAATAAGTACTTATTTAAAATTAGCTGTTACGATATATAAAAGTAGTGGGAGTGATATAAAAGTACATTGGTCGTGACTGTAACAAGTTTGCATTTATTTATAAGAGTAACCTGGTTTTCCAGTTGTGCCTTCATTTGTAAAGCTACATTGAAAAGTCACTCGACGCAACGTTCAAAGCATATTTACCTACGTTAAAGAAAACTTTTATTAATAGTAAACGAAAAATACTATTTCATAAAATCCACTACATTTTGACTTACACACATATGACATTTACACATGTACAAACAGATAATCCGTGTATGCTATTAGTTATATCTGTAGAGGGTAATAAAGCAGCGAGTGGAGCCAATAAACGTAGATTATCGGGAGTTATGATGCGATTCACGTTAATGCGACATGACAACAGGCCCCGGGCTGCGATCCTGTGAGCGGTGCCAGAATAATGAAATAAAGTCGCTTACGACCTTTTTGCAGATAACAATATTTTTGTCGGATTTTGGTCAAACAAAATTTTGCAGTTGCGAGTTTATTTTTTATGTGCTTAAAATAAATTAAATGGCTTACTGTACGTGTTGAGCCAGTACCTCAAAGAGTAATGGATTGCTTTTTATTAACAACTAGCTTTTGCCAGCGGCTTCGCCCACGTGTATGTAGGTAATTATCCCACGGGAACCGTACACTTTGCCGGGATAAAATAGATATAGCTAGATAGATATAGCTTATATGCTATTCCAGATTATAATCCATTATTGTGTCGAGTTTCATCCAGATCCGTTTAGTAGTTTTTGAGTTTATTCGTTACAAACATACTTACATACAAATCTTTACTCTTTATAATATTATGGTGTAGATACATTAACTATATCGTTCAGTATTTTTTTGTTGTAGGTAAATATTAGCTTATGTGCATAAGTCAGTTCGACCTTTGAACTTGCCGAAATAAACTACCTTTTTATTTTCCCCCATAGAGTTATATCACTAACCTTTACTTTTTAAAATCTGTTAAATATTAAGCTCTCTGTTGTGTTTGATATCCAATTGATCTCCAGAAAGAATACGGGGACGTCCTACCACTGAGCAAACAGTTCGACATCGAGTCAATGTTGACTTTGCCCCGACCTCCCCTATTCGTATAGCGACAATAAATCGTATAAATAAATTACCTTTGTCAATCTCCAATGATTTTATTTGTTTCGAAATGCAGTAGGAACGTAGAAAACTTTTATTTTCTCGGAAAAAAATATTCTATTTACTTAAAAATAATATCTAAGAAAAGGTATTTATATTGTAAATTCATTTTCTACGTACTTAAAAAAACTCTTCTAAAAATCACTAAATAGTATAAAGCAAAGTCGCTTTCTGCGTCCTAATGTCTGTATGTATGCGTAGATCTTTAAAACAACACAACGGATGTTGATGCAGTTTTATATTTTTAATAGATAGAGTGATTCAAGAGGAAGGTTTATATGTATAATAACATGCAATTTCCCTCATCCACGCGGGCGAAGCCGCGGGCAGAAGCTAGTAATATTTAAAGCAAAGTTTTAACACTCAAACTCATTCCTTATCATAAATACAATTCCAGAAATCAGCATCCCCCTACGTAACAAAAAAGCACTACACTTTTTTGGGGAGAAACGGGGAAATAAAGATATGGTCGTGGTCGCAAACAGAACGATATGTTGACCGTGGGTCGTAAAAAACACGTTAACATCCATTCACGTTTATGTCCCCTATTTGCGCGTAACCACCGGCCAAGGGTTACAAAGTGGCTGATTGCTCGCAGCATAGTATGACCTTTTGTGTGTTTTGGAGGGAGAACTGTGTAAAATACTGAGAAATATTCTATTTCTTTTTTCTTTTAATTTTTTTTTTTTTACTAAAAAGATGCATTTTGATTTACTTACCTTTTTTTTTGAGGGTGGGAAATCATCAAGTGACCCTTTCCGCTCTGGGTGGAGCTGAAGTGAGTGTCTGACTCTTACTGACAAAAACCCATCCATGTTCCTTCCTTAGTCCTTTATGTTCCGGGGTAGCGTAGGTATAGCGTCTTAAAACATCTTGTAAAAATGAATAAGTTAAAACAATTTTCGGTTAAAAATTTTGGTTAAAAATGTATATAAAGAGTGCTGTTGCCCAAAACTTTGTTGTCATATTATTTTTATATGCATAAATATTCAAAATGACAAGTAGCTTTTTTTTTTTTTTTAAGGCTGGGCATCATCCAATGACTGCTCCCGCTCTGGGTGGAGCGGAAGGGAGTGTCAGACTTTACTGACTAAAACCCATCCATGTTCCTTCCGTAGCCCTTTATGTTCCGGGGTAGCGGTAACCCTTTCGGACAATCCCGCTTACCCGGCAGGCTTGGCCCTGAGGGGCCCCTTCATATGCTGACATCTCTTTGAGGCGCGCGTGGAACATATACGCGCCGTACGGCACGGGTCTGGTGCTGATCGGACGGTGAGTCACCCATTACTCACCGTCCGCAGGCCCGCGCCTACGGTGGCCGGGAGTCGTCACGTGGCTCCCGACGCCCGGGGCGTCTCCTGCGGCGGCTGGGACGGGAGGACCTTTCATCCCGCCACCTCCTTCGCGAGCATAACTTTTTCGCAGAAGGAGGTGACTGCCTCCCACTCCCTCTCGCCCCGGACCATGGCTTGCACCAGGGCCGGGCGCGAGAGGTCGCCGCCGCCGATCGCCTCTACGAAGACACGGGGCGGTGCTCCGCCCATGCGGGGCAGGTTTGCACCGTGTGCTCTACCGTGTCCTCTGGGATGACAAGTAGCTAAGGCCTTCTTTAGGTCCCAGTGTCAAAGTTAATCACGATGTAGGTGTTAAAATGTAAGAAACATAAAGACAAAGATACTATCGCGTACATAATATATAAATATTAGTATGGATGAATGCAAAGATAGCCTTGATTTTCAATAGATCTCAATTATAAACTAATCAAAGAAGTGTCTCAACACAATTTTTTATTTTTTTGGAACATAGATTTCCCGCCTATTTTTTCGGATATTTTTTCCTTCTATTAATACCATAGGAACAGTATTTCGCGACAAGATAAAGGAGAATTTTCGTATTCCTCCTACAGACGCTTTGGTACATTGCGTTCTATCTAAGGTGCTCAAAACAAAAGTTTCTTCGAAGTTTTATCATGGCTCCCCTTAGGAGAAGGGGTCCGTTGACCCATTTTTCTCGAGATGATCCACTGTAGCTGTAGCTAGGAACGTTTTATTACATCAAGCTTGCTAAAGTAAGTGTGGGCATAGCAATGGAAACGTGAAACAAAAGACTGCTCTTAGCTACCTGCCATAGGTACGGAGGCCAGCACATGAAGTACCCTAATCTGTCAATTTTCTCAATTTTCTACTTTATTGCAAAAAAATATGGTTCATTTTCAATCGAGAAAATTTGACATTTTGGGCTAGCTTAAAGTTTTGTAAAATCGGAGACTAAAACAATTTTTAAGGAACAGAACCTACAGTCCGCGAATCCAAATTTCTTGGCCACTTTTTATACTATAAAGTTCTTGCTACTACTCCTTTTGTCTTTTGACATAAGAAATTTTGATATCTAGTCCTTTGAGCCGAATAATATTTATAACTCTCATTCTCATACGTACTCCCATAAATCCAAGATGGCCGGTCACAGATCCAGTCACATCGATCCTCGGTTATTAAGTTATCACAGTTGCTCGGCTATCGATTGGACATATCTATAAAGATACATACAAGACAGTCCGCAGTTATTGTTTTATGTCACGGATAATAAGTGAAATGGACTGATTGTGCCTGTTATATTTTATTTCTCTTTGTTCTGAAAGAATTAGATGTATGTTTGCTGCTGGCCTATTACGTATTGGGACGATAGAAATTAGGTGCGTTGGTTAGAGGTTTCTGTGACATTGTAATGTGTTTAATATGGTAGGATCGGTGCTATGGTTTGAGCGTCTGTTTAAGTCATTAACTGCCACGCAGCAGACACAATAGAAAAACTATTGTTCGCGGTCCCCGGTGACCGCGTTGGCGCTCAACGTGTTAGGGCCTATGCACACCACGTTTTTTAAACGCGCCGTCGACGCGCGTTTGTAGCGATACAGACGCGATACGCACGCAAGTCAGACGCAGCCTGTAGACCTTTGCACACCTGATGCGCTTGTGTAGCGATACAGACGCGCGTGTGTAGCGATACAGACGCGATACAGACGTGCGTGTGTAGCGATACAGACGCGATACAGACGCGCGTGTGTAGCGATACAGACGAGATGCAAACGCGTGTGTGTAGCAATGCAGACGCGATGCAAACGAAGTTATGAAGTTTTCTGTGTCGAAAGGCTCCATTTTTTTGTTCAAAAGACGTGCGGTTCATCAAATCGCTCGATTGCTACTAGCGTAGATTCACACTTCCCTTTCCCTCGTTGCGGGGGAAACCCCGTCCGTAGGGAAGGCGCGCGCGCTAGCGCTCGTATCGGTGTCGCGCGTTTGAATCGATACAGACGCGCCGGTGCCGCGCGTTTGTATCGATACACACGCGCCGGTGCCGCGCGTTTGTATCGATACAAACGACAACAAACTGCTCTGCAGGATAAAAACGCGCCGGCGACGCGCGTTCCCAAAACGCGCGTCGACGGCGCGTTTAAAAAACGTGGTGTGCATAGGCCCTTAATGTTTAAAAGTTTAGAAAATTTGAGAATACTAAAGAACAAATTGGGTACCTATGTGCGTAGTTTTCGTAGTTTGAAGAAAATATTTTGCTTTTCTTCTTTTCGTGTGGTTAGTGACTAACCTGGTGTCAAGAATTTTTATGCTGCCCATGGGCCTCCGACTTAGCTTCACATGCTGTTGAGAAATATGTCTCAGACATGCTGGTTTACTCACGACTCTTAGCGGCTAAGGCTTGTTTTAATTTAATTTTTGAATAGTTTTTACATATTTTATATCGGATGCTTTTAACGTTCTGCATCGTTCTCACATGTATAATATTAATATGAACTATGTAACCAATATTTTGTAACCATATTTTGTTTAAAAGAGTGTCCATGGAGTTTCTTGCCCGTTCTTCTCCATAGGTGCTGCTTTGCTTTGCTTTGCTTTGCACTGCTTTGGAATGGGTAACTAGCTTCATCTCTCTGACTGACCGACACCTTGACAATTCAAAAGTGCCTGTAATTGGTTTATTTGAAATAAATACTTTGAGTTTGATTTTTGAGTTTGAGTTTGAAATCAAATCTTACCTGCAAGTAACAGGTAAACATTTTACCAAAGACGCAACTCCTCGAATTAACAGAATTAGCATATAACATGAACAAAATTTAGGACGGCAAATTCTACTTAAGCAAAATAAGTAACTGCGAGGTTATTAATCAATCAAGAGAAATACCTACCTGAAGGCAGATCAAGGCGAAGCGAATTAGCCAGGCAAACAAGAGTTAGCCGTCCTTCGATCTTATTTATTTTCTCCTCTATAATTCGTTTCCGACCCCGTTTAATGTTGATTACATTCCACTTCCAAGGTTCAACTTTGAGATGGAAATAACTCGTTACTTCTATTAAGTAATTAGTCAGTATAAAGCGATGCTTAAGTAATGAAGCGTAATTATAAGAGAGGACACGTCTAAGGAGTAGAATAATTAAATCAATCATCCTTTCCCCGTGGTGTATAATCTTTTCAGTGAAATTAAGTTTGAATTAAATACTCTTAAACGAATTGAGTCGCTGCTTTGAACTCGATAGCCTTTTGGAATAGAATTTGAGATGTTTGCGAAGTTCGCATCATCTCAACTTATATTGGATTTCGTCGAGGGCAACTAAATAAAGTGTTATTTTGGTGTGTTTTGATCATTTACATCGTTCTTGATTGCTTGCTTCAGAAAGTCATAGTGTTGATTTCTTTTATAGGAGTATTTTTCGTTTATGGGAGTAACTAGCTGATTTTTTATATTAAAAAATAGTTACCACTTTTATCATATCAAATATTACTTATTTTTAAATTGCGTAATGGGTACAATGCCAAAAGTATTTGCTAAGGAACTTAACATTGAGACATTTCTTTTTTTTTGGACAATCTTTAAAAAAATACTAATACGTACTATTTTTTCATATATTAGTATATTTTTTCAAGTTCAAGTTTTCTTTCTACGTGTAGTTCATAAGTCAAAACGATCCATCGAACCATTTTATCAATAACGCAACATTTTTCCATCACTCTAATAACATTTGATTGGTAGAATAATTTAAAGCGATCTCTCTCCCCGGGGCGGATGCGGGCTGGAGCAAACTTTTAAAGATATTATCCTAGAAGGGTTCAGGGCGAGCCGTGCGTCCTACGTGAGCCGGCGCGCCATCTGTCTTCAGCCGACTGGAATTTGTTTATCTCATAGATATATAAAGTATACTATGATTAAACATTTTATTCTTTTGGAGGAAACGGTCTAGTTTTGTATTATCTATGATATGGTATCACGATAAAGTTTAATACGATTATGGCTAACCTATCAAGTAATCATTTTAATGGTTTTCTTAAATTAAAAATAATAGTATTTTTCTTTTTCCATCTTTCTGTGTCATAAGAGTTTACATTTCTTAGTAAAATTTCCAAGCAACAAAAACCATGACGTAAAAAGGAACGCGTCAACAAATGAGACAGCCAGTGACAGCATTATGCAAACGTGCCGCAGTAACCATAAAAATGTAGACATTATCCACAATAGCCGCGCACCGTGCAGGAACTGGACGCACATAAATTTATCATTTTCCACTGCATAAAGCATAAATTCGAATCATTGGTCCTTCCTTAGGGGTTGAAAAACTTTGTTGCATGGAAGTACACTACATACATTTGTTAAAAATAATAGTTAGGTACGAAAAATAAGGGTTTGGAGATACAAAAACCGAAGAAAGATGACTATTCCTGAACGCATCTAAAATCAATAGTTAATAATACACTTTTCCCCCCTAAAACCGTCTCATACAAACACAAAAATAACTCAAGCACGTATACAGAACTGTAAAAAAGAAAACCAATTGAATAGGTTCACAGTATTGACAATAGAGTCCTCGCCTTTAGCCATACATGCTATGCCCACTTGTCACCCACATCGGACCGCGAGGGTCGAATCTACATAAAAATATTCACCGAAAAATATCCATATTTTTAAATTTGATTTCAGAACTTGGACAAATGTTTGCTATTGAAAATTGGAGGCGATAGTGACGTGACAGAAATTCAATGCGACGAAGTTTCAGTGCATAATAAAAGATGGCGGACTCTCGAATGTTTTTGGCGCGAATACGGTCCTGTGTTTGGAGATTTATTAAATTGTACTGTTGTAGACTTGTAGCTTCTTTGAATAAGATAGCTTTAATATAATATACCAATATAAAATACCTAGCTACTTGTTTGTGTTTTTTACTTATCTGGTCACAAAGATTTTCTAGTGGTCGGATATGTACAGAATCTTTCTCCTTTTTAAACAAGGTTAGTATTAGCGCAGTTGTGTCAGTTTCAATTTCGAAAGCTTTTTTTCTATCGGTGTGTATCAAACTCATTTTTATATTATGCGTCAAACAAAGGCATGATAAAAACCACAGCTGTACCAGAATATGTCAACACTTTTCATGTCCTCAAGCAACTCAACGAACACATCCTCACGCACAACCCATCAATACTGCAATACCCAAAAGAGATGCAAACAGCCACTGGGCAATACCTTACACGACATACCGCGCTCCCAGTAAGTAAATAGTCATGTCTCAATGGCCGCTAATAACGCTGGAGAGTAGGCGCGTCTCACCCGGGGCGTAAAACTTTGGACGTTCGTGTTCTTGTATGTACTTGTACACAGTACACATCTGTGCTGGCCGCAGACCAAGTTCTGGTACAGTGTTGCGGTGCTGACGGCTCCCAGATATGTCATATTTGAAACCCTCCCTCCCTCCCCTCACCCGAGCTGTGACACCCCCGCACGCCGCATCGGACATCTTCTCGTGTAATGTGCCGACTGATTGTACTTGTACTTGGATTTTGTGGTCTTGATACTTTAGAAGATGTTTTTAATGTTGGTATGAAAGGGTAATAATTATTCATATGTTTTTAAAGTATTTCTGAGGCTTGTGCACTTCACTTTGTTTATAAAGGTAAAAGTCAAATCAAAAGATATTTTTGTTAAGCTCGGATTAGAAGTAAACTTTCCGATTTAAACATCTTTTTGTAGTAGATAAACTGCGCTAGATTGAATATGTCCGGGTGATTTGTACTTTAGGAGGTCGGCAAACAGGCAGCCAAGCTTTTAATATGTGCCCAAAACAAGAAGTAGCATAATACATTGACATGGTTTAGTATAAAACACATAAGATAAATGGTTTGACATTCATAGGTGATTCATACCTACATTTTGCGACAAATATCAAAACCTATCAAGCGCAGTACAAGACGATGAATGAAACGAGTTAGTCCGCCCACTCTTGGCAAGCAAGTTTTCTAACGAAGACGTCACATATGCTGCTGCCTGCCTACAACTTTCACGCGAATATTTGTATTCGAGACGTTCCATACATACGGGTACACAAATAAGTATGTGCCTATCAGTGCAAGCTGGGTAGCTGGGTATGTATCTTGTGGGTTTTTCGATATTATGAAAAAAATCGTTACTAGAGACTTATTTTTGTCACATCAGAGCATTTGGTTGCGTTGTACATTTCACAATACAATACATACAATTCTATTTCTCGTTCAAAAGTGCCTATTTGAAATAAATGTTTTGATTTTGACTTCGACCTTGATATTCTTGGTACTTTTGGAATAAAGCTGTTGCTATTAAGAAATAGGTGCCCTTTTGTATTCATCACTTTTTCTTATATTTGTTATCATAGTGTTATATTACTATTATTATGCTCTTAATGAACACGCAGAGAGATAAATCTCACATTACAAGAATAATTTAAAACCAACACCAAAAGGATGTAGACCCACTAAATCCATATTAATTCATTCCTAAACACAATCAAACAAAATCATTGCGAGCCTCACCCAGTGAGTTGGTGGTCCACATAACTACAGGGTGCTCTCAAAGGAGCTATGTGTTTGATTTGGACCCGCTTACCCGCCCGGCAACAAATTGTGTTCAAAACTTCGCCTTGCTAGTAAAAACCTTTCGCATACCGTACTCTTTGCACTACATTTGCTAAAATAACGGATAGATGTAAGGTTTTATTTGGGTTGTTAGTTGGTTTCTGTTACGGTAATTACGTATTTTGATTGGATTGTTTGAGAAAATTATGTATGTTTTGAAAAGCGTTGTGAGTTGTGAATTAAAATTTTGGTGTTGCTTGCTAGGTCGGTCCATCAGGTTAAGCTACGCTTGCCCAGGTTGGTCCGTAGATGGGTGACCATTTTCACAGAGGTACTGAGACTCCTCCGTGCATTGGAAAGCACGTTATGCCGTTGGTCCCGGCTCACGTTCGTGGCTCTTTGACAATCGTTACGAGTCGTCAGAAGCCCGAAAGTCTGACAGGCAGTCTTACCAACGAGTATTACCCAGTTACTGAGGTTGTGGAGGTCAGATAGGCGATCTGGGGGCTTAGATAAAGTCACATTTTCTTTAACAGTAACGAAATAAAATAAATAACCCCGAAATGCATGGAATTAGCTATAATAAGCTTCCGAAATGTCACGTGTACAATCGTTTTCGATCGCTATGTGCTAGACCATGTCAAATTGTGTAACGAAACTCAATCAATATTCCCATACAAATGCGTTGACTAGTGGCGTTCTTGACAATCCGATTCGCTGAGATAACGAATTGTTCGAGCAACAATTTTCGAAATCGAATCGACACGGAGCGATTGTCACTTGTTTAATCCCCCTGGTTAGAATGGAAGTCGTTCCCAACATAGTTGGGAAAAGCTAGGCATATTGATTGCTAGCCAGGTTTGTAATGGAAACAACATTGTCTGTTGAGATGTTTATTGGATTTACCTACTGAAAGAGGAATACTTTGTCGCCTTCCCCACACAGAGTCTGGGCGACGTCTGGTGATTATTGGAGATTGACCAGAGTATAAAAACTATTTTTACCGAACAAAGTAGAAGTTAAAGCAGCTTGCACCACAAAATAAAAACAACACAAGATATGCACTCGACTGAAAGCCAGCACACAAAATTAAGTTTACCCCAAAAGCTTTTTCGAAGTCCGAACTCACCACACGTACTTTAAAGCGAGTCGCAAATTCCTGGAAATCCTTTAAAATCAGCGGAGCGATCCAGCCGGCTCGGAGTGACCGCGTCCTGATTCCATTAATACCTCACACACCCCCTCTTAGAGTACCCCCCTTTCTCAAAAGCAGCGCCCGAACGAAAGTATCTCTTAATCTAAGCCGGACATCACGATAACGATATTATAAACCATTGCCGCCGACTACAATTCGCTTTTAGAGGGGCATTACTAACTTCAACGCATTTAATCCGAACCCCATTATAGTGTGAGGATCTTGGGGCAGCTAGGGTTGCCAGATTAAGTTTTTTTGTCTTGTCAATGATTCTCATATCGGTGGATCGGACAAAGCCAATAAAAGTGAATAAAATGGTTCCTTATTTGTTTGTCTCTTGAGGATTTGGATTTTGTTTTGCCAATCTAAACGACGCGGCGACGCAGATGTTTATACTCAAACTCAACTCAAACTCAAAGCATTTATTTCAAATAAACCAATTACAGGCACTTTTGAATTGTCAAGGGGTCGGTCAGTCAGAAAGATGAAGCTAGTTGCCCATTCCAAAGCAGTAGGTATATTTTGTAGACACTTTCAATCGAGTTGTGAGTTCAACAACACGAACGAGATAGCAGTTCAGTGGTCTATCCAGTATTTTGTTCATGTCTCGATCATTCAAAATAAAAAAAAAATGATTTTTTTAATTACATTGATGCCGTTATTATGGGTGGTTTATCAAATCAAAATGGCCAAGTTTTTGAAGTTTTTTAATCACACTGTATAGAGTCAGCCCTGAACTAACAGAAAGGGTCTGCGAAAACATCGCAACGTCCACTTCGGCCGCGTCCGCACACCGCGAGGCATTTGCGTAAAGCAATTAGCGCGTAATGTGGACGGACCCTAAGGTGATGACCGAGAACATAACACTCCGGAGACTAGGCATTATATGAATTGGAACCGTATCTACACTAAAACTTCTTGAAGTTTTTATTAAACTTTGCTGCAAGAGAATACCATTAGTACTTGTGCACAATTTGGATTCATTTAAAGCACGCGTACCGAAGTATTGTTTCTCGAAAGAAAGGTCGGTGTTAATGGTTATTGTTTCCTTAATAATTGCCAATTTCCTTAATAAATACGTATGATTTTTTATTTTCTGAATCTCCTACGTCATCAAGCAGCTGTAAAGTAACCTCCAGCAAGGCCTCTAGGTATTAAATAACATTCTATAATCCAGCATCCCTCACACCGGCTATAAAGCGCCTTAAAGCTGTTTTGCGTTTAGTGGTGGAATTCTTGAGAACGGACGGCGTGCATTCCTTGGAGGGAATGTCTTGTAAGTTTTATTGCAAGATTTTACCATCTCATTCTGTGGCATGTACCCGCTGGCCAGGGTGTTGTGGTGGACTCAGGATTGTGGAGTATGGGTGTTTTATATGCCCTGCTTGAAAGGAGGTATGTTTACACGTCCTGAACACTTTGTGAAATGTATGTGAATTAAAAGTAAATAACGTTATTAATGTGACTTCAAATTTCGAAGGAAAATTTCTATTTTCAAAATATCTATGTTCGACCTGGAAAAAGTACATTTTACGAGATAGTTATTATGAAAAACTCTTCCTAGCAACACATTGAAGTCGCCACTATTTTGTTAACAGCTTAACATTATTATTCGCTTTTAGAATAATTATCACAATAATCAAATTGATCAAATGATTGAACCAACAAAGTGTTCCAATTGCCAATCCTTTTCCGATATCCAAGGAAACCTTACATCTTCCAATCTATATCTATAATGTTTACGGTGTACATAAAAAAGAATATTTTCGTGGAGGAGGAGCTCTTGTCTAAGTAATAACAACCGCGCAGATCGTTCCATCAGGTTAACCTACGGTTGCCGGGGTTAGTCCATGGATGGGTGACCATCTTTACATAGGTATTGTGTTACCCAGTTACTGACTGGGTTGTGGAGGTCAGATAGGCAGTTGCCCCATCTAAAATATTGGTATTCAGCTGCATCCGGTTAGACTGGAAGCCGACCCAACATATTTGGGAAAAGGCTAGGCAGATTGACATAATAAAGAATATTATATTCTATTTTACAATGAAACCAACGAACCAATCTGAACTAAACAATGTAAACAATTTACCTGAATAGCTTATTCCCAATAATCCTTGCAGCGTACATATTATTTATTAGATCAATATTGGCGCGGTCTAGCCGCTCCCCACGCCATAATGGTTATCAGCCCACCGTTTAATTACTTGTGGGCTGAGACAATGGTTAATAAGAAGTGCTCAGCACTATCCCTAAGATTTATTGAGCTGGCAACTTTCAAGAGATTAGATGAATTATAAAGTACTAATAACTTGTGTGTGGGTTGGTAGAAGGGATTTTGTGTTTTCCTGCGAAGGTGTTAAGCAATATATTGCAATTATATTACACTAAAAAATATTTTTTCCTCGATCTGTCCTTAACTTAAGTAAGTTTCTTCGGGTTCTATCTACAAAATTTAATAGCAACCAAATAAACAAATATAATTAAATTAAAAACTAACACTACCATTCAAAATGATTAATATTATTTCATTTATTTTGCCCTCTTTTTATTGACAACACGAATTAAAAATAGATATATTCATTTATTTCAGGTAATTAAATCACCCATGTCAAAACATGAATTAAAAAGATTCACATTAAATAAAATAAAATCAATTTTTACGAACACAAAATAAATTAAACTAAATTAAATCAAATAAATAAATCTCAAAAATATCAGAACATACACATTATAGCAAATATCATTTCACCACAAGTTAACCGAACGCTGAATAAACTTCTTCACTGAAACAACTTCTTGACACAACATGGAACAGTATCCATAATTTCCCTGGACAAACTTACAAGCAGTACATCAAAGATATCGACTGAATATTCAAAGGGTCTGACGAGGTATTATGTAGAACTATCGGCTCACCTAACCCTCTAATTGATTGAAATATATTCAAAACAGTTGCGATGTTGTGTGCGGTCGACTATTCAAGGGTGTTCGATTTGATTGTAATTGTTTTAGGGATGAGAAAAATAATGTACTGATAAGTTGGAATAGAAGAGTTCGTTAGATGAACTAACTAGACAAAATCAAAGTGGTAGCTAAGTAAATTATGTAAAAATTTCTACCACAGTGATTTAACATGTTGTAATAACTTTAACTCACACATTGAATGATTTATTATTACTAACTTTTAGGATTTTTGTAAATATGTGAGCACGTATTTATGACATAATTAATTTTACCTGACATTGTTATATGTGTTTTTCTTTTAACCTTTTGTGGTGTAGTATTTTAATGTGGGTGCATCGTCTTCACATATAACTTCACACATATTTTAAAAGAGTAACGGTGGAGTTGCCCATTCTTCTCCATACAGAACTACATTTTGGAAGGGGCGACTAGAATTAATTTTATTTCTTGTTCATTATGACGTTCAAAAGTGCCTTTCTTGTGCCTATTTGAAATAAATTATTTGACTTTGAACTAAGGGAGAAGAATAGGCGAAAAAAATTAATTTACTTAAATATCAATAATTTAAACTGTTAAAGAAGAAACGTTAAAGTTAGGTAGAGTACGGATAACGTTAGTTTTACTTATATACTGGTGTTAACTACCCTTTTAAAATATTTCAAAACATTTGAAACAATAAAAATGTGTACTTAAAGCATCAACACATGAGCCAAGCTTTCGTGATCTGTAATCTAATGACACGCGGTCAGCTGACGCGGCGGCCAAGTTTTCTTATCTCCAAACACTTTTCATAAGGACACTGCACTTGAGCAATGGCGGGGGCGAGCAGACAATGAATACGAACATTTGGACATGACATTATTGGATATTTTTAATATTGTCTCTTTTTTGTTCAAAGGAGTGTCCGTGGAGTTTCTTACCCGTTTTTCTCCCTATGTACCTGCTACGTTTTGGAATGGGTAACTAGCTTCATCTTTCTGACTGACCGACTCCTAGCCAGCTCAAAAGCGCCAGAAACTCCATGGACACTCTTTTAAACAAAATATGGTTCCAAAATATTGGTTACATAATTCACATTATTAATATACATGTGAAAACGATGCAGAACGTTAAAAGCATCCGATATTATATACATTCAGCCAAAAAATTATCGGGAATGGATGATTTGTTTATGGTTCCAAATTCAAATTTTTGTTTTTTTTGTAGTTGTTAGATTGGCACAACTGTTTTCCATTTTGGCGCGGAGTTTGAGTTGCATCTGTTATTTATATTAAATACAGTGCTGATTTTAGTAATATCATATATAGTGTGTATTGCGAATTTCATAATGGACAAAAATATCGAACAAAGAGTTTGTCTTAAATTTTGCATCGCCAATGGAATTTCGTGTTCGGAGTCACTGAAAATGTTACAGAAGGCTTACGGTGAATCGACTTTATCAAAAACTCGTGCTTATGAGTGGTTCAAAGCATTCAAAAGCGGTCGAGATGTGATGGAAGATTTGCCTCGCTCTGGTAGGCCGTCAACGTCTGCAACTGAAGTTAACATCGCAAAAGTGAAGAAAATAGTGACTGAAAATCCCTATTCAACTCTGAGAGAGATAGCCGCCGAACTTTCTGTATCTCACGAGTCGATCCGTACCATTTTAACTAATCATTTGGGTATGAAACATGTTGCTGCTCGGCTAGTCCCAAAAGATCTGAATTTTCTCCAAAAACTCATTCGCATGAAAGTCGCTAAGGACATGCTAGAACGAGTCAGTTCGGACCCAACATTCATGAAACGCATTGTTACTGGTGACGAGACGTGGGTTTACGAGTTTGACATGCAAACTAGTCAACAAGCTTCGGAGTGGCGCCTTCCAACTGAACCGAAACCGAAAAAACCACGCCAAAGTCGATCAAAAGTCAAAGTCATGTTGACTGTTTTCTTTGACTATCGCGGTGTTGTGCACTCTGAATTCTTACCGGAAGGTCTAACGGTAAATAAAGAATATTATTTGAGCATTATACGGCGTTTAAGAGAGCAAATTCGACGAAAAAGGACAGATTTGTGGAAAGAAAATTCTTGGATTTTGCACCACGACAATGCGCCTTCGCACAAGGCTATCATTGTAAACGAATTGTTGACCAAACACTCAACAAATACCATCCAGCAACCACCATATTCACCAGATATGGCTCCTGCTGACTTTTTTCTTTTTCCTAAACTCAAATTACCACTTCGTGGCACCCGTTTTCAATCGATAGAAGACATAAAGGAGAATTCGCGGCGAGAACTGAACTCAATTCCGGAAGCAGCGTTTAAAAAATGTTTTGATGAATGGATTATTCATTGGCGCAAGTGTATCGTTTCTAAAGGAGCATACTTTGAAGGTGATAAAATAAATTTGGATGAATAACAAAACATTTTGTGTATTATTGATCTTTTCCCGGTACTTTCTTGACAGAGTAGTATGTAAAAACAATTCAAAAATTAAATTAAAACAAGCCATAGCCGCTAAGAGATGACCAGTCCCTACTGACAGCGCCCGTTCACTTCGTTACTGTTTCTGCTTATTAGAAGATAATTTGCAGATACTACATTACTAGATAATTTACTTGCTACTTCAGTTAAAAGTTTATAATTTTCTCATAAATCAATTTACCTTTGAAGTGTTCCTAGTCCGCTATTTAAAGCAATATTGTTCTCTAGGTTTCTCAGAACCTCCACGATTTCCTTCGTAGCTCCCGGCCACAGTTCCATACGTCGCTATTTATTGCGATCGCTCGTTAGTGATAATGCCCGAGCGACATGTTGCGATAGTACGCAGATAAACGATTTTGTTCATCACTCTTTTGTTTTCGGCTGTACACAGTTTTATTGTTTGGACATGTTTTTGTTTGGACTTGAGTGTACTCTTGATATATTGGGGGATAGTGGAAGTAGTTATCAGAATGTAGATAAGGAAAATGCATAGATGGGAACAAAGAGTTTTCATAGAAAATATAATCCTGTCTTTGCTATCGTACAGTCGGGTGAAAGGAATATAATTTTCAGCAGTGTTGTAGGGTTTCTAAATTACACTACATGTTCGGAATATAAAACACTAGCTTCTGCCAGGATCTTCGCCCTGCCGCCCGATATGGATGTCCGAAATTATCCTACGAGAACGTACCACTCGGATAAAAAATATCCTATGTGCTATTCCAGACTATAATTTATCTCTGTGCCAAATTTTATCCAGATCCCTTCAGCTGTTCTGGCGTGATTGAGTAACAAACATTCAGATTTCAAATTCAAATTATTTATTGCAATTCATAATATTGTAGCTATACAGGTGGTAAAATACAATAAAAGAATCAATAACGGATCCTGTCGGGCACAGCAAAATTAAAAAATAGGTATAGGAATAACATAAGTTCATCCCTCTAAACACTACATTAAAAAGTAAGAGTAATAAGTTAAATAGTAAGATTAGGTACTTACTAACTATTCTGAAGAGAATTATAAGATTATAACAATCCTTACGCCAAATTACATTCTGTTATTACAATGCTTTCTCCGATAAATGTTCTCAGATGATTTTTTTTCAGTAATTACTATCACCTAGCTTTGTCACTTACCGAAATAATGAAAAAAAGTTAAGATATACTTATACATTCAGTGTTTCAGTGTTCCACGTAGGTGTTTACTTCGTCTTATTACTTTAGCAATAACATAAGGCGACATCTTGCGGCGCGCGGCGGTGAACACAAGCTTGGCTGCAATATGACTCCTTGGATATTGTAGGAGTTTGCTTATCATTCTTTTGTTCTAGACTTACATTTCATTTGTTTTATTATGGTAAGTTGAAATTGTTATTTAATGCAGAGAATTAAATTGTTAAATTCGCCCTAAACGATGGTCGCGTTTCTGTTTTGTTTAATACCTTGGATAAACACAAGCAATGACTTAATAATATCCTTGGACATTTTACACAATGCATAGTCTCAAGCTAAGCAACCTCTTGCTTGTGTTTTGGTAACGAGATGGCTGATAAACTACTTCTATACTTTTTTTTTTCACTTGACTTAATTGCCATGGTAACGTCACTATTGTTGGATAAGCTCCATTTCAGTATGGACACATGATCGCGCGACTAAGGGCGAATTCACAAATGAAACTAAACGCGATCACCACATAAACCCCGTGTAAGACCTGTCGGTGTCATTATTTTCTGTGGAATATAGTCACTGACAAGGTCTTGACCGCGGTTTACATGTGCTGAACACGTTCAGTTTCATTGGTGAAATTGGCACTTTCTATTTCAATATTTGATCTAATAAGTGCAAATTTAAAGGGTCAGTCTTTAGTTTAGAGATATATTTGTTTATTATTTCACTTTATTGTAGAAGTAAAGAGTCAAACACTTCATGACTGTAAAATGGAGGGAATGAGGTTCCAGTAGCCAGTTTACGAGAGACACCAACGGCTGCTGCTATATGCACGCCAGATTTTCTTTCTCTTTCTTTAGAAATGGATATAGCTTTTGCTAGTCAATAATACGCCCTCTAGAATGTGTTTTACTGTTACACAGAGTAATAATTACCGATTTTTTTAAATTTTATTTCTTACATATATGTACTTATTACCCGTGTAAATACTCGTTTCATGAATAGAATAAGAAGTTTTCTTAAAAATAAGTTTTCAACTTTTATTTTCTATTTGTCACGCATGCAAAACTTGTAAGTAGTTCGGTCGATTGAACAAGAGCCAGGCCGAGTGCACCGCGCGCCCTCGCGTATTAAATTCGTAATTCGTATTCGGTTATATTAGTCCCGCAAACTTTGATGAAGCGGGTTGACCCCGGTTCATCGATCCGGCGACTTTCACCCGGATCATAAACTGAGCCACCCACTTTCAAAACTGAAAAAACAGTTCCCAACTCACTTCAAAACTAAGTCTTCCTAATCACGCGGCGCGAACAAACTTCCACCAAGTTTTTTCCAAGTTCAGTTAAACTTCATCGATGTGGGGATCGTTCACCCTGGCAGGGACACTTGCATACGGCTCCGGCCGCCGGGCCATTGAAACAAAATGTGGAGCAAGGTTGGCAGAGATTACTTTCGTCGGGAACTTTTTGCGGATCGATATGGAAGTTAAAAGTTTATTACGAGCGCGACACCGCGACGTCGTAAACTCAACTTTGTCTACCACCGCTCACGCCGAAACGCGACAACCATGCTTTTAATTAGCTTTCTTCCATCGCTCCACACTCCCCTCTCATGGTGTTCTTATTCTGGGCTGCGATACCCAGTTCCGCTGCAACACGAAAGCTAAAAAGAACCGTTATTTACTTTACATATCAGCACCCGTAACTAACGAGCGTAATACCTGCTCAGCATTCGTATTCACAAAGGTTTTTCTACCTACGCCGGCGGCGGGCGTAAAATAGGAGGCGAGTCGGGAAGGAGGCATAAAGGAGAAAATAAAATAAAGACGGTGCCAGTGAACGGATGCGAGGTCCGTGAAAAAAGTACGAGGAAAGCAGGCTTAATGGTGTGGCGCAGGTGAGGTGGGCGGGGCCGGGTGGGTGGTATGTTACGATTGGTCGGCGCCGCCCAGCCGCGAGTACGCCCCCCGTCCCCCGCCCCTCCCGCGAGGCGCCCCCCACCCCCGCGGCCACCGGCTATCGCCTGGCGACCACCTACAGCCACCCGACGCAAGCTATGCCTGTGTCGTGAATTAGTTTGCCAACTCTCTGTCTATGGCGTAGCTCCGAGGCTGTAAGTATGGACGGCGGACTGAATAATCGATAAAGGTGTTTATTGAAAACGGGTAAGGACGAAGCACTTTATTGATTCTTTATTATTAAAGCCCGAGCTGGGTGAGTCAACTGCTACGAGCGTAGTCGATTCGGGCGTAGTACCTACGGTCGTAGACGTCTCGTAGCTCGTAGCAAGGCGTAGCGCTCATGCTGTCTTGCCCAAAGTATATTTTCAATGACGGTATTTAGAAAAATCTTCTCAAGTAATATGTTTAAACTTGGGTTAAAGAATAACACCCGTATTAATAAAGAAGTAATTACTTGTTGCTAAGTAATTTCTTGACTAAGTCATTGCTTAGGGTTAGAATTCTTAATTCCAAATTCTCATTCTATAGTTGAGTAACAGCCGTTACTTACTTGAGCAATTGCCCAAGTAACACTCGAAGTTTGGTGGTTGTTTCTGTGTGGCAACACTTCATGACTGCGTTTCGTTTCGTGAAAAGGCAAACGTAAGGTCTAGATTACTTTTAAAAGCTTGCAATAATATATTTGATATACTTTATTTTACATTTATAATAGCAATAGCGTTATATACAGTAGTTGAAAGTGTAAAAAGTACATTATTTTCATTTAATTTTGTCGGTACAAAAAAAAAGAATGCTTGAAAAACGTTTGAAATGTTAGAACCCTACTAAATTTAAATGTTTACTCTTTACACATGGATTATATACCGACACATGATTTTTGACTTAGAAAGATTATACATTCATTTCTGTCAATTGTCAAACCATAAATTATTTCTGAAATCAAAACAAAACAATATCTTTCTAGGATAAAGTTATAGGAAGCACTCTTTTTGTCTCTGATTGTAAAGAGTCGGTAATTCTCGGTAAAATCACATGTATTGCAATACAGAATTACCGTGCGTTTCTCCAAAAGTATTGTGATACGAAATCTCTTTTTAAAACAATCTGCCGAATAGTCATGAAATGGACCCACATCACGAAAGTAAACTTTGGGATTTCTAGGTTCAGCAAGTTCTATCTCCCCTATTAAATTATCATCTATACCCTATTGTCGACAACAGCAAAAAACGCTTCGATGCTATCCAAAGTTTCCATTTTGTATCCAAAATAACGACGAAGTATTGCTTAAGTAAAGGAAATGGTGACTATTACTTGGCTAAGAATTCTAACTTTTGACAGTTCTAACTTCGATCAATGACTTAACTATAGAATACAAATCGTTACATAAGTAATTACCTTTACTCAAGTACTTACTTTTACTTGTTTATTAATACGGGTGTAAGTCGTTGGTTGTCGTTCTTATTCTAAACTTATTTAAGCCAACGATTGCTGGCTAAGTGGCAAAACGGCTCCATCTCAAAGGATTGTTTTTAAATGACTATGTGCCCGTAGGTACCTATTTGTGTTCCCACTTATAAAATTAGAAACTCGAACAATTACGTAATCAACAGCTGTTCAACTCAGCCTTTTATAATACACAGTCAAAAAAACACTTCTTAAAGTTATGACCAATAGCTACATTGACTTGTACTTGACTTAGTAATTTATTGTATTGACTTGGCGAATAAGTAACAAATCTTTTTTTATACTATGTAATTAGGTAATTATCTAAATGCTGTGCTATTACTGGCTCATTGGTCGTTGCAAGCTCTACTGCTTAGCATGACGTCCTGGGTTCATTTCCCGGGTCAGGCAAAGTGTTATTGAGCTTCCCATCGTGAATTTCTCAGTAGCAGCCGGAGTCTGGAATTGTGCCTGGATGATGGCAAAAGGTTCGCCCTATATTACATAGGACTCAAACGTAACTGGCGTAATGTCTGCCTAACCAGTCCAGGATTAAAGGCGTGATGTTTTGTTATGTTAAATGCTATTATATATAAATGGTTCAGCCAGACGATGCTCTGTCTTTCGTTCCCACTTGATACTTGCCGTGCAGGTACAACAAGTATCAAAATGTTTCCACAACACAGGATGACAAAGAACGCAATGACTTTGTATTTCATATCCCACGACATAAAAACGTTCCCCCGTGTGATGCGAGCGTAATGTAGCGTGAAATAATGACAGATTACCTAGCTGACAGAAAATGTAGGTGTATACTTACTTTTATACGTTAAGCCGTTGGTCCCGGCTGTCTTTCGTGGATCTTTGGCAGTCGTTACGGGTCGTCAGAAGCCTGAAAGTCTGACAGCCAGTTTTACCAAGGGGTATCGTATTACTTAACTACTGGGTTGTGGAGGTCAGATAGGCAGTCGCTCCATGTAAAATACTGGTATTCAGCTGCATCCGGTTAGACTGGAAGCTGACCCCAACATAGTTGGGAAAAGGCTAGGCAGATGACTTATTTTTATCTAAGACAATAATCTTGTTGTAATAAAGATAACTAATAAGATAAGGCTTCAAACCAATTTTTTTTTTTTCTAAACTAAGGACTAGTTTAATGACGATCCGTGTGGGATAAAGACGTGACAAAATACAAGGATAAGGATGCTTGGAAACATGCTGGTCCTGCCTCACAGGACAATCCAGTGTCTCGACAAAATCAAACTGGTTGCTAAGTAAATTAGGAAATAATTTATAATTTGTACCATACTATTTTAACATACTGGAAGTACTTCTTACACATTGATTGATTTATTATTATTATTATCTTTTAGAATGTTTCTAAATATGTGAGCACCATGTATTTACATACGACATAATTAAATTTACCTGCCATTGCTATATGTGTTTTTCTTTTCACCTTTTGTGGTGTAGTGTTTTTATTCTGGGTCTGCACATATAATGTTATTATTCATGTATACAAAACGTTTTAAAAGAGCAACGGTGGAGTTTCTTCATTCTTTGCAAGTATTGAGAAAGATTTTTTTTTAGTTGGGACACGCAATTGTATTGCACGCAGTAAAAAAAGGAGCATTGCCACTATACGGGACACTACATGAAACCAAATAGTAGTTCTTTTGTTATTATGTATATTAATACCCGGACCCTCAACTAAGTTTATACTCGTGTCAGGAATTATTAAAGACTACCTACACTATAATACTCTTCCTATTCACACCTCAACGTATAGGTGCATTGAATTCATACAGGCATTACAGGAACTATTAAGGCACTACATAGGCAGTGACTGCTTTACATAAACACGTTAGGGCTGATAGTTGTCGCCCTCGACGTCTTACCAACCTACCGAGATGGGGGACTCTAATATTATAATAGTTTCCGCGTCAGGTGCCAGAGGATGCATAATTAAGTGCTGTGTTCGTAGGAAAGGTATTATTATCCTTAGATTGTTGTTTTATGATGTCTACATGGATTTAAAAAACCGGCTAAGAGCGAGTCGGCAAAAAAATCACGTTTGTTGTCTGGGGGCCCCCTTAAATATTTATTTTATTGAGTCCGGGGCAGTGGTCCAACTGCTCTGTCCAATTAGTTGGACCATGGGCCTTTACTAGGGGCAGTTGTCCAACTTAAAAAATAGTTGGACCACAGCACCTTTTGAGAGTTCCGTGGTCCAATTCATTTAAAAAATAACTTGCCAACTCTAAAAACCTCAACTGCATCTGTATGGTACCTACTGCTTTACGGTTATATTGAACCTCTTTGCAGGAAACAAAATTAAAGTCGGGTGACTAATTTTTAAGCTTAATTTTTTTACAATGATTTTCAACATTCAACTTAATTTATCTAAAGCATGACCTACTAGTCAACCTAGTTGGACAACTGCTCCTAGTAAAGGCCCATGGTCCAACTAATTGGACTGAGCAGTTGGACCACTGCCCCGGACTCATTTGGCGAACGACGACTCGGTTGGCGCAGTGGTTGAGCGATTGACTGCTGCGTAACAAGTCGCGGGTTCGATTCCCGCACGGAATAAATATTTATACGACCTACAAGTATTTGTTACGGGTCTGGGTGTTTTTCTAAAAAATGTATATAAGTAGTTTATCAGCCATCTAGTTACCATAACAAAAGCAGGTTGTTTAGCTTGGGACTATATTATGGCGTTGTGTGAAATGTCCATGGATATTATTATTATATTATTATTTTATTCTGTTTTTTTTTGGTATTTGTTGTTATAGCAGCAACAGAAGTACTAATCTGTGAAAATTTCAACTAAATAACACCACACAGAACCACAGCACAACACAACACAGAACTGTCTTACTATCACGATTCACACACAACACATATCCGTCTAACTGTCACGGTTCATGAGATACAGCCCGGTGACAGATGGAAAGACAGACGAACGGACAGCGGAGTCTTAGCAGTGGGGTTCCGTTTTACCCTTTAGGTACGGAACCCTAAAAAGGAACAAGACTTTTACGTGAAAGCCTGCAGCTAAAGCCTGGAAACTTTGACAAGTAATACAAATACGATTCGTTTTTAACGTACGTTTCAATATGAACACAGTTTCAAACAATCAACTTCACTGTAACATCAATCGTATTCAAAAATCGAACGAACCGTCAAAGAGCAAAAATTCGCGCTCTCGAAAAAATGGCGAAATATCCCCATACCATTGTCCGGCATCACAATGCCTTTACGACACTGGGTAAATAACGTTTTGGAAAAATGTAAAAAAGCACCCGCAGTTTGTGGGTAGCGGGTAAACACGTCGCGTACCCCTTATTGAGTTGATCTGGCCATTTGTACAGCCCTCGCCCTTTGCATTTTGGAAAAAAAGAAACTCGGATTGCGAATTCAATTTCCAATATCCATTTTTGACGTGGCCTGATTAGAACGCAGTTTGGTCGTTAGCGGTGTGTCGGAGGTGTCGTTTACTTTCATTTTGCTTCGGTATCGATTCAAAGTGGGAATGGCTGGCTGTCCGTTTTTTGTTTGTCGGTCTGTCTGCACTCGATGCGTTTTAACTAACTGTGACTTTTGCATCGAAAGATGTTTGTATGAGGTTTGTCAAATGCATGTCATGTTCCATGACGTTTTTCTTTTATTTTAATGGGAAAATATTTTTGGAATAAAGATTAAGGTTTTTTATTTTGAAAACATGGGTATGTAGTGATTTGAGGATTCATAGGTTCAACCATATTTTTTCACAAAATTATAAACGAATGTTCTAACCAAACTATAACAAACAGAACAAAAGAACGTCACAAAAAAACAAAACATAATTCTTATTTTAAACATCTGTGTTGCAACAGTTTTTTCTGGAATATTTGTGGTAATTTTGTTTAGTGTAGTAATTTAAGATAGCCTCTCAATAGGCTTGGAAGAGTGATGTGTGATGCAATGTGCTAGTATGCAATATTGTATTGTGACTCTCGCTACTTCTGATATCTGATTCACTCACGGTGCATCTATCTCTAAGCAATTGCCTCTACAACAAATTAAACATTAATCAAAACAAAACTATTACATTTATTTGTTCCAATAAGCACCTCTTAATACATCTCACGAGTGTCTTTCAAGTCTTGTAGCAATAATAAATATATCATAGTTATCCCCTTGGGACAAATAAAAGGGAAAATAAAGCAAATCGCCAACCCGGAAGGGTCCACAAAGAAAAACGATTAATATTAACTGAAATTGTTATGGCTCCCTATAAGGGGACATTTAATATTTTTACAGCTATTATCCGAAAGAGTTTAGTTGGGAATTGAATACTCGTAAAATTTGAAGAGACAGTTATAGTGATTTGTGGTAATTATAATTATTACTGTTGAAGTAGGCTGATTGTTGTTTTTGACGCCTATGGCGCTTTGAAAATATTTTCGTGAAAAACAAGTTGATATTTTTGGGGTTTGTAGTAACTATTTTCATGAAAATAAAATCTAAAAAAGAATGGTATTTTTAATCGACTTCCAAAAAGGAGCAGGTTCTGTGTTCGTCTGAACTTTTTTTTCACATTTTTATCGATATTACCGAAACGATTTAAAAAATCTTCTTTAATTAGGTACCTAGAGGAAGATTGACGGTAGTCTCGCATACAGTTAATTTTACTTGGGTAGTTATTTAATTAGCTTCGTTAATACGTATTTAATCTACTTTGTGCATCATGATGTTGTTTTAATATTAAGTGTCACTGTTCTTTACATAGTAAGTAGTGGTATATGAAGTGGTGTGGGAGGGTAGGTAACATAGAAGCGTGTTAATAACTAAAAAGACTTCGTCTTTTTTTTTTAAAGCAAATTCTTATTTTTTCTTGTTTTTTTTATTCTGGCTTTGAACAGTTTGTTGAGTAAATCTCAGTTACGCATAGAAGATTTTGGGTTTAAAGATTCTTTATTTATTTCAAAAGAACATACATTGTTCACTTAACGAATAAATACGTAACTAAGGTGTCCAGTAGCTAATAGTTTTGTTGTTTTTTTTTAGTGTAGTTAGTTAAGATATCGCATTTTATGTGCAGCTTACGTTATTAACTTAATAGTTTTGTGTTGTTGGTGGCGTACTGTTTGAGTTTAACTTTAAATATTTTTAAAGAGGATGTGTTCCTGCTGTAGATTATTATAAAGTTGGACAACTTCATATTTTATACTTTTCCATATTGCGTCCGCGGGGGGTGCGTCGGTATTTTATTGGGGTTTCTTTGGCTGTATTTGGATGTTTCTATGTTAAAGGATAGTTGTGTGTGTATGGTTTTGTTAAGATTTTTTTTAATGAGAATGCGGGAGTTGAAAGTGTAAAGTTGAGGAATGCTCATTAGTTTGGTTTGTCTGTATAATTCGGATGCAGGTGTGAAATAAAATAATTAAACTTCGATTCAACTACGATTTATAATCGTAGTTGAATAAAATTTTTAGATCTATTTGTAGATCCTTAATCGTAGATTTGGTTTTGAACGTTTAATTTTGCTCAGGTTTTTCTAAAATATAAGCGAAAAAATCACAAATAGGTTCCCCCAAAAACACCTTAGCGATACAATAAAAAAATCCTCACCTCACTTAATTCTTGAACCTTAACTCTCAAAGGAATGACCTTAAAATCTCAACAAAAACCGTCTTATTATGGAGGGACCTTAATGAAATCTCAGCTCATTAATAGAGAAGGCAAAAAGAGTCGTTTTATTAACACGCACGTGATATTAACTCTTAACGAGTCCTGGGACACCGGTGTTCTTACATTAAAATGTAAACATTGCCCCTTACCCCTTCCCTCAAGTCGCTGTAGGGCCGAATCGTCATTTGTCTGTGACATTAAAATTTTGGGTAGACGAGCGTTTGAAACGCTTTTAAAACGGTGAAGTAAAACATCGTGAGGAAACCGGCATGCCTGAAAGATATTTCTCAGGACGTGAAGGTAAGTCAGATGCAGCACAAAGACTCTGACACCAGGTTAGTCACTAACCACAAAAAAATACGTTTTCCAGTTGCATTGGAACTTATTATATTCAAAACAGCTGAATAATTTGAAAACTTTTATTTTCTTCTAAAAACCAACGAACGAATAGGAAGGTTCGCTAGTTGGCTTTTAGAAATGCGGGAGTGAGAACTCCCGCTGGTAAATTGCCTGTTTTAGAACGAATATGAATATAACATGCTGAACAAAACTCGAATGCATATTTGCATTTTATATTACATTCCACATTCATTAAACGACGCGACAAAAACGCTCAAAAAACGCCCGTCTACCGCTCTTTCATAATAAGAGCGTCTAATCTAAGTGTCGAGTACCTCAGAGCGGTCATCTCTGTCGGGATCACTCCCAGGGGTCCTCTAGACCCCAGGAATCCGGATTTATTCCGTCTGAATACCCACTGTCGCAAACGACACCTCTGCGATGCCTGAATGTTTTATGACGTGGCGTGAAGATGTTAGATTAGATTAAATTCAAACGTGTTATGTAAAGTTGGGAAGTGGCTTTGGAAATAAGAATAATGCCTGTTGACGTCAAATTTTAAGAAGAACAGAAAAACACAATGAAAACAAGGTTTGATGTTATATTGTTTTAAATAAAATAAATACAATTGTTCCGAGCATATCTTCAAAACATAGTAAGTCTTCTCGTTTTTGTACAGAGGCCAGCACCTTGAGTTGCCCCAATCTGTCAATTTTTTTTATCGTTCAACTTAATTATAAAAGCATAAGGTTCATTTTCAATTGAAAAAAATTGACAGTTATATAGTTATACAGCTTGATGTGCCAGCGTCCGTACGTAAACTTCACTGAAGAATTTTATAAGTTGTGAGGTAGTGGTAATGAATCTTGTTTACATGCAAACCCGTAGTTCACACGTCTAGACGAAATTGAAATTTACATTCATAAACTTCGCTAGTTTACAACCAAGCCCACTTAACGTGATGGATTCTTAACTTTTGGAACAATTTTAATGGTTTTATGATAAAACAAGTGAATTATATTGTTACCTTAACGAGATATGTGTCTTTGGACTGCTAAGGAATTAATTAACGGATTTTTTGTTTTTCCTCTTCGCACTTCTTCTTAGCTTCGCTCTTGACAGAGCGGTCGTGCTCATGATGAACTCTGTTCAATCGCAGGTGTAGTCGTTGCCCGACTCACAATCTATCTCCATCTGGTTCTGTTACATGACAGTCTGGCCCATTCATTAACAGGGCCTCCAAGCGCGAATTTTATTTTGATCGGTCCACCTCGTGGTCTATTATCTTCCATTTGCCCTGCATCACTCAACGCATTATACCGCATATACCACTTCGTACAGAGCTTGCCGAGTCGATTGAAGTTATTAGATATAATTAGCTGGCCTTGTATAGTATTTTGAGTTTTATTCTAAGGACAGTAAGTTCTTAATACTAAATTGACAATTTAAACTCGGGTTTGACGACAGTTTTTGTAATTACAACTTTAACATAGTTGGAAATTCAAAAATCGTTCAGCGATTCAAATCTGGGTCTAAAATTTAAAATTAAGACGATTTTGCTAGTTATAAGAAATGTGGTTGTACTTAGTAAATAATATGCCTGCTGACTATACCTAGTAGAAAGAGGCACAAGATTTATTTAAAAAAAAAAACACAAACACGTTCGAAGGATTCACCATCCCAATTGAAAATACATCTCAAAAGTCACGACACGGAAGTTAAAGAACTTTAGGGTACCGTAGTACCTAAATCAAAATTACGAAGTTCCAATGAGCGGCCTCTAACGACGAAGAAGATCGCCGAATTCTTTAATTATTTAGCTCTAATCGCTGCCAACGATGTCCTTTGACGTCGCTTGCTTTAATTTAGGATTCCTCCCCCAAATTAAAAATATAATGAGACTGAACTGAGCCGGTGTTAATTGGAAACCGATCTCAGAGGGCGGTATAGACAGGCTGTTGTTTTGATCAAGCTACAGATGTATATTGATGGGAAAGAGAAAAAATATACTAACTGTGATTTGTTTGCATAATTACCTACTAAATATAATTTTATGTCCATTTAATTTCTTTTGATTTTATTTTATTAGGTTTTATGTAGATTTACTTATATTAATTTATCTTTGAAATGGGAGTTGTTACCTGAAATAAATAAATTAATTTAATGTATAAGGTTACGAACAACTCTTACAATGGGATGAACCCTGAAATTACGAAACAAATATGAGCTGTTCCATACATTTTATTGAGCAATGTGTGCATAAATGTCTTCCACGAAACTCTTATAGTTAATTTTTAAACACCTATATTATAATGCTCAGTTTTTTTTAGTTTGCCTATACTTTTCCACTGATGGACAATGGTCTCTCGTTTCTTTTCCGATTTTCTTTATGTTGTGCCTTCTCCGGTCAATGGGTCACGCCACAGTTTCTTAGGCTTGCTTCGAAATGTTCGTAGTTACCAACATTAATTAGTAAATAATTATGAAGATTTACCCCTTTTTTCAACCCCCTTGTATAATAAATGTTTGTAAACATTCGTGTCTCTAGTTTTTTTCTCAACCCATTGACATATTTGCACGTTGACGCAAAACACGTTGTAAGTAATCGCGCTCATTTGTCAGCGTACACGCAGCGCTGTAGCCGCTGGATTATCGTCATTCTCATCTTATCTTTTTTTTTCTTAAAAAGTTTGGACGAGTTAAGGGGATAACGTTGATGCGTTTCGCAAATATTTTTAGTTGAAGTTGACAATTCATTACTGTTTCAAAATGCTGGAACGAATTTTTAAAAAAAAGTCCATTAACATAAAAACGCCTATGTACGCCTAATAGAAAAATTACGCAATACGAAGAGGGTGTTTTTTATGTAAGAAACTTAACAGTTTCACATTTATTTTGCAGAATGAAAGCCTACAAAAATAAACTTTACCTTCTGAATGTTTCTAGACTTTCTTGCTACAATAAAATATTTTGTAGTTAAAACTAAACATTTTGACAAGTTCCTAGAAATAAGTACCTTTGTCTCTACCTACAAAATTAAACTCCCTCATATGTAAAATTTCTGTTTTTTTAAAGTAAATAAGCATTTGAGACCAAATAGAAAAAAAAACATGACGTAAAAATGAATGAATATGTAAACATCGGAACCAACCCGATACCTACACATCTTTCGATCAAAATTCATCAGCATATGAAGCTCCACATTCATATTCATGGCCGCGGTCACAATGACAGTCGACCGGCAAATAAAAACAAATAAAAAACAGTAATAGAATCAGAAAACAAAATCCATCAGGGTGACACGCGTGACGTAGATACATGCGTCCTCTTTGTACAGCGTGCTTACGTAACGACGTGATAACTTTCGTTTTCACAAAAAATAATGACGGCATTGAGAATATCTCTGTGGTGAAATTAAACTGTGGTGATTGAATTATGGAATGAGATATGATCTAAGACTATCTTTATGGAGAATCAAGTTCTGCCAACGGCTTCGCCCGTGTGTATGTAAGAAATATTTTTATCAAACTAGAACAAACTACTGGCATAAAATAAACCTTATGTGCTAATCCAGGTTATAAAATATTAGTGTGCCAAATTTCATCTGGATTTGTCCTTGTTTTGGGGATATCGAGTAACAAACATCCATCCAAACTTTCGCATTTATAATACTTGCAAGGATTAGTAACTTACACATACAGGCTCTTTGTATAGCGTGCTTACGTAGCGACGTGACAACGTTGTGCCTGAATAAAAATACGTATGTAAGCAGGTATTGTAATCAAGGCATGTAGCGATTTAAAGTTGTGATGGTGTTTTAATACTTGACATTCTCAATGGTGAAATTAATGAGAAAAAAGGACTATAAATAACTTCACATGCGTAGTATGAAATACGTATAGTACGAAAAGTAATGATTACTAAAAAAATGTGATTGCTTTGTGTAAAAGGGAAAGCTACGGATTTTCAATGTGACGAAAATTGTTAGTAGTTTTTAATATTTTCCGCGGCTCTCTGTTGCTAATTAAAAAAATTAGTTACACATGATGTAAGCCCAAGGTAAGACACAAATTACATTTTCACAAGCAACCTGTAACTCGTTACGAAAAATAAATAATTTACAAGTAAAATACCAGCCTGTAGACAAATTCTCCGGGCACTGCAATATTTTGCTCACCTTCGGGGTCTCCACATTATGCATAACTGATAAGGCCCGATTTTGTATGCATGCGATCCTTAGCCTCAACGCTGCGTGGATAATGACGTCACACCCGTGGGAATAGTGAACAACACAGTTTTTAGCTTGTATGTTTATCTTCTCTATATTTAACAACACATAGCTCAAACTACTGAAAGGATTGGGCTGACATTTGACACTCAAAGTCAAAGTCAAATAATTAATTTCAAATAGGCACAAGAAAGCCTTTCTTGAAAGCCATTTGAAAGTCAAAATGAACAAGAGACAGATAGGTGATGGGGAGAGATAGACTCACATAGTTATTATGACGTAGGCACCCGTTAAGAACGTATTTATGAAATTTGACCCCTAAAGGGATGTAATGGGGGTTCAAAATTTAAATGGAGAACTCATCTTACTCCTGAACGAAGTTTCAGGTAGAAGCTGGATGGCGTGTGACATGCTTAAAGGACAATGTATGTATTTATTTATTTAAAATACGCCAGCACATCAAGTTACCCCAATCTGTCAAATGCCTTTTAAAATTTTTCTACTTTATTACAATAAAGTAAGGTTCATTTTCAATTTGGAAATTTTGACAGTTTGGGATAGCTTGATGTGTTGGCGTCTGTACATTAAATGGTATGAGTTCCAATACCAATATAACATTATTATTGTATAAGTACAAAGAAATGTCGCAGGTCCATTTCCAATTTAAGGGGACACAGTATTGGTTAATTAAATAAACAATAATATTTTGTCAGTACGGGAATGGGTCTCCAAGTTGAGTTGGTTGGAGTTGTTGTGTTGAGTTGAATGGTAGAGTTCTTTTTTCAATATTTGAAATTACAAATAATTATTTGAAACTCACGTGTTTTAGAATTAAATAAAAATATGATTGTTTTAAACTTGGTAGACCGACTGCAGAAAAGGTAACGCATTTTACAGAATGTGATCGAAGTCCAGCTTTAATGTTATATGGGACTTTTTTTAAACTTGTGCTACTTAGATCATCTTTGACGTTTAGGGCGATTCTTATAGTAATATATTTAGACACCGCCGTCTGCAAAACAAAAAAATATGAATAAATCGTCCTGGCTCGAGATTACGTAAATAACAAATACTCCTACACGTCTCACAAATATAATTCAAGCAAAAAACCAGGGACGTGGCCACCCACGCCAATCACGAAACGAGTTACCCTCCGGATATTCAATTCCTGGACATGTCCGAACTGGAGCGAAACAAATATTTATCAAAACCTGTAAGGAATACATAAAATGACATAAAACATGTCCGGCCGGACGAACAAACAGCGCAGTGATGGATTATTGCCAGTGACCGCCTCTATTTCCTATTGGAATAAGGAATTACCATATGCGCCCGGACACGACGCCGGATGGGGGTAACTTGTGTGGAGAAGGATTTTTTTTGGAAAAAATTGGCCTGAATTTTCTTTTAAATAGTAATTTTAGAGAAATAGTGGGTGCAGCACCTCTTGTTAGGTAAATGTTTAGACCGTTTAGTTTTGGACAAGCTAAGCTAAATGTTTGTGTAACAGTAATCAATTGTTCGTGTGAATTAAATTTATTATAGAATAAAAATATTAATATAATTAATAGAACAGAATTAAAAATACATTATATTATATTAATATTTTTTTAATAATCTAGCTGACCAACAAATAAAAATATTTTAGTCATCATCCCTATTGGACTACCAAATATGTTACTGAACTCCTTCTATCAGCAAGATTTTAATTTGGTTGATTCTCAATCTGTTTTTCCATTTATTTTTTCAATTCACCACTCCGAAAAAGCGCATTCCACTCCTCCCTACCGTTCGTCCGGGCACCGGGGTCGCCGTCACTCCGGCGACCGGAGACCCTTCAAAAAGTTTGATAATAACACCAGCATCGGCGGTAATGTGACAGCCGATACGTCGCCAAGCCGCTGCTGTTTAAATTTCGAACCTTCCAACCGACATTGTCCAGCAGATGGCAATATGTTTTCGTTGGGAGGAATTGTTTTGTATGGGCAAGCCTTTTTGCAGTACAGAATCAGTATGCAATGGAGAGAGATGGCCTGGAGTTGATTGCTTTGTGTTTTTTACTGACGCTTGTTATCAGTTCTGAAATCTACCAGTACTTACTTCAGTAGTGCATAGTTGTAGTAAAATGGCTACATTTGAAATCGTAAGCATAATCAGCTTATAATTTGCCCACTACTGACACACAGGCTTTCTCTCTTCGAGAGTAGTGGGCCTATTGCGGGTTGGTAGATACCACATGTCTTCCAATATTTTGTTGAAGGACATGCCAGTTCACGATATTTTCCTACACCGTTTTGAGAGCACAGACAGACACCATACTTTGTGTAAATAGTGCCAATTTACACAAAGTATGGGCCTGTCTGTATTCCAACCCACGACCTACAATTGACTATTTGAATCGGTCAAAAATAAAATATGAAATCACATGGAAAAAAGACCGCTCGTCATAAAAACTTCCATTACCGTACAGAAATTAAATATAATGCGAAGATATAATTATTGTTAAATTGCATTTAATCCTAATAAGTATTCCATTTGATTCTAAAAATCTGTGACGTCAAAATGTTATATTCCATATAAATCACGTACAAATGCCGCGTTTTGACAGTTCATAAAAAGTAACGTTATTGACTACCCTTTCAAATACCCCATTCTTAAGTGAACCGACATGCCTCAGAGATATTTCACTACAGCATGAAAAGCGAAGTCAGAGGCCAATGCATACATATAATTATTGACATCAGCTCTAATCACTAACCAATAAAAACATTAACACCAGCTAGTTACTCGCTAACTACACGAAAAAGAAAAGAAAGAAAGCACACTTTCAAAAGTGGCAGGTAGTGTGGCTCTACAAAAGTGGCAGGTAGTGTGGCTCTACAAAAGTGGCAGGTAGTGTGGCTCTACAAAAGTGGCAGGTAGTGTGGCTCTACAAAAAATATCATGCACCTTAAAGATTTCTTATTTTCTAAACATGTAACTTCAAGAGCACACAAACCAATATGTTCCATATAACCACAAATCAGCGAAATTTCTTTATTTTCATTTTTTACATAGATATCACTACAAACGTAGCCACCACCTCAACACCATTACACCATAACTCGCCATCGTCACATCACGGAGGGTCTTCCAGCACATTAGTCCGCAAACGACACATGTGATGCCGCACGGCACCTCATGAATCTATCATTTATCATCACTGAGCCATAGGAGCTTTGTCATTCCTTCATTTGCTGTATTTTTCTGTTGGTTTCATTCTGAGTGTTGTAATAGGAATTCATTTATCATTTTTGTTAGTAAGAAGGTTGGTTTGTGGCTTAGATGTATTTATGACAATTTTAGAGGGCCACTAATCTACGGTATTTTAAATGCTAATGCAGTGTCATCACATCGTAGTGAATTGCGAGATTCAGAAGGCCTGGCTAGAACGCGCAGAGTAAACGTAACGACACTTTGAAAGATTTTTAAATTGAATGTTTTCAATTTAAAAATCGTTTCTTTGATGTTTGTGTATTGTATTGTGATTTTTATGTGTACGTCCTTATCAAACTTGTTGTACCTACCTAGATGTTAAGTGAATGATGTGGTCGCCTATAATTGGACCCGCACACTTGTATTTGTCCTTGTTCATGTTAACATTAAGTTAGAAGTAAGTATTGTTTTAAGAAAACATAATGTGAAGTAAATTATTATATGAAGATTAGTATTTTTACTTAAAAAGCGTTCTTTACGATACGGTTACTTCCCACGTTTTGCTAGAGCCACGTGTATAATTCCGGACAATATTTACGTAACAAGAGGATAATAGCTCATCTCTTTAACATTTTAAGTTACCTGTCCAAAGAAAACTCTTACATTCCAATCTATTTTACCAAAATTACATTCAAATTCTCAACAAAAAAGCCTGGCACACATACTAAACTTTGCAAAATAAAAATGTCTAGACTAACAAGCGCATATCTCAAGAAAGCAAGTTTAATACATTGAAATATTCAATTGCCTGTCCCGCTATCAGATGGCTAATAACTTTGCAACTTGTTCGTGTGTTGCCAAAGGAAAATACCTGGGAAATGGCTTTGTTTTCAACTACATGCACTGCGTATGCCCGGGCAGCTTGTAGACTGCGGTGTGTACATAATCCTGATATTTATTTGGTAGATATGCTGCCAAATGTACGTTAGAGGTTATGGTGGATGCATAATTTTGGGACGTTATGTGGGAAGATACTGGAAGTAAGATAAAAATGTCTTATGTTCTAAATAATAAAGACTGGGAAGTCAGCGGTAAAATTGGGGAAACTTTTGTCAAGTTTTTGAAGACTTTTACGACTAATCTATGATGAACAGTAATACCTAACTACATAAATATGTAGACAACAATACAAACAACAATAGGTATCCAATCATAATGTAATTTCTAAAAAGGTAATACACCTAAGATATCGCTAAACGACCCTTAAACGCATAAAGTTTTTAAAACATTCCAAATTTTAATGTTTTAAACTGTCCTAAATTAGAAAGCAAAATTATCAGCCCATCACTAATTTCACATCTCAAATACTCCGAATCAACACAACAGAGGAACAGTGATGCGAATAGGTTAATCAAGCCACGCAGTGAAACCGTCCGCTCCAAAATTTACTAGCCCTCATTAAGGCTTGATTTCCGAAAAACCTTGAAACATATTATACGAAGCTCGCATAAAAAATATTTCATACTAACTGTGACACCCCCAATCTTTTAGCGGGTATTTTTGAAAAACTTAAAAATTATATCATGTACAAAATGTACAGATAACGGCTATGTGATGGATTTTTTTACAACTGTATCTAATCATAGATAAACCTCATTATTTTTACGTAATAATAGATATCGGATGAGTGTGTAAATCTCTGTTTAACCCTTCGGGGATAACGGGCATGATGTTATGAAATCAAAATCAAAAGTCATTTATTGAAACTAGGCTGAAAATCAGCACTTTTCAAGGGCAAAGTTACATAAGACAGTCCCCCAAAAACGCCCACCCTTCACCACTTCCTAGTGCTTTGGCTGGGAAGAAGAAGCGGCTCAACAAACTCCCCAGCAGAATGCCATTGTGAAACAGTTTTCATGACGTCCATATGAGAAAAATATTGATTGCCAAAATTTTTTTCTATAACGTAGGCCAGTTCTCAACCTCGATGTTGGAGGTGGAGAAATACTTCCATTGGTATAAATGGAAGTATTTCTCCACCTCCAACTGTCAACGCCTAGACATGTCCGCCAATTCTCCACAAACCCGTCCGTTCCCGCCTGTCTGAACTAGCTTAGGTGACGAGTTCGTTGTCGATTACAGGCGCAAAGTACGAAACACTTTGATCGCGTTACCGTCCGGGAGACGTACCTACCTACCGCCGCTTTGAGAGGCATCGACTCGACTTGCTTAAGGCGCTATCGTATACTGTTTGATAATTTGAGCTCTGTTCTGTTGGTAATTGACCGTTTAAATAAAGGAGTGCCGGATTTTGCCTTAGATTTTAATTAAGGCTAAGTTTACTGTATGATTTTGTTTTAGATGGCTGAAATGTTGCGTATTTGGATGGTCGAGAATATATTGTTTGAATACAAAAGCACGGAGTGTTGGTAAAATACATGTTTTTAGTATAACCTTCTCAATAACTTACACTGTAATTAATGGAAAGGCGGAATTCGCTAACTTGAGTATAATTTTAACGTTATTTCTGGATACACCCTAAAGATCGTATGCATTTTTTATTTACTATTTGACAAATGAGCGTATCTATGAACTATTAATATATTATTCTTTTCACCATATAACATACAATGGCAGCAATCGCTTTCTACGATCTCTTCCATGCAACCTTGGAATAGACACTAATGTGTGGCGTTTATCTGCAAATGCAGGCTCGATATAGAAGATTACACGTTGCAAGAAACTATTAACAAAATATTTTAATTGCTTTGAATTGTGTTATTTTCATACCATAGATATTTGGTTCCTAAAAACCAAAAATCTACAACCCAACGTCTATAATTATAACAGCAGACATACATGGGACTTAAACATAACAGGCGAAATGTGGGTGTACTACTGGTGCATCTCTGCCTAACCCTTCGGGAAATACTGGCGTGATACCTGTACAGTCGCCAGCACATCAAGTTACTACAAACTGTCAAAAAAACTCAATCGATTTTGAACTTAATAATCAACGAATTAAGGTTCAAAATCATTTGGAGAAATTTGACAGTTTGGTACAACTCGATATGCTGCCGACCGTACATATAACAGCAACCTATAATTCTTCATTAGCACACATTAGATTCTATTCTGCTAACCCCTAAGACACAGCGCACATTTGCGGACAAGATAATGGCGACACACGCATTTAAATACAGTCATAAATATCCCATGTCTGTATGTACGCACAATGTGCATACCTCGGCCAGATGACGGCGACATCTTAAAATATAGGGACCCTTTCTTAACCCCAGCCTGAGGTACACTGTAATTAATAAATGACCCCCACGGTCGTTGGGATCGCTGGGAATCATATTAATATGAAATTAGTTGGTAAACTACTGGTGTTGTAGCTGGAGGCTATGGAAATCTTAGGTTACAAGTTTGAAAAATACTTTTTATTCGATTTTCGTGCCAAATGAAAAACCAAAAAAGGTGATCATTATAATTAATCATTGCGTCTAAACATTAGAATATACTTAATCAACCAAGTTATTAAATTAATAAGAAGCCTTTGAGCTGTGCTTACTGTAAAAATAACTAAACCTGGTTTTTTTAAGGGAGGGAAGTCATTAAATGGTCCATTCCATGTGAGTGGAGCGGAAGGGAGTGTCAGACTCTTGCTGACTAAAACCCATTCATGTACCTTTCTTAGCTCTTTGTGTTCCGGGCGAACAGTAAACTTTTCGGTCAATCCCGCTGAAATAACACATTCCTTTTTTTATGGCCACTTGTGTCCACCAGCATTGGAACCAACGATTGCCAAATCTTAACATTTTAACTCTTTGTAGGCATTGTAAACATGACCACAAACAAAACACCAAACATTATCTAAATGGTACATAGCCGGCCTTTCAGACCGCGCAGCACCCATTAATTACTTAAATTTAATTCATGCGAGACCCTACACCACTATTTACATTCAAAAACGTACCCTTACACCCTTGCCCGCATCGTAACCCTTGCTAACAAACTTGGATACCCCAAGACGCTAACTCCTAAGAAGACTTTCTTTGATAGCGCGCTCTACTGATTTTGAATAAAGACCATGTCTCGATAGAGTTCTGATCTGTAATTTTATAGCTTTGAGCCGCCCCTAGCTTACGCTCTGAGGATTGTGGCCTATTGATCTGTTCTTGTCTTGTGTTTTTGTTCGGTAAGTACCGCGGAACTAAGGACAAAGCGGGCTGAGACGTGAATTGGGATCTACTGCACTATTGTGGGGTTAAGTAGTGGAGATAGCATCGATTTTCTTGGTGGATTTAATTTCATTAATCGTTTAAGTAGGTCGTGACTACGTATGAAATGGTCCAGATAGCCGATTCGTCGGAATTTGATAAGAAACTGAATTGATTACCAAACTGGTGCCGTAAAACTATTGGAAATTCTTTAGCGTTGTTTTCATTTCATATATTGTTTTTCAACAAGTACATTTGTTAAGTTAAAATACAAGAGAAGACTTTATTGAAAGACAAAGCCGCGTCTTAAGGTCTATATTAACCTTGTATTCTTCCCAAGAACTCTTTGATAATCTAATAAATAAGGATCACTGCATAGCCGGCGGCGGATTAGCCTTCACCGCGATACTTATATGAGTGCCCCTTTCATTGCATTATAATGCGGGGAAGGGTTGCTTACCGTCTCGAGAGTACGAAGAATTTATAAATAAGTTAAGTAAGAGCCCGCTTTATTCTTCCTCACCATCTAACTTTGTTTTATCATATTTAAATTATTAGAGTCAGATGTAGAACGTGTACCTAATTGCTGTACTTTGTTAAGATAATGTACCTTTGGCGCGACTCCACTTTTGTTTTCTTGTTGGTGAACGATATAAATTCCCGGCAGGACGCGGAGGTAGGTACGCCCAAAGTTTCGCGTTCTGTTTTTGTTCGGACGTTAATTTCTTGAGGAAATAAAATTTGTTATGCAACCGTTTGGAGGCCGTAGGTGCTATATAATATCCAAGATTACGCTTAAGTTAAAAGCGGAGGGAAATTGTAAATTTTGTGAGGAGTTACCGCTCCTAGAACCTTTGACTGTGTGATGAAGAATGATTTGGTTATTTGATTTGTTATGTTTTTACAAGGTAATTTAAATTGTTCTGATAAAAAAAGATTAAATAAATACTTAAAAGCATTTTTAATGCTATTATAATAAAAGAGTCCCCCAGACCAAATTTCGGCCATGTCGACTAATCTCAGCGAAGACTAGCCTTCGGTGCGGAAGATATTATAGCGCACAAAAGTGTGCACAGGTAAACTCTGTCACTCCATAATAACTCTTTTTTCTCTTAATTGTATACTACATAGGTATTTTCGTTTCCCCTAATAATTTTATTTGTGACCTAATAGATGCAGTTCTTATATTCAAATAATTATAAAATTCGAATGTCTAATTCCAACAAATCATAGAAAATAAATTGTACCTCCTTATATATTTCATCCAAACAAGATCAATGTCGACAACCATACACAATTAACCTTAAGCATCATCCCTACCTCCACATCGGAATCCAAACACGTGCATACAAAATGCCTTAATTTACCAAGAAAACAATATATCTCATCTCATATTAGAATATTTTCTATCGTAAATCACGTTTAAGTGTTGTTTCATTTCCTTTCTACGCAGCACACGCGTACTACGAATAAGTAATTGAAATTTTGAAACGAACTTTTGATTTTACGAAATTCACCCTATACCTTCTGAAATTATTATGAATTTCCTTTATAAGGGAAGGCGCGTCTTGTAGGTTCTTTTCATACAAGGGCAAGAAAATGTTTTACATTTAACTAAGAAATGTGTGGGCTTTGGATTTTAATGTTGGAGCTAAAGGAGTAACAGGTTAAAAGGAAATGGTTCCATTTTGTATCAGTGGGTAGCGTGGGCTGAAATGTTGATGTAGGTTGGTGTAGGTAGGACAAATTCTTAGAAATGTCTGGCTTATAATGTCCGTTTCATGTTGCTTGAAAAACTGTGAAGGAAGACATCGTGAGGAAACAAGCATGCCTGAGAGATATTTCTCAACAGCATGTGAAGCTAAGTCAGAGTCCCATGGGCAGCTCAAAAACTCTGATACCAGGTTAGTTACTTACCACACGATACGACACAAAAGAAAGATGTCTGTTTTCACTGAACACTATAATATACACTCCTAACATCTGGGTTTGTTTCGGTTTTTCTGCTCAGAGTAGTTAGATAGGAAACATCAACTGATTTAGTTTTAAATCAACAACAATAACTGTAACAACTCTGTAACAATATTCTGACAAATAAATGATCTATATTACTTATATTAATTTTGACGTGTAAAAGTGTTTTTTTTCACCTGTCTTGACCCGACAGATGTTGTCCTGCCTAATTTAAAAAACGCTATTTTAAGTTTTCACTAAGTATTCAATTTACCCGGCAACTCTTAAAATGGTTTTTTCGGTAAAAAAAACTGTTCCGTATTAAGTTCTACTTTTACAAAAGAAAGAGCACCGTTTAATTTTTATTAACTTTGGATTTTTAACTTTCGGCTCAGCATCGACAGTTGAAAATCAAAGTGTCCACTTTTATAGACATTATATTCAGGTGTAACATAGTGTTAGTGAAATCGGGCATACCTAAGTTTCACAGTGGAGTTACGAGAAAAGACGTCTCTAGGAGATACTTTAAAAATGTAGAATAGTTGTCATAATTATTGAAATTCTTTAATTTTACAGCAATAATTTCTGAATGCATATCAGATAAAAGAAACAGTATTCAAATAAAAATTAACAATTTGTAATTCTTCGAAGCTTTAAACCTGAAGCCTGTAAATAGCGTTTAGTTTTCAAAGACGAGAACTTTCCTGAAGAGGTATCAATGGCTGTCTTTCCAGGAACTCCCAATCAATTGAAAAGTTTGCTTGGCCTCGATTCTCGGTAATAATCTAGCTAGAAGCAACAACTAATAAATAATATTATTATTATTATTATTATTATATTTTATGTAGGTATTTATTACTTTGAATATATTTTAGTATTTGTTAAGAATCAAGTTCCAGTTGGCTTTTTTTTTTTTGAGGGTGGGAAATCATCCATTGACTTCTCCCGCTCTGGGTGGAGTGGAAGGGAGTGTCAGGCTCTTACTGACTAAAACCCATCCCATTCCTTCCTTAGCCCTTCATGTTCCGGGGTAGCGGTAACCCTTTCGGACAATCCCGCTTAACTGCCGGTGGTCTAGACTAGGTAGGTAATGAAACTACTTGATATCGATGTATGACTGTATTTCTTGAGTAGGAAGGTACCTAAGTAACCTACTGATACAACTTTATTTAAGACGAACACCGATAATATGTGCACACGCTCAAAGTGTCGGCGAGCGAGTGAAAGGCGGGGCGAACCCCGCGCCCCGGTGCGTCCTAGATTTGAATAGGACTCAAATATACAGGGTGTAACCGACAGGGTATAAACATACAAAAGGAAAAATGCTAAAGACCACCAAACGTGAAAAAAAATCAGCTGTTCCCTACATTCCGACGAGTCACGTGACCAAAAATGTATAGAACAGCTGATTTTTTTTTGCGAATACTCCCTGTATAAGCGAAATGATGCTGTTTCTTAGGTACACCACTGCCTAATCCTTTGGAGATTATAAGTGTGATGTGTATGTTAGATTGAGTAAACTTTGCACAAAGCTTAATTTTCTGATGTAACAAGATCATTATGATTCTAAACTATTTTTCAAGTCTATACGAATTATGTTTTATTTACAGCACCATATACATAAATCTATTGTGTAACCCATTACTTCCTAACCAACTGTTGCATAAGTAAGACGAACTCAAAAGTCTACACCATACCCTTCAGGATATTGCCACTCAAACACAAAGCACGACTTTCATAGCAACATTTAAACACTTAATAGTTCATAAGCCCAAGATTTCCATTTACAAGTATTATCTATCATTCTCAATGTTACGACTATTGTACCCGAACTATGATACCCCGAGGCCCGAAGTGACAAGACACTGTCATCTAAACCCTTGCTCAAAATGTTCCTACAATGTTCCACGTTGTCACAGACTTGCTAACAATGTCAGACAACCGATATATTTGTACCAAATTTGCTTTTTACTAAATAACATCGCCCGAAGCCTGATATGTTAACGTCAAGCTGTGTTTGTCAAACTTTTGTGAACTAAAAAGAAAGTAATGTGAAAAGTTTCTCGATTCTTCCGAAAACATGTAGGTTATGTTTGTAATACATCCATAATGTTAAGTAACTGGTTTCCGATGTATTTACTTACTAACTGTGAGTTTCAGAAGTCAAAGTCTTCAGAGTCCAAGGATATTATTATATATTATAATTTTGTGGACACTTCATCAGATGAAATTGCTTGGTTCTAAATTAGAATAAACAAAATGCCAAAGTAAAACAAATCACCTGAACAAACCAACGCTCATCACGAACGCTTAGAACATTCTTAATTCGACTATTAAAACCCGTTACAAGCGGCAAGATGTTGGCAACATCAATAAACAAGGAGCGAACGCGAGCGCGAACGTTCAAAGTTTGGTGCGCGCGGTGAGTGCAGAAGGCCCTTAATGAGGGTTAGAAATTTCGGTACATTGTGGCCCAAACCGCACCCGGTTTCTTAGCTTATTATTAATTCTGTAAGACGTGTCCCCGATGTCCAAGACGTGCGCTGAGATTCGAGACAAAAGTCACAAGGGCGGAAGGGACGGACCTCCTCGCCCCCCAACCTCGTACGTGTGCCGCGTTGGCAAGTCGCAGGAGTATGGGATTTACAGGTGGTTTTAATAACGGCAGCCACTAATGTCGCGAGATGAATACTTAATGGACGGATCAGCGGAGGATTGAGACGGATTGGGAAAGGGCAGCTCCTGTAATAATAGATGCGGTCGCTGCATTAGGCTGTCATGTTGATAAGCTGGAAGAACTTATGTTACCCTGATCAGAACTACTGAACCATACAGAGTTTCCTTTGTAAAATTATTCCAGAATATAACAACAAATACTTCAGAAAAGTCATCGGCACTCTTTAGCTCGACTATCCTGGTCATATACATTGCTCCAAGACAATTTAGTTACAAAGTGCAAATCCCTTTAAGATGGCGTTCCCTGACAGGGGGTGCTCTCAAAAACTCGTTAGGAGGTTCGCATTCTGCGGTGGTGGGTCACGTTGCGATGCGCGGCGGCTGTTCCAAGACAAAATGTTACATAGAAACTTTGTAGTCACTGTCATGTGCCGTGTTTAAGTAAATTTATTGCTGTACTGTGTTACAGTTATTATGGGGGTTCGTTTTGTATGTTTCTTTGTTAATTTTTGTAGGAAAAGGAATACCTTTGGTGAGAAGTCGAAATCTACATTTTCGCGTAATTAATTCTGGCAAAATATTGTGGAATCCGTTCTTAAGTTGAAAAATGACAATATTGAAGAAATTTGTTGTAATAGAAAAACTGCACAGGTAGTATGCAAAACATGGGCACATTTATTTTATCTTCAAACCTATACATACATAGCAGTTACTAATACTTCCAGTCGGAGCAAAGCTCTTTATAAAACTATACATGAACTATATATTTAATACGTAGTTTCAGTATCGTACAGACACACCATTTCTTTGTACACTGCAGGCCAAATTAAATCGCCAGCTATAAACAGCAACAAACCTCTAGCGAGTAGAAAAATTGGCAATCTGCGAACGTTACAGTGTCGTGATCGGCAAACGTTAGCGGTGTTTATCGGCAAGTGGCCGCGCGGGAACAATATCGCTCGTTGAATCGCGCGATCCTAATATATTGCAGTGTGTGCACTTTATAAGGCCCGATGTGTAATTGATTGTGTTTCGGAGCTCATAGTGTTTGTTTGTTTTTGCAATATAGGTACAAAAATGGCTACATTTTAAATACAAATGGGCTATGAACAATTTGTTAAAGTTTGTGTGTAAATGCAAGCAATAACTGTGCCTGATAAAAAATATTGTTTTGTTAATGTTTGGTATAGGTTAGGTTAGCTTAGGTGTATTCTCACTTATATAAACTAATCTTAGGCTGCATCGTAAATTCAGAGTAAATTCAGAAAACATACAGAGGTAAATACCAAATCAAGCTCAAAGCCTACTTAAATCTACCCTCTACTTGCCCGTTAGTAATAAATAACAATTAATGTTAAGGTTTCAATCGGCCAGTGCATAGCGGTAGTAAATTATCGCGAAGGTGTTACCGTACGAAAGAAATATCGCCGTCAACGCCCGCTGTAATGTTCCGGACAGTGTTGGGGCAGAGGATATCGATAAAAGGTGATTCGAATTGTTTATGATACAATAAGGATGTTTTATTTAAGCGGTAACGATAATTCATCGAAATCAATGTGATCGATTGTGTTATCGTAGAACATCTACCCGCGCTACACGTCGTAGCAGCGGTCTACGCTTCGTAACTAGAGCTACGGTGAATGTTGATTATGAGAATAATTTCATAATAAAACGCCTATAAAAAAACGTTGTAAGCTTCTTCTACTCGTAAATGTATATTCATCGGTTGTCTTCTCGTAGATCGTCTACGAGGGTTACATTTCGTAGAACCAGACTACGCTTCGTAGCAACAGCTACGTAAAATGCTAAAAACATGACACAGGCTAGATTTTTTAATCTAGAGCTTGTATAGGGACTCTCGATAACTGAAATCATGGCTGAATATGAGACTGTCATGGCATTGGTACCTATTTTCTTTAAACCTCTGCTAATTTTTAGGGTTCCGTACCTCAAAAGGAAAAAACGGAACCCTTATAGGATCACTTTGTTGTCCGTCCGTCCGTCTGTCAAGACCGTTTTTCTCAGGCACGCGTGAAGGTATCAAACTGAAATTTATATCTAATACTCAGGTCTACTGTCCCTTGGAGCTGTGAAAAAATCAAACTTCTAAGCCAAAGCAATCAAAAGATACAGCTGTTTATGCCGCAAATTTTCGAAACTCGGGAATCAAAACGTACAGGGTACCTTCCGTGAACTTAGAATCTTGAAATTTGGTACAAAGTAACGTCTTACAGTGCAGATAAAGGAAAAATTGCGAAAACCTTAAATTTTTAGTTACATCATATAATAAAAAAAAAGTTTTTTTTTTCAAATATAAAAATACCATAACTATGACTCGATTCTCGTGATGGGTGAACTTTTACTTATATACCTACAGGTTTGTACGGAACCCTCGGTGTTCGAGTCCGACTTGCACTTGGCCGGTTTTTTGAAGGATCATAATTGTCACCAGTACTTACTAGTGAGTGTTACCCTAGATTTGTTCAATCGATTGCTACTATGTAACATTTGATTAACATTTATTTTTGTTTATCGAAATCTATCGACATTTCCTGCTTATAATGACCGTTACTACATCGCTAAGTGTTTATAACTGTTAGAACAAATCGGTGCGTAAGAGACCGCCCCCGACCGCCCGTCGAGAGCTTAATCACTTAACACTCCCGGATTAACGGGGAATTTATCGGCTAAGTATTATGTATATTTATACATCTTGCTTATAAATAAGCAAGCTATATTTAGTATCGAGTTGATTGCGAGAGAAACACACAGTTAAAATTATTATTTTCACATATAAATTATTATGAACTAGCTGCTCCCGCGCGGTTAACGTATAGCCTATAGCCTTCCTCGATAAATTGACTACTCAACACTAAAATAATTTTTCAATTCGGATCTGGCGTTCCAGAGATTGACGCGTTCAAACAAACAATCTCTTCAGCTTTATAATATTACTATAGTTAAGAGTAATAAAAAATTAAATAAAGTTAAAAATAACTTCGAAATGAAATACAATTCTGTTCTAATACTATACAGAGCTTACATCTCACCAACCACCTAAAATCACATTGCAATATCCAAAGGGTAGTAGACACAAGAGAATTCGACCCCTTTAAAGACATTAATTCTTACAAGAAAGAGAAAGAGACAAATGGCCGGTCCGGGCCGGTAGCGGGCCGTGAAAAGAAAACCCGTTTTATGATACGTTGGGCAACGTATGGACACGATTGGGGGGATGAGTATGGATTGAGTATACTATTATTTGCGAGGATTAAGTAATATTTTTTATTGCTGTTGTATTAATTTCTTTTTAAATTTTCAATGTAATTTATTTTATTTTATTTTAGTCTAATTTTTACATCAATTATTACTTAACTTTTAACTTGTTTACTCGTTTATAATCTAACTTATTAATTTAATTTTCACATTTTATTCACTTTAATTTAATAATTAATGTTTTTACCACTATTATTTGTGCTAGCGGTGTTAGCTATAATTAATTGTTGCACCCGCAATTGTATCCTACTTTAAATAATAAGCTGCTAATGTACTGGTGTAAACAGTTGTTGGTTAGCCTAAATAAATAAATAAATAAATTTTGAAAATGTAAAACGAGATTTCGTTCGAAAACAGACAGACAGAGTTTCGACAAAACAGCAACAATATTTACGCCCTCTGTGGGACAGTTTTAAGAATTACATTTATAATATTGCTGCATCGGATGTAGACGCATATTTATTTGTGATCAAGAACTCATTTTACCAATTTTAGCATTTACGACGTTGTTGCACCCTGTGTGCGATATATACCTACTTATATTAGCGATATTTATTTTAGAAGGTTTAAAATGTACAAATGTTAGTTAGTTATCATTATTGTATGGTTATATTTAAATCAGCGAATTGTTTTTTTTTAATATTTTGTTTTGTTCTCTACTCTTACGCATAGTGACTACATCTCTATTTTTCTACTTTCCTATCGCAGGTACGTTAAAAGAAATTTCTTTAGAAATAAGCATCGCCTTCATGTGTATTTTTCTATTTCTGTTCCCCAAAATAGCTAAATAGCTTGCAAGCACTTAAATGAATTCTCAGATCGCGCTTTATCTTTACTGTGTTATAATACATTACACCAACTGTTTGACTAAATAGGTACTATCATAGTCACATATACACACATCAAAAGTGTCTAGGGATCAACATATATTTTTGCAATAACTTTTCTCTTGATTGATATTAATTTAAATTTTCTTTAAGGATTCATCAAATAAAGTGTTTTCGTTTGTCACAGTAACGATAAACCAAGTCACCTTTGCATTAATAAAGAAATTTGCCATTTTCCTAATAAAGGGATTTTTGACATTTGAACCACTAACATTAAAGTTCGAAAAAAAGACTGAAATAACAGTTTTCTTTAAAATTTTATTGGGTAACTTAAACAATTAATAATCCGTGTTTCTACCGCGAACACTAACAACACAAGAACATCGGTTTGGCATACTCAAAATGAGTTCATCCAAATCACGCTGTGGAATGGCCGCCCATGTTCGTTGCAACAACAAAAAAAGGTCTTCTTGCAACTGGATACCCTCCATATTCGGCAGAGCTCTTCTCTGTAGCATATCCCATGCATGCTCAATCGGGTTCAAGTCTGGCGACTGAGCAGGCCAGGGCAGGACATTGATGTTAGCTGCGGCGAGAGTCTGTCTTACAACTCTTGCGGTGTGCGGTCGTGCATTATCATGCATTAACTGAAATAAGGGACCGATTTGCACTTGTAGAGGAACGAATGAAGTGAACCTTCATTCCCGAAGACCGCTACGGGTACCACCTATAGCAATGCACAATCGTAGGATTCGATATCAATGGGCTCTTGAACACAGAAATTGGGCAGAAGAACAATGGCGTTTCGTGTGCTTTTCTGATGAGTCTCGTTTTGGTATGAGACCGGATACAAGACGTATACGACACTGGAGAACCCCTGGACGCCAACAGCGATTAAAATCCTGCCAGGAAGTCCATCCTTATAGTGGTGGAACCATCATGGTATGGGCGGGTATTTGGATCGGCGGAAGAACTGAGTTGATTTGGATCAGAGGCAACCTCAACGCTCAAATTTATGCTGAGACGATTGTATCTGACGTCATCGTTCCTCTACAAGTGCAAATCGGTCCCTTATTTCAGTTAATGCATGATAATGCACGACCGCACACCGCAAGAGTTGTAAGACAGACTCTCGCCGCAGCTAACATCAATGTCCTGCCCTGGCCTGCTCAGTCGCCAGACTTGAACCCGATTGAGCATGCATGGGATATGCTACAGAGAAGAGCTCTGCCGAATATGGAGGGTATCCAGTTGCAAGAAGACCTTTTTTTGTTGTTGCAACGAACATGGGCGGCCATTCCACAGCGTGATTTGGATGAACTCATTTTGAGTATGCCAAACCGATGTTCTTGTGTTGTTAGTGTTCGCGGTAGAAACACGGATTATTAATTGTTTAAGTTACCCAATAAAATTTTAAAGAAAACTGTTATTTCAGTCTTTTTTTCGAACTTTAATGTTAGTGGTTCAAATGTCAAAAATCCCTTTATTAGGAAAATGGCAAATTTCTTTATTAATGCAAAGGTGACTTGGTTTATCGTTACTGTGACAAACGAAAACACTTTATTTGATGAATCCTTAAAGAAAATTTAAATTAATATCAATCAAGAGAAAAGTTATTGCAAAAATATATGTTGATCCCTAGACACTTTTGATGTGTGTATTTTGATTTACTAAACCATCTACCTACATCTATAGTATTTAAACCAACTAAAAACACCCAAAATCCACGTAACAGAAACACTATGTATGGATAAAATAATTCCAATTCTACAAAACCCTATCCACACTAAACCAACCGAACCCTTTGGAACGACAATCGTGTTTGTACGAGGTCATTCGACGATCAAAGCGATAGCCAATAAATAAATAGTTGATTTGCTTTCACAATAAATACCGAAAGGTCCCGAATAGTTCCGAAGGTATGCGACAGGGGGCGGTAGGGTCAACCTAACTAACGAGAACTAAGTACGTTTGCTTTGGATAGGAATTTTGTTTACCTCGTTCGACTGTTTGATTGATTTATATGTTTGTTTTGGAAATTATAGGGTGTATTTTCGAAATATCAATGGATGAAGCAACATAATTGGAAGCAAATTTTATAATAATATGCCACTGCTATCCTATGCAACAAGCTACGTAGAAGACTTCGATGAAGCCCAGCTCAAATTGCGGGTAGATGGCCAGGTTTCTAGTATTTCGTTGGTCCAAACTGAAAAAAGGAGAAAAACTAAGTTGAACGTTTGATTGATACTTTCTTTTTGTTGTCATTGCTGTCTATAGCCCTGAAAAGGATAAGACCTACTACAAAAATAAAGTCCGATAAATAAACTATAACTGAAAACATCGTGAGGAAACCGGCATGCCTGAGAGATATTTCTCAACAGCATGTGATGCTAAGTCAGAGGCCCATGGGCAGCATTGAAACTCTGACACCAGGTTAGTCACTAACCACACGAAGAAGAAGAAGTAAACTATAAAAAGGTAGTATACCATACTAAACACGCAATAAAATATTTTATATAGCATTGTAAACTCACTTTTTGTCAATATACATATAATATACGCATATATTTTATTAAAAAAGAAAATTGGTATTTTTTTTTCTTTAAGATTATAATATCCGAAACAGCGCCATCTCGATATTATTGTAAGAACTCCTATAAGCTCACGCTCCCTCACTTAAGCAACCCTCCTAGGTGGGTTGTGCCGTTCAATGGCAAGCCGCCTGAGGAATTATATTTGGCATCTCTCTCGGTGGTCACAATTCGTACTAATCTTTGCAAAGTTGTTTTTCTTTTTATCGTGATATTAAATGTTTTTTTTGTAATAAATATATATGCCCATATTAAATGAATAAAGAACCATAGGTGAGCATTGATTTAAATGTAATGCTGTGATTTATTACAAGTTAGGTAAATCTAATTTTCACCGCTAGAGGCCCTTTCCAGCAAATAGAAAAGGAAATAAAGCTATAAAGATAAGGAAACAACAACTTTCGTTAACATAATTTAAAAATAATCCCGAAACAAAAGAGGAATGTTTTCAATAAAAACTCTTTTCAAAAGTAATGTTTTATTAAAATATTATAATTCGAATTTCCGCCACTAGAGGCGCCACGGTAACGTGGAAGTTTTACGGCACGATTACCTACACTGGTTGTTTTTCTTAATAAATTTATCGTGCTTCCACGAAGTTGGCTCGTTTCGTGTCGGGCACATACCTATGTGTACCGTTGAGTTCTTCAATTATGAATCTGTTTTGTTTTATAAGGCGTTTGTTTCTTAGAAAAGTCAGTTACGAGTACTTCTTTGAATTTCCACGAAGTTAAAGAGATTTATTATACATATGCTCAGCGAACAGTCCATTAATGAGATAAACAGAGAAATATTGTGTAAGTAGATAGAAAGATATTAGGTATAAAGGCTCTTTAATAATTTACTTGACCTGTTTTATTCCATTCAACGTCATCTATTATATCCATACATAAAAATGAAAGTCGCATTTTTGTCTGTCGTCGTGCCTTCGCTATTCTTCTGAACTACGCAACTTATTTTGATACAATTTTCACCATCATTTAGAGAATTTATTCCGAAATGTTTATTTGTATATTACATTATTATTAAACTTACTTTTAATAAAGAAAATATTGATGTTTTCATAATTTATTTTGTCAAATCGTAAACACTGTGTCAGGCAGTGCTTGGTCGCTAGTTAGCAACATTGTAACTGATATTAAATATGTCGTGTAGAGGACACTTATTTCCAATCAAAGCGGGATACATGTAGGTGTATTATTTTTATGCCACTCAACGATTTTCTTTTGTTTCTGCCAAGTGGCCGAGAATCTATTTTTGAACAGTTATTGATTTGTTATAGACGCGACAATCACATTGATATGAAGACAATATTATGATTGTACACTATAGAGCAAAGAAATGATGGATGGACAGATGAAGATATGAGTAGGACAGGAGTGCATACCGAGATGACGGCTAATGGAGATGTATGGAAGAAAAAGTCATGTTGCGTCGACACCGGATAAATTGGGATAAGGGCGGGAAGATACTTTTCCTTTGTGTAGTAAAGTATTCGACTTCGCGAATCAACGGATTGTGAACCATTCACACTTTAAAATAGAAAAAAAACAACCGGTTTCGGTTGTTTTTTAAGCGACTTCAAAAACAGGACGAGGTTCTATGTTTTTTTTTGAAGGTCACCGATTTCTCGCCCATTTGTGGACCAATTCTTTTTTACTTGAAAGAGTAAACTCCTGAGATGGTCCCATTGGCACCAAGTCAAGAACTTATGACGGAATCCCAGGGAAATTTAAGGCAGCCCTCAAATGTTACAGGTTATTCAAATATTTTCGAAAGCTATTGAGACATTTGCGTATGGTCATCATCATCTTATGACGCTGAGCTGATGAAGGAAGGTACAACTCTATAACGTGTAGGAGTTAGGTGATTTCTGGTTTTAGAACAATGTATAGAGACTTGTTGATGTCGATAATTGATTTCTCTAGAGACAACAGAGTAAGTGCTACAAACTAGAAGTATTAATCATTTTAACCGACTTTAGGAAACGAAGGAGGAGGTTTTCAATTCGACGCGTGTTTTAAGGTATGTTTGTGAGTTTTGGCTCAGTAGATTAATTTTATGAGCACTTACTGCGCATATCACTATTATTTACATAGCAGATAGTGGTATTCGCATTTGTGTGAGAATTTAAAAAAAAAACCAACTCTACAAAGTGAAAAATAACCTTAATTTCGGTAGTCAGTGGCAAGAAACGAAAATATATACCGACACCGACTTCGAAAATTAAGGTTATTTCAGGTTTAAAAGAAACAACCGACTTCATTTGTTTTTTTTGTGGTAAAAAGTTTATTTTCCATTTTTTGTTTTACCTACACCAATTCGTATCTACTAGTTAACTTGCTACGTAAACAACAGTTACCTATTATACCTAAAGTACTATAATATCATCAAGATAAAAAGAGTGTATTAAATACGTATTATTGAAGCTAATTCAAAAACTGTTCAAGCTATAAAGTAAATAAAATTTATATGAGACCACCTCCGCAGTATGACCTACAAAACAAAAAACTTTTTTACAAAAAATAAAACCGACTTCCGAAACAAACACTACAAAGTGACAAATAATTTTGATTTCGGAAGTCGGTGTCTTCGGTTTTGTATTTTAATTTTTTGCCACCGACTTCCGAAATCAAAATTATTTGTCACTTTGCAGTGTTTGTTTCGGAAGTCGGTTTTATTTTTTGTAAAAAAGTTTTTATTTTTCACTTTTTAGTTGTGGTACCTACCTAGACAACCCCCCCCCCTGCCCCCCAAAATTTTAATACCACTACCTGGTATGTAAATTACAGTGACAGGAACTTATTAGAACATCGTCCACATATATTAAGTAGGTTATTTTTGTTGATTTTTCAAAAACCGCTTATTCGATTTCGATAAAATTTTGATGGGACCATTTGGGAAGTATATTCTTTCTAACAAAAAAAGAATTTTTCAAATCGGTTGGCAAGCAACGGAGTTATGCGCGAACAAACATAAAAAAAAAAAAAATACAAACATCCGAATTGAGAACCTCCTCCTTTTTGAAGTCGGTTAAAAAACAAATATCAAATCAATTCATAACTGGCGGAGTAATAACATACAAAACAAAACATACAGTCGAATTGAGAACCACCCCTTTTTTGACGTCTCGGTAACAAAAACACAAGTAAACAAAGACACAAAAAGCAAAGAAACGTATTTTTTAATTGGTTTTACTTTGAATTATTTGTTTGTTAAGGAAGCCTTGAAAACTGCACTGACATTCAAAAGAGTAGGTCGGGTCAATTGTTCACTTTGTTTACTTATTGCTCCCAAAGGTCTTTAAGACAAGCAAAGAAAGAACAGAATAGAAAACAGAACGTCTAGTAAAACATAACATCACGTGTTGTGTCCATAACAAGCAGTGGTGTACCCATAATAGGTACTGTAGAGCCTAAGTGAAACCTTATGTTGAACATTGCTGGTACATAACAGACAGCATTCGACCTTTGAAATTAATAGAATAGTTTGATAGGTATTTATAAAAGAAAACAACGGAGTTCTGAGGTAACAAACATAAAAAAAAAAAAAAATACAACCGAATTGAGAACCTCCTCCTTCTTTTGAAGTCGGTTAAAAAGAGGCTCTGTCACTAGCCGTGTGGTTGTATTATACAGGGTGGAATTTTGTAATCTCGTCATTTTAATGGATAAATCACGTCAATGATAATTATTAATTACTAACATAAGTTAACAGATGAATCATTGACTTATAGAGCTTTAACTTGACTCATCGAATTTACAAGTCCAGATTTCATGGTTTTCCTATCATTTAATTTATCTAGTTTGTTTGACAGATTTCGTCTTTATAATTGATCCTAACGATCGATGCAATAAAAATTACAGGGTGTACTTTTTGCAGATTTAAGTCGGTTCGATTCCAAGGTGTAGAAAGCTAATTTTTGGAAAACTTTAAATGCAGTTCTCTTTCTTTTCAAAAATAAAGGAATGTTTCTTTGAGTAAAATTTTCTATCTACAGTATTAAGAGTACTTTCCCTCCAGGTGGCATTACAAAATTCCACCCTGTATAGCATAGGAAATCCCTACAACACACGCAACAAAAGCTCTACCACTGAGCCCCCTAAGTGAAGGTCCGCCTGACTTCCACCATACCTACACTCACAATTCGTCACTTATATTTAAATACCACGAGAGGCGTGTGTAAGTGTATTGCCATCAACCGGCCACAAATCCAACCCTCGAGCTTTTTTTGCGAAATTCGTAATGAAAACCTAATGACACTTTGGCCAACCTACGAATCGAACCCAGGACCTCATGCTCAGCAATAGCGCTTGCGACTGCCAGCCCAACGAGGCAGTCAAGTCAAGTGGAACATGACTTTACAAAACGTAGGTATTACCTATATGGACTCCGCGTAATTATATTACAGTGTCGTTTAAACAGAAGCCTTATTTGTTATTTAAAGAATTATTATTATTCCTTGATTCTGAGTCTCTTTTACGTTTTTTACATGATGACGCGCTCTGTTAGTTCATCAAGCTGAATTTTATTATTTTCTAATGTTTTATTTTCCCTCAAACTTGTTGCTTTGTGTTTTTTCTTTGCATCAAATTTCTAGCAAATAAACGTCGTATTTTCTTTCGTTCTTAATTGTAAATAGTGTTTGTCTCGTAAGTGTATGCCATCAACATAGAAAATATTCATGATAAAACCAGGGAGGCTTACGTCAGATGACCAACAAAAACCGCCCTTCATGCTTCGACATAAAGACGCCGTTCCTGATTTGAAAAATGTTCGGTTGACTAATAAGCATTACCAAAAATCAAACGTCACTCATTGCTGAAAACTTTGATTTAAGTCTGCTTTCAAATATTCGTGACCTTAATTTCAATTTGATTTAAGTAATTAAGTCATTGACTGCCACGCAGCAGACACAATAGAAAAACTATTGTTTGTCGGACACACGGTGACCGCGTTGGCGTTCAACGTGTTAATTAAAAAATATTTTTGTTACTTTTTACACCTTTTTTTTTTTTTTTTTTTAAGGCTGGGAAATCATCCAATGACTTCTCCCGCTCTGGGTGGAGCGGAAGGGAGTGTCAGACTCTTACTGACTAAAACCCATCCATGTTCCTTCCGTAGCCCTTTATGTTCCGGGGTAGCGGTAACCCTTTCGGACAATCCCGCTTACCCGGCAGGCTTGGCCCTGAGGGGCCCCTTCATATGCTGACATCTCTTTGAGGCGCGCGTGGAATACTTTTTACACCTAAACTATCGAATCGATGATCATGAAATTTTGCATAAACTTTTCAGGTGCGTAGAAATGGACATGGAGGAAACCAACCATAACGTTCTTATGACAATAGATGGCGCCACGTGTTTGTTCCGTTCTGAGCCCACGATTGGAACGGTCAAATAACAAGCAGAGCACAAACCGAATGAAACGAAATGTCAACGGAACTTTTCCTGTTGTCGAATTTTTGATGCCCTTTGATTATTATACATATTATTTCTGTACATATTATTATGAATATTTAGCTTTTAAGTGTAAATAATTATGTAATGAAATAAACCGAATTGATTATCAAATTCAAAATTAACGCAAGTGGAGCCGCAGCCAAAAGCTAGTTTAAGAAGCACAACCGACAGATTCTTTTTTCGAACTTAACAGTAAAGAAGGGGTTTCATTACAGAACACAATTTATGTCAACTAAAATAAAATTCTAAAAATAACTTTTGTTTAGCAAAATGTCTCGTGTTTATGGCTTTTCTCACACTTTTAGCTTAATTTAAGGAAACTTAACCACCCTTGGCCACTAAGCTCAAAAATAATTTTAACAAGGGACTTCCTCAACTCATTTTTATATTTAGTCAACAAAGAGGTTATTTAACGATAAAGGTAAGTTAACTAAAGTTAAAAGTTTTACAAGAGATTAATGCGTGTTTGTAACAATTTTTTTTTTTTTTTAAGGCTGGGAAATCAGTGTAAGGTTTTTGAAGAGTACTATTAACGACCTCCCTGGGAAGGAAGTATGAGTTTTTTGTGTTTTTGTGTACTTTTGTTGACTTTCGTGTATATGTATAATATATATTACCCATAAAAATCAAAAACTTAGTCCATGGGACCAACTCTGAAATACGAAAAAAATATCATCTGCTCCATACATTTTGACGAATCATGCGAAAAATGTATGTATTTATTTAATATAGTTCCATAGTCAAAGTTGTTCATTTTGATGAGTATAGTAACCGCTAAAAGTATGTCCCTCGTTTAACCTAACACACGGTACCGATCCGATACCGTGTGATTTTTATTTTTTTAACATACCTACATATTTATGTTTAACGTTATTGACATCGCCATTTGCATCGAAATATAATATAATACGACTAAATTCTACGGTCAAGGTTTTCACACCCGTACTATTACACAGCCAGTACACAGCCAGGAAAATTAATTGTTGACCTAATTGACACTTCACTCAATTTGCCGTGTTACAACTGACATAAGAATGACAGTTATGATTTGATAAACAGTCAACTTAAGCTGGTAGTCAACTTTTTTTTTAACAATAAATTACGCGACTGTACAGAGGCCAGCAAGTTATCCAAATCTGTCAAATTTCTTTGAATGATTTTCAACTTTATTACAAAATAATAAGGTTCATTTTCAATTGGGAAAATTTGACAGTTAGGGGTAGCTTGATGTGCTGGCGTCTGTACATCTCAGGTATTCTCTCGCCGCCACCGCTGGTCCAAAAATATATTGGCCAGTCGGTCCTAAAATAACCACTGACCTTGCTGCATGGTGCGGGGGGGTGCGGCGCGGAGGGTGGGCTGCGCGGGGCATTCGGCAGCTGCAGCAGATGACGGATGCTGTACCCTTGCCGGGACTTGCGTGACATTCTGAAGAAGATAATAAATTGTGAGCTACTGGAAAAAGTCATTCTACTTCTATTGTTAAAATGACACTCAATTTTATGAACAAAAATTATCGACTTGTCAAAATAAAAAGAAAATCAAGGCTTGACATTTTCTTAGGGATTTTTTTTAATTCGTTTAAAAAACCGAGCCTAAGCAGGTAATAGTAAGTTAAGTCACTAATGTTTATCATCTATCTTCATCCTTGTTTACAAAGTACGCACGCAAACTTAGCTAATTAGTTTCCATTTGATAGTGTTATTGTTAAGTACGGTCGTCTTCACATATCTTATATATATAATTCTTCTGTGCGTGTGTATGTCACTGAACTCCTCCTAAACGGCTGGACCGATTTTAATGAAATTTGTTGTGTGTGTGTTACAGTGGCTTTGAGGATGGTTTAGATTTAAAAAAAAAAAATTAAAAAAAAATTACAAGGCGGAACGAAGTTCGCAGGGACAGCTAGTAATTTTATAAGTCATGTATTCAAAACATTGTAAAACATTTTGAAAGAGTAGCGGTGGAGTTTCTTGCCCATTCGTCTCCATACGAAACTACCTTTTGGAAGGGGCGACTAGAATCAATTCTATTTCTTGTTCATTCTGACGGTCAAAAGTGCTTGTACTCGTACCTATTTGAAATAAATGATTTGCCTTTGAATTTGACTAACTGTAAGTCTTATTACCACTGAGTTTTATTCGCCATTTCTTCTTAGTGATTGTAAAACTGGAAATGTCGACTCAATCTAGCTTCTTTCTTTAGATATGGCGTGTAAAAGCGAAATCAATATTATATTTACAGAATAAACCATTTAATTTAATATAATTGTGAATCTATTTTTTCCTTATCTTGTTCAAGGCTGTAACCAATATGAGACAATACTTCGACAATAAATCTGCCTGAGGTGGTACTTAGCGATGCCAGCGAACTCCAACAAATCAAAATATACATACAGAAGAGCTCGTGGCTAATTAATAACAGCCGCACGGATCCATCAGGTTAAGCTACGCTTGCCGGGGTTGGTCCGTGGATCTTTACATACCGAGATTCCTCCGTGCCTCAGAAAGTACAGAGGCCAGCACATCAAGTTACCACAATCTGTCAAATTTCTTTGATAGTATTTCAACTTTATTACAAAGACATAAGGTTCATTTTTAATTGAGAAAATTTGACAGTTAGGGATAGCTTGATGTGCTGGCGTCTGTACGTTAAACCGTTGTTCCCGGCTGTCATTCGTGGATCTTTGACAGACGTAACAGGTTGTCAGAAGCCCGAAAATTTTACATTCAGTCTTAACACGGTATCGTATTATCCAATATCGCTTTAAATACAGTTAATAAAAAAAAACAAAAAGGCTTATTAGCAACCAAATATGTTACAAACTTATAAAGAGCTCTGCCTCCCGAACTAGGTGTAACCTGTATTTCAGTAGGCAAATATAGCTGCTGGTTAGACTGGAAGCTGACCTTAATATAGGTGGGAAAAGGTTAGGCAGATTGAATCAATTCTACATATCCCCTGCCACCTCATCTTGTATGAGTATGAAACGTTTTGTCATCGACTCTGCCCTAGTTGGGTACTAGGAGCGCAACAGTCAAGGTCGAGGCGACTGAGAGTAGTTTATTGTTGAGACTCACAGTTAGATACAGAGTGAACTCGACTAAGTCTGTTCAGAATCTCATAATATACAATGAAATATATACATAAAATTTGTAATTTGTATGCCGACGATACGAACGTCTTAGGAATTTAATTACTTCAGCATTAGTGAAAGGAATATTTATATAAAATAATATTGTGGACGTGCTCGTTTTTCTTAGATTTGCCTTGAATTTTACCGGCGCGTACTCTTTAAGCTTTAACTTTGACTCAGCAAAATTAGTTTGATATAAAATATTCCCCAGACAAAGCTTTTATAATAAACACAAGGTCAACTATTTAATTATAAGTAATTAACTGCCACATGAAAGTAAGAAAAGATTTTATTTATAACCAAATCATTATATTGAAAGAAAAAACCTCAATGTTCCTCGTTATCTATTTTTCATAGATTAGGTACCGTACCTCCTCAAAATGTATCGTACCGAACTGATCATAAATAATTGAATTTCGAAGGAAAATGTTAAAGTAATATTTACCTTCATTTATATTCATTAAATACAATAATAAAGTAGGCTACGGATCTATATCGAAGTGTCTAGCGATGTATGCAAAAATGTATCTTAACATCAGTGACATAAAATTAATTTTACAACAACAGCTCGCGTCCTATCTACGGAGTTCATCTAAGTTATCCGCGCCATTGGAAACTGAATTCAGTTGCTCTATCAATAAGGTTTAGTTTGGCTTTGCGTTAGTTTTGGAAGTAATAAGCATGAGTTGAATTTGACTTAAGAACTTGCTTTCGAACTAGTGTAACGTTATCAATGAGGTAATTTGTATTGTTGAGCTTGTTAACTTGTTATACAAATAAAATAAGTTTACGTCAATTTATCGGCAACTTCTTTACTTATAACCTTGTTCGGATAAACATAAATGTTTGAATAGACATTTAACAAGAATATCATGAACATACAAATAACAAAAGTTGAAAAATAAAACATATAATAAAGCTGTGATAAAGGATTCAGTGACCTAAAAGTAACTAAGTTTTGTAAAAGTACCTACTTCTCGTATTTCAGTTATCATCTCTTAATGTAGGTATCCAAAACTTCAAAATTAAGACTTTGAATACAAATCAAATCAAAATCAATCTAAAGTCATTTATTCAAACTAGGCTGAAAATCAGCACTTTTTGAAGGTCAAATTTACATAAGACAGTCCCCCAAAAACGCGCAAATTATTTAAATAACCTTAATCCATATTTAGCTTTTAAATGTAAATATGATTTTATTAGTGTTAGATTATAAGTTTAAATAAAAATTACTACACAATAACCTTAACACATGATATGATTGCATATTTTACAAGCATTGTATTGTAGATTTTCAAAGGCCGTGAGTCAAATCGTTCCGACCTCGTGCCGCTGTTCAGCGGCACGAGGTCGGAACGATTTGAAAACTTGTAAGTCGATGCTAAGCGTGGAGTTCTCCACGCTTAGCATCGACTTACAAGTTTTCTCAAAAAATAAATTATTTAAGCACCTAGCTGTACTAAAAGACATTTCCCCGAAACTGCATAACAACCTGGTAACATTTTTAAACGTCACTGAAATCTAATTTAGACATTATATTATTTAAAACATCATCATCTACCTAGCCTTTTCCCAACTATGTTGGGGTCGGTTTCCAGTTTAACCGGATGCAGCTGAATACCAGTATTTTACATGGAGCGACTGCCTATCTGACCTCCACAACCCAGTAACTGGGAATTACGATACCCCTTGGTAAGACTGACTGTCAGATTTTCGGGATTCTGACGACCCGTAACGACTGTCAAAGATCCACAAATGACAGCCAGGACCATTGGCTTAACGTACTTTCCGAGGCACGGAGGAGTCTCGTTATGTAAAGATGGTCACCCATCCACGGCCAACCCCGGCAAGCGTAGCTTAACCTGATGGATCGACCCGTGCGGCTGTTTGTACTTAGCCACGAGCTCATCGCTTATTTAAAACATATGACAGCAAAAATAATCTCAGATATTCGTTTTCCTTGTGCCTAATGCTGAGCGTCATCTTTCATGAGAAAAGTTTCAATATCGCACTAAATCTCCATTGATGGGTCTACATGAAAAACATATTGTATCCAAAAGTTTTTCACCCTACAGACACACCACAAAAGTAATAAATACTGCAGCACGAAATTATTATCTACACATACTTCACTATATCTATCTATCTCTCTCTCTTTCTCTCTTTCTACATATAGATATTATTTATACAGGTTGTATTTTAGATGGAGCAGTAAGGGCACGTAAATTAATAGTCGTCTTACAAGAACACGGTCTTAGGACACTGTCCTTAACTTTTTAAGATGTTTTGGTCCGCATTCACAGGTTTGACAAGAAAATCGGCAGTTTTCAACTAAAAAACTTCTTGAGATGCCGATCGATCCTGTCTCTTATAAAGATAAAAAAAACTCTATTGGACCAACTAAGGTTTGAGTACTTGAAAAGTGAGAAATCGCAAAACGCTTTTGAAGTGAAACTTCTTTATCGGGGTTGGAAATAAATTTAGTGTAACATTTTTTCGTTACGCGTCACATTTTTCCGTTACGCGCCATCTTCTTCTTATCCCTACCACGCGTGATTCGAAGTATACTTTCTCCAGCGGAGTAGGGATTGGTATTACAATAACAACAACAAACAACAACAACAACAAACAACAACAACTACAACTACAACAACAACAACAACAACTTTATCTAATTTAACTTTATTTAACCAATTTCTGTAAAGTTGCATATAGTAAATTATTTTTTGAAAAATAACGTCATAAAGAAGTTTCACTTCTTACGAGTGTACGCTAGTACACGCACACATTTTTTTTTTTTCATGCATGTTGTAGGAAATGAGAATGCAACTTCCTTTGTTACTATAGTACAGGCCGAAAATACACAAAAACTTCAAATTTCGAACGAACACGCGTGATAGATTTATTTTGTTTTAGAACAATATTATTTAGATTGTTTGTTGCTTTGTAAAAAGTTTTCCCATACAAACGTTTTTTTTGCGATTTTTCTAGTGAACAGGCTTTATTAACGTTTCCCATACAAATCTAAAACTTCTAAACGCATATTCATTCGAAGTTAACATTCTTAATAATGTTTGGATAATCTGTCCATCACAAAAAAAAAAAATGGAGTTTCTTTTCTACGTAGTATCAGGAAAAAAAATTGTGAAAACTACCAATTTTCATGTTAATGCAAAATATCTTATACTAGTCTATTCAAAAGTATCAAAACGTTAAACAAATATTTTTCGACAGCTGCACGCACAGAATATTATGTTGGTAGCGCGTGCGTCATTGCCGACGCAACAGAATGTTCCCTTTTTTTATACAATTTATTAATAAAAATATTTAATCTCTTTTTTCTCGTCGGCTTTCGTTGAAAACTAAAGCTGAGGGTCTGTCTTACAAAGGGCTATGCTAAATCAAAGCCGTTTTGCGTGAATATGACGCATGTTTTCCCCTCATTTTTTTTCGCGTTTATGTCCTTTCTTTGCCTTATGTTTAACGCAAATAAACGTATTTTCTTTTTTTGATTTTCTTTCCCCTAAGAACAGTTTTCAGTATGGATGATATTCAAAACTAACAACAAACATAACTATCCACATCATCTATTTGGAGGTACAAAGTTATTCAACTCCGACATCCGTGTGAAACTTATCAAATGGTTTCGGCACTAGTGGGTATATCGATATCAGCAACTACCAACTGAACTATCGATAAGGACGGCCCGTACCGAGAAGTTGAATCAAAGGGTATTGACTATTGACACAGTTTGTCGATAATTTACTCACGACTATTATGTGTTCTAAGAATATGATGTATTTCTAGTTTGTAGGCTGTAATCGATAGGGTTAGTAACATTCGGTTGGCGAAGAAAGAGTCACGGGTCTAATAAAAACTGTTAGGAATCTCTACATAGTATAAAACAAAGTCGCTTCCCGCTGTCTCCCCTTTGTAAGCTTAGATCTTTTAAACTTCGCAACAGATTTTAATGCGGTTTTTATCAATAGATAGAGTGATTCAAGAGAAAATTTAATACGTACAGAGGCCAGCACATCAAGTTACCACAATCTGTCAAATTTCTTTGATAGTATATCAACTTTATTGCAAAGACATAAGGTTCATTTTTAATTGAGAAAATTTGACAGTTAGGGATAGCTTGATGTGCTGGCGTCTGTACTATAGTTTAACTACTTATATCTAGCTGTTTACTATTTTTAGCTACGGTTTAACTAGCCGGGACGGGTTGCTAGTAAAATTAATAAAGAGACTCATCTACACGACAAAGAAGAAGAAGACGCAAGAGCCTACATTTCACGCGAACGTCGTCAGCATCGTATGTGCACGTATTACCGAGGCATAGAGTCCAAATTAGCAGAGCCACGATTTGTAAAAGCGGTTCATGGGCAATCTAAGGATTCAACGCTTTGAAACTAGTACAAAACAACGTAGTTGTAATAAAACCAAAAGAACATCCAAGTTTTTAATACACCTACTTTTCAAAGTGCTTGTAAGTTTTCAAGAAAAATAACAAGATTAACATTTTATAATCCAATCACGAGACTTTACTAGTATTTTATTACTCTATTCTCCCATTTTTAGGGTCCCTCTGACCTTATATTATGCAAAATCTAAATTTTACAACCCACTCATGAATTATCCAATAAAATCGAAGCCATACTGTTTACGCTTGCATAATATCGCTAAGTCACGTATATAAGACAGTTGTGTAGCCAAGACCCATTTATTGTTCAAAGCAAATAAAAAGAAACGGAGCAAAATGTACTAGAACAAGTGAAAACTGACTCGACAGCGCCGAGCACTTGTACAAAAATAAAACTTAACTGGATAACAATAAAGTTCGTTTTCAATTGAGTGCATGAATGGTGGTTGTTACGTTATAAATGGCTCGAGTTATTAGGGTTTAATTCAGGAGCTAGGAGTAAATTGTAAATGTGTTTGAATGTATAACATACTATACAATTAAATATGTTGTTACTGTGAGCTTTCAGGTTTCAGGGAACTTGTTACTATTAGTAGAATTATATAATCTTTTTATATGTCGTTGTGTAAGAATCATGCTTGTAGATTTGTATCTACTTATTAGTCTATATTTAGGCTTGTATTGTTCTGTTTATTTATATGGCAGCCCTGACGGTGTATTCCTTTGTCTCTATTTTTAGAGTGCCTGAAGTGGCCGGGGTGGCTGCATTTTATATTTTCGTTGAAGCGTAAAAAGTTTAAAAATAAGGGCTGTTTAATGTGTTGTTAAATAACGCGTTAAGAAAGGCGAATATTTGAGCTGTAAATCAAATAATATTTAAATCCAAAGTACAAGTTTTCAAAGTTACTCGTTTATACTTATGTAGGTTTGTAAGTATGATCATAAAGGAAAGCAGACAATGTACTCCCATAAAAGAAAATTAAACGAGAAAATATGCTTTTAATAAACGAATCCTTTGTTACTTTATTACGCAACAGTCAACACAAAAGCGTACCTATACGTTAACAGAAAAACGAATCCTAAACAAATACAATAAGCAAACAACATAAATGTACATAAAACTTGATATATTATAATTATTCGAGCGCTCAAAGCTAATAACGAGCTCGGATATCGGAGGCAGATCCAATCGTGCAACTGTCAAAACTGTGATTGTTACCCATCGTAGCTAACATCTGACAATCGATCCACACACCTATAAGCACAGCTGCAGACTACGCCATTTTGAAGTGCTTATTTCCATTATAACATTGTACTAACTACACTGAAATGTTCTACAAAAGTTCGCGTTTTGCTTCGTGAAGTCCAGAACTTTCAACTCAACAGAATACACCAACTCCCCAATTGGCATTACGCGAAAACAACATTTATTACAAGCGGGTACAGATTGAATTAGTCCGCGGTAGAATTCCGCTTACAACTTTGCGCAAATACGCCAAGTTCAAGTTATCTGAAAAGTTATTTAACAAAGTTTCATAGCTTTCTTAGGTTGCGTGCGAGATTGGGCTCTAAGCGGAGGAGATTAAGTTAATTATCGTTTGGAGGTTGGATAGAACGTGGGTCCTTTCGGAACCGAAAGCCATCTGCGTTATCCCATCGAGAGCCGTGACTGTAGAAAGATTTTCCTTCTACAATGGACTGAAACTGGGACCGGTCGCTGAAATGACTTTGTAATAGCGTCCTCAATAAAACGACCCAATATCGTGGGCTTTTTATTTTATTTATGAGATAGTTGGACAGGACTTTCGTTACTAAATAAATGTTTACGTAAAGGATAAAAGGAATGTGCGTATCTGAGAATGGATCAATCGGTAATAGGCAAAACAAGTCCTGAATGTTGTTTACAAGCTAAGATAGGTACTAGTCTTGGCAGTAAAGTCAATAAACCAAGATCTGTTGTGAATAACAACGTCGAGTTTCACTTGCGGCTATTGTAGAACGTTGGGCACAGTACCTCTATGATTTTATAATCTCTCGAAGTTTTAATGAGCTCAATTTAGTCTTCAAAAGCTGATACACGCGTTAGTTTAATATGCTTAGAGTGTACTCAGCTTAAGTACCGTTTATATCTAAAGCAAATCGACTGGAATCGTTGTTACTAAATCTCAGTTTTAGAAATCGATTTAAGTAAAATAATTTAAATATCTATAAATTTAAATAAATTAAAGATGTTATTGGCCATATTAAACCTCCTAACAAGGTTAGATTCTCCTTAAATATGATTTCAAAATTCCTTTTCCAAGAGGCTTCATAGCTTGTGCCGAACGCGGTACGATTCTAAGAAAATTAAATCGTTTGATGTAATAAGAACATTATTTGTTTATTATTTTATTTAAGAGGCATTAGGGAAATTGTATTCGTCTGGCGTTTTCTTTATTAAGACGCTCTGTTTTCCTTCCTATCATATATTATCGTCTTAAATCACATCAGCAATGAATACTATTATATTTTGCCCGATTAATGACTCATAATCCCGTTTATATCACGATTCTGACAATAAACATGCCATTTCTAGTTTTATCTCACACAAAAACACAACATTGGCTCAGTTTCGAATGATTTCCACTTCATATATGTAGTTATAGTAACTCGTAAACACTTTTTGAGCAAAACTTTTCACTGACACAACTTTTCTACCGGCCACATAAACTAGTGAAACAAACTTTTCTACTTATCACCTGTCACTTATTGGAGTGCCTGATCCATAAGCAAGGTCACAACAGAGCTGCGAGCGTCCTCCTCCTCTCTGTTGCCAGAAGTAAACACAAATTTCAAGAGCATCCAAGGCACGTCAGACGAGTTACACTTCAAAACAATATCTCAAATGAACACAAACACTCGTATCCAGCCTCCTCACAGTCACAATAACACTAGAACACCAACTCCGAGTCAGAATACGGTCTTTCGTCTTTCAGAATAACCTCAAAACATCTTACTGACACTCCGCGGCCCACAGGAATTAATAAAAAGTTTCTTTATAAAACAAGTGGGTTGTGAGCATGTTCCAAAATGGCGGAACTTTGCGTTAACTTCGGAACGTAGAGCGACGTGAAGTTGTAGGGTGCGCGACTTGTGCCGCGCGCGGTACAGTTGCGCAGCAAAGACTAACTTTTCTCGTTGTAAGTTACATATAAAACTTGTATACACTTCTTTTGGCACATGTTAACACTTGAGTAGGTCACAAAAAGTGATTTGGAACACATGAGTATAGACAAAAGTAGTTTTAATTGCGTTTTTGAAGAGTTAAAAAGTGGTATAACCTCGTAGCGCTCCTGTACTGCACCGCGAGCCTCGTAGTCGACAGGGGTTCGGTCGGGGAAAATCAATAACTTACGGCCGACTCTCTCCGCCGCTCTCCGCGTTTAATCATACACTTTGTGAGCAAAACATTAAAACTTGTCCGTTTGTTTGTCGGAGGCGGATCGTTGTTCGAAGTGAAGCGGGGGGTGGAGCGGGAGCGAGCGGAGCGATCAGCGAGAGCGGTCGGCGGCGACGGCTCCCGGCTCTCGACTTAGCCACTTCGCGGAGTTTACTTGCGACAAAGTTTTGCGAGGTGTTCGTACAAAGAAGTACGTTTATGTACTGCAATGTGAGGAAGATTGGCGTTTCCCCGCTCCCTGCGCGGACTGCCACAAGTTTGCTGCATTGTTATCGCTGACCAAGTTCAAATTAAAACTTTCTTTACAAGTTTGCAGTTGACGTATTGGACTAGAAGACGTAGCGCACCACTCACAAATTACTGTTTTCCTATGTAGGTAAGTATTTCATGTAGATAAGAGAGTTTTCCTTATACAGTAGGTCAGTGTAACCTCAGTGTTCATGCGTTTGGTGTTCAACAAAACAAATGCTGTTTGGTGAGTCACCTAATAAATGCTTTCTCATTTACATAACTTTTGTGTGTTGGGGGTGATTGCAGCATAATTTATGTAACTATGAATAATGCCTTTTAGAATGCGGTGGGTATAGAGTATAGAATATCAAATTCGATGCTTTAAAAAGCTATAAGATCAAAAACAAACATTACAATAAAAACTTTTTTGTTAATTAATTTATTTATAATACTAATAACAACGGTCACAAATACAATATAAAGACACATAGAAAAGAAAATATTAAATTCAGGTAGAAAAACATAGAATTAAAGTTATATAATAAAAATTACCGTACAAAATTCATTATCAAACAAAACGAACCCTTTCAAAGACAAGGAAAAACAAATAAGTCGTTACTTAAGTCAAAAGTCACCGGACCACTTTAGCAAAGACTGTCTAGAGTGATTTGATTCCGTAAGTAGTGTAAACAAGTTTTGTCCTTAGATGGCTCCCACACCCCCCGACACTCCTTTTATACGAATTATCCATAGAATTGTGAACAAACAAATCTCATGACCACTTTAACTTGACCTCCTGCGACCCCTTCTATGTTGTGACAATAAACTCAGCTGACATGAACAAATACAAATTCAAAGGTCTTAATAAATTGGATTGTTGAGTTGCCCGATTAGTTGTGCTACTCGTCCAGCTTTGGTAGGAGCTCTTCGTAGCACAATTCCCGGGGTGGAGTATTAACAAGTATTTTACGAGATAAATAAGTTAGCTCGAGATACTGTTGATGTTTGTTGCGAATAAGTCGAGCTATATAATTTAGGTTTATAATTTTACTTAAGATGTACGCTCGTGATGGTTGGTTATTGCGAAATTGTTTTATTGGTATTTACTTCGAGGATTTCTATTTAATGATAATACTTTTTAAAGAATTATATCTAATTTTTTGACGTTCAAAAGTGCCTTTTTGTTGCTCGAGAGTGCCTTTCTTGTGCCTATTTGAAATAAATGCTTTGACTTTGACATATTTTCTTGCATTGATCTGAGTACCTTTAGTGTAGTACAGAAATATATCTTTCTTGTTTCATGTACGGTCGCCAGCGCATCAAGTTATACCAAACTGTCGAATGTCTCCAAATGATTTTAAACCTTATAACGTTGACTATAAAGTTTAAAAACGATTGAGAAATTAGACAGTTTGTGGTAACTTGATGTGCTGGCGGCTGTACCTAACTTTATTTATTTATTTAATACTTTAGGCAAAGAAATGTATAGAGGCGGACTTAATGCCAAAGGCATTTTCTGTCAGTCAAATTTTGGGTTATGCAGACACAAACAGTAAAGAAAGACCAATAGAAACATTAAGGAATATATATTTAAGTATAAAAGCACATATATATAAACTACAAATACAATAATATAGACATAAAAATATTTAATTTGACTGACACTCTCCTCTCTCCGCTTTCTCCCTCTCATTTTCAGCACGTGCAATACGAAAATAGCTCATAACAACGTAGTAATAAGGTTATCTAGTTAGCAAGGTGGAAACTACCCAACAGGATGCATCAGAAATACTTAACCCTATTGCTGCCACGTCAGGCACACAAGCCTGATGCTCGTGGAGATTTAACCTTCAATATTTTTAGTCTGGTATTTAGTATCATCATTCGTAGCACACATAACATAAGGTCCATTATTTCATGTTTTTTTTATCCCAGAGAATCACTTATAAATTTAATAACATTAACATTGATACATAATGGAAATTTTGCTTTGTTTTGTCCGTTCCACCCGTTTATAATGATGCAGGGTAATGTACTCGAATGAACAAAATGAGCTTGCTTTCAATGATATATATTGTTTCGTCATTTTAGGCCTGATTTTTCAATCGTCAGAGGAAAAAATATGACAAATTGACAGTTTTTGGATAAAAAATATGTCAAACCGCCATTTTTATTCTTCAGATAAAAGTGATTGAAAAATCGGTGTTTAATGAAATATCGGGAGTATTACAGGCATCTATTAAAAAAGTAAATGTAACCTTTTAAAAAAATGGTCTAGTAAGGCCAATTTTTTTTAAAATTATAAACAAGTCCTTCAACGCAAATACACATATAAATACCTCACACAGCAGAATACTTTCTTTTTCTACCAAATTAAGTACAAAAACAAACTTTCTTTGTTATAAGTACTTTTGAAAGAAACAACCTAACAGAAAAAACAAATTGTCGTAACTATGCTAATCAATCACAACATAACTATATACGCTATCCTTTTCTCAACGTTGTTGTCGAGTAACCTGTGTTACCCTCAACCACCCACTCCCTCGAGCTGCTCCGCGCTCCATAATACCTGAAGCCTTGAAAATTTTCCGCTAGCTCGCAGAGAGATCTAATAATAGTAAAATATAAAATCTGTAATGACTGGGCGACTGAAATAACTTTCTTCCCTTTTAAACCTTTTTAGGCTTAGTACGTTCTTTTAAAAGTATAATAAGGCGAGAGAAATTAAGTCCTTTGTGCGGTTGAGACACTTGTCTTAATCTAATATTTAAAAAAAAGGCCTACTCCATTCAATTTTTTCAAAACACGTTTGAGAATATTATAGATTATAAAATTCAGGTATTTTTTTTAAACCATGCTATATTGAACTTAACAGAAACTAAATAAAACTTACGTGAACATACAACATTACCTTTAAAACTTCAGGCTTATCTTTAAGTGTTCATAGTTCATACTTAAAGTTTTAAGTAAAATATTAGAGTTTTATGTTTACGTAAGCTAGATAAAGTACGTTTAAGGTAAGTAAATTAATTCATATATATATAATGTTAATCTTATCATATTTATATTTAAAAGCTAAATATTCATAATAATATGTACATAATAAATCAAAAAGCATCAAACGTTTTAGTTCATTAAAAACGTTGGACATTAGAAAAAGGAATACCAATTTGATACAAACTTTTTTTGTTCTTGGGGCTATCTAAGGGACGTGTCGTGTTCAATATTGAAGATGAAAAGAATATTTATGTCTTTGGTAGTTGGAAACCTAATTTAGTGTGCTAAAATTTGAACAAAATACGACAAAAATTTATCATTTTCAAGTAGGTATCTATCAAAAAGGACACAGTCTTATTCCATGATAAGACTGGTTGTCCTACTTTTTTGCTTCTGACTAACCCTATCAAAGATCGACGAATGGTAGCCGGTACCAACGGTTTAACGTGCTTTCCGAGACACGGAGAACTCTTGAAAATATTTCTGAAATCGCAAAAAAACAATCAGCTGTTCCCTACATTTTGACGAGTTATGCGAGCATATTGTATGGATTTTTTTTCGCGATTTCAAATTTGTTCCCATAGTAAAAGTTGTTCATAATGATGAGTACAATGACCTCTTAAAATACTGCCCATGAATTCAATTTCATAAAGAAGGTCGCCCATCCTCAGACCAAACGCGGCAAGCGTAGCTTAACCTGATCAATCGACCTGTTCGGCTGTTATTACTTAGCCACAAGTTCCACATAGGTAACAATAGTTAATTAATAACTCTCCCTTACAGCTGAGTTACCGTGGTAACGTATTACCTTCAGGTGATTCATAGAGCGCGGAATGATGAGAACCTACTGAAGCCTTGTAATATTCCATCAGCTTTCAGATTGCTTTCAATTTATTGAAAGACTAATTTAATTTGTGAAGTATTCTAGGTAGATATCTAATTCTGAAGTAGTCAGTTTGTGGGTTTTATCATTGCGATTTGCGTTAGATCTGAGCCAAGTTAACTTGAGATAGAAATTATTTAAAATGTTTTTGATATTTTATTGAAGAAGAATTAACATGTTTTCACTTTTTTCGATAAGATTTTTTCTTTGATTTGCAGCCCATCAACTCTATCTACAATATAGGTACAGAGGCCAGCACATCAAGTTACCACAGTCTGTCAAATTTCTTTGATAGTATTTCAACTTTATTGCAAAGACATAAGGTTCATTTTTAATTGAGAAAATTTGACAGTTAAGGATAGCTTGATGTGCTGGCGTATATACATATAAACACTAGCTTTTTCACGCGGCTTCGCACGCGTTAAAGTCGTAGTAAAACAATTCCCCTTTCCCTATATTGTGAAAATTTCCTGCTATCTTTGGAATATCTAAATTCATATACTACATTTTACGACTTCGCATTAGAAATCTAGAAATTATCAGTGGTTCTCTAATATATTAAGCATGTTATTATATATTTTGTATATATAATAACATGCTTCCTTCCTTCCTCTTGAATCACTCTCTATTAAAAAAAACTGCATCAAAATTCCTTGTGCAGTTTTAAAGATCTAACCATACATACGTACAGACATTAGGACAGACGCGGGAAGCGACTTTGCTCTAAACTATGTAGTGATAACACAAAAACATTACTCCTTGTTGCCCCGAAAGGTTAAGCAAAAGTGTACCCATATTAGTTACGGCCATTATTCACCAGTCATGTTTAAGTCCCATGTAATAGGGGGCTAGCGTAATGTGACTCCGGACTGCTACCTAACCCAGGAAACGATTCCAGGACCTCTTGCTCGGCAGTAGCGCTTGTGACCACTAGGCCAACGAGTCAGTTTAGAAGTCATGTACTATATTAAAGCGAACGTAACTTGTCTGTTTGTCTATCACACTTTCCACGCCTTAACGACTGAACGAATCTACAAGTTGTAATTTAACCGTTAAATGTTGTTTGTACCCCATAGCTTCATAAGAACAAGAACAACTTTGACAAGTTATGCGAACATAAATGTAGGGAAAAACTGATTTTTTTTCACGATTTCAGGTTTGGTCCCATAGTAAAAGTTGTTCATAATGATGAGTACAGTGACCCCTTAATAGGTAATGCATTATTTAAGTTGCATCTAGTATATGAAATTTGGCACACAAATAGACCATAACCTCGGTTGGGACATAGGATACATGAAAGTAAGTGTACGTTACCTAATAATAACTAAACCAGTGAACCGCGCTTTGTAAAATTTGACAGATAAATCGCCTGGAGAAGACCATGGGCTATCTAAATTTCATCCTGGAATATTAAAAATGACAAACTTTAAAATATTTAGAACATTTAAGAGAATACTAACTACAATCATGATTTGTCTAAATAAATCCCTACTGAATTAAAGCTCATAATAGGTAAATTTAAAACAAAACGGCTGACTACCTGAAAATTCGCAAACCTTTAATACAATTTCGAAAATATACCAAACATAATTAATTCCAACAACACCGAAATAACTTGAAACTAAATATCTAAATACTGCTACAACTTCGTGCTAACACATATTGTAGCTGAAAAGCCGACTGTAGAACTTATTAATGATCGACTCACAAATAGACCTTGCCAGTCGCCGTTGCATTAATAATAGATAGCAAGTAGATATAGTCCACCACTAACTATAGCCACTTGTAGCTGTGTATCTGATGCCATCAATTAGATATAATTATTATCTTGTCCTAATATGTTTAACGCAATGACAAGAAATGAATGGAATGAAAGAACAATAACGCACTGCTCCCGAGTAGCCACGACATTCTATTTGTACAGTGTGTTAGGTTCTGCCGGGTAAGCGCCGGGATTGTCCGAAAGGGTTACCGCTATCCCGGAACATACAGGGCTAAGGAAGGAACATGGATGGGTTTTTTGTCAGTAAGAGTCTGACACTCCCTTCCGCTCCACCCAGAGCGGGAGAAGTCATTGGATGATTTCCCAGCCTTAAAAAAAAAGGTTAAACGAGGGATATACTTTCAGGGGGTATAGAACTCATGATAATGAACTACTATATGACTATCATCATTCTCCTACCCTTAGACCAATTTATTTGGGGTCGGCGCAACATGTCTCTTTCTTCCATACTTCTCTATTAGTCGTCATCTCCGTAGTCACTCCCTTTCTAGCCATATCATCTTTCACACAATCCATCCATCGTTACTTCCTCTACTTGTATAGCCATCCACATTCATTCAACTTTCCTGACAACATTTTCCTCATTCCTCTGCGTAACATGCCCATACCATGACCACCGAACTATGGCACCAACAAAAAAAAGCAGCTATTCTATCTACACTAATATTATAAAGAGGTCAGATTTGCATTTTTATGTGTATGTTTGTAATGAATGAACTCAAAAACTACTGTGTCGATTTCATTAATTCTTTCACCATTAGAAAGCTTAGTTTTTATCCCGGGAAAAATAACGGGTCCCGCGGGAAAGACCACGTGAGCGAAGCCGCGGGCGAATCATGCGAACATAAATGTACTGAAGAGCTGATTTTTTTTCATATTTCAGAGTTAGTGCCATAGTCAAAGTTGTTCATTTTCATGAGTACTATACCCCTGAAAGTATGTCCCTTGTTTAACCTAACACACTGTATATAACAATGAATTTGGAACTGCTGCCTATCTCTCTCACAAAGAAGAATCCTGTCACAGCAGAACATTAATGGCTGATTAATATGCTTGGAACAGTAACCAAGAAAGGAATCAGTCGTAAATGTGGTAATATTCGCAAGGCGTAGGCAAACATGCGCGGGCGACTGCGACGGGTTGATGACCTTTAGTAAGGCGGACGTATCCATTTTCTCTTCATATTTCAAACGGGGCTTTGAACAAGCAAAAAGGAAGTATCCTCAATTTATTACATTCAACGGTAAAGTCAATTAAATTCCTATTTATTTTCATAAATCCGTCAATAACAGTCAACTCCCTCGTCCCAGTCTAGTCCCTCGTTAACTTGTATGAAATGAAATGAAATTATTTAATCTGTGTGTAGAATGTCAAAATTTATTTCCTACCAGACTACTCCATTTTTTTTGAGGGTGCGAAGTCATCAAATAACTGCTCCCGCTCTGGGTGGAGTGGAAGGCAGTATCAGACTTTTACTGACTAAAACCCATCAATGTTTCTTCCTTAGCCCTTTATGTTCCGGGGTAGCGGTAACCCTTTCGGACGATCCCTGACTACTCCTGAACTACGTAAGAGGTTGCCGACATAATTAACACTTTCTTAAACTGATGATAGGATAAATAAAGTAGGGTAGAGATTATTAATTACCTCTCGTATGGCGGATTGGTAGCACTCCAAAATCGAGCCACCATGCATTTCCAAGTAAGGTCTGAAGCATCGAAATTATGATAAGCCAAGGAAAAAGGTTTTTATGCAAAGTTGAAGCGGGCATACTGGCGATAATTTTCTTGTCATCAGTGTTCCAATTTCAGACCAAAAAATTATCATTGCCATTCAACGTGGCAATGCTGCCAGTCTCTGGGCACGTTTCCGGACGACAGCGATCAGGATGAGTACTTCGACGCCTAAGTGTCCTTTTTGTTTTTGTATTTATTTGTATATAGTTCGATAGTCATTTAATTTAAGTAGATACCTACTTAAATTATATAAGTATAAGTTGTTTTATTATATTTTTAGTTTAATGGTTATCATAAAAACTTGCATGGCTCGATTAAAGAGTCCGGGAGAGAATAACAAAACCATTTTTATGTCTTTATTTTGAAGTTAATAAAATATTAGCGTAACTTTAATAATTCAACTTTTATTTGATTTTCGTATCTGACTTGTTTACATAATAACCTCATTCGAAATTAAACCAAAATTATAGTACCTAAACATTTCCAAATATAATCTCTTCATAATTTACACTGTAAGCACTTATTAATTTTTCGCTTGACTACAAATACAAAATAATAAGTAGTTTTTTTTACTGGGTCAAAATAATATGCTAGCGAAACTTCAGAGACGTGATAGATATCGATATCTCAACACGATTATACAAAAAAAAAATAATTTAATGTCTTTTTTCCACACTCAGTACTTGAAGTACTGAGTGTGGAAACCATAACCTCAAGTTAAAATGAGGAACAAAATGTTGTTCGGTAATCCTACTTTTATTATATTATTCTCATACACAGTACCTGTGCCAATTTTCAACCAGATCCGTTCAATAGTTTTTGCGTGAAAGTGTAACATAATAATAATAATAATAATATCTTTGGACATTTTACACAGCGCCATATCGTCCCAAGTTAAGCAACTTAATGCTTGTGTTATGGTAACGAGATGGCTGATATACTACTTAAATATATTTATTTTTTTGTAAATACATACATATTATTATAGATAGAAAAACACCCAGACTCGTAACAAATACTTGCAGGTCGTACAAATATTTGTTCCGTGCGGGAATCGAACCCGCGACATAGTGCGCACCAGTCAATCGCTCAACCACTGCGCCAATCGTGTCGTCCGCCGTGTAACATACATACAAACACACATAGTCACAAACTTTCGCCTTCATAATATTAGTGTGAAATGTGATGTGATCCGACAAAATAGAAGCTATCTATTCCTATAACACGAAGAGCTCTCCAGCAATAGATATTTTGTTCCGTTCCCAGGAAACGTGTATCGGGAGTCGAGAAATATTGCGTTTATTTCTGTAGTGCGGTTCAAGATGGTTCCCCCTGGAAAATAAATGATAAAATCTACCAGAGCATTTCATGTCGAGCATGAAAGTAGAATTGCAGACTAGCTTTTACATATTATTATAAGAATAGGAACTGAGTTAGTTCTTTACTGACAAACGAATAGTTTGATATTCTTCTTTCTTTTCTTTTTCGTGTGGTTAGTGACTGACCTGCTGTCAGAGTTCCTATGCTGCCCATGTGCCTCTGACTTAGCTTCACATGCTGTTGAGAAATATCTCTCAGACAAGCCGGTTTCCTCACGATGTTTTCCTTCACCGTTCTTTAAGCAAGTCATAACTGTCCAATACGCACATGCATCCAAAAAGTCACAGGTGCGTGCCTTCGGTTCAAACTCGAGACCTAAGACTTGGCAGTCCGACGGTCACACCATTAGGCTATCACTGCTATTTTAGTTCACTGTGTTATTAATATAATAATATAGAAAAGTGAGAAGGAAGTTGGCTGTGACTGACGACAGACCCTCAAAATATAATCGTTTAGGTTCGCATTATTTCGGGTTTCTCTCGAGGCAGTTAGTAACTATAGTAGCAACCTAATTTTGATTTTCGTCTCAACGCTGGCTCTATAGTACCAGCATAACAAGAATGGACTGCTTTTTTTCTTCTACTGTATAACCACCTGTTGCTGCGCTCTAGGTCGAGGTCAGAGAGTAGACATGCAACTATTAAATTCTTTAACGGGATTGTCCGAAAGGCTTACCGCTACTCCGGAACATAAAAGGCTTAAAAGGAACATGGATGGGTTTTAGATAGTAAGAGTCCGACACTTCCTTCCGCTCCACCTAGAGCGGGAGGGGTCATCTATTTTACGATTCTATGTCTATACTTCTATACCAATATTATAAAGAGGAAACATTCTTTTGTTTGTTTTGCGAGTTTGTTTGTTTGTACGTTTGTTCCTTACAGGCTCTGAAAGTACTGAATCGATTTTAATCAATTTCTCTCTTTTTATGAATTTCTCTATTGGTGAAATTGGTGAAAATCAAGAAGTAACATAGAGTATAATTAATTTTGGATGGGTTTTTAGTTATTAAGAGTCTGAGACTCTCTTCCGCTCCTCCCACAGTGTGCAGTGGGAGGAGTCATTTGATGATTCACCATCCAATAAAAAAAAGTTTGAATATGTTAGTTACTCCTTCACGCAAAAACTAATGAACCGATTGCGATGAAACTTGATAGGTACGATATTCTCACGGAATCGAAACTTATGCAAGTGAAACCGCAGGGCGCAGCTAGTCTTTAATATACAGGATGAATTTGAATTCATCATTTTAATTAAATTTTGCATCATTTTAAGGGGTAATTGAACTCATCATTATGAACAACTTTCACGATGGGAACAAATCTGAAATAGCGAAAAAAAAAACAGCTATTCCCTACATTTTGACGAGTTATGCGAGCATAATGTAAGGAACAGCTGATTGTTTTGTGAAAGATGATTAGTACAGACGCCAGCACATCAAGTTACCACAAACTGTCGAATTTCTTTGATAGTTTTTCAACTTTATTGCAAAGACATAAGGTTCATTTTTAATTGAGAAAATTTGACAGTTAGGGATATCTTGATGTGTTGGCGTCTGTACAATGACCCCTTGAAATATTGCCTATTTTAATTTCTCACTGTATAACTTTTGCTCTGTGTACGAGCTACGCTGTACTTTGACATCAGTGCCAGTAGTCATACTCAATAATGCACATCGATATTGATTACCTGTGTATTTCTGTAGCAAATTGAGGGACTTGCGGCTATGTAAAACGCGGCTGGGGTTGATCGATTAGATTAAACTACGGTTGTCGCACTTGGTCCGTGGGTAGGTACTGTAGAGCCTTAAGAGTAAAACCTTATGTTGTACATGGCTGGTATTTATCTGACGGCATTCGAACCTTTCAAATATTTTATGAGATAGTTAGGTTTTTGTAGATTCTAGACTTGACGTCTGGCAGCGGTGCTAGACAGACCTTATAATATCTGCACGAATAAAATGTTATAAAATACGAAATATATGGAGAAAACCGTATAACGGGCATTCTATGCATCCTGTTAGTGGTGTGCAGTATAGTAAAAACGACGCCCTAGTCGTATATACGAAGTGAAGTTATTAAAGCAGGCGAATGAAACAACGCCTGGATATTTAATGCTAAGTGGTTTTTATAGTTTTGTTATTATGGTTACCATGGAGAGCATGATTATTTATTCCGCCTACAACGGTGTATGCTTCGAGGAATTTTTAGCCGAATTTAATGTATTAGCGATAGATAAGCAGTGGCCAAAGAGCAACTGGGCTCTGATTATGCATTTATGCAGGGTCCAGCCCGCATTTATTATTCGACAATTTTGTATAATGATCAAGAGATCAGTTTTGAATCAATGTGTGACGCACTGAGGAAAGAATTCCCGTGCAGAGTTCACAAAGGAGTGTGTGTTCCTTTTGTGCAGGACACTGTGATAAATGTTGTTGTGGAGGATGTTGTCCCACCTAGCGCAAAACAAGAGCTGTCTGAGGAGTGCGGACAGGATAATTTTGTAAATGTTTGTGTTGATGCTGTTGTAATTTCTAGCGCAACAGAAGAGAAGGTGCTTGATATGGAGCCAAGCTGCCTTGTGAGCAGTGATGATGATAATGTTGTTAGCAGCGTTGATGACGACGTTGATGATGGTGTTGGCGCTGACGCGCAAAGCTGCCTAGACAGCTGTGATGTTGATGAGGAGACGGAAGTGTTCGAGTCAGAACACGAGGAAGAACTGGACGAATCGGGTCGGTCCAGTCCTGTTATTAATGATGATTCTGTTTCAGAGCATAATAATGAATTTTACCATGATCACGATGTGGAATTCAATAAAAATAAGATCGCTGTTGATCGTGTTGATGAAGTTGGGCGCTCATCCATAACATCTGAGGATGTTGCTATATTAAAGGATGATTTTGATATGCGTGAAGATGGTCTCGTATCCATTTCATTGGATGTAAGTGTCCAAGAGTTGGTTGTGGTTGATGCGGAGTCACATACATTGAGAGGTGAAATGGTGCAGATGAAGGAGGATGAACCTTTAGTTAATTCTTCAACGTTAGAGTTTTCGAAGATAGAGGCGAAGGGGAATGAGCCTTTTGTTAGCTCTTCAGCGATGGTGGTTACAAACACTTATCGTAACTTGTTCATACATCGGCGAATGGTGAAAGCTAGATTTAAACATGTTTGTAATATTAAAAAGAAAAACCAACAAACAAATAAAATTTTCATGAACGGCTCTGTGACATATAAAAATAATGACAATTTCAGATTTAGACGTTTTCAGAAAATGACTTTGTATGTCAGAAGAATTAAAATGAAAAAGTTTGCTTCCAAAATTATGACCAAAAGAGGTCATAGGAAAGTGCGTAAACTTTTTATAAATAAATTTCCTTTTTTACAGTAAGGGTTTACAGAATCGAATAAAAAGAGGTTTAGATACATTTTAGATAAATGGGAGTTTTCACTTTTTAGAATTATATAATTACGACTCCAAAATGTTTTCATATCATGTCGCTGCATAATTTTTGAGATAAGTAGTAGCGAACAAACTTTTTACAGCTAAATAGGTTAAAGACTTTTCTTTTTTATGTTGGTAATTAATTGTCAATTTTAGACATATTTGTCACTTGTTGACATGTCTGTCATGTCAAACAGATGTAAACAACATTTTCTCATTATTTTAGTTTGGTTTTAAGATATAGTTTATTGATGCATTTCTCTTTGTGTTTATTGCATATGGTGATCAAAAATGAATGAGACGCTACCGGATGAGCGTGTGGGATGTCACACCTCGCCGCGTCAAAGCGTCAGAGGGAGCGACACTTCGTCTTCATGTTTCTCTAGTGCCTTATGAGATTAGCATGATCGTGCTCCAGAGCGATTTAACATGTGTTCCTCTTGAGAGAAGGGGTGACACTCGTCCTGAGTTGAGGCCTACTTTGCTAACGGGGCGTAGCCTTGCAAAGTGTGTCAGGTTGACACAATTGGTCTAACTGAGGATGGGGTACCCATATCTTGGTACCCATATTGTGGTTTCATATCTGGAGTATGGGCATGAAATGTTTTTTCGTGAGTCTTTACGTCTGGATCGTTCTCTCCCTCTGGCTCAATAGCGTTCGATGGGGTACAGGATACTGATGTTCAGTCTTCTTTGCAGTCAACCCCATCAGGGTCGATATGAACTTTCATATCACTGTTTGTTTTAGGAGGCTGGCTGCATCCTTTACCTTAGGTTTTGGTGCAGCGGGGTTCAAACTGGCGAGCGTTAGTTTGTGGGGTTGCACATTGGCACACATTAATGCATTCATGGACTCTTGTGATGTCGTAAGATTCGCTTTGCCAGAGTTGAGCCTGCCTTTGCAAAGGCCAGACCTCACATGTAGATTCTCCTAAGGTTAGGTAATTTTTTATGACAGGCCTGGTAGGGTAGATTTTGTAGGTTCGGGTGCCGAGAGTAAAAGGGCTTAGTTATTTTAAAACTAAGTGTTCCCTTTTACTCAAGGGGGGCGTAGCTGATGTAGAGCCTTAAGAGTAAAACCTTATGTTGTACATGGCTGGTATTTATCTGACGGCATTCGAACCTTTCAAATATTTTATGAGATAGTTAGGTTTTTGTAGATTCTAGACTTGACGTCTGGCAGCGGTGCTAGACAGATGTATTCGTTATAACCAAGTGAAAATATAATAACATACGTTTAAATTGCTAACGCGTTTCCCTTCATAGAATAGAAGCCCTATACACACATTACACGCTCTACCACTGAGCCCCCTCAGTAGAGGATCTTCCATCCTCTACAGTACCATCTTTACATAACAAATCTCTCCGTGCAGTCATTTGTAGATCTTTGAAAGTTGTTAGTGTGATTATATTTAAGCAGGATTGTCCGAAAGGGTTACCGCTACCCCGGAACATAAAGGGCTAAGGAAGGAACATGGATGGGTTTTAGTCAGTAAGAGTCTGACACTCCCTTCCCCTCCACCCAGAGTGGAGTCATTTGATGATTTACCACCCTAAAAAAAAAAGTGTTAAGTATGATATTATTATTTGCGTCATTGCATATTTGTCATTCCATATAAAATTTGTAGCGACAAAGGACGAATTCGTAACATCTACATACGCTTTAAAGCAGTCAATATTTGATCATTAACCTTGAAGGTTTTCGGCAAAAACCATTTAATATGTTTGCAATTTACATATTAGAACTCCCTTCAATTCCAGCAACGGTCATCATTCTCCTGCCCTTATCCTAATTTATTTGGAGTCGGCGCAACATGTCTTTTTCTTCCATACTTCTCTATTTGTCGTCATCTCGGTACCTAGTCACTCACTTTCTAGCCATATCATCGTTCACACAATCCATCCATCGTTCCACTGAGACCAAATATCTGGGAATCTTTTTGGATAGTCAGCTGAACTGGACAAGGCATACTAAACATATGATCACAAAAGCCACCATATCACTGTGGCAATGCAAACAACTGCTGGGCAGGAACTGGGGTCTTAAACCCAAAATCACACACTGGCTATACGCTACGGTCATCCGACCGACCATCACATATGGCTCACTAGTATGGTGGCCCAGAACAAACTTAAGCACAACCCAAAAAGAACTTGAGAAACTGCAGCGACTTGCTAGTGTAGCTATTACTAGCTGCATGAGAACGACGCCTACAGCTGCCCTACAGGCGATGCTAGGACTGCCGCCTCTACACCTCATCGTGCGAGAGGAGGCAACCATGGCCGCCTTTCGGCTAAACATAACAGGAAACCTAAGTAAAGATTCCAGAGTAAAGCACACACGGGTAAGGGATGACGCAATCAGACATCAACCAATGCTAGCGTCACCCTGCGATAGAGCCCCAAAACAACACCAATTTCAAAAACACTATGACATATCACTTATCTAAGAACAGTGTGACTACTCTGGTCCGGAAGAACTAAGAATATACACCGACGGGTCGAAGACCGACTCCGGAAGCGGAGTCGGGGTGTTCTCACGAGACCTTAACATACACATATCCAGCCCACTGGGCAAGCACAACACCGTCTTCCAGGCGGAGTGTGTGGGCGTCATACAGGCGGCACACGCAATAGAAGCCAGGAAAGTCACCGATGCGCAAATACGCATAGTTTCCGACAGCGCCTCGGTCCTGCAATCCCTAAAGAAACAACACCACACCTCAAAACTAACACTAGAATGTCACAACGCACTAGAACGTATATCAGTACTCTACCGCAACAAAGTCACACTAAAATGGATAAAAGGACATAGCGGATCACTAGGTAACGACGCAGCTGACGAGCTAGCGAGGAGAGCCTCCAGTACGCCAGCCTGCGGACCGGAACCCATCATACTCATTCCCTTTAACCAGCTACGCAGATGGCTACAAGAAATCACCCACACACAAGCGGAGAGCTGGTGGACCTCGTCACCGGGCTGCAGGCAAAGGTTAACCAGACGGCTACTCCGCCTGAACAGAACCGGCCTGCGCCTGATGACGGGGACCATCACGGGACACTGCTCACTAAACAAACACTTCCACACAATAGACATAACGGACAGTCCTCTGTGCAGGGCCTGCATGGAGGCTGAGGAAACCGTCGCGCACGTACTCTTTGAGTGCACAGGCGTCACACAGATTAGGACACAAACTATTGGAACACCTAAATCTTTTACAGAAATATTACACAGACCAGGAGACGTCATCAACTTCTGAAAGGAGGTGGGCTGGCTGGAATAACCGCCACAGGCCGCCATGGCCCACGCACAATGGTCCGCCAAGGACTGAGTGCGGAAACCAAAGCCCCAAGAAGAAGAAGAAGATCCATCCATCGTATCATCGTTTATTACATTCTTTAAATCGGTTATGAATAATTTAAAACGTGTACCTTGGTGTACCTACTAATTAGGTAGGCATATATTTGCCGTTTCTATTGCAAAGGAATCAATATCTAGTCGGCTCGTTTGGCGTCTAATAACAAACGTTCTGAAATAACATTTTCCCTACTTTGGCGAAGTTTCCCGTTACGTAATTTCTAACGAAGTGCGCTGTTTGCCTTTATGAGGTGTGCTAAAATGTCCATATTCGACTTCATTTAGGTTGTTATAAATAATATTATATTATAGGACAGGTCAAATGCAATTTTTAGCTATTTTCAGAAGCAGTGATAGCCTAGTGGTTTGACGGTCGGACTGCCCAGTCATAGGTCTCAACTTCAAACCCAAGGCACCTGTATAATTATCACTTCCTAATAAAATCGTGAAGGAAAACATCGTGAGGAAACTAGCATGCCTGAGAGATATTTCTCAACAGTATATGAAGCTAAGTCAGAGGCCCATGGACAGCATAAAAACTCTGACACCAGGTTAGTCACTAACCACACGAAAAAAAAAGAAAGAAGCTAGTTTCTTTTTTTATTGATAAAATAATAATTTGATATTTGAATTCAAAGATATTTTATAAATTTGTTTATTTACACCAGTGCAAGTGCTATGATTACTTTCGTTTTTCGTTCGTCTTTTAACATTTACCCTTCACAGAGTATCTCCTAAAATATACAAACATGCGTACTTTTAAGTATTCATCAACAAAATCAACTCGGCCTTTCGCAGTCCACTGCAGGACTAGGCCTCTCCCACGCTGCGCCACCACACCCTAATCTGTCCCAGTCTCTTTCTTAGAGTCGTCGCACTATCTCGTTGGTCGTCGCACTATTTCGTGGGTCGTCTTTATGTGTGATTTTAGTGTTTCCACGGGCAATCTTTTAACCTTAAGCTGGCTGTCAATAGGATATGTGACCAACTTATCAGTACTGGTTTTGTTATCACTGACGCCCTTCTAAATAAATACCTACGTAAATGTGTGCTATCTTCGCTCAATCAGAGCATCTTACAGCCTTATATCTTCACTGGAGTACTGGTAGAGAATGCCTCAGGCATTGTGTTTTTTTTTAAATTTGTCTTTTTCAATGAATTATCATTGAATGAATTAAAGTTTATATGAATGAATAAATGTGCAACAAAACAACAAAATTCACTGTAACATTTATTTATTCATTAATTTAATTATTTATTAACCCGTTTTCGCTCCCCTACACCTATTTATTTGTGACAACTGACAATCTTAACCCTCTCACTGACCGTGTTAAATTATTTCACGTAATTTAAATTATATTCTTAAAATGTTAATTCATTATGCATCACAGGGGTTGGGACTTGGCCCCAGCGGAAATAGAATCCATTTGGATACTTTTTATTTTTGGAAAATGAACCTCATTAATACGTCTAGGAAATGACGTAAAAAAGCGTCTGCCTTTTTTTGTATTTACCTTTTTATTTTTTTATTATTGGCTTTTTATTTGAATCTGGTTTTTAAAGGTTATGGTAAAAATACAAATAGAATCTTGTTTTATATGGGAAAGGTATGAAAAGCGGCTAAACGAGAACCTTGAGCATGGGTTTGTTACAAAAGTAACATGATATTTTAAGCGGGGTCGGATATTCCCACGGGTTCATAAATTTATAACAAAAGTATTGTAGCATTTGTAGGTAGACTAAAATTGGTAGCTATATTTGTTTTCCACATAAGTCGAGGGACCTATGTATAAGTGATTCTGAAGTTCTTACTAACTGAAAAAATTATTACCAGTACACAAATCAGGCGATACAACGTAATTTCATGCTAATAATCTTAAAAAACATAACACTGCATGCTCTAAAATAGTTTACACATTCACTATGCTGTAGCTGTTTACACATTCACTGTGGTGTAAGCTAGTTAGAAATTAATGAACATAAATTTTAATATATTTATAATTATAATATACTACCATTGGACAATTTTTTATTAGTCGAATGGCTGCACAGACTCGCTGACCGGAATATTTCCGTCAGATTGTAGGTATACGGACGAGAGAATACAATTCTATGAAGATGAATTCCTCCCTTTCTGTCTTCCATTTTACATTCCCTGCCTCTTTTTTTTTTTTTTTTTTTTATTTATCATTTATACAAATTATCATAGGATTCAAATTAAATGGAATAATTTCTTAATTTCCATTAATTTCTTGCCCCGTATATTTCAATTTGATCTAACACGCTTTCCTTGGAACGATGGAAATGCCGAGGACATGGAGCACACTATCCTATATGCGACTGCGACTGCTCGGCGCGGCGACTAGTCTAAAATCACCATCTCGTCTTGAGCAAGCGTACTGACAGTGCTCATGCCTTCTCAGGGTGTGATGAGGCGTTTGCCCAGCAGTGGGACAATAATTGGCTGGTATTATTAATATGCCAATAATATGTACCTACTGTAAATTTTCTTCCTGATTTTTTTTACTGTGTACATAATAAAGAGTATAGGTACTGTAGAGCCTTGGTGAAACCTTATATGGTCGGTTAGAAAATAACATACAGCATTCGAACTTTCAAAATGATAGAATATTTTGATAGGTTTTTATAAAAGAAATGAATAGGAATCTGTCAGTAGCCGTGCTACCGAACGCATGTATTCTTTAAAAATAATATTCAATAGCTGATGCTCCGTTTGTTTCTATTTCGTGTTTGTGTGTGTGTTTTATTTGTTTTGAAATCCCTACACCACGACACACTACACGACCTCTACCATCTGAGAGCTCTCTAAGTGAAGGCCCATCTGGTCTTCACAGTACTATCTATATATTTAATAATAAGTTCATTGTATGCTGTTTACTGCACCGCGACGAGCGTGCTTCCTTTCATTGGAAAAGCGAGCGATTTAATAAGAAAGCATTTTAGTTCTAGTGCTTATTGCTTCTATCTCTTTCACTTAGCTTTGGACGTTTTCAGACATTGTTAACCGTTATTATTATAGGTAGGTATTTATTTTAAAACAGTATTTTTAGTTCAACTTTGTTTTATAAATGTAATCATTTTAAAGTCAAGTACGTTTTTTATCGAGACCGAAGTACTTAGGTACTCAAAATTATAACCAACACATTATCAAATCTGCCTAGTCTTTGCCCAACTATGTTGTGGTCGGCTTTCAGTCTAACCGGATGAAGCTAAATATCAGTATTTTACATGGAGCGCCTACCTATCTAAACTCCACAACTCAGTAACTGCATAAAACGACTCCTCTTGGTAAGAGTGCCTGTCACATTTTCGTTCTTCTGTCGACCCGTAACGACTGTGACAAATCCACGAATGACAGCCTTAGAACTAACGGCTTAATGTGCTGACACGTAGGAGTCTCGGTATGTAAAGGTGGTCACCCATCCACATACCAACCCCGGAAAGAATAGCTCGCACGAGCCCCTCCATTGGATTACCAGAAAATTATTGTCATACCTATTCAGGAGAAGGTAGGAATTCAGTTTATGTATACGAATGTTTGACAAATAAATTATTCTTATTCTTAAGGTTTTTGTTTGAAAGTTTGAAACAAAATTTGCACAGCCAACAAAATTCAGACATACCGCTACTATAAAATTCAGGCCTCAGTAGGGACCAATACTGTCGTATTTTCCTCAATGTCACAATAAATAGGGTTTGTATAAGAGTAGGCACATGACATAAATAAATTGAGGATGATTGGTCCTTCAGTCCGGAGAGCTTGTCTGAGTACCTAGTAGCTACTCAGTCCCAAATAAAACCTTTTTTTGTAAGTAAGGTTAAATAACTAGATAAGTATTGTCAATAGGTAAGACTTGTAATTTGTACTAAAATAAAGTTATGTAAATATTATGTGTATACTTAATAAAGTTCGACTAATTGTAAAAGTTTCCGAAATTGCTGCCGACATTACAGGCTCCGTCTCAACTACAAGACAATGATCTGTCGACATAATGACAGAAGACAGACTTAGAAGAGATAGACAGTTATTAGTCTGTTACTCTGTAATTGCCACAAACACTTTGTATTTTTTTAAATGTTTCTTAAGTCATCAAGCCGCGGGAACTCCCTGGTGACCTATAATACACACTGCCTCTGTTTTTTGTCAGGTGCTATTCTAAGCTCAGTGCCTTCAAAACGAATACTTGTTGTCAAAATCCCTAACGAGTGCTTTCAACATGCATTGCAATGTATGGACATCATCATCAACACCATCTGCCTAGCCTTTTCCAAGCTATGTTGGGGTCGGCTTCCAGTCTAACCGGATGCAGCTGAATACCAGTATTTTACATGGAACAACTGCCTATCTGACCTCCACAACCCAGTAACTGGGCAATAGGATACCCCTTGGTAAAACTAGATTGTAATTGCAATGTATGGACAACAAACACATTTATTGTGTTGAAGGCTGAAGCTTAGAATGGATCAAAATGTATTAAGCACGTATCCGTGGCACTGTGAGATAGAACAGAAAACACACAGCTGTGTTCATGGCGGTGTATGGGCTAAAGGGCCTACAAGGATAGGTCCATAACACAATTTGTGTAGAGATTATAATAAGGTAATACAAAATTAAATGACTCTAACTAACTACATATACAAATAAATAGAAAATCAGAAGGACATAAAGACTTAGGCATGGAAGTACTTGTCCGCATTGCTGTCATCTAGAAACGTGCCCAGAAGACTGGCAGCATTACCACGTTGAATAGCAATACTAAATCATATTATTAGGTTCACATGTCCTAGTTAAGAAGGGGAATTAAGTGATAGCCTTGTAAGCGGGATTGTCCGAAAGGGTTACCGCTACCCTGAAACATCAACACTCGCTTCTTGTGTTAGACTCTTACTGACTAAAACCCATCTATGTTCCTTCCTTAGCCCGTTATGTTTCAGGGTACTCAATTCCAAGCCCTTTTGTCTTCAATAAAGTCTTTGACAGTATAATAAGCATTCTGGCACAACTTGCGTTTAACGAATGATTTGAATTTATTAAGGTTTAGATCTTGAACGTGACTTGGAAGTTTATTATAAAATTCCATGACCGTTATTTTAAGCAAGTGATAATAATACAATACACACATGAATCCGAAACGTCGTGCCTTGGGTTTGAACTCGAGGCCTATGACTTGGCAGTCCAACGGTCACATCACTAGGCTATCATTTTTTTTTAAGGCTGGGAAGTCATCACATCACATCATTCACAAAAACTTTTTGCATTATATAACTTCAATCTCTTAGCAATGTATAATTCCATAGCACAGCTACCATTTACTGAGTACGTCTTACACTGACTTGAACATTCAAGTACGACTCAAGTGCGTCTGAGAGCATGTCATGCTCCCTGTAATGTCTCACTGATGGTGGCGCGTTTTGTTTGTTGGATCATTTAGCTCCGATCAAAATGGTTGAGCTGAATGGTGCCAATCCATGCGTCATGTTCATGAACGAGCGCCGTCAGTAGGGACCGGTCACCTCCTAGCTGTCACGGCTGTTTTAAAGTTTAACTTAATTTTGAATTGTTTTTTTTTAATCTCGTAATTATGGACGCTTTTATTAAGTTCTGCATCGTTCTCGCGTGTATAGGTACGTATATTTTAACATGAATGACCCAGTTTTAGTAAACATATTTTGATTTAAACGAATATCCATGGAGTTTCTTGCCCGTTCTTCTCCATAGTTACTCACTACTTTGGAATGGGCAACTAGCTTCATATTTCTGACTGACCGACCCCTTTTTTTTTTTTTTTTTTTTTTTTAAGGCTGGGAAATCATCCAATGACTGCTCCCGCTCTGGGTGGAGCGGAAGGGAGTGTCAGACTCTTACTGACTAAAACCCATCCATGTTCCTTCCGTAGCCCTATATGTTCCGGGGTAGCGGTAACCCTTTCGGACAATCCCGCTTACCCGGCAGGCTTGGCCCTGAGGGGCCCCTTCATATGCTGACATCTCTTTGAGGCGCGCGTGGAACCGACCCCTTGACAATTCAAAAGTGCCTGTAATTGATTTATTTGAAATAAATGCTTTGAGTTTGAAGGAAAACATTGTGAGGAAACCGGCATGCTTGAGATATATATTTCTCGACGGCATGTGAAGCTAAGTCAGAGACCTATGGGCAGCATAAAAACTGACACCAGGTTAGTCAAAAACCACACGAAAAATAAAGAAGAGAGGGGAGTTTATACTGATTAAGTACATCTAAGTTCCACCCCATCCGCCAACATTATATTCATGGCTACACCAGTCTATCATAATCACGAAAACTATCATACTTAACTTCGAACTTCATCCATGAGCAAATATGTTCGGCGAGAGTGTACTAAGGTGTTTATCATAGCGTCGAGTAGCTACCTACTCGTCGCAGTCCGTCGGAATCTATTAAGAGGATTACGAGATGCAGCCAGGAAGACGAGGGTCGTATCCACGTCTCGTATGAATTATGACCGCCTGGTACACCGTAGCGCAACGTCTGCTTGAATTTCGTATGTGATTTAAGGAGTTCGACGATTGGAATAAGTTTTGGGAGAACGATTTTTGTATTTGAGAGTTTAAAGTCTGTTGTATAATAGATTGTGCTGTAGCGAGAAAAAACGCAGTGTTTTATTGTAACTGAAGCTAAAATAAATTACTTGGTTAAGTTTGTCGTCAAAAATGAAGAAGGCACAATTTATTTCTATTCTTAAACTGCAATATTTTAGTCTGCATAAACAAATTATATTTTTAATTTGACTCCTTTTACGCTCCGTTGTAAACGCAGCCTTCCCTAATCCGCCGTCAGCTAAATTATTATTTATGCATTTAAAAGGATTTACTCTTAATATGAGGTGTAGCCGCGCGGTCACGACTCTCTGACGCACACTGAAAACCTAATTAGACGCATCATAATTAATATTTATTCAAGAGTTAAGTTTCCGCGACATGATTGAGACGAGAAGCTATTCAAGTCTTTGTTGAGTTAAGAATAAATCGATATTTCCGGGCCGTGAATCTCTCTTTGCTGGGGGTAATTATCTAGTAGGTAAACTAGAATCTCACATTATTTTTTTAACGTGTGGTTAGTGTCTATCCTGGTGTCAAAGTTTTTATGCTGCCCATGGATCTCTGACCTAGCTTCACATGCTGTTGAGAAATATTTCTCAAGCATGGTTTTCTCTAGATGTTTGACTTACCCGATTTATGAGGGTACAGTGATTCCATGTATGATTATAGCACGACCTTTTTTTTTTACATAAGGTTCGTGACAAAAATCTAAACACACATTTTCTCTCATTACATGCTAAAGATCTTTATAACGTCGATAACAATATAACCCAAATCAAACAACAGATTAATTTCTATCTAATTATCCACAAACACCATTAGCCCATCTTCCCAACATAATCCAATAACAAAATATGAAAACAAAAGGAAGGCGCTCAATCAAGGAATAATGAGCCACTAGATTAGATAAAACGTTGCTCGAAGTAAACTCGGCGGGACAAGAAATAATAAATCTTTCGGTACCAATTATACGTATGATTGTACCTTAGGAACCCGCGGTGTCGGACGGCCACCAGAGGAGAATGGCCCTACTGGGAAATAGAGACAATTGGGGTGAATCTCAACCGGTTATGGAGAATCAGAATGCATTGGATGTGTCGAAGGCTGAATCGATTTATGTTCGATTTGTTGTGTGTTGTGAAGGCTTTTGTGTTTATTTTGTACAGCATTTCTACGTTGTTTACTTTTGTCAAGTCTTTATACTTTTACCACAACATACATAATTTACAAAGTGGATGGACTTTTACTATTCAAAAGGCTGTATATGAAAACAAAAACCGCGAGATTACCTCCAACCTTCCTTTATGCCCCAAGATGTGGTTACGAAATACTTATCCCTGTACAAAAATAAGCTCGCCACGTACCTGCCGCGATCCGGGGACGTGACGACTAAGACGTACCTTATAACTTTTAAGTTATTCGTCAGTACCAAGCCCCCGAGGCTTTCAAACTTGGCTAAGTCGCGGTCGCGCACCGCATCAAAAATACACGGGTTGCAAAGTACGCCGGTCACAAAATACGACCGTTGCAAAATACGGTATGTCTTAATCTAATAAGAAGTGATTCCGCTTTCGCTTGAGGTTGGGACGCGGTCGCCTAATTGAGTTAAAATCTTGCTAAGAGTCTGTGATGTTTGTTGTGGTTTAATTTTTTACTTATTTTCGTGCTAAGGAGGTTGTAGATTTTCATTAAAATGTGTATGTAAGTAATAAGTTTTTTTATTAACCTTTTATTATATTAATTTATTTATTTATTTATCCTTTAATTCAGGCAACGAAGACCCATAAAATAGAGTACATGTATAAAAATAATAACTATAAACTAATACATAATTTTAAAAATAAACTTAAAAACTACTGCACTCGTTGTGACGGTGTCGAGTTACGCTGCGAGGTGTCGCGTAGCCGGCCGCGGAAACGCCGATACAGCACACCTTTCGGCCAAAACTCTTCCTTGAGGAAGGTCACCAAATGGTGAGTTGGAACGCGCACCACGAACGACTTGAAATTAGTGCTATGGCGCGCCTCCAACTTCTCCACCCTCAAGGTCCAGTTGGTCTTCACCCGTATGTACTCTACGACGTCTTCAGCTTGCGTAGAGTGGTGCAAACGGGATACGTACAGCTGCGTCGTCGGCACTGCAGGACGTAGCAGCATGTTACATCCAGCCGGCGCCGTCCCGCACTGGTTGCGATAAGTAGGCTTCCTCTTCTTTCTCTCCACCTTGATGAAGCCGTCATCATCGTAAGTGTTCTTGCGTAGAACCTGATGTTCGTGGTCCATCACAGCGCCTTTCTTCGCTCTCGATGCTGAGCGACTCTGCTTTCCCCCTTTCAGATTGACTGCTGGTTGATATTACCTACCAACTCATGTTTTCCTCCAGGTTATAAAAAAAAACGATAACATTTCGTACCTTTCCGTTGTTTATCTTTTTTGGTCATAAATTCAAGGACGATTTGTTACAAAATAAGAATAAACATTTACATAACATACATTACAATGAAAATAGAATTTCACTACGCAGACCAGGAAACTCCAAATAATCACATTTCACACAACACTTTGTCAGAGGCTTTTAGAAATACGTCACTCAATGACACCTCGGTAGGAGACAAGGCAATTTGTTAACGGCGTACTGAAAGGTGTGTGCCAACTTTATAATTGGTGTCGGCGGCAATATGAGTCATTATAAAAGAACAATGAATCGTCGAAGGTGTGAGGGACAAAAGTATTTGTGGAGCGATTTTAATTGGTTCGGTGTTATAATAGAAGCTAGGAGAATAATATGGAAGTGTATATTTTGGCTGTCTAGGCCCGTATTGTATAAATGAACTTGTCTTTTTGGACGGCTGAGCTGTGTTAGATGAAACATTTCATTGATATTACTTGTCGTTATTATTCATAGGTTAGATAATAATAATAATAATAATAATATAAACGTTTATTTTCTCTACGCAAGTTATGATCTTAATGCTATTTTTTAACAGTAGTGCATGTACAAGGAACTAACTTTGAGACATGAGCCCGAGGTATGTTTATAAAAAAAACTTGTATTACAGGTCTCTAGGCTCCCGCGGCTAGATACTAGTATTTGGATACAAGACATAATAACAACGCAGCATACTTAATTCAAGATAAATTAAGAGACAACATTAAATTTAGTACTTACAATTAAAGAATACCAAAACGGACTATGTGGAAATACCAAGGTGAGTAAGCGGGATTGTCCGAAAGGGAACATAAAGGGCTAAGGAAGGAACATGGGTGGGTTTTAGTCAGTAAGAGTCTGACACTCTCTTCCGCTCCACCCAGAGCGGTAGAAATCATTAGATGATTTCCAACCCTCAAAAAAAAAGGGTGAGTGTGAGTAACCGAAGAAGGTGAATGACTGCGATGTAAGAGTGTGTGTGAGAGGATGTTTGGGCGAGTGTCGTGCGTGGATGGTTGATGGTATGTAGACGGTACGTAGCTACTATGTTTTTTTTTCTTTTCACATTTGGGTTATACTATTTTGTAATTGTGTTTACATACAAACGGAATAAAAATTACTGTGGGGTACAGAAATAAATACATTAAAAATAGGTAAGATTTATATTATTTTTTACTGTTTTGATTTGATTATACTGTTTTGTAACTGCGTTTACATACAATAATAATATAATCAGCCTATAATGCTCACACTGCTGATACACAGCCAATGTCGACACGGTTGGCGCAGTGGTTGAGCGATTGACTGCTGCGCATCATGTCGCGGGTTCGATTCCCGCACGGAACAAATATTTGTATGACCTACAAGTATTTGTTACGGGTCTGGGTGTTTTTCTATCTATAATATGTATGTATTTACAAAAAAAATGTATATAAGTAGTTTATCAGTCATCTAGTTACCATAACACAGGCATTAAGTTGCTTAGCTTGGGGCTATATGGCGTTGTGTGAAATGTCCATGGATATTATTATTATTATTATACAGGGCTCTTCTCTTCGAGAGGAAGTGGGCTGTAATCCACCACACGGATCCAGTGCGTACTGGTGGATGGTTGCCAAACATACCTACAAGAGGAATAAAAACTACTGTGGGGTAAAGAAATAAAATACTTTAAAAATAGGTTAGATATTTATGTTTTTTTTTACTATCCCACCACACATTTGGATTTTACTGTTTACATACAAACGTGACATTAACTTGTGGGCTAAACAAATAATTACTTTAAGAAAAATAATGAATTTAATAAGATAATCATAAAGTTCCGCCTTAGTCTTAATAATTCTTACTTCAGCTGCATCAATAAATTAGCAAAACTCACTAAAAGGCAAGCTTTAGAACTAACTCAACAGCGGAAGCTTTAAGGTAAATTAATTATGCCTTTAATACTTGCAGAGAAGACTTAATAATTCTGAATAACTTTGCAATATCTAATCTTTCTATATTTTAGTAGGTACCTACTTACCTAATAAAATATATTTAATAGGTTGCATTTTACCGTTTAAAATCATGTGTTTGTAGTTTTGGATAAAGTGAAATCATTTATTTCAAATAGGCACATAAATGTACTTTTGAACGTCAAAATTTATTAATAAATATATATTTATTAATTCTCGTTGTATTTTGTAAACATTATTTATGTAATTATATCTGAAGACGGAGGACCTACAATAATATTACTGTTGTAAATGTATACTATTCTATACCTATTAAACCTCTCTGATAAGCTGAAGAAGAAAATACTAGTTTTATAATTTATGGTGTTTATTCTATCTTGACAACTCTCAAATAAATTTTCACATGTTTAAGTCGTATTTTTCCCTAGAAATTACAACAATTACTATACCACAAAAGGTACAAGAAAGTAAAAGAATTATAGGTACAGAGGCCAGCACATCAAGTTACCACAATCTGCCAAATTTCTTTGATAGTATTTCAACTTTATTGGAAAGACATATGGTTCATTTTTAATTGAGAAAATTTGATAGTTAGGGATAGCTTGATGTGCTGCGTCTGTACATTGACTACCACTTTGGTCTGACGTAACCGTTACTGCTAAGCAAAAGGTACTGGATTAGATTCCTAGCTCTGGCAAAAGTGTTATTAAATTTATAAATCAGGAATTTCTTAGAAGCATCCCGGGACCTGGATTTGGTCCCAATTGATGGTAAGTAATAGGCTTGCCCCCTATAACATGTGAATTAAGATGTAGGTGCCGACTTATAGGTACACCTCTGCCTTCCGAGCAACAAGGCGTGATGTTATATTTTTTTAATGATATGTTTTTACTTACATAGTACAAATCATATCACTTACTTATAATCGGTGAAGGAAAACATCGTGAGGAAATCAGCATGTCTGAGAGATATTTCTCAACAGCATGTGAAGCTAAGTCCGAGGCCCATGGTCAGCATAAAAACTCTGACACCAGGTTAGTCACTAACCACATTAGAAGAAGAAGAAGACTTACATAGTATAGTACCTATAGATAGAGCAATATAAGGAATTGGAAGTCAAAGACTAAATCTTTTGGAAAAAAGAAAAGACATCTTAGTAGGTACTTTGAAACTTAAAAATGTATTATTTACATTTGACCTGCTAGGATATACCTTCCTTTGTTTATCCCATTTCTGACGCAGCTTCCCAACCAATGCGGTCTATTGTAAAAGTTCGAAAAGGTTAGCGCTTTTATGGTTTGCTCGTGGGCGAATCTGTAAAACATTTAAGGTTTCTGACCTTTCATAAAAGTAAATGTATAGAAGTATAAATGTATATGGGACATATACATTTATACTTTTATGAAAGGTGAGCTCGACGGGTGTTCATGTATAACCTATACAATTTTTATTACAAAAGATACCTACTTTATATGAATACAGCTTACTACGAAGCCCCAAAAGGTGGTAGGCCCCAAAAGGTGGTAGCCATACGGCTTATCCGGGGGTACCGCACGATCTTGGGCGAGGCGGCAAGCCTCCTTGCCGGACTGCCGCCGTGGGATCTGGAGGCGATAGTCCTCGCGCGCCTGTTCGAGTGGCGCGCGGAGGTACTAAGCCGGGGGGAAACTACGTTTCCGCAGCAAATTGCGGCGGAGCGGACGGACCTCCGGCGCGATCTCATGGCGGCCTGGAATCAGCGACTGTCGCAACCCAGCGCAGGACACGCCACGATAGTGGCGGTAAGGCCCCTCTTTGAGGAGTGGCTAGAGAGGCGTCACGGCGCCCTCACCTACCGCCTGACGCAGGTCCTCACCGGACAATATGGATGTTTCGGGAGGTTCCTGCACATCATCAGGCGAGAGCAAACGCCCGGGTGTCACCACTGCGAGGATCGCCCAGAGGACACGGTAGAGCACACGGTGCAAACCTGCCCCGCATGGGCGGAGCACCGCCGTGTCCTCATAGAGGCGATCGGCGGCGGCGACCTCTCGCGCCCGGCCCTGGTGCAAGCCATGGTCCGGGGCGAGAGGGAGTGGGAGGCAGTCACCTCCTTCTGCGAAAAAGTTATGCTCGCGAAGGAGGTGGCGGGATGGGAGAGAGAAAGGTCCTCCCGTCCCAGCCGCCGCAGGAGACGCCCCGGGCGTCGGGAGCCACGTGACGACTCCCGGCCACCGTAGGCGCGGGCCTGCGGACGGTGAGTAATGGGTGACTCACCGTCCGACCAGCACCAGACCCGTGCCGTACGGCGCGTATATGTTCCACGCGCGTCTCAAAGAGATGTCAGCATATGAAGGGCCAAGCCTGCCGGGTAAGCGGGATTGTCCGAAAGGGTTACCGCTACCCCGGAACATAAAGGGCTACGGAAGGAACATGGATGGGTTTTAGTCAGTAAGAGTCTGACACTCCCTTCCGCTCCACCCAGAGCGGGAGCAGTAAATGGATGATTTCCCAGCCTTAAAAAAAAAAGCTTACTACGAAAGTAACGTATCAATAGCTCATTTGGAATTTTCTGTTGTCCAGGCTGGATAGAGATTTGAACAAATTAACTTAAGAATAAAATGAAGCAACCTTGAGGAGCCAGTTAAGTAGAATAAAGAAATAATTTTGTATTTATGTGTGGAGGCTTGTAATTAGCTATTTGGTTAAATATTATTGTTATTATAATGATATTAGTCTGTAAGCATTCCGAAAATAAAGAAAGGAAAATAAAAAGCTTACTGTTTTAACTACCTCAAAAGGAAACGGAGCCCTTACAGGATCACTTCGTTGTCCGTCTGTCTGTCAGTCAAGCTTTGCAAACCCTGCGACGCGTGTAGGTACGAGTATCAAGTTAAGTTAATATGACATACGTAGATTCCGTATATAAAATCAAGCTTGGGTGGAGTGAAAGGCAGTGTCAGACTCTTATTGACTAAAACCTATCCAATTTCTATTTACATTATCAGGAGAGAATTTACCGTGACGTACCTATATCGATCTATGTATGCGTGAACATGTTTTTCAAACTACGATGTTAAATGTTTGTTTTTGGAAAATTCATCCCAACTACGGAACCCTTGATTGTGCGTGGTCCGATATGCTTTCATTGTTTTTTTTATGGGGTGAGCTGATTGTTTCATATCGTTAAAGGTTGTTTTAATACGTTTCTTTGATGTATGAAATTATTTTCTTAACCTAACTTTTATAGCTCGTGCGGTCGGGGACCTCCGTCAGGTATGAAAATACGCATACACAATACACTTGTATAACAAAAAAAAAAGACAAAGTGAGAGTGAAATTCGCATGGAGGCGGCATAACGCTTTTTCCTTACATGACGATTTCTACAATCCAACTCCTACCTGAGCCTAAATGACCTAAACGTCGTTCTTAAAAGTTGATGTAAACATGCAAAGTCCTGAAACATTTTATAAAACTCAGTTCCACTGAAACAGTCTATTAAAAAGTTAAAGTAAGATTTCGTGACCTAGTTCTGTAATTCAATACCTTTCAATAGCTCCTATTTGAGTTGGCAACTTGAAGATATAGTAACTACGCTTTCAAAAGAAATTTCTTGATTTATTTTTTCTCGTACCTATATATACCTACTCGGTATACGTGGGGTGGTTTGTTTCTATTAAAGTGATAAGGCTGCAAATTTAAATAAAGGGATTTAATCTTAAAACAAAAATTTTATTTAATGGCAAAATGTTTATATCCGTAAGTTGGAAACTTCATACTAGCTAATTCTTTTTTGTTTAGATGTCGCTAAGCTATAGGTATTTATGTTTACCTTTTGAGCGCGAAAGTAAAAACGCACGCGCGTACCCTCCACGCCTAGCAACAAAGGTTTGCACCGTATGGTTCACCGTGTCCTCTGGGCGATCCTCGCAATGGTGACACCCGGGCGTTTCCTCCCGCCTGATGATGTGCAGGAACCTCCCGAAACATCCATGCCCGGTGAGGACCTGCGTCAGGCGGTAGGTGAGGGCGCCGTGACGCCTGCTGAGCAAAGGCCTCTCCACATGACTTCCAGCTCTTTCGTTCCGGGCCAAATGCAGGTCACTAGCCCATATACTGCCATGAACACACCTGTGTTTTCTGTTCTATCTCACAGTGCCCCGCACACGCATTCGTGCTCAATACATTTTGATCCTTTCTAAATTTAGTGCCTTCAACACAAAATAATATGTGTTTATTGTCCATACATGTGGCAAATTATTGATTTTAATGTGATGTGTTTCGTAATGTTAATTACTTCTCATACGATAAATGTGTAGAGTCTAGTTCTTCCAACTAAACTGACAGCTGTGCTGCTGGGGAGTTTGTTGCGCCACTTTTTCTTCCCAGCAAAAGCACTAGGAAGTGGTGAATGGTGGGCGTTTTTGGGGGACTGTCTTATGTAACTTTGACCTTCAAAAAGTGCTGATCTTCAGCCTAATTTGAATAAATGACTTTTGATTTTGATTGCAATGTGTGTTGAAGGCACTCAGTAGGGATTTGGCGACACGTATACGAGTAGAAGGCACTGGGCCTAGAATAGCACTTGACAAAAAATAGTGTCAGTGTTCGCGCTTGTTATTTGTTTTTAATAGCTCATAAAAAACTTTTTTGTCTTTAAATAAAAAAAATTTTTGAAGCGTACCGCTATACATAGATTAGACATGTATTTTTTTTTAAAACACCTAATTTAAAAATTATCCTCCTTCGCTACTAATATACTTTTTTTTGCGAAGTAAAATAATATGCAAAGATCCGTGTCTCGACTGTTTTGTTTTGGTTTCCGTAGCCTTGGGGTTTACGGTGGCCATGCAAATTGCTATAGGGAGGGGAAGGGGGACACTTGCTTGCGCTACGATTGTTCCTTGATAAGCCAATTTCCTTTTTTCAGGTGAGTAGCTTTGTAAAATGCTCTCTTTGGTATATTTGTGTTGGTTTTGATTTAGTTTTTAGAACAGAAAGTGTTGCATTGACTGCTTACATTTATGTTTTCTGTACATTTCTCTTATGGTATGGACGTGTTATGCGGAGGAATGAGGAATATGTTGTCAGGAAAGTTGTGAGTATGAATGTGGATAGCTATACATGTAGAGGAAGACGAAAAAAACGATGGATGGATTGTGTGAAAGATGACATGGCTAGAATGGGAGTGACTACCGAACTGACGAAGTAAAAGACATGTTGCGCCGACCCCAAAATATATTGGGGGCAGGAAAATGATGATGTACGGTAGAAAACTTGTTTTAAATACGGGAAGAGATAAATGAACCACCATTATTTTAAGATACGTAAGATGGGTTCACTGTACACGAAAGACATTTATTCCTGTCTAAAGCTACGGCTTTTCATATTAGTGAAAAAACTAAAAACAATCACCTTCAGTTTCTTCAAAAGCCACCAAATTTTACCACACCGAAACACACATAGGTACATTCCAAAATAAACTTAGGTATCTAAAAATATAATAACGGTAAAAGAAATCATAATAAATCCGGCTCAAATAAATGAACTAATCAGGGTGGAGAGGGCAACTCTGCTCACCCAATAAAAACAACACTTGAATGTCAGTAAAAAAAACTCATTTTCCTTTATTGCATTGAGCCTAATTTGAATTGAGTGTAATGCAGTTATGATTCAAGAGAGCGTATAATTTTAAGTAACTGTAGACTGGAGATGTAAACAATGTTGGGTGGTAACTTTATGTACGTATAAGTAGGTAGGTATATGTCATAAAGGTCATAATATCTGGCTGAAAAACGATCCGGAAATATCAACTTTCTTCCTCACATATTTTACAGAATTTGTTATACTTTTATGTTTTTTATGCTCCATTGTCAATTTTTTTCTTTTAATATGTATTAGTGGTAATTAGTTTTAGTTGCTCTTTTTATTTCGCATGCTGTGACTCTTATAGTTAAGGGAGTACTTCTACTAAACACTTTGACGTGCATTATTGTTCTGTGTTTAATGTATATCTTTTGTTGGAGATCCTAAAATAGAATAAAACTTTCCGACACAAAACTATAATACCTAGGTGCTCTACTTTATAGGTAATTAAGGCGCGTGCTGGTTTAATTAATGTGTTGTGTTTCCTTAAATATTACTTTCAATGCTATTTACTGTATAGAATCAAATTCTTGTGCTAAAGTGGTGAAGGGTTTTGGAGTACCTACTGACTTATGTAATCTTGACGTTTATAAAGTGCTGCTTTTCAGCCTAGCCTTGAATTCTAGGTTGACTTTTGGTTTTGATTTTCGACTCGACCCTAATGTACGGCATGGGGAAAATTGTTCGGTTTGATGGTGTACACACCCTTAAATATGACCACACCTTTCTAACACACGATGTACAGACGCCAGCACATCAAGCTATCCCTAACTGTGAAATTTTCCGCATTGAAAATTAACCTAAAGCTTTTGTCATAAAGTTGAAAAACTGTCAAAGAAATTTGACAGATTCGGGTAACTTGATGTGCTAGCCTCTGTACCTATTGATAAATGTCTTATTTTAAGAAAGAGCATTTTATTGTTTTGTTTTTGTTAAGACACATATTGTATTAAATATTTACAGTAAAATCGATGGCAAAAACCAGCGGTTACTTACTTTTTCTTCTTCATGTTTGTTTAACAGGAAAAACTGCTATAAACCAAATAGCCTTAAACCAAAATATTTCTCATTGCGCGACGAATTTAGGACATCGTGAGATAAAGTTTGAATTTGTAATAATGGCATGAGGTGAACCCGCTTCCCAAGGTCCACTAATCTACTTCAACTGCGTTAGGATTTTAGTTACATGAATTCATTAATAAACCTATTAGTTTCATCTTCTCACAGAAATCCTAATCAATCAAGCCTTTTTCCAACTAGGTTGGAGTCGGCTTCCAGTCTGACCAGATGCAGCTGAATACCAGTATTTTGCATGGAGCGACTGCCTATCTGACCTCCACAACCCAGTAACTGGGTAATAGGATACCCCTTGGTAAGACTGGCTGTCAGATTTTCGGGCTTCTGAAGACTCGGTAACGACTGTCAAAGATGCACAAATGACAGCCGGGACCAACGGCTTAACGTGCTTTCCGAGGTACGGAGGAATCTCGTCATATAAAGATGGTCACCCATCCACGGCCAACCCCGGCAAGCGTAGCTTAACCTGATGGATCGAACTGTGCGGCTGTTATTACTAAGCCTCCTCCAGAAATACTAATATGATTAATAAAATTAATATATTAGTTGAATTACAGACAATTAAACATACTGTAATAATCCACATCCACTCTCCGACCAATATCTTCACAAATATACCTAGTACCACCAGGCAAGACTGGCGTCTTGTCGTGAACTTAATTAATGTGTATTAAGATAAGACGTAATAAATAGGCACAAGGAATAACGTTTTAAAATAATCGCTCTGAATTGCTCCGTGAACTGAACGGAATTGTGGAGGGATGCAGTGAATTATCAGTTTTCTTTTAAATAGGTTTATAATGAGATCAAACACGTAGATTATAACGAGGTATTTTAAAAAACGATAAAAATACTTAAAATAATTATCAGATTTTTCTTTAGAAGTGAAAGGTTTAAATAGTTTATTCTAATAAGAACAATATCTAGGGTCACTTACAATGAGATAAAAAGTAATTACTTAAATCTAAATGAAATACATTTTGCCTCAGGTGCGTGCTGGTGAAGTTATACAAATAAGTATAGTAGTGTAGTATTTTAGTTATTCTGGCTTCCACTGTACATCTCACATTTTAAAGGATGAAATTTAGTCACCTGTTTCATCAGTCGTTTGTATGAATTAAAAAATCGTCACAGATTTTCGCAATTACTGATAAATATAAATAGTATATTTTATAGTTTTCGGTGATTGAAAGGATGACAAAGTGATTGTGATAATAATAATTAATGTATGTATTAGGTGCGTTATTATCCTTTTGAACGCCAGAGCATAAAGGCACGCGCGTGTCCTCCACGCCAAGCTACAAATTTATTTCTTCTTGTTATCATGAATTTCCCAATATCCATGTTGTCTTTCAATTTGTTTCATGTCATTAAATAGGTACGAGAGCTTCCATTTTAGATATCTACATAAATATCAACACACAAAAGTAACGTAATTTAAGTAGTTAATTGTGTATTTCGTGTTATAGTGTTGTTGCCATTGTCACATATTTGTGTTATTGGCGTTAAAGGTGTGCGCTTGCTTGTCACGTATATGTGACAATGGCGTTCAAAAGGTTAATCAGCGACGCGCAGATACCGAGTTCTATACCCAGGCAAGCTAAATGTTATTGGTTTTAATTCCTGGGCACCACCTCTTTTGTAGGTATATATCGTATATATATCAAAGAAGACAAATACTAAATAATCTAGAATGTTAGTAGACCTATTTAAATACTCATCGTAAATAAAAACTATTTGTAGACTGAAGTAAGCTTTAAATTATAAGTATACACCTACATACCTCTTTAACTTAATTTTAACTTGATGAAGAGTTTCTTAAGCGCTTTAGAGGCTTTGTAAGCATTTTTTTCAGCAAAAATTTGAGGTTTATCCCGCTGCGGCGAAACTTAACACAAGCATTTTTTAATTAGAGACAAATAAATAAAGATTTAAGTGAAAGAAGTTTTATGAACGAGTGTTACCAATGCCTTTGTTTAAAGAAAAGATTCTTAAATAATTCATGATTTTAGACTTTAACTTGATTGCAGTAAGATTGAATTTCGGATAACATTAAAAGTTTAACTGACGTGGGTGCGACTTTGGGCTTCGCACCAAGGTAAGGAAGGACGTCAGCAAAACTTTTTTCCTCTGTAATTTTCCTTCAATAACAAAGCTTTCCGTGCGTAGTTGAGCGTTAAATAAACACATAATGAAAACATCGAACGTGTGACAGAGAACAATAGTACAATTCTGGTGTAAAACAGAGTAGGTACGTATAGTACGGTCGATAAGTCTTGGCGGTAGTGTAGTTATCTTTTTGACAAGAAAATATGGGTACAAAAACATGGTGACACAAACAATATAATTAGCAACAGCCATATTTAACCAGAAGGCATGCAAAAGTACAAAATACAAAAGTGCTAAGAACGTATACATATCATGAAGATTGAATATACCTCATTAGTTATTTATGTGTTAGTCAATTCTTCGGCAGTCAACTTATTTAGTACTAGCTGCTCCCGCGCTCGGCTCCTACTGGTCGTGTTCATGTTACATAGCCTATAGCCTTCCTCGATAAATGGACTCTCCAACACAAAAATATTTTTTCAATTCGAACCAGGAGTTCCAGAGATTAGCGCGTTCAAACAAACAAACTCTTGTGAGTCTCGATATCTGAAAATGGTCACCATGGAAAACCAACCCCGGCAAGCGTAGCTTAACCTGATGGATCGGTCCGTGCGGCTGTTATTACTTAGCCACGAGCTTCTCCACAGTAGTAGTTGTATAAAACAATTGTAAGACCCGAGAACATTGTACACCAGAGTGTCAAAACAATTTTGGTAACAATGTAAATTCTGCAACCCGCTGCAAACCTCAGCATCCAAATACCAACACCAGTTCGCAAGACGTTAAACAGACTTAACTCAAATAATTAAAAGGATGTTTAACAAACTTTAAAAACTCAAAAGTAATCAAAGAAAAAGGGACAGCAATAGAAACGCGAAATAACCAAAGTTTCTTCAATCTTTCGGCGAGGAATTTAATTAACATTCCGGGGAGAGAGTGGCGATGCTGGACTTCGGTCGGGTCCTAATTGCGGCCTGTCACTTTCAGCGCTGGTCACCCTACTCTTGCGTCACCGTTACTACTGTCAAAACAGTGCGCTAGGATTTAAAGTGAAACTTTTTGTTGCTTCGTCAAATGCAAGCATTGTGACACCTATTCTGAATATTTTCTACTCAAACAAAAACTTAAACTTAAACTATTTATTTAAAATAAACCAATTACAGGCATTTTTGAATTGTCATAGGGTCGGTCAGTCAGAAAAATGAAGCTAGATGCCCATTCCAAATCGGTTACATCATTCATATTTTTATTATGCATGTGAGAACGATGCCGAACTTCAAAAGCATCCGTTATAAAATACCTATGTAAAACCAATTCAAATAAAAACCGGCCAAGTGCGAGACGGACTCGCACACCGAGGGTTCCGTACAAACCTGTAGGTATATAAGTAAAAGTGCACCCATCACGAGAATCGAGTCATAGTTATGGTATTTTTATATTTTGAAAAAAAAAATCATTTTTTTTTTATTATATGATGTAACTAAAAATTTACGGTTTTCGCAATTTTTCCTTTATCTGCACTGTAAGACGTTACTTTGTACCAAATTTCAAGATTCTTAGTTCACGGGAAGTACCCTGTAGGTTTTGATTCCCGTGCGAGTTTCGAAAATTTGCGGCATAAACAGCTGTATCTTTTGATTGCTTTGGCTTAGAAATTTGATTTTTTCACAGCTCCAAGGGACAGTAGACCTGAGTATTAGATATAAATTCAGTTTGATACCTCCACGCATGCCTGAGAAAAGCGGTCTTGACAAACGGACGGACGGACAACAAAGTGATCCTATAAGGGTTCCGTTTTTTCCTTTTGAGGTACGGAACCCTAAAATTAAATTAAAACAAACCATAGCCGTTAGAGATGACCAGCCCCTACTGACAGCGCCCGTTCACGAACATGACGCATTGATTAGCACCATTCAGTTCACCAGTTCACCATTCAGTAAAAGTTCGCGAGCATATTCGCAAGAAGCTGGCAGAATCATCACGCCGGTAATGTTCTCCCAATGTTCGTTTCATTTATTATAGTAGGTAATTAAAATTGCCATGTAAGCATGAACAAGAGTAACTGTAGTACCTTTCTCGCTTTTTTGTGCATGGAAACTTCGACACTATTGTAAAGAGAAACAAAAGTAGGTATTAATAAAAAATATCTTAAATACAAGACATAATAATACCTACTTAACATTATAGAAGTTAAAGTTTGTGAGGAGGTTTCACGAGAAAACTACTGAACGGCTCTAGATGAAATTTGGCACAGATATAGACAATTTGGAATAGCAAGTGATAATTATACAATACGTACATGAATCCTTAAAATCAGAGGTGCGTGCCTTGGGTTTGAACTCGTTGGCAGTCCGACTTGCTTAAAAATTGTTGAATGAAAACATCGTAAAGAAACCAGCATGTCTGAGAGATATTTCTCAACAGCATGTAGCTACGTCAGAAGCCCATGGGCAGCATAAAAACTCTGACACCAGGTTAGTCAATACCTGCCGGGTAAGCGGGATTGTTCAAAAGGGTTACCGCTACCTCGGAACATAAAGGGCTACGGATGGAACATGGATGGATTTTATTCAGTAAGAGTCTGACACTCCCTCCACCCTGAGCGGGCGAAGTCATTAGATGATTTCCCACTCTCAAAAAAAAAAAAAAGAGTTTAGTCAATAACCACACGAAAAGTAAAAGATCTGGATTAGCACATAGGTGGTATTTTCCCGTGGAACTATTTCCGACAACCACGCGGACGAAGCCGCTGGCGATAGCTAGTCATTCATAATATTAGTCTCCTCAACATAATCATGTGGCTTACACCGCGGTCATAAAAACGCAGATAATTCCCGCTGGATCATAAAAATGCGGATACAGGGCTTTTAAAAAGTAGTAAAAACTCTCAGACATAATCCGGTAACAGTTGGCAGGTGAAGTCGGATCGATAGCCTCTTGCTGCCTTATTAAAATAATTAAGAAACTTTTGCCCGTTCTCAATATTTAAATATCTTAAAACTTGTGTTGAAATATCTTTTGTAGACTGATTTTTACTGTCTAGCTTTGAAATATCTTGAATGTAAAGAATTTCTGTAGAATCTATTACTTGTTGAACAAGGTTTCTCTGCTAGGAATCTTCAGAAGAAAAGATTTTATAGTTTGTAGGAAGCTTTTATCATTTTTCGAATTTCTTGAAACATTGTAAAGTAGTTCTTTGTACGGTAAACAAGATATTGTTTGTACTGTAGTACCTACTTAGTAAAATAGAAAATACTGCTGGTCGAAAATCTTTTATTTAGTAAGTATTTGTCTTACAAAAAAAAGATTATTATTGACTGCGCTACCACTATCAAAACTAATCCAGTTCCCACGTTATAAGTTTTTTTAAAGGACAGTCGTGTTAAGTTTCCATATACCATTAATAACACTATACCTTCGCTATGCAATATCTAAGTACAAGAAAGGTGAAAAACCTTTCCTCCTGCAGTACATAAAATCAAACAGAATGAGAAAGCCGTGCGCATCTGTGATTTATGACCAAATTCATCAAGCAACCATCTTCAGAACACAAAGAAACAGTCATGTTCTACAATTTTATGTCTCTGCGCCCCTAAGGGAGGCACCCTCCCACGAGAGATATGCTATGCAGCTATGCTGCGAGGGTGTGAAAGCTAAGCTACAAAACTATGTGACCGTTTCCACTGATGCTAAGCTATGTATGTAGCGGGCTAGTAAGATAAGTTATAAAGATGCGCCGCCGCGAGGCAGCTATGCGAGGGAGATGCGCAGCTCGAGCTATGCCATGTTAGTTATAGTTTGTATATGTGTATTCGTAATTAAATAAATATTTACACTTTCTCCTATTACCTACTACTGCTTATTTCTGCATCACCCAAAGGTTGACTGGTAGAAAATGCCGACTTAATGCCATACATTAAGTCGGCCTCTGTACATTTCTTTGAACTCAAACTCAAAGTATTTATTTTAAATAAACCAATTACAGGCACTTTTGAATTGTGGAGGGGTCAAAGTTAAAAGTATTAAATAAATAAATGTTGACAGTAAGGAAGGCACGGGGAGCGGCGCTCTGCACATAGCTACACCACTCGCGACTATCCATAGCACGCATCCAGAGCATGCATCCAGATCATCCATATAAAAAACATAGCTTAGCCGAACCTGTTTCCACTAGTGCTATTATATATGGACCAATGAATATGATTGGTGGATATCAAACGCATCCAAAGCAAAGTAGTGAAGCATAACTTTGGTGGAAAGTCACCCTAAGTGTTGGACAGATGCGCATTCTATGTTCACCGTAAAAAACAAATTATCTACTCCCGCCCTTGGCCAGGGTTTATTATGCAGTCGTAAATGAAGACAAGGGACGGTAAGTTACCCATTATGAGCGAGAGATATTTTTAGTTTGTTTATGTATAATGAAACGGACTGGCATTATCAACCCCTTATCCCCCACTTTAAAAACTGGATGGATTATGTTGATAACTTGAAACTATGACAGAATAGTTATAATCGACAAATAAGTAATGCATGATGTGCTTACCATAAGAAATTTCTTAAGGTAAGCACATCATGCATTACGTATTTGTCTTGTACCAATAGGTACACTAGTCAATAAGTACAATTATTCTATGTATCTCATCATGCTCATATCTTTGTATCAGTGTATTCAATTGTTGGTGAGCAAAATACCTAAATAAAAAAAATGAAAAAAAAATAAAAGTAGATAGAAGGGGCTCGTGGCTAAGTAAGCCGCATGTGTCGAATGATCAGGTTAAGCTACGCTTGCCGCGGGCGTCCGCGGATGTGTGATCATCTTTTCTGAGACCTCAAAGTGCCTCTTAAAGTACGTTAACCTGTTGGTCCCGGCTGTCTTTCGTGGATCTTTGACAGTCATTACGGATCTTCAGAAGCCCGAAAGTCTGACAACCAGACTTTCCAAGGGGTATCGTGTTATCCAGTACCTAACTAGATTGGGAAGGTTAGATAGGTCGGTCAATATAACATAAAAAACTGTTATTCAGCTGCATCCGGTTAGACTGGAAGCCGACCTCAACATGTTGGGAAGAGGCTGGGCAAATGATAATAATAATAATAATAATAAAACTTTATTTCAGACCAAGGTCCATACTTTTGTTAGTATTTTTGTGTTAGTAACAATGGTGCTTACATAAGTAGGTTAGTATTGTAAAGGAGTCTACACACCAAACCCGCCGACCCGCCGACACAGCCCGGCGGCTTGGTGTCGGCGACTTTGCTTCAAGAATCATGTCGGCGACTCGTACCCGCACGTGCACGTCGGCGGCATGGCCGGCGACTTGCGTACGCGCACGCTCAGTTGCCCGCCGACACTCCAGCGATAGTGACGTGCTTGCAATCACTAACTAAAAAAGTTGTACTGATTTCTTGCCGCCGACTAACTCACCGACACAGCCCCATGACACATGTTGGCGGGTTGGCGGGTTTGGGTCGCCGACACAAGCCGCCGGGCTGTGTCGGCGGGTCGGCGGGTTTGGTGTGTAGACTCCTTTAGTTTTAAAAAGCTTATAAAATTTGTGCCCGAATAAATGATTTCAGGATATTTGAGTCCTGTTTACTCGCAATGACCTTTAGGATGCTGTTATAGTGCTAGCCCGGACTCTGCCTAGTAAGGCTGCGAGCCGCTTGCGCATGATGGCATGGAAGCCGTCTACCCTGGCCTCCGCAAACATACCAGAGGCACTACAAAAGCGGGGTAGCCCTAACAACATCCTAAATCCATTGTTATATTGGACACGTATGCCACTGAGCGGCCCCTGCGTATACCTGTACCACAGGCTGCACGTGTAGAAAGTCTGACAGTAGGCTCTAAATAGTGTGACTTTAACTTGGTCACTACAACGCGCAAACCTGCGGGCCAGCATATTACTCCTGACCGCAAATGCCCTACGTTCCTTTTCTATGTCAACCTGGTCGTCAAGGCCCTCAGTAACATAATGTCCGAGGTATTTGAACTGTTGTACCCGCTTCAGTTCAGTACCATTCAGTCTTATCGCAGGCACATTTGACGGACACTTACCGGAGGCCTTGAAGACCATGTACTCACTCTTCTTACAATTATATAGTAAACCGTGCTTATAGCTTTACGTTTCACATATGGCTAGCAACTGTCTCATTGCGCTTACAGTAGGGGTCAGCAGCACCATGTCATCCGCGTAACTAAAGTTATTCATACACACATTGTCGACCCAGCATCCTACTCGTGTGCTGCTGAGCCCAACTATAAGCTCATTCACGTACAAGTTGAAGAGCTTGGGAGAACTTAAACCACCTTGTCTCACACCGCAATCCAACCTGTACGTGTCGGAGAAGCTATTCGCCCATTTTACATAATTTTTCTGGTTTTGGTACCAGTAATGAAAAATCCGTTGCACCTGTGTGGGCACGCCAGTTCTCTTGAGTTTCTCCCATAATACGTCATATGACACTAGGTCAAACGCTTTGGAGAGGTCAAGAAAGCAAGCATACACAGGTGTACTTCTTTCCGTATAGTATTGAACAGTGTGCTTGAGACTCAGAATTGCGCTTTCAGTAGAAAGTCCAGCGCGAAAACCGAACTGAGCGTCATGAATTTTAAGGTGTTTGTCAAGTTCTGAGGCAAGCACACTGTCCAACACCTTAGCCACCACTGTTGCTAAGGAAATTGGCCGGTAGTTATTTTTATCGGACAGATCACCCGTTTTATTTTTGACAATCGGTACAATAACCGTTTTCATAAGGTCCATGGGCAGGTACGAGTGATTCAGACATAATGTGAAGAACATCGCTAGCACACGTGGCAGATGGACTCCAGCGTACTTCAAATGCTCGATACTGAGCCCATCATGACCCGGTGACTTGCCCCTAGACATCCTACTCACAATTTTACGCACTTGTTTAGCTGACACATTATACAAGTCACCGGTCATGGTAGACCCAGGATCAGCAGATGATGGACCCAGCGGTGATTTCGTAGCAAAATGTTCTCTAAACAGTTCGGCTATATTTCTACCATCACTTGCCCCGCCCACGCTCACAGGGAGACCAGACTTATGGTTTAGGTAGTTAGTCGCTTTCCAAAAGTCGCTAAAATTCTTTGATGCTCGACATTCTGAAATGATTTCCATTTTTAACTCTTCTTTATTATTTTGACACCATTATAGTCTCTTTTTAAATAATTTACGACTTTCAAACATTTCCTCATATAGATACTGTACCAGATTGTGGCCTATTCTGAGAAACCCAGTATAGAAACTTACTCCTGGCCTCCCTGTGTGCTTCACATACATATTTATTCCAACCTGTCACATGCCTTTTCTTCTTACGCACGCGAAGCTGACTATCACTTGTGTTAAAAGCTGAGTCTGTAAGTGCCGTTATTATATCCTTATACATTTTATCTAAATTATATCTGTGTTTCTTACAATTACAAACATTATAACTACATTGCCTTAATTCAACCGGAAAATCTATTAATTTAAGTTTACTATTGCACATTTTAGTATAGTTTTTTATCTGTTCCTTAGTTCTATAGCCCCAAACAGCTTTATTTTTTCTATTGTTACTACTTGAACTGGTTTTACATATAATTGCACTTAATTCACATTCAATGACTAGTGGCAAATGGTCTGACCAAAACGTGTCATATTCTATAAATATATTTTTAATAGTATGCCTAGCAGAATGACTAGTAACACAGTGATCGAGCCATCTCACACACCCATGAGCATCGCTAATAAACGTGTAGTTATTTGATACACTTCCTAGTATATCCATGTCCGCACAGGTCCATTGTTGGTCCAAACACAAACTAACTAGTTCGTTACCGAACAATTCGCCCGGATGAGCATTAAAGTCTCCTAACACGTAGATAGCTTCTATGGAATAGTTTTCAACTATAGCACATACCTCGCCAAAGCACGTCGTAAAATCATCCAAATTGTCTACTGAATTAGTTGGCATATATACACTAAACACAAGAAATGCCCGGTTATTCATTGACACTTTTATTGCACTGATACGCGGATTGTTGCACTTTATAACAGTCACTTCTTTGTACAAACTTTTCCGCCACAATATTGCCACACCTCCGTAAGGTCGCCCTCTAAATACACCATCCGAAATATCCATCGCTGACGTGCCGGTGTACGAGAAATCCTGGTCAATAGTACCCAGTACCGGAATGTCATACGGAAATAGCCACGTCTCTTGTAAACATATGATATCCGCGGAGCAACACAATTTTCTAACACAATCAATCGATCTTTTGATTGACTTACAGTTGAAACTGACAAAATTAGATGTAATTTTCGTATTTGTTTGTATATCCATTATTTATTATTATTTTGGCTCAATTCTGTAATCCTGTTATTACTAATAGCGTAATCCTTAGCTTTATTCATGTAAACAAAGCGCCTAAAGGACACGCCTTCTGGCCATAGGCTATCATTTAAAAACATTGCGAGCTTGTGTTGTGGTACAAAGATTTTATAGGCATTATAATTTCTTTCTTTTTTCATCATAATTTTCTTAATCGATACTGACGTCTGTGTCTTAGATAGTATATAATCCACAATGTCACTGTTAGTTACCTCTTTATCAACACGAGATATAAATAATGGAATATTCAGTTCCGCGGCTTTAAATTTAGATTCTAAATTCGAAGCAGCTTTCCCTTTACTTCCTGCAAACCTGTATCTTGGCTTCTTATTCTGTACAATTTTCCATTCATTCTTTTCCTCTTTATCTGGTTGTGCATTTCCGCTATCGCTTATCGCTTGTGGTACAGACCGCGCCGAAGGACTCCTGCGCTCGGAACTCTCGCACCTGCGATGTACCTGTGTCGAAACCGCGGTAGGGGCCTCCACGAGCGTCTTAGTTTGTGAGAAAGTGACGGAGTGATTGATACTTTCCGCGTGCGACAAGGATGGAGAATCATCGCGTCGCTCACTTCCCGCCAACGACTGCGTCAAGTCGTTTTGCTTATCTGTATTGTGAGGTAGATCAGTTATTGCAGATTGCAAAGTATCCAATGTTTGATATTTGCACTGATCAATTTGCTGTTTCAAGTCTTCTAACTGTTTAGTAGTCACATAGCATTCCTTAATAATCTTTAGATCGTTTTGCAACAACAATATAATTATCCTTTAACAGTTTACTTGCATCCAGATGATCAAATGATATTGGAGGTAATTTATGCAGTTCCCGAGCAACAAATATGGGTACTTCTTCCGCCCCTAAGGCTACCCGCTGACCGTTTCTTTAAATAATGTTATTATATCAGCAAGATCTCTGTGAGATTTTCCTTCTCTTTTACGCGAAATTTTGCGTCTAGTAGTAGTGATCGAGTCAAAAAGCAAATTTTTTGCCGCTTCGATGTCTTCTTCCGAAAAGCTGGTGACACACAATCTCATTAAGCTTTCCTCATCCATTACATCCATTTTATTTTGAATGTAGGATAACACCTCACATATCACAATATTACAGTTGTTACACTTAATTACTTTCGAGTTCGACGTCATTTTCCTTGCGTAGGCAAATGACGGGACCGCACTGCACGAATGACGCGGCGCGACGAAATGATGATGATAGCCTGTAATTCTGTGTAAACCTCACCGTGAAAACTCAGGTGAAGTGAGCTTTAAATTAGTTGTCTTTCCACATTATCTACGCTAAGGAATGACACTAGCTCACGTTTAGCTGACTTCACCTAAATTTTTACGGTCAGATTTTTACATAATAAATCGACAGGTTCTCAGGGATTTAAATCGCAATGTCCTCAGTAAGTACTTACCAGTAAATAATCACTGCATTACGGTGAACCAGTACTCCTCTTCTTTGTCAGCTAATATTGTGACGTAGGTACATAGTCATATTTGCACTAAACACTTCACACACTTATAAGAACTACCACAGTATAAATAAAATATGGCCCGTAGCACTACTAACATTTATTTAAAATGGCGTATGACGGTATTTTGATTTTGACAATATCGATAATTCAAAACTTAGCGTGGGAAGTAAATTAGAAGGTAGAAGAAAAAAAAAGGAAAATTCTTAAGTAAAAACAAAACTGCATGTTATAAAAACTACTTAAAAATTATGTTCCACTTTTAAGTTTTTTGTTACTCAACTACATAATTAGTAAAGTTTGGAATTTTATATAGGGACTAATTTGATTGAAGTTTATAATGGGGGCGGTGACGACTTCCTATCTCGAATCCTTAGGAACCTTTTGAATACTTATCGTTATATAAAGTGCTACGTCCTATTTATTAGTCAAATTAGTTACGCTTTGTATCAATGTTTAGTCTAAAAGATGGTTACATTTTAAGACAGACTGCTTCTGAGCAACGTAAATCATCAATCAAGCTATGCCAATCAGTTAATATGCCCAGTCGAGAACTTAGACAGTATTCAACGTCAGCGTGATTGTCCGAAAGGGTTCCCCGCAACATAAAGTGCTAAGGAAGGAACATGGATGAGAGTCAGTAAGAGTCAGATACTCCCTTCCGCTCCACCCAGACATAGTGGGGGATTGGGGAGTGAGGGAAGGGGGTTATTTGATGATTTCCCACCATAAAAAAATACAGTTTTCAGTACCTAGATCCCTACTAGGTAAGCTCGGGAAAATTTGGGATTCCGCGTTCTTTAATATAGTAATAGTAATACGAACGTCCTAAGCCGTCACCTAATCCATCTTTATGAACGAGCTGATCCTGGCCATCTCATAAAAAGTAAAGTGTTTATTAAACTAGGAACCTATTCAGAATATTACCTTAAAATTTAAAAGTAATGTTAACAACGAACGATAGCGTTAGATAATGAAACTAAGTGAAAAAATCTGGAACAACGTTAAACGGAAATCGCCCATCATAGCGGGCACACAGCCAAATACTTGTTTAAGAAACTTTAGCACTGACCCGTCGTAAAGTTGAAAAAAGTAAGTCGAGTTTTATACGAACAAACAACATTAATGTGCTTTTTAGACAATATTTTATAGGTACTTACTTATTGTATTATTTTTCTGAGATACGAGTTAGGTACGTTACCTATTGTACAGACGCCAGCACATCAAGCTATCACTAACTGTCAAATTTTCTCAATTAAAAATGAACCTTATATCTTTGCAATAAAGTTGAAATACTATCAAAGAAATTTGACAGATTGAGGTAACTTGATGTGCTGGCCTCTGTACCTACATTTTCTTAGATAGGTAGTTATGGAGATGGCTTTGCAGACTATTCATATCAAACTCAGAAGACATTTATTCAATTAAGAGTCTATTCATATTATTTAGAGCAGAGTCAAAGCGTCAATCTGAAATTTAACATAGCATATTCACCCTTATCTCCACAACATAATACACATACATTCTTCTAAGACTAAACAAAAGATTCGCGAATCCGCGCGCATTCCACAGAATTCGCGCGTCGGAACGCAACCAATAGAGGTTGGTGCATTGGTGGAACTTCGCTTTACTAGCAAAAAATTAGATGCTTCGATGCGCTTCGACTCTGCTCTAGTATGAATTGACCCTTAGGTTGAGTATTAGCTCTATAGCGTCAAAATTAAGAAAATCCCCCAAAACGGCTGCCCTTCACCACGTCCTAGTGTTTTAGCTGGGAACAAAAAACTCCTCAACAAACAAACGAATTACGAGTATATGAACATTTTGCCTACACAGTTTTCAATGTTCCCAAACCAAAATGCAGAAATGTTTCTAACTATTAAATACATTGTCAAATATGTGACTATGTAAAATGAGCATGTGAACAGTGAGCATATGGTCGCACAACACCTAATGAAAAAACTTTGGGACTAGACACTAACCAAGTGCTGGCCGTGGTCGCATTGAATATGTTGCGATGTTGTAACGCGACATCGTTGCCGCGACAGTTACGCACTTCAATATGAATCTCGCACTGAAAACTTTTGTTTCATCAGTGGATTCATTTTGTTTATCCACACTAATATTATAAATGCGAAAGTAACTCTGTCTTTCTGTCTGTCTGTCTGTCTGTTACCTTTTCACGCCTAAACCACCCAACCGATTCAACCCTGGCACATGGCCAGTTTTGTAAGGACGTCGGCATAGTTATAGAATTTAGTGTACACCAATGATTTTTGGTGTTTTATATTCGTGAATATTTGCTCATTAAATTGTTATAAATAGAAAACTCAGAGAACTTGTCATTACAACAGACTAGACAAAAATAGTTTCATTAAACCGCTCATCAAATCAGATCACTAGCAATAAGGTGTATAGATTATAATTTCGCTATTAAAAACTTAAAGGCGCTTTAAAATGGTGAACAGTAGCGAATTATACTATCTATACTAATAAATAAAACTGAAGAGTTTGTTTGTTTGCTTGAACGCGCTAATCTCAGGAACAACTGGTCCGATTTGAAAAATGGAAAAAGGAGCGGAGCAGTAATGAAAATTGTGACGCAGACGAAGTTGCGCCGGTCAACTAGTTACGTATAACTGATATGGTCTTAGTATTATGAAGCATTTAAACAAAGTGCCACCTAAATGAAGGATTTTAAACTGCATATTGATTAACATTTTTATGAAACTGGATAGTCTAGAAAAATGTGATAATAATAACTAACAGAACATCGCGCCTGCATATTCCCCGAAGAGTTGGTCAGAGGCTACCTATGGTACAAGCACATTTCACAGCAGTTAAATTGAGTCCCATGTAATAGGCGGCGAGCTAAATGCCATCAACCGCGCACAAATCCAGATTCCGGGTTGCTACTGAGAAACTCCTGATGAATAAACCCCATATCACTTTGCTCGACCTGGGAATCGAACTCAGGACCTCCTGCTCAGCAGTAGCGCTTGCGACCACTAGACCAAGGACAGTTTGGTATAAGTTAAGTATATTCGAAACTAATGGTTTTCTTTACAGTACATTTTTACAGGTTACCCTTATTTTTTTTAATAGTTCAATTAACTATAAACAAGAGACGCACAAAATAAATCAAAAGAGTAAAAATAATTATTTGTTTATTAGAGAAAATAAATAAAAATATTTTGCTACATTAATAACATAAATTGCCACCACCAACGCAAACCGTGTTATGTCCCAGTAGTCTCTCGTGTTCACCAGCTTCGGTATTTAATAATAATAAGCATGGATGATGGATAAATATATCCATAGGCAACTGAAAATAAGATGCACTGTAAGTTAATTTGGAAAGCGAGGCTATGAGATGCCTCTGCAACCTTTGCATGGCTATTCCGCAGTTGCTGCACCTCATATTGATCCACAAAACAACCAGTGTTAATAGCAAGGTAATTGAGTGGTATGGTACATAGGCTGCACTAAAAGTATCGGGAATGGAATATTTCCATTGTTCCTGGCATATTAAAATCTTTTTAATTGAAAACTCCTTGGTTTTAAAAATCGAATACCATTTATTTATTAAAAAAAAGATTCTCGGTCTTGTCACAAGGTTTTGTCAAACTTGTTTAGTCGTTGAGAAAATGGAATTGACTCGAGAAAATTCAAGAGCGATGATTTATTATGACTTTCGAAGTGGTTTAACACAAAAACAGTGTATTGACCGGATAATTTCTGCATTTGGTGATGAAGCCCCATCCAAAACCACAATTTATCGCTGGTTTGCTGAATTTCAACGTGGACGTGTCAAGCTCAGTGATGATCCCCGTCAAGGTCGTCCAAAAACTGCAGTCACCCAAGAAAACGTTGATGCTGTGCGTAAGCTGATTGAGGAAGATCGACATGTGACATACCGTTCAGGCAACTTTAGACATTGGCATGAGTCAAATACAAATAATCTTGCATGAACAATTATGTGTAAAAAAGTTGTTTTCCCGATGGATACCGCATTCGCTCTGTGAAGAGCAAAAAGCGGCTCGCGTTACTTGGTGCGTCAGAACTCTCGAAAGATTCCACACAGGATCCTCAAATGCTGTATATAACATCGTATCAGGTGACGAATCCTGGATATACGCGTACGATCCCGAAACAAAAAACCAGTCACGAGTTTGGGTGTTCGAAAATGAGTTAAAGTCAACAAAAATTGTTCGTTCACGGAGTGTTGCAAAAAAAATGGTGGCCACGTTTGTCACCAAAACCGGCCATGTTGCGACTATTCCTCTTGAGGGACAAAGAACGGTTAATGCAGAATGGTATGCTAGCATTTGTTTGCCACAGATCGTTTCTGAACTCCGTAAAGAGAACTGCAACCGCCGCATCATCCTCCATCACGACAATGCGAGTTCTCACACCGCGCACAGAACAAAAGAGTTTTTAGAGCAACAAAACATAGAATTATTAGACCATCCGCCGTACAGCCCCGACCTAAGCCCTAATGATTTCTATACCTTCCCTAAAATAAAGAATAAATTGCGTGGTCAGAGATTTTCATCACCTGAAGAAGCTGTGGACGCCTACAAAACGGCCATTTTGGAGACCCCAACTTCCGAATGGAATGGTTGCTTCAATGATTGGTTCCATCGTATGGAAAAATGTGTCAAATTTCGCGGAGAATACTTCGAAAAGCAATAAATACATTTTTAAATAGTAATGTTGTGTCACTTCCTTGATTCCCGAAATTTTCAGTGCCGCCCTAAGGTATCAGTCCGTAGAAATAGCAGGGGTCAAAATAGGAAATAATGGCAAAAACGCAAACACAGAAGGTACACAATGAAGAATTTTATTACACATTGACATTCGACATAAACAATGCATATTGTCAAACAAGTAAACGCGTTCCGTTCTATGTTTTTTTTTCGTGTGAAATATAAAAAAAAAACTATCTTACGCATCAACATTATGAAAAGATAATTTTATTAAATGCAACCGATACCAATGAAGACAGTTTCGTAAGAATAAAATGTTCCTAAAATGTGCATTTTGTCGTCCACATCACATATCTACAAGTAGTATGCATGGTATGGAACGCACATTAGTATATTTATCTTTCTTTGTGGTCCATTATGGCGGACGTTGACAAACGGAACTTTGAATTCATCTTACATTACTAAATATTTTGAAATAAAAACTGACGAGTTCAGAGAGGTTGAAAGCTACGTATTAATTCATTTTTCTATTTTTAATATACAATATTATTAACTATGTATGTGTATATGCAATGTACTTTTTGTCCATGTCTAGGTATGTAGATAGTTTGCATTCATGAGTAGGACATAGGCATATTATTTTTTGGAAATTCAACCCCTAAAAGGGTTACATGGGGTGGCAAAGTTTGTATGAGAAAAATATTTCTATTGCACATTTTTGCATAGGTAGGTAGGTAGGGTAGGTAGGGTAGGTAGGGTAGATAGGGTAGGTAGGGTAGGTAGGGTAGGTAGGGTAGGTACGTTGGTAGGTAGAGTAGGTAGGTAGGGTAGGTAAGGTAGGTATCATAGTTAAGACAGGACAACGTCTGTCGGGTCAGCTAGTGAATATATAAACTAGTAGATGACCCGACAGACGTTGTCCTGTCTTAACTATGATACCTACCCCACATACCCTACCGACACTACCTGCCCTTCCTACCTACCTACCTACAATACCTTCCTACCTACCTATCTACTTATTTTTTTTAAACTTTTTCCTGACAATAACAAACAACTAAAAAAGAATTTGAGAAATCGATCCAGCTGCTCTCGATTTGCGCTTAGCAACACATTCAGCGATTCATTTTTATATTATAGACTAGCATTTCACTTCGTCAGCTTGGATTTTTTTAAATGTAACCTGTGGGACTCAGGGATAATGTACCTTCCCATTAGTGAAAAAATATTCTGAATCTGATTAGCAGTTCCGAAAGTTACCCCCTACATTCAAACTTAGAAACAAAATATATGTAACCTCTTTATAATATTGGAATAGATTACCAATAACAAGTATCAGCTTTACGTTGATTTTCAGTAAGAAAAATAGTTCCGGGTTAGGGAATTGAAGAATTGGACGGTCCTTTTTTTTGAGGGTGGGGTATCATCAAAATTACCGCTCTACTCTGGGTGGAGCGGAAGGGAGTGTCAAACTCTTACTGACTAAAACCCACCCATGTTCCTTCCTTAGCCCTTTTTGTTCCGAGGTAGCGGTAACTCTTTTGGACAATCTCCCTTAAGAATAATTGGGCGGTTAAGCTCTTTTGTTTTGTTTGAAAACTGTAGCCATGGCAGTACAAATTATTTACTTTTGCAAGTCGCGATTTAATCACAATCTAATTGGCAGAAAATACTTAGAAATAGAATCAGACAACGATACCTACCTATCATTATTTTCCTAAGAAATACCATTAGTTCCAGCCAGGCAATTCTAGGAAGAGTTATTCCTGCTACATTTATAAATCAGAACTAATGATAGAGGGCAAACGATGAACTCAGTTAACCCTACAATTTGCTTTATTAATACACTCGACAACTTTCGTATTCCAATGCATAAAAGGTAGTGTCTACATTTAAGTTCACGAACAATAATTATCGACAACAGTTCACTCCTTAATAATTACAACTTCGAACTAATACTGCCACATGAAAACCAACTTTATGAGAAGACAAATAGAGTCGATTCAATCCTGGTTTAATTACTGCTGATCGTCATTGGGGAAAAGACCGAAAACCATTTAGCTTGTATTAAATATACATGAGCAAATTTCTCGATGATTGCTGGGTACGAACCGTGATTTGGAAACTCCCGTGAGAATTATACATACGGTTTAATGTCGTCTGACTGTTTCTAGTATGTATAACTTTTAATTAGGGATTCCTATAATTATTGGGATTGATAGTTGGTTATTTTGGGTTATAAATAGCGCTTATTTATATTTACTGTTTGCCACTAAGACAAGCGTAGCGAAGTGCTACGGTTTCGTAGACGTGCTACGTGTAAATAACATTCTTAAAGGCACAAAGTTGATATTTAAATTATAACGAATAACTTCGTAAAGTATTTTTTACTGTTAAAGATAATAATTAGCACCTTAGCTATATTAATTTCCTGGATAGACTGTCCATAACACTTCCACAAGCGTAGCGAAGTGCTACGCTTTCGTAGGCGTGCTACGCCTTGTACAACTTTCGTAGAGGCGGGTTGGATGTAGTCTCGAGATTTGTTAATTGGTCTTATTAACTATTTGAACGCAATTTACCTTAAAATATAAAGCAAGTTAGTTCAGATACTATTAAATTCCGTCAATCCTTTAGGACAATAGAGCGAATACAATAATTATAGCAGACACATCAATTACCTACTCCACCCAAAATTCGTCTACAAACCCATCATCCCTTCACATAATTGCACAATTACAGGGTTCGCAACTATTGCACGTATAGCCAAGTCGAAGTTAGTGCAAGATTAGTGCCGCGTGTTTCGATCTTAGTCCTAATTGTGCATAATAACAGCCGGGACAAAGGCGTACGTAAGGTGAAGTTGCGTGGAGCGGGTGTGCGGTCTCTTGCACGTAGGTAGGTAGGTACGGGAACAATTTGCGGCCTCGCTGAGTTATGTCGCATTTTGCTGATACATCTTGCTCTTGCGTTAGTTTGAAGTTTAGATACGTAGGTGGGTATAGGGAATGTAATTTGAATTGAGCGAAGATTGATGTGGTTTTGTACTCTGAAGGTACTGAAGTCATTGGGTAGATACATACGTAAATTTTGTAGGGATGTCGAAGTTTCTAGCGACGTAGCAATGTTTTTATTGTTATATTTTTGGAACAAACCATAGTTACGTAGGTACGGGTAACGTATCTTTCAATAGCAATTTTCGTTTTAATGTTTCCTAGCTCCCCGGCAAGATGGCCCGATGACCTTAGGTAAATTTTATGGTCAACTGGGCCAAAAAGTACTGGAGAGCCGACGCGTACCGGAAGGCACAGCAAAGAGTACAATAATAAGACTGAGGCACAGGGTAGGCAGCCACTTTCAGGGAGGCCCCAAAAAATGTACCAACAACCCGGTGAAGGTCATTGCAATCCTCACGATGCAGGAAGCTCTAGCTTGATCGCAGGGGCAATAGTGGACGTCTTTCAGCTGAATAATAATTTTGAAACGATTTGTAATATTGTAGAAAGGCCTGCGCTAGTTCTCGATGTCACCTGATGGAGAGCGATAGATGAAGTCTACGATGGAACGAGCATGCCAAGACGATACCCGTGCGCTCTTGCTGACGGGTACTTTGTGGAAGGAGAAATAGACGCTTCCAGAGTTCCACTCATTGATCTTGCGAATACGTAATAAATGTGGAGGGGGATTTTGGGCAAAACAGCTACATATAATATTTAGCAAGCATTCCCTTTCCGCTTTAGACGTCAAACAGTTGGTAATTCCTTGTATCTAGTTTACTTTTTGAGTTTTGGTAAGACTGTTGCCCCATGTGAATGATATAAATGTTCCCCCAAACTTATCTATCTTTTTCAATGTGTCTGTTCTGATTTTTGTGTCATGTTTACCGCAAATAAGGGTCGAGTCACACCGGAATGGCAGCGGCCGGCGGCCCCCGGTGTCGCCGCTGGCAGCCACGGGCAAAACCACCGACAACACGCACGCGATGCGCGGCTTTCAAATTTTTTCAAACGGTACTGGTCTTTTAACAATGCATGGAGTATCAAAACTGAAACATTAACTTCATAGCCAACTGTCAGCTAAAAATTTTTCCCGACGTCAAAGTCAGTTATCAGTTTTGATACGCCATGCATTATGTAGATAAAGTTTAAAATTATTTCACACTGAAAGTGCTCACCGCGTCGCTGCCATTCCGGTGTCAGTCGGCCCTAAACGGATTACGGCTTCGATGTGGCAATTTCAGTTTTATTCTGAACGTAAACGTAGAAAAGGAGTAGGGTGATAGGATCTTAACATGTGGGGTTTTGCAGTTTCTACCTAGTCCAATGGGAAGAGGCCGTGAGAATATGTACCTATGTATTAATGAATCATTTCCGCAAGAAAGCTGCGGGGCAGTCACACCCACTCAGCGGGATTGTCCGAAAGGGTTACCGCTACCCCGGAACATAAAGGGCTAAGGAAGGAAAATGGTTGGGTTATACTCAGTAAGTCTGGCACTCCCGCTGTGGGTGGAGCGGGATGGGTCGTTTGATATTTTTTTATTAGCTCAGTGATCTTCAGACTTCAATGTATCCAAGGGTTTAACTGTATATAGGGTTTTGTTCATGAAATGAAAAGCATAATTATTTTAATTAAGTTTTAATTTATTATCCATACAGAAATGGACACAAATTGTGACACTTTACGAATGTCTCCATAGTCGAGTCGATATAAAAACATCGGTAAAGTCGATTAAAATATCAAATAGAAAAAAATATATAAGAGGATCCAAGTGGACAATCAAGTAAATTATTATAAATCTTATATTAAATGATTATATTATTCTAAGATACATTCTTCTAACGGTTTAGTGCTTCTCTAGTTTTCCGTATATCATAGGATGTGCAAATAGCCGATATTATTTGTAGAAACTATAGTAAAACGTACTTCATCTTAAGTAAGTACCACTCATAAAATAATTGAAATGATAAAAAACATGCATCCATTCATATCTGAAAAGTTACGCTATTACTCCACGTGAATTGAATACATAAAAATTTTGTTACGCTTAATCTCACTACTTAATCTACTTCGGAGAATATCATATTCTCGTCAACAAATACTAAACTTAGCCTACAATAAAAAAAATCGTACGCATGGCTACCTTCGTTCTACAGTCCTAAAATTTGGCCTTGTTTAAGAGGGCAGAATAAAAAAAAATGGCAGTCGAACATTAAAATTAAACTTCGAATACATGACTCACTCAATCAAACAGTCTTATTCATCATTTAAATAATGATTCATACAAAATTGTAACAAAATAATAAAAAAAAAATTAAAAACTCAATCATTCTTAAATAAACCCAATACTTTAAATGCGCATTACTAATTCAATTACATGTACTAAGAAATACGATTTTAAAGCCTATAAAAAAAATCTTAACCTTAAGTTACGGTACCCTAGTTTCCGATTAACGCATTTTATACGTGCGCGTATAAAAAAGCGGTATAACCAATGCAGGGTTTTTTTTTCGAACAATTTGACATTTCACGCTGATGTTTAAACATAAACAATTAATTAAAATAAAACATTTGTCGTGTATAATTTCGCAATCAACATCCATTGTTGTTTTTATAGCACCAATGTAAATAAACTCGAGTTTCGGTCGTAATAATTTCTGGGTAACATTCTAGCTTTGTATTGCATTTCTTAGCTGCTTTTCATCACAGATTTTAATAACATTGTAGTTGCGTCAATTAATTATAGATTTTAAAAGTTATTGCATAAGTATCATATTGATACAACGTCGTAAGTTGTCTCCAAACTAGACTAAGACAAACTTAGCGTAACTTGGAAACTTTACGACTACCACACTGGTAAATTATACGCAAGTATAATTCATGAACTCTTATTACATGAAGTTCTTTGAAGGTATTATATTTCGTGTCATATTGAATACATCACTTACAAAGTTGATAGGTATTGATATTGTGATGATATTGAATTTTCCATTTACGTATATCATTATTTTAAAATAGGCAGAACTGACACAACACTAACAAAAACACACTAAGTATTAAAACTTAAAAGTAAATTGAACTGAACTTCGCATAAAATATGTCAATCCTTAGCTACAAGAGGGTGTTGAACCTAAAGGTCGGTGTCGTACCAAGCGGCGACGTTGTTGTTGTCATGCGGGGGCTCAGGGAACGCCAGATCAGCTGACGCGGCGCCCGCGCCTTCGTTCTCACCTATATCCATATCCATGCCAAAACCGCTGCCGATTTCTAGTCCCTGCATCGAGTCTATCGGTATTTGATCGTAGCCTGCGAAATATATAAGGAGACTTTAAAACTTGTTTTTTTTTCAGTTTGAGCAAAAAGGTTGGTATTTAGTTTGAGCATCGGGGACACACGGTATGGTTGTTAATGCATGGAAGCAGATATTGTTTTATATTCACAAATAACAATTAAGAATTTGAAGCTCGCAACGCGATTTGAGTTGTGATACTGAGAAATAGAGTCGAAACCGCTGTGGAGCCATGGAACATGGATATTTGTTTATAAGAACATGGAGTATTAACTTCTAGGGTGTAATTTCAAGGACTTTATAAGAATGATAAGCTATCATTCTTCCTTTGGAATGTTACCATGGCGGAGGCGATTTTATTATGTTTAATTTTATCCTCCGTCACCCTTGTGTGACTAAATATTGAATATGACTAACATTGTAATTAGAAGTCGTATGATCTTTATAAAAAAAAAGAAAACATAACACTTCCTTTTGGCTTTACCGTAGTCGGGTAAAAAATAGAATAACTATTTGAAAATGTTTTGGTTGGACACTCACTCATGTAGGACCTAGCAAAAACTTAAAAATATAGCGACGATTCCTAACTTAAATCCTCAGCTGTCAGGTATGATTGAAACACATAAATTAAATATTAATAATGTTACATGCTGATAGCAATTAATGGAAACCACAAATCCTGTTACATCACAAATAAAGACCAATATATAAAAATATACATGATAGGTTAACACGAAAACAATAGAAATAATATTCCCATCACCTGTGTTTAGTGATAAATAGGTCCCGGGTTAAGCTGCGTGTAAAGAAGAGAGAAAAACGTATTTATACAGACACCTTAATATTCTTATGATAGGAACATAGTATAGTGCTATAGAAATATACAATTGGTGAGGACTCGAGAAGCATTTTTCTAAGGAAAATGTTCACCGGACCAAGTGATTGTATATCATGTAAACAAAAATACTTCTCAAGTAGTATTTCAGATATTATATAACCTTACTGTAAGGTGTGAAATGTGTTTTATACAGAGATATTTGCAAAACACCAGAAACCTGAGGTCATTGTACCTACTCATCATTATGAACAACTTTTACTATGGGACCAAACCTGAAATCGCAAATGAAAAATTCATCTGTTCCCTACATTTATGTTCGTATAACTCGTCAAAATGTAAGGAACAGCTGATTTTTTTTCGCGATTTTAGGTTTGGTCCCATAGTAAAATTTGTTCATAATGATGAGTACAATGACCTCTTAAGAGGTTTCTGGTGTTTTACAAATAACCCTGTATAGGATCTTGTCTATACCTTCAAAATTACTTCATCTAAATACTGTTTTCATGACCAGACAGACACTATGTTTAAAACTAGTTTCTATAAATCCTGCCCCGACTATGTTGAGGTCGACTTCCAGCCTAACAGCTGAGTAACAGTATTTCACATGGAGCGACTGTCTATCTGACCTCCAAGTCTCAGCTGGGTAATACAATGCCCTTCGTTAGACTGGTTGTCAGACTTTCGGGCTTCTGACGGCCCAATTGGCAAGGATGACACGGAGAATGATAGCCGGTACCAACGGGTAAACGTGCTTCCCGAGGCATGGAGGAGTTTGGGTATGTAAAGCCGGGTACTCATCTACGGACCAACCCCGGCAAGCGTAGTTTAAACTGATGGAATGATCCGTACGTTTGTTATTATCTAGGTACTAGCGCCTCACTACTACTGTATCTCGTCTCTATACTACATTTTAAATGTGAGCCGAACATACTAGAAAATATTAGGACAAATTATTTGAAACAAATCAAGAAACTAGGATTTTTAGAATTACCTTGTCAGTAAAATAAGGTATGCTAGATACTGTTGATAACGTAATAGAGGATGATAATTATAAGACTGAAGTCAATTACCTCTCAAACAGGAATGTATTTACCAATAGTTTACAAAAACCAGATTATCATACAGAAGAATATATCCGCAAGTGCAATAGGTGTCATAGCCACTAAAAACAAACTAAGTGAGGTTTTGTAACATCATTTTCTACACAGTTCTAAGTGTTAGTCGAGCAAACTTCTACAAATGCGTTCCCAACTTACCTTGCTGGTGAAACGAAGGTCGTGTGCCATACAGCCCCTCATAGCCTTGTTCAGGCCCAAGCATATCCTAGTAAAGGGATTTCGGATCAAAATTAAATAAAGTGAGGAGTCAAATTAAAAAGGGGAAGCCACATTCACAAGTACATACAAATACGACATCGGCGTTTGGTACATTGAGACAAAAATATTTTCTAATCCGTCAAGTATACCTCAAAATATTGACTTGACAGTTACTGTAGTAAACATTACTGATTCGCAAATAATAATTATAGGGTTTATTTATAAACATAAGTTAGCGCGACGTTGTAACCATCATAACATGTATGGTTCAGCAGAACATCAATTAATATTTAAGTAAACAAAGTTTATAAATAATTCCCTTGTACAATAGTTTGCCTAGACCAAAAATACTGGCCAATAAAAAAATATAACCTCTAAGCACATCTTTCTTTTTCTAAATATTCTTGGATCCAAAAAAAAAACAATGACAACTTATAATCTTTCATAATTCGAATCTCGATCTACACAGCAATACTAACTCATTTCAATCAAAAACTCCTTACCTGAAGATCAGGCTGCATGGCCAGATCGTTGGGCCACATCTGGTGATCATCGCGGAACAGGGAGTTGGTCAGCTCCATGGAGAGTCTCTTCTTGTAGTCATGAGGCTTGTCTTCGGACATGCGGAATAGCACCGCTGCTGCATAAGTAGCTACGCCTGGAAAGAAGGGAAAGGAAACATTTTTATGATGTGTCAACAATTTTCTTGGTCACTCAAAATGGTTGCGTCAAAAAGAGATGCAAGATTGCAAGCAGCTATATATTATTATGATGGTAATTACATGCATAAAAACAGCATGGTTGAGATATACATGCATTTTATAAGGACAGTCAATACAAAGACAACACTAGGATAATAGACTAATACAATGGAAATGAAATCACAACCTTCATGCTTATATGAATTAACATATTATATAGTTTAAAGATTTCCAAAACAAAACACAAAGTTTCTGTTACTTTCATAGTAGTTGCATTACTATGAGTCATCATGCACTTGCATTACAATGCTGAATCAAGTTATGTGAAGAATTGATGATGCATTATCATAACAAAATACGTTTCTTTTTTCACAAACACCACATAAACAATCAACTCTACACGAAAACACGAGTGGAGCAATAGACATGTTTATACGCTGACCCGATTAGGTCCTCCAACCCGACGCGTTAACTGACTGAATCAGGCGAACGTCTAAATATCTGTCTTTCTTGCCCTAAGAAATATAATTACTTGAGTAGCAACCTTCGTTTCGTGAATGCAGTAGTTCTGTGAGTGGAGCCGTAGCGCCTTCGGCTTCTATCATCTCGGCTCCTTCCTTCTCGACAGCCAGTTCGCAAAGCACTCCTGCAGCCACGCGCTGAAGGAATTCGAAACATGAATAGTAAATTTCTGTACACTGGAGGCAAACTATCATAAGTTACGCTAATTGTTCAGGACACATGTTTTAAGTCATAATTTGAACATTATTCATGTATGTCACTTGACTACACAATTATGTGAAATTCTATGTAAACTTTTATTTGTTATTTAAAAGTGTGTTAATAGGTAGTTTTTTTTTACTTAATGATTTTAATAAAAATATTATTAAATAATTAAATAATGGACTTGCGATATTCTTACTCTAAACCCATAATATGAATTTTCCTAGATAAATGTACTACGTTCAGAAACAAACTATCCTATTTGGACTTAGGATGTTTTCGTTTCACACAATTGAGCGACACAAAAGCAGATGAGATCGTTTACCTCTGAAGTGATCCGGACTTAAAACATATTACCGAATTCGAAAGTTTTTAGTTTTTTCTTATTGGACTTAAAATAGTATGCCACTAAGTAAATCAATAAAATATTGTTACAATGGCATTATAAAATATTTTTTTTTTTTCCTTATTATTAAGAAAATATTTCTTAATAAATGATTACAATCTAGCCTAAAAGACTAATAAGCAATTTAACTCTAACTTATTATTATACGGTAAAGGTTTTGTTAAAACTAAGAATAGCGTCCTTTAGCACTTTTATATAAGTCCATAGCACTTTCTTAGAGTCTGGTATTGATAAAAACACTTTGTTCATGTGTTATATGCATAGCACAGCAATGATCACTATTATACACTAACTTTAAACACTACACTAACTCAAAAGGTTTAGTTCTCTTTAGTCTACGCACTAGGTCCGTGTTGTCTAACAGCTGAATTGCCTCAACATTCACATGTCGGTGAAGTCTGTGTTCGTGGGCTTCAGCAAATTTTTGAATGATGGTGGTGACGAGTTCTATTTTAAGGTCACGGTGGAGGTCGTCATTTCTGATGTACCAAGGTGCTTTTACAGCATCTCTGAGTACTTTATTCTGGAATTGTTGTATTATTTTGAGGTTGCTCTGTTTAGTACAGCCCCAGAGTTGGATACCATACGTCCAGATTTTATAAAATGAATTTAGAAAAAAATGGACTTAGGATAGTTTACCTCCGGTATACAGATTTATGTTATTTCATTTACTCGTGTTATACAACTACCAGAAAACCCAGTAATTACAAACATTATGATTCAAGGCACAAGAATTTTAACAAACACATTTTCCTATAGATTTGTGGTACAACAAAGACATTCAGAGCTTTAATAAATTGAATGGGTTCGAATACCAGATCAAATGCTCAGTTTTCGTGGCAATAAAAAAAGCAGAGCACCTTGGCTAATGTTTTCAAAAAATCTTAAGTGTTTCTGGCAAAGCGTATGCCATGAGAAGATAGTTCAGTATGCAACCTGTGTATAGTGTATTTCTTTTACAGTGTCCAATTTGGTAAACAAACACGGAACGAAAATTCTGATTTTTCGTATCAATCAAACACTTTGAGTTAAGCATAACACTTAAGGCATGAATTATTTAAAAAAAATGCTTCAGAGACACATACATTACCTAGAAATCTTAATATTAGTCGCGACATTTGTTTACCAAATGAGACAACTAAAGAAAAATACACTAAAGGTCCTGTACATTTTTTAACTAGCCCGTCTATATCACTTCGAAGACTTACCTGTATGTTCTCAATCTCATTGAACAGCAGCTGCACAAAGATCGGAATGACGTTCTGTTGACGTATGAGCTGCCTGTTGACGCTCTCTCTTGCCAAGATGTGCAGCGCTCCCACTGCGCCTTCTACAATCTCTTCCATACGCACTCCGTCGGCGTAAGCTCCGCCGGCCGCGCCTCCGCCGGACGAACTGCGTTGCTGGAAATTTTAGGTTACAAGTTAGCAGTGTTGATGAGGGTAAGTTTTGGGTTATAATTTTGTGTAACATACAATAACTGTCTAAACTACTAAGGAGTAAGGATCGATTTTTCAATAGCTTGGTACTTTTATCTGAAGAATAAAAATGGCAGTTTGACATATTTTTTATGCAAAAGCTGTCATCTTGCCTTATTTATTCCTCCAATAAAACTTATCTGACGATAGAAAAATCAGCCCTAAGACAACATAACATAACATGACACCCTATTTACCCAAAGAGTTAAGCAGAAGTGCATTTATAGCCCTCTTACATACCTATTACATAAGTTTAAGTCCCATGTAATAGGGGTTAAGCCTATTTACTACAAATTTCTAAATCTGGATTGCTACTGAGAAATTCTAGATGGAAAAGCTTGCCCAACCTGGGGATAACTACACTAATGAGGCAGTGCAAGTTTACTAAGACAGACATACCTAAAATAAATTTCTTATTGATAAATATTTTAGAGGGTCAATAATTGCATCGGTCAATATACGCTTACAATAATAAAATATTGTTGAGAACTCTACTTAGTCTGGACACCAAAACCTCAAAAACCATTTACAAAATAATTGAATATTACAATGTATATTATGTTGCACATAATTCATGTCACTTGACAGACGTAGTCACCCCGCCATAATAATCTAATAAAGCCAGGTTCAAATTCAAAGAAGGGGACGAATAATTCTAAGACTACCAGCGGCCATAGGCATGGTGACAAAACACAAAAATGATTTCAGCCGCGCGGCCACTCACCCGCTGCGTGTCGTTGAAGGCGCGCATGAGCAGGCGCACCAGGTGGTGCACGGCGCCGTGCTCGCGCAGCGGCGCGCAGTTGGCGGGGCACAGCGCCAGGTTGCGCACCAGCCCCACCACCGCCTTCACCAGCGGCCAGCGGGACGGCGGCTGCAGCAGCTTCACGATCACCTGCGGACGACAAGGCTTTACTACTCAAAAACAAAATCAAAAGTCATTTATTCAAATTCGGCTGATAATCAGCACTTTTTGAATGTCAAAGTTCCCCAAAAACGCCCACCCTTCACCACTTCCTATGCTTTTAGATGCTGCTATAGCTGGGAAGAAGATGTGGCGCAACAAACTCCCCAGCAGCACAGCTGCCTGTTTAGTTGGAACAACTTGACTCTACACTTTGTCGTATGAGAGTAATTAACCTTACGAAACACATAACATTAAAATCAATAATTTGGCACAATATGTCAGCTGTGTACTGACATGTGTGTGTGTGTCTGTGTACTGACAAATCAGTCTTCTTCTTCTTTTCGTGTGGTTAGTGACTAGGTGTCAGTTTTTTTTATGCTGCCCATGAGCCTCTTACTTAGCTTTTCATGCTGTTGGGAAATATATCTCAGACATGCTTGTTTCCTCAAGATGTTTTCCTCCACCGATTTTTAAGCAAGTGATAATTATACAATACGCACATGAATCCGTAGAATAAGAAGTGCATACCTTGGGTTCAAACTCGAGACCTATGAATTGGCAATCTGACGGTCACATCACTAGACTATCACTGCTGTCACGGAAAAATCACTCAAACACTGGTGCACGATAGTTAGCTTAGTTGCCACGACTGTCATAAAGCTTTCTTTAAGCTATGTAATTAACTTCCTATTCTCAAAAAGTATGAGCATACAACTTCATAGCAGATAATTATGTTAAAAAAAAATTGCGTCTATTTGTTGGTAATGTAGCGTGTTTTACAAGTGTCATTATCATCTTTCTACCCTCATCATTGGAGGAGCAGGTATTCTTAGTTCCTATGCATTATTACACAAAAAAACATGTTTTCTACGTACTGGCAATCCATAATGCAGACGCACAGCATTCTGGGCCATCTCGCTCTCGACGTGGCGGGAAGTAAGATGACGCAGTGCACACACGGCCGGCTCCGTGATCTCCTCGCGGTCGCCCGCAGACACCACGGTGCGGACCAGCGCGTCCACGCCGCCCGCCTGGCACACTGTCACCTGGCGAAAGAGAATGTATGTCAGAATAATAACTTCTTAGCGTGTCGATGGCAATCTAGATGGACTCGACCCAGAGTTCGGCTACGTGTTTGGCGCCATCACTAGCGTCCATCAGTTCCTGTAATGTGCATACGGCAGGATACGCATGACACGATATTAACTGTCCCATCGTTTGTGAAACAAATAGAACAATAACAAAATAAACCAATGTAACAAACATCGAAACATAATTTTATATCTTGAACAACTTAAAATAACACAATGAAATGTTACATTGTTTAACAAAAAGAATTGTTTGTACCTATTCCAAGAATACAGCCACACAATCTAAAAGAGAATTGCATCAGCTTTTGGCCTCTACAACCTTTAACTCTTGATAAATAACTTGATTAATTCAATTAATTAGTCCTTTCAAATCAGAAACCTTAATGTTACATTGGAGATCACCAAAGAGTTCCACAAAGAAAGTAATTAAAAACAAGAAATATTATAAAGATCACCTTGTTGCGTTGGTTGTTGCAAGTCAAGTTAGACAGGATACCAGCAGCACAAGTGACGATGTTGACGTCGGTAGAAGCGAGAACTTGCACGAGGCTTTGCAGCAGAGCTTCCAGGCCCTCCACCTCATGAGAAATTAAAATAAAATCATTATAAAGTTCACATAAAATACACAATTTAATCATCAAAGTAAATACGTGAACAAAAGCTCAGTACTTTATCGCCATTTAAATTTACAACTGAGAGTTCCAATATAATAAATATATAAGTATACATAGAAACCATAATTTTGTAATACCTTAGTGGCTGCATCGGACAGATTCCTCAAAGTCCAGAGACAGTTCTGCACGAGGCGACCGCTGGGGTTGCCGAGGTGCATGGCCAGGGCTTGCATGCCGCCGGCCTCGACGATCGCAGGCTTGTTGCTGGAGCAAACTGACAGTACCTGGAGAAAAAATTGTTGGTATTATATTACTGGAGTGGTTAAAGTCCAGGGTCAACTTGTCTCTCAGTTGGTTTCGTAAAAGGATTTCTCATGACGGCTTGCATACTTGAGAGCTAACAATGTCTAAAATTATATGTTTTAAATTCGTATTTGTCTTATTTTTTTATCTATTTATTATTAGGCACAACCCTCATGTTGTTTATAGTATAGACGTGAATTCATGTTACGAATACGCATAAAAAATAACGAATAAAACATAATAGTTCTTACCTTCAGAACCCTGGAGGTAGTCCACAGCAACTTCTCGTAGTCGTAAGAGCGCATAATACGGACCAATTCGATAGGTCCCTGAGAAGCCAGAATGATCAGCTTTGACTCTTGGTTTCCATAGGCCAATATCTGCAAGCAATCGGTCACAATCGCCAGGAACTTGACATTGTTCCTCTGAAGCAGGGCCACCATCTTCTGTAGACCTCCAGCAAGACGTACAGCCATCTTGGATCCATCCTGATGTAAGAGCAGGTTGTGCAGAGTCGTGATGGCGTAGAAGAGGACCGACTCAACTGGTGAGCTTAGAAGCTTCACCAAAGCGGGGATCCCGCCGCTCTTGAAGATGGCAAGTAGACCTTGACGGTGGTGAGACAAGTTGTGCAAGGTTCCCACAGCCCCCTTGGTAGTCTCGAGGTCATTGGAGTTAGAAATGGCGCGCACTAAGGCAGCAACCATTTGCGGTGAGTTCATGATGGCATGGCGAGAAGCCTCCTTCTTGGAGAGCTGGTGAACCATCATGGCAGCCTGAGAGACTACCACTTGATCCTCGTCATTGAGTAGCTTGATCAACTCTGGTATAGCCCTGGAATGGAGGTGTGTGGTCAAATAATGCTACCTTTTTTATTCAATGCAGGATTTAAAATTTAATATACATCACAAATGCACATGACTGACTGTGTGGCCAAGTCCACCTTGTATGACAATGATATTGATCAATCATTATTATGTTTATTTTCTTGGAACTTCAGCATGGTTTTACAACAGAGTTCAAGTGTAATCTGATTGTATTGCCTGCCTTTTATAATTTTTAGGATAGCTTGATAGGTGTAGTGGTTGCAACTGTCTGCTGTGAATGGTGTTCAGATGTTAGTTCTTTTATTAAGCAGTGTAATCATTTTTTACCAGAAATTCCTCATCTGCAACCTGTAGTAGGCTGATTCTCAAATGGTATTCAAACATATTGGTATTTTAGCAGCCCCTTTGGATTATACTGGCGTGATTTGAAGTGTGGTAATGTTTTTTTTCCAAAATGATAGCTTTTTTTACCTGGTGGCTAAATCAGCATCATCCTGATAGTTAATGAGGTTTACGACGGCATGCTTGAGCATCTGCGACGGCTCAGCAAGGCGCTGCACGGCCGTCGGCTGAGCAGGGTCCAGTTGAGTGGAGGGTATCTCAATACCTTCCTCCAGGGTCTCAGGGAACATTGCAGCCCGGACACGCTGCGAGCGCGTCTGGGATAGCTGCTGGTTCATGTCTAAGGGAAAAAAGGATTTAAGCTTATCAGAAAATAGATTCAACAGTTACTTCTACAAATATTGTCTTTGTATAACAGGAAATATCTAGAAAATGTACCTTTATTTATTTATTAATCTGTTGGAAAGTTCAGTCAAAGCCCAAAGGTGTCAGTTGCAGAATATGGTATGCAAGAGAAGACAAAAATTTAAATATTCCATTTACTTTTACTGTTTCAAATTAAATATCACAACATCACACTTGTAATCTCCGAAGGTTAGGGCAGAAGTGTATGTATAGTGCATTCACATTGCACCAGTTATGTTTGAGACCGAAAGATGTTAGGGCTGAGTCTACTGCCATCAACTGGACACAAATCCAGAATCCAGGCTGATACTGAGAAATTTCAAATGGAAAAAGACACTAACACTTTGCCCAACCTGGGACTCGAACCCAAGACCTCATGCTATGCAGTAGCGCTAGCAGCCGATCAACAAGACAAATAAATAGTAAATAAAATCAGAGTATACATGAATGTTATCATAAACCTCATGAATCATTAGTAACTTGTCCCTTGTTATAGATAATCGCTCAATTAATACAACCACTTGACACCTTTGACTATAGTATCGTAAAATTATAAAATATTAAATTCTTACAAGTCTATGTTATTATCCAACTTTTGTCTTTTAATGCAATTTATTAATCTCATTTTGTTTTACAGGTCAAAGGACCTGTGCAAGGTGCATGTTTGAAACTTATAATCCTATTCCAATCAATGAGCAATAAATTGATTTAATTTGAACTTACCATCAACTTGTTCCTGGGTAAAACCCTGAGCAAATCCCTGATCCAGGTCAAACATGAGTTGATCTCCCTCCATTTCGTCATCTTCTTTGCCCGTAAGTGATGGGACCTATGAAGGAAAGATATAACCTATGCTTTATTTAGGGAAACAAAGTCTTATGTCCATATTCCATGTTTTGATGATAGAGGTTGTATACCATGTCACAGCCTCATAAACTCATAACAATAAAAATCATTTAACTTTATTTGAATGGAGAATACTGTATCAGGTCAAAGAACTTCTTTCATCCTTAGTCATCATAAGGAAATTGAACTAAGAAACAGGTAAAAAACAAAAACACAAATGTTAGGTTCTCTTGCTTTAGGTACAAGAATGAGAACACAGAACTTAGTCATTGTTTGTTTTCTCTTCATAGTGAAGTCAGCCCATCAATAATATTGTATTATGGTAATCACAACATATTCCATATTAATATGAACTACATGGGTACACCTGCATGGACCCATGATCTCTTACTAAAATAAAAGTAGCTACTCCTTGTAACATCAGCTATCTGCCAGTCAAAGTCCAGTTAAAATTGGTTAAGCAGACAAAAATTTAAAAAATTATTTGTCTTAAGTTCTGTATAATTATAATTTCAGTCCGATTTTGCAAAAAGCTGTTATTTTGTTGTTTTAAACACACTTTTTATTTAATGTATGTGTAGATGAACGAAAATAAAAGCTTTACTAGACAAAATCAAATATTATTGAATACCTTCATAGACTATGCTGCCTGGTAACTCTTTTATTGACTATGAACAACGATATCCAAAATTAAGAATGTATTCAACATACCTGAGTAGCAGCCCCGGAGTTGATGCCAGAGTCAACCAGGTAGGAGTTCTGCTGCCACATGAGGGTCTGCTGCTCCTTGCTGGGTGCCATTGGCACATCGGAGCCTGCATAGTTGCTGTGAGACACTGGAAAAGAGAATGACAAAGTTAGTAGTTAACACTTTCATTATTGGTTAGCGAGAAATGCAATCACTATAATTAAAATTAAGTACTTATTGTTTATTTTTGGAATATAAATTAATTGATTCGTTACAAATAAATAATGTGGATGATCAAAATGGAACAGAGGATGAAATTTTGATTTGGAATTCAACCAATGCTGCATAATGGGTAAGTAGTAAGATGAAACAATAGATTTAATAACAAAAACATTTGTGAAGAAATCAAGGTGACAGTGTAATATTACCATTATATGCAGTTACTAATGAAATTTATTTCATATTATTATCGAAACTCCAGTCAATACCTTTTATATGAGTCACAACGATCTGAAAGTACCTACCTAACTATAATCAGTAACGTACAAAACACTTCTCTATTTTATCTACTCCTGCATAGTTATTGATTCATAAAATAAAGAATACTAAACTATGTTAGACTTACTCGTGCGGCTCTGAGACGATGGTATCTGATAGCTCATGGTTCAGAGGATGCAACAATGCACCCTGCGCCTGTAAAAAAAAAACACCATGATTTTTACCGATCACTAAGCGGCCATGACTATCGATCTAAGGTTTTGAGTAAACAAATAGATTGGGTTCTTTTATTCACATAAACACTTCAATCTGTAACGTGTTTCATGCATTCAACGGCTCTAGGAAACGTATAATAAAACAAAACAAACAAGTACTCCATGAACTAAATACCATTACCACACCCGACCCCATAAAATGTTTGGTATTCGATTGATCATTACACTTCGATTTTTTTCATTCTATTAGTAACGAATGTGAAGCAGATAATACTTGCCTTGACTACAGTAAGCTGTAAGAGATTAATACAATTAATTTATAACTACTATTCTGATAAATTGATGCACACTGATCCCACCACCGTCACAAAATTGACATGACAATATGGCGGCCATGCAATCGTAATTTTTCGTTTACTGTCGGGTGTTCTCGTAGAGATCGGTAGCTGAGTTAGCTATACTGCTATCTCCTTTTAACATCTTATACTTACGTAAGTTTGTCTTTTTCTTTTATCAAAGCAACAGTGCTCAACAGAAGTACCAACTGAATGAAACACTGACACACGCTTTGTTTTACGCAAAAATCTTGTTGAACTGGCCTACCACTATTTACGTAATTTATAAAATATATAATATATTTACATATAATAAAATTTCATGTTGAAAAACTAACAAAAAATGAGTGATATTCCAGAATAATCCCAAAATTATGTGTACAAAATTCGTGATGCGATAAAACATTCGTATTTTTATAGGATTACGGTAACCACAGGTTTAGTACCAAAGAACAATTTTTTTATTGCTGTAATTATTATGGCCAAGTGGCCAAGTAGACGAATCACCGTTCTTATCGTGTTATAATAAATAATAAAATAATATGTGTATTTGGTAACTAGGTAATACCAAAATGAAAGATAAAAATTAAAAAAATGCCACTTCAAGGCGTACCACAATTGAAGGGGCCCCTCAGGGCCAAGCCTGCCGGGTAAGCGGGATTGTCCGAAAGGGTTACCGCTACCCCGGAACATAAAGGGCTACGGAAGGAACATGGATGGGTTTTAGTCAGTAAGAGTCTGACACTCCCTTCCGCTCCACCCAGAGCGGGAGCAGTCATTGGATGATTTCCCAGCCTTAAAAAAAAAAAAAGGCGTACCACAATAATTATCTGACGTTAATTATTTTCATTTGTTGTTCTAAGAGTAGCAAAATATGTGTTTGGAGAGTCGAAAGGGAAAGGTGTGATAGAAAAAGATACATGGTGGTGGAATGAAGGCGTGCAAATGATGCTAAAAGAAAAGAAAGCTGCGTTTAAAGAATGGCAGGGTGTAGAAATCGGGAATAATGATTTGAAAGAAGATAAGAAGCGAATCTATAAAGAATGGAAGAGAAAGGCAAGAAAGGCGGTAGCAGTTTCCAGGGCTAAGGCGCAGGAGGAGTTGTATAACTCACTGGACAGCCCAAGAGGCCAGAAGGAGCCATACCGGATTACAAATTTTGTAATCCGGTATCTGTCTGGTTGTCTTCTTTCTCTTGCTTTTAAAGCAAGAGAAAGAAGAACGAGAGATATTGTGCAGATTAAGTGTATGAAAGACGACGCCGGTCAGATTCTGTCCAAAGATGGCGAAATAAGAGAACGATGGAAGGTGTATTTTGAAAAGCTAATGAACGAAGAGAATGAATGGAATGGTGTGCTCAATGAGGTACAAGCAAATATGGGTTTGGTAAGGGAAATTAGCATGGATGAAGTAAGAAAGGCAGTTCAAAGTATGAAGAATGGAAAGGCCATGGGCCCAGATGATATACCAGTAGAAGTATGTAAGTGTTTAAAAGAAGATGGATGTATGTGGCTGACTTTATTCTTCAATAAGTTGTTGCAAGAAGGAGTGATCCCACAAGAATGGTGCAATAGTTCACTAGTGCCCATCTTCAAAAATAAAGGTGATGTACAGGACTGCAACAACTATCGAGGGATAAAGCTCATGTCCCATAGTATCAAGGTATGGGAGAAAATAATAGAGAAAAGACTGCGAGAGGAGAGCGAGATTACTCCGCGAAGTTTATCCCAGGTCGAGGAGCAATGGACGCCACCTTTGCACTCCACCAATTGTGCGAGAAGTACAGACGTGCACACAAAAACTTGCACATGGTGTTCATTGATCTAGAGAAAGCTTATGATAGGGTACCTCGGGATGTCGTGTGGTGGGCCTTGAAAGTGAAAAATGTGCCCGGGAAGTATGTAGAGTTAATTCGTGCTTTGTACAGCCAATCTCGTACATACGTTCGGTCGGCTGCTGGCAACACCGACAAGTTCAATGTGGCGGAAGGCTTGCACCAGGGGTCGGCTTTAAGCCCTTACCTCTTCCTTTTGATTATGGATGCTCTAACGGCGGCCATACAGGAAGAGGCACCATGGTGCATGCTATTTGCCGACGACATTGTTCTTGTCGGTGAAGATGGACCTGAGATCCAGAGCAGACTGGAGAAATGGCAACGGAGACTGGAGATTGTTGGCCTGAAAATCAGTAGAACCAAAACGGAGTTGTGACATGTGACATGTTCTGCGATTTCGGCGGTCTCCCCAGTTCTGGAGTCATAGCGCTTGATGGCGCGCTTTTCCCAGTTTGCTCCGACTTTCGGTATCTCGGTTCACTTGTGCAAAGCGATGGCGAAATAGATCGGACTGTTTAGCATAGAATTAACACTGGGTGGATGAAATGGCGGCAGGTCACGGGAACAATTTGTGACTCCCGCATTCCCCTTAAACTCAAGGGGAAGATTTATAAAAGCATGGTTAGACCAGCCGTCTTGTATGGATCAGAGTGTTGGGCCACAAAAGGAATGAATGAAAGACAATTGCATGCAGCTGAGATGAGAATGCTAAGAGGGATGTGTGGTGTTACCCGAATGGATAGAATACGGAATGAGTAGTTATATAAGAGGAAGTCTGAAAGTGACACCGGTGACTGACAAGTTGTGTGGAAATCGGTTGTCATGGTATGGACATGTTATGCGGAGGAATGAGGAAAATGTTGTCAGCAAAGTTGTGAGCATGAATGTGGATGGCTATACAAGTAGAGGGAGACCAAAGAAACGATGGATGGATTGTGTGAAAGGTGATAATTATGTCTAGGAAGGGAGTAACTGCCGAGATGACGACTAATAGAGAAGTATGGAAGAAAGAGACATGTTGCGCCGACCCCAAATAAAATGGGATAAGGGCAGGAGAATGATGATGTTGTTCTAAGAGTACAACTCAGGAGACGGCAATGTTTGATTCTTGTGGTGTTGAACCGGTACTAAAACCGCCGGATCCGGTGTTCATTATTTTAACGTACCTAGAACTGAAAATCAGCGTTAGCTGTGGTGCACTTTGTGTTTACTTTACGCTCAGCTGAGGCCCTTTTGACATTATAGAACTAATAAATCGTTTTTAGATTTTTAAGGTGTATTTTTATTTTTGCTGAAATGCCAATAAACACATTTTATTTTCTTTCTTTCTTTTCTAAAGATACCTTAAGACAAACAGGCAAGCAGAAACACGGTGGAGGCCACAGAATAGGCTGAGCGGATCCCGTTGCGTTGACCACCCATCAATTGCACACGGAGAGCAAAAAATATTATTGACAGATTGCCGATTGGCTGCTGTCAATTATTTGCCTGCTTTTTTGCTACAGTGATTTTAATATTAGAAGAAATAGTACTTGAAGAGGACAACCCAATAATAGATTGCAGAAAATCGTACGGTGTTCAATAACTACCTACTGAATTTAATTAGGTACAGGAATTACAGTTCAAACATGAACATAGACGCCCTTTCCACCTATGAACTAGGAAGGTCAACTTACAGCCGCTTTAATCTTTCTGGAAGTACTTCAGACATTAGGATCTTCGTCCGCGAATTTAAAGAACGAGTATTAAATTGCCTGAAACGCGAAGATGAAGGTGGCAGAACTCAATTTAAGTCATTTGCTGAAAAAAAGTTCAGTGTTGAAGAAATATCTTGGTTACAAGACAATACTGAAAGATTTTTTAAAGATACTGCTAATCAAAGTTTAGTGACCGAACATTATTTGTCGGAATGTGGCTTTATCTGTTCAATGATTTATACACCAGACGGAGAAACTATCATCCTGGGACATTCTTCTGGCTTGATTCAGGTACGTGCGCAACATTAAGTGAAATGAGCTTACCCAGCCTGTAATTTTATTATCAAACTAGCCTCTGCTTGCGACTTCGTCTGCGTGAAATTTCTTGTTTACTGGGTAAGCTATTTAGCTAGGCACAAATTTAGACTCAAGTGTAGGACGAGTCAATACTCGCCCTACATTATCAGGCAAAACATGGTTCTTGTATGTTTAAATAATATTTACTTACCCCTAAGGATAATGCAGGCATAGTTTTTTGCTATGTAGATAGGAACATATATGGCTAACTATTCACTAGTCAGCTGGTGAAAGGTTTATCTATATTGATACGTGATAGCTATGTAGGAACCAGTTCCAGATTAGCCCATAAGCAAATGAAAGAATTGCTTAGGGCATCTAAGTTCTTTAGAACACCGAAAAAATATTCTTGCCTTTCATGTGCTGGTTATATACTTTTTCGGTGTTTGCAAACTCGCGCGTTTAAAATGACTAGAGCAACGATCATATTATATCTTTGCATTGACGTTGGGGTCATGACCTAGCGTGTCCGCTTGCTCGTGCATCATTTTGCAGCATTCGGAGATTTCAATGCCCCCGATTTACGATCAACCGATCACCACCCCTGCCCCACCCTCGCTGTGTTTGTCGAATGTATTGTTTTATGAGCAATGCGGCCGGCGTATGACCGTGGTCATTCTAAAGACGCAGCACACAAGAGTCGGTCCCTTCAACTGACGAGCTCGAGATGGCTGAAAAACTATGTTTAAAGACCGATACTGGTTTACTAGTGGATAGGCCCACAGGCGTGGATTGCTTAGGGCAACAAGTAGTCTTAATTCGGCACTGGTAGGAACCTATATCGCAAATCGTTAAATTTGCCGATAAACAGGTAGGTCACGGCAAAATGGCAGGCCCTGAACTAAAAGAGGTTGTCCAGGAATACGCAAAGAATATAAAAGAATATTATCGCAATGAGTTACACCCGAAGACATGGTATCCGATGTTCTATCGCGAGAAATCAAAAGAAAGGTCTTACCCTTGGAAAGCATGGGTAAAAGAGAATAATGACAAGTACCTGGAAAACACCCCTAACAAAATTTTACAACACAGATGGTACTGTTCTGAAAAGGGTGCTATAACTTCAATGCAATTTTCACCAAATGGATACCATATTATTGTCGGGCATGCCTCAGGCAGTATTGAGGTAAGCTTAGGTATACCTACCTGATTGTTTTAGCTCCACAAACACTACTGAAGCTCCTAAGTTAATAGAATGAGGGAAAGCAAACGGATGATATTTTAAGCTAACCTAAAATAACAACCTATCATTGGATCCCAAATTCCTGCCTTTTGATGTGCGCTACGCGAACTGAAACACCGTGACCATGAAAAGCTCAAACATTTTGTGTAATTACAGTAGTCCAATTTGATTCTCTTTGAATAGGAAAATACTTTTAGACAAAAGATTACTGAATTATTCAAATTAAGTCAGCCCGTTTTCACGCGCTGTGGGATTTTCAACTTTCGCTGCTGACCGGAGCGTTTAATATACAACAGCACGCTTTTAATCTAGGGATTAATTTAGGTATCATTTTAGTGAAATGGTATGGTATATGGTATGTACGCAAAATTCTCGCATTGACGTAGAGTTGCAGGTACCAGCCCGTATTACATATTGAAAATTTGAAATGGTGTCGATTTTTACTTTCTTTCTAAAACATAGTCCCTGGAATTCCAGATGCGCCACGGCAGTACTGGCACGGTACTATGTACGTTACGAAACATTCAGTTTCCACCGAAGCCCGTGCATGCTCTGGAGTACAGCCCAACTGAACCTAATATCTGCTACGCGGCTTGCATGGACGGAGCCGTTTATCGAATCGAGATCCCACACGTATGTGAAATCCGAATCTATTTATAGCAGCAACTATGGTAAGCCAACGTGCTCCTGTATAATTGGAGGGTAGGTTTGCTTCGCATTGGTTGAGCTCTGCGTTCTGAGGGTAATTTGGAATTGGAATCTTTATATATGTCGCAGGTATATTGTCAAAGCCGTGATATTACAATTTCACTAGTGATATTATAATTAAACGGTAGATTGTCAATCGACTTCATTTCTTACAATATAACGGTCTGGTTTTAGTAACATTGTAATGTCACGGGGACACTTTAGTGATATTATAATAAATCTAGGTACCTATATCATGAGTGAAGTAGACAGTGCGAGAAGTCGAGCGTTCTGATTGGTCAATTCTTTTTCATTCGCGATTTGCAAAACAATGAAAGTGAATTCAATCACTTTCAAATGTTCACCGTCCCACATTTTGAAAATATTTATGAAAAGAAATGCACAAAACACTATTTAAACATTAATTTCAGACAGAAAATTGCACAGGCGCTCCAATGTTTACTATTATTATTTTGCAAATTGCGAATGAAAAAGATTTGACCAATCAGAACGCTCGACTTCTCCAATTGTCAACTTCATTCATAATATACCTAGATTTATTATAATATCACTATAATGTCCCCGTGACATTACAATGTTACTAAAACCAGACCGTTATATTGTAAGAAATGAAGTCGATTGACAATCTACCGTTTAATTATAATATCACTAGTGAAATTGTAATATCACGGCTTTGACAATATACCTGCGACATATACATAACATACATCTACATCCATATACATCTTTATAATACATTTATCTACAATTATACACCATACTCTGTAACTTAAAGATAGAGCTTTACCTTTAAACAAAACACATATTCATATTTTCATTTTTCATATTTTTTTCTCATTTTCGCAAAGCATCAGCCTTTGAATTGAAATTTGTTTATGCACTAAAACCTATGAATATCAAAAACAATCCATTTGTTGGGTTCCGTAATTCAAAAGGAAAAAACGGAAGCCTTGTACAGGATCACTTTGTTGCCCGTCCGTCCGTCTGTCAGTCTGTCAAGACCCTCTCAGGAACACGTAGAGCCTGGAGGTAGGTATCAAGTTAAAATTAATATGAAATAGGTACGTAGGGTTACGTAGGGTGTTCTAAAAAAATTTAAGCTTCTAACAATAAGTCAATGCCAGAAAATAACACGGCCATGTATTTATGCGACATATTTTGATACTCGCAAATAAAACAAAACCCAAAAGGCTAACCAGTTGACCTAGAATCATGAAATTATAAATTTGAATTTTGAAGAAGCAAGTTCTCAAGTCACAAGTATAGGAAAAAGTCCGATAAATAATCGTTCATTTATGGTTTTATCTAATTTGTTTTGGCGATTATGAATTTATATTTATTATTATTTATTTATCCAAACTTACACACACTATCCTTAAAGGTCACCCTGCCACCACCCACCCTCCCTTATTAGTGGGTGGGTGGCTAACATATCACAGATATTAAATTCTATCTATAATATGTATGTATTTACAAAAAAAAATGTATATAAGTAGTTTATCAGCCATCTCGTTACCATAATACAAGCATTAGGTTGCTTAGCTTGGGACGATATGGCGTTGTGTGAAATGTCCAAGGATATTATTATTATTATTATATAAAAAATTTCAACTGAAGAAACAGTGAGTGTCAGTATCAGTTGGAGAATTGACCGTCACGTACTCGTAAGTCGATGTATGGGAGAACAAATTTTTCGTCTACATTGATAAGTTTGCATTTTGGACAAAGTCGTCCCACCTGCGGAACCCTTCATTGTGCGTGATCCGACGCGCACTTAACCGATTTTTTTATCATTCGGGTAGGTAGGTACCTGCGAAATTCAATACTCGTATATTGTTCTCTTTCACGCAAAATTCCTGAGTGGATTCAATTCATCAAATAGAATTATTTATCGGAGCACAAAAGCGCGTGTATTCATTTCCTTTGTTGCGATGTAGCAAATAACAACTGGGAATAACGAAGATTAAAATGTTATCCCCCATTCCCATTGGTATTAGCGGCCTAGCGGTTTGTGTGTATAGCCTTTCACCAGAAATTGTTCCTGCGAGGCTTTGAAACAAGCGATGCGATGAATTGCTACATTTGCTACTTCACGTCACGTATGGTACGGATGGATGGGCTAACTTGTTACCTGCTTGTCTAAGGTATTTTGATATCTAGCGTAAAGGTTCCCAACTTGGCTGTGGTCCAGTGAGTCTATAAATAATATTTTTTTTCACAACACTAACCTAAAACAAGACATTAAAACCTTAAGGTCTGGCCGATTGATAATATTCATAGACTAAAGATATTAATATTATTTTATTATTGTTGGTGCATACTGTGATTTGAATTTGGAACTTCTGCTAAACAATTATTGCCTTACCAATAAACGTTGTATATTATCTGTATAACTGCACAACGCTTTGTCTTCTTTTTTTCAGAAGTCAAATTTCTGAAGACTGAAAGAGAGAAATCGGTGTTTAACTATTCACCTGTATAATGCGTTTATTAGTAAGGGGTTAAGTAAGAAAACACATTACTGCGCGAAAAAGGAGACCTTATTGGTTTCTATGTATTTCCATGAAATATCGTCTGTAGCTAGCGACACGTCGTTTGTTGCTAAGGGCCGAGCTACAAACGAAATTTTAGCCCGACCGTATACCAGTAGTGCCTAAACTACTTATTGGAAAATGTAATTGAATTTTATTACCTAGCAGTAGGTGCGAAAAGTAGAGCGAGCTTAAATCCCTCATTAAATTCACGATTCCAGACTTCAGTCGCTACGCTCAGGATCAGACACTAGTATCCTTCGTTGCGTTCGGGATTCAAAATAGCGTACAAATGACTTTTATAAAACAATTTATCGGAGCAGCTTAGTGTGCTGCTCCGAATGATATTTCCGAGTCTGAATAATTGGAAAGAACAAAAAGCATAAGATGATTCCATAATTAATAAAAGATGTCGAAAGTGTTATTTTATGTGTACGACACAATCATGCTTCGCCCAGTTCGCACTTTATACGACCAACAGAGAGCGTTTATTGAAAATTAGTAGTAACCTAATTATGCAATACATTACAAAACTCACCGAGTGGATAGATTTCAATCAATCAATAGGTACCAATCGTCAAGGCAACATCGCTTGTTTCAAAGCCCTATCTTAAGGGCAGACCTACATAAATCAACTCAAATTGTTTGTCGGCAATATCGATTAACATTGTCCATTTATTTGTGAAGGTAGATACGTCCGTGACAGACCCTCCAGGGTTCTGCATCAGAGCTGACCCCTTACTGGATAGCTTGAACATGCAGTTTTATGGAAGCCCTGGGATCTCATCGTATGCTACGCCGTTCATAACACGTTAGTTTTTCTTAAACTTATTATATTATTGTATTGTGATGTCGGTAGCAAACTCGTATACGTACAGAGGCCAGCATATCAAGTTACCCCGGCCTATCAAATTAATTTGATAGTTTTTCAACTATATTACAAAAACATAAGGTTCATTTTCAATTGGGAAAATATGACAGTTAGGGCTGCTGGTGTCGGTACGTATTTATTTTTATTTATTTTCAATCAAACTAAATAGCTTTCAAATCAGAGTAAAACGCAAACACCCTTTGTAAATAACAAAGCGGCGAAGCGCGCGCGCCCGCACCGGAGCGCTGTTAGGAAAGATACGTCTTGTTCAAACGGGGCAAAAACTTAAAAACCATTTGCGCCTAAACTGCTCCTATTTAATGATTTTTGGTACAGAACTTGTAAATGGGCCCTAGTATAGGCAGTTTAAAGGAAAGCCCCTCTGTCCTATCAACTCTGTACATTAGTTCACGTCTAAACACTAGATCTAAGAGCTATGTATTGTGTTATAGTGAAAGCCCAAAATGGCGGTGAACGTGTCCGGCTAACAAGCTGCCGGACTGTATTTAGTTAATCCATGGACACTATAAGGTTCTACAGTCGGATCAAATTAGCAATGCAGCTGGGCGCCTGTCGGTTGGACTTTCAAATACAATTACTGTTGTCAAACAGAATCAACGAATGTTCTTGCTTTCAGCATAGTCGCATAAATGGATAGAACGTTAAGTTTTATAACATCAGGCCCAGACTTAAGAGTACCTAGGCACTTGACATTTGAGCCTCCCCCCCCCCACATCCCGAAGCAAACTAGCACCTTGGTTTCTTTTGATTAATTATACAGTAATATAAGTTACTTCGTCGACTAATGCAAGAAAGTTTAAGGATAATTAACTAAGTAAAATAGCCAGGGACGTGAGGTCGAAAATCTTAAGCAGCCCACCTTGGAGAAACAATTAATAGATAATATTCCATTGGATATACCGGATGATATATAATAATATATGAAGACCACATATTAAATGCATTATATGCAAAAAATGAAACCACAAGTAATACTAGTCCCTAGAAGTATGGCAAAATTTAAAAATTAATTAAAAACTATTTTTAGAGAAAAAAATTGATTTCAAAATAAATAGAATAATAGTAAACACTGCTTTGACAACGTGGCTTTTTTTTTTTTTTTTTTTTTTTTTTAAGGCTGGGAAATCATCCAATGACTGCTCCCGCTCTGGGTGGAGCGGAAGGGAGTGTCAGACTCTTACTGACTAAAACCCATCCATGTTCCTTCCGTAGCCCTTTATGTTCCGGGGTAGCGGTAACCCTTTCGGACAATCCCGCTTACCCGGCAGGCTTGGCCCTGAGGGGCCCCTTCATATGCTGACATCTCTTTGAGGCGCGCGTGGAACATATACGCGCCGTCCGGCACGGGTCTGGTGCTGATCGGACGGTGAGTCACCCATTACTCACCGTCCGCAGGCCCGCGCCTACGGTGGCCGGGAGTCGTCACGTGGCTCCCGACGCCCGGGGCGTCTCCTGCGGCGGCTGGGACGGGAGGACCTTTCTCTCTCCCATCCCGCCACCTCCTTCGCGAGCATAACTTTTTCGCAGAAGGAGGTGACTGCCTCCCACTCCCTCTCACCCCGGACCATGGCTTGCACCAGAGCCGGGCGCGAGAGGTCGCCGCCGCCGATCGCCTCTACGAGGACACGGCGGTGCTCTGCCCATGCGGGGCAGGTTTGCACCGTGTGCTCTACCGTGTCCTCTGGGCGATCCTCGCAGTGGTGACACCCGGGCGTTTCCTCCCGCCTGATGATGTGCAGGAACCTCCCGAAACATCCATGTCCGGTGAGGACCTGCGTCAGGCGGTAGGTGAGGGCGCCGTGACGCCTCTCTAGCCACTCCTCAAAGAGGGGCCTTACCGCCACTATCGTGGCGTGCCCTGCGCTGGGTTGCGACAGTCGCTGCTTCCAGGCCGCCATGAGATCGCGCCGGAGGTCCGTCCGCTCCGCCGCAATTTGCTGCGGAAACGGAGTTTCCCCCCGGCTTAGTACCTCCGCGCGCCACTCGAACAGGCGCGCGAGGACTATCGCCTCCAGATCCCACGGCGGCAGTCCGGCAAGGAGGCTTGCCGCCTCGCCCGAGATCGTGCGGTACCCCCGGATTAGCCGAATGGCTACCACCTTTTGGGGCGCGTTCAGATAGTGAGCGGCTCGTCGCCGCAATGAACGCGCCCACACCGGGGCCCCGTATAGGGCCATGGACCGCACGACTCCCGCGTAAAGCCTCCGGCAGGAGGCGTTTGGCCCCCTCAAATTGGGCAAGAGCCGCTTGAAGGCGGCCCCAGTCCGTTCCAGCTTGGGGGCCAAACGTCGGAAATGCTCCACGAAATTCCATCGGCTGTCGAGGACCAGACCCAGGTATTTCATCGTGGTCTCGACGCCGATGTGAACCCCTCCTACCGTAAGTTGGGATCCCGATGGTGGCCTATTCCGAGGCCCATGAAAGTACATGGCCTCGGACTTGTGCAATGCCACCTCGAGACCCAACTGCCGGATCCTCTCAACGACTATCGCAACCCCGCGTGTCATCGCGTCGGCCGCCGCCTGATGCGACCTCCCCTGCGCCAGGACCAGCGTGTCGTCAGCGTAGCAAACTACGCTGACGCCGTCAGGGAGGTCGGCCCGCAGCACCCAGTCGTAACCGATGTCCCACAGGAACGGCCCCAGAACCGATCCCTGCGGGACACCGCACGACATCTCTCGCCGGTTCCATTCCCCATCGCGACCGGGGTAGATGACGGCTCTGTCCGTCAAGTACGCCCCGACTATTCGACGGAGGTAGGTCGGCACCCGGTGATACCGGAGTGCTTCCCTAATGCAACTCCAGGGCAGGGTGTTAAAGGCGTTGGCGATGTCGAGTGACACCGCCACGACGACCCTACCCTGGGACACCGCGTCCCCCGTCGTGAGGGCTCTAACGCGCATGATGGCGTCCACCGTCGAGCGCCCCTTGCGGAAGCCAAACTGGCAGTCCGCAAGGTCCGGCCCCGTCCTTCCAAGGTGCCCGACGAGGCGGCCCGCAATAATTCTCTCGAAGAGTTTGCCGACCTCGTCGAGCAGCACTATGGGCCGGAATGCGGACGGAGAGTCCGCAGGGCGCCCTGGCTTCTGTATGAGGACCAGCTTCCCCGTCTTCCAACGGAGCGGAAACTGGCCTCTCTCCATGCATGCGCTTAAGAGCGCCTCCAGTCGGGGCCCGAGAGCCCCTGAGGCCAGGACCCAGGCTTTACCAGGCAAGCCGTCGGGTCCTGGGGCGGTATTCTTGGCCTTGAGTCTTCCTACCGCCGCTCTCAGATCTACCTCGGTCACTTCGGGGATGTCGTCGTCGTCCTCGTGGTCCGCTTCGGGCGGAGCCATAGGCGGGGGAGTGTGCTCCCCGCGTGAAGGGAACAGAGTGCTCACCACCTCCTCCACCAGCTGTGGGCGGAGACTCTGCGTCAGTGGGGGGGCCCAGGTGCGGAGCTTGTTCCGCACCATTTTATATGGGCGCCCCCATGGATCTCTGTCCAGAGTCCCCACCATCTCCTCGCGGGCCGAGTCCTTGGCCCGCTGGACAGCTTCTTGGAGGGCGGTCTTCGCCGCTCTGTACCCCTCGTACAGCTCCGCCTCCGTGGCTGCCGCATCCGGAGGGCGAATGCGGAGCCTGCGGTGCCTGGTGTACAGGTGGCGCACCTCGACACACATCTTGCGAAGTACTTCAACCTCTTGCGACCACCAGTACACCTGACGTCGGGCGCATCCTGGCCGGACTCGGGGCATTGCCACGTCACAAATCTCGGACATGGCCTCCCGGAACCACTCTGCCTCGTCGTTTATGTCGGCAGGCCTGACCGGTGATGAAACCCAGGCCTGCACGATCGAGGCTTCCAGGAGGAGCTCCCGGTCCAGCTGCTTCAGCGCCCACCGCGGACCACTCGGGGCCTGTCGGACCGGCGCGCTTGAGGTCTGGGTGGAGACGTCGAACCGGATATACCGGTGATCGGAGTAGGTCTCCACCTCCTCTACTACGCGCCAGTCAAAGACGCACTGTGACAGAGCGGGGCTCGCGAACGAGATGTCCACAACAGACTCACCCCGCATCCGCACGCACGTGGGAACAGAACCCCGATTGAGGACGGCTAGGCCTGCTTCCAGAGCCCAGTCCTCCACCATCCTACCCCGCACATCCGTGTAGCGGGAACCCCAGGCCAGACTTTTGGCGTTGAAGTCCCCGAGCACTAGCACGGGGAAGGGATGGCTTCTGGAGACGACGACACTCAACTCTGTGAGAGAGTTGTGGAACTCGGCGAGAGTTCGGTTCGGAGAGTAGTACACTCCTACTACCACAATCTCTCCGAACCGTGCTGCGACGCACCCCTGTCCCTTCGAGACACCCTCGAGGGACGGGGTGCCAGCGGCGGCCGACGAAGTTATGGCCACTGAGCCGCTCAGGTCCTCCACCCAGTTATCCCTGGGCGGGACAAAGTACGGCTCAGCGACCACGGCGATATTGATCGACCACTGCGCCATGCTCTGGAGCAAGAGGTCCTGAGCACAGGCGCAGTGGTTGATGTTCGCCTGGAGGAGGCGGAGAGGGGCCATCACTCCTCCATATTAATCCCCCCCTGGGTTCCCTGTGAGGGGCCCCCAGCAGTGGCAGTGGCGGCGGCAGCGGCAGCAGTAGCGGCAGCGGCGGCAACGGTAGCGACGGTGGGGGTGGCGACGGCGATGGAGGGCCTGCCTCTTCTCCTGGTTGCAGCAGGTGGGGCGCAGGACTTGCTCCCCGCCCGGTGATCGGCCGGCTTGCCAGCAGCCGCACATGCGACGCAGTGCGGCGCGGCGTTGCAGGAGCCGGCCATGTGACCGGGCTGACCGCAGCGGAAGCACAGAGTGCTGCGGTCCACCTCCGAGGTGCATTGGACACCGACGTGGTGCCCGACGAGGCAACGGTAACACCTCAGAGGTCTGGGCTCCAGCAGTTTGACCTGCGCGCTCACCCAGCCAACCAGGAGTCTTCGGCCCTCCACAATTTTGCTGGCCGCCGTCACTGGGCAGCTTACCGTTACGGTTCGCATGCCCGTGAAGTCAGGGCGTATGGTGCCTGCCTTCACTTGTTCGGCGAGACACCCGCCCGTCCTGACGACGGCGGCCACCACCTCTCCCTCCGTGACGGAGTCATCCAGGCCCATGATACGCATGTCTGCGCATTTCACAGGCCTGGAGACCCGAGCCTCCTCCGCGTTTAGGGACGCCCGTAGCTTTTGACAACGTGGCTTGACCCTAGAAGAGCGGCAACGATGCCCGCAGGCGCCAAGTTCATTAAATCATTAGTCTTACAATCATCAATCATAGTGTTACAATTCTACAGTGCTCGAATATGTGAAAATTAAAACTACTTTTGTTTTTAATTAATAGACCGTTTTTTTTTGTATTTTGTCAGAAAAGGCGGTGATAAGTATGTGGTTTTATTTATTGCTGATATGTGTTTTTCATATTGTAGGATATGAGCTGTCCCTCAAATTAAAATTTGCATCGTAGGCAATTCGGCCCTGACCAGCTGCATCCAATTAGACTAGAAACTGACCCCAATACTGGTGCGTAAAAGGCGAGGCAGTTGATGCATCTTTCTTGACCTGTGCCTCGTATTTGCGTATTTTGTAACAACATTTGCATTTTTATAATAATAATACTGTTATTTTTTTCTAGAACGTTTCGCGGCACTTTCTTTGGGTCTAATGTCGGACTCTTCGAAAATGGCCGTCGGCTATGGAGACTCATCGATCAAGGTCTATGACATGGCAACACAAGAGGTGCGTTGATCATATATTTTATGGACAGATACTGTAACCGCTTATCTAAGACTATTCCTAAGGTAGCTGCGTGGGGCGTGAGGGTTGACAGTTGTCACAAGTTGGCGAATCAGAGAGCTATCGCGTCGCGTCACTATAACCCTCCCGCACCGCAAATCGAACTCAGGTATGGTCATAAATAAGTTGTCGGGCTATAGATACTTAGATAGTGCACAAAAATAATAGCAAAACACACAAAAACACGAATAAATTATAAATAATTACTGTGAAGCCTGACTAACCTACGCGCACTGTAGGAATTCTCGCTAAATGACAAGGGGTGCGTCCCCTTGTCACACAATAAACATTTTTAAATCTGTATTCTATACCTATATATTTTTATTGTATCGTAATCGTACAAGTACATCATCTCATCTGCCTAGCCTTTTCCCAACTATGTTGGATTGGCTTCCAGTCTAACCGGATGCAGCTGAATACCAGTATTTTACATGAAGAAACTGCCTATCTGACCACCACAACCCAGTAACTGGGCAATACAATACTCCTTGGCAAGACTGGCTGTCAGATTTTCGGGCTTAATGGCTTCGGCTACTCGTACAAGTACTTGCCTATAAAAAGTCTTTTGTTCTTCATTCAAAAACCTAAACAGTCATATTTATTTTCCTACCAGCCAGCAACAATATAAGGTATCGAGGATCAAACCTCTACAGTATCCACATATCTACATTTTTGGGTTGAAATGGTTTTTGTGTGTGAATTAAATTTTATTTAGCTGCATCCATTATGTATGTGTGATACATTACGTTTGCAAATTGTATTCTTTAAATTCTAGTCTCTTAAGCTCTCGCTACATTTATTTCAAACACAAAAGCAATAAATCTGTTTTTATGCAAATTTTTATTTAAGTTTTTCTTTATAAAACATACTTGCCATTGACTAAAGAACGCATTAAGTAGGGTGGTACTTGAATGTACTGAATATGCATAGTCCAATACATTAGCAGCATATATAAAGTCTTGTGAAGTGATTTAAACATTTTCTTTTGTATGTTTTAGTAAATTTATGTTCATTGGATATTTTATTACGTTTTTAGGCGTTTATTTACTTTCTCAGCAAATAAAAATACTCCAAAATCGAAAATCGGCCGTAGGTATTTTTATTGTTACTTGGAAAAAGTAAAATATGTCCTTTTTGTATGTATTTTCGAGTAGCCTTTTGGTTTTTTTTTAATTTGAGAAGGTACATAACATTACGCTTTGTTTCCCCGAAGGCAGAGGTCTACCCATTGTGTGACCATACTAGGTACACCCACATTTAGCCAGTTAGAAATTAGAGACGCCATAAATAATTATAAAAGTCAGCAGATAGTTTTATAATACTTTAGGAAATAGTATTTCCCCTACACCAATAATGTCGGCCTCCATAGTAGGTAGGTTGGTAGACATGAGTTGAAAGATCCAATTCATTAACTAAATATCACTTTTCAAGTTGTATAATGTATTTTACATATGCATTCAAATACCTAGTTTCTTACAGCCTAAAATAATCGAAATATATCATCATTCGTCAGAATGAGGTAAGAAAAACTAAGGGTCGGTACACATCTGACAGAAAATGCGTCGCGTATTATCGGTCGCGTAACGCCAGAGCAGACAATCATATGAGAAAACATTCAACCTTTCCCACTCAACCGATGATGCATTAGTGCGTCGAGTGTATAGCGAGTTCCGTTTCGCAGCAACAATACGCCACGTGTATATTAATAATAATACCCTTGGACATTTAAAACAACACTATATAGTCCCATGCTAAGCAACCTAATGCTTGTGTTATGGTAACGAGATGGCTGATAAACTACTTATATATATATATTTTTTGTAAATAGTTAAATACATACACATTATGAATAAAAAATCACCAAACAACACAAAACATATTGAGCTATTATTTAGATGGGCTTCATATTTTTAGAATTAAGTAATTATCACACAACACAACCGCTCTGTAGATGCTGAATGCAGAAACTGAATAGACGCGTAACAATGTGACAAAACGATTTTACACCCGACGCATCTTCCGTCACATACATGAAAACATCCTATTTGACCGAATAGACGCGACCGAAGATACGCTCGACGCATCTTCCTTCAGATGTGAACCGACCCTTACCTCTTTGGGTACCTACCTACATATACCAGAGTTACGAGTAGGTTCTAGAATAACTTTACGGATTAACCGATTCCCCAGATTGAAGTTTATCTTTCAAACAATGGATACCGTCTATATCATGCGGGCATCGCGTGGGCAAACTCCAGACGAGATAGATATTGTATTACGGTGAACTCATAACATAAAATTGCAAAGTCAAGCAATGAGGTTTATCTTACAAATTGTTAGACACTCAAAGCTTATAATTAAAGGGTTTTATGTGATATAAAGCCTCCTTAATTTAAATTAACACGGCCTGAGACACACTTGAAACATCAGACAATTACACGAACGCTCATTGATCAATTGACGGCTTCATGACGTGTGAATATGAAATTTTCTTAGAGCATTTAACCTATGGAGATGGCATAGCTAAGCGTACCCCTCTGCCATGACCGATTGGTCATACGGCCATACACGTTCTTTAAAACTAGTTCATTCGCCAAGCGCCGCCATTATGTATCGTATTGTGTCGCAAGGAAGTCCTCCTAAGAAATGGTTAATTGTGCAGTATCCTCGTGCAAAAAGCGATCTGCCACTTCAAATTTTCGAAACCATGGTGTTTCCTATCACTTGTAAATATAAATTATACATTAAAATATTTTTAATTACGTACAATGTCGAAGTAATCGTTATTGACGTAACGATAGAAAAAATATATTGGTACGTAGGTAGCGCTAAAGTAGTACAGGGGTAGGATTTGCATAGTGCTGGGACAACGCGAATGAATGATTTACCAATTAAATGATTTTTCAGTCAATAGGTTCAGTAACCAGTTTTTTGTGTATGTATCTGGACAAGTCAGCTTGAAATAAAAAGAAAATAACTATAAAAGTTCTTTGGAAGTCGATTTAAATTATTTTCATTGTATGTTTAGGATAATAAAAGAATAATAGTTTGTTCGTTTCGTAGTGAGTTTTTGTAGCTCATGAAATTTGAAAAAGAAACAATAATTATAATAGATAGCTAAATATGATGTCGAAATCTAATAATCCACCGCGGACCGCGTAGGTACGCTGTTAAAAAAACGTAGTACAATCGCCAGTACTGCCTCAAATATTCGGAATGTAATATGTACATACGCGGACGATCTCAAATTCTCTAGAGTTTCGAGTCTAGTGACGATAATGAACTTCTTCAAAACGATATCGACGCGTTAAGTCGATGGTGTAACGATAACAAAATGGTACTAAATATCAACAAATGTTACTACGTGAAGTACACACGGAAAAACAAAATAACAGAATTGTATTGCAATTAAATGACAGAAAATTTTAAACTCATATTAAAAGTATACTTTGTAAACAAGCTTATAACAAATTAGAGGATTATATAAAGGATAAGGATGCTTGGAAACATACTGGTCCTGCTCCACAGGACAATCTAGTGTCCAGACAAAATCAAACTGGTTGCTTAGTAAATTAGGTAATAAATAATTTATAATGTTGTACCATACTACATATTTTAACATTTTGGAATAACTTTACCTCTCACATTGATTGATTTATTATTATTAACTTTTAGAATGTTTGTAAATATGTGAGCAAGTTCAAAAGTGCCTTTCTTGTGCCTATTTGACATAAATGATGTGACTTTAACTTTGACATCATTTAGCTTTGCAACACCGGACTGCAAAACAATTAAACCGAGTGTAAAACTGTCATTCATAACAAAATAATAAAAGTACATCTGATTGATTGTCTTATTCTATTATTTACTAGCTTGCGCCCGTGGCTTCGCCCGCAAAATATGCCGACAAATTATACACATAAACCTTCCTCTTGAATCACTCTATCTATTACAAAAACCCGCATCAAAATCCGTTGCGTAGTTTTACAGATTTAAGCATACATAGGGATATAGGGACAGAGAGAGAGAAATGAAAGCCCGTTTTAAAGAATGGGGTATGAATTCCGAATTGCCGACCCTAAATGCAGAATGATACGCAATCAATATAATATTATTGAGAAATAAGAAAAAAAAATGACTATAAAAATAAATACAATCGTTCTTTTTCTATAGCACTATAAATTGTTTTGAGATTACTGGCGGCTACCTACGTAGTTTCGCAGGCCCTAATCATTAAACGTATTTTTTCCAAGAAAAGAAAACAGAACTTTTTATTCGTTCATTCATGAAATGAAATACTTACCTCTCATTCCTTGTGCCTCAACACTAGTAGTTTGTGTTTGTTGTCGTAGGACAATTGCATAGATACGCACAAATTTGTCAATGTGTATGTGTTTTTTCAATGTGTGTCTATAATTTCTTTGCGTTTGTAGCAATAGGAAGCATGTCTCTGTGTGTGGTTGTCAAATTTAAGAAGTGTGCTGTATGTGTTTTCCTCGCCCCCCGCAAAAAAGTGGCAGAAAAAGTTGTTCGATGATTCGCCGCTTGCCACCTCCATAGGTTAAATGCTCTAAGGAAATTTTAGCCTATAGCTGTGCCAGATTTACTGTGCGTGGCATAGCGGGTAACAAGTCTGTTACTTTCCTTACGGCTTTGCATAAAATGTAACCAATAAAAGGTTATGGCTTAATTTCGTTTGAGTGTGGTAATAAAACTGACATTTCTGCATTGGATTTATTATAACTTTGATGTCCTTGACATTAAAATTTGGGTCGCAGATTTTAAATGTTAGGTATTGGAAAAACGAATCGTTAAGGGGGAAGCGCCAGGATAGCCCGTGAAATTCAAATTTTCTGTCGCCTTTTTTTGCAATTTGCAGGTCAGTCTCAGGTTGTGTTGTGATCAAAATATGATTCGCGGCCTTAGCAAGTAGGTACAGAGGCCAGCACATCAAGTTACCTCAATCTGTCAAATTTCTTTGATAGTATTTCAACTTTATTTGCAAAGACATAAGGTTCATTTTTAATTGAGAAAATTTGACAGTAAGGCATGGCTTGATGTGCTGGCGTCTGTACATACGTATTAAAAGAATTAAATTCATTTGAATCATCAATGCAACTCTCTTCATTAGAATTGGCCTCAAATGAGAGTTTGATGTGAGTGATATATCCTTGTATTTACATTTAAAAGCTAAATATTCATAGTAATATATACAGAAATAATAAGTATATAATCAAAGAGCATCAAAAAATTCTTCCACATCGCTGTCAACAGGAAAAGTTCCCAAAAGGCTGGCAGCATTGCCGCGTTGTATGGCAATGCTGATTCTTTGACCAAAAAATAGGCCAGCCCTCTGGTCGCGTGAAGAGTCGATCAACCGCTTGGCGATGTCTCGGAAAACGTAGTGTGCACTCGGACCCCATGACCCTAGTGTTTCAACCCCAAACGGCTCGAACATGTAAGTCCCAATAAGGTTGGAGTATTTGCGCCGTTTGAGGTTTTCTGCACCTGCAGCGGCTGCACCAGCACAGCCCGCCGTACTAGAAAGGTGGGATGGCGCAAGGGTGTCGACACACGTTGCGTCCCACACCAAAGGCCTACCCACCTTCCAAGGCATCAGTGTCATTCCGTCTGGTCTCTTCCCATCGTCGCGTGCCAAGCCCTTAGGTTCTAAAACAGCTGGCACCTCGGCGGTGACAAGAGCACGACGGATGATGTCATTGATGCTGGCGTGCCGTGCTAACCGGCCTGCTCTCTTACTGCAGGAAAGGCCATGGTGTCCGAGGCAGTCGACATCTTCACCGCATTGGCAGCGATGCGGAGCCACGCAAGGAGCGCCTAGACGCAGACAGGTAGCGACCCGGAAGGTGGTGTCACACAGCATGGTACCTATGTTGGGTGACGGTAGTGCCTGAAGCCAGAGGCCCGACTCCCACTCACCCACAGCCAGCAGGCGGGCACGCTCAGCAGTATTGGTGGACGTATTAATAAGATTATTCCGTACCAACCTGCAGAGCGGCTCATCCCACTGCCTCTGGGAAGATGGGTTCACGGGCCGATCAGTGTTTGGGCAAGCCATTTTCCAAGCGTTCACAGCGTCGGTCAAACACGGCACTTCAGAATCAACCAGGGAAGGTGCTAAAATTTTCCCGGTCAACTTTTCAGTGCTGTGGACAGAGGACAGGAACGCCGGTAAGCTAATACTGTTAATTTTGCGGACGCCGAGGCCGCCAAAACGAATGGGCAGTGTGGCTTGCAGCCACGCTCGGTCGTCCAAGGCCACATTTAAAATGGATGTTAATGTGCTGCGAATAATTTGGTCAATTTTGTCCAAGAGATGAGGTTGCTTCCATAAAGGGGAAGAACGTAGAAAATACATAAAATTTGGGCCAAAACAACAGTATCTAATCAGGGTGAATGCCGAATGCAAATAAATTTTGGAAAGTCTGTCCGAAATATTGTTGAAGTTTTGAATTTTTTCGTCTATGAAAGGAGAAAAACTGTCTTCCAAAATTGGGGAACCTAGGAGGTGTAGTGAACTTTTTTCTAAAATTTTGATTTGTGGAGCTATGGCATTAAATTTTTGTAGGGTCAACTGTCTGTCGGTAATGTCAGAAAGGTAAATTTCACACTTTGATGCGTTAAGGTCCAAGCCAATAGATTTAAATTGTTCTTTCAGGAGTCGTAAATCTTTTAAAACCGTGTCTACGTCACCTCCTAGCGTTCCATCATCCAAATACCACACGTTAAATTTCGAATTTAGTTTCTGGATAATTGGATGAATAGCCAAACTGAAAATGACTGGCCCAAGAGGGTCACCTTGTTGGCAACCAACTGCAGATTCCAAAACATTTTCTTTGTATAATAATTTGGACGGGTACCTGTAACATTGCCACATAAAACCATAAATTTCAGGAAGTTCATTTTTGACTTCGGCCAACAAGGTGTCCCTGTTGACAGAGTTAAAGGCATTCTTAACGTCAACCTTGAGGATGACCTCACCTTTATTGTACTTTAAAAAGGTGGAAAGAGCATGCACGGCAGCCTCACAGCCCCCTTTCGAGCCAAAAACAAGCTGCAAGGGCTGAAACTTAGCTGTAAGCTTTTCGCTATACAGCTTACAGCATATTTTGGCTGCCGTACGCCTGTAGGTGCAGCCAACAGCAATGGGACGAATACCGCCGTCCCTCTTACGCAAGGCACACAAGTTGGCCCCGTATAAGACGTCGACGACGGCCTCGTTTACACCACCGGTGAGCATGAGGTTAATCAGGGCCGCAAGCCCCTTCAAAAGCGACTCACCAGCTTCCCCGGCGCCTGACCTCAAAAGATCCTTAAGATGTTGTGGAGTTAGGCCGTCGAGGCCGCCAGCGGAACCACTTCGGAAAGAGCTTACGGCTGCAATTAACTGGGGAGCCGAAACGTTAAGAAATGTTGAATTTAGGTCGGGAGGATCGGGGGGGTCGGGATAGGAGAGATCATCCGCAGGCGCTGGGTGTTTACTCTCTAGCGCTGTTAGCGTTTCTGGAGAGTAAGGCGCCACCACATCGCTGCTGAAAAGTATCCTGGCTGCTCCCCTGATGTCACCTTCACTTAATTTGGACTCTACATGTGAACATAAGCCTTTTTGTGAAAGATGATTAAATGCAGGTAATTTAGGATCTAAAGTAAGGGTCGAATTGTTACAGTTTTCTTTAATTTGGTATGTCAATGTTTTTTTAAATGCCAAGTTTTTTTGAACATGTAGAATCCTATAAGGGAAAACTACGGGTTTACTAAGGGTAGGTTGTGAGTGATGGAGTTTCTTGCCCGTTCTTCTCCATAGGTACCTACTGCTTTGGAATGGGCAACTAGCTTCATCTTTCTGACTGACCGACCCCTTGACAATTCAAAAGTGCCTGTAATTGGTTTATTTGAAATAAATGCTTTGAGTTTGAGTTTAATGATTTCAAGAAATAGTCATTCCATTGTGTAAATGATCCTAGAGGGTTGAATTGATGATTACAGTTTTGTAAATAATACCTATTTGTAACGGTCGCGAATTATATTTTGATCAACACAGAACACAATACTGATCTGAAAATTGGAAAAAATCGTAAGACAATTTAACTACAACTGGCACTTTCACATTAAGCTGTACAGAATGGAAAAATGTGTAATATTCAACCTTAGGTTTTTAATGGGTGCCCCACATGGCATGAATGAGAAATTGTCAATATACATTTTTCAGGTACCTACTTACGATACTTTCGTCTTTTGACTTTTGTTAAGATAAATTCCGTCTGTCTATTTACGTCCCCTTACCCTTATGTGCTTGATAAGTTAAACTCATTTTTTCAACTCTCTAATTTGCACCTACAATTGTTTTTCTTCCGTATTTATATAAATTAGCTACATGTATAACACTTTAATAACAGTAACGATTTTTCAATCGGCAGATAAGTTTTTTTTGGCGGAATAAATAAGGCATTTTGACATTGACATAGACAAGATGTTAAACCGCCATTTTTAATCCTCAGATAAAAGTTATCAGGCGATTGAAAAATCGGCCCTAAATGAACTAACTACATCACTATTCTTAACACTGTACTATGTTAACTATTGTTATGAATTCCTTTGTCCTTTATTTTTTATTTGCTGAACAAACGTAGGTAGTCCGCAATTAATAGGAATAGTAATTTTACTGAGATCTTTGATTTGTCTTACCAAGGGGTATCGTATTACCCAGTTACTGACTGGGTTGTGGAGGTCAGATAGGCAGTCGCTCCATGTATAATACTGGTATTCAGCTGCAACCGGTTAGACTGGAAGCCGACCCCAATAAATTTTGGGAAAAGGCTAGGCAGATTGATTGAGTAATTGTACTGAGAAGGAATTATGTATAAGACTATCTACATCTATATAAATAAAAATCAATTGCTGTTCGTTAGTCTCGCTAATACTCGAAAACGGCTGGGCCGATTTAGTTGATTTTGGTGTTGAAATGTTTGTCGTAGTCCAGGAAAGGTTTAAAAGGTGAGAAAAGTTAGGTGGGTAGGTAGGTTAGGTAGATAGGGTAGGTAGGTTAGGTAGATAGGGTAGGTATGATAGTTAAGACAAGACAACGTCTGTCGGGTCAGCTAGTGATTTATAATTATCATTTACACGACCTGCCCCTGCTTTTCACGGTTCTTATACTTGATATTTATTTATTATGTAAGTTTAAATGAAATGATGGTGCAAAGTTTTACGAAAAGCAGCTTTAATGGCTAATGATTAGACTCTGTTTCTCATTGCAGGCTGTACAAACATACAAAGTGCATAAGTTGCGGCTACAATACATTCCCAAGAAACTACAGAGGATGCACTCTGGCCAGGTGGTCGCGTTGAGGACTCATCCGCTGAATCCGTTTATGTTCGTCAGTGGAGGCTGGGACAAGACCCTTAGGGTGAGTTAAATATGTTCAGTTTAACAATGGCTTTTCAGTTCTCCCTTTTTTTTAAGCGTGGGCAATCATTAAATGACCCCTCCCGTTCTGTGTGGAACAGAAGCGAGTGTCAGACTCTTACTGACTAAAACACATCAATGTTCCTTCCTTAGCCCTATATGTTGGGTCCGTGTCTTACGCCCCCAGTGGTCGACGCACCTGTGGCTGACGCCCCCGATTCGATTCATTTAATATCTCTTTTTTTTGTGCTTTTTCACTTAGTACAGTAAATGAGAAAAGTGTTTCACCATTTATTTATTTATTTATTTATTTAATCACAAAATCCACAGCTCTTAAACAATTTTACTAAAATAATTATTCTTAACCTACAGCCAATAACGGATTTACAATTTACCACCACCATACCATTACCACCACCATTTACCATACTATTAAAGTATTTTTCCTTGCTAAAAAAAGTTATCTATCAAATAGCAGAGAGAATAAATCGCCACTTAACCTTGTCCTTACACACCTTTTCCCCCATTAAAAGCATATTTATTAGGTACAGACATCCAAAAAATCAAAAAGACTTCATATGAAATGTTAGTGAAAGTTGTTAATATACATTTATAACAAATTATATTATGGAAATTTTATCTTTCAATTGCAACCATCTCGTCAACTCGATGAGCTAAAAAACCAGTTATCGGTAACAATAAAAAGTCCGTCTTTTTGTCCTCAAAATTGAAAACAATAAGGAAGTATGAATAGGTATTATGTCTATCTATGTGCCTGACAGTACATTAAAATTTGATCAAAAATTGCTTTGAATTAAATTAATCGAATCGGGGGCGTCGGCCACAGGTACGTCGACCACTGGGGGCGTAAGCCGCGGACCCTTTATGTTCCGGGGTAGCGATAACCCTTTCGGACAATCCCGCTGACCCGGCTTCGGCCCTAACGGGGCCCTTCCCTTATGCTGACATCTATTTAAGGCGCGCGTGGAACACGTTCGCGCCGTTTTTCAGTTCCCCTGTAAATATAAATTTTAGGCACTTGCACAAGAATGGTCGGAACCTAGAAAACTACACAGCATCCAGTAATAAGTACCTACATAGGTGAATTCATTTGAACTCACCTTTAGGAGTAAGTAATAATAATAATAATAATATCCTTGGACATTTCACACAGCGCCGTATCGTCCCAAGCTAAGCAACCTAATGCTTGTGTTATGGTAACGAGATGGCTGATATACTACTTATATACATTTTTTTTTGTAAATACATACATATTATAGATAGAAAAACACCCAGACTCGTAACAAATACTTGCAGGTCGTACAAATATTTGTTCCGTGCGGGAATCGAACCCGCGACATAGTGCGCAGCAGTCAATCGCTCAACCACTGCGCCAACCGTGTCGTCAAAGTATGTAAGGAGCGTAGCATGTGGCGTTCTATAAACTGTCTACCCCCATGAGAAGAACGCGTGAGTTAATGTATGAACTTTATTTAACTTAATGTCTTCTGTAACATAAAGATGAAACGAAGTACGAGTAACGGGGTATCGTATTACCCGGTTACTGACTGGGTACTACACTGACTGGGAACTGGTTTTTGCATGTCAAAGGTCTGCCTATAAATTAGGAACTTATTTACTACCTTTAAGGCTGACATGACTGTACCAATACTTATTGCAAATAAATGATAATGATAATAATAATGATCATCATTTATGTCTGAGGGGCCTTTGAGAGTGGCTTCAGCCCCTCGTACGACTTCTAAAGGTCCGGGACCCCATGGTCCCAAGATATGTCTATAACAAATAAATGATGATGATAATGGGTTGTGGAGGCAGATAGATAGTTGCTCCATGTAAAATACTGATGTTCAGGTCGGTCTGGTATGGATCGGTTGTCATGGTATGGGCATGTTATGCGGAGGAATGAGGAAAATGTTGTCAGGAAAGTTGTGAGTATGAATGTGGATGGCTATACAAATAGAGGGAGACCAAAGAAACGATGGATGGATTGTGTGAAAGATGATATGGCTAGAAAGGGAGTGACTATCGAGATGACGACTAATAGAGAAGTATGGAAGAAGAAGACATGTTGCGCCGACCCCAAATAAATTGGGATAAGGGCAGGAGAATGATGATGATGAGGTCGGTCTGGTATGGAAGCCGACCCCAACATAGTTGGGTAAAGTCTAGGCAGATTTTACATAAAGATGAAACAAAGTATAGTGGTTTGATAGGTACACATAACCTCAAATTAAACATATTTCAACTCTCAACTTTTTACGAGTAAACAGTTGTTCAAAAAATAAAATTGTTCGCATAGTTGCAATAAAATAACTTTGTTATGAGTTACAACAAAAAATAATTACACAGACGTAGATAACTTTGTAAATGTAGGTGCAATTTGACCGCAGAATGTTGTTTAATGTTCCCTTACGCCCACTGTATAGAACTGAAGCTAAATTTGAAAAAGGAACTCTGAACGTGAAAACATGGAGCTGCTATAGTTTGGTCGCCACGCCTATTAATTGCGAACAGTGTTGTTATGCTCTGTTTAAGCTAAACATAATAGTATTATTTTGGTTGTTTTTTGTTAACATTCATATTCATTGTTATTCATAATATATAATTGCATTCCATAATGTGGGAAGATCTGAAAATACTTAAAGCTAAGGTACAATTACGGACCCTGTAGAGCACAGCAGAAATTATAAAATTGTATATATTGTAATTATATACATGTAATAACATTGTTTATTTATTGCTCTTTTATTTTCATGATCACGTATTTTTGTTGACTTCGTTACGTTGAGATTTTTTTTTTTAAACTTAGGTTGTGATGGTGACTTTAGGTAAGTGAGCTTTCTCTCTTTTTTGATACCTATATGCTTCTCCAGTATGGTAGACATCAGGTAATACTGTCTCGTTTACCGACTCTGACGAGATGCTTAACTACTTAACACACTATCAATCACAGTCCGAATCATATTGAAAGAAGCTAATACATTGCTTAATATATTCGATAAACTTGTCAGTTGAACTACGTAAATAACGCAATGGATGTTGTTGAACTGTCAAATTGACAGCCATTGCTACTGTTAGTGTGTTATGTAATTAAGGCACAGGTTTTAGACTTGCAGAAAAACATACAAGACTCAATCGTCACTGAAAAGTACTTAGTGGACATGTTTTGTAAGTAAATATCGTTACATTGGTGTGCAAGTATATGACATACAGACAGGTAGCTCCACCACCCCTATAAACAGTTTAGGTGATAGTTTTTTAATACCCCCACGCGCTCTGTCGTCGTTCTATAAATGTACGAATCCGCTGTCGGCAAGTACGTGGGGCGAGTAACTTACTGGAAGCTAGTAAACACGTGCTGAATTAAACATGGCGGACAACGACCGCGGACAGACTCAAAGCATCTCTGTCGAGATTAAAATATTTCTCTCGACGGTTAACTGCTCAAATTATTTATTAAGCGCGCTTTAACAGACGGTATGGTATTTGTTCGCAGGTTATTATGGAATATTCTATTTTTACTGTAGTTGTATTGCTTTGGAGCTTTGATGTTGGTAGTATATTTTTTATTCAGACTTGCTTTCTCGGAAAGCACGTTAAGCAGTTGGTCCTGGCTGTCATTTGTGCTTCTTTGACAGTCGTTACGGGTCGTCAGAAGGCGGACAATCTGACAGGCAGTCTTTCCAAGGGGTATCGTATTGCCCAGTTACTGGGTTGTGGAAGTCAGATAGGCAGTCGCTCCATGTACAATACTGGTATTCAGCTGCATCCGGTTAGACTGGAAACCGACCCCAACATGGTTGGGAAAAGGCTAAGCAGATGACTTGCTTTCAACCATAGTTGCATAAAAAATACCGAAGACGTAGTGAAAATTTCACCACGCGATCGACCAACTGAACGCGGTTAGCACGTAAACAACGTTTAAGGAACACTGACAGCTCTTGAATGCTTTGTACAGGTTCTGATCGCATTCGGTTTCATTGGTGAAATTGGCACTTATTTAACGCGAATTGACTTTATTGTACTGTATTGAACTGTAGTCCATTCGCGTTTTAAAGGAATAAGGGCTGTTGGTAACCATTGCTTTACTTATGTAAAGTGTGAGTTTCTTCTCTACATAGTATAACACAATGTCGCTTCTCGCCTTCTATTTCTCTGTAAGATTAGATTTTCTAAACTACGCAACGGATTTTAATGCGGTTTTTATCAATAGAGCGATTCAAGAGGAAGGAAGTCATAGTTTAACTAGCTTTCGCCCGAGCGATAGTATCACATTGCACCAACGCGAAGCCGGGGCGGGTCGCTAGTGTCACAGATAGTATAATACATTTAATGTTATTCAATAAACAATAAACAACTGTTGAAATATCAAAATAATATGATTTAAAAACAATAGGAAAATTAATTGTGTCTCCTAGGTCACAGTTGAGCGCATAATTTTCTAGAAAAATATTACATTACGTTCTATGTTCGATAGGCACATACTTTCTCCAATATTCTGGTTCGAAAACTTCATACAAATTCAAAGAAACGATGTAAATCAATGAGTCAAAGAGAAGTAATAACGTTTTCAATTAAAATTTATGATTACTAACCCATTTTGATTCCATTTGCGGTGTTGGATATTCATTTTAATGCTAAATGGGTTTGGTCGTTATTACTAGATAATGGATGATATTCGTTGGATACGTATGACCTATATGGTACCTAAGTAATAAATTATTATGGACATTTATAGATCGGATCGCATTAAAGATAGGAGCACGTAAAAGGACCGTAGATTCTCAAGAAGTTGATCGCAAGCAAGCACCAATGTCATTTAGTTGATAATTTTTACTGAACCTGTACAAATATACTATTATACAACTAGCTTCCGCCCGCAGCTTCGCCCACATAATATGTCGACAAATTATACACATAAACGTTCCTCTTCAATCACTATCTATTAAAAAAAACCGCATCAAAATCCGTTGCGTAGTTTTAAAGATTTAAGCAAGCATGTACCTATACATAGGAATATAGGGACAGAGAAAGCGACTTTGTTTTATACTATGCAGGTAGTGATAATGATAGCTTTATTTGTTCCTTACACTTTTACGATTCTACACCTTGTTGGTTGTGTTAATGTTTTGCTTAATCTAGTTTGTTAGTTGGTATAACTTAATAATTAATTATGTGTTCTGTTGTAAGGACCGCTCTGGTGGTGAAAGCCTCCTCCATTTCCTTCCATTCCGCTCTATCTCTTGCTAGTCTGTTCCAAGTGATTCCAGCCGTGGCAACTACGTCATCACTCCATATTTTTAAAGGTCACTCTTTCCTTTTCGTCTTTTTACACGCTTTATATTAGCTTCACTTGTATGTATGTATGTTTGTAACCGACTCATTTGGAAGCAATTTTGACCCACTTTAAACGGCCAGATTACGTTTAAACTTTGTAGATTTATCGAGGACCGATGACAATACATTAATTTGAACTAAAAGGAGGAAATAAAAAACAGTAAAAAAAAACTAAAAACACGCTTTTTATAGAAAACTGAACTAAAAATAGAAAATAAATTTTACTTTTTAAAAAGCATGGGGAGCATAATTGTGGTGGTGAATATTATCTTAAAAAGCACCCCACGCTTTTTAAGAAGTAAAATTTATTTTTTATTTTTTAGTTCGGTTATAAAAAGTGTTTTTTTTTTTTTTTTTTTAATAAATATATCGTACCAGTTCGTTACGATTTTGGCTCATTTATTCCCTGGTGATCTTTGGACACAAATATAATATACTCTAGTTACTTATAGCTAAATACGCTACTGCTGATCATTCTCGGGAATGCGGTTCGATTCTCGGGATTGGACTTTTTAATCTGGGATTTCTCAGTAGCAACCCGGAGTCTGGATTTCTGCTCGGTTAATGGCAAGTTAATGGCACTATTGCCATTAAACGGTCACAAATCCGAGCCTATGCTAGCTCCCTATAACATGGGAGTAACAATAGCTACACTCCTGTGTGACTCTTGGCGAAATACACGCGTGATTTTATTTTATGTTACGTTGTAGCTAAAATAACGATATTTGGTTAACGATGGACACATGACATGTGATCAAACACATTAAGTAAATGCGTAAACAACAAGATCCGACAAGTTCATATTGATCCTCAAAACACAGCATATCGTACGACATAAATGATAGTCAAAAATATCTTTAGAAGGCAAACACGAAATTATGAAACGAAAAAGGAAAAAAAAAAAAAACGAAATACGAACATTCCCACGCGGCTTTTATCACCTCGATTTTCCCCAAGAGATTTTAAAGTGGATATCCCCAAGATAATTATATTTGAATATAATGTTGCTATTATTATAAACTCATTCACAGAATTACGTTGCTTTATAAGTGTTTTAAGTGCAATCCCTTGTTGGCTTTAATAAAACTTCACCTTTTTATACTACGTGTCGACAGCAATAATCCGATAATATTGATCTTTTTCGTGACTAAAAGAGATGCTCAATACAAGTTATATAATAAATCTTCAGTTCTTCTATTATCAAAAACAAATTGTCTTAAAATATTTCATCAAAATGTATGTGGCATAAGTAATAAAAAAACAGAACTTGAATTATATGTTGAAACACATGAAAATGATTTAGATTACTTATGCATAACAGGACATTTCCTAAATGACAAATCAGCGAATGTGTTTTGTATGTCCAATTATAATTTAGCATCGTACAACACAAGGACTAACAAAAAGAGGGGAGGTAGCCTTATTTTAGCACATAAAAATAAACAAAGTGAAAACATTGACGCAATTAAAAAATTATATAGATCAGAGAGTTTTGAGATTTGTGGTGTAAAAGATCTTGAAACTGGATTACACATATTTTGTTGTTATAGAAGTCCAGTTGAGAAAAACTTTGAAAGTTTCATGGGTAGCTTAGAAAAATTATTAGAACAATTTCTTGATAGGAAGTGCCTAGTTTGTGGCGACTTTAATATTGACGTACTGGTTGAAAGTAGAAAAGCTTCAGAGTTCATAAGTTTATTGAGATGTTACAATTTTAGATATCTTATAAAAACTCCTACTTTCATTCGAAATAAATCATACTCTTGTATTGATAATATAATTACAAATATTGATGATGATTGTATAGAGCGTTGTTTGGTTGACCACAATGGCATCGCAGATGGTCATGGTGGACTTTTTTGCGATGTCGTTCTTGATAAAATCAATGAAAAAACGAAGAGCTCAGATTATACCATAACCATTAAAAAAAGATTATATAACACAAAAAGTAATGCCGCGTTCAAAGAGAGTATTTCAAATACAAATTTGAGTAATATGGGAATAAATAATTTCTTAGACAATTTCAGCAAAATATTTCGTACATGTTACCCAAAGAAGGCTATTAAAATAAAGCCTATGAAAAATAAAATAGTAAAGTGGGTAACCAAGGGAATCAAAGTATCTAGTACAATGAAAAGATTTTTATGCTGTGGCACCCCAAATAATGGTAGTATCTCGAATTACAAAAACAACTATATTCGAATTTACAGAAGGGTTTTAAGGCAAGCTAAAAAGTTAGCCATATCAGCTCATCTTAGTAAAGCTAAAAATATATCCAAAGAGACATGGAAAGTAGTAAATGAACATGCAAAGAAAACAAAAAATAGACCTATTAAAAAACTGGTCCTAAACATAGACAATAAAGTTATTCATGATTCCCAGGATATTGCTAATAAATTCGTTGACGGCTTTGTTTATAAGCCATCACCGACACTTAGCAAAGATAAAGCAATGTCCTTTTTAAAAGAAACAACGGTGAGAGTTGAGAGTAACTTGTCTTTCAAGCCGACTACACCAATTGAGATAAAAAAGATTGTGGGTCACATGGCTAACAAAAAATCTTGCGGATATGACGACTTGCCAATAACTATTATTAAGGAGAACATAGAATTTTTAGCACATCCTCTTTCTGAATTTTTTAATAAATGTATTAAAGAGTCGATTTTTCCTGATCAACTCAAACTAGCTAAGGTAATTCCTATCTACAAAAAGGGCGCAAAGACTGACCCAAAAAATTACCGACCAATGTCCTTGCTACCAACTCTGTCGAAACTTTTTGAAAAGTTAATTAAATATAGACTGATGGTACATTGTATTTGAATCTAAATAAAGTAATCCATTTAAGACAATTTGGGTATCAAAGGGGCATTGGCACTTCAGATGCCATAGACGCTCTCATTGATGACGTAGTTAGTAAATTAAACGACAAAATGAAAGTGGCTGGACTATTTATTGACCTGAGTTCTGCATTCGACACTATAGATCATCAATTACTGCTTGATAAACTAGATCATTACGGTATAAGAGGTGATGCTTTAAAACTTATGATGTCCTATTAACAAAATAGAAGAATGTATGTCCAAATAAAAAACATTGATGAAAACAATCATGAAATAGCATATAAATCTAAGATGATATACATAAAACGCGGGGTACCTCAAGGCTCAATTTTAGGTCCAATATTGTATCTTATTTTCACAAACGATTTATTACATTTCATGAACACAGTTCAGCCAGACGCCTCGTGTGTTGTTTTTGCTGATGACACAAACGTAATAATTGGAGCGCATAATTTAGAAGAATTGTCCACAAAAGTAAATAAAAGTCTAGAAAATCTTTCTGATTGGTTTACAGCTAATAATTTAGTAATTAATACAAATAAAACAAATATAATATTATTTAAGACTACATCCCGTAACACCGACACTATAGAGGTGACATTGAAAGGACACAAGATAGGATTGGTAAATGAGGCAAAATTCTTAGGTATACACATTAGCGGCCTTTACACACACACTCTATCGCGCGTGCTTTGGAACGTACAGGATTGCGCGCGGGAAAGCCTGCACGCTCATTCGCACGCGATTTTAGTTGTAAGGTTTTTACGCTTCCCCGTTCTTTCGCGCGCGATTACTTGTGTTTGTTTTCCTCAGCGGAATGAGCGGTCGTGTAAAGGCTAATCGCGGGGGTAGATCGCGCGAAACTGGCGCGTGTTGGAATGTGTGCAGTTCACACAGTATTACTGAAGAACGCGAGTGTTGCGGTGAAAAATGGATAGAAAATATCGTGTGGCGCAAGTTATGATGCTCGCTGGTACAATTCTACTCAAAAAGAAAAAGAAACGATCAGTGTGGGTTAAAAAATACAGACAGCAATATTGTCATATGCCTTTGATTGAAGAATTACGAGAAAACTATCCGGACGATTTCAAGAATTATTTACGTATGGATAATCAGTTATTTAATATGTTGTTAAATACAATCAAACATAAAATATCAAAGCAAGACACTGTTATGAGAGAGAGTATTAATGCAGAAGCACGTTTAGCAGCAACCCTTCGATACCTCGCTACAGGACGTTCATTCGAAGACCTGAAATTCAGTACCGGAATATCTGCTCCATCTCTTTCTAAAATAATACCAGAAACGTGTCGAGCTATTTATGAATGCTTGAAGCTGGATTATTTAAAGGTAAATAAGTTATTCTTATTATAAATAAAAGTCTAATATTAACTTATTTAGTATCTATTATCATCAGATAACATGATCAGAACACTTATTCATCCATTAAATTTGAGTGCTCATAATAAGTTCTTAATTGAGTTAAATTTAGATTTTCTTCTGTCTGATCCTGGTCCCTTAGTCCACTAGAGGTAGAAGGAATGAACTGAGTTAGCAAAGACTGTGATTCATATGAACTTCTTGAATGTGAGGATTGAACGGAAAATGGTCTTTGAATGTTCTTGTTACAATTACTGTCACATAAATCTGTATCTTCTGTCAGTTTTTTCAGTAATCCTTTGTGTAGAACATTATTTATTATTGATTCCGCATAAATGGCCTGCAATGGATCCATTTTAGCTAATTTTTTGCCCACATTCATTCCAGCAAGTTCAAACTCCGAAAGCTCCTTGTTAGTTGACTTGATAGTATCTGTGCAGACTTTGAAGAATTCTGCCTGGTAGTTGGATGTAGCCTTCCTTTTATTCCTTTGAGGTGTCAAGCCCGTTGCATCAGTCTAAAAAAATTAAAAAAAAAAAACAATTTTATAATTCGACTTTTCAGATGCCGTCTACGAAAGAAGAATGGATCAAGATAGCAAAAGAATTTGAAAAGAAATGGCAATTCATCAACTGCGGGGGTGCCATGGATGGTAAACACATTCGCATTGTGCCTTTGCCAGATTCTGGAGCCATGTACTATAATTACAAAAACTTTTATAGCATCGTATTGTTGGCTTTGGTTGGTCCTAATTATGAGTTTATTTATGTTGATGTGGGTAAAAATGGAAGAATGTCCGATGGTGGGGTATTAGAATATACAGAATTTTATCGTAAACTGAAATTAGGTGATCTAAATTTTCCAGAAAACAATGAAACCGTCAACAACTTAAACTTCGTCGTTTTGGGCGATGAAGCGTTCGGACTAGAACCAAACTTTCTTAAACCATTTTCCCAGAGAGAACTCGATTATGAAAAAAGGATTTATAACTACAGACTATCAAGGGCTCGTAATGTAGTAGAAAATGCCTTTGGAATAATTTCAGGAAGATTTAGATTATTACAAACTGCTATAAATATAAAAAGCCACAACAGTATCTGTTACGTTGTGCTTGCTATTTGCACTTTACACAATTATTTGTGTAAACACAGTAACTTATATTCTATTTCTAGCCTTACAAGGGGCGAAGTTACTACAGACACAATGCAACATGAGGAGAGATTTGAAAATTCTATTCCATTAATTAATCTCCAAAGACGTTCTACCGTTCAAATGAGTTTGGAAGCTAAACGAAACAGAGACCAATATAAAACATATTTTAATACCGATGGAAGTGTTGAGTGGCAAGATCGTATGGTCTCAAGTGGAAGAGCTTAAAGATTAGATTAATACAATTTAATTAGGTGCATCTAGTATAAGTTCTTTAAATGCTAACAATGTGTAATCTTTACTGTTACTACAAATAAAAATCACAAAATTCACTTACGACTTTATTTTGCTGTTCAGTTTCACCAAGTTCAACTATATTTTCTGTTCTACCTTCTTCATGAGACGAAATAACATTTTGATGAAAATTGTCATCATTTATACGGTCATTCTCTAGATCTTCATCAAAGTTAGATATGCTGTTAGTAGGTACTTCTTGGTCCTTAGTAAAGAGCATATAGTCAAAGTACCAGAGGGAAGATTTGTACACGTCGTCTGTTCCTCTACCACTACGCTGGCTGTCTGTAACTTTCTTAAGCTCTTTTCGGAACGAGCCCCTTAAGCTTTGTAATTTCTTAACCACAAAATCACGATTGGCGTCAGGAAAACCTTTTTCTTTACAAAAGTCAATTATTTTTTTATAAGCTTCGTCTTTAAGATTTTTGTTTTTATATTCTTCGGACTTGATTTTCCAGAGGCAAGGAAAAGACTTGTATAGTGTAATCAACTCCAATATTAACTCTTTACTCCACGTACGTATGTCCGCCATCTTGTCATGCGCGAAAGAATTATAATTAACAGACCACCAGAGGAAACGCGATTGCGCGCACGACTGCTGAGCGCGGCGCGTGGTCTTTTCCTTTCTCTTTCACTTCCTTTATACGCGCGCTCTTTCGCGCACGATTGCTGTTTCACGCGCGATAGAGTGTGTGTGTAAAGGCCGCTATTGATTCAAATCTAAACTGGAAACAGGAGCTTGCTGCTGTTGATTCCTCTATATCCTCTGCATGTTATGCACTTAGGAGCCTCAGGGATGAAATAGATTTGAAGCAACTTAAAGCATGCTATTATGCTTTGGTTGAATCTAGGTTGAGGTACAGCATCATGTTTTGGGGAAATAGCTATAACTACAACTGCCAAAGAGCATTCATCCTTCAGAAGCGTGCCATTAGAACCATTGTCAGAATTTCACAGCGTGATTCATGCAAAGAGTATTTTAAGAAATTAGGCATTCTTACAGTTCCAAGTTTGTATATACTAGTTCTGTTAAGCAAGTTCGCTAAATATATACATCAATATGAATCACAAAAAGAAAGAGAACTGAGAGAGAGCACACGAAGGAAAGTTATTAAAAATAGAATGGTGCCTAATTTTACTATAGCAAAGCATTGTTCACGTTACCAGGCAGTAGAGTTATATAACAAGTTACCTACTGAATTAAAAACTTTGGTCTATAACACCAACTTATTTAAGGCAAAGCTGAAAGCCTTCCTATTAGAAAAATGTCTATATTCTGTATCCGATTTGATCATGAATGATTCCAGATAATTTGAGTATGTATTATTTCAGGTATTGACATTTATTGGCATTTATTATGATTGACAAATGATTTAATTGACATCTAATTTGATGAACCTTTTATTTTAATTTAATTGACATTTGGTCCCCCTTTAATTGACATTTATTTAATTTTTGACTGACATTTAGTTTACATTTAATTCTGTTTTTAAATAAAGCAATATGGAATAGACATGGTTATTTTTAGGTTATGTGGTTGGATAATTATGTAAATGGTAATTTAATAAACATTTAATTCACATCTATTTGCCATTGAATGGTTGGACAGGGTGGTGATGGAGCTTTTTATGGTTGGACATACAAACAGTAATTTTAATGACTTTTAATACTCGGTTGATTTAAGTAAAATTAAATAATTAAGGTGGTTTTTGTACTTTCATGGTTTTGACACGGATTTTGATTGATGACATACCTACTACTATTTTGATTTTTGTTTTTATGTTTGATTATTGCTTAGCTGTTATGTTTTAAAATGTAATTATTTTGTAAAATTCGAACACAATGTAAATTGTTTGATGAATAAATAAATGAAATGAATAAAAGTATTTTCTTACACAAATAAATAAACCACATTCCGGGTTTTTTCTTGCGTCTTTTGTTCTCATTTTTCCTCTGTATAGCGAATAGTTTCTCATGTTTACAAATAAAACCTTCATTACTAAGGACTGCTTCGTTGCTACAGCGTTCGTAAGCAGGACAGCTGAGCGTTAGGTGTAGGGTTCGAACCCCAGGGTTTGGAAAAAGTGTTAGGTACTTTAAAAAAAAACTGTTTATTCACATAATTATTACCTCTACAAAACTGCAAAGCAGTTTGTTGGCAGATGTAGCTCCTTTTCTCAAGCACATTCACAAAATACACGCAAATGTTCAGTTTTTTTAAATTTAAATATGGTTTATTGCTATTAGGAACGCAGTTAGGAGTCGTCTTGGCTAGGTAATGGCAAGAATAATGATAATGTTATTAAAACTAACTGGCCGAGACCGATAACTAACGGTCTCAGCGGGGTTGTGCAAAGGGTTACCGCTGCTCCGGAACACTAAAGGCGGAGGAAGGAACATGGATAGTTTTTAGTCAGTAAAAGTCTGATACTCCCTTCCACTCCTACCAAAGCGGGAGGAGTCAATTAATGATCCCATTCTTTAAAAAAACAAAAATATGGGTCCCATCTCTCTCAGTTTGCTCCTCTGCTTACCACTTTAGGGAAGTTACCATGTTACGTTATTGCGAACGTTTCAATATGAACATTTTGCAATACTTTCAGATCTGGGACGTGAGATGCCAAGTTGGCTGCATCATGACATTTGAAGGCGTTGACATTTGCGGCGATTCGATTGACCTGAACGTACGTATCTTTTATTATACACTAGCTTCTGCCCGCGGCTTCGCCCGCGTGGATGACGAAAATTGCATGTTATTATACATATAAACCTTCGTCTTGAATCAGTCTATCTATTAAAAAAAACTGCATCAAAATCCGTTGTGTAGTTTTGAAGATCTATGCATACATACATACAGACATTAGGACAGACGCGGGAAGCGACTTTGCTTTATACTATGTAGTGATTATATGTTTGATTTTCCCGTTAGAGCATACGGAAGAGCTGTGAGGCCCAAAAATTACAGTGTAGTTACGGGGGCGTATTCTTTTGAATTTGAAATGACTTCTTACATATTAAGTTTGAAAGACTACGTTTCCGTGAATACACTAACTTTTAGGGTCTTACAGTTTGCCTTTCGCACGTTCAATCTTGAAATAAATCATCTCAGCTATCTGGTAGCTATATATTTCGTCTCCCTATTCCTTTTTTATTTTTTTAAGGCTGGGAAATCATCCAATGTCTTCTCCCGCTCTGGGTGGAGCGGAAGGTAGTGTCAGACTCTTACTGACTAAAACCCATCCATGTTCCTTCCTTAGCCCTTTGTGTTCCGGGGTAGCGGTAACCCTTTCGGACAATCCCGCTTACCCGGCAGGCTTGGCCCTGAGGGGCCCCTTCATATGCTGAAATCTCTTTGAAGCGCGCGTGGAACATATACGCGCCGTCCGGCACGGGTCTGGTGCTGGTCGGACGGTGAGTCACCCATTACTCCCGGCCACCGTAGGCGCGGGCCTGCCGCGCCTACGGTGGCGGAACTCGAGACCTATGACTTGGCAGTCACACTACTAGGCTATCATTGCTTTTTTACGATGAAAATCACCGTGCTTGCTTTTCATCTACGTTTGTAAGTAAAGTGAGTTCAAAGTGAGCTGACAATGGTGTCAATGCACTGCACCTTAGTTTTGATACTGAGATTTTTACAGAATCGACCGACTCTCCCTCGAATGGATAATGTGCCGCCCCCGAGTTTCCAGAAATAAGTTTATTCTTTCATGTGGGACGTCGAAACCCGAAGCCTTAATCCTGATTCTATAACAACAGGCCCGCTTTAAAGAGTTCAAATATTGTTGATATTCACTTTCTAAGTTTGTGGCTATCATAACTGATAGGGTAGGAAAATATCCGGGAAAGACGACATCGGTAACGCTCTGAAAAATTAATTCGTGATCAATATTTAATTATTGTGTTCATTCAGGTTGAAAGTGCCTCTAACCAGCAACTCAAATTACATTCTAGAATTATTAATAATGTTTCTATTTACTAGGCTGTAAATTATTACGCTGTTTGCAGTGGGAGATGAGTAATAACTTCATTTTGTTCGTAATTTTCTTTAGTTTATCACAAACTGTAAAATTACTAACCAAAAGGTTAGAATCTTGCATATAGTAACAGATTTACTAGGCTTGCCCCCTTTTATATGGGACTTAAAGTAATTTTCTATAGTTTACCACAAACTGTAAAAATACTAGAAAAAGGTTAGAATATTGCATATAGTTACAGATTTAATAGGCTTGCCTCCTTTGACATGGGACTTGAACATAACTAGCGAAATTATGGTGCATTATAGGTACTCTTCTGTCCCCCCTTTGGGGAAACAAGGCATTATGTTATGATATAAATAAAATAATTATGATGTTTACCTATTATGATTTTAAGAAACAAACTTCCAAAACATTTCGTCTATTTCGTTTTAAATTCACGTTAGGCACCCGAAAAGTTTAGTTCACGCGGCGGAGATCTTCCCTTCTTGTATTTACATATCCTAGCATAACCGCCAGCTACCCTAAAGTTTAGTTTTATAACATATTCGTTTATATAATCACTAGATTTTGTACCTACTTGTGATTCACATTATTCACACGGTTTTGTGAAATGGCGTCTTATTAGTCGATTCGCACGAATGTGGGCGTATCGACAACTCCAGCAATATGTATAAGCGACTGGCACATTTTGAATTCTATGCAATAAAGTTAATAGAAAATACACAGAAAAATAGTAGAAACATTCAAGTTGTGCCAAACGCTTATACATATTTATGTAGTTGTCAATTCACCCACAAATAAACTTACTTCATGCGATTAGTCGCATTTAAAAAAAATATGTTAGGTATTTAAAAGTGTCGATTCGCCCGCAATAAATTCGTGCCAATCGGCTAATAAGCCAACCCAACATACATAAAACAATATTTTTTTAGCATTTTTGCCACTGTAAAGTCACTGCCATCATTTTCGTCATTTGCTATCATCGTACTTATAAGAGGAGAATTCAATATAATTATTGCCACGAAAATGCTCGCAATACATATTTCATAAGTAGTATAAATTCATACATAATAATGTTAGACAAGTCATACCTGCTGATTTTTTTCTTAATATTTCTAAATGTTTTTCTAAATCTTTTATTATTTTGTATACGTAGATTTAAAACAAAGTTTTCTTTGTGCACTTGTATAGCATAATAATATAATTATGCAAATCGCGCTCACTCTAATACATACGCATTAATCTAATCTTAAAACTAAGTGCTAGATTTAATAAACATCGTTATAATGTCTTTCAACGTCAAGTGCATGAAATAATTAAGTACTCAAAATGTTTTCGAAAACTCTAATTTTCTTGGATATTAAATCGGTTTGTGAGCGTCATAATTTTGTTAGCACCACAAAAGGCCACTAAGTGGTTATAAATAAGTAATGCAAGCCAAAATATGCATACATAATGAGTTTTTGTACTACTGTAAAACATTAAACATTTCATGTTTGTTATTACCAAGAAATCTGCCAAAATAATCTCACCCTTTTGCGTACGTGATTTGGAATTAAATTGCTTTGTCTGATAGACGTGAGTTATCACCTTGTGAGTCTTGTTTTTGGGTCTATCATAATATCACGACTAGTTTCCCCGTAGGGTTAGACAGAGGTGTAGACTATGGGTATAGAAGATACATCCACATTTCGAGAGTTATGTTATATTTCTAGTAATTACTTTTACCTATTAACCCCTCAAAGGTCTATTTCTCAATTATTTTTGACTTTACAGCACAATGAAAATAACAAACACATAAACACTGACAAGAAATGAAGTGGTGCGTATCTTCCTCGTTTCTTTTTTCATGTCCAATAATATCAGGTATTATTTCAATTCTTTAGCTTTTCTTTGGTACACAACAGCTCCTCACCTTCCCTTGGTAATAATAGCCATTTTGTTGTTTTTAGCCCCATAGCTATCGTAAAACAAAATACAAAATGATTTCATGCCATTCAAAAATAATTCTAAATAATTTTTCTGACATTTTTATAAATCTGAATTTCTAAGTTCAATTTTATTTTTGATTCGAATAGCATGTTTTTTTTTGCTGCTACGACTTACATCGTTAAAACTAGATTTCACTCTTTCTACATTTTTTGATAACCATCAAAATATAGTCTTAAATGATATCACTTAAATTACAAAAAAAGCAGTGATAGCCTAGTGGTATGACAGTCGGATCGCCAAGTCATTGGTCTCGAGTTCGAACCCAAGCCACGCATCTCAATTTACGGATTCATGTGCGTATTGTATAATTATCACTTGCTTATAAATCGGTGAAGGAAAACATCGAGAGGAAACCATACCTGAGAGATATTTCTCAACAGTATGTGAAGCTAAGTCAAAGGCCTAGCAGTAAAAATCTCTGACACCAGGTTATTCACTAACCACACGAAAAGAAGGAGATTCAAAATTCCAGGTCTTGAGCACCAATACAAGTCGCTTTAATTAAAAACTCTCGCTTTGTCTTAGTGTAAGTTTGCGGTGTTTCATCTACAGCTTAACCGTCAGTTGGTACAGGTAACCGCGTGTCTATGTAAACAATTTGACTTTGACAGCGCCTTGGTTTCTTAGCCTTAAAGGTTGTTTTGTTGTTTAAGTGTTGCTTATGACTTGCGGTTGAGTGTAACTCGTTATGAAGTTTGATGCTCCTGTGTAGTTGTTCTTTGCTTTGAAGAATATTATTATTGCACGGCTCTCGATATTTTTAGTTTGTAAAGCGGTATAACTTTGTCTGTGGACTGGGTACTGATATTGGTTTGTTGTAAAAGTTTCAGGTGCAGTTTTTTTTTATTTCTGTGTTTTTGAAATATGAAAGTATTCAAGTACTTATCTAACTGAGTGGGTGTGATGGATATGTTGCCTGTATGAAGGGTCATTTCTGACGATATTATTTTATCATACCAACTCTTTCTTTATTTCATTTCAATATTCTATTAAGTAAATCAATTTTTAAATATTTTTACAAAATAAAAAAAAACATAAAAATAGTAGTAGCCCACCGGTATCGCGACCATGGTCCAAGCTACCGGTGGTCAGGGCTCCTCAGAGAGGAACCTCCTAACTATACGCGCCTTGTCCAAGAGTAGGTACCTACCGTGTTCTGGATCAAGCCCTTGATCTAACTGCCTAACGAGAGCCTCTTCAGGTGTTAGTCGATGCTCTTGGCTATTATGCCATTGGCCGTCATGACTTTTGGCACAATGATTGCTGTATTTACATCCCACATGTTGACCTCGCGAGTCAGGTCATGATACTTCATCTATTATGGTTACAGACTTACTATTAAGATGCTCTGCGCCGCGTAACTTGAGTATAACCTACGCACCACACACGTTTGCATACGCGAATAAACATACTGATTCAATTCAATTTATTTGTTCAATAACAATTATTAATAATTAATCGAGCATGAAACATAAGTAGTTATACAATAGGTATGTAATATGAACAGTTATCGCAATTAATTGGGACATGAAATGTAGTACTATCCAACCTACCATATGCCGTAAATACTTTGGTGTTGATGTGGAAAAAGAAATGTTTTTGTACAAAAAAGTAATTGTATGTTTTCGTGAATGAATAATTCAGTTAATTTGTCAATGTCAAGCTATTCAGATACACGTGTGCCCTTGAAAGATTTTCACATTAACAGAAACGCTTTTTTATTAGTCTTCAAAAAAGGAGAAGGTTCTATGTACAGGGACCAGTAAGTATATCAAGTTACCCCAATCTGTTACGGTTCTATGATAGGTTTTCAACTTTATTACAAAAGGATAAGGTTCATTTTCAAACTGAGAATATTTGGCAGTTTGGGATAGCTTGATGTGCTGGCGTCTGTATGTAATTGATAATTTCGTCAATTGTGGATCGATTTTAATATTTTTATTAGGTAAGTTGTAGGTCGATACAACTTTTTGTGCAGAAGTTTAGTGATAAGTAAGAATATATCATATAATACGTAGTTTTTTCGGACAAAATATATTTTTTACTTAAGCCTATGCATATTTCGCCAGTTATGTAAGTTACATGTAATTTATCGCCATCAACCGGAAACAACTCCAGACTCCGGCCTGCTACTGAGAGAAACTTAGATGGAAAAACCAATAACACCCTGGACTTCTTGCTCAGCAGTAGCGCCTGCGACCACTAGAGTTTATAGACCAACAACGCAGACTATTTTAACTTAGTGTAATAAGCGGCTTATATTCTTTCAGGCTCTTATTCAGTTTCGATTACAATATTCAAATCAACAATTTTGCTTTTATCAATCATCTTTTTATAGACAATTCATTTACTTCGTAATATTCCATCAAAGGTATTAAAATAACAAAAGCGTTAGGTATACTTAGATCTGTCCAGTCTAAAATACATGAGACCCAACCATTTTGGAAGCGACTGGAATGAAACCATTCAATCCATTTTGTGTTGGACACCGATTGAATGGGATGTCAGTGTTTTGACTCTTGACAGACGGGAGAACAGCTATTACGATATAGGACATATTTTGTAGCTATTTTCGGCTTCAACATTTTTATATTATGAGAACACGCCTGTCTATTGTCGTAGTGTCTACGTCAATTGCTTGCCCACCTGAAGACTGCCCCAAGTATATAAAATCCCCCAAAGAGTTAAATATCATACATTTGAATATTAGGAGTATTAATAAAAATTTCAATGAATTTCTTTGTTTGCTAGCCGCTATTAAGATAAAGTGTGATATTCTCATTTTAACAGAGTGTTGGCTCAAAAAAGCGACATCCATCTCAAACTTAACGGGTTACACTTCATATCACACAAATACTTTATCAAATCAGAACGACGGGATAGTAGTTTACATCAAGGAAAGTTTATGTTATAACATCACCGATCCGGCCTTTGTCGATTCCAGTGGTCTTGTACGAGGGCGGCACTGAAAATTTCGGGAATCAAGGAAGTGACACAACATTACTATTTAAAAATGTATTTATTGCTTTTCGAAGTATTCTCCGCGAAATTTGACACATTATTTATTACGATGGAACCAATCATTGCAGCAACCATTCCATTCGGAAGTTGGGGTCTCCAAAATGGCCGTTTTGTAGGCGTCCACAGCTTCTTCAGGTGATGAAAATCTCTGACCACGCTATTTATTCTTTATTTTAGGGAAAGTATAAAAATCATTAGGGCTTAGGTCGGGGCTGTACGGCAGATGGTCTAATAATTCTATGTTATGTTGCTCTAAAAACTCTTTTGTTCTGTGCGCGGTGTGAGAACTCGCATTGTCGTGATGGAGGATGATGCGGCGGTTGCAGTTCTCTTTACGGAGTTCAGAAACGATCTGTGGCAAACAAATGCTAGCATACCATTCTGCATTAACCGTTCTTTGTCCCTCAAGAGGAATAGTCGCAACATGGCCGGTTTTGGTGACAAACGTGGCCACCATTTTTTTTGCAACACTCCGTGAACGAACAATTTTTGTTGGCTTTAACTCATTTTCGAACACCCAAACTCGTGACTGGTTTTTTATTTCGGGTTCGTACGCGTATATCCAAGATTCGTCACCTGATACGATGTTGTATACAGCATTTGAGGATCCCGCGTGGAATCTTTCGACAGTTCTGACGCACCAAGTAACGCGAGCCGCTTTTTGCTCTTCACAGAGCGAATGCGGTATCCATCGGGAAAACAACTTTTTTACACCTAATTGTTCATGCAAGATTATTTGTATTTGACTCATGCCAATGTCTAAAGTTGCCTGAATTTCGCGGTATGTCACATGTCGATCTTCCTCAATCAGCTTACGCACAGCATCAACGTTTTCTTGGGTGACTGCAGTTTTTAGACGACCGTGACGGGGATCATCACTGAGCTTGACACGTCCGCGTTGAAATTCAGCAAACCAGCGATAAATTGTGGTTTTGAATGGGGCTTCATCACCGAATGCAGAAATCATCCGGTCAACACCCTGTTTTTGTGTTAAACCACTTCGAAAGTCATAATAAATCATCGCTCTTGAATTTTCTCGAGTCAATTCCATTTTCTCAACGACTAAACAAGTTTGACAAAACCTTGTGACAAGACCGAGAATCTTTTTTTAAATAAATAAATGGTATTCGATTTTTAAAACCAAGGAGTTTTCAATTAAAAAGATTTTAATATGCCAGGAACAATGGAAATATTCCATTCCCGATACTTTTAGTGCAGCCTATGTATGTACTTTGGACAACAAGTTTGTAATCGTTGCATTGTATAGACCTCCAGCGCAAAGGAAAATTGACAACTTTTTGGATAGTCTAAATAGTCTTCTCTCTAATTACAGTACATACAACAACGCTACTGTAATCGGGGACATAAACATAAATATATGTTCCGGTCAAAATGACCGACGCTCTCAAGAATACTTAAATTTGACTGCATCCCACGGGTTTCTGCCTGCACATGTACTCCCTACCCGTTTAAACAATTGCTTAGACCATATTCTCCTGAAATCAAACAATAATGCAACCACACTCGTTCTAGAAACTACCATTACCAACCATTCGGCTGTCATTCTTAGCATCGAAAGTAACAACCCCCCAAATGCTACACACAAATTTAATAAATCTCGCCTCAATCTCCCGGACGCTATTAAAGACATTGAAAGGTATGATTTCTCCAACATCACTGCGTTGACGGATTGCAATGACGCCACTAACAAACTACTGGAAGTGATGTCATCAATTATCTATAGGAATACCATTCGCTCGTGCCTCCCATGCAAACTTAGAATTATCAAGCCGTGGATTACAATTGGACTATTGAGATGCATACGCAATAGAGATAATATGCATAGGATAACAAATAAGGAACCCCATAATTCTATTTTAAAACTAACTTACCTACGATACAGGAACTTCTGCAACAATTTATTAAAAAAACAAAAAATCGATCACGAGAAACAGCTATTTCTAAAAGCTATAAACAACCCAAAAAAATGTGGGACGCTATCCGGACTGTGACTGACTCGCACCGCTCGTCGCATACACCCATTAAACTCCTGAAAATAGAACACTGCCCCACAAAGTCTATCAACGCTGTCAACACATTTTTTGCAAACGTGGGTCAAACACTGGCCAATAAAATACCACAAAATGTAAGGTCTTCCCAACCAACCACATACAATAAACAATCCATGGTCAACTAGTTGGGTCTCCTCACAACAGACGAGGAAGAAGTTGACAGAATCATAAAAGACCTTCGTGCGGATAGTGCACCTGGCTGGGACGGTATACCCCCTAACTTAGTCAAAGCTGCCAGTCATGCTTTAGTTAAACCCATTACGAATATCTGTAACCTAGCTCTATCGACAGGAACATTTCCAAAGGCGCTAAAAAAAGCCATCGTACACCCAATTCACAAGTCAGGAGACAGAGACAGTGTCACAAATTATGGCCCTATTTCAGTCCTACCAGTCATTTCCAAAATACTCGAAAAAATCCTCTACAAAAATCTCAGCAGTTTTTTGAGAAATACAAAATAATCTCGAAAAACTAATTTGGTTTTAGAAAAGGTATGTCTACGGATGATGCAGTGACCGCGTTGCTGGATATTGTGGTGGACAAACTTGACAGTAAACAGAAATGCCTAGGCATTTTTCTAGACCTCTCGAAGGCATTTGACAGCGTCTCAATTCCCATCCTTCTTGCCAAAGTGGAGTCGATTGGGGTACGTGGTGATGCCCACAAAATATTTAAAGATTTCTTAGTGAACGCACGCAATGTGTGAAGATAGAACACAACATTAGTAGCGAAGAATCTTTGAATTACGGTGTACCACAAGGAAGCCTCCTTAGTCCTCTCCTCTTTCAGATATACGTGAATGACCTCTGCTGCCTACTTCTGCCTTCCACCCACATCCTGGCATATGCAGACGACACGGTCATCTTGAGTCATGGCAGTGATTGGGCCACAGCAAATAAGACTGCTGAAAAAGCACTGCGTGAGACAATGTTCTGGTTGGCTAACAACAGTCTTACATTAAATGTTAGCGAAACTCATTTTGTTACCTTTGGTCTCAGACCATCGCTCCTGCCACCAGAAAACGCAATGGTACTCAAAGCACATGTATGAAGGCTCTCCGACCCTCAATGCTCATGCCCCGCTGTGTCCCGAGCCCCGGTAGTTAAATACCTAGACTTACAGGTTAACGCCTGTCTATCCTGGCACTTAACGCGTGCGCTATTGATCCTACAGGTTGGGAGAGGCTTGCTTTACACAGGTCGTCTTGGCGCTCGACTATTCACAATAGTATAAAATCCTTCGAAGAAAAGCGACACGAGGCTATTGTTGAGAAGCGTCAAATACGCAAGGAGAGACCTAAGCCCTCCTACACATATACATATAACACTGCAGGCCAACTCTACTGCTCTAGCTGTGACCGAGTATTCAAAACTAAATTCGGTCTAGCGAGTCATCTAAGGGCTCACGCAAGGAAGTGATTTATGAAGGGTCGCCGTTATCGAAATCGATAAGGAGGACTATATATATCCTGGCACTATCAACTTGAGACTCTGTCCGCGCGGGTTAGAAAACTTATTTATGTTTTCAAAAAACTTAGATTGTCTGCCCATAGGGAAGTTCTAAATATGGCTTACTGTGCTCTTTGTGAATCTATCCTAACATATTGTATTACAGCCTGGGGAGGAGCAGCGAAGACCGCGATTCTACAAGTGGAGCGAGCCCAAAGAGCAGTCATTAAAGTGCTTCTCAGTAAGCCTTTTAGATTTCCCACCCAATTACTTTATATGGAATACAAGGTCTTAACAGTTCGACAACTATTTATCTACCGCGCACTAGTCCGAAAACACTCAAACTTGCCATTACGTATTAGCAATCCTTCCACATCAAGAAGAAGACCAGAACCTACATGTCCTACAAAAAGCACGCACACGACTTTTGCTAAACGACACTACCCATTCCTAAGCGCCCTCACTTATAATAAACTGAACCAGATTTTGAATATACATTCCCTTAACACATTTCATTTTAAATCAAAAATTAAAGAATATCTTTTAACCCTAGACTACAGTAAAACAGAAGACCTATTAAAATCGCAATATACATGATCAATATAATGACCACTCTATACCCACACACCCTCACACACACATACCCTCACACACATACACACACACACACTTTCACACGTAATCACCACACCTTTTCACACTAGATTTAAGCACATAATTGTTCCCCTAAATAATACGTACTAATTACTTACCTTAATCTGTATAATGGACGGATGGATGACCCCTGTAACACAGGTTCCACCTAGCATGGAGGTCATTAATCAAATCTCTGTGCACTTGTAAGTCCTATGCTGTAAATAAATAAATAAAAAATAAAAAATTGCTTTGAGAATTAAAGGTGTTATGTTATATTATAAGAAGTATTATCTATGTTAAAGCTCGTTAGGATTTCTCTAAACTAAATTAGATGCCTGTAACGTGCCTGTAACTTAAAATGACAATATTGATAGCAGTCTTTTATTTTGACAGTTGAACCTCGTTCATTGCTTACGTTGTTGAGCAAACAATTTTTTCATACGTATGAAGCTATGAATTAGGAATTTTGTTCGTAACCCCGGGATTACAATTGATTAAGCAATTAGTTTGCTGAAACCTGTGGAGTTGTGTTTCATTGTTTATTTTTTAATTTGGAAAACAAGGCAGGAACAAAAATTTATTGGTTGATTCTATACCATAACATCGTTGATTTGTTAGTCCGAGACAAATGATGATTTTTTATAAATGCGAAAGTATTTTTGTTTGTTACCTTTTCACACCTAAACCACTGAACCGATGATCCTGAAATGCATCAACGTTGTCAGGTGTAGGTACAGAACATTTCATCTCGATAAAAATACTGTTACACAAAAATAACGTTCTTATGATAATAGATGGCGCCACGTATTTTTCGAATCATGATAAAAGCAAAGTACAACCTAAGTTGACTGTCAAATTCTAAATGAACACAAGCGAAGCCGCGGCCAAAAGCTAGTTAACTATAATGACCGGTCGACGCGACGTGGCGACATTTCAGGGAGGCCTATGTCCAGGATTGTACTTACATATTTCGGCTGAACCAATGATGATGATGCATTATCTAATAGTGCTATAGTATTTTAAGAAAGAATAAAGAAAGAAAATACGTTTATTTGCCTCAAACATGACGAAGAAAAAAAAAAACAAATTGTGGGGCAATATGAATGACATCCGCGCAAAACGGCCATTACTTAGCATAATGCGACCCCATGCGAGACAGAGCCACAGCGACATGGTTAGTTTTAACGGAAAAACTAATAGATCCTGCAATATTCCTTCAAGTTAGGTTCAGAGATTTGTTATCATGCCTTCACCAATGCCATTTTAACCCGGATATCGTCTCCCGTAGCACCAAGTTATCCCATATCTGATGTTATGTAGCGTATGTTATCTACTTCTTTCACTACTTTGTAAAAGCCGGAAAGTGCACAATACAAATGTAATATGCCACATTTTTATCGCTATCCCGGAGGGGAAAGATTTACACGCGTTTGGGGTTTGCGTTTAGGGTTTACGTTTGTGTTGGTTAACGTATCCACCCACTCACACTTGGGTAGCTAACACGTGTATTGTTTAGCTAAAGGTTAAAGGTATGTCTAACAGAATTCAATTTTGCGGATACGAGCAGACGTTTCATTAAAATTGAAATTAATTCACCAGCGGTTTGGAAACATATGAGACCCAATTGATATCATTATGAGAGAAATCAATGATCAGTAATAAATCGTTATCATTATTAAGTATATAGCTGAAAACAAGTTTGATAAGTCTGTTTCCTTTTATAAGGATATTGCTTTTAGCTGTTTGGAACGAAGTTGTATAACGTTATAGAACTTTATAGAATGCGTTACGGCCTATGGTCAGCATAAAAACTCCGACACCGGGTTATATGTGTTTTTCTTTTGTGGTGTGGTGTTTTTTTGTGGGTGCATCGTCTTCACATATAAATTTTATAATTCATGTATACAATACATTGTAAAATATTTTAAAAGAGTAACGGTGGAGTTTCTTGCCCTTTCTTCTCCGTACAAAACTACCTTTTGGAAGAGGCGACTAGAATCAATTCTATTTATTGTTAATTTTGACGTTCGAAAGTGCCTTTCTTGTGCCCATTTGATGTAAATGATTTGACTTTTCTTTACTTTTAGTCAGTATCCACACGAAAAAAAGAAAATTTCGATGCAGTGATGATTTTGACGAACCGAATACCTATTAAATATAAAAACATTGTTCTTTTAAGGTGACTTTGTGTCTTTTTTTGAGAAGAAATAGAAATGTTTTTTAATCTTATCTGTTATTCAGAGAGACCATTGTATAGCCGGGAGCTGGTCACCGACTTCAGGTCTTAGTGTGTGGGACCTCACAGCAAGAAAGTTGCTGACCTTCATCAGAGTCCAGAATCGAAGACATGATGTTGATGGCGAGTATATCTACGCTTGCCGGTACTGGCGTTCTACTGCTGTAAGTACATTATTCTACCCACTTTATATTCTCCTTCTAAAGCCCCATTTACACCATGCAATTTTCTTAACTTACAATAAAATTGAGGGTAACAAATGACTTGCATCGTTAAGACACTGTTTAGACGGTCGGTACAATTTCTGTTGTTGTTTCAAAAGCGTATGTTGTGCAATAAACTCGCACTGTGTAAATCAGGCTTTAAGCTCAATAAATACCCCTTAAATATGAACCTATTTAGGAACGGTACTGTATTAAAAATCAGTAATTTAGATCAAAATTTATAATTTTTTATCAGGAAGTGTTTTTGTGAGACAATTGATATGGGTTCAAAGAAAAGTGCAGGATTATTATTTATTTACTCTCCCACTGGTACTAGCTCCCGTATCTACTATTATTGCGCATATTCATCGCAATTTTTTTTCAAAATCCTTCATACATTCATAGCTTCGCTTCTAATTAACTGTGAGTTTCGAAACAGTATAAAAAGTTGGTACAGGTTGGTGATGTTGCTCTATCCATCTATTTTCTAAACAAAGGAAATGTATTACTGGCAAATTTAAAAACTGAAACTGTAGTTTGCACCCGTAACAAGTTTGAAAAGAAATATGCCTCGAACACGAACCGGTAAATGTTGTCAAAATCGATTCAGTGCGCAGCGCATATTGGAATACACAGAATTCCTGTTACAATAGTTGTGTACGAACTAAATTTTTGTGAAAATAATTGCTCTAGATTCGTATCTGAATGGAGCAAAGTTATAGGAAGCATTCAATTTTAGGAACTAATTATAATTAATTCCTAGCCTCAAAGGTTTTTCTTTGTTCTAAAGAAGGATGGTCTTTTAAATAGACTTTCTTTTATTCCTTTTTTTAATTGTGATTTTTTTTTTTACTTAATTGGAATCACGCCCACATTGTACGTAGTTGGCTATTTCAATATTCATTGTCCCTTCGAAGTTATGCTATAATTTTTTTGACTATTTTGCCACATAAAACAGCACCAAACTCGTTAGAAAGAAAATTAAGAAAAGAAAACAGAAACCAAAGCATGATCGGCCTGTAATGTTCCCACTGCTGAGGCTGAGGCTTTCTCTAGATGAGGAGTGGAGATGCACCACGCGAGCCCAGTGTGGTGGCTACATGTCACAAGTCTTTGAATTTTTGGTGCCAGACATGCGGTCTTCCTCACGATGTTTTCCTTAACCGTTTTTGAGAATAGTGGTGAACAATTTACCGCAAGTAATCTGGGTTCCAACCTATATAAGTCGCAGCTGTTATCACCGGGCTACCACTGCTCACAAACAAAAGAAAAACAGAAAAATCTGTAACCAAAATTGTGTACCTCACAGCTACGCTAGATGGCGTTACTTTTACGATTAGGTTTTACTCGTAAAACTGTTAACAGAATATAATAAATGAATGACGAGCAATTTATAGAAACCAGCTGGGTTTCTGTTATACCTACATATATCCAAGTTATCTCAACCGTAAAAACGTTGTGCACTAAAAATTACAATGAATAAAAAGGCTCTATCCGCTTTAGCGATATTTTCCGGGATACACTTTTTTTTGTTCGTGTGAAATTTTCCGAATGGTTTCTCTGGCGAGATATTCTCCCTAGCTATGAACTACTGGTGGAAATGTAGTTTAACTTTCGCTGAGATAACCCTAATGTCACGACGTTGGCTTTGTCAGTTCGCTATCGTCTTAGATCCGGGCTAAACTTCCAATGTTGAAGCTGGAAATATGTTGTTGAATTACTAAACAGTACTAAAATTTTAATTTAACGTGTTTTCTCGAAACAAAGGCAATGTCAGACACATTTGGTAGTAAAATATTGGATTATTTGAAAGTTATTCCAGCGGTTTTATAACGTAGCAGCCTATTGCAGGGATCACCAATTGGGTATTTAAAAGGGTACTCAATAACGTAACTTTTTATGAATTGTCAAAACGCGGTATTTGTACGTTATTTTGTATGAAATATAACAAGTGACATCACAGATTCTTAGAATCAAATGGAACCATACTAGCATTAAATGCAATTTTACAATTATATCTTTATATTTTATTTTCGACCGTTTCAAATAGTCAATTAGTTAAAAAAATATGACTGTCACAATACGTTTGTCAAAGAATTACTAGTAACCAAGATTAAAAATTACAATTAGGAAATAAAAAAAAATCTGTCTTTTTTGTATTAAGTAGGAAAAAAGATTATTAATAGATGAAATTAACAAATGTTGTAATTAATATTAATGTGAAAATTAACTTTTTTACTTTAAACAATCGGTCTAACTCTGGTGCAAGATGAAACATGTTTTAAATTAATTATTTTAATTTTAATATTTTTAGTTATAAATTTTGCAGCTTACCTACCTTTTTTTTTTTAAGGCTGGGAAATCATCCAATGACTGCTCCCGCTCTGGGTGGAGCGGAAGGGAGTGTCAGACTCTTACTGACTAAAACCCATCCATGTTCCTTCCGTAGCCCTTTATGTTCCGGGGTAGCGGTAACCCTTTCGGACAATCCCGCTTATAGCTTACCTACCTAAGGTCCAGATCAAAAAAGGTCGCCGGTCCGCTATTCTGTGACTCTTGGTCTATTATTTGACATTTTAGCTTAATCGGTTAAAGGACCATGATTGCTCTGCAATACCTATAAATCTTCCTGTTATCATGCTTATGGGCGTTTAGTGTCCCTCAGTGTATCAAAGACCATAACTTAAAACTCAAAAGTTTATAATGTTCAAGGGGCCTGCTACCACCTCCTATCGCAGTATTATTTTAATATTACTTTATTATAGAAGACCTTTGCAAGGCCAACGCTGCGCGGGCCTGCGGACGGTGAGTAATAGGTGACTCACCGTCCGATCAGCACCAGGCCCGTGCCGGACGGCGCGTATAAGTATGTTCCACGCGCGCCTCAAAGAGATGTCAGCATATGAAGGGGCCTCTCAGGGCCAAGCCTGCCGGGTAAGCGGGATTGTCCGAAAGGGTTACCGCTACCCCGGAACATAAAGGGCTACGGAAGGAACATGGATGGGTTTTAGTCAGTAAAAGTCTGACACTCCCTTCCGCTCCACCCAGAGCGGGAGCTGTCATTGGAAGATTTCCCAGCCTTAAAAAAAAAAAATCGCTAGCGCTATCGAAGTAGCCGAATACTGGTCGAATATTATTGAAAAAGAGAATCATCGATACGACAAAGATTAGGTGGGAAAGAGATGGAGCTATACGTTCTGTATAGCTCTGTCTCATTCTCAACTGAGTGGTGGTAGTTCAGTCAGCCATTTGTATCGATAATTTCCAAACTCTAAAGTCTCACAAATCTTTTGAGGATCAGCGCAAACATTTGAAGAGTTGCTTGTTTTGCTGAAAGTTGTAAGATAATTCTATCTGCTTCTTCTTCTTCGTGTGGTTAGTAACTAACCTGGTGTGTGAGTTTTTATGCTGCCCATGGGCCTCTGACTTAGCTTCACATGCTGTTGAGATATAATATTTCTCAGGCATGCCGGTTTCCTCACGATGTTTTCCTGTTGTTTTGTTTTGATTCTATTACAAGACTTGTCTTTTTTCTAGACTTACTTGAGCACTCTCATTAATCAGAATAATTAACGTAAAAACCAATAGACTATTTACACAAGTACCTACCTAGAAATTCCAAGGATACAAAATCAACTTGTAAAGTTATCTAACCTTAACCTCACAAGTATATTTCCTTACCAAACAAGAAGAGAATACAATACAATTACATCAGTATAAACCTTGGATTTTGGGGTTGCCAGCCTGTCAGATACACTTGACATTTGTCGGTACCGTTGTTAACTTGATCTTACAAAAGGTCATTCGGAAGAGATTTTTTTTCCACGTTTGTTTGTAGGTTTTATTTTCAGGTCGTTGGGTTTTATCCCAAATTGGCCCTATATGGTCCAACGGTATGACCTTTATATAGAAAGCATCCTTGTGTACTCATCCCATTCCTTTTCTGGGCCGTGCGACATATCTTTTAACATCATCATTCTCCTACCTTTATCCCAATTTAATAGGGGACGGCGCAGCATGTCTTTTTCCTCTAGACTTCTCTATTAATCGTCATCTCGGTAGTCACTCTAGCCATATCTTTTTTTCACACGATCCATCCATCGTTTCTTTGGTCTTCCTCTACTTGTATTTACATTGTTAATATTCATATACTCAAAACTTTCTTGACGAAATTTTATTTATTCCTCCGCTTAACACAATACCATGACAACCGATTTCCACGGTGTCACTTTCAGGCTTCCTCTTATATTCTATCCATTCGCATAACACCACAAATCCCTCTTAGTGTTCACTTAGTATTGCCTTTCATCCATTCTCTTTGTGGACCAACACTCTGATCCATACAAGACGGCAGGTCTAATCGTAGTTTCATAAATTTTCCCCTTAAGTTTAAGGCGTAGCAAACTACGCTGACGCCGTCAGGGAGGTCAGCCCGCAGCACCCAGTCGTAACCGATGTCTCACAGGAGTGGCCCCAGAACCGATCCCTGTGGGACAGGGCACGACATCTCTCGCCAGTTCTATTCCCCATCGCGACCGGGGTAGATGACGGCCCTGTCCGTCAAGTACGCACTGAACGACCCCTTGACAATTAAAAAGTGCCTGTAATTAGTTTCTTTCAAATAAATGAGTTTGAGTTTGAATGATAACATATTAATGTGTTAAAATAAAGAGCAAATACCTAACCGTCCCTTTAATTAAGTACTTTGTTTGGACAGTAAATTGTTTCAGTCAATACATATACCTATGTGTTTCATTGTACATGTGAGCGAAGGAAATGTTTCAGGTAGCGTTACCCTCAGATAAAGTCGACTCATGCTAGGGATATCATGTAGGTAATATGCTGTCGTATTTAACACTAATGGAGTATATATATGTATAGGTTCAGTGCCCTGCCTGTTTTTACTCTTGAAACAAAGAGTAGTGCATTTTAACTCTAAGATAGGTTAATTTGATAAAAATAATATTATCTACTGTGGATCTAAATTTTCCGTGTATTCGAGCTTTACCTCAGACTTTTTGGATTCGTGTGCGTATTGTAGGTATAATTATCACTTGCTTAAATTTCGGTGAAGGAAACCATCGTCAGGAAACGGCATGCCTGAGAGATATTTCTCAACAGCATGTGAAGCTAAGTCAGAGGCCCATGAGCAGCATAAAAACTGACACCAGGTTAGTCACTAACTACACGAAGAAGAAGATAGCTGTAATTTTTTTGCAGTTATATGGAGTGGCCATAATATATGGCTTATTGCATATAGAAACCGTGGCGTGTATAAAGCGCCTTAAAGTTATCTGTACATACTAAAAAAAAAGATCAACATACAACAATAATTTTGATCAACATATAACCTTGACATACACTTGCGAATTGCAATTTGAATTTTGAGGACTATCTTATGGCTTTTATCTTAATAGCAAAATTTTAACGTTTTCATTCGTCCTCATATTGGTCTGAAAGTCAAACAAAATATTGTAATAAATAACTTTGAATTTAAATTTTTCTGGGTCGTTTCAACTGATTTACTGAAAATCAAATAAGTTTAGTTTATGAACACCTGCGAGTTACGGATTGGATCGAGAATTTCTTTGCTAATGAAATTATATGGCTGCGCTTTTAAATTTTCCACTCGGTCAATTTACTTTTCAACCACCCAGTCTGGAGTTATTTTCAGGTATTTTAAAATTAACGTAAAAAATCTAAGTGATAGTCATACAGGTCGTTAAGGTCATATATTATGACGATACTTGTTGTTGTTGTGTATAAACTCTTAGATACGGAAGGATTTCTAAACGTATGAAAGAATCAATATTTTTAATGGGTTCATTCCGATTGATGATAATTTCTCCAAAGGCTGCGGCTTTTTGTATATACGACGAAAGGGCTCGCAGCGGCCGATAAAATGCCGTCGAGTGATGTTGCCAATATAAAAATAACCCTATATTTTATACCCCACAGATCAATATACTGGACTTAATTACTTATCTCACATTGAATAATTTACATTTAATATACGATCATCGGAACCCCATATCAAAGCTAATATAACCAATCAACGGACCTATAATTGTATTCATAATTAATATACAATCAGTGCTAGGAACAATTCAATTTTTATTTACGCTACAATTTACAGCCACTTTGTACCTTCCCACAATAAATGAGCTTAGCCTTTTCCCAACTTTGTTTTGGTGCCGACCCTAACATAAGTAGTTGGCAATCGGGCTAGGCAGATTTACATATAGTGACTGCCTATCTGATCTCCCCAACTCAGATACTGGGTACCACGATACCCGTTTTTTAAGAATGGTCGTCAGACTTATAACTACCCGTAAAGAGGGAGGGGTCTCAATATGTAGTGGATGGACACCCATCCACGAAGTGACCGGGACAAGTGTTGCTTAACCTTCGATCGACCCGTACGGTAATTATTATTTAGCCATGATATACCTAGCTACAACAATAAATAAATAAATATTGTTACAGTACAACCGCAAAGGTAAGTACGCTGTCATAGGAGGGAGTGGCACCAGCTGCCTGGAAGTGATAAACCTGCACAACAGATACATCACCTGTTCGTACCCAACGACGGGCGCCATCCTTGCTCTCACCAGCCACCAGGAACGCATCGCTTTCGGAGGCACTTCCAGCGCCTTCAACATCGTCTCCTTCTATGACCCGAAATATCAAAAAGATAAGTACAACTTGGGCGACGATGGGTACGATTACTCAAGGCCTGAAATCGGAGTCATAACCCTGTACCACGATGATGAGAGCTTGTTCTCGTCTACAGAGCCTGACGATACAGGTACGCCAGCCACCCCATCAACCGACCGTGACGGCACAACACAAGATAAAAGTAAAGTAAAACAGAGTGAAGTAAAACAGGATACAATAAAACAGTGTGACGTTAAACAGGATACAACAAAACAAGGCAACGTAAAACAGGCAAACGTAAAACAGGATACAACAAAACAGGCCAACGTAAAACAGGAAAACGTAAAACAGGATACAACAAAACAGGTCAACGTAAAACAGGATACAACAAAACAGGGCAATGCAAAACAAGAAAACGTAAAACAGGGCAACGTAAAACAAGAAAACGTAAAACAGGATACAACAAAACAGGGCAACGTAAAAAAGGATACAACAAAACACGTTAACGTAAAAGAATGACTTTTATATCCGTTTTTAGTTTGTGACTCTATACCTACCTACATCTTTAATCTATATTTTCTTCCATAAATAGTACAAAGAAGTTACTTTTGTGCCTGATGGACAAACACAAAAAGTGGTTTATTTTCCATCTTTTAAACCATACAATGCGTTTTGATACAGTTTTAATATTAGAAGTATTAATATTTAACTTAGATGTAGTGTAATCTCGATGTTTTGACACGTTGTTATTCGATTGCACCCGAGCGAAGCAGGAACGGGTTGGTGGTTTATTTATATTTTTCTCTTGAACAAGCTTTGATTCTACCCTTTTATTTTTATTAATGAACAACCTTAATTAATACAGAATTCAGCGAAAAGCTTTCAGCCCACCATATGTACAGTAAGTATGACAGATGTAAATGATGATGATAGCTAAAATTACATCGGCACGCGAACGGCCCATCACTGAAACTGTAATCCGTTTCAATTTCGTTAAAGAGATTCTCGTGTCCATTTCGCATCGCCGCCGCGCCGTTGCCAGTTCAACGTATCGTCGTCATTGCAATGATAATTTGCAAAGCTTGTTTCAACCGAATTGGACCGCAACTGCAATAACCATAAAACCCATTCAAATACGTGTCGAAATTCAACGGCGCCAAATTGAAAATCCTGAAAACAATTGCACAAGTTTCCACAACAGAAAAACGGGGCTCGGCCAACATTGAAAAATTAGAGTCGGCATTGCGAATTCAGCCGAGACTACAATGGCGAACAAGTTGCAATAGAATTTAAATAAAGAAGCGTTCCCTAACAGCGCGAACTCGTGTGCGCGCGTTGGTGAACTTTCAACTTTTACCCGCTTATGTAGCGAGAACGTACCTACATCTCCCTGCCCCTCTCGCGCCGGGGGTGGAGGGTGCTTTTCCGTACTTGGACCGAGTATTTACAGCGCAACCTAAATATAGCGTGCCGCTGCTCAGCTGGCACGGGCGGGGGGAGTGAGAGGGTAAACATCCCCCTCCTCCCTCGGTAGCTCGGCGGTGTAGAAGGCCATTCGAGCGCCGGCTCCGGAGGTGAGCGGACATCTCCTGTATAATGCAGAGGTCGTCGCGACCATGACCGTTTGGAGTCAGGAGGGGTTGTCGCTCGCTATGGCAATAAAATAATTCTCAAGGCTATGGTATACGAATTGACGTGACAGAATTTATTGTATGAACGGATGCATTTACAATTAACGTCTAAAAAGGGTTGATGGTAATGAATCTTGAACACGCTTACCTGGTAAACAATTTGCGTGACGTATTAGCATGTTTCATGATGAACAGTATGAGTTCAAATCCATGTTTATATACGGGTAGGTGTCAAAAGATACTAGTAACCATTGAAAGGTGTATTAAATAGGGCCGCAAATAGCGTACTACCGACATATATAGGTATTTGTAACAAAGAGAATGCCGTAGGCCGGACGAGTAGTTAGTACGTTTTGAGTAACAAACATTAGTATTTGTAGAACAGGACTCTTTGGAATTAGCTCGGCAAGTGTTATTCGGATTACAATACTGACTATGTTTCGTCACTGTGATATTGTATCTTGTGCCACACAATATTACGACAAGTAGTTGTGAGTTTGTATGTTTGTCTGTCCTTCACTCTCAAACGGCTGAACGGATCGGGATGAATTTTGGCACAGAGGTAATTTATGATCTGGATTAACACATAGGATCTTTTTATCCCGGTTGTACATTGCCTTGAGATAATTTCCGATATCCACGAAGCCGTTGACAGCAGCTAGTCTTAAACCGTGACTTCCTGACGACCTACCTATGATGGGCTAAAATTTTGCATATAGATAGTTATAATGACGTGGGCATGCACTACTCCAAGCAAACTAAGTCTTGGACAGAAGCTATAGTAACCTATTTAATGATATCAAGAAGTAAACATAAAAACTACTTATAACTTGTTTGAACGAACATAGTTTCGTTCAAACTTTAAGCGCCTTTAGCTCTTAGCAACATGTTTACAGTCTTAAAATTCTTCTCCAATTTATCAAACGAACGTTAACTTAACTCAGATAAGTACCTTGAAGGCGTAAATCCTTCCTTAAACCAATTTAGCTTACAAATTGGCCGAGTAACTGGAGATTTACTAATCAGATTGCATTTTTCATGTAGGTTAGCGTAACAAATGTTTTATTCAGAGTTATCTCGGGCCGATAGACGATTTGAGCCTGACAAAATATCTGACAGGTCCTTGTAAACAGAATGTACGTTTATAATCTAACCAGATTTATTTTTAATTCGCGAAGCCTATAAAGTTGTTTTGCTAATGTAACGCGGACCGTTTGTACTGTACGGTTGTTCTATATATCATTTTTGTGGCGTTTTTTGTTTTCGCGAGTTTGGAACAACGCCATTAGTTATCTCTCGCTCGCGGCTGCTTTTTTGTTCCAGTTGATTCTGTTTTACGTCCATAGGTACGTTTTTGTAAGGTCACTACTTAATTTAACAACGGAAAAACCTAATTGCCTCCGTATTTTAACGATCATTATGAGAGCCCAGATATGAAATTAATGGGCGTCATTAAAGTGTCCTGTTAATTAATTTTACTCAATTTCCTTTTATAGCCGTCGTGTCTTTAAAAGTTTTACAAAAAGCAAAACGTTGACAAAAGAAGATAGCTGTGAGGGACGACGCGCGAGAACAATATAGGCTCTATGAATAAAGAGCTTCAGGATAAAATTAAAATATTATAAAGGTTATGCTTGAACTTCATTTTGCCAACGTTTACGATACTAAAACAGGAAATTTAAAATACATCGAGGCGTACCAAGTCTCAAATTATAGAGTTTTATACATGGAAATACTATTTTCCATTGTCGGCACAGTAAAAAAAGATCATTACCTCACTTCGCTGATGAGCTAACCACTTCTACCTCGTTCCCTCAATTTAAGCTGAAAGCCCAATATTTATTACTTACCGTTATTCTCCAATTTCATCTAAGAAAATTATAAGCGTGCGGCTGGAACTCAACACTTTATGACGTCAATAAGAGCGAACGAATCCAGGTTTGCGGAATTAAAAAGTGCTGAGAACACAAACTTGGCGGATTTGGGGATTCGGGCGTAGTGGCGTAGCGGGGCGAGGGCGGCGTAGCGGGACGTAGCGGGACGTAGCACGGGCGTCGTAGCTGCATCGATCCGCGGGCCGTGACCTTGACCCGACCGCGTTCCCGGATGTACCAGCATTCGCCTACTTGCGCCATTGTCGCTTTATTCAGCTTCTGCTGGCTTTTATTAGCCTGGGTTTTATTCCCCTTACCTCATATTAGCTTCGAGAAATGTTGGTGCGTCTAGACAAGTTTTGTTTTTCTTAATAAACATAATGGATTACGTTTCAAGGTTTAATTTTTTTGTTCCAGTTTGCTTACATTTGATTCACAGTGTTCTGTCTTTAAATCTCACCCGCTTTTTATTATACCTCCCCTTGTTTTTTTTTTCTTTTCGTATTGTTTCGTTTTTCTTTATGTTTCATGAATGTCTGAGTTCCATATTCGCGAAGACGTAAAATATTTTTGAATAATAACCTGGTTTGTGAATGCTATTTAAGGTACAAAATGTCCTTATATTTAGAAGGATGATCTATTTGATGAATTATTTATTTGCTGAATGTAAATTTCAAATTATGAATGAATAGCTACTTAAGTAATTCTTTGGAAGTCTTCATTTTTGAGGCTTCTTATAAAAATGATCTTGAAAAAGTGTGAGGATAACAAAAAGAAATGGTTTTTTATTCTTTTAATATCTTATTAGCATTTATATTGAAGTGTATTATTAGAACTTAATTACAATATTATTTTCAGGAAATTGTTATTAAAGTTTCTAATAAATTCGTCAAAGGGGCTAAAATTGAAGTTCTATTTTAGTTTTTTTTTATACTTGAGTAGTACTGGGTGCTGAGTATTTTAAAATCTACGTACCTACACTGCACATTATAATATAGGTAAAAATGAAATAAAACATGAATTGCCACAAAATGTTTCGTAACTAAAATAAAACACTCAGAAACCATACCTATAAGGCTATAATAATTTGAGCAGATGCAAAAATAAGTCAGATTTGGAATCGCTGTTCTCATTCACAAATATCCTCACTGTCAATATTATAGGTAAACAATATCGAGATTTTTTGGTACTCGTTTCCTATACAATGCCCCAATGTTAATGAATGTTGTTTTCTCAAACTTTGAAAGACTTTACCTAATTGTTCAAGCTTCTTTCTTGCAATCAGATGAAAAATATCATCATTACGGCAAAGATTCAGAAGAACTCTCAAGAGAATTGTTGGTGGGTCTGTGGGATTAATTCCTGATTCAAATCAGGAATTAATCCCACAGACCCACCAACAATTACAGACATAACAGCCCACTAGGGCGTTTGCAAACCACACGAAGTTCTAAACAAAATTATGCAGATACATGCAATCTGGTCGCTAGAACGGTGGCCAGCGCATAACAATGTATGCTAATCAAAAGATAGCTCGCATGATTTAAGTGCACAGCTCTGTTTTCGCTTTAGTTAAGGCCTTGTATTTAGACTGAGAATTTTTGGCGAGCGAGCCGAATTTCGGAGCACTGTGCTAGGTTTTATTGCGTCAACGAGGCTGCCAGTATTAGATTTGTAGATTATATGAGTGCGCAGATGTATGATATTATATATTCATCTGTGGGTCAATTTTAATGGTTCATTTCGTTTTGAATATCATATTGAAGGATAGGTACCTACTTTCAGGTCATATCGTAACTGCAGCAGTGGGTGGTGGGTGGTTTCAATGTAGTTACTATACATGTCTGCCAATATTTTTGGGAGAAAAGGAATGGGTTGCCATTTGTATATGATAAGTGAGGCTGTTGTATACGAAAACATGGCAACAATACGCACAAAAACATTCAGAGATAAAGAAAACGAACAATTAAGTAACATAACGCCATCCCGAAGATATAGGAAGAGGTGGAACTATATAGTACATTTTCATTTCGGCAGTTATGTTTGAGTCCCATGTAATAGGAGGTGAACCTATTGCCATCAACCGACTCCAAATCCGAACTTCAGGCTGCAACTCAACAACCTAAAGGGCTAAGGAAGGAACATAGATGGGTCGGTAAGAATCTAATAATAATAATATAATAAGATTTGATAATGACCCATAGATGGGTCAGTAAGAATCTGACACTCACTTCCGCTCCACCCAGAGCGGGAGGGGTCATTTGATGATTTCCCATCCTCAAAAAAAAATTGCTGCAACTGAGAAATTCCAGATAGAAAACCCCAATAACACTTAGTCAGACCCGGGAATCGAACCCAGGATCTCATGCTCAGCAGTATCGTTTACGACCACTACACTATCGAGGCAGACCAATTATTTCAACGAAATAATACCTGTCGTGTTAATTATTAATTTGTTCGGGTTTTACAGTTGTTTGGAGACTAGCTTTATAAAATATTCGCTTTATAACCTTTATAGAGTAAATTGCGCGAACAAATCCGTGATCAAAAGGAATTAAATAGAACTATACTTTACAGGAAATGGTAACTTTATAGTTAATTTTATTTCTATTAAGCTCCTTTCAATTTTTCTGTGTTCTGCGAATTTACTTGGAACATGTAGAAAACGAGAAAGAAAGAGATTCTTTGTGTTATATTTTTTATTGTAGAGGATGATCAAAGGAAATTGTTACTCGTTTTTTAGCTTGATTATTTAATTTTGCCTTTCAAGAATTAATATAATACGGATACTTTTGTGAAATTAAATACTTTTATTATTATAATTCGTTTATTTATTTCTTTTCTTATTTAATACATTTTTAAATATTTCTTATAAAAAAAACAAACAAAAACATTTAAAAATATAAAAAATAGTGGTCCGCCGGTGTCGGGAGCAAGGTCCAAGCTACCGGTGTTTAGGGCTGAAGAGACAGGAACCTCCTCACAATGCGAGCCGTATCGAGGAGTACTGCCTTCTGAATCTGGCTCTTGATCCAACCGCCTAACGAGAGCCTCGAAAGATGTTGGTCGAGTTATTATTATTATTACTATTACTTGCATAGTGATTTCCCTATATCCTTTTCCAATATTTCAAACAAATTAATCAGTAGGTAAAGCTATTCTGTAAAAATCTCAGCGTGAAAGCGTAAGTGAAGTGAGTTCAAAGTTAGCTGTCAATAGTGTCAATTCATAGCATTAGGTGGAAGAACAGCTCACTTCAAGCTCACTTCATGTAAGTTTTCACGGAAAGATTTTTTATTCATAGAAGTGTTACGTGTGTAGTATTAGTGGAACAAACACGCAGACCTAAAATAATAAAACAACAATTTTCAACTGATAAATAATAAGAATAATTTCAGCGTGTATTGTCCCACTCCAGGGCAAAGGACTCCTATTCCTTTTACCACTCAACTCAATCTTGAGCCTATAAAAAAAAAATAGATAAACACCCAAAACTACATAGATAGTCTAAAATAATTATGAATTTCATTCCAACTTAATCTCTACTTAAAAAACTCTAGTGACGTTTTCTGCGATCTGCTCTTAAAAAACTGTAGCTTTAAGAAAAAATACAGCCGTATTCTGTATTCTATTCATAGATAATATTTAAATTACGTGCAAAAACTAATTCCAACTTAATCATACTTTGAATATCTTCCTTAAAAAAACAATCTAAGTACCTTATTTAATCACGAAAACAAACTTCAGAAAAACATTTTATTTACAAAAGCCGTTCGAGATTCCTCTAAAAATATCGAAGGAAGCCGATGGCCCAAAAATTATTCGTAATTTTATCATCGTCGAAATACCATCGCCTATCTAGGACGGGTCTCGGGTTCATTTCGTACATAAATAGACGACATTTTGGGACCAAAATGGCCTTCATAAATTATGTTAGATTGTAGTTACAGAAATTACGCGTTGAATTTTAATGTTGGTATTAGTTCATGCTTTGTTGTATGTGGTGGTTGGTGTAATCTATGCCTGGAAGGGTAGAGTCAATTGGTGTTCGTGGTTTGGTTGCTTTTTTGTTATGAAGAAGACCTTTTTTACAAACAGAAGTTTTTATGTTAAATTAATGCACAAAATCATAAACAGGAAAAGTAATTTTGTTAATACACTTAAGGGACAGGTCTGTCGTCATTATGTTTATGGTTCAATGACTTTTCCCAGGAGATATTTCGATCGTTCCGTTTCTTGTATGGTCTGACTATGGATTATTTTATTAAGGGCTAATTTTACAATCGTCAGATAAGATTTATGGGCTACATAAATATGACAGTATGACAGTCAAACCGCTATTTCTGTTCATCAGATAAAAGTTATTCGGTGATTGAAAAATCGACCCTAAATTGTATAAGAGTAAGCTGATTTCAATATAAACTCCTTTATTTGTAAACGCTTAAAGTTAAGATACATTTAACTATTATTACTATTTTAAACGTCAAAAATGTATCGTTAATCGGTAATCAGTACTTACTTTATAGCAACGTTTATAAATAAACTTCATTATTACGTATATAAACAAGCCGAGCTTCAAAAGCTAAAATCTTTCAATAATTTCGGTAGGTATGTACGAAGTTATACTCATTGCATGTTTTTCATTTTGTCAGTTTAAAGCACAAATTTTCCTTCGACTTCCCATCAAAGGTCTTGATGTTACCAAGACCACGCAAAGCAATAACATAAGGGATTTACAGATCTTCATGGTACATACGTAATGAGGGTGCATGGGGATCTAAAACGGTATTCCGCTCCCCTTTGCGAATTGGTTTAACACGTGTTTCAATTATTAAATAGGTAAATGAAAATATGTGGCTAACGTGATGAGATTATAATAGAAATAAATGTCTAAAAGGTTGCCGTACTTTGTAACTTAGAGCTAGCTACAAAGTCTTTCAAGCCTTTAAATATATATATATGTGTATTTTTGTGTATCAAAAATATTCTATGTTATGGTGCAGCCAGTCTTTTGCTGTCCTCTTCCAAGAAACGCATTAACCCGAAGTCACTTCCCCACAGGAGGTGCCCTAAGCGTGTAGTCGCTTAGTTTGTATGATTTTAGCCCTGATTGGTTGCAGGCCCTAATTTTATTGCGGCATTCGCAGAAAAGCCCGGTTAAGCAGCATTCGCCTTTAGTGTACATCAGTGAAAGAGGAGAACCAAGTATTAGTCAGTAAAGTAGTCAGGGAAGTAGTATTGTAACACGTTGCATTGCAGGTGTCACCTTCAGAGTCAATAAGAACTGTTTACAATTAAAGCTAAAACGATTTGTGCTGATGATGGACCCTCATATCTCTTTTTGCGCGTTTAAGCAGTTCTTATTTAAACTAACATTTTTATCGTAATTAATCCCAATTAAATTAGCCTCTACAAGTGAACTTATTAAGTACTTCGTAGTAGTCTGTGCAGTCAGCTTAGGGTTTTTATACAGATTTTTTTCCCTTGACATGAACCACCTTCGTTTAACTAGCACTAGTGGCTAAACAAGATTTTTATTAAATTTGCACCTTATTGCGATAACTAACTACTTATCCAACTACATAAATATATTAAAGCGAAAGGTTATTCACTCACTGATTAATCACGAAATCACTAAAGCTACTGGACCTTAAATTAAATTTAACGCTTAGGTAGATCATGGGTAGGAAATGTCAGCTAAGAAAGGATTCTAGGAAATCCCCCCTTAGTGTTTGTTGTCATGTTCATGTGGTCCATCCATTGTCCATGGCCGAGATACTCATTGTCAATGGTTTTAATGAATGAATACGAGGTTTTTTAGCTTCTTTTCATGCGTGTATTTAGTGCCTTTTTTTAAAGGCTGGGAAATCATCCAATGACTGCTCCCGCTCTGGGTGGAGCGAGTGCCAGACTCTTACTGACTAAAACCCATCCATGTTCCTTCCGTAGCCCTTTATGTTCCGGGGTAGCGGTAACCCTTTCGGACAATCCCGCTTACGTTAGTGCCTAAGTTTATTTTTTAGAAATGTTCGTTTTGTTTGTGCAGAATAAACATTTTTTCTTTCTTTTTTTCTAAGTTTATATGAAAAATTTGAACATTATCGTGGGTGGGGAGTAGCTAGTAATTAACATTCTGAAAGTCTGTGTTTGTCAATTATCTTTCATTCATTGCGTTAAATTTTGGCTGATGATACATGAGGACGTAAGATATTATTTATCTCAAAGAACCTCCCTGTGGGATATTTACCGACTTCCACGCGGGTGAAGTCGCGGAAAAAAGCTAGTTCTTAATAATCATATAATGAACTTCTGTTTGAGACGTTACCATAAAAATTTAAAAAAAAACTTTTCAAGTGCACCGCAAAGTTCGTTGCTTTGTTATTTCACTTATTATCTTAATGTGACTGTGGAATAAGCTTTTGCTGGCTACTGACTGTTCGTGGCAGTGTAATAAACGTTTGTGCTCAAAATGGCGGTGCTGTTATTTAGTTTTACTTTTTAACTGTCACTGTTTTTTGTTTGGGGAGATGAGCCAGGTGTTTTGATAATTGTATGGTTCTTTTTTTGTTAATTTGATGACAATGTTTTGTTTGGTAGTGATCCGCAAGCTTGGGTATTGTATTTTGTCTAGTACCTACCTAAATGCAGAGTCATATTCTGACATTTATCTCTTAAGTTTCTTGTAATACAAGACTAGATAAACTAGATTCATAGCAATATGAATCTAGTTTATCTAGTCTGATACTGAGACATTACTAGGCGAAAAACCAGCACTACTTTGCCCGACCACATCACCCTATACTCAGTAGTCTCACACTCACTTGTAACCACTAGGCCATCGAAGCACTTAACTAGTTACGTAGGTGCTTGCTACGCCATGCTTCGTGAATCTAAAAACGTGCTACGAGAACGCTACGGCGTAGCCTCGTAGACTATGTTTAGTAAAACGAGTTTATTTTAACCAGTAAATGGTTCATTGTGTGTATAAAACTATACCACAATCTGCTTTTTCTTTACCATTACGTACTTTACGTACCAACATTTTAATGTATACATAATTAATATACTCACAAACATAGCCAGTGAGATTCAAAACACATCTTCGTACCTATATCCGGATAAAAAGGAAGAAATCTTTTAAAGATTCATATCCAAAACCAGTCAAGGGGCTTACCCTCTTGGCTACGTTTAAATATAAAATACAGTATACCGTATTCAAGTTCGGGAATTGACGGGTGAACTTGAACTATCAATTTGAGGGGCAAATTCAAGGCGTTTTGTTTCAAGGTGATAAGTTAGCCTCGGGATTTTTCATGGCCATGTCATTCAATTGATAATTTGGAAGAGATAAAACAGGTCATTAATTTGATATTATTATTACTTTCTTTTTTTCTTTTACTTGAATAGAATAGGTATTTGTAAACCTGCCTTGTAATATATACCTTATTTTATAACATGTATCATTTTTGTCTACCGCGCTTCTACAACATATTGCTTGAAATTGTAGTACAAGAGCCAGGGCTATATAGATGTGTGTTACGAATTGAAAATAAATAAATAATTTTATTATTATTCTCATATAAGAGATTTTTAATTTCACCTGAGCTTTCAGGTACTCAAATTAATAAATTCATCAACTTGCCTATATAATAGACTCACTGAGGAAATTAACAATATCACTACAGCGAAATACATTTAGGCGCGCACATCATCTTAATTAAAAACATTTCAGAGCAAAATCAAGTGATCAAATATGAACGGAGGCAGACTGTTCACGAAATTAATTATAACCATGTCCCTCGTCATTATCGTACGGTGAAGGTACACAGAACCGCAACATTTCCACTCTATGTACCTACAGTTAGCCGGATGGCCACGGAAATTACCTTCGTACCCACCCAAGCACTGATCGTGCCCTGCTTAATGTATTTTAAATGAACGAATCAATTATGTAGGTATATGCAGGAAACCGTGTCATGTGAAAATGAAAGGGGAAAAAACAATGAAAATTTCATGACGCAATGAAATTGTTGTGACGCAGTCTGTTTGTGGATAAAGGCAGCTGTATTTATTAAGGAAAGTTTGACTTTTATCTCTTTGTTTTGTTAAGGTTTCTATTTATTTCGTGATGCTAAGCCTTTGTTCTTGTCAGACGTTCCAGGTTCGGTAGGTAACCCCTTTTTTCCAATTTATAAATAACAAGTTACATTTACGAAACTATCTGAAATACCTACCTACATAAATCCGTTCGCAGTCGGCGCACGCACGAGTGGTGTAACCTATCTTTCTCGACGTATGTAGGCCAATTCTCCTTTTCGCCTCTCAATAGGAGAAAATAAGGTAGTTTTTATGAATGAATTTTTGGCAAGAGTTTTATTGTGCATTCCGCATCGCTCCTTTGTACGTCGTGGCACATTATGTTAGTTTAAAAAGTGGACTTAAAACCTACTTTAGTACATTTATGTGTTACATACATTAGGGCGTTTCCACACGGTGTAAGTAATGTAAGCTGTGTGGATGGTATGTAGAATAAACATGAGCGGAAAGCAGATAGGAACACCCGAAACGGATTAAATTCAAAATAAAATGGCTAACCTTTTATATAAACTTATTTTACCTTTGGATTCCCACGCGTATGTGTTTCGTGTACCGATATTTCATATTATTATGTTAACTTCTCTTTAGGTTGGGTCTTGAACGAAGCCTGCGAAAAGTCTTCAGTAAGGTTCAGTGTGTTTGTCTCAAAAACATTCGTGTTAATCTATACATATAATAAAACAATAAAAAAACTGTGTCTGTACATTGAATATATTAAAAAAATAATAATTGAGGGGGGTTTAGAAACAGTAATCGAGCACGAATCCAAAAAAAAATTTTTGTCTGTTTGTCTGTTTGTCTGTATGTCTGTTTGTCTGTTTGTCTTTTTGTCTGTTTGTCTGTTTGTCTGTTTGTTTGTACACGCTAGTCTTCGGAACTACTGGACGGATTGGAATGATTATTTTTTTGTTGTATAGGTATTAAGTCTGGGCAACATATAGGCTATAATTTATCTTGGAAACTTGAACACCTGATGCAGAACCGCAACAGACCAGCTAAACTATAAGAGATACAAAAATGATACCTTAGCAAAAATTGTTCCACGTGATTAGCATTTTCTGCTGAGAGAATAAATTTGAAGATCTGGAACACCTGATGTGGAACTCCAAGAGCCCAGCTACACTGTAACATATATAGGAATGACGTCTTAGCAAAAGTTGTTCGGTCTGATGGGCATTTCCTGTTGACTTATAAAAATCGAAGATCTGGAACACCTGTTGTGGAACTCCAAGAGCCTAGCTACACCATAACACATATAAGAATGACGTCTTAGCGAAAGTTGTTCAACCTGATGAGCACTCTCTGTTGACGTATAAAAATTGAAGATCTGGAACACCTGTTGTGGAACTCCAAGAGCCTAGCTACACCATAACACATATAGGAATAACGTCTTAGCACAAGTTGTTCAATCTGATGAGCACTCTCTGTTGACTTATACAAATCGAAGATCTGGAACACCTGTTGTGGAACTCCAAGAGCCTAGCTACAACATAACACATATAGGAATGACGTCTTTGACGTCTTTGTTGTTCAATATGATGGGCATTTCCTGTTGACTTATAAAAATCGAAGATCAGAAACATCTGATGTGGAAATCAAAGCTATCACTAATTTTACTGTGTAATTATAAATTAACATAAACTGGGAGTACCTGCACGCGGTGAAGGCGGTAACAGTTTAGGACTGATTTTCGATGACGATGGTATTATCATTGAAAATTTGACTCTACTGGCCAAAACTCCTATTTATTTTTTTTATTTTATCGTATAAAATAAAAAAAAAGAGCATATGTGCTTTTGGGCTTATGTTGTTTGAGTGTTTAATTTTCTTTTCCATTTATCTTCATGACACGGTAGCCTACCCGGTAACGCAGGGGAGCAGTCATTTTAATTTAGATTTTTATTGATCAGGTATCATCACAATAGAACTATGACCTTGCCCAGAAAGAGGTCAAATCTTTCCCAATGTTCCAAGAGAGCTAAAAGATTGAGGATCATAAGATCCCAAGAATCTACCGAAGAGCTTCAGGAGAGACTTGATGCTGTTCGAGAACATTAGGCTGCAACTCGCTCCGTGGAAACCTCTTCGGGTCGCGAAGCACGCCTGCGTTCTCAGCGTATTCATTAGGTCTCTAGAGACCAGTGAAGAATATGATGCGCGACTGACTGCTGATCGTGAACGTATATTATATGTATTGTCTCGCGAGTCGGAGACGTTCACGGATAGAGAATTGTGCTTGAGTTCCAACCGTATCTACGCATTGACTTCTAGGTCTCTAGAGACAAGTGGGGAATATAATAATGCGGTTACCAAAATGAAAACGATGACAAATGGACTGTATGTTTTGGTGGTTGTTGGAATGAAATAAAACTAAAGCTCAGTGTGATAAAAGATTTAAATGGGAAAAATGATAAAAAATAACATAAATGGCGACCCCGTTGTCGCTGGCATAAGCAACATGGTCCGCGTACGAAGTCGCGGGCAGAAGCTAGTTTTTAATAAATAGCTTTGTACGACAAAGGAAGCCATATTTACTCTACACGGCAACAATGTAGTTAAATGTACATTCTAGTAGCGTGTTTAACGTGTCGTGTCACCTGTGTCTCGCTTTACAGTTCCTGATTAGAAACATTTGAAACACCTCACACCTCCATGTCAACGAGCTCAAACACGCAAGCTCTTCCTATGAAGTACTTGGTACTTGGATTAAACTGCCATCTGGCGTAGTTTCAAAATAACATTGAGTAACACATTCACATCTGCAAATTAATAACAAGAACAAATTAAATGTATGTACCTACCTATAGTCATTGTAAATAATCTATATACTAATATTATAAAGAGGAAAGATTTGTATGTAAGTATGTTTGTAACGAATAAACTCAAAAACTACTTAACGGATCTGGATGAAACTTGGCACAAAGATAGAGTATAGTCTAGAATAGCATATAAGCTCCTTTTTATCCCGGATAATTTCCTACATACACCGCTCGCAAAAGCTAGTACCTACTATAAAGAACTACGTCGTATTTAATTAGCAAAAAAGCACTTTGTTACCGCTACCAAATGACATGCACTTTACTCGACACCAAAATCAGAACTCTCCAGCAAAAACACAGGACTACTTAACTTTTCCCGCATTCCCCGATCAGAGCGTAAATTTTACTTGTTTACGTAACTCAAAAAATGTGTCGCTCCAAACGAGTTTCACCACAAAGTTGCGCTTGGAATGTAGACATGTTGACAAATTTAGTGTACATCACTAGGGCATCCATGGGCATTTGGGATGGTGCCAAATGTGTTTATTCCATGGAACAGTCCGTGCGTGTAATAAACATCGCCTGCGATGTATTTACATGATAATTTACCCTATTCCGACCTAAATAGGAAGACAAACATGACTAACCTTATTTTTGTTTAAGGATATTGGTTAAACTGACTTCCTTCCGTCCCCATCTCCCCCTGATGATAATCATAATCATAATCATAATCATTTATTGCATTCATGTAGTTTATAAGTTGTTACATTTAAAGGTAGGTTTCATACATGAACCCTGCTAGGGCACAGCAATATACTTAATCTAGTTTAAAGTGCTACATTGTGACAATAATTTAGCAAACCACTGTACTTACACGAAAATACTTAAGTTAAAAAATTAAATTCAATCAAAATAATAGTAATCACAAAACAGGTACTTAGTCAAAATTTAAATCAAAATAATAGTAATCACAAAACAGGTACTTAGTCAAAATAGCACGTCAGTGATAGCACGTTGCTTCGTTTCTTTTCTTTGGTGCGTTTTCTATCACGTTATTTTCTAGTGGAAGCAGTTCTAGAAAATATAGGGCTAAAGAAAATGAGGTTCTGTTTGTCTAGTTTGTTTTGTTTGAAGACTTGAAGAAAATAGTAGCAATGTTATAAAGCGTAAAACTGTTTGTTGATTGTGGAATTATTTTTGCTCAATGTTTTGTAAAATAGTGCCTCAGAAAGCATGTTAAGCCGTTGGTCCTGGCTCTCATTCGTGAATCTTTGTCAGTCGTTACGGGTCGTAAGAATGTCAAACGACTGACAACCAGTCTTACTAAGGGGTATAGTATTAGCCAGTTACTAGATTGTGAAGGTCAGATAGGCAGTCGCTCAATGTAAAATACGGTATTCAGCTGCGTCAGCTGGTAAGACTGGAAGCTAACCTCATATTGTGAGAAGGCTACGCAGATTGATTTTTGTCTTGAAACATATCTAGATACGTTTGATATAACCTAGTAGGTACTATAAAGTGGTAAAAAAAGAAAAATACGCGTTTAGTAGCGAAAAAATAACTCATTTTTCTTTATTTCTAAAGATTTTATACCATGGCTCTCGATAGCTACTTTAGATTTATTCTTAACTGGACATAATATAATCTCAAATGCCTACTATTTATCTAAAGTTTTCAACCTCGCAAATGTTGAAGGCTATCGATTTTATCCCCTTCGAGAGTCGAATTTTATCTCGTGTAGAAACTGAGGGTAATAAATGAACGATTTCAAAAGGGTCCTTTTATTTCTTTTCGATTTAGGCTGGGTTTTCAGCATCAAATTGAAATAACAGCTATTCGGGGAATAGGTATTTTTAATAGTTCCTAATCAGTTTTAAATTCAGAAATGGACCAGTTAGGAGCTCTATTCACAAAATTAAATGATTTTTCATTTATATGCCTTTTATTGCAATTATTTGGTACCTTCTGGGGTTAGCGTCAGAATGGCTGGTTGCCTATGGTAAGCGGCTCTGAAAGTATGTTCAAGAATTGCTACCAAATTGCTTATATTTGCTAAATTTCTTTGCACATTTACGTACCTCTATTGAATATCTGTGTACCTTCACCCGTGCAATGATATTTTAAAAACTAGGTACACCCACCATCCTGATGTCAGAACCGCGGGTGTACTACTAACCAATATATGTAGCTAAGTACACTCTATAAGTAGGTTTGGTACCTCTTTTTGTACCTGAAGAAACACGTATTTAATAAACAAAATACAGTCAGGTTGCTGCGAAAAGTAAAAAAAAAACTAAACAATATCTAAACATCTTTTCTTAGATAAAATCCACAATATTAAAACATCGTTGGAATTAAACATAGTGTTGCAATACAGTGGGAAAATGTTTCCAAGTACCAACTATCAAGAACGGAACGAGAATCCTAATGTGATGTTATGGCTTTTACGAGACACTATTGTGTGAAGTTGTTCATATTAAAGCGAATGAATCTCCACTTTCCACTCATTATAAAAAGTGCTTAACTTTCATAAACGTATTAACTTCCTCTCACATTATTATAATTATCGTTTCATTGACTTTTATTAGGAAGAAAAATTGTCTTAACATTTCGTTTACAAAAGATATTAAGTCCATAAATAGGGGAGGCCAAACAACGTCCTTTTATAAAACACCACCGATCAATTCAGAAAACAAATTGCTTACAAAGCCAGGGCATATTTGTTCAATATTTCAGCCGTAGGAAGTTTCCGCCTTCACAATTATATTTTGTTCAGCACGGAGAGGTCCCAATCGATTTGCCTACACGGACACATTTGGAATAGTGCCAAGTGTTATTGCATCGAATTCGGGTTGGAATCGTACGCCACGATTGCAGACGCGTTATGAAACTGTACGAGTCCTACGTGTTTTACGGTTTTGTTCTAATTTGTAACTGTGTCAGTGAGTCATATTGTCTCATGAATGCGCTTGCTTTAACGCCAGGTGGTTATTGTATCTTAATTTTGCAATAAAATGCCTTTTTTTTGAGGGTGGGAAATCATCAAATGACTCCTTCCGCTCTGTGTGGAGCGGAAGGGAGTGTCAGACTCTTACTGACTAAAACCCATCCATGTTCCTTCCTTAGCCCTTTATGTTTCGGGGTAGCGGTAACCCTTTCGGACAATCCCGCTTACACAATAAAATGCCTGGAGCATGAACAAAGAGCAGTTATAGTTATTTCGTGCCAGAGATGATATCTGAATAGATATTTATTCAAGACAGACATGTTACTCATCTAGTTTCTATTGTCTGCTAAATTTGTCTCATACAAGGTCTACCTATCTATGGGAAAGGCTTATCAGACAGACTTCTACAGAATTATTAACAGACGACAACGCGTCTATTGCCCCTACTTCGAAGTGTTGCTTAGATATTCCATATGATGTGAAAATGAAATGAAAAATGGATTATTATTATAATACTAGCTGACCCGGCAGACGTCGTCCTGCCTTAACTATGATATCCTCCTACCTTTCCTACCTACCTACCCTACCTACCCTACCTACCCTACCTACCCTACCTACCCTACCTACCCTACCTACCCTACCTACCCTACCTACCCTACCTACCCTACCTACCCTACCTACCCTACCTACCCTACCTACCCTACCTACCCTACCTACCCTACCTACCCTACCTACCCTACCTACCCTACCTACCCTACCTACCCTACCTACCCTACCTACCCTACCTACCCTACCTACCCTACCTACCCTACCTACCCTACCTACCCTACCTACCCTACCTACCCTACCTACCCTACCTACCCTACCTACCCTACCTACCCTACCTACCCTACCTACCCTACCTACCCTACAAAAAAAAATTTAGGGGTGGACTACCCCTAACATTTAGGGGGATGAAAAATAGATGTTGGCCGATTCTCATAGATACCGGATAAGCACAAAAAATTTCATCAAAATCGGTCAAGCCGTTTCGGAGGAGTATGGCAACGAAAACTGTGACACGAGAATTTTATATATTAGAAGTAAACCTTAAAAACCTCCTTGATTGGAACCTCCTTTTAAGCTGATAAGCTTCCATAACTTATTAAGTAACATTTAGGTACTTACTTGTTTTATGAAAAACAAGAAGAAATAATAATACAAAACATATAATAAACAAAAAAATATAGCTAGACATGCAGCACTTTATTTACAATATACAAGTCTTAGGTTCTTTTTTCTTCTAACACTATCTACGATTAGCAAAACAAAAATTCTTTTAGCGAATACTCCCAGTCTAGACCTAAACTAAAAGTAGGACACAAATCTGGCCTTTACGACACTTACCTATACACACAATAAGATTAATGGTTGCTTATCCTACTTACAAGTCATTTTATCTTTGTCTTAACAACAAAAGAACAAAGAAAACTAATCCCGGATTGAGTAAAAGTAATATTTTGCACAAATAACTTGTAAAGTAAAGGTCGTGGAAATAGATTGCTCTATTTAATTCTGTGATGGGCTTCCAATATTTTTCAATGGTATCGATTGGGTTGTTACTTTGTTGATGAAGTTACATTAAACTTGTCCAATGTTTTCTTTGTATTTAGGGATCCGTACCCAAAGGGTAAAGGGCGACCCTATTACTAAGACTCCGTTGTCCGTCTGTCACTTGGCTGTATCTCATGAACAGTGATAGTTAGACAGTTGATGTATTTCTGTTGCCGCTATAACAACAAATACTAAAAACAGAATAAAATAAATATGTAAGGGGGCTCCCATACAATAGACATGATTTTCTTGCCGTTTTTATAGATACGTACGTACGGAACTATTCGTACACAAGTCGGACTCGCACTTGGCTGGTTTTTTTATCTAAGTTGTACTAAGTTACGATCCCCAGTCTTTTCATGAGGTATTGTATTTTTTAGATACAGGGGGCTGACATGACCGTCTTATAACAGTTATTTTACTTGTATTGTATCTACCTTGTACCAAATTTATTGTAAAATGTAAAACTTGATGCAAATAAATTATTATTATTATTTTAATGTTACTTCACAGTGGGAAAGAGATGAAGCTATATTACGTTAATAGCTCCGTCTATTTTTCACACTGAAATAATCAACTCAGCAACTGCCTATCTCACCCTTCTTGGTATTCAGCTGCTTCTAGTAGTACTAGGCGACGAACCTAACACAGTCGCAGAAAAGCTAGGGAGATAATGATAAACTTACGATTCTGCCTGGTATGGAGTGGAATACAATACGCTGGAATTCAATACGCTGAGGGGTCAAGCGTTGCTTAACCTTGAAGATTAATCTTTGCAATCAATATAGCCACCAGCCCCTCGGTCCTTTACACACTTATGCCATTTAAAAACTAGAGTGGTCTCATCTTAAAACGAGCCACGCGGTTGAAAAGACCAAAAATAAACTCAAGCACCTAATCCAGGTCTTTGTAAATTCTAAACACTAAGATTAAGCCTATTTGACAGGCTTGTTTCTGTATAAAATTTCAAGTACGAATTTTGGTTCGTGAACACTTAGAAATGCTTTGAAAGCATGAGGGTGCTCGTATCCAAGAAGAATTCATGAGAGCACTTATGTTCTTAACTCCCACCCTGAATTAGCATTCAGTGAATATCATTGTACAGACGCCAGCACATCAAGCTATCCCTAACTGTCAAATTGTCTCAATTAAAAATGAACCTTATGTCTTTGCAATAAAGTTGAAATACTATCAAAGAAATTTGACAGATTGTGGTAACTTGATGTGCTGGCCTCTGTACCCGATACTTTTGTCTAAACCAGCTTTTTATAAACAGCTGCATTGGCCAGAATTGAATATCGAGTATTTCGGGATATCGACCAGCGGTTGGTCGACTCCACACGCGACTGGCTGGTCAATTTTTAGGCCAAAGAATCAGCATCGCCATCCAACGTGGCAATGCTGCCAGACTTTTGGGCACATTTCCCCCTGACAGCGACGAGGATGAAATTTTTGACGCCCTATGAGCCCCTTTCTCGGAGTGAAACTGGGTAGTAAGGTTTAAGGGGTGAATTATACTCGTATATCTTTTGTGTGTTGAAGTCCTACTATCCTACAATTATTATCAATGTGTGTGAAGATGTTTGTTACTCAATCATGCAAAAACTACTGTATGCATTTGGATAAAATTTAGCCCACAGATAGATTATCACTCGATTAACATATAGGGTACTTTTTATTTTGGTAGTACGTTCCCTTGGGATGATTTCCAACATCCTCGTGGCTGAAGCCGCAGGCAGAACTAGAAGTAAGTTGATAAAATAATACAAACAAAACTTTCACATATTTGTAAATAAAGGTATATTTCTGGCTCCAGTAACACATAACGGTGTTTAACGGCGTTCTGCGCCGTCAGGGCTTCACTTTTTTTGTACACTTTTTTATGGCAATAAAGAATTATTTATTTACTAGCTTTTGTGCGCGGCTTCACTGGCGTTAATTTAAAACTTGACAATCAATTCCGGTTTCACACACACACACACACACACACAGAGTCCAGTTAAGTCAGAGGCTCACGGGCAGCACAAACACTGGCACCAAGTTAGTCACTAACCACACGAAAAAGGCTTAATGGTTTTATAGATTTTTTCCCTGTCGTGTGCTGTAAGACATTGCCTCTTGCTAGATTTAATGATTTTAGGTCAACAGGAAATACCCTATTGGTTTTGATTTCCTTGTCGCAAAGTATGCGACATAAACGGTCATATCTTTTGATCGCCTTGACGTACAAGTTTATTTCATAGCTGAAAGAGACCGTGCACTCGAGAAGACAGACAGATGGACAACAAAGTGATCCTTTGTCTTTTTGAGGTAAGAAACTCTGTAAAGGAACTATTGGTGCACAAGTGAAACTAAAACGTGGAATTTACAAAAATGTTTAAATAAAAATAGAAGCATGAAAAAATCTTATTCTTTAGTTAGTTGATGGTAAGTGACTAACCTGGTGTCAGAGTTTTTATGCTGCCCATGGGCTTCTGACTTAGCTTTACCAAGAGCGATCTGTAACCTGCAAACCACTGACAGCTGTAAACAATATTTTAAAAGTATGAAAATTTTAACAGTGCCTTCATTGTACATATACCAGACATCTATGTTCGTCAAAAATAATATGTATAAATTTGACCGAGTAGGTGGTCAGCGTTGAGCTGATCGGCTACAAACTGTTGGATCTAAAACTGCTTTACACAAGAACAGTATTTTCGTAATGGCTCCAAAATTTAAAAAAAAAGTTGTTTCTGTTTCTAGTTGAAAAGACTTATTATTCGATTGAAGACTTTTTAAATGACAAATTATGACTAAATTTAACTTTCTTTGACATTCTTAATAATTAATAATATAATTCAATTGCTTTATTTTATGCGGCTCATGACATGTTTCAATTGCTTCATTTCTTTTATCCTAGACTTTATTAATTCATCATCATTCTCCTGCCCTTATCCCAATTTATTTGGGGTCGGCGCAACATGTCTTCTTCTTCCATACTTCTCTATTAGTCGTCATCTCGATAGTCACTCCCTTTCTAGCCATATCATCTTTCACACAATCCATCCATCGTTTCCTTGGTCTCCCTCTATTTGTATAGCCATCCATATTCATACTCACAACTCTCCTGATAACATTTTCCTCATTCCTCCGCATAACAAGCCCATACCATGACAACCGATTTCCACACAACTTTTCGGTCATCGGTGTCACTTTCAGACTTCCTCTTATATACTCATTACGTATTGTATCCATTCGCGTAACACCACACATCCCCCTTAACATTCTCATCTCAGCTGCATGCAATTGCCTTTCATTCATTCCTTCTGTGGCCCAACACTCTGATCCATACAAGACGGCAGGTCTAATCATGCTTTTATAACTCTTCCCCTTAAGTTTAAGGGGAATGCGGGAGTCACAAATTGTTCAATCAATCAATATCTTTATTGTGGATCATAGGTAGGTACATAATACAGTTCTTAGACAACCCAGTGTTCCCGTGACCTGCCGCCATTGCATCCACCCAGTGTTAATTCTATGATAGTAAAAATAACCTGCTTACTAATATTATATTTGTATGCCGATTATTGGCCGAACATACAGATCAGCTAAAATGTATAAATAACACCTTTTTGTACTTATGTTCACAAATAAAGATTGATTTGATTTGTTTTGATTTACATGTTGAGAAATATTTCTTAGGCACGCTGGTTTCTTCTCGATGTTTTCATCACCGTTTCTAAGCAAGTGATAATTATTAAACAATACGTACATGTATCCGAAAAGTCAGAGGTGCGTTTCTTGGCTTCCAACTCGAGACCTATGACTTGGCTGTCCGACGGTCACACCACTGGGCTATCACTGCTTTTATTAAATAATAATAAAAAAAGAAGAAATCAAATCTCCAATTCTCGTATTAAAAATCTGAATCAGTAATTGATTACTTAAAAAGTTGGTACAAATAACATTTTTTTTCTCTAAAATATATATTTTGGGATATTTATTCATAGACTGGTAAAATTGAAAGGTAGGTTTACGTATTCGAGCCCAAATAAGGTAGGACTGATCTTAGGGTATGATGAGATGATTCTTAAAGAGGATACATTGAAAGAGTCTTTACTTTGACCGAAAATTATTCTGTATTTGAGTTTACTGGGAAAAAAGCCTTGAAAAGGCTATTCTGTATCGATTTTCAAGTATTTTCGTGCTTAGGAGAATACAGTTCAATAAAGTCTCCGACTTATAAGAAGTGAACTGGTAATTTGATCTTTATTTAGACTTTTTCTTGCCGCTTTGGAGTGGGCCGTTATCTACCATGCGGTATCAATAGATTACACATGTCTTCGGATTTTTACATGCTGCACCAGGTACGCGTAATGCAATGAATACGGTCCACTCCCTGTCAAAAACAGGAGGTCCATACCCCACCAGTGGAAACATTACAGGCTGATTATGTTACGTAAACTGTCTGCCTGGGTCCGCACCTAAAACCTACAAATCGTGAGTTGCGTCCGATGTCACATATCCTCGAATTGTTGGTCCTAGTTCTAGCACATGACTGTTGCCTCAAAACGTTTTCCTGCATCAATTTGAGAGCTGTGGTGATGAAATACATAATTTACAGAAAGTAAACCGTCTTTCTGGACTCGAAACAACGACCTACAACTCGTAAGTTTATTTTAACTGGCCACAATAACCGCGAAGCTCTAAAAACTCTAAAAAGAAAAACACAAAGTTCGCAGGCAAATAAAATTGTATGGTTTCAAACATAAGTTTATATAAACATTGCTTTGAGTGAGTTCTTTTTAACTAAATTACAAGCCATAGAAATGAAACCATCACGTGTAGTTCCAGGAAAAACAAGTTGCTAATTCACGGTTTCTCTTTGATATATTTATAAGCTTGTATTTTCTTACTACAGAGCAAAAGGCCTTCAGCGGAATTGTCCAAAAGGGTTACCGTTGCCCCGGCACAATGGTCTAAAGAAGGAACGTGGATGGGTTTTAGTTTGTAAAACTCTGACACTCCCTTTCGTTCCACCCACAGCGGGAGGGGTCTTCGTTGATTTCCCATCCTTAAAAAAAACGGGCAATAGGCTTCCCAATTCTCCTTCCACTTTCCTTCTTAATAAATAAAAATAAATGTTTTTATGAGTCAGTTTCTTGTACAAAATACTGTTCGTTAGTGAATAGGAAGTTCTTCTAGACAAAGAACCAACAACATTACCAATCAGCCTTGCAACCAGAAAGTTGCGGGTGTAGAGTGAACGATTAAAGCAGGAGGTGACAGTGTAGCGCAATCAGGGCACGAGCTGGCGACCAGCCAGCTACTGACAAACCTAGATGGAGTTGAGATAACATAAGAGAAATAACTTAGGACGTGAGGTTGCAAACTGACGTCGGAAATGCTTTTTTGTTTCTGTTCGCTGTGGAGTAAAGCTATACCTACCTAATCTATACATATAATAAAATTGTAGAAAAGTGGTGTCTGAACAATGGAAATATATAAAAAAAAAGTAGCAGTGATTGTTATATTATCGATGCCGAACCCGAAATTGTAATTAATTTTTTTTTTGTCTGTTTGTCGGTTTGTCTGTTTGTCTGTGTGTTTGTGCACGCTAATATCAGAAACCGCTTATTCGATTTAGACGTGGTTTTCATTAATATTTTGAAGTAATCTTCACTTAACATTTAGTGTTTATTTCATGTCAATCGGATCATAAATAAAAAAGTTATGTCAATTTAAAGAATCACGGCGAACATTTGTTAAGGTATGCTGCCCGAATAGTCACTATTCCACGCGGACGAAGTCGCAGGCGCAGCTAGTTTAAAAATAGAATCGAATCACATCACGTTAGTGAGGGTTCTAATGTACAGAGGCCAGCCAGCACATGAAGTTACCCCAATCTGACATATTTCTTTGATATTTTTTTAACTTTATTACAAAAACATAAGGTTCATTTTTAATTGGGTTTTGACAGTTTGGGATAGCTTGATCCGCTGGCGTCTGTAATTTACTCGTAAGGAAAATAAAAAGCTTGAAAATATATACCTAGATAAAATGTTGGTAAATAGTGAGTTCCGTTCCAATTTGACGACTCGCAACGTTACTCGAATATTATCAATATTAGAAAAAAGTGTTTTTCAAAACATTTCCTGTACCCCAAGGGCTGGCTTTTACCTTAGCCAGAGGCTAAGCATATTTACCAAACAGTTGTTATATTCAATGTGTAGTATGAGAAAGAAGGAAAGAAAGAAAAGTTTTTAACAGGACTCTAACAGGAAGATTATAAATACAAACATGCGTAAAAACAAAATTAATAAAAAAAACTGGTATAGATCTCTGCATAATGCTGATACATTTAAAAATAAGTGTCGCAGCGCTGGTGCTGTAATAGTAGTAGGTATGTATAAATGCACTCCACTTTCACATATGAAGAATGTCTAATTATTTTTAGCCTAACCTAACATACAATGATACCCCAACAAACAAATCCACCGCAATTCAAATTTAAAAAAGGGTTAGGTACTACCAACCAAAACAACCTAAAAAAATATCTTTGAAGTACATATTTGTCCTTCAATATTTACATACCTGGGAGTACAACATGTATCAAAAGAGGAATTCCCTTAAAACAGGGAGGGAGTAAATTTCCGGGTTACTAGGGCCATATTTACCGTGTAATGGTCACATCTATCACGTCCCTTTCTGTGTACGGAACCCGGTAATTTTCCAGCCCTTTTACCCTAAATGTATTCCCATTGGTCCATTCTTGTTTAAATTTTTTATAGGTTTTGAGTGTTACTTAGAATGTATGTTGTATGTGAAGACTTTTCTAGCTGGTGAAGAGGCATTAAAGGTATGACAAAGAAATGTTTCCTTTCTACTTTAAAAGTGTTGCTGCTTCTAGTGTTAGTACTTCGACCGTAACATATGTACAGATTACTCTACTTTTTTTTTAATGACTCCTCCTGCTTTGGTTGGAGCGAAAGGGAGTGTAACACTTACAGACTAAAACCCATCCATGTTCCTTTCTTAGCCTTGAGACATTGCAGACCGCCTCGTCGGGCACCGGGTGAGGACGGGGCCGGATCTTGAGGATAGCCAATTTGGCTTCCGCAAGGGGCGCTTGACGGTAGACGCCATCATGCGCGTGAGAGCTATCACGACGGGGGACGCGGTTTCCTGGGGTGGGGTCGTCGTGGTGGTGTCGCTCGACATCGCCAACGCATTTAACACCCTGAATTACTATTTCACGAAATCGTGACAATTTAGGTCGATTCTTACCAAGAGAGTTGTATCGATAAGTCAAATGATTTGAATTCTATAATTAACTAGCTGACCCGACCGACGTTGTCTTGTCTTAACTATGATACCTACCCTACCTACCTACCCTACCTCCCTACCCTACCTACCTAATCTACCTACCTACCCTACCTACCTACCCTACCTACCTACCCACCTAACTTTTCCCACCTTTTAAACCTTCCCTGGACTACGACAAACATTTCAACACCAAAATCAGCTAAATCGGCCCGGCCGATCTCGGGTTTTAGCGAGACTAACGAGCAGCAATTGATTTTTATATATATCGATACATTCTTGATACGGTCCTTAATTACTATATTTTGATCAACAAACAACCTGACAGTGACCTTCAAATTGCAAAAGCACGTTAGAAGATTCGAATTAAGCAGGCTACCTTAGTGCAGCCCTCGGGTAGTCGCTTAGTTTGTAAGTTTTTTAAGCCCTGGCTAGACCTTAACCTATTGAGGACATACATAGACAAGCCCAGTTTAGCAGTAGACAACCTCCTCGGTTGAACTGCTAGATGCCATTAAAAAAAAGCTCTCATACAGTGTTACAAAGTGGATGCTTGGCGCAACTCCAAATGTTACGGTTCCATCCTACCAAGTCCACACCCGCTCCTATGTGTACACTTAAGTCTAAGTTTTAATTAACTTAGTTTCTTGCTAGAAAGGCTTTCAGTTAATTTTTAGACATTGTTAATAGGTAAGAATGTGTGTTACATTGTAAATTGGTTAGTAATATGATAAGTAAGTAAGTGATTGCGTATTTTCTTTTGTTAAATTACGTGTATAAAGCAGTGCATCTAATTCTTAAGAGTATTATTGTTTTAGCGTGCACGTTTATAGAACACTAGATGCCCGCGGCTTCCGGAAATTATCCAACGGGAACGTAGTAACGGGATACAAAGTATCATAAGTGTTAGTCCAAGTTATAATCTATCTATGTGTCTTTTATTCAGATTCGATCAGTAGTTTTTGCGATCGTTGCGAGGTATAAACATATAAACACACATACACACAATTTTTCGTCTTTATAATATTAGTGTGATGAAAATAAATACTGTTTAATATTATTCAAATTTATTTTAATTCAAAGTAAGTTAATTTCTGTAAATTTCTCAAGAAATGAGTAGTACCTACCTTTTGTACTCAGATTATAATTATATCGTATCTAAGATAATTTTACGTGTGTACAGACGCCAGCACATTAAACTTACCCAAACTGTCAAATTTTCATTCAAAATGAACCTTATTCTTTTGTAATAAAGTTGAAAGTCTGTCCAAAAAATTCGACAGATTGGGGTAGCATAATGGGCTGGCCTCTGTACATCATTACATAGTATAAAACAAAGTCGCTTTCTGAGTCCCTATATCCCTATAAATGCATATTATAAATGCTTAAATCTTTAAAACTACGCAACGGATTTTGATGCGGTTTTTTAATAGATAGATTGATTCAAGAGGAAGTTTTATGTGTATAATTTGTCGACATATTATGCGGGCGAAGCCGCGGGCGGAAGCTAGTAAATAATAAAATATAAGTAGGCACCTTTACGGTAATTAACACACGATACGATAACAAAAAACAGGTAACATGAAATTCAAATTACAGAAGTAAATACAGGTGTTTAAGGATCCTAAAGGGTAGAGGTCACTGCCCTTGATCCCTGTTTCTGACGACCTAATCCTTTGGTCAGCAACCCAGCGCGCCTCCTCGCCTGTTTGTTTAGGACTCCCCATATTAATTAACTAAATGACGAACAAATTCACAAATAAAATACTTACACTAACAGGTAAATTATAAATGCAAAAGTATCGCTAAATGTCTGTCTATTTGTCGCCCTTTTATTAAACTGCCAGTAATGATAGCCTAGTGGTGTGACCGTCGGACCGCCAAGTCATAGGTCTCGTGTTCGAACTCAAGGCTCATTTTACGGATTCTTGTGCGTATTATATAATTATCACTTGCAAAAAAATCGGTGAAGGAAAACATCGTGGACTATCACTTCAAGCTAACTTCACCTAAACATTCACGGTGAGGAAATCGGTTGATTCTGTTTACACAATCAACCGTGTCCCAGTTCCTAATTTCAATCTCACATCCGCAAGAAAAGGTCGTTTAATAAAAGCTTGAATGCGGGAATTGACAAAAATATGATTCTAGACAAGAAATCCACTTATTACCACTTTATTGAATTCCCCGACATTTCACCTCGCGGAGAAAATATCCAGGGAAAATCTTTTCCTCCCCTGTTACGATATTATTCACATAAAATAAGGTTTTTTGGGGAAAATTGACTTAACACGAAAGTTATATACCTACGGAACCTTCAGGTTGCGGTTTGTTATCAGCCACTGAATCCAATTCAGGTTCGTGCTGACCTCAGTTTGAAAAAAAATAACATACAAAACATCACGCCTTGTTTCCCGATGGGTTAGACAGAGGTATACCATAGTAGGTACCTATACCACAATCGCTGTCAGTTATGTTTAAGTCCCATGTAATAGTGACCGGACGAAATACCAGCCATTTTATAGTTGGTTGGCAGTAATAGCCTAGTGTTGTGACCGTCGAACTGCCAAGTCAAAGGTCTCTAGTTCGAACCCAAGACACGCACCTCTGATTTTACGTATCCATGTGCGTATTGTTTAATTATCTCTTGCTTAAAAATCGGTGAAGGAAAACATCGTGAGGAAACCAACATGTCTGAAAGAAATTTTTCAACAGCATGTGAAGCTAAGTCAGAAGCCCATGGGCAGCATAAAAACTCTGACACCAGGTTAGTTACTAACCAAATGAAAAGAAGAAGATAGTTGGATTACTTATAGCATGTAGGATATAGTGAAGTATGATAAGCCATGCGTACCTACTTAATTGATATTCGCAATAGTGATGATAAAGATCACATAGGAGTTAAGCTCGCCATTCTAAGGACCAAATTAGCAACACGTCTTGATTACAAAGTGGACGATGCTGAGCGAATATAAAACCTACACATTTATTGTAAGGTCTAATTTACAAAATTAATAAAACGAAATGGGTACAGGATCTTTAATAAATTAAGAAAGTCGGACGGTTAGCGCCTTTGAAAAGTTTAAATGACCTTACAATAATATCTTTTGTCTGAAGTAAAAAAAAACCCTGGTTATCTCTTAGGATGCGATTTCAGGGGCCTATAAAAAGAGCTTCTTTGGGTCAAATTTTTTTATTGTTCCGTCAGTTATTTACAAGTTGAAACTAATTACTTTTAGCCAATTTTCTCGTCATTTAGCTGTTCTGTTCATCAGATGTAGATGCGGTTATGATGACGGGGTTTAAGGGTCCATCTCTTAACAAAGAGGTATCATGTATTTGACTTATAGTTTTACTGACTGTACTTTATTGACTGTACTTTTATGTATTTATATCGGATACTTTTGTTGTTCTGCATCGTCACATGTATAGTAATAATATAAAGGGTGTAACCAATATTTTGTAACCATTATTTTGTTTAAAAGAGTGTCCGTGGAGTTTCTTGCCCGTTCTTCTCCATAGGTACCTACTGCTTTGGAATGTGTATCTAGCTTCACTTTTCTAACTGACCGACCCTTTGACAATTCAAAAGTATCTATAATTGTTTTTTTTTTTAATAAATGCTTTCAGTTTGAGTACAATATTCGCCGGGTCTATAAAGCTGCTAGTGATAATAAATAGACGAATAAATACTTACTTTTAAATATTCTATGGACATAGCGAGTCGCAAAAACCATACTAGTGCCATTCCAATAAAACGTGAAAATGGAACGAATTAGAAGTCGATATTTAATTAATCATTCCTTGGGCTACACACGAGATATTTTCAATTCATTTAACTTCTCTTTGTGTTCAAAAGATTTATCATGTGTGCTTACATATCTACATACTTTACTTATTAGACAGCTCAAAGAAAAAAGAAACCTCGGAAAGCATGTTTAGCTGGATCTTTGAAAGTCGTTACGGGTCCTCATAAGCCCGAAAGTCTCACAACCAGTCTTAACGAAGGGGACCATGTTACCCAATTACTAAGCTGCGGAGGTTAGATAGATAGACGCTCTATTTAAACTACTGATATTCAACTGCGTTCGGTTAGACTGAAAGCCAACCTCCACATAGTTGGAAAATGTCTAGGTGCCTGATTATGCATGCTCGCGCAAGTTTTTATTTATAAGTTTTTTCCGCTTACAATTTCAAAACGCAGAATTGAGCTAATCATTCCTTCTTCCTACCCATACATTCCTTATCAAACGGAACGAGATTGGAAGATCATCGCGCACGACCAATCAGAGGCGCGCTTTTTCCGCCGCTGCGAACCAATCGCAGCCCACTTCAGCTATGATTTAAAAATGCTCTAGACAACGGTTTAAGTTCAAAGTGCATAGTGTGAATACTGATCCGCGCCGCTCCATAATTATACCGCTTACTCAACCCGCATCCACATCAAAAACTGTATAACTATTTAAATAATAAGTGTTGGCCGACACAAGTGTGACATTTAAAGAAGAGAAAGTGCACCACATTGAAAAAGGAAGAAAACCAGATAGCACGTGGGACGTCTGCTAAGCTAGCTGTCCTTGAATCCACGTGTTTTGTCCAGAAGGTTCACAAGTAAGTCCATCCATTCCTATTTCTCATAACCTCATATCCCTCAAGCTCAATTCTGTGTGTCGTCCAACAATTCACCACGCTAAAATCTACATCCCAACAAAAATTATTACCACGCATTCATGGTCCTTCGAAAGCCGCATAGACTTATTCACCAATGCAGTTGAAAGTATCATACGTAAATGATAACGTATTTTCAAAGAAAAGCCCAACTGCCAAAACCATACACGAAACAAATTTTTATTAATGCCGCGAAATTCATCGCTGAGAACATTTTATACCAAACAAAGGGAATAAGTACGCAAGTGAAATAACTGGGACAAGATTACGAAGTACAAAAGCATTTTCCTCAAACGCACCCAATTCCGGAACAATAGCTAAGATAAATGGGGAGGCTCCCAAGGTTCCCAACACTCCCGATCTTTGAAGCTCCCAAGGCTCCTTGTTTTTCCTCAATGTCTCCCACCTGGGCAGCGGTTTACAAACTTCGTATTGATGACGTCACAGATAAAGGTATCAATGGTCAATCGATTGCTGATTACGACAGTGGATTCCTTTTTGACGATGGTTAATGGAATTCTGTATGTCCCGCATTCGGAATTATAATCTGGTCCTAGTTCATTCAGTTCGGTTAAAACCTGACCGCTTAACTGAGACGGTTCCTGGGGTAGATGCGCGGTGCAGGAGGGGAATAGTGACGCGACGCGCGAGCTCATAGATTCTTCAACTCCCTCCAGTCCTCCTACTCCTGGCTATAGATGTTTTTGTAAATGATTGATGTGCTAGGACAAATGAAAAAAAACCCTTTCCTTTGAGAGCGAAGTGTAGTTTTTTTTATGTATAAGGGATATCCTTCTTCATGAAGTAACAACTTAGTAAAGTGGTGAGGATAAAAAAAAATTTGAAACGCTGGTCTACGCGATGAGCTAGAATGCTACATAAAATTTTAAGAAAAGAAAAAAATTACGATGTATAGCACTCCACATTTTTACCTGTGAGACAGAATCTATAGGAGTCACAAAGAAACGCGCTGAACTGTGATTCCCAGTGTTTCGGGGAAACTAGACTTGCTTCGAACCTGCCTAGAATTTAATCAGGATGAAATAAACGGGCTGAGGCAAGCTGAATTTATTTACTAGGTGAAGCAAAAGTATTACTCAACATATTACGTTCAGGTACAAAAAAAAACTGAGAGAAGAGTGAGACTATTGCCTGAATGTGTGATTTTTTCTTGGCGAAAAGTCTAACTGAAGATATAATTATGTTAGAGGGATATTTTGTTTTAGGTTTTTTAACTTTTTAACCGGCTCAGTTGGACTAATACGACATTTTTTTTTGTGCCCGGACCACCTGCGTCGTGTTTATACGACTGAGAATCTATGTTCAATTTTCGTTTTTTAATGTAAATGCAAGACCACATTCGTCGGAAATAAAGTTTTTTTAATGTGTTGGGCGCTGGGAGCTCTGTAATTGATATAAAACAATACGATCAATAGGTTAAATAATTTAATTTGGTGTTTTATTAATTTGGACGTCTCTGAGAGTGTAAATAATTGTGACTACATTGTTGTATTTGTTTCTCACCTGTAATAACAATTATTGTAAGTGATAATAGTAAAAACATTATTTAATTTAAGTGTTAATTTATTATATGATTAATGTTTCTTATGCTTTACCTTATGAGTAAGCTATGTCTAAATAGGGTATGCCAACAAATATTATTAAAACGAGCTGAATTCACAATTAATTCTAATATTTATTTATATATCATTTTGTCGGTTGGCAATACGCCAATTACACGGGATTAAAACATAACTGGCAACATGTATACCTACACCGCTGTCTACCCTTTTGGGGAACAAGGTGTGATGTTATGAAGTTTTTATTAAAGTCTATTTAGTTTTAAAAATGGTAACATTGTTTAAAACTATTTGTAAACTTTGTGGGGATAAAAGCTATATGTAAGGCACCTACATTTTCTTTTTTGTTCTATTAGACCAGCCGTAACAAAGAAGTTAAAAGTTCTTGAAAGTGGGTAGGCAATTAATTAAAACTCTTATGTAATGGCTCTAAGAAAATACTCTCAAGAATTACAGCGCAGTTGCTTTTCAATTCAATTAATAATTCCATAAATATTTCAGTAAATTTCAAAGTCGAGGTTTTCGATAAAATGCACATTTTAATTAAGTAAGACTTGTATTTGACAGAACCATTTCGTAGTAAAAGCAATAATTAATTAAGCAAACAGACCAACAGGACGGCTCTCCTGATGTAATGTAATTATCATGCAGCAGAGTTGCCAATCTGCTAACCTTTTAAATGATATGTGAAAACTCGTATACCATTTTTTTCATAATATCATAAGAAGTTAATTCTTCCTATCTTATAGTTTGTACTTACGATGTATTCGGTTTCCTGATGCTTTCATCTTTAGAAGATGACAATTATGGGTTTGTCATATCCCCAGATAAGGACCCCTAAATAAAAACATATTAATTTAAAAAAAAAGATGTCAATTCACAAATCACTCAGCCAATTGCAGTCCACTGCTGGACATAGCTCTTACATTCAGCACCACAACACCCTGTCCTCCACCTTCCAGCCATGTTTATCGAAGTACCGATGGCCGATGGGGCAGACGAGTATAAGTGGAGTGGACACCGCGTATCGGCCAGCTAGATAAACACAATGAATCGTAAATTTTTCTTCGACACTTTTAATCGATTTGACGACACGGTTGGCGCAGTGGTTGAGCGATTGACTGCTGCGAAGCATGTCGCGGGTTCGATTCCCGCACGGAACAAATATATGTACGACCTGCAAGTATTTGTTCCGGGTCTGGGTGTTTCTCTATGTATAATATTATGTATGTATTTACAAAAAACAAAAAAAATATATACAGTGAAACTTGGTTAAGTGGGACCTGGATAAGTGAGAAACCTCCATAACTGGAACTCATGCTGAGTCCCAACACTTTGGCACTGAATTGCCTCTGTTAGTGAGACGAAGCAAACCTCTATATCTGGGATTTGTTCCTTCCATTTTATCGTCATAGTTACCGACTGCGAGTGAATTTTATATGCATTTAACCTCTAAATAATAAAGATAAAAAATTATCATAATATGTACTTTATTTTATTTAATACTCGCACCTCTATAACTGAAATAACCTGTATTCTGACCTCTAAATGAGACAGATATTTATTTATACCTGGATATCTGAGACACTGGGTAAGTGGTATACCTCTATAAGTGAGACAAATTTGCAGGTCCCTTGATGTCTTACTTAACCAGGTTTCACTGTATAAGCAGTTTATCAGCCATCTCATTACCATAACACAATCATTAGGTTGCTTAGCTTCGGACTATATGGCGTTGGTGTGAAATGTCCAAGGACATTATTTATTATTTATTTATAATCAGATCACGGAATTATTCACAAAACAAAAGCATCGCAACACATAATTCTTTACCAGTAATTATATAGTAGTTAACAAACTAGGAGCTATAACTTAAAAACTCGCAACAAACAGGCCAACTTGTCTTCCAACTTGAGCAAAGTCGGGCAAAGTTGAACCCAATGATTTTCACTGTAACACGATTTATTTGTTTGCCTGTAACGCTGCGTAATAAGGAAAATAGGACGCATTTGTTGAGCAAAAGAGAGTAAACTCCTTAAAGACATCTAATTAAAAGCGAGAGACGCAAAATTAATGAGTGTCCCGGATTTTCTATGTTGGTCTTTTAAGGGACTAAACCAAGGATATTTTTTGTTGGATGTGGTCGCTAGATTAAGCAGATTATTAATGTTTTTATATTAATTATATGGTAAATGATTGTTATAAAAATAGGTTTCGATCTCATTGAATTTATTTTCATAATTTTGACAGTAGATAATTATTCAGAGCTAACGTGAAAGCGTCACATAATCATGAATGCAGTTCATAATTGGTTCTTCCACGTCAGCCTATATAGAGATTCAGCTATTTAAGAAAATAAATGTTTGAACAGTAAGCACCTAAACATTGAAACATATTTTCGCAGAATTTCAATGACGTGTTTCCATTCAACCACATGCCAATATGTGCTACATGGAAACAAAAAGAAAACAGGAACAAACAAACACATATAATACACACACAAAACAATAGAACTCACATTTTGTAGGTAGCCCGTGTGCTCCAAATTTATGTTAACAATAAAAGAGCACACATCATATTCCCGTGTATTATTAATAATTTCATGTCAAACAGTTTATAATGGACCTTTATCGTGTCAGAATGTACCTATTATATAAGGTGTTAAAAAATTAACTCTAAAAATTTCGTGGGAGCATTGTACTCATCGTTACGAACAACTTTTACTATGGGATGAACCCTGAAATCGCGAAAAAAATATGAGCTGTTCCATACATTTAATTGAGTTACGAGTGCATAAATGTATGGAACAGCTCATATTTTTTTCGCGATGAGTACAATGCTCCCACGAAATTTTTAGAGTTAATTTTTTAACACCTTATATATGTACCTGTAGCAAAATATCAAACGGTTGCATTGGGAACTACGAACAATGTCACAAATTCTCGATCGCAAATATTCTGGTAATTTGGTCCTATCGCCATTTCGAAACTGATCGGAAGGCGCATTGTGGCATCCTGGTAATTTGTAAGTAAAATTCCTGATTTGGCGTCAGTTATTTGTATTGTGTTTATTACAATAATAATACGACGAGCAAATACCATTGTAGTAAGTTAACTATGCAGTAAGAAATTCCTTCGTAAAAGGGGAGATCCATTGATATACTTTGAGCATGATTGAACTGGCATGGTTGTACTTTGGTAGATACTTTTTATACCTGAGATAGGTTATTTTCCTGAGGTAGGTGGGTGAAAGATTAAATAAATAAACCTAAATAAATAATGATTACGAAAGGAATAATACCTCATATCTACATACGCTTCGTTAAATCGTGTTAATCCATATCACACACATTAATGCAACCTTTGAGACGTGTGGAGATGAAGAGAATTTAATCCAACGTACCAGGAGAGTAGAGTTACAAGAAGCTAGAGAAACCTCGGCTGTTCCTAATTAGTGCGAACCGTAGCTCGCTTGTTAACCTAGTTAGGAACGCGGCCGGCGACCGCTCAACATCCACAGTTTCTTTCAAATACTTTTTGATTTAATGAATGGGTACCCCAGCTATATGCTCGCCCAGTAACTTTCCGAAAATATTCTCTAGAAAATACAATACTTAGGATTTTTTCCACAGCGTGTTTTAATAGGTAACGCCTTGTTCATGTTAGGTCCTTTTATACGCGTGCGTGAAAACGTTTTATTTTTATTTTTATCGTTGTAATTGGCTTCGATCTAAACCCGGCCTAAACTTTCAATTCCCATTTGGACATATTAAACTTTTTTCAATAAATCAATGTCTTTTTTATCTCTAAGTGTTTTTGCTCTCAGTGGAGATAGTAGATCTAAGACCTAGACAAGGTAATTTAATTATTACTGACACTGTAAATGCCAATGCGAGTTTGTTTGTTACGTTTACATGCTAAAACGGCTGAATAGATTTTGGTACATTGCTAGTTCCGAGTTTAGAACATAAGGAACTTTTTATGCCGGTAGTACTTTTCGGTATCAATACCGACGCGGACAAAGTTGTGGATAAAAGCTAGTTCGAAATAAATGAACAGCGACAGAAGACTAATGCAATCTGTAAAGCCTTTTCGGTGTAGGATGAATTCGCGTACAAAATACATGTACACGGCATCCGCGACGCGAAATGGGTTAAAAATGTCGCACGAATTTTGTTGATAAAAGTATATTTTACTTGGCTGAAATAAATAAATTACATTAGTCGTTACTTTATTCTCAGGGGTTAAATATTGGGATGCCCGGCAGAAAACCTCCACGTGTGCCCGGGGACTGGAGTTCCTTTCTGGACACGTCCGGGGGGAAGGCCAGTCTTTGGGCCGGTGCATCCTGGGTCGCGGGCAGCGACTTCCCATTGGGGCTATCTCCCAGTGGGTTCTCGCTGTCCGCATGCTAATGTTCTGCCAGGAGGATCGCTCCACACCTGCCGCTCTGAGTAGCAGAGCGGCAGCGGCCCGGTGTGCACTTACCTTGCCGCCGGGCAGGCAGGAGGGGTAACCCTTCTGTCACCGCTATAATCTCGTAGCCCCGGAGACAGTTACGGTCATGTCTCTGACTGTTGAAGGGGGTCGAGGGTCTTGGCTTAACCGCCCGGACCGCGAGGAAGATTAACCTCTATAAAAAATTCCCCAAACCCCTAAGCGGCGGCGCACCGTGAGAGGGGTTGCAAGCTTGACTGATGGGTAGCTTGATTCAGTCGCTAGTGCGGACCACATTATTTGAGCAGGTACCCAAAGTTTCTTACTCGTGGGAACAAATATGGTTTTTTTTTTACAAAAAACCAAAACAAACGAAGAGGAGAGGAGTGGTGCGGGATCGGAGTCCGATCCTGCATCTGGTGGCGCGAGCACGGGAGGCTCAGGGAGCTCCCGTCGCGCCAGGGAGTTGGCCGCTGCCGCGAGGAACCGCAGGTTCTTCGCCAAGCGGCCAAGGTCAGAGGATGGCCAGGGGTCGTCCTCGGAGGGAGAGCTGGCCTCAGCTCGAAAGATCCCCACCAGCAAACGGGGGGGGGGGTCAGAGAGCGAGGCGCGGGGAGGGGGCTCACCGCCCGGGAGGCCACCGAATTAGAAGAAGGTCCCCCAAGGGACGTGGAGACCGGTCCAGAGGTCGCCTTGGGGCCCTCTAGTGACGAGGCGGGTGCGGCTGGCGGTCCCAAGGCGGACCGCAGAGACGAGTTTGCGGCGGTAGTGGAGGCGGCTATACGGGACGTGTCCCTGAAGAGGGTTCGGGCTTCACGAAGCAAGGCCATCGTGTCAGCTACGGCCTCTATCTTGGCGGCGGCCAAGGAGGCCGGGTGCGCCGGGCCTCCGGCCAGCGAGGTGGCCGAGCTGCGGGCGGAGGTGGCACGCCTTTCGGCCGCCATGAAATCCCTCCAGGAGGAGAACGGGAGGCTCCGTGCAGACCTGGCCGGCCTGAAGGCCGTCGGCAGCCACAAAGCCCCCCGGGAGGTGAACCGCCCGCCACCACCGCCGCTGCACCAACAACAACAGCGGCAGCAAGGGCCAGGCCGGCCCGAACCGGAGGAGAACCGGGTCCTGGACCTGGTACGCCAGGAACTCGCCGCCTTCCAGGCGCGGTTCCAGGAGCGGTTCTCCATAGTGGAGGGAATCGTCCTGCGTCCCCCCTTGGCGTCAGGAAGGGTGGCATCGGGCCCAAAGCCGGCCTCGTATGCAGCCGCTGCGGCGGCTGCCGCCCCAAAACCCGGGCCGTCGGGCACAGCCCCGGCGCCGGCAGAACCGGCACCGTCCGGTAAAGCTCCGGCGCCGGCAAAACCGGCATCGTCCGGCAAAGCTTCTGCGCCGGCCCGGAAAGCCACTAAGGGCAAGAAGTCTCCACCGGCGCAGGTGGACAGGGTCCCAGAGCCCTCTCCACGGCGCCCGGAGCCTCCCGCGACCGATGCCGAGTGGCAGGTGGTCGGGGAGAAGAAAAAGGCGGCCAAGGCAGCGCGGCGCAAAGAGAAGAAGCGGCGCCGCAAGGAGAGAGCCGTCGCGGCGAGACTCCGCGCCCCAAAGACCGCGGCTGTAGTCATTACACTGCAGCCGGACGCGGTCAAGAGGGGCGTCACGACGACGCGCTCACAAAAGCGAGGGCGACGGTGGACCTCCAGGAGCTGGGAATCACCGGGGGCCTCCGGCATAGAGTGACGGCAACCGGCGCTCGCATGCTGGAGATCCCCGGTGCGTCGAGTGGCCCCACCGCTGACGCCCTAGCTGAGAAGCTAAGGGCGTCCCTCAACGCGGAGGAGGCTCATGGGCCTGGATGACTCCGTCACGGAGGGAGAGGTAGTGGCCGCCGTCGTCAGGACGGGCGGGTGTCTGGCCGAACAAGTAAGGGCAGGCACCATACGCCCCGACTTCACGGGTATGCGAACCATGACGGTAAGCTGCCCCGTGACGGCGGCCAGCAAAATTGTGGAGGGCCGAAGACTCCTGGTTGGCTGGGTGAGCGCGCAGGTCAAACTGCTGGAGCCCAGACCTCTGAGGTGCTACCGTTGCCTCGTCGAGCACCACGTCGGTGTCCAATGCACCTCGGAGGTGGACCGCAGCACTCTGTGCTTCCGCTGCGGTCAGCCCGGTCACACGGCCGGCTCCTGCAACGCCGCGCCGCACTGCGTCGCATGTGCGGCTGCTGGCAAGCCGGCCGATCACCGGGCGGGGAGCAAGTCCTGCGCCCCACCTGCTGCAACCAGGAGAAGAGGCAGGCCCTCCATCGCCGTCGCCACCCCCACCGTCGCCACCGTTGCCGCCGCTGCCGCTACTGCTGCCGCCGCCGCCACCACTGCCACTGCTGGGGGCCCCTCACAGGGGACCCAGGGGGGGATTAGTATGGAGGAGTGATGGCCCCTCTCCGCCTCCTCCAGGCTAACATCAACCACTGCGCCTGTGCTCAGGACCTCTTGCTCCAGAGCATGGCGCAGTGGTCGATCAATATCGCCGTGGTCGCTGAGCCACACGCGTACTTTGTCCCGCCCAGGGATAACTGGGTGGAGGACCTGAGCGGCTCAGTGGCCATAACTTCGTCGGCCGCCGCCGGCACCCCGTCCCTCGAGGGTGTCTCGAAGGGACAGCCTCGAGGGACGGGGTGCGTCGCAGCACGGTTCGGAGAGATTGTGGTAGTAGGAGTGTACTACTCTCCGAACCGAACTCTCGCCGAGTTCCACAACTCTCTCACAGAGTTGAGTGTCGTCGTCTCCAGAAGCCATCCTTTCCCCGTGCTAGTGCTCGGGGACTTCAACGCCAAAAGTCTGGCCTGGGGTTCCCGCTACACGGATGTGCGGGGTAGGATGGTGGAGGACTGGGCTCTGGAGGCAGGCCTAGCCGTCCTCAATCGGGGTTCTGTTCCCACGTGCGTGCGGATGCGGGGTGAGTCCGTTGTGGACATCTCGTTCGCGAGCCCCGCTCTGTCACAGTGCGTCTTTGACTGGCGCGTAGTAGAGGAGGTGGAGACCTACTCCGATCACCGGTATATCCGGTTCGACGTCTCCACCCAGACCTCAAGCGCGCCGGTCCGACAGGCCCCGAGTGGTCCGCGGTGGGCGCTGAAGCAGCTGGACCGGGAGCTCCTCCTGGAAGCCTCGATCTTGCAGGCCTGGGTTTCATCACCGGTCAGGCCTGCCGACATCAACGACGAGGCAGAGTGGTTCCGGGAGGCCATGTCCAAGATTTGCGACGTGGCAATGCCCCGAGTCCGGCCAGGATGCGCCCGACGTCAGCTGTACTGGTGGTCGCAAGAGGTGGAAACACTGCGCAAGGCGTGCGTCGAGGTGCGCCACCTGTACACCAGGCACCGCAGGCTCCGCATCCGCCCTCCGGATGCGGCAGCCACGGAGGCGGAGCTGTACGAGGGGTACAGAGCGGCGAAGACCGCCCTCCAAGAAGCTGTCCAGCGGGCCAAGGACTCGGCCCGCGAGGAGATGGTGGGGACTCTGGATAGAGATCCATGGGGGCACCCATATAAAATGGTGCGGAACAAGCTCCGCACCTGGGCCCCCCCTCTGACGCAGAGTCTCCGCCCCCAGCTGGTGGAGGAGGTGGTGAGCGCTCTGTTCCCCTCACGGGGGGAGCATACTCCCCCGCCTATGGCTCCGCCCGAAGTGGACCACGAGGACGACGACGACATCCCCGAAGTGACCGAGGTAGATCTGAGAGCGGCGGTTGGAAGGCTCAAGGCCAAGAATACCGCCCAGGACCCGACGGCTTGCCTGGTAAAGCCTGGGTCCTGGCCTCAGGGGCTCTCGGGCCCCGACTGGAGGCGCTCTTTAGCGCATGCATGGAAAGAGGCCAGTTTCCGCTCCGTTGGAAGACGGGGAAGCTGGTCCTTATACAGAAGCCAGGGCGCCCTGCGGACTCTCCGTCCGCATTCCGGCCCATAGTGCTGCTCGACGAGGTCGGCAAACTCTTCGAGAGAATTATTGCGGGCCGCCTCGTCGGGCACCTTGGAAGGACGGGGCCGGACCTTGCGGACTGCCAGTTTGGCTTCCGCAAGGGGCGCTCGACGGTGGACGCCATCATGCGCGTTAGAGCCCTCACGACGGGGGACGCGGTGTCCCAGGGTAGGGTCGTCGTGGCGGTGTCACTCGACATCGCCAACGCTTTCAACACCCTGCCCTGGAGTTGCATTGGGGAAGCACTCCGGTATCACCGGGTGCCGACCTACCCCCGTCGAATAGTCGGGGCGTACCTGACGGACAGAGCCGTCATCTACCCCGGTCGCGATGGGGAATGGAACCGGCGAGAGATGTCGTGCGGTGTCCCACAGGGATCGGTTCTGGGGCCGCACCTGTGGGACATCGGCTACGACTGGGTGCTGCGGGCTGACCTCCCTGACGGCGTCAGCGTAATTTGTTACGCTGACGACACGCTGGTCTTGGCGCAGGGAAGGTCGCATCAGGCGGCGGCCGACGCGATGACACGCGGGGTTGCGATAGTCGTTGAGAGGATCCGGCAGTTGGGTCTCGAGGTGGCATTGCACAAATCCGAGGCCATGTCCTTTCATGGGCCTCGGAATAGGCCACCATCGGGATCCCAACTTACGGTAGGAGGGGTTCACATCGGCGTCGAGACCACGATGAAATACCTAGGTCTGGTCCTCGACAGCCGATGGAATTTCGTAGAGCATTTCCGACGTTTGGCCCCCAAGCGGACTGGGGCCGCCTTCAAGCGGCTCTTGCCCAATTTGAGGGGGCCAAACGCCTCCTGCCGGAGGCTTTACGCGGGAGTCGTGCGGTCCATGGCCCTTTACGGGGCCCCGGTGTGGGCGCGTTCATTGCGGCGGCGAGCCGCCCACTACCTGAACGCGCCCCAAAAGGGGGTAGCCATTCGGCTAATCCGGGGGTACCGCACGATCTCGGGCGAGGCGGCAAGCCTCCTTGCCGGACTGCCGCCGTGGGATCTGGAGGCGATGGTCCTCGCGCGCCTGTATGAGTGGCGCGCGGAGGTACTAAGCCGGGGGGAAGCTCCGTTTCCGCAGCAAATTGCGGCGGAGCGGACGGACCTCCGGCGCGATCTCATGGCGGCCTGGAATCAGCGACTGTCGCAACCCAGCGCAGGGCACGCCACGATAGTGGCGGTAAGGCCCCTCTTTGAGGAGTGGCTAGAGAGGCGTCACGGCGCCCTCACCTACCGCCTGACGCAGGTCCTCACCGGACATGGATGTTTCGGGAGGTTCCTGCATATCATCAGGCGGGAGGAAACGCCCGGGTGTCACCACTGCGAGGATCGCCCAGAGGACACGGTAGAGCACACGGTGCAAACCTGCCCCGCTTGGGCGGAGCACCGCCGTGTCCTCTTTTTTTTTTTATGGCTGGGAAATCATCCAATGACTTCTCCCGCTCTGGGTGGAGCGGAAGGGAGTGTCAGACTCTTACTGACTAAAACCCATCCATGTTCCTTCCTTAGCCCTTTATGTTCCGGGGTAGCGGTAACCCTTTCGGACAATCTCGCTTAGAATTTATGAGGCTACGGCGTGTAAAACACGTATTTTTTATCATCGCTTCTTCAAAATCTGTTTGTTACTACCGCAATTCGCAAAAGGTATCGTCAAGGATTGAATCCGCTTTCAATAATTTTGCCGTCACTCAAACTCTATATATCTATTTAAAATATTTATGTTTGTGACAGATAAAATACTAGTTCATAGTGCTAAGAAATGATAAACAACTAGCTACTCCCGCGCGGTTTCACCCTGCTCGGCTCCTATTGGCCGCAGCGTGATGTTACATAGCATATAGCCTTCCATTTGATAAATGGACTATCCAACACAAAAATAATTTTTCAATTCGGACCAGTAGTTCTAGAGATTAGCGCGTTCAACCAAACAAACTTTATAATATTAGTATAGATATAAAACTAATATGTAGGTACGTACAGCTGTTTGTCTGTCCTGTTATGAGGATGATTATTCATCCACTACACGAGGCAATGAGGAGACTTATCTAAGCAATGCTGAAGACCAGTGCTTTATAGCTTTAATACCTACGTATTACGGCACTTAAAAACACATTTAGGTAACAGGCAGGTGACTAAGTTTTAGTACGCTTTAAAAGTGTTGAAATCGTAAAATCCACCGGCGACATCGACTGGAATATTATCCGCTGGTACCTTTTATATGGCGAAAGCTACTTTTATATGACTTTTAAATTCTAACCTATAATGTTATCTCTTTGTATGGATATTTTATATAACATTATGGATTTTTCATGGGCAAAGTACTCGACTGACCGTCGAGAAATGAGATGCAGGATCGAATGCACCACATTATCAACAATAGCTCTCCGTTCATAGCATACTAGATTCTGCCCCCGGCTTCGCCCGCATGGATGTTGAAAACTATCTAACGGGATAAAAATTATTGTATGTGTTAATCCAGGTTATTATCTATCTCTGTACCGAATTTCATACAGATCCGTTCAATAGATTTGCGTGAAGAAGTAACAAAAATACATATATACGTATTATATACAGGGTGGAATTTTGTAATGCCTCCTGGAGCGAAAGTACTCTTAATACTGTAGATAGAAAATTTTACTCAAAGAAAACATTCCTTTATTTTTTAATACAAAGAAAACTGCATTCAAAGATTTTCAAAAAATCGCTCGGCACACCCGGGAATCGAACTGACTATAATCTGTAAAAATGACAACCTGTACTTTTATTGCATCGATCGTCAGGATCAATTATAAGGATGAAATTTTTACAGATATTAGTTTAATTTTTACAGATTTTAGTCGGTTCGATTCCCGGGTGTGGCACGCGAATTTTGGAAAATCTTTTAATGCATTAAAATTAAACTAAAATTTTCTATCTACAGTATTAAGAGTACTTTCCCTCCAGGTGGCATTACAAAATTCCACCCTGTATACGTATCGAACTTTCGCCTTTATAATAATTAGCGCGACTGCTTCAACACCTTTCTTCAGATAGGATATCTGTTTCAAAAATCATATTAAGTATAAATTACCAACTTAATTTACGGCCCAAATTAGAATCGCAAATATCATTCTTTCATGCCAGTTTGAAATAGCTGTAACACAGTTATATCAACGTTGTGAAAATTTAAATCAATTTCCTTATAGACAGTAGGTCCAATGTGCAAGCATGTTGAGTGGGAGACATGGTAGTATTTTAATTAGATAATAAAATTGTACTGTGATGCAGGATGCTAGATAATTACAATAAATTAGTTACGGTGCACCCTTAGCGCCTTTCTACCTGGCTGACATTGTTTTTCCAATATTCCTGGTATAAGTATAACAAGTAATGTAATTACTCTCCCCTGTAAAACGAATAAACAAGCAGATAACTATACTATAGTATTGGACGTATATTTAAGTCGACGTTAAATCGTTTTTATCGCTATGAGAAAACTTTTTATTGCTATGTGACGCCCATCATCTTTAGATCTTGTATTGTAACTAAATTAATGTAATGTTAATCTAATTATATTTACAATTAAAAGCTAAATATTCATAATAATATATACAAAAATAATCACCATCATCAGCCTAGCCTTTTCCCAACTATGTTGGGGTCGGCTTCCAGTCTAACCGGATGCAGCTGAATACCAGTATTTTACATGCAGCTACTGCCTATCTGACCTCCACAACCCAGTAACTGGGCTATACGATACCCCTTGGTAAGACTGGGTGTCAGATTTTCGGGCTTCTGACGACCCGTAACGACTGTCAAAGATGCACAAATGACAGCCAGCAACAACAGCTTAACGTGCTTTCCGAGGCACGGAGGAGTCTCGGTATGTAAAGATGGCCACCCATCCACGGCCAACCCTGGCAAGCGTAGCTTAACCTGGTGGATCGACCTGTGCGGCTGTTAGTACTTAGCCATGAGCTTATGTACAAAAATATTACTATAAAATGTATATATAATAATAATAATAGTTATAATAACTCAAAAAAGTCCTGACAAAATCTTACAGAAAAAACAACGTCCGTGTCGCCTTAGTTTGAAAATATCAATTTCTCCGAAAGCTTTTAACGAAAATCCTTTAAAACAACTTTTACGAGACCCAATTATTACCTTTCGTTTTAATTTATTTTCTTGATGGTAGCCCACTTTTACAGTCGCAATACCGTCTTCCTTCTCAAACTACATTGATACGGGGAATGTGGAGTACAAACCTTTTATACTACAGGTGAATGGCGCGTATAGAATAAATCCTATAGGGAATTCTCGTTTGAGAGTATAAGAAGAGCTTTAGAGTACCTTCCAATGCTTTCGACTTAGATTTTTGTTGAAAAAATGAGTAATAGGTATGTTTTTATACATTGTGTAGGTAATTGAAATAACATTTCAAGTTTCAAGTAGAACGCGGTTTCACGTTCGATGATAAAAGTGGTTCATTATGCTACGGCTTCATTGTTGTCATAACGCGAGCTACACTCCGCGCGGTATCTTTCGCATACCACTCGACGTCTCGCGCGTCTTCGCGTTATCGCGTCAATGTAGCCGTAGTATAATAATGAGTTCAACGACCCCTCTTCATGTTTTGTATTATTTTCAACTTGTAATATTGAGCTTTCAATTATTATGTATCACTCTCTGTTATTACTTATTAAACTTTCTTAATGATGCTTTCATAGTACTTACGATTTCTCAGTAATGCCTTCCAACCTACTTGTAGTTCGTAGGTAGGCAGATAGCAAGCCCTATGCACCATTTGATTTGTACAGCTGTTCCCTATTGTTTGTGTTCGTTAGCAGCGTGTGTTGTGTGCTTATGTTTGTATTTGAATTTGCAAGAGGTTTGGAGTTTGTGTGTGTGTTGCGAATGCTGTGTCGTCTTGTTCCTGTTATACCTATTCGTAGTAGTTCTGAAAATGGATTAACTTAAATCTTGTTTTGATCGTGTACAATTTTATCTCAATTTAATAATGGTTATGTCTTTATTCAATGTGTACAGTACTCCCAAATTAATAATGCACACGCAGATCTTCGCTAATTGTCGTATTCCCGGAAACACCCGAATCATTGAATCGTTCGAGTCCTTACCAATGCACTTGCATTTTGCACCTTGTTCGAAAGAAATAGGAGGCAATATCATGTGTACACAATCGAAAACAATTCGGGCGGTCGGCGGTCAGTCAAAAGTCCGTCAGTCGTCTTGTTATATTGGTGGTGACTGCACGTGTTCTCTTTGTCTGGAATTATATAGAGCTGCTATTACACACCCTTCTTGGTTTTGTTTTCAAAGGTGAATTTAATTTCAACTTTAATTATCTTATTCAAATTTAAATAGTTAATTTTGTAAAATATTTAAATATACTTACTAAAATTTTTCACGTTTTTTCAATATTAAAAAATTAAAAATACCTACGTAAAATACATATTAAATACTAGAAAAAACATATTAAAAATCAGATTTAGGCTTATATGAATTATAGCTCGCTATTTACTTACATGGAATTATTGAATCAAATTTCGTTACTGATAAATCAATATTTATCTCTTTTAGGACAAAACACATAATCTTACTAAATTATGCATGAAGAAAATGCACTTAACCACTCTATATACATATCGTCTTCTGACGCTCGGGGAATACGACCGTTGCCGAACAGTGGCGAAGATTTCTATGCGCATTATCACTTTTGGAGACCTGTACATACCTAGATAAAATACCACGCTTAAAATCTAATACTGTTTTCGAAACAACCTTTTTTAATCAATCCCTTTATTGTGTAAAATAAAAAAAAAATATTCATTCATTTTTTTGCGAATAGAATTTTGCACACAAAATTGTACCATTATCCCATTGTGTAAAGCAATAAAAAAAAAATTCACTCACAATTCCCGCTGTCTCCTACACTTCGTGCCGCATCTAGGGATGCGGATGCGGGCGTAGGCGGCCGCTACATCGATCGCGACCCCTGACATTAAATGAAAGACAGGCCGCTCGTTCAGGGACGGCCGTAAGCCCCGTCCATGCCGTGTGCCGATACAAAGCACTACAGCGACAACACAAAAGATAAACAAAGAAAACACCCTTTAAAAGGGGCGACACTTTTATATTCGAGATAAAGAACACAATAAGAAAGGAATTTTAACATTGAAACAGAAAACATTGTCCCTGAAATATGCGAAACGACATAACAGAAGTGTTTATTGTCATCCATAAAACGGTTACATATAAAACGAGATACATTCCAGCCCTTTGGAACGCAAACGTTCAAATGTAACCATCAGTCAGGCTGCGTATAAACCTTTAACGTCGGCAGTATTATCTGCTATAATACGGGAGCAGCCAGCCCTGCGAATGTAGGGCACTCACACAGTGGTGATGACGCACACGCGCGCCGCCTACGTCACTGAGACTACGCAGTCCGGGCTACCTGGCCCGATCGCGGAGCACACAACATCGTCTCTACGTCACAATACCCTACTTATATTAAACTCGGCAGCTTAATGCTCTGCGCTCCTGAATCAGGGGTGTGCGTTAAGGAATTTATAGCTTTTCACGCTATTGAGTAGGGCTTTAATAAACCTTTTATGGGACTGTTACATTGGCGTTCAGGCAGGTCAAGTTTATTGATTTAGTTGGACGATTTGCTTTATGATGCTCGCGAAATGTCACGCGATTGTATTTGGTGGGTTTCGGTGCTTAGGTTCTATTGACTATACAAATTTTAAATTGATTGTTTGATAGTGATTTGTGACTGTTGGATACTCTCCAGTATGGATGTTTGGCACGTGTTCTTTTGTACAGTACTATTGAAAGCATAGATATAATAAGTATTGTTTTCAAGTATACGAAACTTATTACTCAACATTTGTAAACATACTCATTTTATACAATTCTTTTTATAAATTGAAAAGTGATTTTCTATGAAAAGTGGAGTATCAACAATGAGATAATAAGACTATGAAAATGCTTAGTGGGTGTCTTGGTAAACGATATTATGGAATTACTAAGCAGATACTATGTTTAGTATGATAAATTGTTGTTTTTGAACTTGGGAAAAATGCTGCCATCAACCGATTTGCTTGTGATATGACGAGGTATAGATAATGAAATGATTAATAAATCTTTTGTTTCATTAGCCTCTTTGGTTCAGTAGTCACCTAAATGGAATTCCAGCCAAAAACCTTACCTCGAAAATTGAATCCCTACCGTATTGGCACTATTAAGTCAGGTATAGTTCACTTGAAATTAACTCACTGCACTAAGTTTTTACAGTAACGATCTGTTAGTATTCAAGATACAAATCTTTTGAATTTGCAACTATACACACCACCACTTTACTACATAATTAAATTTATGTAGGTATAGCATGCAGGAGTTTCAAATCATATACTGAGGACCGACAATCATCAGCAAAATTTCAAAGCACAACAGCTGTTAAATTATAATAAATCGCTCCCAGTTCGGGTCATACTCCCATAAAGGCGAGAATATCATGTCAATATTATATGTAAGTACGGAAAAAGAGGTCCCATACAGTCAATCTCCATTAATATTAACCAGGTTTTACGAACTGACCAGAATATTTATACGACCGTCTAATTTAGCCTCGCATAAAGTTTTTTTATATTTTCTTTGTTGTATCATAAAGAAGACAATAGTACGTGGTGGATTAGGTCAGCAATGTTTCGGCAATGATTCTCTGGCACAACAACAACTAGTGTTTATGAGAGCGTGTGTTCAGCGATAAATATTTGAATTTGGAAATACTTACGACGAGATACTGTAGATGAATTTCAGAACGACCATTTATTATTATTATGCATCTTTGACTATGACTGATTGTGTTTGATTTGATTGTATTTAATGTTTTTCTTTTTTCTGTTCGTTTATTTAATTAATTTAAAATATTATTTTTTCTAAGTCACATAATCTAATGCCAATTATGACAAAACACAGCGCACCTTCTATGTATGTAAACACCAACGTTTCACAAATAAATTGATTGATTGATTGATTGAGTGTTCTGCAAACTTTTGGGAATCCAGAATGGTATAATGACATTTCATGATCAAAAGTCTTTCAGGTGTATTGTAAATACTCAACTAACATTAAACTAAAAGTGCATTAAACAAATAGTCTCCTATTTTGCTTTTTGCATAATAGCATAATTTGCGTAAGGACAGCGAGCTGGAAGAATTATACATGTATACTTTATACTTATGCTTTTTGTTGGCAAAAGTTATAAGTTAGTTATGACTTATACATGCATTTATAGGTAGACGAAGAAAATACTGTTTTTATAAGCTGTGTTTATCAGGCACTATGGCGAGGATACGGATTATTGTAATTGGAATAATCGATAGGCAGTGACATGTATATAGGAATTTAACATTAGTGACATGTATATAGGAATAGGAGTCTAATTAGTTTTATCTGAATTAGAATCATAAAGGGGTCGGGTTCCAGTCTAACTGAATGAGCTGATACCAGTATTTTACATAGATTGACTGCTTAGCTGACGTACACAACCCAGTTACTGGGTAGTACGATACCTCGTGGTACGACCGACTGTCAGACCCGGCTTCTAGGCTGACTACCCGTGACGACCGTAAATTTACGTATGACAGCCGTGACTAACGGCTTAACGTTCTTTCCGAGTCATGAAGAGGTCTCTTTACATATAGGATGGTCACCCATCCAGTAACCGGCCGCGGTAAGTATTGCTTAACCTTGAATCGAAATATGCGGCTGTTGTGATTGTGACTAACAACGTTGTTCAGCACGTTTCTACGTGGCGAAACAAAACGTAGATGCTAAATGTATTCAAATAAAACAGAACTAAAGCCGTAAATTTAAAAATTGTACATTCAATATTGAGTTTACGCACTTTGGAAGGAATAAAAGCATTTAATGATGAATTGTGTTCAACACACAGAAGATTTCCAGGAACTAGTTATTAATAACAAAATAATCATTAACTGCAACTCCCATTTTACTGTGAATTCCTTACAAAGCATTGTATACACGGGAATATTATTGAATAAATCTCTCTGAGCTGGATTACCGCAAAATTCGCGGTAATATAATCAGAGATAAGTTTTCAATAATAACGTTTCGTTAATAGATTAAATTTACTGTTTATTCAAATATTATTTTCTTTGTACTATTTATTTATATTCATTGTTTTATCTATGGTTAGGTTGTAAATGAGATATTTCGTTTGTTTACAATAAACCGTTGTATTATTTTATTAATTTATTATTACAACATAAAACGGCCAAGGCCAATTACATTAGTTAACACGTTATACGCCATTAGATGTACCATAGTGTCTGCTGCATGGCAGTCAATATTTTAAACACATTACATACATGTAATAACTAAGTATACAGTACTTCATAACAATCATACGCCTATCTCACAATCCTCAAAACATACTGACAAGATCTTCTTCCCTTCATCCGCAAACACATCACAGTCAGGCTTAGCATCCAAGAGATGAGCTGTTTTTAAGGAAAAATATGTAAGAATGCATCAGTTAGTAATAGTGTATCAGTGTCGTGCCATCAGGTAACATTATGCAGGAACACAGGAGTTCATTAAATCACTTAACAGAAAAAACGTCACAAACAATGGGCAAATAGTAACGAATGCTGCTACCACCTTAGAAAGTGCTGTATTTCATACGGGCAAATTTACAGACGCCAGCCCATCAAGGTACCCCGATCTGTCAAATTTCTTTGATAGTTTTCAACTTTATCACGATAATATAAGGTTCATGTTCAATTGGGAATATTTGGCAGTGTGGGATAGCTTGATGTGCTGGCGTCTGTACGTCTCTTGCTCCCGCGTCACCACTCTCTTTTCTTTTCTTCTATTTCAGAGGCCCATAGGCAGCATAAATACTCTGTCACCAGGTTAATCACTAACTACACGAAAAGGAAGGGCCACTCACTTTCGTCATATCTTAGCTGGTGAGCCTTCAAACGTAGAACACAGGGAAATTTTATAAAAAAAAACGTGTGTGTTTTGTTACTCACGATTCCCACGCAAAAAAAAAGTCGCTTGCAAAAGTTAGTTAGTAATACATATATTGAACTAATACAGCAGTATATAAAATCGATACAGCTCATAGTACGGGTCAGCGCTGCTCCGTAAAGTGCAAAGGTAAATGCAGCGCTGGTTCTATAACTAGCTCGCCCGGGCAAGCCCCTACTACCGGTTTCCGATTCATATTCAAAGCACCAGTTTTATGAAAGAAAAACAAATGAATATTAATTAGTTTTGTGCTCTGTATGAGTTGTTTATGAAAGTTTTAGAAACATTTTGTGGGTAGGTTTTTGATTACCCAGTGAACTGTTTATATTATTAGTAGGTATTTGCCCAACAAATTATGGCTCATCTAATGATTAGATGACGCTAAAGAACGCTCATCTAATGATGACTTTGTCGTGGTCATTTAATAGGGGTTTCTCAAAGTGCTTGTTATATTACTGGCACCATGTTTTTTTCGTGGAATTAGTGACCTTTCACCTTTGGATGCTGTTCATTTTATACAAACCAGTTTTAACTACAATGCAAAAATATTGTAAATTCTAGCTAACAAAGAACTCTAAGTAACAAAAGAGCGTTACACAAAATGAACCAGGTAAAAATATTCTTTGTTTGGCAACACAAAAACAAAGAGCCAGTACTGGCAACATAACAAAAAATATTAAAACAAATTGTAAAACGCTGAATCCAATTTTGAATTTCTGCGAAAGGTCAGATGCGTCCCAGGGCGTCCCAATTTACGAAACGGGCTAGCTTCCTTTCCCATCCGAGCTATCTATCTCACTCGTCAGGTCCCGGGCAAACCGGAATACCTAGTGCTCAATGCACAACAGTTGGCGGAACCAGTGCAGACGATATTCAACTTTATTACTCTGACAGTAACTGCAACCAGAGAGAAATTTTCCATGCAAGCCTGACCTGTTGCGTCCCCCGTCATCGTATTGGAATCAAATCGATATTACGTGGGGTGCGTCGGGGTAAATTGGAAACGTCATAAGAGTAACTACGAACGTATAGACATAGCGTTAAGTCGTTAACTGTGAAATATGAATATTACCGCTCAGGGTATGTCTGGGCTGACCTAAAAACAAAAACTAGGCTGGCTAAGCATTCAGCATGATTTATCGTATGAGGCATATTTATTTTCATAAACTTGGGAGTGGGTGATATATCTTAAAGACGAGTTAGCCCATTTTTTTATATAAAGAATCCAAATGAATCGTCCGCGAGCGTGCTAGCTCCGTATAAAATACTCACAGAACACTTATAATTGTTTAGAAGCATTTAAATTGTACATTAAGGTTATTCATTAGTATAAGCAGCTTTATTTAGTTAATTTAAATAGTCGTTTGTTTAAAACTTTTTGTTTGTGCTTAATGGGTGACGTCACATTAATCGGCTTTTGTTTTAAAACTCTTTTGTTTTTTTTTGTATCTAAATTGGAATTAGGTCATACCTGAACTTTTGAGTGTTTGGGTCTATTTGTATACCAACTATGATATTAAATGGAATTGGAGATTCTTTAGTAGGTTTGTGTGGTGGGCATAGTAGGTCTGCTATAAGTACATCTCTGCCTAACCCTTCGCGAATTATAGGTGTGATGTTATGTTATAACACTACATTTTTGTTTGTGTTGTTATTGTGAAACACATACAAGGTTTATTACCCTTTCTACGATAGTTTAATAGACTTTTTATTTTTTTTTATTGTGGGAAATCATCAAATGACTCCTCCCGCTTTGGGTGGAAGGGAGTGTCTGACTTTTACTGACTAAAACCCATCCATGCTCCTTTCTTAGCCCTTTATGTTCTAGGGTAACGGTCACCCTTTCGGACAATCCCGCTTAATTTTAAACAACTTACCTAATACTATTAACTAATAAATAATAATAAATAATTTATTCAAAAAGTAAAGTGGCAGAATACAAAAATAAAACTTATGAAAAACAATTGGTAACATAATGTTAAATATGCCTGCACTAGGATATACCTGTGTCGCAGGCGATAAAAATGCTTATCATAATTATTATTACTTACAGGAAAATTGCAATATTTAAGATAACAAGTAAAATATATAGTGAAATGTAGGTAACAAACTACAAACAAGGACAAAGAAGAAGTGGACTCTAAATTAGTTAAAAAAATAGCAACATACATAATGTTTTAAAAGGACATTGTATAATTGCCATGTAAAATGTTGCTTCAACACAATTTTAACAGCACGAGAGCTGCGTGCTGCGTCCAAAGAAAAATAAAATATGTGCTCTCCACTAATCTGCAGTAAACTACGCACGCCATTGTAATCTTTAATTAACGAATATAACGTCGATAATAGCGCGTAAACGTAACAAATTCTTTGTTATTTTGTTACGTTTCATCTTTGTGAATGATTTCAGAGTTCCGCGGTAAGAGGATTTGTTGTTTTCCGATATAGTTTCAATATTTTATAATGGTATTACAGAATAAAGTTAACAATAGCGTGTATTCGTAGACAGAATATTTTAAAAGCTTTTATTTTTTACTTTGTTCCTGGATTCAATTTTAAATATAAATCTTTTAAAATATTAATATTTGTAGAGCAAATAAAATATGTATTTTAACTGCAAGTTTTAGGGCATGTTTCACTCTCAACGTATAAAATGTAGTTTTCTTCATTACCAGTAAGACATTTTTTTTCAAATTCTGTTAATTAATGTATCTAGTAGATGGAGTTTTTCTCAGAAAAAAGATCTTTAGTTGTGTTTTCTTTTTAGAGACGTTTTTTTTTTCAATATTTTTGCAACTTGATATCTGTTTTTCTCCCATCTTTCTATATTTTTAGAACATAATATTCCTTTGTTCGGATTCTGTTGTTGCCCACTAGTTAATTATCGACATGTTGTTGGTGTTCTATTTCAGTGCTTTAACATGCTGTTGTTTACATTTAACTTGATAATAGATGTATTGATTTTCATGCGGTACCTAATTGTTGTGTTGGAAATGGTATTAGATTACAAAGTTGTAGCTTGTTGAAACGATAGAAGTGTGCGATTATACATTTCACTGTAACGTGAACCAAAAGTGTAACAGAAATCGTTAACAGAAAAAAAATCCTCATCACTAAGTTTTTTTTACTCTTTTTACATATTGTAAAAATTAAAAGTCAGTTGTGTTAGTGATTTGCAATTTTATTGATCTATAAAAATACAGTCCACATTTTGCCTATATTTTTAGGATGAGGATTTTTTTTTGTCTGCTAAAAATTTCTGTTAAGCTTTTGCAGCACTGGCCATGAATAAAACTTATGCTCTTGTGTGAATTTTTATGAAGCTTTAAATGTCTATTTGTTCATACAGCTTCCTGACTCGAATGTTAATACTGAGATGGTTCTAGATTCAACAAAATTCAACTTTGGGGTTAGCATATTGACCGCGTAGAGGCAGCGTAGCGCGGCAGCGTAGCGGGCAGTGCTACGACCGTAGCGCGGCTACACTTTTATGCTACGGTAACTTTTAACTTACAATATTCATTCGAATTAAATTCCGTTTCAAATGCATCGTTTTGGGGTCTCCCTTGTTTTACCGAAAAGAAATTGCCAAATTATCACTTCCCAAACAAATTTTCGCATAATTTCATTTGCCAAATTATTACTTACCAAAAAATCTTTTTACAAATAATTGTTACGAAAACCTATGTTTGGCAAGTGAACGTTTGAACAATAACTTGTTCACCAACTAGTACTTTTACCATTTTTTATCTAGTCAAATATTTCAGTTGGTATAACATATTTTACGCAAAATTAAATTTTCTTCAAACCAATTCGCGATTTGCTTCCAATCAGAATCTTCTATAGCTTCTATTAGCGGAATAAAAAAATCTCTTATTTACACTTACATTTATTTCGTTTCTGGCTCAGCGTAGGTGGTCACAGTTTTAACCTAACCTAACCTAACCATTTTTTTTTAATTAATAACCTTCTGTAACTAGTTCCATAAATAACCTTATGTCTAGTAACCATAAATTTGACTTGTTTCATACAAATTTTATTTTTGCCTTTATATTTTTTGTCATAACAAATCATTTGACTAAACGTTTATTGTCTAAATATTGTTTACTGTAATAAATCATTTGATTAAAGACCAAAAGCTTTAATGACATTATCCTTGGTAATAATCTGCCAAGTAAAAATTTGACCAAATGAAAATGTGCGTACTAAAATTATTCCAAATATTACATTGGTATAAAAAAAGGTTGCTAAAATTTGTTTGGGTAATGAAAATTTGGCAAAATCTTTTCGGCAAAACGGCAGGATCCCATCGTTTTGGCTTAGGCCTGATTTCACTAATGAAACTGAACGCCATCAGCACACTTAAACGCATTTAACAGCTGTTAATATTCCCTAAGAGTTATAACAGTAACAGCCGTTGAACGCTAATTGGTGAAATTGAGACTATTTCTGTACTTTAATATACGACATTATAGGTATTGAACACGATTTTGTTTTTTTGCTTATGCAGTGCTAAAAGCAGCAGATAAGTGCCACGAAAGCAAGTACATTTCATTCGTTTTGCCTCAAAATAACTTCGGTATTATTTAATATACTTAGTTAATGCGACAGTAATGCTCATATTATTATACTTAGTAAGTGAGTATTATCAATATGTGCCATCGTAACACATTGTAAACCGCCGATCGATATTGTAATGAGTTTACATTGAAAGGAAAACGTTGTTTCCTGCTAATATCATTACGTACAGTCGCCAGAACATCAAGTTACCACAAACTGTCAAATATCGCAATCGATTTTGAACTCAACCGTCAACGTTTTAAGGTTTAATATTATTTGCGGAAATTTGACAGCTTGGTATAAATTTATGTGCTGACGTCCGTCAATATTGATAACTAGCTTCTACTCGCGATTTCATTCGTTTGAAAATCAGAAGATGATTTCTCCATACAAATTTTTTACCACCATCACTTTTTTTTACGGGTATTCCACTGCCGGAACTTCTGGTATGTAATTTTGAACCCACGGCACACGGTTTAGGGTTTCAATTTTTAAAATTCCTTTCTTTACGGGTGCCTACGTCATAATAACCACCTGTGTGCCAAGCAGCCCAATCCATTCAGTGGTTTGGGCTATGTGTTGATAGATTAGTCAGTCAGTCACGATTTCCATATATGTATACAGTGTGTTAGGTTAAGCGAGGGACATACTTTCGTGGGTACTATACTCAACTGTGAATGCACAACAACTTGTGTATAACTTTGACTATGGAACTATCCCTGAAATCACGAAAAAAAATTCTGCTGTTCAGTATACATTTATGTTCGCATAATTCGTCAAAATGTATGGGACAGCTGATATTTTATTTTCATATTTCAGAGTTGGTCCCATTGACAACGATGTTCATTTTCAGTAGTATAGTACCCCCTGAAACTATGTCCCTCGTTTAACCTAACACACTGAATGTTCAGTTAAAATTGTTAACTTTTTGAGCATTAACCTGAACATCGAACGGTGTCATCCCACTTGATTTAATTACGTTAATTACGTAAGTCAACACGTGTACATAAATTATTATGTTCTTGGAACTGCGAGTAGTTCGTGTAGCTTGTATTTTATTTCGGCAATTTGATTTCGGCTTCGACACGTGTAACTAATAAACGTTGCGTAATTTACGTTGAATTCGCAGAAGCAGGTGCTTCCGAGTAGTGTTTAGTCGCGTTGGTCTTGTGGTCGCAAGCGTGACAGTTGAGCTGGAGTCCTGTTTTCGATTCCCAGGTTGGGATAAATGTTTTTCTAATTTAACATACAGTTGTGCTGAGGGGCTGCTTGTTGCGCCACTTCTTCTTAGGAAGTGACAAATCTATTTATATTATATAAAACACAACATAACATCTTGCTATGTTTGTCCAAAGGGTTGGGCAGAGGTGTACCTATAGTACACCCACCCACATTTCCCCAGTAAGTCCCATGTGATAGTAAGCCTTTAGATAGCAAGACTCCGGGCTTCTACTGAGAAAATCCAGATTGAAAAATTCATTAACATTTTGGCTGACTGGGATATCAAAACCAAGACCTCATGCTCAGCAATAGCGCTTGCCACTACTAGGCCAACGAGGCAGTAATTTTTGTTTAACATAATCATAAATAATTTAAAGCCTTTGATCACTTACTCCACGTGAAGGAAAGTTATCTTATTTTGTGCGCCTATCCCTAATGGATGCCTGCCGTCTCAGAAATTCTGAGTATAGTATTAAAAGACGTAATTTCCTTTAAAACTCTTCACCGTAATATATCTTAATTATGATCCTACTTTAATTTTAATTCCGCATTCGACTCCCAGACAGTGACAGGCCATCATAGCGCTAATCTTTTACCAACTCCAGTATTTTATGTTCCATAATTTGGCAGTTTAATTACTGTAATAAATACTGACTGAACATTTGAAAAGTTAAGCTATAAAGTGAATCCATGATTAACAGATTTAATTGGCCTGAAATTTTCATGGAATGAGTGAAATGAACGATTTTGGACTTTAATTACCTACCTTTTCTATTTATAAGTAACCTTTATCTTCAGTTTCACATGTACCTTCACGTCATCATCTGCCTAGCCTTTTCCCAACTATGTTGGGGTCGGCTTCCAGTCTAACCGGATGCAGCTGAATACCAGTATTTTACATGGAGCGACTGCCTATCTGACCTCCACAACCCAGTAACTGGGCAATATATTATACCCTTGGCAGACTGGCTGTCAGATTTTCGGGCATCTGACGACCCGTAACGACTGTCAAAGATGCACAAATCACAGCCAGGACCAACGGTTTAACGTGCTTTTCGAGGCACGGAGGAGTCTCGGCATGTAAAGATGGTCACCCATCCACGACCGACCCTGGCAAGCGTGGTTTAACCAGATGGATCGACCTGTGCGGCTGTTAGTACTTAGCCACGAGCTCCTCTTGAACTTAATATTACTATTATACGTGAACCTTCACGTACAATAGTAATATTAAGTTTCAAAGAAAAATTGCGTAAATTGAATGAAAGGTCTTATTTCTTATGTAAAATCAGTTGTGTTAGTTTTGTGCATTCTAACGTTACATTTTTGTTTAGGAGGAATATAAGGGGAGAGTGCTTCTTTTTTAGACAAAAGCTTATTCAGCTATAGATAATCTAAGTTTATGTTTGTAGACATTGTGTATTAAATGAGTCAAAGAAAATGATATTTTTATGGCGACAGATCAAATCAATTTCCTGTTAATTGTGAAAGGAATTGACGTCCATTTCTAACAATATAATCCCGTAGGTATAGAATTTGCTGTCCTGAATAAAATGTGTATACCACATAACATCAAACGCGAGAATATCCAACAAAAAAAATAGTCAATGTCAATTTTATATTGCTGCCTTTAAATCAACTGTTTCCTATTGTATTCTGAACAAAATATGAGTACCTATTGCTTTCCAAAGCAGTATTTTTATTGGTCCAACACATTTTTTGCTGACCAAATAAATCTTTGACTTTACTACGCTCCGCCAAGAAATATGTTTTCACTTCGTCTTATAAATTATAAAGACAAAAACACCATAGCCTATAAAACCATAGGCTAATGTATTACTGAATAATATATAGGCAATAGTGTGTAGACAAAAATAGAAGATTCACTCATCGTGAGAAAATGTACATATTGTAAAAAAGGAACCTTTTGTTAAGAAACTTCACAGCAAGAATTTTCTTATGTGCTAAGAGCATACAGTGATCTCCAATTCGTGTTTCTTAAGAAACTTCACAGCAAGAATTTTCTTATGTGCTAAGAGCATACAGTGATCTCCAATTCGTGTTTCCATAATTGATAATTGTGGATAATCACAGCCACTTTAGCAGAACAAGGTGTAATCTTCTTCTTAGCGTGTGATTTCAAGAAAAAACTTTCCCTGTACCTACATTTCGTGGAAAATGAGTCTCCAACGTACAGACTGGCTGTCAAAAAGTTAAGGACAGTCTTCTAAGACCGAGTTCCTGTAGGTTCAACGGTACAACGGTATCAGCGGGATTGTCCGAAAGGGTTACTGCTGCCCCGGAACATATAAAACTAAGGAAGGAACACGGTTGGGTTTTAGTCATTAAGAGTTTGACACTCCCTTCCACTCCTCACAGAGCGGGAGGGCTCACTTGATGATTCCGGAGCTCAAAAAAATAAAACCTGTCTATAGCAATCTAAATGGGCTGGGCCCAGAATTCGGCTACGTGTTTGGCGCCATCACTGACGTATATCAGTAGGTACCTGTAACGTGCATACGACAGGACACGCAAGACACGATATTAAGTGTCCTATCTTTTGAAGAACAGTACAACATTTACACTCCAAGGCGGAATAAATCCATACCTGAGTAGGTTTCCTTGCTTTGGCCAACCTTGGTCAGCAGTCAATAACAACAACATAGACGAGAAAATGTAGGAAATAAGTGACGAGAAGTTTTCAAATTAGGTTCCATAGTTATAGTTGTTTATTATGATCATGAGTGAATCTTCACCTCTTATTTATAGCAGTATAATTTAATATTACTTCAGTTTTAGATCGAGATAGAGCTAGACAGGACGTGTAGCTCCGTCTCTTTCGCCTTGTGAAGTAATTTTAAAATACAGGGTTTTCCAATAAGAGGTGTTATTTTGATCCGATGTTTATTTCATTATAAAGAGGAAGGTATGCCCTTAATAGTGGAAAATAACATCAGGCAAATGACCACCACGACCACGCTTACAGGACCATATCCTTTTCATTTGTGGAGGTATATAGTAGTAGGCCCCCAGTACACAACCTCCTTTTAGGTAGGATTTAGTTACACCACGTGTAACAAGGCAAAGAGGTAATATTGCAACTCTTTACAGATTTAAAAATGGAACTTCTGAACATAATTATTACTTTATTTAGCTGTAACATCTTTTGCCATCAAGTCTAGACTTACAGGATGATACTAATATTGATAAGTTTATCTAATACTATCGACTAAGAAAAGTTTCGGAGAGACTAATGCTGATATGACTTGTAATATAAGTTGACGAAGTCTGATAGCAGAAATTAATGTTCATAAATTACTATGAGCTTACGATATGAAGGGTGGATCATGTTTGTTTCTGAAGCTAAAGATGCTAATTGCTTATGCGCAATCCATAAAAGTTTATATTTATTCTTCGTAATCACAAAATTCAGTAAAGGCTTATTAAAAACAGGTATGAAGCGAGAATTGTAATGTCGGCTTCCAGTCTAATCGGATGCAGCTGGATACCAGTATTTTACATGGAGCGACTGCCTATCTGACCTCCACAACCCAGTAACTGAGCAATACGATACCCCTTGGTAAGACTGGCTGGCAGATTTTCGGGCTTCTGACGACCAAAAAACATATAACATTGCAAATTACTCGAAAATGTTTGACACTTACACAGGGCTCAGAGGGGGTCAATTGGTTGCAATTGTTGCAACTGAAGTCACCTACATCCTCTTAACGGATTGCCGTCATATTACCAATAACCCTGTGTACAGGTTGGAATTTTTGGATCTCATCTGGAGGGAAAGGAGTCTAAATACTGGAGATTTTAGATTTTACTCAAAAGAAACATTCCTTTGTTTTTAAAAAGAAACATACCTGCATTCCATGTTCTTCGGTTGTAAGTCGGGAATCGAACTGGCTAAAATCCGAACTATGCGCGCTTTCGCTTGTGATCAAACACAAATGTTTGCGCGTAAAATACGTGCGTATCGTGCCAAAAAACCGTCGAATTTGTTATTGTCCTTATACAGATGATAAGTATCTAGATTATAATAAGAATGTGTGTCAAACATAAAAGTTTATCCAGCGTTGGCTTTTAGTCTAAAGTGCGTAGACACTATATAAAATTCGATAAGGACATAAGATACGGAATACTACTAGAATATTAATAAGGACAGGACTAGGTTTATTTCTGAAAATATAAATAAATAGAACAAAGAGCAATCTACTTTTAAAGCTGAATTAAGTATTTCTCAGGATAGCAGGCAAAATAACTGAGCATAATAATCATATTTTAAGACAAGCTATTTCATCAACAAGACTTTATTTAAACAAATAATCGAGTACAAAAACAAATTAACCCACCAGCAACCAATAAAATCTACAATGAAAAATTCTTCAGGATTATTTTGGCCCACTTTGCATAAAACCAAACGCTTACATTATAAGCTTCTTTAATGCTCCTTAATATTTATGAACCAATTTCTTCTGACTAATGGTGTGTTGTTTTGTGGATAATATTTAATATATTGCTTAAATTAACAGTCAGGAATACGAAATTAAAGGTATCTTGGAACACGTACCTGAGTTATTGCCCACCTAAAATTATCCCAGCTTCGTAAATTATTTGCACGTGGAAGAAGAATTTTCGCGATTCTCGGTGATATTTGAATATGAAAGTTACAAGTTACAATTGAAAGTTGAAAGTTACAATTTTATAATAAAATACCCTCATATATAAAAAAGTTAAATTCATTCAATGCATTCAAAGCTCAATTAGCCACGTATTTAATAACAAATCACACCTTTGCTACAAGCTGAATGCATTGGATGAGTTTGATCATTTCTACCTACCTACTGCAATGACGTCTGTGACGAGCTTTTCATATTATTAATTTTATAAGCATTGTTCTCATGTAAGTGACTTTGTGTCTTTTTTGAGAATAAATATCTTTAAACCTAAACCTGAAAGTATGACGGGATAAAGAAAAAATGTTTCCCAAAACGTTCGCTGTGTTATTTTGACATCAGGGGCTCTCGATCTTATGAAATTTTTGGCGAAATGTAGCTCAACTGCCACCTAACTCTAACCCGTGGGAGAACTTAAAAACATTGTATGTTACGTAACTGGTTTTGGGAACTAACAATTTAACTCTTGAGATTACACGAAACCTACACAAATTATAAAGAAGACCCACATAAAGTTGAACAAGACTGCCTGGAAATGGTCCCTAGTTTTTGGTTACAAAAACATTAACTTGGAGAAATGGACCGCGTGTTAGCACTTGCTTAGATCTTCTGGCATACGTCCACCTGACATTACCTTTTCTAACACCTCTAAAAATGTCACGTAACTTCACCCATTTCTATATTTTAGTGTCGTCTAAAGACTGACGCACATCTAAGCTACTCGTACTGCAACGTAAAATCTTCTTACACCACTTTCGTATAATATTTTGTGTGAACTCTGTAGAGTACAGGCGCACCGCGCTTATTTGAATAAATGCCTTGTGGCCCGATCTATCTGTAATCTGTGCGTGCCTATAGTATGCACTTTTTCAATAACGCAACGAAAAATCTACTCCCATTCTACCTATCTCGAAAAGTTTTGCATAAACACTCAAGATACATAAAACTTAGGCCCAAGAGACGTCTTCAGGTACCTACGTAACACGGATTTCAATCCTAATCAGCAGCCGAACTTAGTTTAATCCTTCATCCAAGTTTTCTGACAAGGGACATCCGAAGCAATTTCCAATAAGGACTTGCTTGAGCTTAAGGACGAGACTCGTGTCAAATCTTTTTTGTTTCTGTTCAGTCATGTGTAAGCTGTGAGGATTCTTTCTTTACATTTAACGTTATTTCTAGTGTAACGTCGGATTTTATCCGTTGGGATTGATGGGGAAATATAGGATTTATCTCTTTTGAATTACACGAATCTGAGAGGCACAGAAGCTGTTACAACTTTTACTCAAGTAATAATGTAATGTTCGTGTACGAATAACATTCAATTCGTACGCAAAATAAGCGCAATGACGAGGAGTTGCGGACTCAAACCTCGTATTACCTATATTTCAAATAATTGAATACAAACTGGCTACGGGAGTGATTTTTATCTCCAGGATTTTCATCCCCTAATGATTTAACGCAACTAAAAGAATATCCAATTTATAGGCGCTTGATTACAAATCTTAACATTATACCAAATTAAATTCGAACGACCCTACTTATAAGACGACCTCTTAATACAAACCTTCATTGCGAAATGAAGCCGACGCCAGACGAAAACGTGACAGTACATAACCGACATTCCGCCAAGTTATGTTCAACATAACCAACACAAATGTGGGTTATGAATCCTGCTTTTACGACAGTTTTGGTACACTCGTCCTCGTGGTTTCAGCCAATAAATAACATCTGGTGCGCGCGAAACTTTGCAAATGCCGAACCGAAAACAATTTTATGTCGGTGCGGGGTGGATATTGATTATCGCTCTGTGTGTGCGTTTTTTACTGACCTACTTATTTGTTGGAAAAGGTATTTTCGTTTATAGATTTATTGACCTTCTAAAGATGAGGTTGCGGCTCAGTTCTTTAGTAAAGACAAAAATGATCACACTTCACTACATAGTATAAAGCAAAGTCGCTTCCCGCATCCTAATTTCTGTAGGTATGCTTAGATCTCTAAAACTACACAACGGATTTTGATGCAGTTTTTTAATAGATAGAGTGAAGAAGAGGAAGTTTTATAAGTATAATAACATGCAATTTCCGTCATCCACGCGAGTGAAGCCGCAGGCAGAAGCTAGTATATTATAAAAGCGAAGGTTTGTGACTGAATTTGTATAGACGCCAGCACATCAAGCTATCCCTAACTGTCAAATTTTCTCAATTAAAAATGAACCTTATGTCTGTGCAATAAAGTTGAAATACTGTCAAAGAAATTTGACAGATTGTGGTAACTTGATGTGCTGGCCTCTGTACGTTTGTCCGTCCTTCACGCTGAAACGGTTGAACGGATTTGTATGAAATTCGGCACAAGATAGTTTATGACCTGGATTAACACAAAGGATGCTTTTTATCCTCGTAGTAGCTTGCCTTTGGATAATTTCTGACATCCAAGCTGGCGAAGCAGCTAGTTGCATGTAAATCTTGATTCAAACTTAGATTCAACACTTTCCAATAGCACTTTGCCCGACGGGGAACTCGAACCCAAGACCTCAAACTCTAAGCGGGATTGTCCGAAAGGGTTACCGCTACCCCGGAACATAAAGGGCTACGGAAGGAACATGGATGGGGTTTAGTCAGTAAGAGTCTGACACTTCCTTCCGCTCCACCCAGAGCGGGAGCAGTCATTGGATGATTTCCCAGCCTTAGAAAAAAAAAAAGACTTCAATCTCAGCAGTGCTTGCGACTAAACCAATGAGGCAGTTGTATTTAATGAATGTTCATTAAAGACCAAAGTTCCTCTGGGAAATTCAGTTTTAAAGATAAACTATTAGGTTGCTTCCAAATTGTTAGAGCAAATATTCTAGTCTTTTAAAATATTGTACCTACTTTTATAAAAGTACGCGCATAGTTTGCCATCTGTTAGTTCTTTATAAAATGTTATGAATATTTAATGCAAAAAAATGTTGATCCTATAGTCTAGACGAAAATTAATATAGGTTAAAAATGATAATTTTCTAAGTTGCAGAGAAATTTTCGTCTTTTCTTTGGTTATTCTTTTTTGAACTTCAATAGCTTGAGGGCAGAATATTTACATATAAATATACACCTGCCCGACTTTACAGAATTTCACAAGGAGATCAATAGTATAAGTAAGTGGGTAATACTTTCAATTAACTAGACCCCGACCCTTGCTCGAGCCAGCCCGCGTGTAGTCTTAAATACCCCCGATCCAGCTGTCCCTTGTTGTCCCCCCCCAGCGACGCCCTAAGCCGAGGTCCGTACCCCACAGGGGGTGCCCTTAGCGTGTAGTCGCTTAGTTTGTAAGTTATTTTTAGTTTTATTAAGCCCTGGCTGGAGGCTACAATTCTTTTGTGGCATCTACAGCCAAGCCCGGTTAAGCAGTGGACAACCCTATGGCTGAACTGCGAGACGCCATTTCAAAAAAAAAATAATTAGATCAAAATCTGTTTCAATAAAAGAAATAAAAACAATCTCAATTGACTTGTGTATGATATGATAATTTATGCGCTACTACGAAAAATACTTTCTTTTTATTTTTCATCATAAAAATTTAGCCTACTTACGTTTCTGATCACATCATAGGTCTAGTGGTCGCAAGTACTACTGCTGAGCATAAGGTCCTGGGTTTGTTTCTCGGCTCGTGCAAAGTGTTATTGAGTTTTTCCATCTGGAATTTCTCAGTAGCAACCCGTGCCCGTCTAAGGGTACCTTTCCACACGAGATATGCTATGCTATGTCGCTTTGGATGCGTTAGATATCCACCAATCATATCATTGGTCTCTATTGCATAGAACTTGTGCAAACGGGTTCTGCTAAGCTATGTGTTTTATATGGATGAATGAATGATGTGGATGCATGCTCTGGATGCGTGGTATGGATGGTCGTGAGTGTTGTAGCTATGTGCAGAGCAGAGTAAGTACCTACAGTATGCGCGCGTTTGTAATCGAAAGACTGTTAGAAAGATAAGGCAGATGACAGACGTAGAAACCGCGCGCTTGGTCTACTTTAGTTACTTCCACAGCATTATGTCGTATGGCATTTTACTGTGGGGTCGGGCTGCTGACATTGATTCCATTTTATTCTGCAAAAGCGAGCTATCAGAGCTATTTACAATTTACGTCGCCGCGAATCGCTTAGGGAACTATTTAAAAGTATTAATATTATGACGGTACCATGCCAATTCATTTATGAAAACATTATGTATGTAAGAAAAAATCGACATCTTTTTAACAAAATAAGTGATAGGCATAACTTTAATACTAGAAATAAAGATAAATAGATCAACCCTTTTTTAGGTTATTTAAAGTACATACATCTTTTATGGGGTTCTGTGTTATAAATGTTACAACAAAATACCTTGTGACATTCTGCAATTAAATGAAAGAAAATTTAAAACTCACATTAAAAATACACTTTGTAAACAAGCATATTACAAATTAGAGGATTATATAAAGGATAAGGATGCTTGGAAACATGCTGGTCCTGCTCCACAGGGCAATCTAGTGTCTAGACAAAATCAAACTGGTTGCTAAGTAAATTAGGTAATAATTTATTATTTATAAAATACTATTTTAACATGTTGAAATAACTTCTCACACATTGATTGATTTATTATTATTAACTTTTAGAATGTTTGTAAATATGTGAGCACCATGTACTTTTGAAATACTTAATTAAGTTTACCCACCATTACTATATGTGTTTTTCTTTTCACCTTTTGTGGTGTAGTGTTTTTATTCTGGGTGCATCGTCTTCACATATAATGTTATAATTCATGTATACAAAACATTGTAAAACATTTTAAAAGAGTAACGGTGGAGTTTCTTGCCCATTCTTCTCCACACGAAACTACCTTTTGGAAGGGGCGACTAGAATCAATTCTATTTCTTGTTCATTTTGACGTTCAAAAGTGCCTTACTTGTGCCTATTTGAAATAAATGATTTGACTTTGACTACCTCGCGACGCGGCGGCGCATCTTCATAGCGCATCTTCATAGCGCATCTTACTAGCCCGCTACATAGCTTAGCATCAGTGGAAACGGTCACATAGTTTTGTAGCTTAGCTTTCACATCCTCGCAGCATAGCTGCATAGCACATCTCTGGTGGAGAGGCACCCTAATGCATGTGACTTAAACAAAATCAGTCTGCCTAGCCCTTTCCCAACTATATTGCAGTTGAATACCAGTATTTTACATGGAGCGACTGCCAATCTGACCTCCGCAATCCAGTCAGTAACTTGGTAATACGATTCTCCTTGGTAAGACTGGCTGTCAGACTTTCGGGCTTCTGACTACCCGTAACAACTGTCAAAAATCCACGAATGACAGCCGGGCCCAACGGCTTATCGTGCTTTCTGAGGCACGGAGGAATCTGGATATCTAAAGATGGTCACCCATCCACAGACCAACCCCGGCAAGCGTAGCTGACTTAAGCAGAACGGGAAAAATGTTGGTGTGCTAATTGGTACACATTAGCTTAATCTTTCCGGGCAAACAAGCGTGATGTTATGTAACATTTCTGTCTACACTGAAACTAAAACCAAAGCCTCGTGTATAACACAAGCTAAACAAAACTGCTTGGTAATGTAAGAAATTCTTTACAACAAAATTGTTTTTAGTATAATAATAAATTATTATGGCCGCAAAACGCTATTTGGGCTTTAATATAACTTTATTAAACCCTAAACGCCTCGAGGTTTTTGCCTTGTAGGCACCTGTCTGTATACGTGTTTTATATTCTTAATGAATGTTGATATTTTTTTGGAAAGTGGGTTTTTGAGCTTCTTTTTTGTTAGTTGAGGGTTATAATTCAGTGTCTCAAAAACCTCTGCGAGGATCGTCCAGAGAACACGGTGCAAACCTGACCCGCTTGGGCGGAGCACCACCGTGTCCTCGTAGAGGCGATCGGCGGCGGCGAGCTCTCGCGCCCGGCCCTGGTGCAAGCCATGGTCCGGGGCGAGAGGGAGTGGGAGGCAGAGAATCTGTCCATTGAGATTTCCTCTGATCCAAGACAGGAGTGCTATGCTGTACAAATCTCACAGTAAAAATTAATATGTCTTTAAGTCAACGTTGTAATCATAATTACAAAACGAAGATTTATGGGTTAAACTGAATTACGTTAATTACTCGTAATATTGATAAATGTATCAACTAATAATGTAGTGAATTTATGATCTGCAGCGTATAAGATAGGTACAGACGCCAGCACATCAAGCTATCCCTAACTGTCAATTTTTCTCAATTAAAAATGAACCTTATGTCTTTGCAATAGAGTTGAAATACTATCAAAGAAATTTGACAGATTGTGGTAACTTGATGTGCTGGCCTCTGTAGTTAAGAATTGATACTAATTACTTTCATCATTAGGGCGGTCATCTGATGTATTCTGTAAAGATCTCACCGTGAAAACGTGTGTGAATGAGTTTAATGTGAGTTGTCAATAGTGTCAATGCCTTAGCATTAGGTGGAACGACAGCTCACTTCACGCTCACTTCATTTAAGAGAGGTGAGATTTTTACAGAATCGACCGACAGTTCGGCTCTTGTTCTTGTTCCACCACTGTATAATTATGGTATATCTGGTACGATTTTAAACATTCTTGATGTCCAAGGGGCGTCCAATACCGTGTACTACGTCTGCCGACTAGTATCTGGCCTCTGACCAAATTTCGGGACGGACGAGATTCGTCAGAAAAACACTTAAAACACCGCTCTTCTTGGTAAATTTCTATGTTCAAAACATACAGAACGCCACTCTTCTTCTGCCCATTTCTAGCGGTCGAGCCGGTCTACCACCAAGATCTGGTGGACACTGCCGAAGGTTTTCGCAGGATGAAACTGTTTGCCAATAATTGGCACAGAATAAGAAAGAGTTGGAGTCTGCGGAGCCATGGGTTGTAGTCGGTGGCTGTAAACTTGGTGATAGGACGGCTCGAGCGCGAAGAACGTGTTGTGACGTTGAGGCCCCAGAGCGGGGAGTCCGTTTTTGATGGAAAGGCTGAAAGGAAATAGACGGGATAAGGTCCGTATGCCGTAAGGCGGGTAGGACCGAGGGGGACGGAAAGGGAGATGTCCATTTCTATGTTCACGAGCCCTTCGTAAACGGGCAATAGATGGTAATTCATAAACTATTCCCTTTTCAAATGACGAAATTTACTAAAAACTATCTAGGAGTTACAAAAAATATAAATAAATAAAATCAGATTTTTAGTGACTAGCAAAATTGTGCTCGATCCATTAACACTTTTGATATACGATAAATTCTTAAACATAGCCATTACTAAAAAGTAACCTTTCTGCTACAGTACAAACTATTAAGAAGCTTATCTTACTAACCGGATCATAGTTTCTTGAAAATGTTAGCGTACTTCACGAGCCGTTATATCACGGGAAAATCGGCATGCAAAACTGAACTTTAAGTCACTTGTGTTACGATTGAAAATTGATTATTGCAAGGTAAAGCCGTCTTCGCCTCGGAATATTTACGTGGACGAAACATCGGTGAGGGGTTAAATTAGGGTGGATATAGGTCAAGGCAGGGCTTAGGCTGGGAAAGTTGAATAACGTTTGAGTATAAAGGTTAAATTTGTTACCGTGCTCCCACTATCGGAAATCTAATTGTGTGGAATTCCGTATTAGGTAGAATCGAAAGGTTTTTTCTTAGAGGGATTTACGAGTACATGATTGTGGAAGTAACTCGTGTGTATTAAGATTGATGTATGAACCAAGGGCAGGTTAGTTCAATTTAGTTCCTAAGTAGTTTTTGGAGCCTTTGGCTATAAAAACTGCTCGTAGCCAAGGTTAAGCTACGGTTGGGAATCGGGTCGTAGATGGGTGATGCATTACATAACGAGACCCCTTGGGACGTCGGAAAGCATGACACGTCGTTGTTCTCGACTGACATTAATAAATCTTTGACAGTTGTTATTGGTAGTCAAAAATTCAAATTTTGACAATCAGAAACTGGGTTAAGATAGGCAGCTGATTCATGTACAATACTGGTATCTAGACTGGAAACCGAACCCAAGATAGTTGGGAAAAGACTAGGCCAATTCGGTAGTTATTGTTGTGTATTGTGGTATTTTAAAGAACTCCAAGCGATAGCCGAATGAGTTCGAAATAAAATTGCATACCATAGATAGTTCTCTCTTCTCGTGTGGTTAGTGTTTATTAACCAGGTGTCAGAGTTTTTATGCTGCCCATGGGCCTCTGACTCACATGCTGTTGAGAATTATCTCTCAGACATGCTGGTTTCCTCACAATGTTTCCCTTTGTCGACTTTTAAGCAAGTGATAATTATACAATACGCACATGAATCCGGAAAATCAGAGGCGCGTGTCATGGGTTCGAACTCGAGACCTATGACTTGGCAGTCCGACGGTCACACCAATAGACAATCACTTGCTTATAGATAGTTTAGAATAATAATATCGAGCAGTTTTTAAAAATGATGTCAAGACTGGAGAATTATAAAGAAAGGTGATAAATTTAAATTTAGGTATTGTTTTAGTGAAGGTTTATGAAAAGTTAGAATTAATCAAAACAAACTGAAATGCGTAGCACCGTAGTTAGTAAAACCTACAACGAAGCCAAAATTGTAGCCTACGAATTTAATAATAATATAATAATAATAATATGTCCAAACATTTCACACAGCGCCATATCATCCCAAGCTAAGCAACCTAATGCTTGTATTATGGTAACGAGATGGCTAATATACTACTTATATACATTTTTTTTTGTAAATACATACATATTATAGATAGAAAAACACCCAGACTCGTAACAAATACTTGCAGGTCGTACAAATATTTGTTCCGTGCGGGAATCGAACCCGCGACATAGTGCGCAGCAGTCAATCGCTCAACCACTGCGCCAACCGTGTCGTCATTTAAGTACCTACCTAAGTTTTAACCGTATTAACATTTAAGTTTTATGCGAATAAGTATGTATGTAAGTACAGACGCCAGCACATCAAGCTATCCCAAACTGTGAAATATTCCCAATTGAACATGAACCTTATTCTTTTGTACTAAACTTGAAAATCTATCAAAGAAATTTGACAGATTGGATTAACTTGATGTGCTGGCCTCTGTACCTTGCTCATTTAATATTTTACAACTTACGAGAGAAAATAAGTTTATGCCTGACTATCAACTCGACCTTTTTTTATTATTCACCAAGTTTTTAAAACTCTCATTAAGCTTAAGCAGAAAGTAGGTTACGAGTAGAAATAAGTTTTTCTGAAGATAATTAGTTATGAGGCGGTTTTTTCTTCATTTTTCATACCCTAACTAAAATAATTTTACGCAGAGAGTTAAATTTTACTTCTGAATACGTATTATACGAGCGCGCGGGCAAATTTGCAGGCGATAGCTAGTTCAACTATAAAAAAAAACTCAACGGGCTAGGAGCGACTTTGTTTTGTATGTACAGAGGCCAGCACATCAAGTTACCACAATCTGTCAAATTTCTTTGATAGTATTTCAACTTTATTGCAAAGACATAAGGTTCATTTTTAATTGAGAAAATTTGACAGTTAGGGATAGCTTGATGTGCTGGCGTCTGTACCTACATGATCCAACTTACGAGTTGCAGGCCGTGGGATCTGGAGGCGATAGTCCTCGCGCGCCTGTTCGAGTGGCGCGCGGAGGTACTAAGCCGGGGGAAACTCTGTTTCCGCAGCAAATTGCGGCGGAGCGGACGGACCTCCGGCGCGATCTTTTGGCGGCCTGGAAGCAGCGACTGTCGCAACCCAGCGCAGGGCACGCCACGATAGTGGCGGTAAGGCCCCTCTTTGAGGAGTGGCTAGAGAGGCGTCACGGCGCCCTCACCTACCGCCTGACGCAGGTCCTCACTGGACATGGATGTTTCGGGAGGTTCCTGCACATCATCAGGCGGGAGGAAACGCCCGGGTGTCACCACTGCGAGGATCGCCCAGAGGACACGGTAGAGCACACGGTGCAAACCTGCCCCGCATGGGCGGAGCACCGCCGTGTCCTCGTAGAGGCGATCGGTGGCGGCGACCTCTCGCGCCCGGCCCTGGTGCAAGCCATGGTCCGGGGCGAGAGGGAGTGGGAGGCAGTCACCTCCTTCTGTGAAAAAGTTATGCTCGCGAAGGAGGTGGCGGGATGGGAGAGAGAAAGGTCCTCCCGTCCCAGCCGCCGCAGGAGACGCCCCGGGCGTCGGGAGCCACGTGACGACTCCCGGCCACCGTAGGCGCGGGCCTGCGGACGGTGAGTAATGGGTGACTCACCGTCCGATCAGCACTAGACCCGTGCCGTACGGCGCGTAAATGTTCCACGCGCGCCTCAAAGAGATGTCAGCATATGAAGGGGCCCCTCAGGGCCAAGCCTGCCGGGTAAGCGGGATTGTCCGAAAGGGTTACCGCTACCCCGGAACATAAAGGGCTACGGAAGGAACATGGATGGGTTTTAGTCATTAAGAGTCTGACATTCCCTTCCGCTCCAGCTCTCCCAGAGCGGGAGCAGTCACTGGATGATTTCCCAGCCTTAAAAAAAAAAAAAAAAGGGATAGCTTGATGTGCTGGCGTCTGTACAGTTCAGTCGGCCCATTCTGTAAAAAATTCAGCGTGAAAACGTAATTGAAGTGAGTTGTGGTTCACGTTATGCTAGGGATTGACACTATTGACAGCTCACTTTAAACTCACTTCACCACGTTTACGAGCTTATTCCATAATAGCACTACAGGTACAGTCACGAGCACCAATATGTATACACTGAGCAACTTTAAAAAGTGATTTTCTCCTTCAGCTTTTGTTGTTATTATATGATGTTACGGGCATAGTATTTGGTAACCCATACGAATATGAAAAAGGTTCTATTATCACTAAGTTATCGTTACTCCACGAGAAAAACGCTTTTGAATGTTTTTAAGTGTATACATATTAGTGCTCGTGACTGTACGTAAACAGTGAGTTAAGCACAGGTTGCAGGCGCAACTATGTTGGGGTCGGCTTCCAGTCTAACGGCAAGCGGTACATGGAACGACTGCCAATCTGACCTCCATAACCCAGTACATGGGTAATACGATACCCCTTGCTGTCAGACTTTCGGGCTTCTGACGATCCGTAACGACGTAGCCGGGACCAACGGCTTAACGTGCTTTCCGAGGCATGGAGGTGTCTCGGTATGTAAAGATGGTCATCAACCCATGGATCAACCCCGGCAAGCGTAGCTTAACCTGTTAGATCGATCTGTGCGGCTGATATTACTTAGTCACAGCTCTCGACCATTTATAGGTAAAGTCCATATCCGTATTTGTAGGTAGATCGTGTAGTCATCAGGTATAAGAACATACTCTGGACTACCACAGGCCAACCTGTAAAACTGTTGGCCAAACCTGAGGGTCGAACCCAGAACCCCACTCTTAGCATACGCGCTTACGAGCACTGGATCAAAGACGCAGTTTTTGTTCTATTTATGATGCCAAATAAGAAAAATTGTGCCCTTGTAACAACTTGCTTATATAACGGTAAAGTAACCCATCATTTTGTTGAAATGGGACATCAAAAGATGCTGACAAAGATTGTCTGAAACTCTCAGTTATGCCAGTATGGGAACTTTGCCCTAAGGAATTGCTTCCCGAGTTTGCCGACCCATATAGATAAAGTTAGTCGTGGTACTGCGATTCATAAAGACGGCTTACTAAATAAAGCTTCATACATTGAGATGTAGGGCTGCAAACGTATACGAAGAGAGCATTATAAATGCGAATAAACGTAGAAGAATGATCTACAGTAAGGGATAATCATTAAGGTACGTACGTTATTTTTGTCGATAATTTTTTGGGGGAAATATTTTAAGAAAAATCACGCTTAGTATTTGTAACCTCTGATTTTTTTCACGTAGGCGATTAAAACTGAAAAAAATGTGTAGTTTGAAAATAAAAACACATAGTAAATATTTTTAAATTACTGATGTGAAGGAAAACATCGTGAGGACACTGGCATGTCTGAGAGATATTTCTCGACGGCATGTGAAGTTAAGTCAGAGGCCCATGGGCAGCATAAAACTTTGACACCAGGTTAGTCACTAACCACACGAAAAGAAGAGAAGAATTACTGATATTCACAACCTAATTAACATCAAGTTTCTTTCAAGATAAATCTTCAGTATTAGAGCACACAGCTTCCAGTCAACGCTGACGCTTAACTAACTTATGACATAATCTTTAACCCGGCGTTTACCGGGTTACGACCGAGGGGAATAAGTTTATTTTGATTCAATTTCCAGCAGTCCCTGCAGTGAGAGGAGTGTCACAGCAATTTTCAGAATGCATTCCGTTGCAGACCTTTTTAATAATGTACTGCATAGTGCAGCGTAGCAAATCATGAGGGTTCCCAGATATTTGTAAGAATGTTAGCCCCGGGCCCGTTATAATAGGGGTTAAAGCATGAAATTGCCGATTTGTACTGAAAAATTGAAATTAGTTTTTTTTTTAATTTAACATATTTATTTAATCGAAATAATTACCATTATTATGTATACATTGCTGCCATCTAGAAGGTCATTTATGCCTTTGCGATAGAACTCTCGTGATTGAGATTCGGCAAACTGTGTGAAAGCATTTTGTACTGCCTCCTGAGAAGAAAACTTTTTATCACGTAGAAAATTGTCCAAATCACGAAAAAAATGGTAGTCCGTTGGAGCAAGGTCTGGCGCATACGGAGGGTGACGAATGATTTCTAATTGCAGTTCCTGTAGAGTTAAAACGGTTTCTCGTGCTGTATGAGGTCTCGCGTTATCATGGAGCAATCTGCATCTCAATATTAGCATTTTTATTGCCTCGTCGAGCCAGTACCAGCCCTAAAGCGAAGTTTCGTTATAACAGTTAACACTGAACAAAAGTAGAGCAGATGAAAGTTTTCTTGATGTGAACGTTCGCTACAATTGTCCCATTCAAATCTTGAAGATCTTTCCTTTATTGATTTCTGTATGGAGTTTTATGATTACGTTTTGGACGGAGATTTTGATTGTAATTAATATGGGAGCTGATACTGTTGTTGGTAGGTTTGTTGTTTTAGAAAAGATGAAGATACCTACTTTGATATTGCTCTGTCTTCTTGTTCAATAAGCTTTTGAGACCTTTGTCGTTGTTTTAAGATTTTGGCAGTGGTTTTTTTTTAATACTATAGGCTCGCGCTTGACCACTATCTTACCTGATGGTAATCGATGATGTGGTCGATGGTGAAGCACGCTTCCCTAGAAGAAACCTATTCTCTCTTGACTAAAAGACCCTGGTTGTAATGATTTGGAGTCGTTCGGTTCTCATAAATTCAACCAGTTTAAATTGTATAAATACCTCCTTATTTATATAATTATGTTTTAGGTTTTAGCACAGCCCTCATAAAAGTACGGGAGCGGGGTTTGATTTGATACGCTGTTCTTTCCTCAATCTACTCCAGCAGTCATGGATTTGCAATAATCTACATGGTTTTCACGTGATCTAACCCAATTCTGTCTGAACTTTAAAATTAAATTAAATTGATTTCCAATTCTAATTTTAAATTTAACATAGTTTTAAGTCGCTGCATACTAACAACATTATGGACCATATTATGTCCGAAATAAAATCATTTTATTTTATTTATTTTATTTTATTTTATTTTAAAAGAGATTGTGACATCTGAGTTTGTTTCCACCTTTCTTCTTGGATTTGTAAGATAAGAAACGCCGACTTCATCTCGATTATTAAAAAAAATTCCTATTAATGAAATAAAAAAAAACATTTTATTTTATGGTGACAAAACACTTTTCTTTTTTAGGAAAACACATTAATTTACTTTACTAAATAACGTTTAAGTGACGTCACTCGCCACTATGTGGCTGCCACCGATCTTTTAAAACAAGAGTGCTGTCAACACTCCGATACGAGTCGTTTAGTGACGTCACTAACGTTGATGAATGTAAAATCGGTCCAGTGAACATCGCTACTAATGATTATAATCTATGCTCTTAGATCGTCCTATATCCCGCAGCTTCCAATCAGAGCAAGTATTGCGATTTGCAATACCTAAAGCAACTTGCAAATCACAGGCGTATGAAAATAATTGGATGATTATTGAAAATAGAAATAATTATCGACACTTCAGAAAATTATTTTATGAAACGACTGGTACTTACATATTGAAGGTTAATATTCATTTTGATTTCTTTTATCTCGATCTTCTGAACGCTAAATCAATGTATCTTATTTATTTCGTTCCAAGATTTTTACGCGTAGAGTACGGTTGAAAATCTGAAGCCTGAATATGAAATGAAATACACACAAAGAATTTATTATTACCACAGCGATTAAAGACCCATGTCATTAACATCGAATTCGTAAATCACACATTGAACCGTGTTTTCTTTATTCAGAAAAGGCGCGGTCAACTATGTATGTATAAAATAGACATATGTATCAACTGCAACGTGAAATGAAGAAGAGGAGCTTGTGGCTAAGTTCTAACAGCCACACAGGTCCATCAGGTTAAGCTACGCTTGCCGAGGTTGGCCGTGGATGGGTTCGTGAACGTGCCTCGGAAAGCACGTTAAGCCGTAGGTCCCGGCTGTCATTTGTGCATCTTTGACAGTCGTTACGGGTCGTCAGAAGTCCGAAAATCTGGCAGCCAGTCCTACCAAGGGGTATCGTATTGCCCAGTTACTGGATTGTGGAGGTCTGATAGGCAGTCGCTCCTTGTAAAATACTGGTATTCAGCTGCATCCGGTTAGACTAGAAGCCGACCCCAACTTAGTTAAGGGCTAGGCAGATGATGAACTGCAAGGTGAAATTAAATTGTTTATTCTGTAAGTAGGTTATCGGAATAACTTTTACACGTCATATTAAAAATGGAGGACGAGTCGGCGTTTCCTATCTGACTACTCAGAAAAGAAATGCCGAAACAAACTCAGAGGTCAGTCTCTTTTAAAGTCGAGGCAAAGTCTTGGTCACATCGTGTGAGGATCATGTTGATCCATGTCTGGAATGGTCTTTTGAAGGAAGAACGGCACATGTTTAAGTGGCCCTATCCAGTCAGTGTAAGCATTTGTGAGTAATCGTGTAGCTCAACTCAGGACAAATATAAGTTGCATTCTTATAAAATTGTAAGTGTTCTTTGTACCAGACTCTAAAAAACAATTTCCCTTAGGTACAGAGGCCAGCACATCAAGTTACCACAATCTGTCAAATTTCTTTGATTTTCAACTTTATTGCAAAGACATAAGGTTCATTTTTAATTGAGAAAATTTGTCAGTTAGGGATAGCTTGATGTGCTGGCGTCTGTACTAAGGATAAGGATTTTCTAGTTCGGGAAGTTTTACCTATCCTATTCTAGTTCCTATGTAATTTATGCACCAAGTTACCTTTTTTATTAAAGCTAAATTTTTTGTGACCCAAATTGTTTCCACGATTGAATTCTATCCATTTAATTTTATTTACCAGGTTAGTCACTAACCATACGAAGAAGAAGAAGAATTTTATCTAAATTGATATTTCATTCCCTTTTGATGCAATAGTAATACTACTTGACAACTTTTAAATTAAAAACTCAGTCAAAAAGAATCACAACACTATCTGCAAGATGCAAAACAAACTCCATTGCTCTATTTCTGCAATACCGGCATTGAAGAGATTGATGGTAGCGCGCAATGGAATGTAAAGCAAAATTAAAGGCATCGTTTTTCAATGTCGTCTTAGTCATTCTTTTACGTCACAGAAGTTTCTCGAGCATGTCTTTTAAGTAATAAAAACAAGTCTTAAAGTAAATATGATAGATATATTATAAACCTTGAAAGGATTCCAGGCTAAAGATGAAAAATATCCAATACCCAAGTAATCCTACCCTTCAGGCCTGGAATCAATCGGTGCTATTTAGATTCTAGGTCAAGATTTCCGATTATCTTTGGACAATTGATGGCGTATGATTCGTTGTGATTTTAGAAGATTTAGGAGCACATTTTATGTTACAATAGTAAGATTTTTATGTAGGGCGCAATTTAGTGTTGTATATGCTTATTTTTTATATAAGAATAGATTATTTTATTGTGAGACATTTATTGTAGAAAATATCACGAATAAGTGCCATTTCCACCAATGAAACTAAACGCGTTCAGCTCATCTGAGCTACGATCAAGAGCTATCAGTCTCAATATTCCCCAACAATGCTGACAATGACAGCCCTTGAACGGGGTTTTGATGTGCTGATCACGTTCAGTTTCATTGGTCAAATCAGCACTACGAAGCAGAATAAGAGTCACTTTCACGCTACCTTGAACTACACAATCAGTAACATGTTGATACTTTGTCCACTATCCTAAGTAAACACTGCCCAAAGTAATCAACACGCAACACACATTCAAAGTTCACTCACTCCCACACAAGAACGTAAAACATCTACTTATAACTTCCTCCGAATACATTTGGTATTCCGTAGCTACGCACAAAAACATCGTTCCACGTTACTCTACGAGTCTACGCTATCCTTTACTTAGGCCACGCATCTGCCAAGAACCAAGTTCCCGTGTGCCAAATTTGGGACAAGGATCAAAGGACCAAGTTATTCCCAATGTACGAAATCGTCTGTACTTGAGAGTTGGCGGAGAAATTGGGACGAATTCATCACAATTGCGGCTGGAGTACGACCCATTTCAGATGCCCGAGAGAATTTTTAAGAACAAGAATTTCTAGCCGTTTTCGGTCTGCAGACTCTAAATTTATTTGCAGGATAAAAAATAATGGCTGCTCTTACTTTTGGTAAAAGGGGCGAATTGTTGAGTTATTTTGTTGAATGTTGGGTAGGTTATTGTCGATTGAGGTGTGCTAAAAATAGGCTCAATATCAAGTTTCATTATTAGGAATTTTAAAGTGAAAGTATACTGTTCAGTATATCCACGTAAAATTTTTTGTTCATCATTATTTTTTCAGTAAATGTCACTAATTTAAGATGAGTTCGGCCTTTGACAACTTTGTTGAATACATCAGTCGGTATACGGTCCGAACTTAGAATTATTTTACGGTTTTTTGTTTAAAATTATGTCACGCGGGTCGTCACTGCCTTCACGGTTTGTTAGTTAGTTAGTTAGACAGACAGACACAAGTGACGCACGGAATCCCAAAGTACAAGAAGGTATGTAGCACGTTACAAAAAGAGTTTAAATAGCCTACTTATTGTGAGAAGGTACGAATATTTTACCCATTGTGCAGTAAGTTATGCCTTATCTGTGTCGTTTCAGACATTTTGGTAGACGCGGCCGCACCCCAGGGTGTGTTCGACATAACTTTTAATAGACATTCTGCGAAAATATTACGTCAAGTCTTGCAAAATATTTTTCATTTTTTCTCTTTATTGTTTTTATCAAAGTAATTATTATGTGTAAAAATTTCCGAGAACTCCGTAGAAAAAGGACCAGTTTGCAGTTTTTTCTTCGAGCTATGGGTAAACAAGATCCCAAGACGGATTCTTCAGTGAATTTTCTTTTAGAAAAAAGTTGGTAAGACTGCAGTTACGTTCTGGGAAATAAATAACAATGATTTACTAAGTGAAGGAAAAGAAAATTTAAGGTGTACCTTGTTATGAAGTTTGTAGTCAACAGTGTTAAAAAGTTTAAATTTTAAACCGGATTAAGGCTAAATGTAGGTACTATGTTTAAACTCTCACATAATATTTTGAGATTCAAAACACTAATGTTATAATGGCAAAAGTCTATGAATGCTTGTTACTTCTTCACACTGAAACAGCTCAATGGATCGGTGTGAAATAAGACAAAGAGTTAGTTAATACCCTGGATTAAGACATAGGATACTTTTGATCCCGGTAGCAGGTTCCCTTAGGATAATATCAGTCATCAACGTGGGCAGAGCCGCTGGCAGAATCTACGTAGTTTACAAATACGAAAGCGCTCGCTTTTTTTCCTAGTCACACTACTATTGAGATTACTTCAATTGGCATGGTCAAAAGTAAAATATGAAATCACAAAGAAAAAGACTACTCGTCTTAAAAACTTCCATCACCTTACAGAAATTAAATATAATGCGATGATATAATAGTAAAATTGCATTTAATGCTAATACGTAGTCCATTTGATTCTAAAAATCTGTAACGTCACATTGTTATATTTAATAGAAATCACGTACAAATTCCGCGTTTTGACAATTCATTAAAAGTAATGTTATTGACTGCCCTTTCAAATACCCACCTGTGTTTATTTCATGAAATAGTTTCGTTTTTATTTTTATTAATAGGTGAAATATGGCAGCGTGTGTTTGTGGTGTGTGGTGTGGTGGTCAATTGTGTGTGGTATGGTTTGTTTGTGGTGTGGTATAGTGGTGGTGGCGGCGCTATAGGTACATGCCTAACCTTTTGGTGAACACAGACGTGATAATGTATTAAGTTGTTCATTCAATTTAAGCCAATTATGTAAGATTCATAACACTCATTCCCGCACTAAGAAAATATTACGACATTGTTACATTTAAAACGGAACACACTGGCAGAAAAATTTATCTATTTTGTCTAACAATAGGACGTACAGACGCCAGCACATCAAGCTATCCCAATCTGTCAAATTTATTAATTAGATTTTCAACTTTATTTAAAGAGAATAAGGTTCACATTTAATTGGGAATATGTGACAGTTTTGGGTAGCTTTATGTGCTAGCGTCTGTACTAACAAGCAAAAATATGAATGTATGGAATCTCATACATTATGCGATGAATAATCTTAATATTTATGTAGGTTATAAAAGAAAAAACGTAAAGTTTTTTTGTTCAAGAGCATAAATCAACAAACGTTGAGAGTAACGTAATAACATCACACATTTTATCCTATATTTATGGGTTTTGATAATATTAAGTTTTTATTACGTGGTTTATTAAATCCTTTCGAATTATGTGTGTTGTTAGTCGGACTATAAATAATATTCACTTGACTTATCTACTTAAAATCCTTCTGTTAAAGTGAAGGCTACAGTGTAATCCGCGAAATTAAAATTTCCTTACGGTACCTATTTGAAATTTGCAGGTTTGTATTAAGTTAAATATTGATCGAGATATGATACGCGGCCATAGCAAATACGTGTTTACAGAATTGTTGTCATTAAAATCGTCAATACAGCCCTTTATCATCATATAACCCTATTACCCGGAATTACTATTCAATGAAGTCATTTAAGTTGAATTTTTTTTTATTTGCTAAATTCTTCTTCTCGAAACGTTAATGACGCCATAAATGTTGATGAAATGTCAAAATGAAAGGCTTTTGCAATTGATAATGTTACTAGCACTTCCCTGCATTTTTTAAACACTTGACTTTGACTTTGAACAGCTAGCTAGACAAGAATCTGACATTTACAAGACTTATTCTACACCGGTTAGTTTCGAATGTCTATCAGAACAACTCCTTTTAAAACTAAAATGTTAAAGTGTGAATACTCCGTGCTTTCCCTACAAATTGTGGGCTTTAATAGTGACTTAGGAGCAAGTTTAAGCGGACAGGGACGGTTCAGGTAGACACTGCAAGCAAACTTAACCCTCTAACCGCCGGTGGGGGGTAATAGACGATATTTACAGAGCTTGGGATCCCGCAAATTGCCTTTTTTTAATGTAACTGAGGGTTAACTGGCACAAGAAACGCTTAGGCGGAGTTTCCTTATGTAAAATAATTGGGTAATTGAAGAAGGTTATATATAGCTGTGGATAAGGTTTAATTTTTCAGTTTATAATGTAGACGATACTTCAATTTTAGAACGAAAAGATAAATAAATACAGGGAGGTTTTCGTGCTCTTTTTCGTCTATTCAAAAACATTAAAGGGTGTGGTACCGACTAGTAAAGTTGGTATACAACTTTCTGCATGGGTCCCATGGAGAAAGTTGTTGTTGTGAAGTTGTTATGTATGATGTTCTGTACTACATCCTTACATTTGTCCACGCTTTTCTAATACATGCTGTATAGATTAACGTCACTGTAAAGCGAATAATAAAATTAACAAAAATAACAACTCACTGCTCAGCTAGAAACGTAAACCAATTTTACAGAGAAAGAACTTTTCAAGCTACTCCAGTTTAATTCATAATGAAAGTACGTAGTAGTTGGTTGCAAAATTACTAAGGAAAACGCATTTTAATAGAGTATTTAAAATAACCGGGCTTCTAACACTCGTCTCTCTTCAAGTACTTTACTCCCTTCAAAGTATTATTTACTGGATTACTGAACATAGGAAACAATCACGTAAATTGTTTTTCTTTTTTTTTAATTAGACTACACTATCACACTGCTGAGCAAAGGCCTCCCCCAAATCCTTCCAGACATCTTTCTCTTGAGCCACCTCGATCCATCCTTTGCGGTATGCGTCTAGGTCGTCTCGCCTCCTCTTCCTGGGTCGGCCTCGACGGCGCCGTCCATTCTCAGGAACCCATCTGGTCGCCACTATTGCCCAGCGATGACTTCATAGTCCATAAATTATTACTCCAATATCATTATTGGAGTAATAATTTTATTATAGAAACATGTTTTGAATCGGTAAAGCATATCTTTGAATGCGACAATAATGTATAGTCTTTCTGAATTAGAATACTTTAAAAGGCTGTCGATGACCTTAAGACTGATTCATACTGTTACAACAATAGTATTCTGCAAACTTTATAAAAGAATAATATATTCGTATGATTAACATAAGAACAATACACAAAGTCCATTTTGGAATCTCTATGGAAAATGGGCATCAAAAAGCAAATCTTATTACATGTCCATTAACAAGGACTAAGCACCATCCCCACGCCACGTAAGTGGGTTAACGATAATCTACCGACTAGAACTAAGGTCTCTCCATATCCTCGTTTCCAATTTATTGATGTTATTTCCACTAAAACAAATACCAACTTTATGTCAGTGTAAATTAAATTGATTTCAGAATGAAAACTACCTATTGAAGTAGTAATCAAAATGGTTGAACTTGCAGCGAAAACTGAACTCTATGTATAGGAAATAAAGTTGTTTTTAAAAAAACATACATTTGTTTACATGCTTGGAAACTTCATCGCGAACAAAGTATACGTATCTACACTATACCTAAATTGCTTAATTCACCATCCGAGGAGTCTGGACATAATGACGCTTTTAAGTACTTAGTGACATTAAGCCTACTAAAATCAGTGGGTAGCCTGAGAAAAAAGTTACTAGGCTTACCTAATATTCGGTCGCTGCGGTAGATCAATAGAACCGACTATGATATTACATGAAAATTAACTTAAGGACAAAGGCATTTTTAATTAATATTTTCTGTCTGTATACATGCTGATGTTTATTGGAATAGCCCTTAAAGAGTAAATATCAATCTGCCTACACTTTGCCCAACTATGTTGGGGTCGGCTTCGAGTATAACCAGATGCAGCTGAATACCAGTATTTTACATGGAGCGACTGCCTATCTGACCTCCACAACCCAGTCAGTAACTGGGTAATACGATTACCCTTGGTAATACTGACTGTAAAACTTTAAGGCTTCTGACTACCCGCAACGACTGTCAAAGATCACGAATGACAGCCGGAACCAATGGCTTAACGTGCTGTCCGAGGCACGGAGGAGTCTCGATATGTAAAGATGGTCATCCTTCCAAGGACCAACCCCAGCAAGCGTAGTTTAACCTGATGCGACTGTTATTACTTAGCCATGATCTCCTCAGCCCTTAACAAGTAATGGTATCTAATTTTATCTGCTGGTTAGTCCCTTATCTTTTAACACACCCGATTACATAATTATTATGTTGATTAGGTTGTCAGTTTTTATCTGTGGTCCATCCATTGTCCATGGCCGGGATACCAACTGTCAATGATTTTGATGTTTCTGAATACGCGGTTTTTTAGCTGATTTGCACTAATATAGTATGTGACTTTTTTTGTTTATTTTTATATTTGTGCGTCCTGTTTGTGCTGAATAAATATTTTTTCTTTCTTTCTTTCATTACTCTTGGTCTTTAGCCATGGTAACCTAAAATTATCAGCTGTAACCTTAATCAATAAATCTCGAACAAGTCCCAAACAGTCATCCATAATCAATACGTCCATACTATACAATAAATGGAAAGCACATTTGTCTGTATGTCTGTTGACTTTTCACGCCTAGACACTGAATCAATCGTTATGAACCTGGAGAAAACATTGGTTACGTTTCATCCCGGATATGTGTACCTATTAAAAAAATATAACACACAATTTTTATTGGAATTTCATCATTTCTGCGGATAGGAAATCCAATCGGTCGCAATTTTTTTTTAAGAATGGGAAATATTTACATGAATGCTCCCGCTCTGGGTGGAGCGGAAGGGAGAGTCAGACTCTTACTGACTAAAACCCGTCCATGTTCCTTCCTTCCTTTGGTTGTACGCCTCGTGTTTCAATATTTTCCTACAAAGCATCTCCAAAACACACCTCGATACGATACATCTAAATCCCAAAGGCATCACAAGCGAAACCGTTCGCAGGAGCAAGCGAAGTGGACTCTCCAATGAAAACCTATAGCTTTGTTGCTCAATGGCTGAAGCTAACTGACGCTATTTGATAGTGCCTAATGTGCATGAAATAAGCTTAGATCATCTGTTAGTATCAAATGATTAATGTATGAAGGAATATGTGACGATTTGTAAAAGTTTTTAATTTATATGACACAATGCATTAAAAACCAATTATGACAAATCGTGGACTCTCCAATGAAAATAAAACCGGCCAAATGGGAGTCGGACTGGCGCACACAAAGAGTTCCGTATTTCGGCAAAAAAAAAAACAAGTTTGATGGTGGTATGGGAGCACTCTTAAATATTAATTATATTTTGTTTTTTAGTATTTATTGTTATAGCGGCAATAGAAATACATAATTTGTGAAAATTTCAACAGTCTATCAAGATGCAACATGGTGACAGACGGACGGACGGACAGCGAAGTCTTAGTAATAGGGTCCCGTTTTACCCTTTGGGTACAAAACCCTAAAAACATTAATTGACATTTATGACAGATAGGGTTACCGGCGGCGGCGCCAACAAAGGGCTTTTTTTTTAGGGCGAGAAATCATCCAATGACTTCTCCCGCTCTAGGTGGAGCGGAATGGAGTGTCAGACTCTTACTGACTAAAACCCATCCATGTTCCTTCCTTAGCCCTTTATGTTCCGGGGTAGCGGTAACTCTTTCAGACAATCCCGCTTACCCGGCAGCGGCAAATAATGTTAGGGATTGACACTATTGACAGTTCGCTTGAAACTCACTTCACCTACTCGTATGTTATCACGGTCAGATGATTACAGAATACCACTGCTGTTTTTGTCAAACTCGACGATGTGTGGTGAATTTCTAGTTCAATGTGCGAGTACTGTGTCTAGCCCACTTATGTTGACCACATTTCCAACCTAAATATCGGAAAAAGTTATAAAAATAACTCAACGTAGTATTTGGAGTAAAGTAACGATTGCGTCAATTCTAGTCGAATTGGCGCAATCATAACTTACTGAAAAAATCAAGGCTGAAAAGTTATAAAACCGAGGGTTTAATGTTACAGCTCTAATATTTACTGTGTGGACTGGCCGGGTGGACTGGCCGGGTATATACAGTTTTATTTTATATAACGTGCGTTACTTTGACGAATCATAAATTACTTTGTGGAAAACGAACAAAAAGGGACTTTTTTTTTTGAGGGTGGGAAATATAATCATCTTTGACAGTCGTTACGGGTCGTCAGAAGCCCGAAAATCTGACACCCAGTCTTACCAAGGGGTATCGCATTGCCCAGTTACTGGGTTTTGGAGGTCAGATAGGCAGTCGCTCCATGTAAAATACTGGTATTCAGCTGAATCCGGTTAGACTGGAAGCCGACCCCAGCATAGCTGGGAAAAGGCTAGGCAGATGATGAGATGGTGGGAAATAATCACTTGATCTCTCCCGCTCTGGGTGGAGCGCACGGGAATTGCAGACTCTTACTAACTAAAACCCATGTTCATTCCTTAGCTTATGTTCCAGGGTAGCGGTAACCCTTTCGGACAGTCCCCCTAACAACTAAGAGGGATTGCATTTTTTTTCACTATTACTTATTACATATATATGCTTTGTGTTTCGGTTTGAATTGTGAAAACCGAATGTAATGTATTTAGTATTTGATAAAAACATAATATCGGCTTTCTCCGAAAAACAACTTTGTTTTTTAATATTTTTACTTTGATGAAAATGCCAAACACACATCATTATTAAAGGCTTCATTAATTTTTATTTTGAGTAATATAATAATATAAAATATGAACTTCAAAGACATCGAGTAATACACAGAAATTAATCGATAAAGTATATTAATCACACACATACCTACGACTTTAACCACTAAATTATAATCATAAAATAGGCGTACATTTAATTTTACAATAAAAGTTTGCAAAATAATAAACGGCCACACGGGTCAATCGAAGGTTAAACGTCACTTCCCGCGGTAGGTTCGTGGATGGGTGACCATCCATTATCTGTACATATTGTGAGCTCTCAGTGCCCCGGAAAGCACGTTAAGTTGTCAATTCCAGCTACCATGCTTAGATCTTTGAGAGTCGTTACGGTTAGTCAGAACCTCAAAAAGTCGCATGGAAGGGGCATAACGCTTTTTCCTTACGTGACGATTTTTGCTTGATGCTCGTTCCATAACAAAACACCCGGCTAACAGTCGTATCTCTGCGTGCCATCTCATATTTGCTAAAAGATTCTATCACTCACGCTCAGGTGTTTGTAGATAATTGCATTGCTTTGAACTCGCCGACTTAACTTAGTAATTGCTTGAGTGAATTGTGCACTGAGTAATTAAGTAAGTACTTAACTTACTTAACTGTAACTGTTGTTAACAGAGCTAAGCTCAGAATATTTGCTTCGTTATAAACAAAGTTATTCATCCGTTACATATCAGAGTTGTTTGTATAATTAATTTTGAGCTTAAAGGGATTACAGCTTAGGTTTTTTATTTCGCCAGCACTTGAATAATTTTTATTATAGATATAATTTGTTTCCAATTGGGAATTTGACTACAATTTATATTTTAGTCAGTCAGCTAGATTAACAAAAAATAATGGACACGTACTTTTTCATTTTTCACATAAACAAAAGGTTACGTCGATGTGTTGCAGCATTGTGTTAAAGTGTGGCATAACTTCTTTTACACATAAACAAAAGATTACGTCGACACATCGTGTTGAAATGTGGCATGACGTCACTCCTCTGTAGATTTTGTACTGAATTGTGACGTAGTGCGCCCCCATTCCCCAACTTTAACGCGTTTTATCTAAGTCATTTTTATTAGTATGATAAAGCAAAAAATACGTGTCAGATATTTTTTTATTATCTGCCTGACGGACTAAATATAATTTCTTTACTTTTACCCTATCAACATCCCTATTTGCTGTACCTTCTGTAATAGTAAGATGGCGACTGCGACAGTCTACAAACTACAAAAATATACATAGCTTATCTATGCGATAGATCATAGTTATTATTGCGGCTCATACAACAAAGTAGTATGACATCATTATTTTCTCTCATTTAGCTGTCAAAATTGACGTAAAAAGAACAATAGTCACAAGCCATCATATACATTAAATATCAATACATTTTTATACAGAAGATCAAGCACAGCACAGCATTATGCTAAGCGATGGACGTTTTGCAACGCATATTTTCCAGTAACTTGTTTCTTTTTGTGATCATCATCCTCATTATTATTGGAAGCCTAGTTACACTCACTTTTTGCGTAAAAACTAGAAATAAACTTATTATCTTTCTTTTCTTTCTATCTAAACCAATGCAAACAAAATAAAGTACAACACAAATATTATCATTTCTCAGTCCTGACTTATAAAACTCAAAACTTGACCAATTGTTATGGCGACTGCCGAGAACATACAAAGGAATCGACCTATCTAGACCAAAAGTCCTTTGGCAAGTTACAGTGACAATGTTCGACCTTGGTGAACCACTAGATAAGGGAACACTAACGTTTATTGGGAAACTGTGTCCTTAATTACAATGTTGCTTCGCAGGACTCTAGCTGGAGTAGTTACGTACAGAGGCCAGCACATCAACTTACCCCAATCTGTCAAATTTCTTTGATAGTTTTTCAACTTTATCACAAAAGCATAAGGTTCATTTTCAATTGGAAAAATTTGATGGTTTTGGATAGCTTGATGTGCTGGCGTCTGTACGTTACAGTATAATATAATATTATACATAACAGTGTACTATGTTGTAAGATGTGGTAGTAAGCTGAGAGATATGTACTGTGAAGATCAGAGAGGTCTTCACTCTAGAGCTCACAGCGTGGGAGGGCTCGTGTAATGTACTGAGTATTTGTGTAAGGTTCAAAGTCGAAAGTCAAATCATTTATTTCAAAAAGGCACAAGAAAGGCACATATGAATGTCAAAATGAACTTGAAATAGAATTGATTCTAGTCGCCCCTTCCAAAAGGTAGTTTCGTATAGAGAAAAAGAGACAAGAAACTCCACCGTTTTTCTTTTAAAATGTTTTACAATATTTTGTTTACATGAATTATAACATTATATTATTATGTGAAAACCTACAAGGAGAAAACACGGGCAGCTAATGTATTTATTACTTTAAGAATACATCCGTTCAGTAGCGCGCCTACTGACAGATTCCACATTTGAAATCTTTTATAAAAATATAACGATATATTCCCTGCCTCGGATTGCACGTTAAGCGTTTGGTCCCGGCTGTCATTCGTGGCTCTTTGACAGTCGTTACGGGTAAAAAAAAAATCAAGGCTGAAAAGTTATAAAACCGAGGGTTTAATGTTACAGCTCTAATATTTACTGTGTGGACTGGCCGGGTGGACTGGCCGGGTATATACAGTTTTATTTTATATAACGTGCGTTACTTTGACGAATCATAAATTACTTTGTGGAAAACGAACAAAAAGGGACTTTTTTTTTTGAGGGTGGGAAATATAATCATCTTTGACAGTCGTTACGGGTCGTCAGAAGCCCGAAAGTCTGACAACCAGTCTTACCAAGGTGTATCTATTACCCAGTTACTAACTGGGTTATGGAAGTCAGATAAACAGTCGCTCCATGTAAAATATTGGTACTCAGCTGCATCCGGTTGGATTGGAAGCCGACCGCAACATAGTTCGGAAAAAGCTAAGCAGATTGATTGATGGAATCAATGAACCAATCTGAAGAAAATTACCTAACCTCAAAACGTTCTTAACAAACTTTCTTCTTAGCGTAGTAATCACCCAAGCAAACCATACTTTTCGACCATCACGGCATTACTCACACAATAACAGAGCATTGAGATCAGCTATCACAATTAGGTCACGCCGGGATTCCTAGGTCATGCGAATCACGCCCGCATAGCCTATACAAACACCCATACATAGCCATGTGTGTGTTTAATTGGAACAGTAATAGTTCCTACATAGTGCATGTTGTGCACATTGCTGTCTATTGACAGAGTAGCTAGTTACTACCTCTTGTGTATGCGGCGATGGTAGCTGAATTGTTGCTTACTGCGGCCTTTGTTTGGTAAGTCTAGTAAACAAAGACATAATTATCTATATCGACACTGCATTGGGAATATAAACTAACCTTGACGTTGTGAAGGATTGTCTAATAATAGCATACGACCACTAATCCATTTGTTCGATCTTTCTTTGCGGTCTATAAAAAAGCCTATATCCCCCAAATTGCAGCTTGCAGCCTCTAGGTTCTATGCCTGTGTATAATCATGAACACGTGTTACTTTATAATCTATCTATGTTTTTACGTTAGAATAAAATAGAATAAAAACAGTCGAAAAATCTGAACTCATCATCATCTGCCTAGCCTTTTCCCAACTATGTTGGGGTCGGCTTCCAGTCTAACCGGATGCAGCTGAATACCAGTATTTTACATGGAGCGACTGCCTATCTGACCTCCACAACGCAGTAACCGGGCAATACGATACCCCTTGAAAAATCGGAACTCACAATATACTGCTTATTTCGATAGTTTATGTTCTATCAATATGAAATCGACAAATTGTGAACGCACCTGCCCTCGACTGGGTTCAAATTGTGTCCGATTTTATCACCCGTAAAATTGTAAACTGTCTCTGATTTGTAGGTCCTGGCTGTAAACAAAATGGTCGCTGTAATAATTAAGCTAGGAAACCCCAACCAAGTGGGTAACGCCACGCAACAAATTCCCCAACAGTAGCCAGTCTGTTCAGTTAGAAGAACTTGATTCTTTACAATACGTGCTGTGGTCTAGCCCCGCCCAACAAAATAAAAGAAGATAAATTGGGTTTTTACAATAGGCATTTCTCTTTTCGGCATTGCCTGAGTAGGTAGACGTGTGACCTTGAACAATAAAACCATTAAACGCTTACTAGGTATTTAATGCTCCCCATACAACGCGATATTTTGGGCTAACACAAAGTTCCTTTATTCCTTACATTTTCCTTAATCATTTATTTTCTTTTACTCAGAGAATAAACGGCTTTTTTGCTCTTAAGGCTCTGCGATATATCTTGTGTCTCCTTCATAAGCAGAACTAGCTACGGAATTAGATATAATAATGCTATTATATAAGGCCATAAAATTACTTAGTTCTTTGTGTCTTTACTTAACGTTATTTCGTTTTGTTTGGTCCTTGTGAGCTCACTAATTATACTAATGGTAGCTGAAACAATATCAGTGAATTGCAAAGGTTGGAGCACATTATGCCAGGCCGCATCGCACTGGCCACGTGCTTCCTATTGCGTTTGGGACATCATGGTGCTTCGAGCATAATTAATAGCTGTGGAAAGCGCCAGTTGTGGCTGTAGTACTTACATAACATAGGTACTACTTTGTCGGAACCTCCCAACCAAATCCAATCCCTGCTCTTTTGTTTGGAATGAGAAAAAATGTTAGGCCTGATTATTCCCCCAAGGGATGCGGCCCGGACTAATGTGATCTTACCTTTACATACGTTTGTATAGAGTATAGCTACCCAAAGGTGAACTTTTATATAAAAACAAATTACCTACATTACTGAGTACGTATACATATCAATTACATTAAAGTATTGTGGTACCCACAAGTTATTTGATACAGAAAACCGCTTATCCAAAATTCAGATTCATGTTCAGGAAAAATTATAATAACCTTTCCGAATTCAATTTGGAAAACGTATTAATATCAAAGCGGTAACATATCTATTCCGTTTCAGCTTCAGTAGAAATATTATTTACAAATACGCAGAAGGAAAGACGCCTTTGTCCGAAAAAGGGCCGTGAAATAAAGCATCCTTATTGGCTAAGTTTATGTTCAGCGGCCATTACGGTGATGTATTTGGGCATTTAGGATAGAACAGGGGTATTGGGGTACATTTTTCAAGGTATAATACAGCAAGTGTGGAGAGGCTGCTGAATAGAGGTGCGTATTTTTAGCTGGGTGACCTATTTTCAGCTGGCGGGTGCTTCCCGGGCCGAGGTGCCGTTCTATTGACCCACATGTACGCAAGCTCTGACGTCAGGGGCTGTTATTACGTCACAAGCCAGCTCTTTGTGCCCGGCCGATGTTTGCCGATGATGTGTCACGGGTTATGTTGAATGTGCAACTGTTTAATCCACATCATATTGGATTATGATGTTATTTATGCTGTTTTGTTATAGGGTCATTCGAATTTGAACCTTATTTTGAGGGTATAAGTCTTAGATTTACTTTGACATGTTGGGAATGCAACAACAATGATGGAAGAATGTTTTTCAGGTTGAGCCCGATTTCCATATCTTTCTAGCCATATTACAAGGTAAGCTAAACGATTCGTTATCAAATAAAGACAACAGACAAAGTAAACTAATTTGAAAAGAAAACAATTTAAGATTAAAGGACTGATAAACAAATACATAAACTTTATTAAAGTCGAAGCATTACTTATAAAAGGCCGTATCTTTTTCAGTTCTATATAAATAAAAGCTGTCAAGCCAAATACACTGCCGGACACCTGAATCGAGCCACCTGTGTTTTTTTTTCTAAAGATACCTAAAGTAGATAGGGTAAGGTAGGTTTTTGGGTAGGCAGGTAAGCTAGGTATATAAGGACCTTTTTTTAATAATGGTAACAGTTCGAGCGCAAAAATTCAGTCCGTGAAAGTCTCGAAGTTGTTCTTGGACCTGTACTGAGATTAGTTGCCGATTATGCAGGCTGGTAGTAAAGTTAAACCGATCTCGTCGTGCTATAGTGACCCAGTTTTGCTGGTTGTGCCGTCAATCCTCAGGTATCGATGGAATTTACATTCCTTGAAGGGCTAAACGAATTACATCGATCTTCCGTTTCGCTGACTAAACTCAGACTGAAGAAATGAGCGGCTAATTCAGGTGCATCCATAATTTGAACGTCGGAATGGATAAAAAAATAAAAGTAATTTCGATTCCCTTTCTATACAAAACTAAACTAAGTACTGACTCATAGATGTTCTAATCAAATCTTTGTTTTTTTTAAGAGCAACCTAACGCTTATATTCTTCTCTTTTTCAAATTCATAATTTCCAATTTGGAACAATGGTGACATCAAAATAACGGCCAGTATGTCAGCTTCAAAACTGCATGAAAACTTTTTTTGTGACATTATTATATGACTAGCTTCTGCCCGCGACTTCGTACGCGGACCCTGTTGCTTATGCCAGCGACAACGGGGTCGCCATTTATGTTATTTTTTATCATTTTTCCCATTTAAATCTTTTATCACACTGAGCTTTAGTTTTATTTCATTCCAACAACCACCAAAACATACAGTCCATTTGTCATCGTTTTCATTTTGGTAACCGCATTATTATATTCCCCACTTGTCTCTAGAGACCTAGAAGTCGATGCGTACATACGCTTGGAACTCAAGCGTAATTCTCTTTCCGTGAACGTCTCTGACTTGCGAGACAATACATGACTTTCACGATCAGCGGTCAGTCGCGCATCATATTCTTCACTGGTCTCTAGAGACCTAATGAATACGCTGAGAACGCAGGCGTGTTTCGCGACCCGAAGAGGTTTCCACGGAGCGAATTGCAGCCTAATGTTCTCGAACAGCATCAAGTCTCTCCTGACGCTCTTCGGTAGATTCTTGGGATCTTATGATCCTCAATCTTTTAGCTCTCTTGGAACATTGGGAAAGATTTGACCTCTTTCTAGGCATGGTCATAGTTTTATTGTGAAGATACCTGATCAATAAAAATCTAAATTAAAATGACTGCTCCCCTGCGTTACCGGGTAGGCTACCGTGTCACGAAGATAAATGAAAAGGAAATTAAACACTCAAACAACATAAGCCCGAAGGCATATTCATACGATAAAAAAAAATAAAAAATAGGAGTTTTGGCCAGTAGTCAAATATTCAATGATATACCATCGTCATCGAAAATCAGTCCTAAACTGTTACCGCCTTCACCGCGTGCAGGTACTCCCAGTTTTTGTTATTTTATAATTACACAGTAAAATTAGTGATAGCTTTGATTTCCACATCAGATGTTTCTGATCTTCGATTTTTATAAGTCAACAGGAAATGCCCATCATATTGAACAACAAAGACGTCAAAGACGTCATTCCTATATGTGTTATGTTGTAGCTAGGCTCTTGGAGTTCCACAACAGGTGTTCCAGATCTTCGATTTTTATAAGTCAACCGGAAATGCCCATCAGACCGAACAACTTTTGCTAAGACGTCATTCCTATATATGTTATAGTGTAGCTAGGCTCTTGGAGTTTCACAACAGGTGTTCCAGATCTTCGATTTTTATAAATCAACAGAGAGTGCTCATCAAGCTGAACAACTTTCGCTAAGACGTCATTCTTATATGTGTTATGGTGTAGCTAGGCTCTTGGAGTTCCACAACAGGTGTTCCAGATCTTCGATTTTTATAAGTCAACAGGAAATGCCCATCAGACCAAATAACTTTTGCTAAGACGTCATTCCTATATATGTTACAGTGAAGCTGGGCTCTTGGAGTTCCACATCAGGTGTTCCAGATCTTCAAATTTATTCTCTCAGCAGAAAATGCTAATCACGTGGAACAATTTTTGCTAAGATATCATTTTTGGATCTCTTATCGTTTAGCTGGTCTGTTGCGGTTCTGCATCAGGTGTTCAAGTTTCCAAGATAAATTATAGCCTATATGCCCAGACTTAATACCTATACAACAAAAAAAAAATCATTCCAATCCATCCAGTAGTTCCGAAGATTAGCGTGTACAAACAAACAGACAAACAGACAAACAGACAATTGTTTTTTTTTTATTCGTGCTCTATTACTGTTTCTAAACCCCCCTCAATTATTATTTTTTTAATATATTCAATGTACAGACACAGTTTTTTTACTGTTTTATTATATGTATATAGAATATAGATATTATATGTATATAGATATAGATGATAAGGGTTTTTAAAAACAAAAATACAAGGTGGCTCGATTTTGGAGTGAGAGAGTGTACAATTCTCGCCGAAAATAATATCTTGTAATGGATACAAAGCCATTACTGTCAATGAAGAGACGTTTGAGATGAATTTGTATTTACTTGTCTCGTTTTGAATTCGGTTCTTTTTAATATAATACCTATAATGTCACATCTGTATTGTTTTGTCAATATTGTTTATAGATTTAACATTTACTTGCATTGCATGGATTTACTCAAGATATAGAGCGCTTGAGTAAAGATTGAGGGACAGTCATTGAATTGTTTTTTTTTGTTTATGTTGGTGTACATTTCTAAACATATTTACGTTTTTTACTTTAATTCCAATTTAATTTAACCAGCAATTCGATATTTTAGCTATGTTAATGCTCCATGTTTTAGAGGTGCGAGTGTTTTGCCAGATATACAAATCCAGGCTTCGGGCTGCCTTCCTGCCTCCCTTACCCTTGGCATGAATTACTTTTTTCATAAAATAATAATCGTATATATCTCCATAAAGAAACTAAATTGAGAAATAGCTAGTAATAAGTGTATCTCCAGGCAAGCGAACAGGCATTGTTTACATGTAGCTTGCTAGCTAAAATCGATAGCAATACATACAGAGTGTTACAAAACTTTCTCCCTTCCCGAAAGGGGGTAGTTCAGTGTCGTATACGAACACATAATTAGCTAGGATAGTCGTAAAAAATATTGATTAAAAATGTAGGTCCCCCATACAAAATGTACCTAGTCACGTGACAATAGTTTTCACGGAGGATAAAAAATTGTAATTGGAATTTTTAAGTTTACCCGCCAGTATGTGTGTTCTTATAACGACAGTGAACCATCTCCTTTCGAGTCGAAAACAAGTTTTGTTACACCTTGTATACAGATTAAGTATTAGAGATGAAACACCAGTACCTATTTCGACTAAGTGGTCGAACAGTGCAGAGGACTATCAATTATTTAGAGTCGACCCATTGTTGGCGCTTCCACCTCCCTTCCTGTGGGGTGCTAGGGGTCTCCAAAGCTTTATGTCCACAGAACGGGTAGTAGCCTGCGCTGATAGCATAAAATAAAATAAATAGCGTCTCTCTAGCGTATTATTGCGTATTACTAAATACTAGTATTAAGCTGCATCTGGTTAGACTGGACATCGACCTGGCTAGGCATTTATGATGATGTTGTCTGTATTTACCAAGCATAGAGAATTAGGCAAATTCCGTTTGGCTGTTTCACCAGCCGGTGTTGACAAGTGAAGTAGCAGATGAACAACAAGTGAAAAAAAGGAAATTTAAGCCGAAGGGCTCAGTTGGACCTCGAGAGCAGCGAAAGATTTTAGATTAGAATCCAGAGCGGAGCGAGGGTTACAAGTGCCGAGATCATTTTTTGTCACGTGGAAAAGAAATTGAATTACGACTGCGAGACAAGAAATAGTCGTATTATATATTATATAGTAAAATTGGAGGGAAATTAAAAAAAAACTGTTAGTATGTGCAGTTTTATCGGATAGCTCCATTTAGCCAGCCCGTAGCTACTTTCGTAGGCACGTTTTATTTATTTTAGTACATAATTCATAATTATAATTTGTGCTGGTTCCAAATTTAAAATGTTTTTAAATACACTCAGTGAATAAAAGAGTTTTTTTATTCACTGTTATCGATGATGCCCCTTTCCAAGTGGCAATGGTAAAAAAGATTTCTTTTGTATATCAAAAATTCAGAAACTAATTTCTTGTTCTAGAAACGATGACTACTTAGCTAAAACTTTATTTCAGGATCAAATCAAAGTATTTTCTTAAATGCCTAATAATAAGCCCAATCTTGAAATTCAATGATGAATTTGCCCCTTTAGGGGCAAATTCATCATTCAACATGAATGAAGTGTAATGTTTAAAGTGGATAGTTTCACCATAAGGTACTATTTGTTCCCCCGACGAGTTAACCACAAAACAAATAATCCTTCCTTCGATACTGTTTGACAAACCTATCAATAGTTCAAACTGCAATAACATCGAGCAAATAATATTTTACAAAGGCAAAGCTGGGATCCTCCAATCAGAACACAGCATCCACAAGGGAGATTTAAATCGTGTTCATTTGCATCAAATGTTTGTTGATTTTAGAGCCAATAAATTGTGTTTACATATTTAGGCGATCAAATTCGTTTTTGTTTGATTTAGAAAGCTGTGGATAGGGTGTTAGAATATCAAAGTAATCGAGAGAGCATGTGTTTAGGTAGGTATATTGATATACAATGTCTGTAACATTTTTTTTAACTGACTTTAAAAAAATGAAGAGGTTCTCAATTCGACTTTATGTTTTTGGTAAAAACCGAAAATAAAAAACCAAAGACACCGACTTCCAAAATTAAAATTATTTTTTACTTTGTAGCCTTTCGTAAATCGTTTTTTTTTTTTTGTAAAAAAGTTTTTTTATTTTTCACTTATTTAAATATCATAATCTAGGCCGACGACCACTAGTATTATTTTAATATTATTTCACAGTGGGATAGAGATGGAGCTATAAGTCAGTTTATTGCAAACATGTTGTACAGAGGTTGGTATCAAACATTCCAAAAACAAAACAAAATAAGTAACTTACAATACATTTCATTCTATTCCATTTTTAAAACCTAGGAAAAGTAAGACAAATAAATTGAAAAAGTTTATTTAATAAGTATGTATTTTTAATCCGATCAAGCTGTGTTAATTCGAATTATTCACACTTCATTACATGCATACACATTTTTCCTCAACAGAAAATTCCGCCAATAAATAAATTCTAATCCAGTTTCCTTTGAATGCAAAAGTATACACAGAAAATAATAGAGGAAATTAAAAATTCCCAGTGAATACCAGTTTTCTATTCCAATACAAATCATTTGAGACATCGGTCCTGCACTCTGTTATATATTTTCTTGTTTTCTCTATTCGCTCGGAAATCCATTAGTTGGTCGGGGAAAAAAACGAGTGATTCCAGTTCGAATGTAGTTTTCAGCTCAACGGAGATTTTTCTGCCAAGGCGCCTTCCACGGGGGACACAGACTAATGAATTTTGTGTGTGGTCATTATTTGTATAGGAGAAATGAATTGATGGTCATTGGTTTTGTGGTTGTCGACTCAGGTCGAACAAGGTGTTTCTTGGTAAAGTTAATAATTTTAGGTTTGGCGTTCATTTTGGACGAAACCCAAAACGGTGAAGCAAAACATCTTGACGAAACCGGGTTGTCCTAGAACCAACAATTCGAAGACATGTGACATCTACCAAGCCACACTGGGCACGCGTGGTGGTTGGCCCACTCCCTCTCATAGACAGGAGGCCTGTGTACCAGCAGTGGGACCATAACAGGGCTGATTATGTTCATTTTGGGCATAGCTATATAAGGTGTCAAAAAATTAACTTTACACGTATACAATTTCGTGGGAGCATTATACTCGTCTCGTATGGAACAGCTCATATTTTTTAACACCTCATATTTTCTACATTATCATAACATCACGCCAGTATTTCCAGAAACTTCAGAGGTGTACCTATAGTACATTTTATCTGTTCTGTATATGAAATACCCACATTTAGACAGTTATGTATATTAAGTCCCATGTAATAGGGTGCGATGTGCGGTGCCATCAACCGGGCATAAAGACTCCAGGCTGTAGGAATACCGCCGTGTCCTCGTAGAGGCGATCGGTGGCGGTGACCTCTCGCGCCCGGCCCTGGCGCCTGGTGGCGGGATGGGAGAGAGAAAGGTCCTCCCGTCCCAACCACCGCGGGAGACGCCCCAGGCGTCGGGAGCCACGTGACGACTCCCGGCCACCGAAGGCGCGGGCCTGCGGACGGTGTGTAATGGGTGACTCACCGTCCGATCAGCACCAGACCCGTGCCGGATGGCGCGTATATGTTCCACGCACGCCTCAAAGAGATGTCAGCATATGAAGGGGCCCCTCTGGGCCAAGCCTGCCGGGTAAGCGGGATTGTCCGGAAGGGTTACCGTTACCCCGGAACACAAAGGGCTAAGGAAGGAACATTGATGGGTTTTAGTCAATAAGAGTCTGACACTCCCTTCCGCTCCACCCAGAGCGGGAGCAGTCATTGGATGATTTCCCAGCCTTAAAAAAAAAAAGGCTGTAGGAATAAGGAATTCCAGATGGAAAAACCTTATGACACTCTGCCCGGGAATCGAACCCAGAACCACATGTTCAACATAGCGGTTTCGACCACTAGACCAACAAAGCAGTCCACAGTCATTCATATGTCATTCATGAATATCATTCGTCATTATCTGTATTTTAATTTTACAATAGCAAACAGAATATATAATATATTATTATCTTATTTACAAGATACAATAATACCTTTCTACTTTTGTAATCTTACCTTACCTTTTTTTTTGTGGTTGGGACATCATCTAATGACTCCTCCCGCTCTGGGTGGAGTGGAAGGAAGTGTCAGACTCTAACTGACTAAAACCCATCCATGTTCCTTCCTTAGCCCTTTATGTTCCGGGGTAGCGGTAACCCTTTCGGATAATCTTACTTAACCTTACCTTACCTTGCCTTTATGATCTAATTGATCAATAAGTTTAAGTAAATTGAAACTCACTTGAAAACAGAGATATCGAATTACTTAACTGTGTCACATTTAATTTTTATAGCAGTTGGTATATATATGCGTCAATTCTCATTTAAAGAATAAAGTTATACATATTGGAATTTGGAATTCTTAAAAAAAAATAATCGTTGAGTGTATCGAATGAATACCTAAATCTAATATCGTAAAATAATGAGTTGCCATTTCAAATTCAAATCTACTGTGACATCGGATCGGAATGGATGATAAATCAAGTGACTTGTAAATGAAAAGAATAAGAAAAATATTCCGTTTGGTACATGCACGGGAAATACAAATAGTAAAAAAATATAAAAAGAGCAAACAAAACAAAAACTAGCAAAATTAACATTAAAATAAAAAAAAGAGTTGTGATATTAAAAAAAAAAACCGCGACCCTGGTCTCTGATAGGGTCCACCGTGATGCCACGGACACATCTATGGACTTAAAAAAAAACTATCCTACTTAATATTATATACATGAAAGTTGATGAACATGTGTTTGTCACGCCAGAACGGATCAGACATGGATTAACACTTAGGATACCTTTTATTCCGACAACCACGCGGGCGAAGCCGCTGGCAGAGGCTAGACAAATCTAATAAAAAATAAAAAAAAACAACAACAAATATATTAATTGTAAGTATGTTTACTTATTTTACATGAACCATCTATACCAGACTGTTTCTAATCAATAGAAAATGAGTCTCATTTGCAACCCAATTCTGATCCCCTCCTTCAATGAAAATAAATTGTTCACTTGAAAGCATTGAAGATATAGACACCACTCTAAATCTTACCCAATGGAAATAAAAAAGGAAATTGCATATAGTGTACGTACTTTGTGGCGTCAGTAAAAAATACGACGCTAACTCGGGGTTTTTAAACGGGTCACATAATGATAGAACTTTATGAAGACAACCATAGTTCTTTTTTTAAATTTCTTACCGAATTAAAAACCGTAAGATCTGAAGAAATAGTTTATAAAAAATAAAAAAATCTATCTATTGCATTCTCTGTCTACACTACACTACTCTATGTCATGATCGTCCAGCCGATATGGATTTACTTGTATTAAAGATAAGTGCTGCGAGGACATCTCGACCCATCGCATAAAACTACTACAGATTACTTCCAGGCTTATGTACCTACTTCTTTATTTACTTTCATACTTTTATGTTCTTAGCACATACGATATTCTAGGGCGTTGTATCGTGATGCATAATTTTCACATAATTTGCAAAATAGTTGTAGCTATTTCGCTCTGGGATGTATGAACAAAGTAGTTATTACTTCCATGTAGTTTTTGTCTATGGTTTTATGGTCTTTCTTTCTTTCTCATGTGATTAGTGACGAACCTGGCGTCAGAGTTTTATTCTACCCATGGACCTCTGCCTTAGCTTCACATGCTGTTGAGATATATCTCTCAGGCCGGTTTTATCTTAATGTTTTCCTTCATCGTTTTTTAAGCAAGTGATAATTATACAAAAAAGACAAAGGTCCGTGACTTGGGTAATGGCTTAATAAGGCATTTTCATCAAAAGCATATTCTCACATCTTTAGTGTCTAATGTCCTAAGGCCGGACTACATTTTTCATTAATGACCGATTCCTTTACGGACCGTTATTGGTTAAAATTAAGACTCTTGTATCTTTACCAATAATGAAGCAAAGACAGCATTATGTTTGCATTTGCAAATGGGAAAATTTGACAGTTTGGAATAGCTTGATATGCTGGTATTGTTCTTATTTGATTGCAGTTTGTAAAAGCTTTGCAGCTTTTTAATAAAATGTATTGTTGGTACAATGTTGAGCATACATTATTTCTTGAGTTATAATGTGTGATGCTATGTATGAATGTAATTATAATAGACTTAAAAAAATGATGAAATCAGTGATAAAATTATAATTAAAGTTTCATATTTTAAGAATAAGTTTCAATTCAAACATTCAAGTTTTATTTAAGGTACAGACGCAAGGACATCGAGCTATCCCTGACTGTCAAATTTTTCAAATTGAAAATGAACCTAATGCTTTTGTAATAAAGTTGAACACCTATCAAAGAAATTTGACAGTTTAGGGTAACTTGATGTGTGGCCTCTGTACAATATCTCGGATTATTCGATTCCTCAGAATTTCACACGCAAATTCTATCCATATTTTTCTTTTATTAAAATGTAAAGATTAGAAACAGGCGGCATCTTAATTACCGGTTACGTTATAACAAAGTCCTTTATTTAGCCGATTCTTAAGCTTCAGTTTAAAATTCTATAAGCGCTTTCTTTTGTTCGTTTACGAAGAGAAAATCGACTACGGCTTTAATAGAAAATAAACTTTATTTTACTACACATAACGTGCATTTTCAGTTCCATATTTCTTAAGGGTACTGTAAACATTCCTTCAGTGATTATTTTTAAATGGCGTCTCTTTTTAATGGGTCGCTTTTTACTGAACTCCCAATAAATTATTTTAAATTGGCAACTTTAGACCCAAAAAGCTATTGTTGTGCGAGCTACACGTAGTTCTACTTTACCAAGTCTTACGTATTGCAGAGATTCGTAACCTATTTATTAAATATAAAACGTTTTCTATTAATTTTAAGAGCCATTACATTGATTTAGAATAAAATTAAGAATGGATTCGACAGCCAACGATCCAGATGTCAAGCGATATAAGGAAAAATATTTAAATTGTAAAAAAAAGTAGTCTTTAATATGAATGATAAATATATGATAATAAAAAAAACAAAGTACCTATTTAATTCATACGTTCCCTTAACATACTAACGATTCGTTATTATCAGCCAGCCAGCAGGTCAACCTACACAAAACTGTCAAATTTTCCCAATCATTCTTGAATCTTAATGCCTCTGTAATAAAGTTGGAAGTCTATTAAAGAAATTTGATAGATAATAGTAGCTTGATGTGCGTCTGTAACTACACGGGCAGGAGAAGATAAAGAAAAGTTAACATACTAAATAGCACTGAAGTGTACTAACGTTTATTCAAAAAAATATCTTCAATCAATTTAAACCCTCAACCCTATTCATCAGGACCACTGTTTTATTAAATAATGCAAACTTCATCAAAATATGTATTTATTAAGGTCGAACAGCGGTAGTTCGTAATTTGAATTGAGTACCAACTATAATTGGATTGCGTCAGTTCCTGGAAGACTATGTAAATCAAAGTTTGCTACCATAGGAATCTTAACGGCCAGTACCTAAATATTGATGAAACTCATCATGAAATATAACACACATTGAAATGTAACACGCATGTCAATGTAATAGATTTCATTTTGCATTGCACAAGTTTTGACGGCTCATTTGTTTTTTTTTCTGTAAATAGGGTTTTACAAAAATGTCAGATATATTTTTTAAACTAGATGAGGTCGGCGTTTCCAGTCTCTCTACTCGGAGAATAAAGGGCGAAACAAACTCAGAGGTCCCAGTCTCTTTTAACTCATTAGATGTTCGCCTATTAGAAGCCTTTTGCTTAGAAGAGCTCAACGATTTATACGGTTATATTTATTGTCGTTTCGAGATAATTTTTCTTATGAACCTATGGGGTTCATACGATATTTAAAGGGGTTAAAGTCCAGACATAATCTTGGTCAGATCATTGTAAAGACCATGTAGGTTGGTGTTTGAAATGGTCTCTTGAGGAAAAAACTACACAGATCGAGTGGATTTGTCCAGTTACTAACCAGTACACGCATTTTTCATTAATCGTGCAGCTTTTTTAACCGACTTCTAAAAAAGGAGGAGGTTCTCAATTCGACTGTATATATATTTTTTTTTTAAATGTTGTTCGCGCATAACTCCGTTACTTGCCAACCGATTTGAAAAATTATTTTTTAGTTGGAAAGGGTATACTTCCCAAATGGTCCCATAAAATTTTTATCGAAATCGGATAAGCGGTTTTTGAAAAATCGACAAAAATCTACTTAATATATGTGGACGATGTTCTAATAAGTTCCTGTCACTGTAATTTACATACCAGGTAGTGGTATTAAAATTTGGGGGGTTAGGTAGGTACCAAAACTAAAAAGTGAAAAATAAAAACTTTTTTTTTGTAAAATGTTTTTTTAAACTCGTTTCAACTCTGAACTTAAGGAGCTCCAACCAACTGTACCAGTTTACATTGACGACACCTTTTTTTTTGGGGGTGGGAAATCATCCAATGACTTCTCCCGTTCTGCGTGGACCGGGAGGGAGTGACAGACTTTTTCCGGGGTATCGGTAACCCTTTCGGACAATCCCGCTTATCCGGCAGGCTCGGCCCTGACGGCCGCTTCAAATGCTGACATCTCTATAAGGCGCGCGTGGAACATGTACGCGTCATCCGGCACGGGCCTGGTCCGCATCGGACGGTGAGCTACCCATTACTCACCGCCCGATTGACGACACCTAACTTATATACATTCATCTACTCAGTAAAGTTGCACTCGTAACATAAATCTCGTTTCTCATATCATATGTTTGAAGTTTCACGACTGTATTTATAGCTAATAGGGATGATGACTAAGGAATTGTTTGTCCGTCCGCTAGATTATTAAGAATTATTGGACATGATTTTTTTATTTTTTATTACGCCGATACAATGAGTCAAAATGTGTATTGACGTCACGTCGATGTAAATTTATACTTATTTGTGTCGTAGCTAGTACCCACTCCCCAACTTCAATGCGTTTTATATGAGCCTTTTTTTATATGATAAAGCAAAAAATACAGTCATCTATACTAATATTATAAAGAGGAAAGATTTGATTGTTTGTATTGAATAGCCTGCGAAACTACTGAACCGATTTGAAAAAATCTTTCACTGTTCGGAAGCTACACTATTCCCGGGTGATAGGCTATATTAAATTTTCAAAAAAATTTGGGATCCGTACTAAAACTCCAATAATGTAACAATTTTCCGACATCCACGCAGGCGAAGCCGCGGCAGAAGCCAGTGTTTAATATTTTATTTTTGTTTGACTGATGGACAAAATATATATTTTTTAACCCAACATGATCCTTATTGGCCTCGTCCCATGAATTCAAAACAAACATCAGCAGGATTGTCCAAAAGGGTTACCGCTACCCCGGAACATAAAGGGCTAAGGAAGGGACATGGATGAGTTTTAGTGAGTAATAGTCTGACACTCCCCCCGCTCCACCCAGAGCGGTAATCATCAAATGACACCTGTCATTTGATAATTTCCCACCCTCGCAAAAACAAAAAAGGATCGCCAATTGAATGCCCCGTACAAATTGGTGAAATGAAACAAGAAATGTAACACTATTGGACCTTGGTTTGTATCAAAAATCCAATAGTCATTAATAAATTTTCACCGCGAAACCACTAGTGAATTTATTCATTTGAAATTGTTCGGGCTTTAAGATTTATTAAATGTCAGGAATTATTGATAGTGAATTTCTGTACCCTGATTTAGAACAAAGGTATTATATTATTAGTGAGCAAATTGGGCAGGATTTTGATCAGTAAAAGGTCTTGAAATATTATCGGCGAAGCCTTTGTAGTTTTGTAAGACGACGCTATCGTTATAACTTTATAAGCAAAGAATTTTAAGATAGAAATCTAAATCTGACTGTAGCAGTGGACCACTTACGTACAAAAGAAGATGTTTTTAATAGATTGATAATAAAAACAAAAAACATTTAACATAATGATGAATCCATTTAAAGCTTGGCTCAGGTACGGAACGTCTTATAGAGGGTGACTTGCAATCCATCCTGAACGTAATAGCGTGACCTCTTAGCAACATTTAAGCACCCTATATAATAACACTGTAAACGTAGTTTATTGCACCAACCATATTAAATTTCCACTCAATCAATCTCGAAACCCGAACGACAACATACTTATCAGACCCACAATCACTAAAGCAAAACTCTTATTTATTTTTATGTTGTGTTTGGAAACAATCGTATCAGTTACAGGCTTGTATTGTAACACGTATCTTCATGTATACCTACCAGCTCCAGCGTCTCGAATTCCAATTTTGTGAACAAATAAAACTGGCTGATCCATGAGATGGTATATGTGAAATGTGTCTAGGTACTCAGAACTACACGTTAAGCTGTATGTTTCCAGTATAAGTAGACCACGTATTATATAGACTTTGTGTACAGTGAGGGATCAGTTTATGCTGGAATGTATGGTTGTTGTGTTGTTGTGTGTACCATTGATATAGCCAGACTGTGTTGTCTAATCTTTACACGTCTGTTATATGGTATGATAGAGTTTTCTAGAATTGTTTGGGAGGCAATAAATTTGATCTAAAGTAGTGACTGTAATTGAAATAGTCTCTTGAGTGGTATTAAGCCGGGTAAGCGGGATTGTCCGAAAGGGTTACCGCTACCCTGCAACATAAAGGGCTAAGGATGGAACATGGATGGATTTTAGTCAGTAATAGTCTGACACTCCCTTCCGCTCCAACCAGAGCGGGAGGAGTCATTTGATGATTTCCCTCTTTGATTGACCCTCAAAAAAAGGGCGCTATTAATCAGAAAATCAGAACTTGGCCGATTTATTAAATATGTAACTTTTTTAGAAGTGAGTTCTATACTTTATAATCCATTTGTTTACTAGGCAACTATTTAGAAGTAGACCGCTATAGGCTGAAAATGATCATGATACATAGTCATAGATAAGCAGTAACGAAGGTTCCAGACAAGTCATCATCAAAAATGACACTAAAATGCAATAATTTAGAGACAATTTTACTAGTGCTTAGTTTTACTTCAAATATGAAGTTTGGCAGATTCCCAAATCGGGCATAGTTTAGTAGGTTAAACCTCTGCATAACATAGTACCTCTATTAGGTTACACCTCTAAGATAAGATCCATTGCGTACCTACTCAAAACTATTTGTTTGACCGTCAGCTAGATTAGAATCATTGGACACGATTTTTTTCTTTTTTTACGTAACCAAATGATTGCGCCGATACACTGAGTTAAAATGTGGCATGACGTCACGGCTTTGTAGATTTTTTACTTACTTGTGACGTAGCTAGCCCCCACTCCATGATGCAGTATGAATGTAACTCGTCCGAAATAAAGATTATTTATTTTTGGAACAAAGTTCCTTATCGCGCGTTGCGAAAGGGGGCTAGACGGAATTAAGACCAAAAGTTGTAAGGACACTTTTTTGGAGTAAAATATGAAGTCTTTTTAATCAATATTTTTTTATTGGAATTTTAGATCAGATTTTTTTTGATTATTATAACTTAAAAGGAATAATAATTTATTACAATTCCTTCACTAATTAATCGAAAGGAACTTCGTTCTATCCGGGTGTCCCTTGACACCTCTCAAGTTTTATTTTTTAAATATTTATTTATAACCCTTCAGAAAATGTATAATTGTAACGCTTAACGATACGATAATTCCTAAAACCCTTTCTCAATAAGGATTCAACTGGGTTCAAGAAGCAATCGCCTCACATAACAATAGACGTAGAAACTGTCAGAGAGGATAATACCTTTTCCAATTTACCTGCGGTCACCCCGAACAATGACGTCGCCTATCAATAAATTAAATCTTGCGACCTGTATTAAGCCTGGCAATAAGCACCTTGGTAGTTTAATGTAGAATAGATGCAATAATATAGCTGTTATTGAAAACCGGGTTCAACCAATAATAACCTTGTATCTCGTTAAGCCGATGGTCCTGGCTGTCATTCGTATATCTTTGACATTCGTTATGGGTAGTCTGAAGTCCAAAAATCTGTTATCTTGTTACTCACACGGATAATTTTCCGTACTGCCAGCACACTATATTACAATAAAAGTTTATCTCTGTCTTAGCGATGGTGTTAGTGAAAATTCATGAGTGTATCGTTTGGATACTTATGTAAACAAACAAGAACACAATGTTTTTGAAGTAAATGGAATTTATATACCAGAAAACACTACACACACGTTTCATATTCGAATACACTTCAATAGCGGTCTACTGAAGTGTATTTGATACATGGAACGTGTGTGCCGGAGATTGAAGAAAACATCATTTCTGCCTCAACAATTGATCCCGAATAGGTACTTCTTGAGACACCTGTCACACAGTGCCGGCGAGGAAGCGATTAGCAACTATCAACTTTTTTCTCGCACAAAAAACATACAAAAGATTGTACTTCCCGTGTGAGTAAAAGAGATGCATGTAATCAGTTGATTACTGGCTTCTGAGGAGCTCGTGGTTAAGTAATAACAGCCGCACAGGTCGATCCTTTAGGTTAAACTACGCTTGTTGGGTTAGTTCGTGGATAAATGACCATCTTTACATACCGAGACCCTCTCCGTGCTTCGGAAAGCACGTTACGCCGTTGATCACGGCTGTAATGCGTAGATCTTTGACAGTCGTTATGGGTCGTCAGATGGCCGAAAGTCTGACAGCCAGTCTTACCAAGGGGTATCGTATTACCCACTTACTGGGTTATGGAAGTCAGATAGGCTGTCGCTCCATGTAAAGTACTGATATTCAGCTGCAACCGGTTAGACTGGAAGCCGACCCTAAAATAGTTGGGAAAAGGCTAGGCAGACTGAGATTGATTTTTGCTGGCTGTTCAGACCGCCAAGCGCCAGCGATAAGAGCTATCAACGGGAGTAATCGCTCAGCGATGCTCGCTTAGCGGGCGGAACCCACGCTTGGTTGCTAGCACATCAATCTATCCCAAACTGTAAAAAAAATCCAATCGAAAATGAACCTTACACTTTTGTTGTAAGTAATGTTAAAAAACTATCAAAGATTGGGGTAACTTGATGTGCATACCAGCGAGTAATTGGTCCTAGCCACACTCCCTGCTCGTTGCTCGCCAATTCATTTTTATTTACTAGCTCAATTCGCTTTTCATTAATCGCTGGCGGTGGGAGAGGCGCCTCAGACAGACCCTAAATAAAATCACTTCGGATTGCCAATTACCTACTATAGGAGCATGTACTCCAGTCGAGCGAGACGATTATTATTTTTAATGATTATGACAATTTAACGAGACATTTTTCTAGACTTAGTAGCAACATTCTCGGTATTTTGTTGATACAATTTTCTTTTTGTTTTATAATTATATATTTAATGTAACGTGTACGTTCCATTCTGAGCCCATGATTGCAACGGCTAAACAAAAAGTACAACCCGAATTGATTGTCGAATTCTAAATGAATGCGAGCGAAGCCGCGGACAAAAACTAGTACTAAATAAATTAAACTCCAACTGTAAACAATAAAGTTTTTAATCAAAACGTATTTGTTATTAGGGTTTGTTTATTTATTCAGTTTATTCAGTCTAGTCAGTGTTGTTTCAGTTTCAATATTTCGTATGCAAACGATCCGTAGGTAGCGATATCCGACATACTGCAGCCAAACCGTTTTATTAGTTTTATTTTAGTTATTGACGCGAGAAATTTATAAAGGAAAATATATTACGAAGGTTTTGATAAACTGAATTGTTTGTCGTTTTTATAAAATTCGCGTGATTTGGATCAAGTTAGACTGTCGAACGAATTTGTGTTTAATTGTGTTTTTACGTAATTTAAGAAGGGAAGGTAGACGGTGTTTTTTATAAAATGTGATTTTAGTGCACCGTTTTTGCCTTGAAAGTACAGTTGTCAGCATAAGTTACCACAAACTGTCAAATTTTTCAGTCGATTTTGAACTTACTTCTAAAGTTTATAATCATTTGGAGAAAAACAGTTCGATATAACTTGTTCGATATTACAAGATATGGGAAATTAGAGTATTATTGAGTGAAATTAAAGCTCACCTAAATAGAAAAAGAAACTCAAAGCAAATGATTTTAAATGATATTGCTAATCCATTGCTTCATATTATGTTCGTGACATTTGCGCAACAATGTTAATAACGCAATGAATTTTTTTCAACTGTCAAAATAAAACCCATTGCTACTTTTAGTGTGTTACGCAATTTGCCCGCGGGGAAGAATTTATACATCTGCCCGGTGTCCGGTGGCGGCTCGGCATGGCAAGGTATTTTTAGGCGAACATTGAAATTTCAACTTTATTTTAATACAGTTAAGTTTGATGATGATTGATGATGATGATGATTATGATGATTTCCCACCCTTAAAAAAGAAGGGTGATCCTTAATGCAGGTTCAAAAGCACATTTTTGGAATTTGTTCCATACAAACTACGACTGAATGGTTTAACTGGATATTCAAGATCTCAGTATAGTTATCTGGTCAACCGATGATTGATAATAGTCCACAAAAAGATCGAACGATCCTTTGCCCTAAAAGCGATGACGGCCGATCGACTCAAAATAGTATGACGCGATTGATCGACTTCACATCCGCTGGTGTAGTAATACCTTAAGGGTAACGTAATTAAGATTGTAAGGATGAATTATCTGGAGTTTCATCGATCTTCAATGAGTACCAAAGTACTTCTTTCTAATCTACGAACGTTTCCGTAAACGAAAGTACTTCGAGCCATGTTCAGCGACGGGTATTGAAACGCGAGATTGTAATAAAATATTTATTTTCGTATGAGTTTCCGAGAATAAGTAGAAATGTTCTTTATTTATCTATACTTCTATAGGTACTAATATATAAAGAGTAAAGATTGTTTTGTTTGTGACTTTGTTTGTTTGTACCGAATAGGCTCCGAAAATATTGAACTGATTTTAAACACTTTTTCAACAATAGAAAGCTATACTATTAGGAAATAACATAAGCTACAATTTATTTTCAATAAACTTGGAAATTCTTAAGAATGATAAAACTATTGATGATACATAGAAATTATGTACTACACAATCAAAGTTCTTAATTACCTACAAACGATCTGTGAGAGAGATCTAACTATCATAGTTAAGTCACAATAGCAGCTTTTGTGTTCTAAAATGTAATTAGTTCGCCCATGCGTGCATACTACTAAACCGATTGAAATAAAATTTGATAGGTACAGACGCCAGCACATCAAGCTATCCCTAACTGTTAAATTTTCTCAATTAAAAATGAACGTTATGTCTTTGCAATAAAGTTGAAATACTATACAAAGAAATTTGACAGATTGTGGTAACTTGATGTGCTGGCCTCTGTACATAGCTGTTACTTTTTATCCCGATAGTTCCAGGCAAACGAAACTTATGCGGGTGAAACCACGGGGCGCAGCTAGTATTTCCTAAAGAAATAAGCTATGTGGGTAGGTTATTACGAATACGAATTTTCGTAATTTCGTAGGCGGAAACTAAGGTTTCGTCTTTAGGTTTACATATTAGGTACTTTGGAAAGTCGTCTGCCTAACCTTTTCGCAACTATGTTGGGGGTGGCTCCCAGTCTAACCAGATGCAGCAGTCTTTTACATGAGGCGACTGCCTATCAGACCTCCACAATCCAATTACTGGGTAGTCCGATACCCCTTGGTAAGACTGGCTGTCAGACTTTCGGGTATCTGATGACCCGTAACGACTGTCAAAGATAACGAACTACAGCTGCGACCTTACGTGGGGGCTTCACCCATCTACGTACCAATGACGGCAAGCGTAAGCTACGCTACTAACTTAATGGATCGACCATTGGGGCGACTCTTATTACTTAGCCATGAGCTCCTCTCCTTTGAAAAGTCGTGTCCTTTGATGTTTTGTGCAACGCCAAATTCAATGCACAAATATCACCAAATTAATATGTAATATTCATCATTTACATTTCACTTTTACAAAACGATCAAGGTGTAGCATGTTTGTTTTTAATTTAAAATTTCGCCGATACAATCGTCCTAGCTCAGTCAGCAAACGTTAAAAAGTCGTACGTGACATTGCATATCCATAGGTCTTAACGACATTTTCATACGACCAATCACCTGAGAGGTAATATAAATTTTATAACAACCACAATGACACTCGCTGGTATAAGATATTGCTGATATAAAAATGTGGCGTAAAGTGAAAACGTATTACTAAGCAGTTTCAAATAAGATGTATCTGCATGTACAGAGGCCAGCACATCAAGTTACCCCAATCTGTAAAATTTCTTTTATAGTTTTTCAACTTTATTACAAAAGTATAAGGTTCATTTTCAATTGAGAACATTTGACAGTTAGCGATAGTTTCATGTGCTGACGTATGTACCTATTTATTTTTGTTTTAAACTCGTAAATGTGTATTGGAATTGAAATTGTGGCAGTAAAAATTGAGATCAAATACATGTTTCATGTTCAGGGTACATGATATATCATCACCCGTACTTCATCGTACTTCTGAACAAAGGCTTCCCATTGTAGATTTCCACAAATGTTTGGTCGGGGCTCCTCGCAACCATTGTTTTCTTGTTTTTTAATGTCATAACTCTAGGGTTACATAAAAACGGCGAAGGAAAACATCGTGAAGAAACCAGGTGCTTGAGAGATATTTCTCAACAGCATGTGAAGCTAAGTCAGAGGCCCATGGGCAGCAAAAAAACTCTGACACCAGGTTGGTCACTAACCACACGAAAATAAGAAGAGGGTTATATTCTATAAGTAAAAATAATACAAAAAGTCCTAGAATATGGTGGTCTAAATTGCATAGTTTCGAAGATATCATCAATCATAATTAATTTATATCGATGTGTAAAATCTAAACTTCATTGAGAAATACGATCAGAGGACCTCAGTACAATATTACTCTATAACTTCAGTAGAACTTCCGAAGGTGTGGGTATTAAACTGAACATAGACAAGACAAGGGTCATGTCAAATGCCTATGTAACACTCACTGTCGTGAAGATGGAAGACGAATCATGTTTACCTAGGACCATCTATCCAGTTAGGCAAGTCCGACTTCAAAAAATATGGTAATCCAACTCGGTTGGGCAGCTTCCGGGCAGATATGCGATACCTTCTCGCCTCATATCTACCGCTATATCTCAAGACGAAAGTTTTTAACCAGTGCGTGTTGCTAGTGATGGCTTATGGCCCAGAAACATGGTCGCTTTGAAGGAGTCTTGAACAAAAACTCAAAGAGCAATAAAGATGACAAAACTTGGGGTTTTCTTACGTGATTAAATCAGAAATAAAAAACCAAGGTAACGGACATAGCCTGTAGAATTGTCAAACTTAAGTGGCAATGGGCAGGGCATATTGCTCGCAAAACAGATGGCTGACGGCGCCGAATATTCTGGAGTGGCGCGTACCGAAAGACGTGGCGGTACTTTAGGGAGGCCTATATGAAGCAGTGGATGTCTAGGCTGAAATAATAAATGATGACTCACATAATCTCCCGGGTTTAATGCTATAAACTCTAAACTAAAATAAAAAAGCATCAAACATAATTGTGAAGTTTATAAGATCTAAGTGGTCACACGAATAGACACGAAAAGTGGATTCGTTTTACACCGTAAAAGATGATTTCTTTTTTGGTTATCTAAACATAGTTTATGTATAGATCCTTATAAGAAATCATCTAGACGCCTGTCAAAATAAATGCTAAAACAATATACTGCTAAATCTACCGCCAAGCACTGATTGGAATAGAAGTTCACGCTATCAAATACCACTCCAGACACTTATTCCTGACACTCAAACCCCTCCCCAATAATTAAATTTTTAATACATTACCGAAAAGAAAATTCAACTAAAATCCTATAAAAGCTATTGTTAAAGAAAGCTTTTTACTAAGTCCAGCAAAAACTCCTGTAACATTTAAAAAGAAATAGCGAGCTCTCGAGAACGAAGGTATGAATTTTAAAAGGAACCAAATTGGAATAGAGTTGTTGAATTGAATCTGTCTTAGGGCCCGTTCACACTTACCACAACCACACCACAACGCGGCGACACAATGGGGACAAACAGTGGTCACGTGTGATTGGTGTCGCTGCAACTTCTTATAGTTACGTCACAGTTGGTCATATTTTATTTCGTGTTTGCGTTGTCGCTCGTAGTTGCGATGTGGTGACGTTTTAGCTAGTTGACAGACCTAGCATTTATATATTTTTATTTTCCTGAAATCGCTTGACAAAGCCCTCATCCATCGCCTTCCATCTAATACCATCGCGTGTACGAGGTGTGCTCGAGAACAAGAGCAGCCGATTCAGTAAAAATCTAGCCGTGAAAACTTAGACGAAGTGAGCGTGAAGCGAGCTCTCATTCTACCGAATGCTAGGGATGGACACTATTGACAGCTCTCTTTAAACTCAGTTCACCTACATTTTCACAAAATAGTTGAACTCGAAACAACTGAGCCTGATTTTCTTCTTGCCGTTTATCTAGTTATTTTAAATGAGTAATGTCCAACTACCCCTTAGGGATACGCTTAAGGCCAATGCGCACCGACAGATGGCGCAACCACCGTCATCGAGGAGGTTCCACCCCCCGTGGCACTCCCTTTCCCCGCGATCGTGTATTAACGGACTCCGGCGCATATCTTCGCATGCCTTCGCATCCCGACTCGGTATCCTCCAGTACGCTCTTAAATACCGCAGAGAGAAATCTCCTTTGATGCTCCGTGGTCGGTCTCTGAACTTTGGAATCTACATAATATCGTTATCATTGACACGTACAAATAAATAAATTTAAAATACTCTGCCCAACCAGCCACCGATGTGCGCTGGCCTTTAGGGGGCTAGATTTCTTTAGAAATCACTGTTTCATTTGAACAGTGATTTCTAAAGAATACCAATTCAACATCCACTTAATAAATCAATTTATCTACCTTTAACATTCCCACTGCTGGGACTAAGGAGTACTAACTGGGATGTTGATGGTCCGTGAAGTGTCTAATTTTTCTCACGCAGCTTTTAGGAAATATGTTGCAGAAACTATGTATGGCTGGGCTTCACCCACAACTTGAGACCTGAAAGTTCAGAAAATCTTTGCCATTGTGACACGTTATGCGATACCTCCGATTCAGAATGAATAATAAGGTATATTAAGAAAACTACTTATTTGACTTTCTTACTAGAACAAAAATCACATGCAGTTTAGGTATCGTAACTACGTCACGTACCTTAATTGAATTTCATACATAGGATACATCACTATGACATGTATTAGTATAGACTCAAACTCAAACTCAAACTCAAATTATTTATTGCAGTCATGTGTATCATATTATGTAGGTGTTACAGAAGTAAATAAATTCCAACATGAAACCCGGTTAAGGTACGGCAACAAAGAAATATCATAATAGAAAAATCCTTATAGCAAAACCCACGTTCCAATGCCATCTAATTTAATATTAGAGGCGTATTCCCACCACCCATTGAATGACATCCTCGATACCACAGAGTACAAAAGATCCGCGATAACTCCGCCACTGACAGACGACGCCCACTTACTTTTAACCTACTTCTGGAAACAAGTCGCGGTCTCAAACCATAGGGGCGTATCCACAAAACTGCTACTTTTTTTCATGTGGTTGAACCACCTTGTGGAGTTTTTGTATGTCGTCATAATAGGGCAAAACGACAAATTTTTATTTTTTAGTCCGTCAGCTATTTTATCAAAAAATAAATTACATGTATTTTTCTTTTTTTACGTAATCCAAAGATTGCGACGATACATTGTGTTAAAATGTGGCATGACGTGTCACCCCTATGTAGATTTTATACAAGTTGAGACGTAGCGCGCCCCCACTCCCTAACTTTGATGCGTTTTATCTAAGTATTTTTTTCTTTATATATTATTATAATGATAAAGCAAAAATACGTGGCGAATATATTATTAATATCTGACTGACGGACTAAATATAATTTCCCTTTTTCATGTCGTGTTCAAAGGGGTGCTTGATTTGCTTTCTTAGTGGCCATTTTGTTGTAAAAGGAAGTCTTGTCCAAAATTCCATGATTTTAGACACAGTGGTTTAAGTAGTCTGTTGATAATTTAACATGTCTATTACTAAAAATAAATATTATTTACCCTTGGTTTGGGTAAATACCCAGTATTTATTCAAATAGGAATTAACCTGGATATTTTCCTTTTGGGTATTCCCTTCGTCAATCTACAAAGAGCAGTATAAAGAGAGTGGCGATTTATAAAGAGGGAATAAATAGTATTAGAGAGAAAACCAATCCAATTCCACAACAATGCCATCTGCTAACTCTTGTCTATGCTTCTATACTAATATTATAAAGAGGAAAGATTTTTATGTAAGTTGTGTTTGTAACGTTTAAACTCAAAAACTACTTAATGGGTATAGATGAAACTTGTCACAAAGATAGATTATAGTCTGGAATAGTATATAAGCTACTTTTTATCCCAGAAAAATGTACGGTTTCCGTGGACTAATTTCCTACATACACGCGGGTGAAGCCGCTAACAAAAGCTAGTATCTTAATAAGCACACACCTTGAAGCAGTTGATGAAATGTTACTTCTAGGTAAGACAAAGCTAGATGAGAATCCTGAGCCTATCTAAAAATAACAGTTTTTTACGATCGTCGCCTGCGCTTCGAGTTGGCACATTTTTCTACATGGAGGTACACCTCCAGTTTATCTGGACTGATGGTGTCAAAAACGTGCCATGGTGTCATAAATGTTGCAACATTTATAAGCAACATATCCACACAATAATATCCACAGCTAAACGCTCGTTAATTTTGGTAGCTCTGGGGGAATTGACTAACAAACTACACGAAAAATAAAACGCATTATTGTAAAATTATACCTATATATTAAATTAAATTGTAATATTAAGCTAGCCAATAACAACTAAAAAACACAATCGATATGTCAAAAATCTACTAGGAGCTAAGCAAGTCGAGTAAATGCTATATATAGGATATCAATAATATTGATGTCTCTAAAATCTAATAGAAGTCAAAGAATTCAAGGAGGTGTCATGCTAACTGCAGCATGAAAGACGATTACTAGTCAAGGTAGACTCCAAAAACCGTGACTTGGATGAATGACGTATTGTTGTCCCTATTAATATCCACAATTCTATCAAATTCGTGATCCCAGAGAAACGAAACGGCATTATTGTAGCATTGAGCTCTCTTCTGCGCCAGAGTAACAATGGAGAGGATTCGGTAGCGATCGAAGTTCATACCCTTGACCCTCCGCATTACTTCATCAGCTATGAGCATTGTTTTGGCTGGAGAATCCTGGAAACAGCAGTACGTAATTTAATGATACGTAGTTAAGCTGAGTGAATTAGGAGGAGCTCGTGGCTAAGTACTAACAGCCGCACAGGTCGATCCCTCAGGTTAAGCTACATTTACCGGGGTTGGACGTGGATGGGTGACCATATTTACACACCGAGACTCCTCCATGCCTCGGAAAGCACGTTAAGCCGTTGGTACCGGCTGTCATTTTTGCATCTTTGACAGTCGTTGCGGGTCGTTAAAAGCTCGATAATCTGACAGCCACTCTTACCAAGGGGTATCGTATTGCCCAGTTACTGGGTTGTGGAGGTCAGATAGGCAGTCGCTCCATGTAACATATTGGTATTCAGCTGCATCCGGTTAGACTGGAAGCCGACCCAACATAGTTGGGAAAAGGCTAGGCAGTTGAGTTAAGCTAAGTGAATAAATTCTATAGACGTATTTTGTAGCGATCAACGCCACATATTTACTGGATGATGACAGACTTTGTATGAACCTTGGTCCCGCCCTCCAATAGCTACGATTACATCGTTCATCATCATCTCAGTGCGTTTAGAGTTATGCATCATTAAACAGCAATTTAGCAGTTTAAAAATAGCCAAAATAATGTTTTTTTCCTAATATGATGCACTTTTACTAGTTATTTTCTACCTATGTCGATGTAGGGTCTTGTTTGATCGATCAGGTTAAGCTACGCTCGTCGCAGTTGGTCCGTGGATGGGTGACAACCTTACATAACAAAAACCCCTCCGTGCCTCTGAAAACACGTTTGTGGATCTTGACAGTCGTTACAGGTCATCAGAAGCCTGAAAATCAGTTAACTATAGTCTTACCTAGGCATTTCACTCAGTAATTGGGTTGCGGAGGTCAAAACGGCAGTTGATCCATGTAAAATAGTAGTATTCAGCTGCTTTCAGTTAGACTGGAAGCCGGTTGTTATATTATGCACCAAAATTTAATATAATACGTAAAAAACGTTGTTTTATTGTTGCCATGTTTAATAAAGCATAACTCGAAATGGACTAAGATTTCAAAGTTGGCGCTGTAGTAAATTTTAATTCTGTTCAGTCAAATTTATAGTTCTAAACACCTAAATGAAAATAGGTAGTGCAATAACTGCTTTTGCACTACCTACTAAAAAAATTGAACTCAAGAATTAGGCACTCAGTTATGATTAAACACCTACTTCTGCTTATAAATTGTTTGAAGATGTGCAGTTTGTGGTGACTGCTTTTTTTGTGTGATGGAAATCATTAAATGACGCCTCCCACTCTAGGTGCAGGGGGCACTCTAGGTGCAAATTTGTACGTTACCTTATTCAAAGCTTTACACTCATTATAAATACTGACATATTATTATGTGGCCCCTATTTTGGCGATAAACTTTTTTATAGAACTTAGTTGCCTGATATTGAAGAAGGATCTTAAATAATACATATTTTAGGGTTCTGTACCCAAAGATTGCCCCAACGAGACCTTATTACTAAAACTCCATTGTCCTTCCGTCCGTTTGTCTGTCACAGGGCTGTATCTTTTAAATCAAATCACTTCAAATTTTGACACTACTATAGCTACCACTACTAAATAGTTGCCATACCAAACAATAAAATTAAAGTTAAAAATTAAAGGGAAGACATACAGTAAAAAAAAATGGTGGTGTATAATAGAGTATAGTGGTACGAAACTCCCTTAGTAAATGAGTCGCATTTGGCCTCAGTAGGTACCTACCGGGCACGCCACGATAGTGGCGGTAAGGCCCCTCTTTGAGGAGTGGCTAGAGAGGCGTCACGGCGCCCTCACCTACCGCCTGACGCAGGTCCTCACCGGACATGGATGTTTCGGGAGGTTCCTGCACATCATCAGGCGGGAGGAAACGCCCGGGTGTCACCACTGCGAGGATCGCCCAGAGGACACGGTAGAGCACACGGTGCAAACCTGCCCCGCATGGGCAGAGCACCGCCGTGTCCTCGTAGAGGCGATCGGCGGCGGCGACCTCTCGCGCCCGGCCCTGGTGCAAGCCATGGTCCGGGGCGAGAGGGAGTGGGAGGCAGTCACCTCCTTCTGCGAAAAAGTTATGCTCGCGAAGGAGGTGGCGGGATGGGAGAGAGAAAGGTCCTCCCGTCCCAGCCGCCGCGGGAGTCGCTCCAGGCGTCGGGAGCCACGTGACGACTCCCGGCCACCGTAGGCGCGGGCCTGCGGGCGGTGAGTAATCGGTGACTCACCGTCCGATCAGCACCAGACCCGTGCCGTACGGCGCGTATATGTTCCACGCGCGCCTCAAAGAGATGTCAGCATATGAAGGCCCCTTAGGGCCAAGCCTGCCGGGTAAGCGGGATTGTCCGAAAGGGTTACCGCTACCCCGGAACATAAAGGGCTACGGAAGGAACATGGATGGGTTTTAGTCAGTAAGAGTCTGACACTCCCTTCCGCTCCACCCAGAGCGGGAGCAGTCATTGGATGATTTCCCAGCCTTAAAAAAAAAAAAAAAGTAGGTACCTACCGAAGCACTATATTTAGTATCGGTGTAGTGCGCATCCAGTATAGAATTGACGGCATTCGTTACTAAAGGCACGTGGAAGTTGACACGCGGTTCCAACTGGAATGTTGGCATATAGATCATTGCGGGCCGTCTAAATTCCACTCCGAACTGGAAAAATACATGAAAATATCTGGATAAGCTTCTCGTGTAATAAAAAGAAATTCATCTGGAATAGTGTTTATAACAAACATGCGTAAGCGTCTGTATTAGGCTATGATTATTATAGACCTTAAAGTACTAAAGTGACTATTTCATGTACTGACTAAGCTTATCCAAGGCATGACTGTAATATAAATAATAAATAAAACAAAAATGCCTGCAAAAATCTGGACTTGTTAAAACTAGTTTTATGTAATGCTTATGTCTTGAGTGAGGTTCTGTTATGCAGGCCTTATGGTTCCCTGCTCTAGGGCCGAAGCCTGCCGGGCAAGCGGGACTGTCCGATAGGGTTACTGCTACCCCGGAAACTAAAAGGACTTAGGAAGGAACATGGAAGGGTTTTAGTCAGTAAGAGTCTGACACTCCCTTCCACTCCACCCAGAGCGGGAGGAGTCATTTGATGATTTCCCACCCTCAAAAAAAAAAGGGTTTCCTGCCCTGGAACAGCAAAAGGCTGGTATTTTCATTTTTAAGGTAGTGGAATAGCTAACCTGTGAACTTCGTCGTCGCATTTGTGTTCCTATGGAGGGAACACCTCCGAAGCCATAAGATTGTCTCCGGATCCTCAATCGACTGACAGATTTTCTGCTAAAACCCACCATAGACTTTCCCTGGGAGGAAGCAGCTATCACAGACGGCGTCATGGCTACCCCCCTAGTTCTATCCTTCATTTTTCCTTCGGAATCGTCCATTTTTGTTGTTAAAATAATATTAAATGTAGTGTTAATTATTTATTTTATCTCCTTGTATTTGTGTAACGTCAATATATTATAGTAGGAAACCTCTTTTGATGTCATAGAATGTCGTCTAGAATGTCAATATTGTTTTTTTTTTAATTATGGTATATTAAGTCTATTCATAACTATGGGTTCTGGATATAATATACCACCTTGTTGGTCTAGAAAAAGAAAAAAAGTAGAATTAAAAGTTTATGGATCGATGGATCGATAGCACATCCTCCTAAATAGCAGGTTGAATCATCATGGTCATTCTCTTGCTTGCCCTTATGCCAATTTATTACGTGTCGACACAGCATGACTTCTTCCATATCTACTGAAACCACGATTACTAGAGAACAAGAGAAGTCAAGCTAAATCTTAAGTATTTATCTCGTTGTTCGTTACACAAGCTGATTCAGTTCGCTAACAATAGAAAAAGTAATTGTGTCTCATTAGTTACGGTTGAGCGGCTATATGATTTTTGTTTTGTTGTAATACCGAATAATTATATTTATTTCGATTTTTATGATTTGTAATTGTAGATTCGAATTCTTACAAAGGCTATCAATAATCCAAGTCAGGCTAATGACATTGACACCGGACTGCTGGTGTGTGAATAATTATTTAAAATAAAGAAAAAATGGTGAAACATAACAGATTAGGTATCTATATATATAAAAGAAAGTCGGGTTTGTTCCCACCATTATAACTCGAGATCTGCTGGACCAATTTTCATGGTTTTTGTTTCGTTGGATTTGTCTCCGCCCTGAATAGCAGAATACATTTTTTTTATTTTTTTTTCGGTAGGGTAGGTAGGTAGGTAGGTAGGTAGGTAGGTAGGTAGGTAGGTAGGGTAGGTAGGGTAGGTAGGTAGGTAGGTAGGGTAGGTAGGCAGGGTAGGTAGGGTGGGTAGGTAGGGTAGGTAGGAGGGTAAGTAGGTAGGGTAGGTAGGTAGGTAGGGTATGTAGGTAGGGTAGGTACGGTAGGTAGGTAGGGTAGGTAGGGTAGGTAGGGTAGGTAGGGTAGGTAGGGTAGGTAGGGTAGGTAGGGTAGGTAGGGTAGGTAGGTAGGGTAGGTAGGTAGGTAGGGTAGGTAGGTAGGTAGGGTAGGTAGGGTGGGTAGGTAGGGTAGGTAGGGTAGCTAGGGTAGCTAGGGTAGGTAGGGTAGGTAGCTAGGTAGGTAGGGTAGGTAGGCAGGTAGGTAGGTAGGGTAGGTATCACAGTTAAGACAGGACATCGTCTGTCGGGTCAGCTAGTTTAAAATAAACTACATAATTCAAAAGAAAATAACGATAATGGAGTGCTATCATTTCTTTGACTTATATTGTGCTTCTCTTACCCAGCGGATTCTTGCGGTCTTCACAATCGTCTCACACATCGGTCCACTTGGTGGGAGACCTTCCTACGCTATGCCCTCCAATTTGCAACCATTCCAGAACCTTTCGGCCCCATAGGCCATTTATTTTGCGAGAAATGATTCCTATTAATTACCCATGGTTTGGGTATTTACCCATAGGAATTTATCTGGATTTTTCCTTTGGGTATTTACCTGTCGTCTATCTCTACCCGCGATGTAAGATATACATCAATATATTCTATTTTTAGTTTATTTAAGAGATAGCACAGGTGCTGATGATCCGGGTAAGCGCGATTGTCCGGGTAAGTGGGATTGTCCGAAAGGATTACCGCTACCCCGGAACATAAAAGGCTAAGGAAGGAACATGGATGGGTTTTAGTCAGTAAGAGTCTGACACTCCCTTCCACTCCACCCATAGCGGGAGAAGTCATTGGATGATTTCCCAGCCTAAAATAAAAAAGTTGCTGATGATTGCCTGTATTATGTGCAGGATGCTTCCGAAACATCCATGTCCGGTGAGGACCTGCGTCAGGCGGTAGGTGAGGGCACCGTGATGCCTCTCTAGCCACTCCTCAAAGAGAGCCGTTACCGCCACTATCGTAGCGTGCCCTGCGCTGGGTTGCAACTGTCGCTGTTTCCAGGCCGCCATGAGATCTCGCGCCTGAGGTCCGTCCGCTGCGCCGCAATTTGCCGTGGAAACGGAGTTTCCCCTCAGCTTAGTACCTACCTCCGAGGACTATCGCCTCCAGATCCCACGGTGGCAGTCCGGCAAGGAGGCTTGCCGCCTCGCCCGAATCCTAGAGTACTTAAATTGGCTAATTGTTTCTCTGATTCTTAGGTATCAAATTCTTTTTACCCGCAACAATTCCATTTATAAGATCGTATAATTTAACAGGCACTTGGATTAACCCTAGAGAAAGTGTTAGATTTTATAACTTTCATACTTTTGGAGTAGTTCATGAAACGTTACTTCTAAGTAAGATTTTTACCAAGCTAAATTAAGAAACCCATCTAAAATAACAGTTTTTTTACTTTCGTTGCCTACACTTCATGAAGAAACATTTTTACACGAAGTTGTACGATAATCTCCGGTTTATCTGAGCTGATTGTGTCAAACCGGTGTCTGGAATATTTGTTTGCAGGCCTAACATATATTATCTAAGTAATAAGAACCACAGTTAAGCACATGTCCTTTATGGTGATTCGGCGAACTTGGCCAATAAAACTACACGGAAAATGAAACGCAATATGCCAAAATTACAACAATATTTTTATTTAATAATACAGTTAAGCAATAATACGAATAAAAACCATACATATCTAAGAAATTCGAGTACATGCTAAAAGATATCAATACTTAATAATGAAAAAGATTCCAAATTAATGTTGCTAAAATAAATGTACTAGGAGACAAAACAACTCGAAGAGGTGTCATAGTATTCGTGGCAAGAAAGGTGGTTAGCTAATCAAGATAGACACCAAAAACAGTGACCTGAATGAATGATGAAGTGTTCTCCCTACCAACATCCACCAAGTTATCGAACTCGTGATCCCAGAGAAACGCCACTGCATTAGTGTAGCATTGAGCTCTTTTCTGCGCCAGAGTAACAACGGAGATGATTCGGTAGCGATCGAAGTTCATAGCCTTGACTGCCCGCCTTACTGCATCAGCTATATACATTGTTTTTGCCGGAGAATCCTGGTGACAGTAATGGTACGTAGTTAAGATGAGTGAATAAATTGTATAGACATATTTTGCTGCGATCGATACTGCACGTTTTATTTTGTGTGAGAAAAGATTATTCATCTCTACGCTTTCGGGAAGTAAAATTTTAGTTTTTATTTTTGGTTCGCGACCTTGAATCAGTATTAGGTACTCAATAGTTCTGTTGTGACGTTATATTTCTCAGCTTCTAAACAATATTACCTGAATAGGTATATCTTTTTTCGCCAACTCCGAAATTGTGAAAAAAATGAGCTGTTCCCTACAAAAAATAGAGGAATCGGAGTTGGTCCCATAGTATAAGTTGTTCAGTTTGGTGGTCTGTAGCACATGCTTTTGTATGTATATACCCTTTTGGTTTGCACCCTGTAGAAGTGTTTGAATTAATAAGTTTTGTTACGTCTCCGTACCCAAAGAGTGCAAACGGGACCTTTTTATTAAGGCTCCACTGTCCGTCCGTCCGTTAATCTGTCACAAGACTGCGTCTTTTGAACCATTACACATGTAGACACTTAAAATTTTCACGAAGTGTGTTCTTCTTAGCCGCTAAAGCCACAACCAAAAAAAAATAAAGTTAACATTTTCAGGCGTAGGGGTAATATTGTACCGTGGTACGGATGCCTGACCGCTTTTTCAGTAGGTACCCACCACAACACTATACTTGGTATCGTTGTAGTGCGCATCCAGTATAGAATTGACGGCCTTCGTTACTAGAGACACGTGGAACTTGACACGCGGTCTCAATTGGTATGTTGGCAGGTACATCATTGTGGGCCGTTTATATTCCAATCCGAGCTGGAAAAAATACACAAAAATAGCTGAACACACTTCTCGTGTACGAAAAAGAATCATCTAGAGTAGTTTATTTTAGCATACATGCGTAAGGGGCTGTATCAAGCTATGATTATTTAGGCGTTTGTTTAAGAGACTTCTATCATTGTTAGCGGTTTAGGTGTCCGCACTTAGTCCTTCAGGTGCACCATTGTGCGTCAGCTATAGTGGCCGTTTGGTGGTTATTCCAACCAGCCCACCTCCCTCCAGAAGTTGGTTACATCTTCTGGCCTGTAGGAACATCTGTGAAGGATTTGGATGTGCCGAGGGGCTCTGTTCCAATCAGGGTGGCGTCTGTGGCTTCAAGGAGTACATTCGTAACGGTTTGCTCATCCTTCATGCGAGTTCTGTACTTGCAGTACCAATATGACTTTTGCATGTGCTGTCTAAGTTTACCAAAGACATCACTGACATAGATAAAGGAAAACTTCTTGAGAATACCTGTCATTCTAAAGTCTAAACTCGCCAATCCGCTTTGAGCAAGCGTAGTGATTAATGCGCTAGCAGCATTGCTTTTTTAGTGCGACAAGAGGCCTTAGGGTTCCCTGCACTGCGGGTCTGCGGTGAGTAACGAGCTCACCGTCCGATCAGAACCAGGCCCGTGCCGGACGGCGCGGTCATGTTCCACGCGCGCCTTAAGATATCAGCATAATATATGAAGGGGCCCGCTAGGGCCGAGCCTGCCGAGTAAACGGGATTGTCCGAGAGGGTTACCGCTACCCCGGAACATAAAGGGCTAAGGAAGAAACATGGATGGGTTTTAGTCAGTAAGAGTCTGACACACCCAGAGCGGGAGAAGTAATTGGATGATTTCCTACCCTCAAAATAAAAAAAGTGTTCCCTGCACTGGAACAGCTGAACAGGTTCGTATTTGTATTTTTAAGGTAATGGAAAAGCTAACCTGTGAACTCCGTCGCCGTCCTTGTCCTCCAACGGAGGGAATACCAGAGAAGCCATAAGATTGTTTCCGGATTCTCATCCGACTAAGAGACTTTTTTTGCAAACTATAAATAGACTTTCCCTGTGAGGTAGGCTCTGTGATAGACACGTCCATGGCTACCCTACTCTTTCCCTTTAGTTTCATTTCAGTTCCGTCCATTATTATTGATAAAAATGTTATTGAATTCAGGTAAAATGTTAATTATTTATTTTATCAGCTTTGTTTGTGTATAATTGTATAAAGAACGTCATCTAGAATGTCAATTTTATTTTTCTAAGTACATAGAAAAATAAAATTGACATTATATAAAAAGGTGGTATATATTATATACCACCTTTTTGGTCTTGTTAAATAAAAAGCATATGGATCGATTGATCGGTATTCTAGTACGTTCTTCTGAGATCACGTCTAATGCTCTAAGCATCTACTAGAAAATTGAAGTCAAATCTTAAGTGATTATTAGAATTATTATACTTTATTAATATTATTAAGAGGAAAGATTTGTATGTAGATTGTAATAAATAAACTCAAAAATTACTTAACGGTTCTGGATGAAACTTGGCACAAAGATAGACTATAGTCTGGAAAGCATAATATATAAGCTACTTTTTATCCCGGAAAAATGTACGGTACGATAATTTCCTACATACACGCTGGCGAAGCCGCTGGCAAAAGCTAGTCCCAAACAATATTATTTATTTAGATTGATATTCTTTTTCACGGGCTTTCAAGAATCTTAAATTATATAAAGGTCCTCTCTGGAGTTTAAAAATTGCTTCGATGCAAACAATAACTTAAATCGTAAAACGAATATACATTTACAAATTATTACAATCAACTCAGTCTAACGCAGTTAACTGCTGGAAAGGTGCTACTCCCAGGCTGCGCCACAACACCTTATCCTCCGCCTGGCGTATCCCAGCCACCTTCTTATGATCGACCATAAAACTGACTGATGGGTGCAGGCATCGCCACGCAACGGTTGCCGAAACGCGGTCTCCAATTCAAGAGTCGTCTGCTCCACAGAGCATCGGCCCTCTGACAACCATTGCCAGCCTACTGCTACTTCAGTTAGCTGTTAATATGCCAATAACTCTGGGTCATTTTGGATCGTTACAGAGAGGCCAGAACTGCCCGTATTTCGATGGAGTCTAAGGCTTTCTCATAGTCTATAAATGCCATACACAGTGGTTTATTTATTTAAACATTTCGCACACAATAACGGTACAAAGTGGTTGTTTGTACTCCTCGGTATTCTGTTAAATTTGCCGAACAATATGGGCAGTATTGCAGCCTTTTACAGATGGTTCAGCATGAGATGTAACTATAGTTTTTCCGCAAGCTTTTGTCACCTTTTATGAAAAACAGAACCATCAAACTTCTGCTCCACGCCTACATACTCCACAACATGTATACCTAGTAGGCATAATTTTTTTTTCGAAGGCTATAGTAGTTTGTTCATGAATTTATTTAATTGCCTAAATTCATGAATAAATTATTTAAGTTCAGTCACGCCTTAAATAATACACTCTCGTATATCTAAGTACTTGTACAGTTGAGTGCAGATATCAAAAATCTTAAGAATAAAACGTAGCACAAAGGACCGTCACTATAAAAAACAAAACTGACAAATATAGGTTCCCGTTGGGTAGGAAAAAATACGCTGTGAAAAATTTCTGTTCACACGTTAACAAAACACGGGTTTTTCGGGGAAAAGCCATAGGTACCTATATGGAGAGCGCGACCTCTTTTTTGGAATGTGTCCCTCTTTGTATTCCTCCCTCGCTTTTTGTTGGGTCACATACAAACACTGCTTGTTACCTGAAATGGTCGTGTTGAAAGATGCGTCACTTATATTTTTTTGTATACTTTCCGTTTTAACAAGGTGTACGAGAAGTACTTACCTACTACTCCCACGTTTTAGGAATATCTACTTTTTGAAGGCAATTAATAATTGAGACAAGAATGTACTTATAAAATCCATTGCTATCGTTAAATAAGGCTGATAACGAAAGCGTGTATGCTTCAAAATAAACCGTTCTTTATTTAAACGGAATAATATCCCGAACGTCGACCTTCCATCAGAAAAATACAGCATAAAGCATTGAAATGCGAGTTGCATTCAGTGTATAGTAGATGCAGCGATAGTGGGGTCCTACGTCAACGGTACAGCTCCCTTATAGGTCAGTTAAACGTTTGTTCACCCCTAACTAAGTGGTACGGGGTGGGACCGAGATGTGACCGATACTGGGGATTCAGGGACTTTACTCTAAAGTGTATTTTAAATTTAAAAAGACTTAGATTAGACGGATTGATACCTACTTTACTTAACGGGTGAATTTCGGAAACAAAACTGGCTGAAAGCATTACCATCGTTTATGGCTGTAAGTGTCATAATTTTCTGTGGAATATTGACACTGACAGGTCTTGAACGCGGTTTAGATGTGCTGAACGCGGTCAGATTCATTGGTGAAATTGTCACTTAGATAAATAACTTCTGGAAAAGAATGCATATCATTCAGAGAGAGTTTTCGATTCCTTTTTAAAGGATGATTGGTTTTTTTAGGCCAAAAAGTAATCTATTCTATTCTATGAGATTCAGATCATGGGTATAAAATCTGTTTACTTAACAAACACGTGACATGTAACTACAACAACAATCAAAAACATTTTATACCAAATCCCACAGCTTTAAATAGAATAGGTATTCTTTATTATAAGCTTTTCCTCCGGCTAATAGTTTCGAATATACAACAAGATAAAGTGGTCGTAGGAAACTAGAGCCAGACAAGTACCACCTTCTCTGAGCTTTTCGCGGAAAACTTGTATATTTTTAGCAGACTACCGTAAAAGTACCAACCGAATTAGTTTCTAGATTTTAACAGTTGTTTTTAGGTTAAAAAAAACTTAAAAAGAATTTGAAGGGCATTTTTTGGAGGACTGTCTTATATAACTTTGACCTTCAAAAAGTGCTGATTTGCAGCCTAGTTAGAATAAATGACTTTTGATTTTGATTTTATGAATGGCGTCAGGTCTTGCTCTATAAATATTACAGACAAGATATTAATTAAACCAACAAAGTTGAATAAAAATACATTAAGATGACAACGTGTGGAAAAGATAGGAAATCTAGTTAAAATATTTTTCCCACACAACTACTTCTATGGGCTGATTTCACCGATAAAACTCAACGTGATCAGCACATTTAAACGGCGTTTAAGAGCTGTTACATTTTAGGGGAATATTGACACTGACAGTTTATAAACGCAGCTATGTGCTGATCGCGTTCAGCTTAATTGGTGAAATTGGCACTTACTTCCACGTACATCTCACTTTAAGATACAAAGGTACATTTTTATAACAAAGCAAATCTCTATGCCCTGACGTAAGAGTGCTTTGCCCCAGGGCCAGCGACCTACGAGTGAAGAACTGTTCACATTAGTAGACTGAATAAAATACTGTCAGAATATTAAAAAAAAAAACAATTATTTTCGATTTGTGCTCAATAAATGTATTTAATAATACGACACGGTTAGCGCAGTGGTTGAGCCATTGACAGCTGCGCAGCATGTCGCGGGTTTGATTCCCGCACGGAAAAATATTTGTACGACCTGCAAGAATGCTCTAAGCCTGCAAGTATTTGTTCCGGATCTGGGTGTTTTTCTATCTATAAGAAGTATATATTTACAAAAAAAATGTATATAAGTTGTTTATCAGCCATCTCGTTACCATAACACAAGCATTAGATTGCTTAGCTTGGAACTATATTATGGTGTTGTGTGAAATGTCCAAGGATATTACATAACTATTATTATTTTCTTAGTTGTTCCTCGAGCAACGAAAGAAGCATCAACGATCAGTGTTTTCTAACTAAAGATAGATATCTAAGTCTGACGCAATAAAGTGATCTGGAGACAGGACATGGTCTAAGAGACGAAAAAAGCCTTGGGTCTTCTGATTTATAGCCTACAGACCGACCTGCTTAAAAAAATATTTATGAAAAATTTGAGCAGTATCTATTCGGTAGTTTTTGCGTTACATACAAAAAACCTTAAAATTAAATTGTCGGTATTATAATCCGTTCCCAGACCTCGTAGCAATTACTTTTTTTTATTAATGTTCAATGTACAGTTTGGACTTCTCAACGTTTTAATTAATTTATATAAAAGCGAAAGCTCACTCATTCAAACATTCACTCAATCACTGATTAAACACGAAATTTCTAAAACTACAGCCGATCACACAAAAATCACACTGTGATAACTTATGTGAAGTGAGCTGTCGTTCCACCGCATACGATTGACACTGTTGACAGCGCAATTGAAGCTCACTTCACTTTGCTTTCACGGTGAGTTTTAAAAATACAGAATACGGACCTAGGATGATGAAACTTGGCACAGAGGTAGATTATGAGTAGAAAACCTAATTGAGAAAATTTAACAGTAAGGGATAGCTTGATGTGCTGGCGTCTGTACCTATATTATAAATTTTTTAAGCTTAAACAAACACGAACCGACTGCCCACGACATAATATTAACGTTGTATAAAATTGTAAATAATGTATTCCCAGTTCTTAAACGCCCCTACAAATCTTCTCTACTCCAACGTTACATAATGTAAACGGACTCAAAGTGCATTGAGCCCGCATCGGCCATTGTTATACAGTGTTAGTAAACTATGCTTAGATACATACTAAGTTAGTTCTGTGGCCATCCTTAGACTTGATTTGGTTTGAAGTGAATGCTGTCCGTTTTCGTTGAATATTTTCAGAATAGTGGAGATGTTTTGCTTGAGTTTTTAATCGACTTCAAAGAGGACGGAGGTTTTGTGTATTTTCGTCAATGTGGACCAGTTTTGAAAATTCCGTTTTTATTTATAGTAAAGTCAAAGTCAAGTCAAAGTCAAAACATTTATTTCAAATAGGCACAAGAAAGGCACTTTTGAACGTCAAAAATGAACAAGAAATAGAATTGATTCTAGTCGCCCCTTCCAAAAGGTAGTTTCGTGTGGAGAAGAATGGGCAAGAAACTCCACCGTTACTCTTTTAAAATGTTTCACAATGTTTTGTATACATGTATTATAATATTATATGTGAAGACGATGCACCCAGAATAAAAACAATACACCAAAAACGTGAAAAGAAAAACGCATGTAGCAGTGGCAAATAAACTTAATTATGTCATAAGTACATGGTGCAATAAAAGAAACATGCATGGTGTAGTAAAAGAAGCTTGCGCGGTGGTCCTATACAGGGTGAAATTTAATCTATGGGCAATATGTTAAGGGGTCATTGTACTCATCATTATGAACAACTTTTACTATGGGAATAAATCTGAAATCGCTATTACAAAATCTTGCCCTTGAATTCAATTTCACCCCGTATTAGTGAATTTTGCTTGGATGCCAGTATTATGCACCTGACCTTTATGAAGAACATTATCAATAATATGTCACTATTATGTCCTCTGACTGACACGCTGGGAGGGGACACTCTAAGGAGCGTCCCCTCCCAGCGTGTCATTTCACCTGACCAGTATAAAGTGCTAAAATCATTTATTTAATAAACCAAGTAGCAAAATTTTCCTATAGTAACCGACTTATAAGAATAAACGTCATTTAGGAGTCTAATAGACGTTTTGACTAAGGCAGTGATCTTACAACAGCATTTAAAAGAGGATTTGTGCTACAAGTACATACGATCCCATAATTAATTTTATAAACGTTTACAGGATTACTTTATAAGATTCTTACTAGTAGTTGCAGTCTTATAAGCGCATGTTATAAAACTAATTAGGAAAGTGTCGCTTTTCGTCCTATTAACGCATTTAATATGATTGTTTGCTCTTGTTAACGTCTTGTTTCATTCTTCTATAAGACATGCACTTCTATAGACGTCTTAGATATAGCTGCTATAGGTCAAGGATATTATAGGATCAATTTGTCTTAGTCGTGACTTATAATGGATTGTTAGCACCAAACTAGCATGCCCTCCGATATTTATAGGTATGATTCTACTTAAATGTGTCCTACATTTGCTATTACTAGAGTAATCATCCATTTTGCTTTCATTTTGTGATTTGTTAGAGAAAATAGAAATGGATTTAAACAAATGGAAAAGATTTAAGCGTAGTGGCAGTTATCGGAGACGAGTTTCGAAAAAGTACCTTGAAATGAAATCGGGGTCAGATTACCAGTCGATACTTTTATTGAATAAACGTGAGTTTCGTGAAGTTTGTGATGGTTCCGTACAAAGTAAAATCGATATAGATCTAGAAGACTGGGAAGATAACTCTTCTGATATTTGTTATAATCAAGAAGATAATGAAAATAAAAGCGGAAGCAGTGATCAGTGATAGTGAATTTAATGATGACAACAATACAGTATAACATTACATTACATTTATATTTAAATTGCCTTGTACTTGGACTCTGAAACTGAGCCCGACTTACGCTTATGTCGGGCTCAGTTTCAGTGTCCGAGTTTTGACACATTGCATCAATTAAAGATTCTGCCTTTTGAAGACTTATAATATTATTTCGTTTTAAAATACCGTTTTTCTTTGACCAGTTTTCTTCTGGTTCACAATGTTCATGCCTTTGTAATTTTTCTGGGCCAATATAAGATCCCATTTTGTTCCCATTGCTGTAGGACAGCTACCAGCAGAGATTTGCCTCCCTCTATAGTTTGTACTACTTTGTATGGCATAATTTCCTGGTTACAGCAAATCTAAAAAACAAGGTGGGCAATTAAGTAGGTGCGCACCTTCATTCAACATAATGCTAAACTGTCCTACAGAAAAATATAGTTTAGATTTCATTAAGTGAATATTCTGAGTTATAACGAATTGTTGAATATCTGTACCAACGAAGGAACAGTTGATTATTTCGGGATTTCGTAGTTGGTACTATAAATAAGAGTTCTCATTGAGAGAATATCACCTCTCAACGGCATCAATATTATTTTTAATATCCCTACAATACTATTATGCATTATTTTACGTTAATTAAGATAAAATGTGAAAGGTACCTAAAAATATATTAACAGCAGAATTTACACTCGTCGGTAGGGTAATGGTCATAAAACGCATATTTTTTGCAGTTTTTACACCAAAAAAAATCATTGTTTAATAATTTTATTATATCCCCTTGAGCCACAGTGAAATGTAATGGCTTATTGGTTGTGCTTGTGTCATTTGAAACATTATAACCACAACCGTAACATTTTTCTGCTAACAAAAAGTGTGTAATATTCCATGGCCATTTCGAATACTTGAGCTTACGGAAGTCCTTTTTGGTCAAAAAATCATCGACATGCATTATAACAACCATTTCCAGTCCAGGCTCAAATGTGACACGCTGAAATATTTTTTTAAGTAAGTCCCTATATAGGGTGACTGGTAATTAGTGACCGATACCTAAACACATGATTGTGCTCATGATAACAAACAACTTTTACTATGGGACCAAACCTGAATTCTTACACTATTCTGAAAATATTCGTTCTGTTTAAAACATTACCATACATATACTGGCATGTGGGGGTTCTTTCTTTTGTATTTTCTAAAAGAACCCTAAAACTTAAATATGGTGGCCAAGTAGGTATATCCTGTAGTAGTCTTAACTCTGACTAAGTTTGTTTATAACAGTTTTGATAATGCAATATTATGACACGGGATCCAGATCCTATGGCGGCTTATAATTTAATGAGTATTTGTTAATTATTATCGAATAAAGTTAATAACAAATATGTTTAGTTTTGAAGGGGCATGAAGATATGTTTATTACAATCGAACACTTTATCAATAAAATTAATTTCGCAAGTTGAGTAGGCATTCTAAACACAACAGTCAAAAGACAAAAGTTCTTACCTATTGTAAATAGATATTAGTACGTGGAATACTTACCCTTTGAAAATATTATATTTTTTCTTAAGCCACCTGCAGTACGTTACCGTTACAAAAAGTGATCAAATGAATACTCTAGTAATGGCATCGCGCTGCCAACTGTTGGATCAATTACACCAGTAGCAGCACTCGTCATATCGTTAGAGAAGTAATCGCGCTTATTCAATGCGTTTACCGGATCTTTATAGAACAATAATATCTTGTAAAAACACCTAATAAGATAATTATAAAATCGAATTGCACTTTACCGGACCGTAAAAAAATGATTATAGGGCATAATGGTCCTATAAACTGCGCCCAAATGCGGTTTTGTAAACGTTTGTAGGATTCCAATAGGACAAAAAAATACATACTCCTAAGATATTTACATGACCAAATTTTGCTACCGTTGTACAAAATTGTAAATAATGTATTGTATAATGTATTCCCAGTTCTCAAAAGCCCCTACAAATCTTCTTTACTCCAACAACGTTACATAATGTAAACGGACTCAAAGTGCATTGAGCCCGCATCGGCCATTGTTATACAGTGTTAGTAAACTATGCTTAGATACATACTAAGTTAGTTCTGTGGCCATCCTTAGACTTGATTTGGTTTGAAGTGAATGTTGTCCGTTCTCGTTGAATATTTTCAGAATAGTGGAGATGTTTTGCTTGAGTTTTTAATCGACTTCAAAGAAGACGGAGGTTCTGTATATTTTCGTCAATGGGGGCCGACTATTGACATTTCTTTTTTTACTTAGTAAAGGAAGCTTGCACGGTGTTCCTAATCAGGCTGAAATTTAATCCATTGGCAATATTTTAAGGGGTCAGTGTACTCATCATTATGAACAACTTTTACTATGGGAACAAATCTGAAATCGCGATTACAAAATTTTGCCCTTGAATTAAATTTCACCCCGTATAAGTGAATTTTGCTTGGATGCGAGTATTATGCACCTGACCTTTATGAAGAACATTATCAATAATTTGTCACTATTATGTCCTCTTAGAGCGTCCCCTCCCAGCGTGTCACTTCACCTGACCAATCTATAGTGCTAAAATCATTTATTTAATTAACTGTACTAGTTTTTACATTTCTATATATTAACAAGTTATACATTTTTAAATTAAACGGCTCTCTAACTAACTATATACAAATAAAAACAAAAAGTACACTTAGGCGTCAAAGTACTCGTCCGCATCGCTAACATATGTCCAAACGTGCCCAGAAGACTCTCAGCATTGCCACGTTGAATGGCAATACTAAGTCTTTGGCCAACGTACTAGAAATGACAAACATTTCTAACAAAATTAGATTTTATGACTGAAAAATTACGAAAGCTACCCAGCTATGATGACGTCAAAGGGGAAGTGATACCAACATAACACACCGACCGAAAGTGGTCGTTGCGGGCCATGATCACCCAAATCCCGAGTAATAACTGCTTATGTTTCCGCCTTTTATGAAAATATCTTCCCTTCGCCGCGCCGCTGTAATAAAAATAATCATTCACATTTATACACTCCCCATTTACGTGATTAAGAGTTTTAGTCGAACTATGATAATGGTTTTACTGGATAAACAACAATAAAAGGTGCAGAGAAAATGGTTGCACAAAATTATCTTATGTTTTATATTCTACTAGCTTCCGCCCGCGGCTTCGCCCGCAAAATATGTCGACAAATTATACACATAAACCTTCCTCTTGAATCACTCTACCTATTACAAAAAACCGCATCAAAATCCGTTGCGTAATTATAAAGATTTAAGCATACAGACAAACAAACAGACAAAAATAGCGACTTTGTTTTATACTATGTAGTGATCAGGGACTTTTAATAACCGCAATGACAGTCCCATCATCCTATTGCATTACATTTGGGCCATGAACGTGAGCAGTCTTTTCGCATCATCACAATTAGTTTGAGAGAGAATTGAAAGAAAAGTAGCCAAGTCAAGTCCATCAGTAAGTGATGTAGGTCTTCCACAACGCCACACTCCTAATATTATCTTATAACGCAACAAGTAACATAACATCACGCCTTTTACCACGACGGGTTAGGCAGATGTGTATCCATAGCAGGCACACTTATATTCCGTCAGTTATGTTTAAGTGCCATGTAATAGAGGCCGTGGCCCGAGCGCAATTCCTGACTCCGGGCTGCTACTGAGTCAAAGTCAAAGTCAAAACATTTATTTCAAATAGGCACAAGAAAGGCACTTTTGAACGTCAAAAATGAACAAAAATTGAATTGATTCTAGTCGCCCCTTCCAAAAGGTAGTTTCGTGTGGAGAAGAATGGGCAAGAAACTCCACCGATATTCTTTTAAAATGTTTCACAATGTTTTGTATACATGTATTATAATATTATATGTGACGACGATGCACCCAGAATAAAAACAATACACCAAAAAGGTGAAAAGAAAAAGGCATGTAGCAGTGGAAAATAAACTTAATTATGTCATAAGTACATGGTGCTCACATATTTACAAACATTCTAAAAGTTAACAATAATAAATTAATCAATGTGTGAGATGTTATCCCAATATAATAAAATAATATGGTACAAATTATAAATAATTATTACCTAAATTACTTAGCAACCATTACTGAGAAATTCCTAATGGGAAAAAACCAATAACATTTTGCCCGACCAGGGAATAGAACAAAGGACCTCAAGCTTAACAGTAGCGATTGCGAATAGACCAATGATGCAGCAAATTTGACAGACAACAAAAAAACAATGAATTTATTTTTCACTTAGGTACTTAAAATGACACATTTCACCGAGCTTCTTATAATACCCATTTTGCGTTCTTAAAGATAGTATCGACACACATAAACATTCATATATTACCGTGCCTGTAATCCCCTAAGGGTTAAGCAGAGGTGTACCTAGTACACCCATATTTCACTTTCTTTTTTTAGTAACCGACTTCAAAAAAGAAAGAGGTTTGGAATTCAACTTTTCGTATGTTTGCTACGCGATTACTTTGTCAATTACGAATTTATTTTGATGGTTCTTTGGGATTAGCTCGCCTCTTCATGGGACTCAAGCACAACTGATGAAATATTATTGAACCAATTTTTTTAATGGCAATGGTAAGACTTAAACCATCACTAAGATATTATTCGAAAGCCGAGTGGACTTAATCAGGCTTCCAGAAACCGGCTTTAAGTGGCTTGATTCGCGCAGTTTCAGTGAAAATTTTCCAAAATGGTGGACGGATCTGTTATGAAAGCCCATTTTAACGCCAGAATGAGATATGGAAGTTCTTTACAAGTTCAACACATCAAAAATACTTATGTGACCTCTATTTATGATCAATTTACCTTACAAACTTATATTAATATTTTACTATAACTTCAATTCATTTGTATTCACAATTTCCATTCGTCAAACTTGAAATATTTTCACAAAGCCAAAGCATATTCTTGTGAATTACGCTTGTAAATACAATTTCCATATAAAATATAACAAAAGACGAGTCTAATATGTGTTCCCTGATGGCCAACGTTGGACCAACATTGGTGTGTTGTTACCACCAATACGCTTTACAGTCGGTACTTTTTTGACAGACATTCCTAAGATTCTATTAAGTATTTTAAGTACTAACCTGTATTATTTCTTTTAGCAAACTTTGGAAAACTCAATTTTACAAATAAATAATAATTGTGAACCCGCTTACAGAAGCTAGTTATTAAATATACATAATTTTTGGAAGTATGAATTCCGATTTCAATCGTAGTTAAGAGAGTTTTCATTGAATTCGTTCCCATATCTGTACGCGAAACTCGTGGCTAAGTACTAACAGCCGCACAGGTCGATCCATCAGGTAAGGCTACGCTTGCCGAGGTTGGCCGTGGATGGGTGACCTTCTTTCATCTTTTACATACCGAGACTCCTCTGTGCCTCGGAAAGCACGTTAAGCCGTTGGTCCCGGCTATCATTTGTGCATCTTTGACAGTCGTTACGGGTCGTCAGAAGCCCGAAAATCTGACGGCCAGTCTTACCAAGGGGTATCGTATTGCCCAGTGTTGTGGAGGTCAGATAGGCAGTCGCTCCTTGAAAAAAATACTGGTATTCAGCGACTGGAAGCCGACCCCAACAAAACGTTGGGAAAAGGCTAGGCAGATGATGACAGAGGTACGCGAAGCTACATCAAGCTATCAACACCAATTTTAGCTGTCCCGGCTCTGTATAAGTTTTTTATACAATGAGAAGTCAACTAAGACTTGTGAGGTGGTGGAGGCTCTTTATAATTAGTGCACTCTACTCTCTGCGCTCCATATATTTAAATGAACTTTACAAAGAAAATTGTTTGAACTTTTCAGCCTAGAGTGGATTTTTCAATAGTCATAAACTTTTATTTGAAGTATAATTATTGCAGTTTGACAGTATGGAAAATATGTCAAACTATCTTATTTATTCTTCAGATAAAAGTTTTGGTACTAACTATACCAACATTGGTTCAAAACTGGAGTTAATGAAACATACTTCAAACATGCTTGGTTTCAGTACCAAGCTCCTTGCAATTTAGTTAAAATTACTATAAAAGTTAAAACAACTACTCTGTGATCCGTTCAAATAAGTACTCATGACTTAATTTATTATCTACCTGTGACTGAACTAAAATGAACAAAGGAGCTTTGAAAATTACAAACTATAGTTTGTTACTCCCAGCAAATTGGACGAGTCAGTGTTGAAACAACTTGCAGGTGAAGTTAACATTTTTATATGTTAAAGAAGTTATAAGTTCTGTGGGGCGTGAAATTATGCTTAAGATTTTATAAAGAACCGGGTTTAACTCCAACCCGCTCTCTTTGATTAGGTTCAACTCCGTCGCCCAAACCATCAAATTTGGAACACAAGAGAAAAGGTTGAATTTGAAATAGGAAAATTAAAAATAAAAGTCGTATTTTATTGTTTGTGGTCTTACATTATATTTTTCTGTTCATATTTTTTGTAAAGGAAAAACCCATTTCTGGGCCTAGCCGTTACACGAATCAAATATGTACCAAAAAAATCTACTGCTCTGCCTAATTAATCCATTTAAATCTTAGCCTCAATTACAATGGCCAAGTGTAAAAAAAAAGTACATTTTTATTTTTTTGTTTAAAACAACCTTTGTAAACCGTTACAGCACTTATTTCATTCTACGTCACTTACTTTGCAAACACTGGCATTAAACAATAGAGCGTACCCTAAGAATGTAATCGATTTAGCGGATATCGATAATTACAAATTATAAGTAATTTAATAATACTCCATTATTTTAGTATAATTGCTTTTTAGATATTGAAATCATTGTGAGATAAAAAAATCTGGAATATAATTATTTTTAAACGTAAGCACGATTAAAAAATCATTAAAGGAAATAAATAATCAAAAAATCGATTGCAACGCGGATTGCGCATGGATTGCACTAGTAGGCAAATGTCAATGTCAACGTCTGTCAATTTTCATTGTTATGATTAGTAGTGTCATTACTGTCATTCGCTTTTCGTAGCTTTGCGCAAGTGAATGTGTTTTTCGAATTGTCGAGATTTATTACAATATTAAACCTCTGCTGACTGCTCGAATACTGGACTCTGAAACTGATTGCCTTCTGACTGACCCTCGCTTGAATATTGGACACCGTAGCCTGCCATTCCTGCTGACCTTTGCTGGAAAACCGGATCTGGATATTGCTCTCCTGACGACTGGTTAATACGGTATCCTGAGCTTGTGCATTTATTGTGGAATAGCAACGGACCGCTGCAACACAATAGGAAGGCGAAGATTGGAAGATGAAGTGATTAGTATGCGATAATTCTATAACGTAACATTTTTGTAAGCATGTAATATCACCAATCTGCACGGAACCTGCATAGTTAATCACGGCCTATTCCTTCTCTCAGAGAGGAGTCCTGTGTCCTTGCAGTGGGAATGTAATAAAGCCGCTTATGTTTAGGTACCTAATTGCGCCACTCAGATGCTTATTGCTAAATGCTAGTGCTAGAACTAATAGTCAAATGATAAATGTTTGCTTTAGGTAAACGAAAATGACTTTATCTGTCAAGTTTGCTGGAATCATGCCAATGCTGTATCTCTTGATGGAAATAGACCAGAAAAGAGTGAACAGACACCTATAGGATACCGGCGAGCGTGTATTCACTGTGGACGTTCTCTTCGTTCGTTCGGCACCAGGGTAGTTAGTTTCCTCCTGCACAATTCCTAGATACTGTATTATTATATTATGATTATCCTAACGAAGAAGGTGATAAATAAAACCCTATCTCAATAATACGGTTTTTATTTAAATAGACCTATTGTTGCAATCTCAGTTTACTGTAGTTGGAGATAACATCAAATCCCCTGGTAGTAAATACAATGTTTAAAAATGCAACCCATTAGTGATGTAAGTGGGCCTTAATTAGCAAACCTAATTTGTAGCTGAGGTTTTCAGTAATATTATTTCTGAATTCACCGCTTTTGTTTAAAAAAATAACCTAACATGTAAACATTTTCTGATTTTACCAATTTGGCCATTGCTGAGACACGTGAAAATTGGACTCGTTAAATCTTCTTAGGTGCTCTAATTTATGGCAAAATTCCAGCTCTGTAACGCCAGGCCCAAGTTTCTATGGAGTTTGGGTTTCTCCTTTGGAACTCAAAATAGGCAAAAGCATAGATTTGCACAATATACTTACAACATACGTGTTCAAAACAACAATTGCGCCTGAAATTACACAAAGAGTCTTTGTAAGTAATTAAGTTTGGGTCAAACTAAGTTAGAGCCCACAATCCAATGAAGCCTATTAAGAGACAAAACTATTTAAAGAGCGTGGTTCACATTGACGTGACTTATCTGTCTCCCCTTCAAATAAAAACGAAGAAATTGTTGAGGTTTTAACTACAAAGGGGGTTCTAAAGCGTTTAAAAAGTTATAAAGTGATTCAATCACCCTTTCCAAATAATGGGGTGTTAAAATGTATAAGGTATGCTTGAGGTTTGTCTGACGCCTTTGTCTGTCGGTCTGTTTTTCTATCCGAGGCATCATCTCTACGAAATCATGGTGGTTATTTTTCTTTGAAAGAGAGGTTTTTTTTAAGGCTAGGAAATTATCCAATGACTTCTTCCGCTCTGGGTGGAGCGGAAGGGAGTGTCAGACTCTTACTGACTAAAAACCATCAATGTTCCTTCCTTAGCCCTTTATGTTCCGGGGTAGCGGTAACCCTTTCGGACTATCCCGCTTATTGAAAGAGAGCTTCATTTTTTCTTTAATAAATACCTACGTCGTTCTGACCGATATATCTGTTTTTTTTACACAGAGTAGATTAAGTTGAAAATCGCTTGCTCGTAGTGTGATCACGAAGCATAAAAACTGGCCACGTACATAATCTAGCATGAACGATCCACCTCTGCATATTCATACTGAAACAGAAACAAAATCAGTAAAAAGATATGCATAACCACTAAAGATTAAGTAAATACATTCGTCTAGCGCTGCATGGTAAGGCAACACAGAAAGGCAAAGAAGGTTTGTTCAATATACAGTACGTAATTGAAATTATGGGCAATATTTAAAGGGGTCATTGTACTGATCATTATGAACAACTGTTACTATAAGAACAATGATTAAAATAGTGTCCATGAATTCAATTTCACCCTGTATAGATAAAAGATGTAAAAGGTGTAGATACTATATAAATACGCTAGAAACTCACTCAAAAAAAATTTTTACTTTCATTAATTACTGAACACCTGAATTTTGAGAATTTCTTTTGTTTTTTAGTGGGTAGAGCACTCTGGGTGGAGCGGAATGGAGCTTCAAACTCTTACTGACTAAAACCCATCCATGTTCCTTCCTTAGCTCTTTGATGTTCCGGGGCAGCAGTAACCCTTTCAGAGAATCCTGGTGACAGACGTCATGTCCTAAGATTATGCATGAGTAAAGACAAATCCAGCAAGAACTATAGCTATACATACATTTTGGACATCCACTTACATTTTACATTCAATAGTAAGAGTCTGACACTCCCGTCCGCTTCACGCAGAGCGGAAGGAGTCATTTGATGATTTCCCACCCTCAAAAAAAGGATACTTTGCTAACTTTTTGTTTTTTAAATGTAAAATGAGACTTCTACTTTTGTTTTGTGTTACGGTTTGATGAAAAGTAAAGCCGTGACGTATTCAAGTTCAGTGGCAACGTCGATGCACTCCGCAACTGCAGTAGCGAGTGCATTCAACTGCACAACTTATGTTTAACTTGAAGCTCCGTCAATGCCCGCTTTTATGAATTTGTTTCTTTATTTATTGCATTTGTTTTATGTTGCACATAATAATGAAAGAATTTACTGTACGATGCAAAAAGGAATATGCAAGTATCGTAGCGCGGATGACGTTGTTTCTGCCATTAGAAAAAGTCTTGAGTTTGCTGTAGTCTGAGTGATTACTAAATAATCGGTAGTCTAGTAATATTTCTATTCGTAGGATTAATAATTTTGTAAGAAAATACACTTAAATAATATGTTTTATTTCCTCAAAAGGCCGTTTTAGACACAGATTTACATGCTCCTCTTATGATCTGACCAAGACTTTAAAAGAGACTGTGACCTCTAAAGTTGGTTTCGGACTCCATTTCAATTATTATTTTTTTAATGACGCGTTATCTCATCTTATTTCATTTCATTAAGCTAAAATATAGCAAAAACATTGCTCTGGTAATTCCTTTTAATATTCCACGATATCTTTCGCAAACTTAGATCACATTTTAGCTACGTAGTTCAACAAAATGTTGGAGAAAACGGATTGTCGTAAAAGCATACTATCAGTGTAGATACAGCTGATATCCATTCCCCTGACACGATCCCTTAATCCTCTCTTACGGACAACCCAAGAAGTATAGGAATATTTCTACGTGAAGTCTAGACGAGGAATATTGTGATATGGTTTCTATACTTAAGCCCCATTTACACGGTGCAAGTTTCTGGAATTTTTAAGAGCAATAATCGCATGCTATACGGTATTAATAAGCATAAAAGCATGTTCAACACGGGTCCTATTTCCATAAAATGGCATAAAATAAATAAATAATTAATTACAAGTTTTTCCATTCAATAAAATTGTGTAATTCAAATTCCTATCGATGACGAAGCAGAAACAACCGATTGAGCACATGCCTTGTAAATGTATAGTTTTCATTCTTACTTCATAAATGCGAATATTTGGATGGATATTTGTTAGTCAATCAGGCCAGAACAGCCAAACGGATCTAGATAAATCAAAATTCATTAACTCAAACTAAATTAAAAATCAGCACTTTTTGAAGGTCAACATTTCATAAGACAGCCCTCCAAAACGCCCACCCTTCACCACTTCCCAGTGGTTTAGCTGGGAAGAAGAAGTGGTGCAACAAACACCCCAGCAGCACAGCTGTCTGTTTAGTTGGAAGAACTTGATTCTATACATTTCCGGTATGTGTAATTATCTTTACGAAACAATGCATAAAAATCAATAAAATTATTTGCCATAATATGACAGAATGAGATAAAATTGGACACAGACAGTTTGTAGATGCGTGAGTGCGGGTAGGTAGATGTCACATGTCTTCGAATTTGGCTCTAGGGCATACTGGTTTCCTCACAATGGTTTTCCTTCATCGTTTTGAGAACACACAAAAGGTATATCACCTGGCTGGGTTTGAACCCACGATCTACAACTAAACTTGTAAGTCAGGGCCGTTACAACTGGGCTATTACTGCTCTCATGTAAATTTAATCAAACAGACTGCTATTTAACATAGCAAACAGCAAGTTTCATCAGCGCAGTTTAATATTACCTGTATTTAGCAACGAATGAACTAGTATTCACCTGAACCGTACAAATACAACATTTATTTGTATTACCGTGCTCAGTAATTATACTGGGATTTATGCGCAAGAGTTACAATTTGCTGCTGTCGTCTCATTTATTTATTTTTATTTAACTTTAATTATAACGGTTAACCAATTACAATAATTAAAGGTACAAAAGAAAAGAAAATATAAAAATTCAATAAAACACAAAAATAAAATAAATATTTGCAATGCTTTCATGAATCCCTCTCACAGAACTTCTGACATGCCATTAAAATCTTCATCCATTCATCCGCAAACAGATCAATTGTTGGATTAGAATCTAAGAGATCATTAAGTGCGGTCAGAGTGCGTGGTACTGGAGACTTAGCTCGCGCAACAGTACGACATGGGGGTACAGCAAACAACCTGTGCTTCCTGCCGCGGCAGTAACTGTCTGGGACAAAGAAGCGAGCCAGCACAGCATGAAGATCAGGGGCGTCAATAGAGCCACAGAGCGTTTTGCAGGCTATGGTGAGCTGACCTCGTGCTCGCCTTACCTCTAGAGAGTTATATCCGAGGCAGCCCAATAGAAATTTGGTAGGATATAGGAACGGATAATACTGGAATTTATGCTTATATAAAAACCTAAGGAACGCTTTTTGCACCTTTTCCAATAAAAGCGCGTAGGCACGTTCGTGTGGATTCCACACACAGCAGCTTGATTCTAGTTTGCTACGTACAAGGGCATTAAAAATTATTTTGATGGCATGTGTGGAGCGAAAATCGCGGCAGTTACGAAGAACAAAGCCCAACCTCTGGTATGATTCTTTAGCTACCGTGGCAATATGATCGTGGAAGGTGAGCTTTCGGTCGAATGTGACTCCAAGATCTTTCATGGCCGCTGTTTTCATGATGACATTGTTATTTAAATTGTATTCAAAGTTAATTGGGTACCGCATACGACCGAATGTCATAGCAAAGCATTTAGAGGGGTTAAAATCCATCTTATTGTTCAGGCTCCACTTGTAGATAGCATCTATGTCTTCCTGTAGTGCCGAACAGTCACGCTCGGAGTTTATTTCAAGGTACAACTTCAAGTCATCAGCATATAAGAGGCATTTTGCATGTCTGAGAACTTGGGGAAGATCGTTAACCATGATTAAAAATAGTAAAGGCCCCAAAATTGAGCCCTGACTAACTCCGGAACGCGTGTGGTAGGTTCCTGAATCGTAAATACCGAGCCTAACAAACTGCTGGCGCTCTCGTAGATAGTCTGCGAAGAAACGTAGTAGAGCTGGTGTGAAACCTATACTGCTAAGCTTCATCAGTAGCGTATCATTGTTAACTCTATCGAACGCCTTCCGAAAGTCGAAATAAAGTACGTCTACCTGACGCCCACGGTCCAAGCTAGAGGAGATGTAATCTACTAGTGTCAGGAGATTCGTATCAACTGACCTCTTACTTCTGAAACCGTGCTGCTCATTACATAAATATTTGTTAACTTGCTCGTATAGGATATTGTGAAGAATGTTCTCGAAGACCTTCGCTGGGGAAGATAAAATTGCGATAGGGCGGTAATCTTCAACGGAACTTTTGCTTTGGGATTTAGGAATAGGTGTTACTCTAGAGAGAGTCTTCCACGGAGAGGGATATGAACCTGCCTGTAAAGCTAAATTGAATATGTGGCAAAGTGGATCACAGAAAATATGTTTTAAACATTTGATTACAAAGGGGGGAATGTTATCAGGGCCAATGGAACTGTTTGGCTTTAGTTTGTTTATGCCTTTTATTATGTCCGCCGGGCACAAGGGAGGTACATTTATGAAATTGCTGTCGCAGGTAAAGCCCGCCGCACTAACATGATCAGCATTTAACTGAGGGATCTCAGGCAGAAATACAGATGAGAAAAACTCAGCGAAAGCTCCTGCTGCTTTAGTTCCTGTAAAGGTTATGCCCCTATACGTAATGTTCGGTTCAAAACCACCCTTCAATCTTAGGCTGGAAATGTGTGACCAGAATTGGCGGGGGGTAATTTTGATTTGATTCTCAATTTGTGTCATGTACGAGGAATATGCATCAGCGATATGGATCTTCAAACTGGCTCTAAGATCAGAAAATAACAAATACGCACTATCGCAGTTAGTACGTTTCCAGTTTTTATGGAGCTTAAGCTTGCGCCTTAAATCTTGGATAATATCATTAGTGAACCATACAGGATATCGTTTATCTGTACATTTCCGTCTGCGTTTTTTAGGCATACAAGAATCAAAAAAATTATAAACAATTTTGTAAAACTTTTGAGTAGCTATATGCACATCTTTGGATTCCAGTACCTCCACCCAAATATTCTCGTTAGAGAGTAATAAATACAGCTGTTCGTAATCGCATTTGCTAAAGTTCCAATCTTTCGTATTGTCTATATTGCTGGGCTCAATTGAATCTGAGTATTGGCCTATGTCGACTCCTACTTCAATGTGTAGCGCCGGGTGATACGCATCCAGTGGTACTATTCCCTCAGTAGAGGTCACACATGTTTCTCTTACACTAATGTTCTCTTGGACTAAAACAACATCTAACATACCTCCATACGAATTTCTCACATCATTCATCTCATTCAGGCAACAATATGAAACAAAATAACAATAATAATTCTTAATATTTACCGAGACACTATTTAAATTTATATCACCTAATATTAACACAAGGCCTTTCAAATTATTTATATATTCTTCCACTTTGCAAAACCATCTCATGTACTCATCATCACCTGCACTAGGTTTAATATACACAACACATACGTGAACAGTTCGGCCGCACCACGTGAAATCAGCCCATAAGTCCTCACCAACATCCGTTTCAAGATCGCGGCGGCGACGTAGCACAATAGGTGCGCGCGCAGCGAGCATTACTCCGCCGCACGGTGTGCCCCTGTCACGTCGCATCACATTCCAACCCTCAGTTACAAGTTCTCCGTCTTCAATAGATCCATCGAGAAAACTCTCTGTTACAGCGATCAAATTATGCTCCAGCTGTATCAAGTTCGTTCTCCACGTCGAAAGTTTGGTTTTGAGACCGCGGACATTCTGATACAATAGGCTAATGCGCTTAATTTTGTTATGAGGCAGCTTAGGCACGAAATGTCTGTTGGGCCTTATCAGGCACCTTATAGCTTCTGGCATGGCTCGGGTTAGTCCAAATGTTCACTCTTGCGTTCATCGGCCAAACATCTGTAGAATAGCATGTATCGTAATACATAACGGGAATACCAATCTTGTATGACTTATAATTTCCCCTAGCCCGCAACTCTTCGACCGTGCACGTGCCGGTGGGACACAGATGACGCAGATAGTCACGTATTTCATCAGCGCTGGACTCCATATTCCACAGGTGTATATGTTTGCGTGGTTCTACAGCTCTTAAGCTAGTAATGTTGGGCCCAGCGATGCCACATAATGAAGCAGATTTCCGGACTTTCTTTTGCTTTACTTCTGTCCAGCTTTGATCGTCACAGGGTACGTCGGCAGGAGAAGAGCAGTCATCAGCAGGAGAAATGTAGACGCCGACAGCTGGTGTGTTGTCATCCTCGGTGGTCAGTTCTATGGTTTGTGACGTGCGTACCTCGGTATCTGTTGTGTTTATCTGCGTAACAATAGGCTGGTTAGAGACGGTAGCGACAGGTACTTTAGAGGCAACACTCTTTGCTTTGGTCTTTTTGTGTTTTTTGGTACGGTTTGTCGTTTGTACCAAAGCAGGAGTATCCAGTGCTAAAGGGATAACTTGTGGTTGCTCTTGAATGGTTATAAGGTGTGGTTGCTGCTTAGTAGTTACACAGAGGGCTTGCTGCTGGTCGAGTTTGCAGAGAGGTGGTTGCTGGTTGCCCACACCGATGGGTTGTTGCTGATCAGCAACGCTTGAAGAAATAGTTATAATAGCGTTGCTTTGTTGTAGCTGGGTGTTAAGGAGGTCAATTTGCGAAGCGTAGCCTGATACCTTAGACTCATAATTGGAAATAAGACATACAGCTTTGGTGAGTTGTTCTTTTAATATCTCCATCTCAAGTCGTAATTTACTCATCTCAAACGAGAGCTCTTGACATTCGAGCTGGTTTTCTGCTCTTTGTATCTCGGGATTTTTTTTCCTAAACGTGACATTTATATCGCTATCTATAGTTAAATTTGTGCAACTATCATTATTTTCGTCGGTGGAATAGGTTTTGGGAAGAACAGGCGAAAAATAGCATTGGCGGGCGTTTGCAGGACTTTGTGGCCGGGTTGGCTGAGCTGGCATATTGGTGTTATCGAATTTTGGCTGTTTAATCAGACATTCAGGGCATTTCCAAACATTTCTGCTTTCCGCGCTCATCAGCTTAAGCCGACTTTCCGTTATGTTAGCGCAAACAAGATCATAGAATTTGAGGCAAGTAAAGCATTGTACGCTCTCTTCGTCCGCGTAAACGTTTAAGCATCCAGCGCAAGTATTTGTTGACATCTTAATAACACACGTTACACAGCAAATTTCAAATATTGAGCAGTGCAAAAAGGCGCTTTAAGCGGTGCGCAAAGCGGTTAACGTTTAATCATGCAATTCGTATTTAGTGATGGATATGCTAGAAATACTGTAGAACCACACGCTTCACTCAAAATTCAAATTTTAATGAAGGGGCAATAAAGCGCTTCAAGCACTGCGCAAAGCAGTTGGCGTTAAACCATGCAATTCGGAGGCAGCGATGGATATGCTTAGCAGCGATGGTGTATCGCAAAAAATGTTCGCGAAAAGAAGGTCTTAAGTGCCGTGCAATACGCGTCGCTTACGCGTTCATGTCAATTCACTTCACAACTCACTAATCAGTAGTCACTTTTTAAAATTCTAAGAACTGATTTGTATGTTTTATATTGTTATTATGGTGAACTAGCACTTGATATTGTAACACTGAGACTATTAGGGTATTATGCGAGAATATTGGACAAAATTAACTTCTAAACTGTATTTTAAACCATGTTATTACAATTGTTTTTGGGGAGCAAACGATAACGGTCCGTTTACTCGGAAGGCGCGCGGTCATGCAGCTCATTCACCAGGAATGATAGAATGAGGTAATGTTTTAGCTCTGTACGTTTTGATGCTAAAATTCGAGTCACACTTCAGTCTATCCGTGAATGGTCAAATGAATTTACCAACACATTGAGACCTTTCGGGAAGCTCACGTGGGTGGATGTCAGAATTTTCCAATAATTGGGTTACTGGTGGACGATATTCGGTTAAGTTGTGGGGCTAGGATGCGAGCAATTTTGCGGGCAATAGCTATCGCTGAACTTAATTGAAGTACGGAATTTCTACTCGAAAGACCTAATAGAGCTGGTCATCATCGCAACTTCTACGATGGGACCCCTTAAGTCGCGAAAAACTACTGCAGTTTCGTACATTTACATAAGATATCATCACTTCTTGTTTTCCTAAAGGGTTATGCAGTAGTGTACCCATGGTAGGTACACCACATTTCGCCAGTTATGTTTAAGTCCCATGTAATAGGGGGCGTGCCCAGACTCCTTGCTGGTACTGAGAAATTCCTAATGGAAACACACACACACTTTGCCTGATTTGGGAATCGAACTCATGCTCTGCAGTAACGCTTGCAGCCACTACACCAACGAGGCCGTCATACCCTACAGTTTCATAAAATTCTATTCACATAACTCGACAAAATATTAGGAAGACCTGATTTTTTCTCCGTATTTTTTCGTGTTGGTCCCATCGTAAAAGTTTTTCATCATGATGAGTTCAACGATCCCTTGTCAAATTTTCAGTTATTTCAATTACACTTTGAAAGTATAAAATCTACAGCTGACTTATCTGAAATAATTCAAAAGGACTTTGGCCATTAGTATCTCTAAAGCTATCACTACATCTAGCTCTTAGCTCAAGTCTGACGTCTCAAAGGCGGGAGCAACCGCAGGTAGCAACTATAGTATATTGTAGGTATAGTATCCGTACACCGGGATTATAAACTTAGTGCTTGTAAGATGACTGGGATATATGGAGATGTTGCAACATAGTAATTGCAAGTGTTGCAAAATTCAAACGTCTTATTATTTACCACTCTAACTGGCTTCTGAACTTTATTCGTGAAAAAATCCTTTTAAGTAATGATTTTGGTAAACTTATCCATCGTAGTAATTGCCTTCCTTCAATGGTTACCGTTTTTGTCTAAGGTTAGTGGAAGCTCTTGTTTATCTTTATAAATTTGAACTTTCAATGGTCATCGTGGAACACTGTTTCAATAAAACAAAGAAACAATATTTATTTGCGGTGAACATGACTTAAAGAAAATCCACAAACACAAAAAGAAAAAGTTTGGGAAATTTACGTCTTAGCGCGACAATAAAAGGCGAACGCAAAACAAAACCCAAAGCAATCTGTGCGACCATCAAAAAGGATAACTCGCCACTTTCGACAAAGATTCTCAGGCGGTTGGTCAGAAACTTTCTTTATGAATAACCCCTTAAAAATGCATGCCAAGTCACAAAGGTCGGTGAACATGAAAAGATCCCACTGAATTTATTTTAGCACTAATGAACATTCATACCTGAGGAAAGGTTGAATAACATATAAGTTACGGAGTAGATTTCACCCCCTGTGGGGTTATAACTCAGTGCTCAACGTACGTAACGTCAGTATTCGGACGAAAGCTCACGAATAATATATCGGTATTAGATTCGTAGCTCGTTTTGTGGACATTTGTCATTATTATTTATTTTTATTTCCACAGTTCATCGTAAAATCGTGTTGGATTTAGTGCAGTTGGAGGTTGTTTGTACTGCCGTGTTGTTGATTTAGTGTTTGTTTAGTAGACAGATGCTGTTGATTCACTTAGACACATATAAATAATATATACAGATGTCAAAAAGGAGCTCGTGGCTAAGTAACAACAGCCGCACCGATCGATCTATCAGGTTAAGCTACGCTTGCCGGGGTTGGTCCGTGGATGGGTGAACATCTTTACATAGCAAGACTAAAGGACAAGGTGTATTGTATTACCCAGGTAAAGGGTTGTGGAGCTTAGATAGGCAGTCGCTCCATGTGAAATACTGGTATGCTGCATCCGGTTAGACTAGGCTAGGCAGGCAGGCAGGCAAATGTAAAAACGATTGTAGTCGAAATATTTATTTATTAAGATAAAAAAAACTGCTAGTTTTTATTGGTGAGCTGTCATTCACCCATATCACCTTTTTTTTAAGGCTGGGAAATCATCCAATGACTTCTCCCGCTCTGGCTGGAGCGGAAGGGAGTGTCAGACTCTTACTGACTAAAACCCATCCATGTTCCTTCCTTAGCCCTTTATGTTCCGGGGTAGCGGTAAACCTTACGGACAATCCCGCTTACCCGGCAGGCTTGGCCCTAAGGGGCCCTTTTATATGCTGACATCTCTTTGAGGCGTGCGTGGAACATATACGCGCCGTCCGGCACTGGCCTGGTCCTGTTGGTGGAGGGACCTTTCTCTCACCCATCCCGCCACCTCCTTCGCGAGCATGACTGCTTCGCAGAAGGAGGTAGCTGTCTCCCACTCCCTCTCGCTTCGGACCATGGCTTGCACCAGGACTGGGCACAAGAGGTCGCCGCCGCCGATCGCCTCTACGACGACACGGCGGTGCTCCGCCCAAGCGGGGCAGGTTTGCAAAGTGTCCTCTGGGCGATCCTCGCAGTAGTGACACCCGGGCGTTTCCTCCCGCCTGACGATATACAGAAACCTCCCGAAATATCCATGTCCGGTGAGGACCTGCGTCAAGCGGTAGGTGAGGGCGCCGTGACGCCTCTCTAGACACTCCTCAAAGAGGGGCCTCATCGCCACTATCGTGGCGTGCCCTACCGATATCACCTAATGCTACGGATTTACACTTTTGACAGTTCACTTCACAGACCTAATTTCAGGGTGAGATTTTTACAGAACACACTGGCTGTTAATTTTGATAAAAAGAAATGGAAAAAAAAGAAACGACGGACAACTGACAAAACATTTCGCATGGTTCATGACTTTAATTCACAATACATTTTATTGAAGACTTACTTTAAAAACCAAGGATTAAAATAAAGTCCATTGCTCCAACTATTAATACCAATCAGGCTATACATTTCAGGTAAAGACTAGTGCTGGTAAACTATCTCAGAGCTGCTGAGCGCTTTATAGACAAGTTAACAGTGCACCAACCCTACGATACTATAGCTAGCTTTATGAGATACGGTTGGTAGTATGTTCCACTTGGGTCCGAACGTAATAGCTGTTTCGAGGAAATACTGTTCGAAATACCTTAGTTTGTATTGTTGCGAAGAATAGCCCGTCAGCAGGATTGTCCGAAAGGGTTACCGCTTTCCCGGAACATAAAGGGCAAAGAAGGAACATGGTTTTAGTCAGCAATCTGACACTCCTTTCCGCTCCACCCAGAGCGGGAGGGGTCATTTGATGATTCATATGCTGACATCTCTTTGTGCAGGAACCTCCCGAAACATCCATGTCCGGTGAGGACCTGCGTCAGGCGGTAGGTGAGGGCGCCGTGGCGCCTCTCTAGCCACTCCTCAAAGAGGGGCCTTACCGCCACTATCGTGGCGTGCCCTGAGCTGGGTTGTGACAGTCGCTGTTTCCAGGCCGCCATGAGATCGCGCCGGAGGTCCGTCCGCTCCGCCGTATTTTGCCGCTGAAACGGCGTTTCCCCGCTGCTTAGTACCTCCGCCCGCCACTCATACAGGTGCGCGAGGACTATCGCCTCCAGATCCCACAGCGGCAGTCCGGCAAGGAGGCTTGCCGCCTCGCCCGAGATCGTGCGTTACCCCCGGAATGATTGCCCCCCTGATGGGAAAATAATTTTTGTGTGGTGATAGTTACCAACAATCCATAAGGTGCTAATATTTTTGTGTATCAGTGGATGGTTTGAAAAAAATAATAATAAGGGCTGGCCTATTTTTTGGTCTGAAGAATCAGCATTGTCATACAACGTAGCAATGCTGCCTTTGGCCTTTAGCCTTTCGCCTTTCGGAAACTTTTCCTGTTGACAGCAGAATTTTTTGATGCCCTTTGATTTTTCCCCTCCTTTTATATACTTGTTAGTACTTTTATATACTTGTTACTTGTAGTTATTATTAATATTTTAAGTATTTTTAGTAATGTAAATGTTACGTGTATAAATAAATTTTAGAATAAGGTTGAACTACCAGTCCAAAGTGCAACAAATCAGCGCGACTAGAAGACTCGAGAGGTCGCGCAGACAGCTCAAGATCCGTTAGTTTTTAGATTGGATGGCAGCCCTGTGACCACTCGCTTCGTAATTAGTTAGCACTACTATGTGTCTTTATGATCATTCTAATCTTGTTTATATTTTTTGTAAAAAACTTGGGAAGTTTAAGCTGTAGTTGGAAGACGAGCTTAATGTTTATGAAAGAAAAACATGACAACACATTAAATTTAATTAAACTAAATAAGTTAGGTACCTATTACAACTTAGCATGCATTATAGCAGTGTCCGGCCGCAGTGGGCATTTTAATACAAAAAAAGCATGTTGCGATCCGAGTCTAGATCGCGAAAGGATTCTTGAGAAAGAAACTCACGCTACATACCCATAAACGTAAATTGTCTGAAAGGGTTACCGCTACCCTGGAACATAAAGGGCTGAGGAAGGAACATGGATGGGTTTTAGTCAGTTAGAGTCTGACACTCTCTTCTGCTCCACCTAGAGCGAGAAGAGTCATTTGATGACTTCCCACCCTCAAAAAAAAAGACTTAGTATGTAGCCAATCTATGCACGTACCTATATAGGGTGACTAATAATTTGACGTATTCTTTCCAGGACTTGATATAATGAACATTTTGGAACAATTAAGCACCCCGTAAAGCCTAGCCGGAAATTCATAAGATTCGAGAAAACTCGACTTCTACGTGTTGATGAAATTATCCAAGAATTCGTCCTTTTAGACCACTTTCCTCTAAATTCTCGAATTGAATGACCTTCATTGTTTAATTATTGCAAATGGGTCACACTACCACGTCCTAGAGGAATATTTATGTATTACTTATACATACAATACAACACAATCACATATACACTTAAGAATAAACGTGTAATCAACAAAAAGAACGGTCCCCATTCATCATCAATATCTCCAACATTCGGGTCACAGTTTATCACGACGCTTGCGCACCGAACGCACCCAAATCACCCATATTGGTAACATATGACCACTATTATCGTGCTGAGGTAGCTAACAGGGTATTACGAGATCGGGAAAATACGGTAATTGGGGCTTATTCGGGCGGTGTGTCGGGTAGTTACGGTTTCTTTTGTCTGTGTGGAGTGTTAATCTTATATTGTTTGCGATGTTCATTTGTTTTTGTGCTCTGATTATTTTTTTGAGAGTATAGCTGTGGTATTTCGGAGAGCGATTCTTTTTACTGCCTTTTTGATCTAGTGGGCTGAGCATGAGGTTCGATTCCCAGGTCGGGCGAAGTTGTATCGGATTTTGCGATTAGGAATTTCTTGGTGATAACCTGGAGTCTGGCATTCCCTATGAATGGCAATATGCTCGCCCCATTTCACATGGGACTTAAATAAAACTGGTTAGATATGGGTGTACCTACTATGGGTACACTTCTCCCTAACCCTTCGTAGAGAAGGCCTGAGAAAAAAGAAGAATCAAGAATTTATATGTTTTTTTTTTTGTGATGTGCACGTTTTTTTTTAATAGTGATAGTTTTGTGCGCGCTGGTAAGGCAATGGTACAAGTCATGTTACGCAAACAACCAGGAACTGCCAAGTTTCTGGATGAAGGAAACTTATGTAACTTTACAATGAATCTTTAAACAGTTCACAAAATCCTAACCGAACTTACACCCACAACGCGAACTTAACTCTGCTTGAGTTTGACTCTGTCCCTTAGTTATGAGTTTTCACAGTCACTCGGTAAGGTCACAATCTGACCACATCAAACTCCGGACGATGAATATCAATTAATAAAATTAATGGAAGCTCAGACCAGGTGGTCCAGTTGTAACTGCCCCGACTAACGAGTTGTAAGTCATGGGTTCGAACCGAGGCAGGCGCTTTACTTTGTGTAAATAATTTTATCACTACTGCTCTCAAAATTGTGAAGAAGAACATCGTGAGGAACCAAAAATTCAAAGACATGTTTCATCCATCAACCCTCACTGGGCTCTCGTGGTTGATTACGGTCCACTTCCTCTCACAGAGAAGGCCTGTGTCCCAGTTGTGGGAACATTATAGGAAGCTGGTATGTACAGACGCCAGCACATCAAGCTATCCCTAACTGTCAAATTTTTCCAATTGAAAATGAACCTTATGCCTTTGCAATAAAGTTGAAATACTATCAAAGAAATTTGACAGATTGTGGTAGCTTGATGTGCTGGCCTCTGTACCTAAACCAGACGAAAATCAATCTACCTACCTACAGTCCCCTAATAACACCCTAGTTGATATACACAACGACAACGTCGCAAACACACAAGAGCTGTAATTATAATTACTTCGTCCGGTAGTTCGTATAATGCTCGGCTATTTGCTTGCAATTTAATTAGTGGCTAAGCTCTGATGTTCATTAATTACAGCTTGCAGCTTCCTCTGATAATGGTGATGGAGTTAGGTATTGGACACATCGGTTCACACTTTACAGTTAAATGTGTGTGTGAGGCAATTATGCCCAATACCCAAATGGGTATATGGTTTAATTTCATGAACTATGTGCACAATCATGTAGGTACTAGATACTCTGCTGAAAAGCAGGGTTCTATAGGTACTGGCAATGCGGGGTCAGCGGGATTGTCCGAAGGGGTTACCGCTTCCCCGTAACACAAAGTGCGAAGGAAGGAACATGGCTGGATTTTAGTCAGTTTTTTTTTCTTCGTGTGGTTAGTGATTAACCTGGTGTCACTTAGCTTTACATGTAGAGAATATTTCTCAGGCATACCGGTTTCCTCACGATGTTTTCCTTCACCATTTAGTCAGTAAGAGTCTGACACTCCTTTTCGCTCCACCCAGAGCGGGAGGAGTCATTTGATGATTTCCTATTCTTGAAAAAAAAGGTACTGTAGCAACGGGACATCAAAAATTACAAAATTTTGACGACACATGCTGTTTAATAAAGCAGAATTTGTATGTAAAATTATCAAATTGTCGGATTGTTCCCAGCCGCCTGTCTATTTTAATAAATAGACTCCAGGTTGGATTTTTCTAATTAAATCTTTAAAGGCCTACAAACTATCTACGTCTGCCGGTTTCATCAGATCCCAAGAAGTTTCCGGATCAAATGGTTATAATGGGGTATTTAGTTTAATTAATCACAACAAAGTGAAGTGAAGTTTGATAACTAGAATTTGCAAATTAAACTGCAAATTCTAGTCTTATTCAGGCTCTAAGGGACCAGTCCCCGAGCCCCTTGCCAAACTCAGGAACATTCGTGACCCTAAAATCTTAATGAGAAGATATTTTTTATGTTATTTATTTTTCCAAAATCTTTGTACACCAGGTAAGCCTGGTGTACAAAGTTTTTTATACTGCCCATGGGTCTCTGACTTAGCTTCACATGCTGTTGAAAAATATCTCTCAGGCATGCCGGTTTCCTCACGAAATGCCTTGCCTTGGGATCGAATTCGAGACCTATAACTTGGCAATAAGACGGTCACACCACTAGGCTATGCTATGATAAAAGATAAATAAATAAGAAGATAAATGTGGCCTTCTGGATAGAAATGGAATAGGTGCTACGAAAAAGCCACGTCTCTATTGGAGTCTAGCCTTTATTTCGATGAAAGAATATGACTCTATCGCTTCACGTACGGGCGTGGGTGGTAAATATCGAGCTCTCCTTAATTACAACCGAGTTATGGCTTTGCTATATTGATATCGATTTCTGGGACCGTAATTATTAGGATCAAATATATTGTGTTCAGTTTCTGTAAGCAATTACCTTATTTTGTTAGTAATATTGTGATTCCCAGTTGATGTTAATCGTTAAATAGTAAATCCAGGTTATATGTGTGCCAAAATTTCATCCAGATTTGTTCAGTCGTCTGGCGTGATTAAGTGAAAATCCATCCAAACTATTTTGTTTTGGTTTTTAATGTTAATTTTGTATAATCATAATTGCTACTTTATTTAACTGTTTATATTTCCTGTCGATGTCGCAACAAATATGTTTCTTTAATTTTTCTTTTTTATTATACTATCTATATTTAAAGTAAATCTATATTTAAAGTAAGATTAGTTGAGATTTATAAGCTCTAAAAATGTGGTAGACAATTGATTGTATATTATTTTGGGTGAAATAACTTTCAAAATGTAAATTTTTCTATTTAGTTAAATGCTAAATTCATACTGCAAAAGCAAATACTTTCATCTTAAGACAGCAAGATAATTCGTTAACACGTCTTATGTGGCTCTCGACGAAAACTAAAAGCCTTTAAGGATTACTTTAAAAGCCTAGCTGTGTACATTTATTTTTACGATCTACACACGAATTTACTTTAAACAGATTGTCATCAGAATGTTACTTATGTGCCTAAGCCTTTTAGGGTATGTACCTATAGATGTAGCTATTACATAAGACTAAGAACGTGTACTTATGCTATTATTATAGGCTTTTAACTTCTTAGCCGGATTTTTTTTCATGTTTCTAACTCACTCAAACACAAACGTTAAGTAACAATAAGTAATAATAATAATTTATTTCAAATAAAACGTTTACAAAAAGTGTACATGTAGCCAACAGTAATTAGTTTTCCATACAATGAAAGTGCCTAAAACTAAAACTAAGATTTTATTATAGGTGCAAGTAATGGTTGTTCGGAATTGCAATTTTATGTAGCGACCAGACCGATCTAGGTCAATTTAAACCTGTGTTTCAGGCCATCAAGGAGTAACGGTAAGTGGACAATGTTTTTAATTATTCGTTAAATCTCTACGTATTTAGTCTTAAAAGTCAGAAGCCAGAGTCAGGCTCGCGGACAGGGAGTAACGGGTAGCTCTCTGTCCGATCCGATAGTTCCGTGCCGGACGGCGTGTACATGTTCCACGCGCGCCTCAAAAAGATGTCAGCATTAAGCAAGGGGCCCATCAGGGCTGAAGCCTACCGGGCCAACGGGATTGTCCGAAAGGGTTACCGCCACCTCGGAACATAAATGGCTAAGGAAGGAACATGGATGGGTTTTAGTCAGTAAGAGTCTGTAACTCATCATCAAAGGCATTGTCTTGAGTCTTGAAAGAATTCGTCAGAAGAGAGTCAGACTCACTCCTTAAGATGGAATAACCTGACTGCCAAAATGAAGATTTACTATGTCTATTTCTGCCCAACCATTCGGGCAAACAAGGCGCGATGGTATGTTGGTATGTAATAGTACAGCACATCAAGCTACCCAGATGTGTCAAATTTATTTGATAGATTTTAAACTTTATTACGAAAGCATAAGGTTCATGTTCAATTGGGAATATTTGACAGTTTGGGATAGCTTGATGTGTCTGTACAAAATTACACTCTATCAAGTCTTCAATTATTATGTTTACACATAAATAAATAAATTGATACGTATGTTTATTTATAAGGAGCGTATCGTGATATTTGGAAATGAAATAACAACAGACAGTGAAATAGAAATTGTTGCCTGATATAATAATTATATAACTTTGTTGTCTTTCGGCTTTGTTTGCTAATTGTAATGAGTTGCCTGCGGTTACGAGGTAGAAGTAACGTTTTGGGATATGGTTACTGAATCCTTGTTTCTATGCTGATTTGGTATAAATGAGTTTATTTCTGTAAGTAGGTGTGTACAAATACTTTTACAAATCAAGCAGACGCGGCCGCTCCATGTAAAATACTTTTATCTAGCTGCATCTGGTTAGACTGGAAGCCAACTCCAACATCATCATCTGCCTAGCCTTTTCCCAACTATGTTGGGGTCGGCTGCCAGTCTAACCGGATGCAGATGAATACCAGTATTTTGCATAGTGCGATTGCCTGTCTGACCTCCACAACCCAGTAACTGGGAATACGATACCCCTTGGTAAGACTGGCTGTGACATTTTCGGGTTTCTGACGACCCGTAACGACTGTCAAAGATGCACAAATGACAGCCGGGACCAACGGCTTAACGTGCTTTCTGAGGCACGGAGGAGTCTTGGTATGTAAAGATGGTCACCCATCCTCGGCCAACCCCGGCAAGCGTAGCTTAACCTGGTGGATCGACCTGTGTGGCTGTTAGTACTTATCCACGAACTCCTTCCCAACCCCAACATAGTTGCGAAAAGGCTAGGCAGTTTGACATAACTGGCTCTACCACAATCCTTGCCATTATTGAGAGTCTTAGACGGGACCTTGCGGATTTTTCCAATGTGTATATTCAGTAAATTGGATGACCCCTTGATTGGGTTATAGGTACCCTAAACCTTTTTAGCAGTGTCATTAAGATATTACAAATTACTGAACAAAATCAACATTTCCCCAAGGGAAAATATGCACGTCAAATTTTTACAAAAACACCGTCTCCTCTCATGTATGCAAAGAAATTGCGTGTTTGTTTATACGAACACACAAACAGACACGAACATAATTATAATAACATGAATCCACATTATCATTTACAACAAACAATGTCGTTTAAAACTTTATAGGCTTTATTAATATCCGAAACAATAGGGTTGTCATCAAAAGTTTCGTGCCATCAATGTTAGTCGCAAATTGCTAAAGCTCATGCAAAGAAGTTCAACAACCCTGATACCGCTTGCCAAATTGGAAATGGCACATGTCTAAACATCGCGTTTGTTGCCTATAAGTTACAGTTCATAATCGGAAATCAATACGCTCTCGATAATTTTTAGATACCAACTTAGTCCCGTCAAATTACTTTAACATACCACTTGGCCTTGTCATCCAAACTGTATACAACGTGGCACTACAATGGTGACATTAATTTAACACACGGGAAGGGCTAGTACCCATTAATCATATAAATGTTGATAGGTTAAAATAAATCGCAAATTGAAAAAAAAATAACAATCAATTCGCCTACTTTTTGCAGTTGTTTCCTCCTAATAGTATTGCTTATTCGTTTTAATTTCATTGATGCGAATGTTATAATCCGTGCTTCGGCCAATGACGCTACGCGACAGTTCATTAAGTACAGGTTGTTCTAAGATTCTATTTTCTAACATTTTAAACGAATCCCTAAATAATAACGTTTAATGGCAATACTCGTATAATGTCTTCATGAAACGAAAATGTGAAAAGTAGTGTATTAAATTAATGTCACCATTGTAGCGCCACGTTGTATACTAATAATGGTCACTTGATGTATAAGAATATCGCTTCAACTTACTCTCATCTACTCATCACCATTATCACCAGCCTATTTACCGTCCCACTGTACGAGATGGACCTCCCCGTAGTCTGACTACCAGCACGGTTATGAAACGTATTCCCAGACCGCTGCCGCCGCCCTTGCGTTCTCACCACCGAGACCTGCCGCGACGTCCCTGTCCATTTCCGCCTTGACACTTCCTGGACCCAGCCTGCGCCGCTGATGCTGTAGGTTTAAATTCGTCGTACATAATCAGTTATCCGATTCAGCCTGTCCCTTGATGTCCTCCCGAAGCGACGCTCTAAACTGAGACCCGTACACCACATATTGGTGCCCTAGCGTGTAGTCGCTTAGTATGTAAGTTTTTCAAGCTCTGGTTGGAAGCCGTAATTTATTGAGGCACCCACAGGTAACTCCGGTTAAGCAACCGACAACCAACCTCCCCTCTCTTGATTATACAATATTGTAGATTATCTTGGTATTGCCAGGGTCTCAGTGATGTTTAGTAGATATTAAGCATTGCACTGATTTTCAACCAACGCATTCCAGGTCCAACAACAATCAATGTTCTTTTATGCCTCGTGAAAAAGTAAACGAATTTTCCACAGATATGCCACTTTAGTATCGGAGGGGCGTTATCCGAAGCTAAAGATATCTTTTATTTTTCTTCGCCTCTGACCCTATTTCCCTTAAATAATATAACATAGGCAATGAATACAGAATTTTCCTCGTCGGGGCGAAATATTCAATAATCTTTTACGTGTATATACGATAGGGATTGTGTTATTGTTAAATTTTCTTTGTTATTTTCCCAACACAATGAATAAATGTTACACACTAGAGATAGCAAAATTAATTAGTTCTGGCGCTCGAATCTAATTACGTAATACGGTAAACTCCTAATGACAATTGTTTTAACTTTGACAGTGTAACAAAAACCATTGCGTTGAGCTATCGTGGATACGGATTTTGAAACATAAGGCGCAATGAATAGAGTTGAATTGTCAAAATTAAAGCGACCCTCATTAGGAACGTGATACGCAGTTAGGCACCCAGGCTCAATTTAGTCACGTATTCATTTTGCTCTAGACATATAAAATGTCCTATTTCTAGACCTACAAACGGACACTTTCCTAAATTCGCAAGGCAATTTAAACGGCAATCTAAGCAATGTTAATGGGGCCAAGAAAACACGTTTGCCATAAATATCGTGGCAGGATGCTAGCACAGTGTATATCAAGTAGCCTATGGTTTCCTTTCCTTTGTATTTACGACTTACACAGTGTGATGAACGATGCAGGAGACTGGGAGCATTTTGATTATAGCAAAATCAAAATGTCATGAAAGATCATGTCATTCGTGGATTTTTGACAGTCGTTACGGGTAGTCAGAAGCCTGACAGCCTTTTACCTTTGGGTATCGTATTTATTTATTGATTCAATGCACAATGTACAACCAATTTTACACGTTAAGCTTAAAACTAGTGAGTACATGACCCTATTAGGGCGCAGCAAGACCACTTAAAACTCATATTGAAGAGCATCTATTTTATCCAGTTATCTATTACCCAGTTAGTGACTGGGTTGTGGAGGTTAGATAGGCAGTCGCATCCGGTTAGACTGGAAGCCGACCCTAATATATGTAGTTGGGAAAAGGCTCGGCACATTGATTGATGAAAGATCATGAAAGACGTAGGCAGGCTGCGGAAACGTTAGCTAGTAGACTATTTGACAGCACAGGGAAGTTGACAAAAATGAGAAATGCGACAAAAAAGAAGACCTGTCAGAAATGGACAGATAAACAGGATCCTCAAATTACAATCAATTAGTTTTAGGTTCTATGTTTTTTATTCCAATCGTACAAAAATCCCAACATCGGAAGGAAGTACTTCCGCACACAGCACTAACAAACCTGACCACAACTAAAACACAGCACACACGATCGCAGATATGGGTCAAGCCGAAGTCAATACACAGAATTTATGGTGGCACCATAACTTTCGTTACATCCGCGCCATCCGGCTGATTTACTGCGCGTATTAGGGTTGTATCCGGACTGTGGGTTCAGATTACCGGGCATTCAATGTGAACGCCCCCTAATAGTGCGGAATCGATATCGCTTCAGTTTTTTCGCAGATGGTTTAAGCTGATTAAGGCTTACTGGTTTTTGTAGCAAATGGGAGACATTCAGGGTATGAATGTAGAGAGTAGTCATCACAATTATGTTGTCCATGTTTTCATTCGGAAGGAATTCATGCAAATATACAAAAGTTTAAAACTTTGTCCTACCTATCAACGCCCGTCTGAACATAAATGTAAGAAAGACACTGTTTCAAACTAAACCATAGGTAATAGCTGTGCTAACTTTGGTATTTAAATAAAATTGTAAACATGCACAAAACTGTAAATCAGGATGAGAGTGATAAGCGGGATTGTACGAAAGGGTTACCGCTATCCCGGAACATAAAAGGCTAAGGAAGGAACATGGATGGGTTTTAGTCAGTAAGAGTCTGACACTCCCACCCAGAGGGGGAGCGAGAGGAGCCATTTGATGATTTCCCACCCTCAAAAAAAAAGGATGAAAGTGAGCGGGGTGTGTGTGAGTGAGGGTGCTGTGAGTGGTGGTGTAAGTAAGTTCTAGGACTATTTAAGTCTTAAGTTTCCGCAACTAACAAAACATAAGTGCATGCTATCGCTACCTTATTCAGCAGTGTTCTCTTAGCAAGTACTTACAACGTTTTACAAAATGTTTCTGAATCTCTCCTTATATTTCATGTGGTTACTTTGAAAGGTCGTGAACAAAAAGGAACAGGGGGCGTAAAATACAATTTATCACTGACTTCAATGATGAAGGAAATGTCGTAAAGAAACGCTCACATTCACATCATAAAATGTAACGAATTTAATGTTCTGGAAGCGTTGATAGATAGGGCCACTTGTCATCGGAGGCATTTCGTTTTGAGGATGTGTTGGCCAAACATTTCATACAGAAAGTGAAATTCACTGTGCTCATGCGTCATCATCGTTTTAGGTAAAAGATGCAAAAAGTTGGATAGATTGCTTCCAGAATTCATTTGATATTTTTTTTCTTCTTCGTATTGCTAGCACGACTGAACCTCAAATTTTGTTGGCTCAAAACTTCGCCACTTCCATAGCGTGGTCTGTGACGGTGCAAAGATCACTAAGGGTACATATTTTGGGACACACAGGATACGAGATGGAGCTGTACCGTCGACGTACCCCTACTTTACCAGCTTGGAGTAACATCTTCCTACTTGTGCTCGGAGACGGCTCAGGGAATTCCAAGTGGACCACGTAAAGGAGATGCTCCTTCGGTGGAAGATACTTTTAGACTGAAGCCTAGATTTGTGTGTTTCCAAGTTGATGGCAATATGCTCGCCCCCTATTACATCGGATTTAAATTTGACTGGCGAAATGAGTGTGTACAGTCAACAGCAAAAGTAGATGATCAAAATCAGAAATTCAATACTAAAGAACGGAGTTCGCGTCAGACCTATGTGGTGTCAGAGTGATTCAAAAGTTTGTGATTGGAAATTATACCAAACATTTACTACTAGTACAGCTGCCATATATTCGAGAACACCGTTTATTAGTATTGAATTTCTGATTTTGATCATCTACTTTTACTGTTGAATGTATCTACTATGGGAACCTCGCCGCCTTACCGTTATATACGTACTCTTTCTTAGCCCTCGAAGTGAAAGTCAAGTAAGTAATAAACATGACATTTTCAGTACACCTAATATCACCTACTATATATAAAATATACATACAAGTACATAACTCAAGCAGCAAGGTAAAAAGAAAGGGAATTTAATTTTCTGTTTAAATTTTAAAAATTGTGTTGCCTGAAGACAAATGTACATGCGAACGTAACGGCAATAATGTTGGGGACTGTTTGTTTGTATGTGTGTGTGTCGTGTAGGATTGTCGGGATGTACATATTTCAGGCGTTGACATACATATCGCACGGTTTTTTACTGTCAGTTCCCACAGGGATTTACGCGCTGGATGGTATATTTTGTAGGAATTCTGTTAGATACTGATTTCTTGAAAAGCTGTTTTAAGTAAGAAAATGTTAGAAAAGAAAGAATACGTTTTTATTGGGACTTGCTGAGGTAGATCACAAATTAAAAATACAAAAAAAAAAAACAAAATATATTAAAATTAAAATGAAGAAGCCCTGTACGAGGCCAAAAGGCTATCTCAGATGCTGCACCATATAAAATAAGTACCTATCGCAGCGATGGTGTTAGTAAGTTGGTAGGTATACAATACATCCCGTGTTATTTTTTTTTAAGAACTAGCAGACCCGCGCAGCTTCTTCTGCGTCACCTAGAAAGAGTTGTTTATTTATTATTAAATAAATTACTGTAATTCCCTTCATAACCAAAGAAATAAAATGACGTCACAACCTTTCACAAAATTGAAAATGTTCGTTATTAAATTAATTTCTCTTTCCTGGCACACACTTCGGGTTTTCAATCAGTCAGCTCGTATTAAACGAACAAATTAAAATCTGATGATTCATATCTCCGTCGTGTGTACGAGTCATTTCATTACGGTCATGTTACGTCACTCTAGTCCATATTAATGTCCATTTGTTCCAGTACTTACATTATTTGTGTGATCTAATTTAAATGGATATTGTGTGTTTTGTTCTGTAGATTAAATTTCTGTGATTGCCTACGTCTATACAAATATTTTTATAAATACGTAAATAAAAATGAAGTGTCTACGTTTAAGGATAAGGTTACCGGACTTTACTTAATGCATGTGAAAGAAAAGCATTATGCTGAGCGATGGCTGTTTTGCGCACAACTTGCTTTTTTAGTTGTTTGTTTTTTTTTTTACTGCGTCATGTTTGCCGCAAATAAACGTATTTTATTTCTCAAAGTTTTTATATTTAACTTTTTGTCTGTCTGTCTGTCTGTTTGTTCCGACTTATCTCCGAATTACAACAGAATCTCATCACCGGAAAGTTACTTTTACCAATTGACCACCCAGACCATCAAGTTATACCAAACTGTCAAATTTCTCCAAATGATTATGTGCTGGCGAATGTACCATGATCACTGGATCGCTAAGGCGGACCTTGGAATTATAGTTCGCATTGTTGGTAGCAAAACTTTTCCATTAACTACTTTTTGGTTGGTTTATCTTCGGGCTCAGTAATAAACATGGTCAATGGCTATATGTTGATAAGAAATAACTTATCAAACATCGTTTAATCGAATACCAGGAACTTACCGGTACCTTTCTCCTCGTTTGGGTCCCAACAGCTCCAATTTCCGCAAAACGACAAAATACATTCCGTAAAGCTATTCAAATATAGTCCAATACCTTTCGAGACCTCAGTAAAACATTTCCCTCGTAACTATGTAAAATCTTTCGGATTTATAGACGCTTAATATTTGTGAGCCTTTCCTCACTTCGTAGGCGCCGGCGCCGTTTCAAATCAAGGTACGCGTTTAAAATATTAATTTTCGTCCCGGATCGTAGAAACAAAAGAAGGTGGAATATTTGGAGAACCGGGTTACTTATTTTGAATAACCGAGCATTTTTTAAATGGAGGTTAATTTAAAAAAAAATACAGTTTAGCTGGATAGTGGGTAATTCAATATAATGAGGGCCTCTTTGGCCCTCATTATAGAGAGTTTAAAATTTTGAATCTTTAAAAGGTTTTTTAAGTGGAATGTCATAGGTAGAGTTTCAAAGTAACTGTTTCATAGTAAAAACAGTATACTATTAAAACCCTGAACGACGGTCGTATTTAATGGATTTAATTCCAGGCTTATTTTTTAGGCCTATTTAGGATATGCACGAATTTACTTGCCCGAAATGGGTGATTTGACACTTAATAATATTATTATTATTTGTGTAGACGATTCGCACGAAGTTAATTTTCTTTGTTGGCGATTCAATACCTCCAGGAACAATGTATTAGGAAATTGGCGCATTTTGAATTCTATGCAATAAAGTTTAGAAAAAGTATACTAGAAACTACAAAAAACAAACCTTTATTTAAAACTGTTGGTGTATGTAGAAAGAGACACTGGAAAGAGGCATGGAGAGGACATAACGCTTTTGTCTTACGTGATGATTTTTACTAGTCAACTCTTGTCGCAGTCTACGTTAAGGAACTGTCATAAATAGTATTAAATTCTTTATTCCATAAAAGGTACTTGATTACTCTTATTCTGAAAACAGCCTTCGTACATCTCAGTGTTGACCAGGCCAGCCGGTAGCTTCCGTCAGACAAATGCCCGAGTGATGATTATTTAATTCAGGCATGTTTACATTACAAAACATGGTAGGCAGGTAGGTAGGTACCTTGAACCCGTCTGGTTTATCTGGGTACAGTCACGTGCACTAGTACACAATTTAAAAGGTATTGTCGTGAAATAACGACTCCTTTGAGAAAATGAATATTTCATGATATAAAGGGTACTAAAATAGGTACTATGTCTGTAAAACAAACGGATAAGTACAATCGATACAACTCAACTCAAAGCATTTATTTCAAATAAACCAATTACAGGCACTTTTGAATTGTCAAGGGGTCGGTCAGTCAGAAAGATGAAGCTAGTTGCCCATTCCAAAGCAGTAGGTACCTATGGAGAAGAACGGGCAAGAAACTCCATGGACACTCTTTTAAACCAAAATAAGTTTACAAAAACTGGGTTACATCACTCATGTTGAAATATACACGTGAGAACGATGCAGAACTTAATAAAAGCGTCCATAATTACAAGATTTTAAAAAACAATTCAAAATTAATTTAAATATTAAAACAGCCGTGGCAGCTAAGAGGTGACCAGCCCCTACTGACGGTGCCCGCTCATGAACATGACGCATGGATTAGCACCATTCAACTCAACCATTTTGATGGGAGCTAAATGGTCCAAAATACCGCCACCACCAGTGAGACATTACAGGGAGCATGACATGCTCTCAGCCGCCAGGGCACATTCAAGTCAATGTAAGACGTACTCAGTAAATTGTAGCTTTATAGTAGGTACATAGTACTCACAAACGTGCTATGCAATTATACAATGCTAAGAGATTGAAGTTATATAATGCAAAAAGTTTTTGTGAATCTTCAGCAGCTCCAGGAGTAATCTCAGATGCTAATCAATTAGTTTAGGATATTAAAAAAAAAAAAAAAGAATATTCAATAATGTAAACAATTGGAGCAGCTCAATCCCAAGCCCTTTTGTCTTCAATAAAGTCTTTGACAGTATAATAAGCATTCTGGCACAACTTGCGTTTAACGAACGATTTGAATTTATTAAGGCTTAGATCTTGAACGTGGCTTGGAAGTTTATTATAAAAGCGTATACATTGACATCTGAACGAGCCTCCTATTTTTTTGAGCCTTGTAGTGGGTACAACAAATTTGTGTTTGTTCCTAGTATTCTTATCATGAATATCACTATATTTTTTAAACAATTTTATATTTTTATGGGCATACAAAAGATTTTCAAAAATTACCTGTGAAGGTACAGTCATTACATTTATTTCTTTAAATTTTTCTCTCAGAGAGTGTCTCGGACTTAATTTATAAATTGCTCGAACAGCTCTTTTCTGTAAAACAAAGATAGTCTGAATATCGGCGGCATTTCCCCACAATAGAATACCGTACGACATTACACTATGAAAATAGCTAAAGTACACTAAGCGGGCTGTCTCTGTGTCAGTTAAAGTACGAATTTTTCTAACAGCGTATGCTGCGGAGCTTAGATTTTTTGACAATTTATCTATATGTGGCCCCCACTGAAGAACACAAAATCACTATATAAAAATTTACCATCCTACGTGGCAACGGTGCCACCCTTTTGGGCACATTTCCCACTGACAGCGATGGGGATGAATTTTTTGACGCCCTATGTGCTCTTCCCATTTTTTACCACTTGTACAGAGGCCAGCACATCAAGTTACCACAATCTGTCAAAATTCTTTGATAGTATTTCAACTTTATTGCAAAGACTTAGGTTTCATTTTTAATTGAGAAAATTTGACAGTTAGGGATAGTTTGATGTGCTGGCGTCTGTACATAATAGATATATTTTTTAGTTTTAGGTTATACATATTGTATTTAATATTTGTTCTTAATTAGTATCGTTAGTCTGAATAAATGAATCCATCTTAATAAAATGGATATAACATCACGCCTTGTTTATCCGAAGGGAACCTATATAGTACACTAGAATATAGCCCACATTTCACCAGTTATGTTTAAGTCCCATCTACTCTGGGGTAAGTCAGGGGACTGCCCTCAACCAACCACAAATCTGGACACCGGCCTGCTACAGAAAAAGTCTGGTTTCCTCTCGATGTTATCCTTCTTTCTTTTAAGAGCAGTGCTTTGGAAATTATTTACACAAAGTAAAGTGCCGCCGGCCTAGGTTCGAAGTCAAGGCCATGATCACTGGGTCAGCACTGCTCTAGTCATAAATCTCTCGTAAATTCTTTTAGAGTGGAGTCGTAATTCATGTTTTTTGAAAAACATACCTATAAAGTCATGTTAAGGTCTATTTTTCTCATCAAAACAACTTTGATGAGAAAAATATCTTATTATTTAACCTTTACATGTGACAAACAGTGTTTCTTTTACTAACGATATAACAAGAAAATCAGAGAAAAATAACATGACGTAGTTAGGTATGTTATCAAAAGCGGGATTGTCCGAAAGGGTTACCGCTCCCACGGAACATAAAGGGCTACGGAAGGAACATGGATGGGTTTTAGTCAGTAAGAGTCTGACACTCCCTTCCGCTCCACCCAGAGCGGGAGCAGTCATTGGATGATTTCCCAGCCTAGGTATGTTATCAACATGCCAACTTCAGTTCACAGTGGTGAATCCTTTTTTTTTTGAGGGTCCGGAGCGGGAAGTGTCATTTGATGATTTCCCATCAAATGACCCTTCCCGCTCTGGGTGGAACGGAAAGGAGGGTCAGACTCTTACTAACTAAAACCCATCCAAGTTCCTTCCCTAGCCCTTTATGGGGTAGCGGTAACCGTTTCGGACAAGTGGTAACCCTTGCACTACGAATAACTGTGACTACATATGGACTGCTGCTACTATAGTGGATAGGTGACACAGTGGTATCGGATTCGACTTACGTGTTGTAGGTAGTAAGTTCGACCCTCGCCAAGCACTTTAGTTTGGGTATTACATTTCATCACCACAGCTCTTCTGAAAACTGTGAAAGACAGCATCGTGAAGAAACCGGCATTTCCTGAAAAACCTGCAGTGGGCCCGTGTGGTGAATTACAGCCCACTCTCTGTCACATAGACGATACATGTGTCCCAGCAGTGGGAACGTTATAGGCTAATTATGTGATGTACGCTTTGGTGTACAGAGGCCAGCACATCAAGTTACCACAATCTGACAAATTTCTTTGATAGTATTTCAACTTTATTGCAAAGACATAAGGTTCATTTTTAATTGAGAAAATTTGACAGTTAGGGATAGCTTGATGTGCTGGCGTCTGTACATCCTAAAATAATTCTGTCAGTAGTGCGCTTAAAAAACGATATTATTCTGAGGAAATAATTACATATTATAGTAATAATAATATATAATAATATGTATTGTAGTAATTATGTATGACGATGTGTAACTACAGATTTGAGCCGTTTGGGGTCGAAACTCTAGGGTCATGGGGCCCGAGTGCGCAACTCCTTTTTAAGGAAATTTCTCGCCGATTGGTCGACACTTCGCGTGACCAGAGGGCTGGATTGTTCTTTGGCCAAAGAATTAGCATTGCCATTCAACGTGATACTTCGACGCCTAAGTGTCCTTTTTGTCTTTTTTGGATTTATTTGTATATATATAGTTAGTTAGATAGTCTTTTAATTAAGTATGTATAAGTTGTTATTGTTTTAAATGTATTCTTAGTTATAATAATTTACTTCAAATAGACATAATATAAGAATGGCACATTATGTATTGTAGTTTCCATTTTTTTAAATCCGCCGCCCTAATTCCACCCTAACTCGCATAAAAATAAATTACCACAAACTTATCAATACCTACACCAGTTCTTCAAGTACTCAATTCCACATCCCCTCGTTTCTTGAATCAACAGCCCCCTCCCCTCACCCTCCCCCCCCCCCCCCTTCAGAATCCGTTAATACCAAAGAGGTCTAATTCAGGATCACTGGCTTACTCTGATGGATTCGGTGGAGAAGTGATTGCTTCAGCTTAATGCAACTGTACCTAGAGGGCTGAAGATGGCGTTGGAGATTCGTTGGTGGATTTTCCGTGAATAATAATAGCTTGTTTGATAAAGCACGCGGTATTCGCAATTCACTTGCGAGTGACGTCACTAAAACGTTATGTATACATTTTTCAAGAGACCTATTTTTGACACTGTAAATCCAAACCCCGCTTTTTATTTTTGTTGGTGGAAAATCATCAAGTGACCCTTCCTGCTCTGGGTGGAGCAGAAGTGAGTTTCAGACTCTTACTGACTAAAACCCATTTAGTTCCTTCCTTAGCCCTTTACGTTCCGGGGTAGCGGTAACCCTTTCGGACAATCCCGTTGAAACAGACAAACCCCGCTGCCATCACTAGTCTATTACTGTTGGATAAGTTCGGCTTATTATCTAAACCCAATTCGATGTATGCAAGGTGTGTTTTTACGTATAGGGTATGAATGAAGTCATATCAAAGAATCATCTGGCATAATAATTCGTTTTTCATAGAAAATAATTTGACAAAGTCACGATTATTAATGTAAAACAATCTTAAGTGAAATTAAGATAACGTCGGTTTTTCTGAAGGTTTATTAAGAACGAAATGAATTACTCGTATTTATCAATGAAACTTAGATATACCTACACACATTGAGGATTTTCTAGAACTTTTTGTATTATTTTTACTTATATCCAGAGGAGCTCGTGGCTAAGTACTAACAGCTGCACAGGTCGATCCACCAGGTTAAGCTACGCTTGCCGGGGTTGGCCGTGGACGCTTTACATACCGAGACTCCTCCGTGCCTCGGAAACCACGTTAAGCCGTTGGTCCCGGCTGTCTGATGCGCGCAAGTGGATATGTAGAATATAATTCTAGAGTTATGACATAAAAAAAAACCATTTTATAAACATAACGGATTCTTTATGCATGTTTATAACTCATGGAAGTTTTATTCAAAAACGAGTGCCAGTTCTATTAACCCATATATTTTTGGAAGATAAGGCATTACCATTAAAATAAACATAACCACATAAATATTTACAAGCATTGAGAGCGTTTTATGACATCTGATGTAATAAGACTGTCAATCTCAAGATATTGACTGATATTGAATCCCAATCGTATATAGGCACCCGCTCATACATTCACCATTAATTTCATATCAAGGGAAAATGTACCAAATCTGCCCGAAAATACGTTTCAAAATTGAATCGAAATAGAGTAAGTGCGAGAATTAAATATGTATGTATTTCAGGCGTTGCTATGTTCTATATACAGTAATATAATGCACATATTTGTCTACCTCTATAAATATTTATAAACCTTAAAATAAATGCTAATTTTGATTGAAGAATAAACTTGATAGAATGCTTTTCGACCTAGGACTTAAAACGCCACAGCCTACCGCCATTTTGTTCCCGTTACGGAAACTGCCTGAGTCTCACTTGAACACATGACTCCAATGTGATAAATTGGCAAACAGGCTCACGGCCCTCTGAAAAAAGGTGGTTGCGCCTTTTTTTTTGTATGGCATCTCGCAGTTCAACCAAAGGGTTGTCTACTACTAAACAAGACTTGCCCTTGACTTGCCACAAAAAATTGAGGCCTCCAACCAAGGCTTCAAAAAAACTCGCAAACTAAGCGAATACACGCTAAGGGTACCCTCTGTGGCTTCTAAGGGCTTCGCTGTGGAATGACAGCAAGGGGCAGGCTGGATCGGATATAACCCCTTTCTTAAGAAACCTGTAATACCAAATATGTCTGATTAAAAGTTTTATTAAAAACGTTTCCCTATATAATATAACTTACGATGCAACATACTAGTACATTTACATTTATTTGTTACATTTTTACAACAAGCGCTGTTGAATGAATCAGAAAAATATGAAAACAATGTAGGTACCAAAATTATCAGATTGTTGAATTGTCACCAGTCGATTACAATAAACAGGTTTCATGGTTACAATGTATTGCTAACCTTAAATCTACATGGTACAGGACTTTTTAACCGACTTCAAAAAAAGGAGGAGGTCATCAATTTTCAACTAAGTACAGGTAAAATTGGTGTTAAAGTGTTATTAAAAACAAATAAGTAAAATGCACGTGTCTGTTTCCAATGAAAAAATAACAGCGCATATAAATGAAGGTAGATATTATACGCGCTCCTAAAAAAAAAAAATTTTTTTGGCTTCTTTTTTCTGTTTGTTCCGGCTCATCTACGAAACGGCTGGACTGACATTAACGGGTCCTTCACTGGTAGATAGCTGATGTTATAAGGAGTAAATTAAAAACAAGGCCATGCGGGTGACGTCGCGAGCACCTGCTAATTAGTGCAAAGATATTTTTTTTGTGTCACCATTTTAGTGAGTGTGTCAGCAATTCAACATTTAATTTTTTTTAAGTTGAAATACGTAGGTACTTAAATTGAAAAGTCATGTAGCGTTAAACTAAACAAGTCCCCCGCGTTAAAACTTGAAACTATCATTTTCATTTCCTATACTTATTTAGGCATTAAATCGCAAGCGATACATTACAAGTCACGGGTCATAACCAGACTAAATAATTTAATATCAAAATTAATTTGTTTCGCTCGTTTCGTCGCCGCCAACACCACTAAATAACCCAAAATCAACGCAGTATTTCTTAGAAAATTTAATAAATTTAACTTCTGACGCTATCTGAATTTCAGTTTAGAAGGTGAAGAGTTTCCTAATTTATGTAGATTGTTAGCACTTTCCACGGTATAAGGTGAGCTGAAATAGAAAATAATTTTCTTTAATATCCTTAAAGGAAATGGAGCGAATATTTCTAAGAAAACATACCAGCCAGTGGTATATTTTTCTCTGCGTATTTTGAATCCAGGGTATTTATGTTGGAACTCGTTTAGCTTGAAAAACTTTAGGTACCTAAAATAAATATTATAAATAAATGGAGTTGAAAGATTTAGTCTCATCATATAAGAGTGCCGGTAACCAAGCCAGACAAGCAGGGTAAGCTTAAATTCAGGACGTGGGGAGCCTAATAGCACTATTAGAAAAATCAGGTTTTTAACAGTGTTTCAGCCTACACTACACTTTGTCCGACTCAGGAATCGAACCCACGACGTCATACTCAGTAGTAGCGGTTGCGGCCACTAGACCAAAGAGGCAGTCTAACGCACACAGACACAGGCACTATTATGATTTATATTGTATATCCTTTACTGCCTTATGTGTCTCTTTTGTTGGCGATCCCCAATAAATAGATTAAAATAATATATAAGCTAAAGCGGCCAGCACATCAAGCTGACCCAATCTGTCTAACTCATGTATACAAAACATTGTAAAACATTTTAAAAGAGTAACAGTGGAGTTTCTTGCCCATTCTTCTCCATACGAAACTACCTTTTGGAAGGGGCGACTAGAGTCAATTCTATTTCTTGTTCATTTTGACGTTCAAAAGTGCCTTTCTTGTGCTTATTTGAAGTAAATGATTTGACTTTGTCAAATTTCTTTGATAGATTTTCAACTTTATTACAAAAGTGTAAGGTTTATGTTCAATAGAGAATATTTGACAGTTTTGGAATAGCTTGATGCGCTGGCGTCTGTACAACAAGAAAACAACCTTAAGTAGAACTGAAGCACCCACGCCTAAAGATCCTAATTTTTAGTTTGAAAATGAGATACAGAGCCTTCGAAGTGTCTGAAGTTTGGATATTTACAGTCTCCTCCACAATATCTGTGGAATATTATTTATGTTTGAATTCACAAATGATGAGCTTCGAAAAGACTTAGAATTAGAATATCTGATGGTTCATTACGTAGAAGTAAAATATGTCTATTTTAATCTTCTGTATATGTCGTAGGATAATTTGATACTTCGAATCTTCGCGGAAATACTAGGGGTTTTGCAAAAACGCGGATAATTAGACATAGGCGAAAAATTATCAAATCTTACTGGACAAAGTCAGGATTTTTGCGAAAATACTCGTTATTATAGCAATATTGCGAAACGAAACGCTGGCTGTTATGAAATAAGAACGCTGATTGGTCGGTCAGCGCGTTCAATAAGAGATCGTCTCTGATTGGTTGACGTCTTAAATGTCAATCATTTGTTGCCGCACGTTATTTGTTTACGTTTGTGTCTGAGTTAAATTGCAGAAGTGTTTTGTTTTTTATCGTAAATAGTGTACCTACTTGGACTTAAATAAAGTGGTAATTAAAAGTGCTACCATAGTGCTGAGATCTCCTATTGTCTGTAGAAAACAACATACATACTAAAATTTTCAATAAAAAGTTTATAAAAATCAATTTAGTGATTTTCCTTTCTCACCTATTCTAAACCTTCATAACTCTATGATACAATACTTGAAGTTAATCATCGGCAAACTAGGAACCAATTAGAAGTCAGCCAGCAAAATTGTAGCCAATCAGTGTTGAGCACATCAAATCTTACTATAGTAACGAGTATTTTCGCAAAAATCCTGACTTTGTCCAGTAAGATTTGATAATTTTTCGCCTATGTCTAATTATCCGCGTTTTCGCAAAACCCCTAGGATTTCCGCGAAGATTCGAAGTATCAAATTATCCTACGACATATATATAAAAGGAAACCGTGACTGATTGGCTGACTGATCTGTCAACATATATCTCAAGTTACTGAACGGATTGCGTACGGTGGCGTTACGTGCTCCCTTTCATCGGCTTCCTAGGGTTCATAACTCATTTGTGGGGCTTGGCATAACCTTTTATAACAAGCTACCCTCTTCTTTGCTAGAATTGCCTTTTAATACGTTTAAAACTAAAGTAAAATCTATCCTTTGTTCTAAGGCTTACTATACTATACATACTATACTACTTAAACGACAAGAATAGTTGGTCGCTGTGATTAACACAAGACAATGTTTATGTTCTTTCTCCGAAATTAGCTTCATAAAATTATTTTTGTTATGTATTTATTCATTGTGTTTTGGTTGTTTTTTTTTTTTTAATTTTAATCATTTATTATTGACATAATCTACTCATTACAATGTTTTTTTTAATGAGTTGTATTGCAATATGTGGTTAGCTAGAGACCTCGACAGTTGATCATATTTATTTATCCTGATCCTAGTTAGTACTCATTAGCAATTAATTGATTGATTTTACTTCGATGGTCCTAGTTTATCATTTGTAACTTTAAGTTACGGCTGTATGGACATAGTACAGCATTGCACATGTAAGCGGGCACGCACTTTTACCTGGAGGCTTTTTTTTTTAATTTACGCTTGAGTACCGTCAGTTTTAATATTTTAATTGGTATATTGGCGTGTGCTAGCTGACATGTGGCAAATGATTGATTTTAATGTGATGAGTTTCGTAATGTTAATTACTTCTCATACGATGGATGTGTAGAGTCAAGTTCTTCTAACTAAACAGACAGCTGTGCTGCTGGGGAGTTTGTTGCGCCACTTCTTCTTCCCAGCTAAAGCACTGGGAAGTGGTGAAGGGTGGGCGTTTTTGGGGGACTGTCTTATGTAAATTTGATCTTCAAAAAGTGCTGATTTTCAGCCTAATTTGAATAAATGACTTTTGATTTTGATTGGGCTGAAATTTTGCATCCATACAGTTATAATGGCGTAGGAATTGACTATCCTACGAAAAAAGTCGAAGGCAGAAGCTAGTTAGGTATAAAATACTCGTTACTTTTGTTATTTGAATTTATAAAAAGCTTCAAACAGAAGATTTAATCTTATTTTTTTTAATATTAGGTTTAGGTCACCTCTGATGTTACGGATTCATTTATGTATTGTATAATATCACTTGCTTCGGTGAAGCAAAACATCGTGAGGAAACCAGCATAACTGAAAGATATTTTTCAACAGCATGTGAAGCTAAGCCAGAGGTCCATGGGCGGTATAAAAGGTCTGACACTAGCACACTCTACCAATAACCAAACGAGAAAATAAAAAATTGTTAGGTAATTATATTATTTTGAGATCTGGGTTTTTCCAATCCATATATCCGTATTTCAAATTGTTTTTCGGTATACATAATTTAATGAACATTTTAACAGTGTTTTTAGGATAATCTTGTTTCGTTTCTATAAAGCATAGACTATACGTTGATAGTTATGTGCAACAGTCCCTTCTACATGCTCAATACATGTAAGTACACCAATTAAATTTTAAATCACTAGCCAGCCCGGCTTCGCACGAGCAATGACTACTTAACAGGAGGGTGAAGCCGCAGGCGAAAGCTAACTAAACTTTATACGTATAAACCTTCTTCTTGAATAACTCTATCTATTGATGAAAGTTGCATTAAAATCCGTTGCGTAGTATAAAAGACCTAAGCGTACAGAGGGACAGATAGCGGGAAGCAATTTTGTTTTGTTTTTTGTAGAGTTGAAACGTTTGAGTATTTTTCAATTATTTCCAAAACCAGCAAAAAAGAGAACCTCCAGACAAGGCCATTCCAAAATAACTATAAATCAAACGATCGCTTAAAATCTATTAAAAGAGTGAATGGTAGAATGAACGCATCAATCTCGAGACAATCTCGACACACTTTTCAAGATAAACGATAAAAAGTCGGAGCTCATCTCCGATCAATTTGTTTTTTGTTGGACAGGCTCCGGCAGTGGGCTTATTCTGAGAAACGATAATTCGACGACTACCGTGAAATTAACCTTGCTTTATATTACACAGTGTAAAGTGAATGACATATTATATGAAAAAGAAATATGAATAAAATTCTAGGAATCTACTTTCGAGTTACTTAAGCAGTAAAGAAGTTGGCGAAAGATTGTCAGGAGTGAATCATACAATCTAAACTGTACCTGAGAGCAGTATTGCCCAGTGGTATCTAACCCGAATTACGTGTTGTAGGTCATGAGTTCGAACCCAGCCTACTTACTATTTACTACAGTACTTTATGTATTTAATTCCAACACCACTTTTTTTTTTTTTTTAAGGCTGGGAAATCATCCAATGACTGCTCCCGCTCTGGGTGGAGCGGAAGGGAGTGTCAGACTCTTACTGACTAAAACCCATCCATGTTCCTTCCGTAGCCCTTTATGTTCCGGGGTAGCGGTAACCCTTTCGGACAATCCCGCTTAATTCCAACACCACTGCTCTCAAACGGTGAAGGAAAACATCGTAAGGAAATCTAGAACCAAAAACTCGAAGACTTGTGACGTGTACCAACCTGGGCCCGCGTGGTGGATTGTGGCCCACTCCCTCTCACAGAGAGGAGGCCTGTGTCCCAGCAGTGGGAACACAATATCTGCTGATTATGAAACTGTACCTGATGATGCAGCCTGTGAGCCTGCAGATTCTTTAAAGCTCTATGGAATGTATGATTATCATATCCATAATTAAAAACTGATATATTTTTGTCCACACGTTCAATCTTCGCATACCCCGTACCTACCTACCTCAGTGATAGCCTAGTGGTATGACCGTCGGACTGCCAAGTCTCAGGTCTCGAGTTCGAATCCAAGGCACGCACCTCTGACTTTTCAGATTCATGTGCGTATTGTATAATTATCACTTGCTTAAAATCGGTGAAGGAAAACATCAGTATGTGATGCTAAGTCAGAGGCCCATGGGCAGCAGTGCATCTTCTTTCCATGTGGTTAGTCACTAACCACACAAAAAGAAGAGATACCCTGTACCTCTTTATCTTATCTGTGCCCCATACTATCAATCCCCTATCGTTTCGATATCGCAGTCATCTCGTTTCCAGAATACGTCGCCTGCAATTCATCAAGTGTGGACCATCTATCATTGTCGTTGCGGTCTGCAATGGCCTTGTGAACCTGATAACGGACAAACCGAATCGTTTCCGAGATTAATCGATCGAAAGTGTTTGTTATGTCACATGAAAGGAGGTGGTCTTCATCTTTGATTTTGTTTTTAATCGATGTATTTGGTTATTTCATTGGTATGGGTCTCACACTACGCTTGCCGATGCGCGGTCCACTCCAGGACTTGTCTGCTCCACCAGCCATCGGTCCTACGACAAACATGGCCAGCCCACTGCCACTTCAGTTTGTTTAGTCTGCAAGCTATGTTGGTCTTCTTCCTCTCTTTCGATGTGGTTAGTGACTAACCTTATGTCAGAGTCTTTAAGCTGCCCATGGGCCTCTGACTTAGCTTCACATGCTATTGAGAAATATCTCTCAGACATGCTGGTTTCCTCACGGTGGTTTCCTTCACCGATTTTCAAGCAAGTGATAATTATACAATACGCACATGAATCCATAAAATCAGAGGTGCGTGCCTTGGGTTTGAACTCGAGACCTATGACTTGGCAGTCCGACGGTCACACCACTAGGGTATCACTGCTATAGCTATATCGGTAACTCCGGTTCTTTTACGGATAACTTAATTCCTGATATTATCCTTCAAAGAAATTATTTGGCTACGAATCCCTTCGCATGATAAACCTTCTATTCATCCCATAATATACCCAATTTGTAGCTAAACTTCACAAAACAAAACTGTCTTGCGGTGTGCACAAAGGACATTTTCACTTACAACGCAACAACTCTACAATACCTTAAGTACCTAGCAAACTCTAAGTAACAACGGAATAATTTCCAAAGATTTCTCAAACTATAAATACTTGGACTCCTCCACCAAGTTGGGATTTAATCCACTTAAATTCACAAACATGGTCGGGAACTCCTGTCGAAACCACAAGTAAATACAATGAGTTTTGCATTCTAGGTATTGAAAACAGGACTGATTTATAATTTCTATTACAAAGAGAAACTGGGCTCGAATCACGAATAAGTTGCTGCTAAAATTCGGGAAATATAATTCCTGGAAACACGTAATTAATGGTATGAATTTGTTGTTAAACTTCTGGTGGATTCATTAATTAGTAGTTCGGAACAAGCTTTTGTAATCGTGCTGTACTGTAGAGAACCTTAAACTATTTAGCGCCAATTTCACCAATAAAACTAAACGGTGAACATCTAAACCGCGTTTAAGACCTGTCAGTGTCAAGTTTCCATAGAGCATATTGACACTACAGGTCTTAAACACGGTTTATGAGTTGATCGCGTTAGTTTAATTGGTTAAATTCGGCCTTAGTTAAAATAAAACCTTACCCAGGAAATATAAGATACCCGCTAATATGTGTTATCTATACTTTTGATATCTAGATGCGTTTGTTTGTTTCTACCGAGTAGGTTCAGAAAGTACTAGACTGATTTTAACCATTTTTCTCAACTTTTTAAACTATCTATTTCTATCACACAATTCAGTGTTACACCTAGCCTTCTTCGTAAATCTAGCTTTCGCCATTACCCCAGCCTCTCACTCGCACACGTGCTTCTCTTTCTTTTATCTGATGCGTTCATACCATACAATATTTTCATCCCACATTAATGTAAAAACAAATAAACTCAAAATATAAAGTTAATTCCTGGTTAATTTCATATAACCTGGTGCCATCAGCTCCGTGCGTATACAGGGTAAATTTTCCAAGTGGGCGTGGATAGCCAAATCCGAAACTGTGAGAATTTGTCGAAGTATTTGGTTAGAAATGAGGTCTTTCCTTTAGTTAGCCGTATGTTCCTTCCCTATTTCCCAGAATTTGATCCTTAAGCCAGCGACCGCTAAGGGCGTCGGTTGGTGGTATATTTAGATATTGAGCGCGTTTCTACGTAGTTTCCAGGTGAATTCCTGGCGATAAAGTATTAAAGTAAATAAATCAGGGAGACTACCTCGTTGGCCTAGAAGTCGCAAGCGGTACAGCTGAACATGAGGACCTGGGTTCGATTCCCAGATCGGGCCAAGTGTTTTTTTTGTACTACCAATTTTAAAGTTATTGTCACGTTTCCTGGCTCCTAAACCAAGTACGTAGACCTGTATCTTAGGAGTCGAAAAAATTTTGCGGCATCAATTTATATAATACAACCGTGACTTTTCTGTTTGTTTACAGTATTTTTTTTTAAGAAATCAAATGGAGAGAATGATTGTGTTTGTGTATCTAGTGTGTAAATGAGTGTAGTGTAGTGTGTGTGTGGTGAGGTGTGTATGTGAAATCAAAGTGTTTACATTCTTTCAAGGTAGGATTGATATAGTTACGATTTTAAAGCCAATGTATTTTCTGTCTCATCATAAGTTAAGGATAAAAGCCATTTTCGTAATTATAAGTATTGAGTTTTTTTCCACGCGCGCCTCAAAGAGATGTCAGCATATGAAGGGGCCCCTCAGGGCCAAGCCTGCCGGGTAAGCGGGATTGTCCGAAAGGGTTACCGCTACCCCGGAACATAAAGGGCTACGGAAGGAACATGGATGGGTTTTGATGATTTCCCAGCCTTAAAAAAAAAAAAAAAAAAAAGTATTGAGTTTTTCTATCAGAATTTTTTCAGTTTTTTTTGCTTTTTAAACCTAATTAAGTATATGCTGGGGTGTCCAATGATTGAGTACGCGTAAAAGAACCTTTTGTACAGTGATCTATACTGCATCTGTGTATCGTTGAAGATCCTAAATAAATAAATTAGAGGTGTTATGTTCCATAAAATTAATGAAGAACAATACAAAGAGCTACAATTACTCCTCTCAATTTGAAAATCCAACACGTGTAGCAGAACTGTTTCCAAACGTTGCCTTTTATCTTTTAGTTACGACATGCTTGAAAAGACATGAAACAGATTTCGTCGTAAACAAAGCACAAAGAAAATGAGAATATTAACGACTCAGCGACGCGTTCATAGAATACTAAGTAATATAGGAATTGACCTCTTATATTTGATTAGGAAGGCAGGAGATTTTAAACAAAAAATACGAGGAAATTTGTTCATAATTGTTTATGTATTTAAACTTACACCCACTATCTTTTCAGATGACCTCAATACAATAGTGGTTTGCCACAAATCACAGAAATTTAAAAAAAAACCACTAATAATACTTAAGAAACATAATTATAATTATTTATTTATATAAATTATAGTTCAGTTTGTGAAACATTTACTGTTGTTTGTGTGTTATTTTTTCTAAATTCTTCTAATACTAACATTACACTAAATAAAAATTTACATACTTCATTAAAAACAAAATTATAAACGTCCACAAAAAATAGATAACACTAGTCAGATAAGCCCCGCCCCTAATTGTTCCCGGCGCGAAAGTGCCCAAAACGCTTGCTGCATTGCCACCTTGAATGGCACCGCTGCACCAAGAACGAGCCGGAGCGGGAGTCACCTGTCTTAAGAAACTACATGTCGGCGTGAGCAAATTATTACGAAGTGAAACGAAACGCAGCTCGCTATGACATCATCGTACCACTCAATGAATCAGGCGAGTTGTGGAAGGGGTCGGCCTTTATAATACGGAGCGCCGAGCGATGCGGACATTCTGATTCTAGCGAGCGCCCAGTCCACAACTCTAATCGTGACACGGATCACGCCTGAATCAATTTAATGTTTTTTTATTGCTACTATTTTATTACTATAAAATTATTTTAAATTCATATTTAAATTATTTTTAGTAAATGTTCTTTTAAAATTGAATTAAATCTTGATTAAGAATTAATTTGTATTAACTAATTTGATTTTCGCTTGTAATTCAATTAATTGATTAATTTAGATTTAAAGTCGGTTTTTGTAATTAGTTTTAACTCACGTTTGTTATTAAATTATTTGTATTTAATATTGATTTTCTTTTAAATAATGGCGAATGACAACCTTCAGGACAACATGGACCCCGTAAGAAGTCGGTCTCCTTCACCAATTATCCAATCAAACTTCCCTCGAGCCGAAATCAGAATTGGGATCGAACGAGGCATATCTTCCGTCCCATCCGCCCTCAATGATGAAGGAAAAGATGGCTCTGGCTCAAATCAGATGTTGTCCACGTTGGCCAATATTCTGGAAAGCCTGTCACGACAGCAGCAAGCCAATATGCAGACTAATCACGAGTTTCTAGCAGGGTTGATAAATAAGACGGTAACTCCAACGCGAAGACCAAGATTATGCGACATCTATATTGCACCCTATAATCCAGATGGTGACGTTACAATTCGAGACTGGTGTGAGCACGTTGATCGAGCCAAATCACACTGGGAGTTGGCTGACTACGAAGTATGCACTAAGATAGCTAGTCTATTGCAAGGTCGAGCCAAGACTGTTGGTGATGCTTGGCTTGTAAAATCACCTGTATGGAGTGAGATGCGAGAAGCATTAATACAAACATTCGAACCTGAAGCGCGTTACTCCAATGACATTCTTAAGTTGCGCAACTTTAAATTTGATATGTCGAATCCAGCAGAATCAATTACCAAAGCCTGGCAGATTTGGAAACGCGTAGTAAGTGGCAATAAAGATACTGACGCTGTGGAAGCCGTGATTGGCTGCATGGATAATGAGTATCTTCGCTTACGATTGTTGTCTAGTAAGTGCACAACTGTCCCCGAATTGATTTCTGTTGCAGCTACAATCAAGACACGAGAACCACGTCAAGGCGAACCGCCTGCCAAACGGCCCAGGCTTAGGAACAATAGAGAAGACTCGATAGTATGTTTCAACTGTGGCAAGACTGGGCATATTCAAGCAAATTGCAACCAAGCAAGTTATAAAGTAAACGACCCAAAGCCATTACTGAGCGAAAGCACCACTAAAGAGTCTGCGATTCGAATGGAACGCCCAAAGCTCAAATGCAATTATTGCAACAAAACTGGCCACGTTGAAGATAAATGTTTTAAGAAGATGAACGACGAAACTGAAAAAGTCAATCTAGCACAAGAAAATGACGAAGAAATACTTACCCCAATGGCTGTTTGTATTGGTAACCGTACATTTACAGCATTGTATGATAGCGGGGCTGCTCGCTCCTTGATAAGAAGATCGGTAAGCTGTACCTTACCAGGTAAACGTGAAGATTGTTCTTTGATGTTAAAGGGTATTGGAAGCAAAACTGTCCCAATTTTATCCTGCCAACTAATCAACACGACTTGCAACATAAACAGTGTTTTTGTTGAAATTACGTTTCATATTGTGGAAGATCACGAAACACCATGTGATCTTATGATTGGAGCTGAAATCGTAAAGGGCACTGGATTGAATGTTCTGGTTACTGAACAAAGCGCTAAAGTAATGAGGAACTCGCCTATTTCAATCATTCAAACAACTGAGGACACTTTTAGCAATCTGGACACCGACTTGACTAATGAAGAGGAAATACGTGAGTTGAAATATTTATTACAAAAATACATAGCTTCTTTTGTTACCGGGATTCCTAAAACAAAAGTTACAACTGGGAATTTGGACATTCAACTTAAAGATCCATCTAAAATAGTATCAAGAAGGCCCTACAGAATGGCTCCAATAGAGAGACAAAAGGTCAAAGCCATTATTGACGAATTAATTGCTAACGGGATCGTACGAGAAAGTACCTCAGATTATGCGAGCCCCGTTATCCTTGTAAAGAAGAAAAACGGAGAAGACAGAATGTGTACTGACTAGCGGGAACTAAACAAAAATACTATTCCAATCAAGTTCCCACTCCCCATTATTCCAATCAAGTTCCCACTCCCCATTATTTCAGACCAAATTGACAGACTATCGGGAGCTACTTATTTTATTAGCCTCGATATGGCCCAGGGCTTCTATCAAATACCTATTCATGAGGCTTCAATATCAAAGACTGCTTTTATAACTCCCGATGGCCTGTATGAATACGTCAGAATGCCGTTTGGATTGATGAATGCTCCAGCAGTATTTCAACGCGCTATAATGACAGCACTACGACCTTTGCTTGAAGACATTCTAATTTACATGGATGATGTCCTTATTAAATGTGAAAAGTTCTCTGAAGGGTTACAGATACTGGACAAGGTTTTGGACGCATTAACCAAAGCTGGATTTACATTGAACGCTAAGAAGTGCTCTTTCTTCAAAACTTCAATTGAATATCTTGGAAACCTGATCTCTAATGGCACTGTTCGACCAAGTCCAAGAAAGGTAGAAGCACTAGAGAAAGCGCCAGTACCTACGAATGTAAAACAAGTCCGGCAGTTCTGTGGGCTAGCTGGCTACTTCAGGCGCTTCATACCATCTTTTTCAGAACGCATGATTCCTTTGTATAACCTGACCAAAAAGGACGCTAAGTTTACATGGACACCAGAATGTGAAAATGTTAGGCTTGATATCATTCGCAGACTTACATCAGCGCCAGTTCTCACCATATTCCAAGAAGGGTTGGCGATCGAGCTCCATACTGATGCAAGTAGCACGGGATTTGGAGCTGTTCTCATTCTAATAAAAGAGGACCGGCAACATGTTGTGGCATACATGAGCATGAGGACTACAGAACCAGAAAGTCACTATCACAGCTACGAGCTTGAGACACTGGCTATAGTCCGAGCCATTAAACATTTTAGGCAATATCTTTATGGCAGAACATTTACCATTGTCACCGACTGCAACGCTATAAAGTCATCGTCTCACAAACACGAACTTTTACCAAGGATTCACAGATGGTGGTCATTCTTGCAACACTACAGTTTTAAAATTGAATATCGCCAAGGAAACCGTATGAAGCATGCAGATTACTTTAGCCGAAACCCTGTAGTATGTATTAATCTAACCCAAAATATAGATACTTGGCTCAAGATTGAACAGAGACGTGACAAGGAGTTGGCCGATCTGATAAATAGGTTGGAGCACGGTGAGGAATTGAATGATTATCGCCTCCACGACCTTGTTCTAGAACGGCAATACCAGGAGGATGAGCCCGGATGCAAAAAGTGGAAAAAGGTCATTCCAAAGTCCTATCAATGGAGCATTATTAACGCCTACCACACTGCACTTAAACACTTCGGGTGGGAGAAAACACTCTCCAAAATTCGAGAATCTTACTGGTTTCCTGAAATGAGCATAACAGTGAGGCGATTCATCGACAACTGCGTCATTTGCAAAACAAGTAAGGGAACCTCAGGCGCTAAACAGGTACAAATGTATCCTATAGAGAAGAAACCAATTCCTTTTGATACCATCCATATTGATATAACTGGCCACCTTACAAAACGAAACAATAAGCACGAATATGTCGTCGTTATTGTTGACGCTTACACAAAGTTTGTGACTTTAACTTATGCGACAGATAAGACTGCAAGTTCAATGCTCAATGCTCTCAAACGTATCGTAGCTTTCTTTGGATCCCCGAAACAAATCATAAGCGATCAAGATACTGCATTTAAAGCTGGCTTTGAAGAATTCTGTAAACAATATAGTATTCATCAACATTTTATTGCACCCGGAGTAAGTCGCACCAACGGACAAGTTGAACGCATAATGGCTATTGTAAAAAATGGTTTGACTATCATCCGTAATTACGAAACGAAAGACTGGAAAAAAGGTTTGGATGAGGGCATCCAAACCTTTTTTCCAGTCTTTCGTTGGAATAATTGGAGGGCCAATTGGCAATAAATTGTACCAAGAACAAGACCACAAACATAAGTCCAATTAAAGCACTTACTGGAAGGCAATGTGCTGTACCTGTCGAATTACTATCTTTGATTAATGAAGAGGAAGGAACAGTAGATCGAAACCAGCTTGACAACTACGTACAAAAGAAAATTGAAACAAGAGGAAAGAATGACAAAGAAAGATTTGATAAAGGTAAAGCTAAAGTGAAAAGATTTCAAAAAGAACAAATAGTCCTTTTTAAAACTAACCCCAGAAATCAAATTGGACTCGATCTAAAGTTCCCGAATGCATATGAAGTTTGGAAAGTTTTACCTAACGATCGTTACCAACTTAAAAAGATTACAGGCAGAGGAAGACCCAAGAAAGTGGCTCATGACCAGCTACGTTTAGCACCAAAACCTGGAGAATGCATCGACCAGGATACCATGTCGGCGGAAGAATCTATAACGTCAGTAGGTGAAGCCTCCTTACCACAAGATTGTTCCACAAATACCGATCCAGAACCAAACCACGACATGGGCATGGGCCAATATTCTGATACAGGGATTAATGCACTCTAATAAAGGTATTCAAGTTACGTTTACACTACTTGCATATATTTTATTGATGATTTATATGTGGTTGTTGAGGACAGGGGCCTCCAAACCATGACTGACAAAATTTGTTGAGGACAGGGGCCTCCAAATTTCTAATGTTATTATTACGAGTTTGTTGAGGACAGGGGCCTCCAAATTTCTAATGTTATTATTACGAGTTTGTTGAGGACAGGGGCCTCCAAATTTCTAATGTTATTATTACGAGTTCGTTGAGGACAGGGGCCTCCTTACTCTTAATAGTGTGTTAGTGACTGACAAGGTCTATTCTTGTGTTAAAGGATTATAAGGTCAGTGACGACCTTTTTGCAGAATGGCCGTGTCGGCGTGAGCAAATTATTACGAAGTGAAACGAAACGCAGCTCGCTATGACATCATCGTACCACTCAATGAATCAGGCGAGTTGTGGAAGGGGTCGGCCTTTATAATACGGAGCGCCGAGCGATGCGGACATTCTGATTCTAGCGAGCGCCCAGTCCACAACTCTAATCGTGACACGGATCACGCCTGAATCAATTTAATGTTTTTTTATTGCTACTATTTTATTACTATAAAATTATTTTAAATTCATATTTAAATTATTTTTAGTAAATGTTCTTTTAAAATTGAATTAAATCTTGATTAAGAATTAATTTGTATTAACTAATTTGATTTTCGCTTGTAATTCAATTAATTGATTATTTTATTAATTTAGATTTAAAGTCGGTTTTTGTAATTAGTTTTAACTCACGTTTGTTATTAAATTATTTGTATTTAATATTGATTTTCTTTTAAATAATGGCGAATGACAACCTTCAGGACAACATGGACCCCGTAAGAAGTCGGTCTCCTTCACCAATTATCCAATCAAACTTCCCTCGAGCCGAAATACATCTCCTTCTTTTCGTGCGGTTAGTGACTAACCTGGTGTCAGAGTTTTTATGCTGCCCATGGGCCTCTGACTTTGCTTCACATGCTGTTGAGAAATATCTCTCAGACATGCTGGTTTCCTCACGATGTTTCCCTCCACCGATTTTTAGGCAAGTGATAATCATACATTTATATATAATTAAGAAACTACTTAAACTAAATTATAATAAAATCTTAACCTTCTCTTCTTTTCGTGTGGTTAGTGACTAACCTGGTGTCAGAGTGTCTTAACCTAAAGTAAAAAAAACAAACTTAACAAATAATATTAATAGCTCTACAAAAGCGTTGATATTTTCACAGATTCTTAATGTACAGAGGCCAGCACATCAAGCTACCCCAATCTGTCAAATTTCTTCGATTGAATTTCAACTTTAATACACAAGAATAAGGTTCATGTTCAATTGGGAATATTTGACAGTTTGGGGTAGCTTGATGTGCTGGCGTGTATACTTATTCGGTATTCCCAACAATTACTTACAATATGTACTTCCCACAAAATATAATTCTTAACATGATCCTTTGCGAAAGAAATAAATGTATCACTATTTCCCGATCTTCGCTTTTTCTTACCGCATTCATTAGCCGTGCGTGATTTTCCTTTTTCGTGAATTTCTGAATTGGAGTTCAACCTTGTTTCTTACCCATCCCATTATAGCAACAGCCATTATATTCTCTAAAACTCTCACCGTGTAATCATAGGTGAAGTGAACATGAAGTGAGTTGTCAAAAGTTTTATTTTTATCACAATAACAATACAATTGGCGCGCGCAAAGTTCAATGAACTTCGCGCCGATCAGCTGTTAGCAGCTATTGAGTATACATAAAAATTTTTCACGCTCACTTCATCTAAGTTACGATCACAATGAGATTTTTGCAGAATTTCCCGGCAGGTGGAATGACAGCTCACTTCACCTGAGTTTTCACGGTGAAATTCTTACAGAATAATAATAATAAAAATAATAATATATTTCAAGTACCAAGACTCATAGTGTTACAACAATAAAATACTAAAAACTATGTTAGGATAGACGCGCAGACTTACGATAGGTACGATAGGTACGTTCCAGCGCACGATTGGTTGATCAGATGATTGCTTATGTGCGTTTCGAATTACCGGAAATTATTAGAAGTGTAAACACGCTTTATAAAACCGGCCAAGTTCGAGACGGACTCACGTCCCACTGCCGACTAGGAACCGATTGATGATCAATGATTTTCTCGCTCTAGAAATTAACAAAAGATCGATTGTCGGTCCCGGGTAAGTAAAAGAGATAAGTACCAACATATATATATTTTTTATATTGATTATTAATAGTTGGTCGCTGAGTTTTCACACTACCACTGCACCTGCGAGAGCTGCTTACATAATATAATAATATCCTTTGGACATTTCACACAACGCCATAATTAGTCCCAAGCTAAGCAACTTAATGCTTGTATTATGGTAACGAGATGGTTGATAAACTACTTATATACATTTTTTTTTGTAAATACATACATATTATACATAGAAAAACACCCAGACCCGTAACAAAATACTTGCAGGTCGTACAAATATTTGTTCCGTGTGGGAATCGAGCCCGCGACATGCTGCGCAGCAGTCAATCGCTCAACCGCTGCGCCACCCGTGTCGTCTTATATATTCTGTGAAAATCTCACTGTGATAACTTAGATGAAGTGAGAGGTAATTCCACCTAATGCTAGGGATTGACAGTACTGACAGCTCACTTCACCTAAGTTTTCACAATGATATTTTTATAGAATCGAACGACTGTTTAAATAAACTACTCCTTTTTAGTTGATAGTTCATATTCTCGCTTATCGCTGGCGGTGAGATAAAACTATTATACAAGGTGGGCCAAAAGAAGTCATCCGATGTTGTTTGGCTCTCATGTTTTTTCTAAATGAAAAACTTCAATTCTGTTTCTCGATTATGTTTATACCTTGTTTTACCTTTTGAATTTTATTGGTCAAGTCGAGAAGACGATATCGGCCAAATGGATGCCATCACAATTGATTGCCATACGGGCTCGTTTTATGGCATTTTTTATCACTTCGGCGAGAATTTCGGGCGACAGATTCTCGCACTCGTGTCGAATGTTGTCCTTGAGGGCTTCCAGGGTCTGGGGCTTGTTCACGTAAACGAGGGACTTCAAAAAACCCCACAAAAAAGTCTGGAACGGTTAAATCGGGCGATCTTGTGGGTCAGTGCAAATCGTCAAAACAAGAGTTGAGTCGACCCGGGAACGCCGCCTTCAGAATATCGGTTGTGGCTTGCGCAGTGAGTGCCGTTGCTGCGTCCTGTTGGAACCACATGTCCTCCAGTCCTAATTCGTCCAATTGCGGCAGAAAAAACCCGGTTAACAGCGGCCAGCGGCATTCTCGAAAAAAAATGGCGTGATGACTCCTCCACCGTGAACAGCGCACCATGCAGTCACTTTGAGCGGGTGTAATGGCTCTTCGTGCATCACTCGTAGATTTTCGATGCCCTAGAAGCGATAGTTTTGCTTGTTCACGTACCCGCTGAGGTGGAAATGAGCCTCATCGCTCATTATGATTTTGGTCGAAAAATCGTCTACTTCGTTTATTCCGATTATTCCGCGTTCTTGGGGAGTGTATCGCTCCATGGCTTGTTCACTTGTATTCTACATCTGTCTAGTCCATAAATGTTAAAACAGATTTGATATTGGCCGCCATTTGCAAAAATAAAAGCATAGAGCAATAGGGTGATTTCTTTTGGCCCACCTGGTAGTATCCCTTTTTTTTGTTGACTTATTTTATAAATATGTACTGACGCCAGCATATCAAGCTATCCCCAACCTACAAATTTTCCAAATCGAACATGAACCTTATGCTTTTTAAATAAAGTTGAAAAACTACCAAAGAAATTTGACAGATTGGGGTAGCTTTATGTGTTGGCCTCTGCACACACTGTAAAATACTTCAATACGACATTTTGTATACTGTATACAAAGGTAGTACTTATTCCTTGAGGAACTTTTTCTAACAGACCTGCGAAACTACTACTTCAACTATTAAAATAACAAGTATTCTGTGAAAATTAATGAGATACCTACTAGATTCAACAGTAACAATCCCGTGACGGGCAGACGGGTAGCCACGCATCACCGTAGCCTTAGCCCTTTCGGTTCCGTTGGTATTAGCGGGATAGTCCAAAAGGGTTACCGCTCCCCTCGGAACTTATAGTGCTAAGAAAGGAACATGGATCAGTTTTAGTCTGTGCCCCAGAGCGGGAGGGGTCATTTGGTGATTTCTCCCCCTTAAAAACAAAATGTGAGCCGTCCCGGGACGCCTGGCAGATGTGAAACATCGACATTATTTTGTAAAAGTAATATGATTGAAAAGAACAGATTGCGATAGAAACTAAATATGGCATAATGATAAAATAAAATATTACGATTTTTTCCAGAAAATGATGACTGTTTATTCAATAAACATTTATTTTCATTAAATATAAAAACAACATATACAACTTCATTCGTCTAAAATGCCACACAATACACACTACTGCATATACACTGTATATATACACCATCATACAGCGTGGCGTCGCGTCGCCACGGCATGCGTCGCCACGGCATGCGTCGCCACGCCAGAAATTAGTTTTACGTGCGGCTATAGATGTTTCACATCAAAAAGGGTCTCCTTTTGGCATCTTTTGAGTAGGGAACCCTAAAAACGCGTGGTTATCAGTCCCCACGCGTTCGATAGGTACGCTCAAGGCTTCGTTTCCTGCCCTTTTGGCCTCGTCCTAATTGTGAGATATTCTCAGTCCTTTGACCTTTGCCCTTTGAGAAACTTTCCAATTTCAGTGTTCCCTACGACTTGATGCGTACACATGGATGTGGATAAATTGAACATGATAACACTGTGCGCCAATATCAGGGTCTCAGGGCCCCACGTAATCCTTTGGTAATTTATTAGAAAACGGTGTATACCTACTATTGATTTAGGGTCTCGAAATAATGCGGACAGGGGTTGGTCCGCACGAATTGGACATTAATAATATTTAAACAAAGGTATTTTCGGTATTTACGTAGTTTGTTCTTCGGACTAACAGTTTTCGTTTTTTTTATTAAGGTAACGGATGGCATAATAATCAAATAAAAAGTTATTGTTGTCTGCCTTTTACTTACTTCATCTTCCAGGAGCTGCCTACTGGGGGCATTCCACCATACCAAAGAGCGAAGTATAGCTCCATCTCTTTCCCAATGTGAAACAATATTAAAATAATACTGCTTTAGGTGTTGGTTGGCTTCTATTACTACTAAATGTACCCACATAATCATTATTCGCCTACCCTGTACCTGTAGTTACCGATATATAATTATAATATATGCAAAAACTAATATATTCAGGTGCAGTCGCCAGCATATCAAGTTACCACAATTTGTCAAATTTTCTCTGTCGATTTTATAGTATTTGTTCCGGGTCTGGGTGTTTTTCTATGTATAATATGTATGTATTTATTTTAAAAAAATGTATATAGCTAGTTTATCAGCCATCTCGTTTCCATAAGACAAGCATTAGGTTGTTTAGCTTGGGACTATATGGCGTGTGATATGTCCAAGTATATATTATTATTATTTTGAACTTAACAAGCAACGTTTTAAAGTTTAATATCATTTGGTATAACTTGATGCGCTTGCGACGATACATAGTTTCTGCCCGCGACATCGTCCGCGTGATTTTTTTTAATCCGCTAATTACTTCATTTTACCGTTATTTCCGACTTTTTTCTTCTCGGATTACCAGCGCTTATTACGCTAAAATAAATAAAGTTCTTCAGCTTTATTATATTAGCATAGATAACGTTACCACAATTTTCTGAAAATGAATTCTGCTTGAAACTAAATTGTTCCTAATTTCTAAACCACATTGACGTGTGGTTGGTATCAAATTAGTGTCAATAAATTACGCTTCCAGTCGAGATAGAACCGACCACAGGTAGAACTAACCAACCGTTTCGAACGGGCACTAATTTCCAACAGATACCTACATTTTATTGGAAAATCTAGATACCTTTCCAATGTGATAATGATTTTGACCTTGCAAGGAATCTTAACCTGTCTCAAGTATTACCTAACTATACTTGACTTCTTGTTCGTTAATTACACCGATAAAATCAACGAAAGTTCCTTAACAAGACACCGCGAATGATCTGACAGAAGTTTATCTTACCAAAGTTAGATGTACAGAACTTATCTCAGTTTAGTTGATCTCGGCAGCATCTTCAATTTGGTCGGTTTAATTATCAAGATTGAAATCTCCGGAGTGGGTGGGTGCGGTGCTATCTTCGTGTTGTAATCGGCCTCCTTGATTATTAATTACTTTTTCCTGCACATTTCCGACGGCAGGAGTTTGTTTCATTAATTTCGGGAAGTAATTTTTGCGTGAGTTGGAATGGTTTCGTAATCTTGGAATTAATAAGCTCTTTCTAGCACCACCTTCAAATTGTTTAAGGCTGCTTAAATAAGTCCCGATTTTGTTTTTAATATCTTTCTCAAACGCTTTACTTCTTTCAACAATTATGAGCTATTCGGGGATTAGGCAAATGAAGTATATATTGTTTGCTATTGTTAATTGTTAACCAGCCGAATAATTTAAAAGCTATAATGTTTTTTTTGCTCTGAAAGAATTATAGGATTATTGGATCCTTCACAAGACTGTTCTAACTCTTTTCTAAAGGTAATCCCAAATAATATATCTCTTGACATTTTTCGGGACAAAACCCATACTCACAGAGGCCCGTTCCATAGTTATACCCCTTGATAAGACTGAGTCAGACTTTCGACGTATAAACTACCCGCAACAGCTGTCAAAAATCTACAAATGACAGCCTCGACCAGCAAACTCAAAGCAATTACAGGCACTTTTGAATTGTCAAAGGGTCGGTCAGTCAGAAAAATGAACCTAGTTGCCCATTCCAAAGTAGTAGGTACCTATGGCGAAGAACGGGTAAGAAATTCCATGGACACTCTTTTAAATAAAATATTGGTTATATCTACTGAAACCTGGTTGAACTAAGAGGTCCCTATTTTATCCTTTCACCTCTTTTATTGAAAAGACGGCTAAACCGGCTTTCCGAGACTTCGACACGAACCACGACACGAAGAGTAATGAAGCTATCCCGGAAACCACTGAACGAAGATCTCCACTTCACTGATTACCCACAAGAAATATCAATTCACAAATGTCAACCAAGACCAATATTGAACTGTTATCAACTTCGCCGTTAGGACATGTTCTTGTGGGCGGGATTTAATCTCGGAAAGGTCAGGATATCAATTTGAAGGAACACGATTACTTAATTCGAGATAATAATTATTTGCCCACACAATCAAGGGTTCCATAGTTGGGATGAATTATTTATCCCAAGAACAAACTTAACATTGTAGTTAAAACACTTGTTCTGCCATACATTCTAACTGCAAATGTACATACAAAGTCTGTACGTACGTAGTTATAGACTTACTGATATCATTGTACAATAATGAGAGATTTACCATGTTATTTTAAAAACACGGACATTTTGTAGATATTTTTGTAGTTTATAAGAATAAAACTATTTGTTTTTTGATAATAACAACTTATACATACTTAAATTAAATGTTCATCTAATTAACTATGTGTACCTATAAAAATAAAAACAAGAAGGTCACTTAGGCGTCGAAGTACTGTGTTTTTCAAAATTGTAGGCTATGTTGTTTCGGCATAATAGAAATAGATAAATTTTCATAAAATTCCTTACATAACTTAAAAAAAAACCTATCAAATGAAAGTCTTAATTTTCTTATTTGCTCTTCCACAAATGAAGGCCATGTTCAAAATTCATTTATTAACATTACGCATCCATATTTGGGTTTCAGAAATTCATATGTTAACCAAACAACATAGTCGGTCCACTAGATTCGGAGCAAATTGGCTATGATTGATGGACAAACAGACACACACACATAATCCCAGGGTTCTCTTTTTTCTTTCGGACGAACGTTACCCTAAAAAAACCTACGCTATTCCTTAGGGATATTTTTAACAGATTATGCGGTACCTACTAGGTCATAACTACTTCAGATCATAACATGCTGATCAGCAAAACCTATTTGTAACTTCTCAAAGGTATCTGAAATAATAAATCACTAGAAAAGCTAATATTACTTTAAAAAAACCGAGTACACAAGTCCCATAAAGTCCATTAACCACCGATTTATTACCAATCATTGTAGCTAAGCTTATGAAAAACAGAAATACCATGTTTTGTTCGGCATTTGATGGATTTATGTCCAAATCAAAAATAGATTAATTTGTTATTTCGTATAACCTTGACATTGAATATTACGATCGTTGTCCAATGTTTTATCAAATATTTACGTTTACCATAACATTCATACAGGCACGTGTAGTTTGTAACTATAGAGTATGAATAAATGGAGTGCTCACTCATTTGTGTGTGCATCAAGTTCTTATTTTTTAGGGTTCCGTAACCAAATGGTAAAACGGGACTCTTTTACTAAGACTTCGCTGTCTGTCTGTCTCATGAACCGTGATACTTAGACTGTTGAAATTTTCACTGATGATGTATTTCTGTTGCCGCTATAACAACGAATACTAAAAAACAGAATAAACTAAATATTTAGGGGTCCCATACAACAGCCGTGATTTTTTGCCGTTTTATAGCTATTGTACGGAACCTTTTGTGCGTGAGTCCGACTCGCACTTAGCCGGTTTTATTTATTTATTTGCTAGACACGTGGTATAGCTTTATAGTGATCAAATTATTGCATAGTGCTACATGTCTCACCGTTTTATCGGTATGCAAAATCAATTTATAATTACATGAATTTATATTAACCTTATTTAAAATACATTATTTTTCAATTAACATTAGTTTTCTAACTGAACAGACAGCTGTGCTGCTGGGGAGTTTGTTGGGCCACAGCTTCTTCTCAGTTTAAGCACTAGGAAGTGGTGAAGGGCGGGCTTTTTTGGGGAGTTTCTCAAGTAATTTTGACGTTTAAAAAGTCCTGAGTTTCCTTGCCTAGTTTGATGTATGCCTTATGATTTTTTCATCACGCATCGGTAAAAATACCAGGGTTATTTGATTATTACGGCCGCTGAAAATCGTCAGGTTACTACAGCAAACTACTTACTAACCTCATGAAATAATTCTAGGCTGCAAAGTTATCCATAATAACAATAGCAGCTATGGGAGAACTTATCATACTTACCTGACAGATATTTATAAGTTACAACTACGGATATTAAAAGTAATTACGCCAAAACACTTAAACAAAACATTCAAAAACAACAACGACGACTTTTTTAAACACTGTAATGTTATGAAAGTGTTCAATAAAGTTGAATTGTTTACTCTTACAGAAGCCAATAGATCTTGATCTTGATCTTGCTGACCAAAAAAGAAAGACCTGACTTTTTGAGAACGTTACCGCCTAAAAATAAATATGTCTTACCAAAATTCAATAATGTGTACGGGATGAGGGTTGCAAAATATTTAGTACCTTTTTTTCTTAATAAACTTCCAGATGAGTTTCAAACCTTATACAAAACAAGTTCGAAAAGTTGCAAGTACAAATTAAAACGGTTCCTCACACAAAAATTATCCTAATGTACCTACCTATACACTATTATCGTCATGACGTCATTGTAATTTATGTATTATTGGAGCAACTGAGTAAGGAATAACATTTTGTAAAATTTAATGATCGGCTCGCCAGCACACAGATAAACCCTGAGAGGTTTTCGTTGTGTGGCTAAAACAATGTGTAAAATAGGTTAAGAGTTTTAGAAAAAATAAATAAAATAAATAATAATGATTATAAAAAGTACGTTATAAGTCTGCAAACTGTGTTGTGAATGATCTGATACGACAAAATGACACAAATGTTCATTCAATACTTAGTTGCAACCTGCCGTTGCCACGCATGTAACTGTCAGTACATTCGCACTCCATTTCTACCTAATTCATGTACGTTTTACTACTGAAGAAATCAATACAGCTCGTTTAGTCCCAGGAAATTTATAATTCATGAACCTCACCTTTATATGTATATTTTATCGGATTCCATGTGCTTATTTGATTCAAGATAAATGAAAGAAGGAAAATATAAAACATATTCTTGCTATCAAAGCGAGTTTCGCACATATTTCAATTTTAGATGTAGATTTTTTTTTTCAGATATGGAATTTGGCTTCAAAAGGCTTCGTATAAGTATGTCCTCATGATCCTTGATGATTTCCTTCTTTTAAGAACACAAGAAACGGTAAGACCTACCCGTGTGTATGAGTTGTATAGTAATCAATATTATCATTAAGTCAATAATAATACCCCTTCTTTCTGGAACCCAAACCACTTAACTTAGGGCTCTTTCATTTTACACGTTTCGTGTCGGACGGCAGCCGCACGTTTACCGTGCCGCTGGTTACACAGGTATACTGCAGCGGCACGGCAGCGGGCTATAGAGGCCGCTGCAGTACGGTAGCCGTCCGACACCAAACGCCTAAATTGAAAGCGTATATGACTGCCGTGCGTTTGTATGCTAGTGATGTTTTAAATTTATTTGACAGCAGGTAGGTCATGGACTCTGACGAGGAAATATTACTGTTAGTGCTCTTGTTGAAAAATATCAAACAGAAACAAAAACGACGCACCCGTAAAACAGCATCACCAATGTTTACTCTAGGTTAAAACAAGAACCAAGCATTTTTTTTAATTACTTAAGAATGTCTAGAGAATGTTTCTACGAATTCCTTTTGATGAAAAAAAAGCGCCTGGCTGGGTTCAAACCTACGATCTTGCAACTTGAAAGTCGCGGTCGTTACCACTGAGCCACCACTTCTAAGCAAAACAACTGAAAATCTCTTTTACAAAGTCGAGGTTTTTAGGTACAGGTGATGTTCAGTAGATATATGTGTGTATATAGGTATAACAGAGTCCAGAATTTCATGCTAAATAAATCGTACCCAAAATATTTACCTCTCGTCTCTAGTATTTACACGTATTAATACTTAAATTTTCGTAAAACGTACGCATAGCATACTTCTGCTACAAAATATTTCATCAACTTTGCCCTTGGCTTGACTACATATTTATGTACAGAGGCCAGCACATCAAGTTACCACAATCTGTCAAATTTCTTTGATAGTATTTCAACTTTATTGCAAGGACATAAGGTTCATTTTTAATTGAGAAAATTTGATTGTTAGGGATAGCTTGATGTGCTGGCGTCTGTACTCTAGACTTGAATAAAAGGGATGGCTTGCATACCTGATGCCTATGTTATATGAAAAGCTACGTTGTCAATCTAGGTCTGCAGATTTTGGTAGTGTTCAAACTGCCTAGCCTTTTCCCAACTATGTTGGGGTCGGCTTCCAGTCTAACCGGATGCAGCTGAATACCAATATTTTACATGGAGCGACTGCCTATCTGACCTCCACTACCCAGTCAGTAACTGGGTAATACGATACCCCTTGGTAAGGCTGGTTGTCAGACTTGATGGACCGATCCGTGCGGCTGTTATTACTTAGCCACGATTTTGGTAGTGTTTGTCTGAACTAATATGCAGGGTGGAATTTTGTAATGCCACCTGGAGGGAAAGTACTCTTAATACTGTAGATAAACAATTTTACTCAAAGAAAACATTCCTTTATTTTTGAAAAGAAAGAAAACTGCATTCAAAGATTTTCAAAAATTCGCGTGTCACGCCTGGGAATCGAACCGACTAAAATCTGTAAAAATTGCAACCTGTACTTTTATGGCATCGCTCGTTAGGATCAATAATAAGGATGAAATCTCTCTAACAAGTTTGATAAATTAAATGATGGGAAGACCTTTATCTTGATGATGTTTTCATATTCTATAGCGTATCTAACATTTGTATTGTTCACAAATGTCAAAGTGATAATGACAAAACATTCCATTTTCAAATATGAGAGCATCTTCCAACGGTGATAACTTATGCGCCACCAAGTATAATCCTATTACACCGAGAGCTCTTTCAGCATGAAGTGTGTAGTAGTGTGTGGTGTGAATTCATTCTAAATTCTCAGACAGCGTTACTAAAAGGATTACGTCTCAAACAAACTCATCATGTGTTGAATACAACGAAAAACATCGAAGATGTGGTACATATTCTTCCGATTCTTTCCACTTGTTTGTTTTTGGGTGGGAAATCGTCAAATAATTTCTCCTGCTCTGAGCCGAGTGGAAGGGCGTGTTAGTTTTACTGGCTAAAACCCATTCATGTTCCTTCCTTAGCTCTTTATGTTCCGGGGTAGCGGTAACCCTTTCGGACAAACCCGCTGACCTGACAGGCTTCGTCCCTAACGGAACCCTTCCTTAATGCTGATATCTCATGAATCATCTCAGAACACGAACGTGTGCATTAGAAATTTCTCAATAGTAGCCTTTTTTTTTTTTTTTAAGGCTGGGAAATCATCCAATGACTGCGCCCGCTCTGGGTGAAGCGGAAGGGAGTGTCAGACTCTTACTGACTAACCCATCCATGTTCCTTCCGTAGCCCTTTAGGTATGTTCCGGGGTAGCGGTAACCCTTTCGGACAATCCCGCTTACCCGGCAGGCTTGGCCCTGAGGGGCCCCTTCATATGCTGACATCTCTTTGAGGCGCGCGTGGAACATATACGCGCCGTACGGCACGGGTCTGGTGCTGATCGGACGGTGAGTCACCCATTACTCACCGCCCGCAGGCCCGCGCCTACGGAGGCCGGGAGTCGTCACGTGGCTCCCGACGCCCGGGGCGTTTCCCGCGGCGGCTGGGACGGGAGGACCTTTCTCTCTCCCATCCCGCCACCTCCTTCGCGAGCATAACTTTTTCGCAGAAGGAGGTGACTGCCTCCCACTCCCTCTCGCCCCGGACCATGGCTTGCACCAGGGCCGGGCGCGAGAGGTCGCCGCCGCCGATCGCCTCTACGAGGACACGGCGGTGCTCCGCCCAAGCGGGGCAGGTTTGCACCGTGTGCTCTACCGTGTCCTCTGGGCGATCCACGCAGTGGTGACACCCGGGCGTTTCCTCCCGCCTGATGATGTGCAGGAACCTCCCGAAACATCCATGTCCGGTGAGGACCTGCGTCAGGCGGTAGGTGAGGGCGCTGTGACGCCTCTCTAGCCACTCCTCAAAGAGGGGCCTTACCGCCACTATCGTGGCGTGCCCTCTCAATAGTAGCCTGGGGTCTGGATTTGTCGTCAGTTGTTGGCAATAGGCTCGCCCTTACATGGGACTTAAACATAACTGGCGAAATGATGATCCTACCTGGGTACTACTCTGCCTAACCCTTTAAGGTGGTCATCATCAAGGGACGCACTTGTTTCGAGCGCACGTAGCTCGCACCTTCGTCGGCTGCTCGGTGTGTGTACCTCATCGCCTGCGCCCGCGCACCGGCTATGCCCGCGCGCCCCACCGATGCCGGCGCCGGGTCTTTAATTCTTTTATACCGCTATCGCTCGGTCATCCGCGCCAGTCGATAGCCTGCTCCAACGGCGAATGCACGCCCAAATATTTTAACTCGATAATTACGTTTCGCAACTAGTGTATCTTAAATCTCAGTCTTTCCTTCTAATTCTTCATTCTGTACTTTCCTACGCTTCTGTAAACTATAACTCTGCTATTAAACTTATGTCTACGTCTCTGTGAACGCCTGTTATTTCTCCACACACCCTCCAAGCAACTACAAAGGAAACAAGGCGTGATGTTATGTTTATTGTTGACTCTTAATTCACAGTGGGTTGCCCAGCAAAGATTGATTCAACTACTGCCAGTAAACAAGATATACCGAACTATGTCCCAGTAAAAGTAAAACTTGAGGAAACTAGACGAATATCTTCAATCCTAAACACACAAACTAGATTTGGAAATCATTGGTCCGTAAACAAACTCTGAACAAAGTGAAGCACAACTGTTCCAACAAGAACCAATTGTTGTCAAGGAATTCTCGTCCTTATTCTCGAGGGTTAAGTACTTTAATTGGTTCAACGTGTTTGGAGTTCATATCTTTTTCGGATTTTTGTAGTCCTTTCTAGTTACGCTCATTAGGAATATTAATTAAAGTAACTCTCACACGTTTTGTCCAATTTCTGCTTCTAGACGCCTTTGTAGATTTTAGATAGACAATAGTTTACAGGTAATTTGTATGTATTGTGCTTTTTTTGACGTCCATTATTGCAGACCTAATAAATTTCTTTAGGTATCCCAGATTTCTACAAGTAACTATGTGTAACATGATTTTGACTCTCTTTGACTTGAGTAACATGACATAAAATGACATCAAGCCTATTTTCAAATAAAAACTGAAGCAAAGGTTAAGGCATTTAGTCACGACTGAGAAATTCCTAATGGGAAAACCTAATAACACTTTGACCAATCCGGGAATCCAACCCAGGACCTCATGTTCAGAAGTTTACCTTGCTACCATTAGACTAGGCAGTATATATGTATATTGATGCTATAACGACTATTAATAAAAATAAAATTAAGTTAAAGATGGACATTTAGGAAACCTGTTTTAGAAAGTGATGTTTTTTTTTAAAATACTTATGTAGTTTTAAATATTGTATGGTGGTATACGGAACTCGGTAGAAGTCCGACTTGTAGGTACTTGGCCGGTTTTTTTTAGATGAACAAGGTCTCATTCCCAGCAGTAGCGGTTGCGGCAATTACACCTACGAGGCAGTTAGTATGATTTAGTCTTTGCTATAAAGTCGGCAGGCATTGTAAAAAAAAAAATTGGACATTTGACGACACGGTTGGCGCAGCGGTTGAGCGATTGACTGCTGCGCAGCATGTCGGGGGTTCGATTCCTGCAAGGAACAAATATTTGTACGACCTGCAAGTATTTGTTACGGGTCTGGGTGTTTTTCTATCTATAATATGTATGTATTCACAAAAAAAAAATGTATATACCTAAGTAGTTTATCAGCCATCTCGTTACCATAACACAAGCATTAGGTTGCTTAGCTTGGGACGATATGGCGTTGTGTGAAATGTCCAAGTATATATTATTATTACATTAAGTACCTATTTCACCAATGAAACCGAACACGACCAGCACATCTAAATTGCGTTCAAGAGCTGTCAGAATTTCATTGGTGAAATTCGCCCTAAGTAAGCAGGTTTCTGTACTACAGAATCAAGAAAAGCCTTGTTATTTAGTCGATTTCCAGTTTATTATTTCCATTGCCTTAAATAGAAGGCATGCTGCCTTCTGTCATGTCTTATTCCCAAATATTCACTTAGCACTTTCATTTTGTAACCAAGTTTCAGTTTAGATATAAATCTTTGAAAGGCCACGAGATTATTTGACTAGGCTGGATTTAAGTTTTTAATGCGAACTAATCTCTTCTCAGACTGGGATAAACTTAACAACGTTTCTACGAGACTTCGAAAACTAAGTCAAACAAAAATTAAAGACGAACCTCGTGTCCTTTTATTTAAAACACTGAATCAATCTGCTTAGCCTTTCCCAACTGTGGTTTGGTCAGCTTTCAGTCTAACCGGATGCAGCTGAATACCAGCGTATTACATGGAGCGACTGCCTATCTGACCTCCACAACGCCAATCAGTAACTGGGTAATACGATACCCCTTGGTAAGACTGGCTGTCAGATTTTCGGACTTCTGACGACCCGTAACGACTGTCAAAGATGCACAAAATACAGCCGGGACCAACGGCTTAACGTGCTTTCCGAGGCATGGACGAGTTACGTATTTAAAGATGGTCACCCATCCTCGGAACAACCCCGGCAAGCGTAGATTAACCTGAAGGATCGATCTGTGCGGCTGTTATTACTTAGCTACGAGCTCCTAATTGATTAAAAGTGCTCCAGTATGGATTATATAGAAGTGATTCAACTCAGCAATCATGAGAATAATATAATCTTCGTATTTCTGCCTGTAATAACAACCAGGATCACTCCAAACACGATAGTGCTGAAATACCAAACGCGACTCCGTCGTCACGCATATATTACCAATAAATAATTTATAAGTAATAATGTACCAACAAAATTTACACTGGCAAACTAAATTACGCCACCTTAGCTATGTCATCTGCGTAATTCCCATTCATATTCATGAGTTAATTAAAACAAATGACTCGAGGTATTAATTTCTAAACTCATTCCAACTGAGAAATAACGTTCCTTTGAGAGATACAGATGTAAAATATTCATTGTAAAGCTGGGAACGTTGAAAATTTAGTTTTTTGCTCTTCGGGACCTATTGGGCCATTTTAGTGAAGTTTTATTGTATCAGACGGTATTTTAGTGTCTAAAATGTGTCCCGGCGTTGACCGTCGTTAGTATTCGACGCAAATTAGCCAAGTTTAAAGCCCAATGTATTAGTGTCAATTCCACCAATGAAACTGAACGTGATCAGCTCGTCTAAACCGCGTTCAGAACCTGTCAATGTTGATAATCCTCCTCTTTCCTACTACGCTATTCCCGACAGGATTAATAAAAAAAATATATATTAACTTGAAGTCTCAAACTCTAATTCAAAGCATTTATTTCAAATAAACCAAATGGTTTTTTTGAAATAAATGCAACTGAACCCTTGACAATTGAAAAGTTACTGAAAATTCAGTAACTTTTTAATTGTCAAGGGGTTGGTCAGCCAGAAAGTTGAAATAAACAACAGTATTAACAACATTTTGGAACACATTAAAGAATCAAGAAGTGAATTGCAAATAATGTCACTGACGGCCCTTAAACGTGGTATGTGCTATGTGCTAATCGCGTTCAGTTTTCATGGTTAAATTCAACCGTATTCCCAAGGTTTAGGGATAAGTTTTTGTTTATCATTGCGACTCTTTGCTCTATGGGACGCCAGGCTTCTGAGTTTCTATACATTTTACTACCAATGTTTCGAGTTGATGGTCTCAAAGGTGACCAAATGTACGATTTATGTTAGTGTTTAACTAAAACATCACTCTTAAAAGTATAAACAAAGCACATGTTTAGTGAAGTAGAAAATAATACGTTGTTTACAATTTTAAGTAAAGCAGAAAATGATGCTAATCATGCTGTGTTGTTAATTTGTCATTTTTCATTAATCATGCAACAATGACTTGCCGTAAGTCACTAATAGATAGCATAATCAGCCTATAATCTTCCTACTGCTGGAACTCTTCCTCTCTGTGCAAAGAAGTGAGTCGTAAACAACTACAACGGCCCAATTTTGGTAGGTGGATGTCACATTGCCGTCGATTTTTCTTCTAGGACATTCCGGCATTCTTGCGACATTTTCCTTGACCGTTTTAAGAGCAAATGAAATGAAATACAAAGTAAAGCGCTTGCCTTATTTTTTGAGGGTGGGAAATCATCAAATGACTCCTCCCGCTCTGGGTGGAGCGGATGGGAGTGTCAGACTCTTATTGACTAAACCCATCCATGTTCCTTCTTTAGCCCTTTATGTTCCGGGTTAGCGGTAACCCTGTCGGACAATCCCGCTTAAAAGCGCCTGCTTGATTTAGAACTCACGACCAACAACTCGTAAATCGGGTTCAATACCACTGTGCCACCACTGCGTTTACCTAGCAACTAGTAATGGTATCATTTAAATTACCGGTATTTTACTGGAAAATCACTATTGAAATTTTGTCTAGGTATGTAAATTAGCCAACCAGGCCCCCATAACGCACTTAGTTAACAACAACCACGGTAGGTACCGTTACATAAAGGCAGCGATAACGTCAGCACTGTTGCACAACGCGTTGATAAGAAAATAGCCGAACTCAACGCAAACAGAAACCATAGACGAACAACAAGTTATGGCAGAATTTGAAACATTTACATTTTACGGCCTTAGTAATGTTGCCAGATGAAAATATTTACTGTTTAAAGTTTGTTTGAGAAACTACGCCTTAAAGTTGAGTTAGGGATGTTGACACGTGTGGGCTACCATTTCAGAAGAGTAGATGAAATGGAGTAGATATGTAGGTTTCTAAAAACTATATCACAAACATCCTTTAAACTGGGCACCTGTCCCATCGCCGACGAGAAAGGGAATCTACGATTTTCTTGGTCAAGAAATGTACAGAGGCCATCACATCAAGCTACTCCAATTTGTCTAATTTCTTTGAAAGATTTTTAGCATTATTACAAAAGGATAAGGTTCATTTTCAATTGGTAAAATTTAACAGGCATGCAGGTGCCAAAATTATTAAATAATTAAGTGTTCTCGCTCAATAGACTGCTTCAAACGCCAGCCCATCCACCTATTCCAAACTGTCAAATATTTCCAATTAAAGATGAAAGTTATTGTTTTCTACTAAAGTGGAAAATCTATCAAATAAATTTCACAGATTGGGGTAGCCTGATGTGCTGGCCTCTATACAATTAAGCTATTTCCTAGGTCCTAGAATGAAGTTCCTAGAAAAACGATCCAAACACCGATCAGCATGTCTGTACCATTCCCATTTTGCTTATCCAGGTCTTGCTAGCTTTGGCAATACCTCAACCATTACCTTTATGTAACGTAATATAGCACCACGTGTTGTTTCTCCGAAGAGTTAGACAGAGTTGCCCACATTTCATGCAATTAGAAAGAAAGAAAAATATAAGTTTTATTGCGGCAGCAATGACGCAAAGAAACAACAAACACAAAAGAACATGATGGGGGAAAATATGCGTCATAAACACGAAAATTTACCATCGCTCAGCATAATGCTACGACCTTATGCGAGACAGAGCCTCAACGCTTGTAATTCGGTAAAACTGCGTAACATTATACAATGGAAACGAAATACAATTGAAATAAACTGTATACCCAACATAATGCCTTTATTACACAATTTAAAAAAGTTAAAAAGTCAGTATAAAAGCTTAACTGACCTTTTAGTCTGAGCCGGGTAATTAGGTATATTCATTAAAACATTTCACTTGGTTTCATTTTCATTTTTAAGCTACTTTCTTATCAAATATTACCACAATCTGTCAAATTTCTTTGATAGTATTTCAACTTTATTGCAAAGACATAAGGTTCATTTTTAATTGAGAAAATTTGACAGTTAGGGATAGCTTGATGTGCTGGCGTCTGTACCCAGGAGACTGGCGGCATTGCCACGTTGTATGGCAATTCTAAGCCTCTGACCAAGGTAAAACCTACCCTACCTACCCTACCTACCCTACCTACCTTACCTACCCTACCTACCCTACCTACCCTACCTACCCTACCTACCCTACCTACCCTACCTACCCTACCTACCCTACCTACCCTACCTACCCTACCTACCCTACCTACCCTACCTAGCCTACCTACCCTACCTACCCTACCTACCCTACCTACTCTACCTACCTACCTATTTTTTTTGTATGTAAGAACCTTCTCCTGACAATAACAAACACAACAAAAAAAGAATTAGTGAAATCGGTCCAGCAATTCACGCGTGATGCCGTGACCAAGGAAAACGGGTTTCATTTTTATATATATAGATAGGATAAAAAAGTCTCGTACCCAATATGCGTTTTTATGTGACGTGGGACGATATTATCTTACATATCCACGGCATCGCGAGAACACGTGGACGGAAAAAAGAATTTTCACCTGACAAATCTACTAATACTAATACATAGGCTTATTATTAAGGAACTATAAAAATCACTTTTTAATTTAATTGTTAAAAAAGTGATTTTTTCTAACAAATTAAATTGTTAAGATACTTCAGCTATGTGTTTTGCTAATCTAAGTAGCTATAGTGACTACACTATTCGACATATTTGATTGAGTTTTCGGTTTTCTGGGAGTGTTCAGCGCGACTGTCCGGAGGAGTAACCACTGCCCCAAAACACATAGGGCTAAGGAAGGAACAAGGATGTGTTTAAATCAGCAAAAGTCTGAAACTACCACTCCACCTACAGCGGGAGAGTCATCACTACATAGTATAAAACAAAGTCACTTTCTCTGTCCCTATATCCCTATGTATGCTTAAATCTTTAAAACTACGCAACGGATTTTGATGCGGTTTTTTTAATAGATAGAGTGATTCAAGAGGAAGGTTTATGTGTATAATTTGTCGACATATTATGCGGGCGAAGCCGCGGGCGGAAGCTAGTTTGATGATAAAATAAAATAATGGTGATCAATGTCTAATTACGACAATTCCATAGAACATTGTACCTATGAAGGAGTACATGGGAGAGTATGAGAGTAGTAGAGAGTGACCTTAACCTTTAACGAATTTTAATAACTTTCCTAAAAAAAATAAGCCTCGATATTATCGCCTCCTCTCGTCACTAGATATTAAGCAGTTTCTTTTATACTCATCTGCACCTTCAATGATCTGCCAAGTTCACCCATATACTTTATGCCGTCTGGTATTTACATACCTCCTAGACGGTGAAGGTTAATATTGGCTCCAAAAAACGTTAGTATGCATAGTCAACCGCAGAATCTCATCTACCTATTTAACACGCCCACAAAAAGGGCTGAGGGGCCGTTAAATCTGTTTAACAGATTTGGTTTAATTTACAGCAATGGTTCGCTGTAATTACAGCGATAGAAAAGCTTCAACCTTTTATCACTGACGTTAAACCGAATTTAAATTTTGGTATCTTTTACATTGTATTTTTTTAATATAAATTGTTAAACAAGTACAGAGTACCTACACATGCCAGCACATCAAGGTATCCCACACTGTCAAAATATTGCAGCGCACGCAACGGAAACTCTCAAAAAGGAATGTTTTGTGGCGTTTTTGCAACATTTTGTAGTTTCTGAGATTAGCGCGTACAAATAAACAAAAAAAACAAACTCTTCAGCTTTAAAATATTAGTATAGATATATTGAACATGAGCTTCATCCTCTTGTAATAAAGTTAAAAAACCATCAAATAAATTTGTCAGATTGAGGTAGCTTAATGTGCTGGCCTCTGTACTTACTGAAAACACATTAACCGGTTTATAAAACAAAACGTAACTAAATAAAGTAAAAAGATATATGACAAAAGGTAAAAGTCACTCTCTTTTAACAGGATTAATTAGTCATCTCTTCTCTCTTTTCTTTTCGTGTGGTTAGTGACTAACCTGGTGTCAGAGTTTTTATGCTGCCCACGGGCCTCTGACTCAGCTTCACATGCTGTTGAGAAATATCTCTCAGACATGCTGGTCTCCTCACGATGTTTTCCTTCACCGATTTCAGCATGTGATAATTTTACAATACACACATGAATCCGTAAAATCAGAGGTGGCTTGGGTTCGAACTCGAGACCTATGACTTGTTAATCCGACGGTCACACGACTAGGCTTGTACTAATGACTAATTAAACCGTAATGGTTTAATTAGTCATTAGTACAACATACACATCAACTTTATCCCCACGGGGGTGGGCACAAACAACAGAAAGTCACCTGCTCTTTACGTATTCCTTCATAAGTACAATGTTCTACGAAATAGATTTAATTAGACATTGATCACTATTATCCCTCTCTCCATCACTTACACATTCGCTCAGTAGTTACAAATACAACACTAGGAAAATCCTTATTTCATTCCACTTAATTAAAGCCAGATAGGAGGCTTTAGCTTAATTCAGCAGAATTATTAATTACAAGGATAATTGCCTGCCTTGTCTTCAGCTCCCTGCGTTAAATAACATTAATAATACATGACCAAAAGCCGTTCTCTGATCATTTTGTTCCTTTGTTATTTATTTACCTGACCTAGGTAATGCCAAGAATGTATTAATGTTTTAGGAGCTCCGACTTACATTGATACGGAAAATTAATAAGAAAAACAAAAGACTACTTACGTATTCTGAAAAATTACTGTCATACAGTATGACTTCTTGCATGCGTCTACGCGTAGGTATAAAAACACCAATTTTAAGAACGGTTCCTATATCTGTAGTTACAGACTCACATCAAGGTATCCCAAACTGTCAAATTATTCCAATTGAAAATAAACCTTATGTTTTTGTAATAAAGTTGGAAAACTTTCAAAGAAATTTGACAGAATGGGGTAACTTGATGTGTTGGCCTCTGTACATATAAAACCGTGACTAACTGACTGATCTATCAACACAACACTGAAGGGATTGGGCTGAAACTTGGCATACAGTCCTTATGACGTAGGCGTAGGTGAATTATATATGGAGAAATCATCATACAATTTCCACACGAACATAGTCGAGGGTATGAGCTAGTAACGTATTATATCTATCTACACATCAGCAAGGCCGTTTCACCCTTCAAAAGTACCCTCAAAGTTTGATTAAACATCAACACGCCAAGACTGGCCTATAAATTTAGCATAGCGAGCTTCTTATCAGCCATACTTCAAGGGTAATTACCGTGATACCTACTGAATTGCATTAATTGACAGTAATGGGGGATGCTTTACGTAATGAGATTTTAATTAGATCCACTAAACAAAATAATTAAAATGGAAAGTAAAGGTCGAGGGAAACGAGATTTATTTGAATAGAACGTGGCTGAATAAACTAATGCTTCTTCTAACGAAGGAGCTATGTTCGCCATCTATTCGCGCTGAAATTGAAATACAGTGGTGGTTTGGAGAAACTGTTCAAAGACAAAGAAAGAAAGTAAATACTTTTATTTGCGGCAAACTTGACGCAGGAAAAAACAAGCAATAAGAAACAAGTTTTGGGAAATATGCGTCACATCCGCGCAAAACGGTCATCGCTCAGCATAATGCTTCGACCCCATGCAAGACGGAGCCACAGCGCTGATTTTCACCGACAGCCGGCGTTGACGTGATGACGGCAAACCGGTGCAGCATGTGTTAAAAATAAAAATAAATACTCTAGAGTGAAATTAAAACAAAAATTATATCATTAACAACTACGAGTACAATATTTTACTACTAAAAATTTTAAGTTTGTTTTACGCATAAGCATAATCAGACTATAATCTTTCCACTGCTGGGACAAATTCCTCCTCTAGGTGAAAGGATGTGGGCCGTAATCCATCTCGCATACCTAGTGCGTATTGGTAGACGTCACATGCCTTCGATTTTTTTGGTTCTAAACGGTCACTGTTCAAACTTTTAAAAAGCATCCCAAGAAGGTCAATCATTTTTTTAAGAGGATCAGTTAATTGTTTTCTATTTTAGGCTCCAGTAATGTAATAATGTGATTTCTCTCAACATCATATTATTATTATAATATTTCATCATGTTATCAATTCCTAAGACACTTTCCTCATATCCTTATCGGGATCTCGCGGTATCAACACCGGAGATTATTTTATCAATAGCAAGAATAGCTGCGATAAAAATAACAGAGATTGCTACAGTATCTGAACTATGCGACGTAAAATTATGTTGGTTTTATTTCTTAACGACCTATACATTGTGTGCGCACGTTTTATACGTTAAAAAATGACTGTTCAAGTAATCAAAACAGAATCTTTAAACAAAAGAAATAAGGTTTCTACTACGCAGATGGTTAGAAACCTTATGTCTTTTGTTTATTTTTCCTCTATTCTTGAAATTATTCTCACTAGGAAAAGATGTGACAAAATGATTACATAACAATAATAATCCCCTAAGTGTTAGGCAGAGATACATATGTATAGTACACCATCTCAGATTAAGACAGTTTAAGTTTAAGTCCCATGTAATACGGATACGTATTATACGGATGTTTAAGGCTGGGAAATCATCCAATGACTGCTCCCGCTCTGGGTGGAGCGGAAGGGAGTGTCAGACTCTTACTGACTAAAACCCATCGATGTTCCTTCCGTAGCCCTTTATGTTCCGGGGTAGCGGTAACCCTTTCGGACAATCCCGCTTACCCGGCAGGCTTGGCCCTGAGCCTGAGGGGCCCCTTCATATGCTGACATCTCTTTGAGGCGCGCGTGGAACATTTACGCGCCGTCCGACACGGGTCTGGTGCTGATCGGACGGTGAGTCACCCATTACTCACCGCCCGCAGGCCCGCGCCTACGGTGGCCGGGAGTCGTCACGTGGCTCCCGACGCCCGGGGCGTCTCCCGCGGCGGCTGGGACGGGAGGACCTTTCTCTCTCCCATCCCACCACCTCCTTCGCGAGCATGACTTTTTCGCAGAAGGAGGTGACTGCCTCCCACTCCCTCTCGCCCCGGACCATGGCTTGCACCAGGGCCGGGCGCGAGAGGTCGCCGCCGCCGATCGCCTCTACGAGGACACGGCGGTGCTCCGCCCAAGCGGGGCAGGTTTGCACCGTATGCTCTACCGTGTCCTCTGGGCGATACTCGCAATGGTGACACCCGGGCGTTTCCTCCCGCCTGATGATGTGCAGGAACCTCCCGAAACATCCATGCCCGGTCAGGACCTGCGTCAGGCGGTAGGTGAGGGCGCCGTGACGCCTCTCTAGCCACATGTAATAGGGGGTGAGTGAGCCTATTAAACAAAACAATTTCGAAGTATATTATTTTTCCTCAACAAAGGGCAGGAACACAGCTTCAAAATATAAAACAAAAGATGACAGTTACTAACCATTTGAATTCGGGAAACGATTGACTCTGACATTACCTAGGTAGGTACCTATTATTCGCACCGTTGACTTCGAGGCCCTTAGATTTTTTAACACATTTTTTCACACGGAACCCGTATTGGGAAGAAGGAAATGCATCTCAGTCCTTGAAAGCACTTGGGCGTAACACAATCAATGCACTGCACATTGATTTTGTCACGCCCAAGTGCTTAGTAAACAACATTCAGGCAATTCGTTCTACTGAATGTACTACGCCACTTTGACAGCAATGGTACCCTAGTGGTGTGACCGTCGGACTGCCAAGTCATAGGTCTCGAGTTCGAACCCCAGGCACACACACCTCTGATTTTACGGATACATGTGCGTATGGTATAATAATCAGTTGCTTAAAAATTGGTGTAGGAAAACATCGTTAGGAAACGAGCATGTCTGAGAGATATTTCTCAACAGCATGTGAAGCTAGCCCATGGACAGCATAAAAACTCTAACACCAGGTTAGTCACTAACCACGCAATGAAATGTCATTATGTCTTTGATTTTTTGGTTCCAGGACTTGCCGGTTTGCTCACGATGTTTTCCTCCATCGTTTTGAGAGCAGTGGTGATGAAACCAACTGGGCACCACTGCTCTACTTTGTAAGTATGGTCACATGATAATAATTATATACAGGGTGAAATTGAATTCATGAGCAGCATAAAAGTATTATACTTAAAGTACTGCTACCCTTTAGGGGTTCATCATTATGAACAACTTTCACTATGGGAAAAAATCTGAAATCGCGAAAAAAACACAGCTCTTTCCTACATTTTGACGAGTTATGCGAGCATAATATATGGAACAGCTGATTTTTAAGATAGCTAACTTAGCCCGTGGGTTTGTCCGCGTGGATTAGACATCACAATATGTACTTATACTAAACAATCTGGAAACCTCCACTTCATCATTCGCTGGTTATAGAACACTCAGCTCTGATTTAATACACATCTCGAACACCTTACAAGACTCAAATCGGTCGTAATCATTGCTTTTTTTCAATTGTTTCTCTGAACAACCGCTTATGTAATTTCAGTCGATTGTTACCGGTAACAGTTTACGCAAGAAAACCATGTTTATCAGCGATAATAAAACGCCCGTTATTTCCTCAACCTTAATTATGATTGGTGGTACTGGTAAGCAGAAACCAAATGATTGCAACGAGTGTAATTAATTTACACACTTCATTTTAAGATGGGGGACGCTCATTATTTATTTTCAGAGAATATCTTAATACCTATACAAAGAAAAATAGAAACATGATAGCAAACTTAGCATTTAACCTTTCGAATTCCATTGTCACATATACGTGACAAGCACGCGAATGCCCTGTACGCCAACGACACAAATAAGTGACAAGGCGGTACACTGTCAGCACGAAATAAACAATTAAATCATTACTTTTGTGTGTATTTACATAGATATCTTAAAAATTTAAGGTCTTGTACGTATATAAAAATAATCTGCCTAGCCTTTGCCCAACTAAGTTGGGGTCGGATTCCAGTCTAACCGGATGCAGCTGAATACCAGTATTTTACATGGAGCGACTGCCTATCTGACCTCCACAACCCAGTAACTAATAAGCTCTACTACGATACCCCTAATAAGCTCTCGTAGGTATATAATGACATGAAACAAATTAAAAGACACCATAGGTATTGGAAAATTCATGTTTTTTTTTTTTTTTGGAAATGGCATCTCGCAGTTTGACCAAAGGGTTGTCTACTGCTTATCCGGGCTTGCCTGTGGCTGCCACAAAAGTATTGTAGCCTCCAGCCAGGGCTTAATAAAAACTAAACCTAACTTACAAAACTAAGCGACTACACGCTAAGGGCACCCCCTGCGGGGATCGGACCTCGGCTTAGGGCGTGGAAAATTCATGATAACAAGAAGAAATAAATTTGTAGGTTGGCGTGGAGGGCACGTGCGTGCGTTTATGCTCTGGCTTCAAAAGGTTAATGTTCCCACTGCTGGGACAAAGGCATCCTCTCTATGAGATGGAGTGGGCCATAATCCACCAAGCGGGCCCAGTGCATGCTTTCACGTGTCATCGAATGATTGGTTCTAGGATATACCGATTTTCTCACGATGTTTTCCTTCACACCTTACAGTGTGATCTCAATAGTATCACTCCCTAGCAACTGCTGAAATGAAACGTCGCTTCAAGATTCACCTAAGTTTTCACGGTGAGATTAAAGGCCCAGAGTCTGTTTAAGCCTGGAAGGCTTTAAACAGACTCCGGACCCAGGTTGGCCGAAGCAAGGAAAACCTGCTCAGATGGGGATTCATTGACAACTCCGCTTTGGAGTGTAAATGTGGTGCTGTTCCACAAACGATGGGACACTTAATCTCGTGTCCTGCGTGTCCTACCGTATGCACGTTACAGGAACTGATGGACGCTAGTGATGCCGCCAAACACGTAGCCGAATTTTGGGCCGAGTACCTACATTTAGATTGCCATCGACACGCTAAGAAGAAGACGGTGAGATTTTTACAGATTTTTTGTGTACCAAGAGGTATCGTATTACTGAATGGGTTGTGGAGGTCAGATAAGTAATCGCTTCATGTAAAATACTGGTATTCTGCTGCATCTGGTTAGACTGGAAGCAGACTCCAACATAGTTGGGAAAAGGCTAGGCAGATTGGTTGATTTTTACAGAATCGACCGGCTGAAATATAGATGAGTGAGCCTCTCTCCATGCATTGGTGAAGTGAAGAGCGTCTCTGAAATGATTTAAGGAAGCTTTCCCTCCCTTATACGGGTAGGTATGGTATCACTGAGCACAGAACTACCTACTTCGCTAACAACATCGAGAGTAGAACTAATAAAATTAAATTTGTGGCGCCGAATATGTGTCGAGTGCACTTGTACCGGACCGCCATTTAAATCAAGTTTCTGAATTTCATGTGTGTCGTAGTGCAAGTAAACAGTGACACGCTTGATTTGCATATTGAAGGAACAATGTCGTCTCCAGCTGCGGCCGCCTCCGTGCGTGCATAGTACCTATTTGAAGAACTGTAGAAAAAGCTTTTTTCCAAAAAAAAAAACAAAATACTACGACTTAATGAAAATACCTACTTCTATTTTCTAAGTCGGTGACAAAAAGCTAAAACATAAAACCAAATACACAGACTTCCAAAATTAAATTTGGTTTTCACTGTGTAGGTAGTGTTTTGTTTTTAAGTCGGTGTTTTATTATTTATTTTTTACTTTTTAACTGTGTTACCTTCCGCAAACAATGCGAATACACTTACGATGTAAAAAACAGTGGCAGGAAGATAAAGTAACATCATCCACATTGAATAAGTAGATAAAATACTAATTATTGAAACTAACTCAAAAACTGCGCAAGGTAAGTTAGTAAAATGAAGGTATATCAAGCTTCCTCTACCAAATAAAACCAGTCCGCTATCGGAAATATCGATTACCATAGACCACAAAAAAGAAATACAGAGGAACATAGTAGAATCTTCAACTTTTTGAAGTCTCTGTTACTACTGTGTAAAAATATTACCTATTTCGTTTAAGAGTGTGTCATAATTATTAATTAAAATAAGTGAAATCGCGCTTTAAAAAAAAGAGACAAACATATAAATAAAAAAGAAATACGTTCCATACCAAACGAAAGAATTAATCACCACACTAACTACAGGTAAACAACGTGTAGAATTCCTATATCAAATATCAAAACAATAGGATAATTAATATGAAAGGCAGTTCGAATTCTTCCTCCGCCTTTTGTGGTATGAAATTCCTAGAAAAGGCTGATATTCGAGTATATCATTTTTTTTTAATACACCGAGTTTTAAAAATATTGCGTGGAACGGTGTTGTGAATAAAAGTATACAAAGGTATATTTTGTTACAGAATCCAGGTTTAAATTGTTTGTTAAAAATCTACGAATGATAGCCGCAACCAACGGCACACAGGGGTCCCTATATGTTAAGGATGGTCACCCATCTACAAACCGACTGTGGGAAGCCTGACCTTTGATCAAACAAGCTGTTATTATTTAGCCACGAGCCTCTCGAGTTGATGCGTTGTATAAAATTCGTGATATTTATCATCCAACGGCTTCAAGATTATGTTCGAGCTTAAATGCTATACTCCAAAAACCAAAACAATAGCAATAAACTTTTTTTACCATGCAAAAAGAAATCCCGCATCTACAATACACAATTACCAAAATCGTCGAACTCCGATCCAATTCTGTTACATCACAGCATCACACACACAGATCAACTATCCCTAAAATTGTTTTCCGAGAAAAATGGCGGAGAAAACAAAAGGTAGTGTGTATTGAATAATATATGAAGGGGTGAGGGGGTGGGGGCGACGGGGGTTGGAACAGGTTTAATCTCGAGCATCGAAGGTAAGTAGAAAAAGGTTACAAAGCCAGGTATTTGAAGTTTTAATATAGCACGTGGCGAGTAAAAGGTTATCGGTTATTAATAACACTTTCAATCAGGGTACAATATTTTGCTGTAACTTTTCTTGTGAAAATTTGTTTCTACAACTAAACTTTGTTTTGAAAGTCAAGTACTCATATTCCGCTCCGCCCAGGGCGGGAGCAGTCATTGGATGATTTCACAGCCTTAAAAAAAAAAAAAAAAGTTTCCACATTAAAGAGAAATCTAATTCTATTATTAGTTTGCTGTTTTTCTGAATACTCTGCAAGACAAAAAGGTATTTTGGTACCCATTCATTAATTAGAATAAAAATAAGTGCTTTGAGTTCGAAATATCACATAATACCTTCCTTTGCGACAACATTGAGTACCACCTACACCTTTGGAATCCCATGAATCGGCATAAAACGCACAAAAGACGCGTAAACAATGTTTGCGGGCCATTGTAAAATGTGCTACCGATACACAAAATAGGGCGTTGCATATTATAGAAGGTGTTAAAAAATATGAGCTGTTCCATAAATTTTATTGAGTTACGTTTGCATAAATGTATGGAACAGATCATATTCTTTTCGCGATTATGGGTTCATCCCATAGTAAAAGTTGTTCGTAACGATGAGTACAATGCTCCCACGAAATTCTTAGAGTTAATTTTTTAACCTTCTATATTATATCGTAAGTTTAATTTAGAAAGTGTTACACAGTTAAGCATTATACTTGATTATGTTTTAGCTATTTTTCCACAAACTTGGGTTTTGGCTTTTCTACGCCTAAGTATAATTCCCATTTGGCATTATCTAAATCATCATTTTCCTGCCCTTGTCCTAATTTATTAGGGATCGGCGCAACATGTCTTTTTCTTCCATATTTCTCTCTCAGTCGTCATCTCGGTAGTCGTTTCCTTTCTAGCCATATCGTATTTCACACAATCCATCCATCGTTTGTTTGGTCTTTCTGGCATTATCTGAATATATTATGGAACACTCTAAAATAATGATTGAATCCTTTATGCAAACATCTAATCATTCCTATTTAGAGGTCCTAAAATACACAAACTAAACAGTCAAAACTACGACCAACTGCTGAGAAAAGCCAAAAAAAAATTAAAATTAGCTCAATTATCTTTTTAAAGTGCATCACAACAAAAAAGTATTGAGGTTAATTAATTTAAAAAGTTTACAAGATCAATAAGTAGTCAGAGGATCAGTTAAAAATTTCCCATGGTTTTTTTTATATTTTTATTTATTATTTCTAAAACACACCTTAGCCTATTACAATTTGGATTTAGCCACAGAACCAAAACCTCTCAGGGCTTCTCATGTAAGTAATTAAATATTCTTGAAAATATCCGTTACCGACAATCTTACACCCTGTATATTCTCTCGATATATAATATACTATAATTAGTCCCGCCCTGTTGCCAACAGCGGCCGACACTGATTTGCATTGTCATGGCGCACCAATTTATCAACTCCTGAAGGCCTGATACCCTTACCCCGTGCCCTAACAATGGAAAATCAATAACATGCAGCCCACAACTCGGTCGGTGGTATTTTTAGATGGCATTGGATAAGCCTAATATTAAGTAATAAAAGTTTTTGCGTTGTTTTTGTTGTAGCGACACGCAGCGTGGTTGCAAGGTTTGTTTTGATCAGTTCGTTATTGATCGCGGAACTGAAAAAACTGAGTGCATTCAATTAACTTAAGGAATTCCTTGAAGAAAACGGTCAACTTAGTAAGTACAAATGCCAGCACTTCAAGCTATCCCAAACTGTCAAATAAACATTGCCCAATTGAACATGAACCTTATTTTATTGATATAAAGTTTAAAATGTATCAAAGAAATTTGACAGATTGGGGTAACTTGATGTGTTGGCCTCTATACCAGTGCGAAGCTGTAGTTTTTATTATAGCCGAAGAAAAAACAATTCAGTTCTTATAAACTCTAGATAACATTAAAACTAATTTTGCATTATTATTACTGTATAGAATGTTTTGTAGTAATATGACTTAATAAAAACCTTTTAAAGTACAAAATCAAGTCAATCGTAATACTAATAACCAAATACAAACAAACAATTCATTAAATAGAAATCAATTCTACCAATTAACGTTAATAAAAGTCCAACAGGATATTACTAAGCAACTACTGCATAATTTTCCTTTCATTCCTGAAGGCAATTATTGCTAATAGAGGCAGTTTTCCCCCCCTAAAGGAAGGGAGTGACGGCTATAAAAATCACCGTGTCAATTATGGTAAAATGGCCCAAACTAACTTTGGTGTTGCTTCCTCCTTTATATAACTATGTATAGAGCTTTCAGGGAAGCTTTGTATGAAAACGACCCTGATTTTAGTTACGATATTAATTAGAAAGGAATTACAATACTACTCTTTGAGTATCACTACATAATATTAAGCAAAGTCGCTTCCCGCGTCCTAATGTCTGTATGTATGCTTAGATCTTTAAAACTACACAACGAATTTTGATGCAGTTTATTTTTAAATAGATAGAGTGATTCAAGAGGAAGGTTTATGTGTATAATTAGTCGATATATTATGCGCGCAAATCCGTGGGCTAGTTCATAATAAAAAAAACCAAGTGATTATTAAAAAGTGAAGGAAAACATCGTGAGCCGGCATATCCTAGCTAAACTAAAAATTGGAAGACATGGAACATCCACTAATCCGCACTGGGTCCGCGTGGACGATTACGGACCACTCCCTCTCAAAGAGAGGAGCCTTGTGTTCCAGCAGTGGAAACCCTATACGCTGCTTATAAGTGATTGCTAAAATGGAATGAAATTTTTAATAATAATAAATAAATAAATAATATCCTTGGACATTTCACACAGCGCCATATCGTCCCAAGCTAAGCAACCTAATGCTTGTGTTATGGTAACGAGATGGCTGATATACTACTTATATACATTTTTTTTTGTAAATACATACATATTATAGATAGAAAAACACCCAGACTCGTAACAAATACTTGCAGGTCGTACAAATATTTGTTCCGTGCGGGAATCGAACCCGTAAGTTTGTTTCGAACTTTCTTCAGGTTTAATGTATTCGTTAATGGCAGGTCATGCTTGAAAATAGTGCGATTTTTGTGACGCCGAGTGTATATAAATCTGAGAGCCAGTCTTACCAAAGGGTATCGTATTACCCAGTTACTGGGTTGTGGAGGTCAGATAGGCAGTCGCTCCATGTAAAATACTATTATAATATGTACTACTATTCAGCTACTGATAAGCCGACCCCAACATAGGTAGTTGGGAAAAAGATTGATTAATCCATAAATATTTTTGTTTTGTACGTAAACGATTATTTCTGCTCCTGATATAAATTTACAAACTCTCAATTGAAACAAGCAAGAAAAAAAGTAAAATAACGCTCCAGTAACTTTCCCGTACGAATTAAATTAATAGAGCCATATAAATCCACATCAACAGATAAGCAAATACCCTTCAAACAAATTACCAAGCAAAAAAATCCGATAAAATAAACAAAATACGCAAGCTTCACAAATATTTACCAAAAACGAAACTGCCAAAAATATCCTATTTGCCTAACTTAAGCGGCTGAGGCTTACGGCTTCCCCTGTATACACTTGCCATGGTGTTTGGCAATTTCACCCTTAAAATCTCCCCGGAGACTCTTTGTACTATTAATTCGCGTCTTGGTTTAATTTTAACGGTTTTCTAAGCTCACACTCCAATGGTGGGTTAAAGAATTGGGGCAATGGCTGTTTATCTAAGTAATTATATTTTGGGGTAATTTTTGTTACACGAGACTGTTATTAAAACTGTGACATGTTGCAAAAGAAGGGGTTGTATAGCTGCTTAGTATTTGTGACATAACATGTTTTTTCTATAGCAGCTAGAAATCTGATGAAGGGAGCTGTCTGGGTGCTTTAGGCGAAAAACAAGGTGTTTTGGTGCATTTTGTAAAAGGTTCATCTCCAGTAGTCAATTAGATATTCATCCATGCATCATTCATCCATTCATTCATTTATTTATTCTATTGGCAGCATAAAAACTCTGATACCGGGTTGGTCACTAACCGCACGAAGAAGGAAGGAACAAGGAACAACAAGATATTGTATATTATGTTCGCTAATATCAATTACTAGCTTTTGCCAGCGGCTCCGCCCGCGTATATGTAGGAAATTATTCCACGGGAACCGTACATTTTTCCAAATAAAAAGTAGCTTTTAAGCTATTCCAGACTTAATCTATCTTTGTGCGAAATTTCATCCAGAACAGATGACTGATGGAGCCGAAAGGTTCTGGAGTGGCGCCTGCGTACCGGAAGACGTAGGGTTGTAATACCTTCACTAAGGTGAACCGATGACCCTGTAAAAGCCGCAGAAATCCGTTGGATGCGAAAAGCACAGATCCGGTCGAAGTGTTGGGGCTTTGAGAAACGCCTATGCCCAGCAGTGGATATCTATCAGCTGAAAAGATAATGCTGAACGACTATAATGAATTCAGTTCTAAAAACGAGAGCACAAACAACCATTTGTCTCGTCTACACTTCTCTACATAATTACTAAGCCAGTCTGTTGGTGGTTTCGATTATTTCAAAGTTTATTTCTCACTGAAATTTAAAGCAGAGAACTTCAGTTCTATTTCTTCGGAGCGAGGAATAGTGAATGCAAATGAGTTGGGAGCTTAGTTTGCAACGCTCCAAAGAAATAATGGATTTGACAAAACTGCTGTTTTACATTCTGGTTCTTTAGATGCCTGGAGAATGTGGCAGGTGGCATAGTAATTTGGAATTATGAAAACCTTTTTGATTTTTCACTTTTTTATAAGCGGGATGGTCCGAAAGGGATACCGCTTCCCCGGAACATAAAGGGCTAAGGAAGGACCATGGATAGGTTTTAGTCAGTAAGAGTCTGACACTCCCATCCGCTACACCCAGAGCGGGAGGAGTCATTTAATGATTTCCCACAGTCAAATAAAATAAAATAAAGGTATCGTAACAATTAATAGAATGAGAAAATCATCAATGTATCATTTAATTACGCATTATTAATAACTAACGACGACACGGTTTATGTTACGACAGTTATGAAGACACGGTTGGCGCAGCGGTTGAGCGATTGACTGCTGCGCAGCATGTCGCGGGTTCAATTCCCGCACGGAACAAATATTTGTACGACCTGCAAGTATTTGTTACGGGTCTGGGCGATTTCTATCTATAATATGTATGTATTTGGATTCATGTGCGTATGGTATAATTATCACTTGCTTAAAATCGGTGAAGGAAAACATCGTGAGGAAACCGGCATGCCTAAGAGATATTTCTCAACAGCATGTGATGCTAAGTCAGAGGCCCATGGGCAGCACTAAAACTCTGACACCAGGTTAGTCACTAACCACACGAAGGAGAAGAAGATATGTATGTATTTACAAAAAAAAATTTATATAAGTAGTTTATCAGCCATCTCGTTACCATAACACAAGCATTAGGTTGCTTAACTTGGGACTATATGGTTGTGTGAAATGTCCAAGGATATTATTATTACCAGGATAAAAAGTATCCTATGTATCCTTTTTATCCTGGTAATACGTTGCTTTGGAATCATTTCCAACATCCACGTGATCAAAACCGCTGACAGAAGCTAGTAGATCCATAAAAACAGGTTTGTATTAATAACAAACACATTTATGTAAACAACAACATAGAATTTCGAGCCACGATGTTAATTACAATATTTCCAGACGCAGATGTGTCCGAGACCGTGGATTTTAAGGATGTAATAATAATGATAAAAACACTCCCATGAAAACACCCATTCATCTTCATAACTAAAAACAATATACCTTAAAAATGTCCTCTTGTATTGCACCAAAAACGAAATTGATTTGGGACCAGCCATTAATAAAAGTAATCCCTCAGGTTTTCTTCATTTGCATTTATATGAAAACATAAATATATTTCACGTGTTAATCGTAGTTAATCTTAGATTATTACCACAATGAGGGTATTTATAGAAAATGTTGTACAGTCAGAGGAATTAACTATCAAGTCAGTTGACCCCTTCAATTTGCCGTATTATCGCCATTTCAAACAAACTGTTAAAGTATGACAGTTGTGATTTGAATATGCGGACAATTTAAGTTGGTACTAAAATTTGTTTAACAATTAATTTCCCTGACTTTCCTTATTTGAATAGAATACTAATCTGCTCGCAAAATAATCCGCCTATTGTACGAGAATGGCTCGTCTTAAAGTTAAGCGCACCTGTCTCTAAAGATTTGAAATTATAAGAAGCAATGCATGAATATGGCTTTTGAAGTTTTGATATAAAGCTAAAGAATTTAGTATAATGTGTTTAATACACATTGTACCAATAATGTTAAAGCTATAATTTATTTTGAAAGAAATAATAAAAATATTGTAACATTTCATTACATTTCGCCTGTTATGTTTATGATAGCTTCTGCCAGCGGCTTCAGCCGTGTGGATGTCTGAAGTAATCCCACGAGAACGGGGAAATGTATCCTATATTATGTTAATCTAGATTTTAACTATCTATGTGCCAAATTTCATCTATACCCGTTAAGCCGCTCTGGCATGATTGAGTAACAAATATTCAAACGACCCAACATCGACCTCAAAACTGATAATCTGAATCAATTCCCTAAATTAATATAATTTATTAATGTTGGTGAACCAAGGCAAAGGTGGTGTCACGATGTGATAATGTTTGCGGGGCCAACACGGCCCTGGCATGGTTAGAAGAAAAAAAGGGAGGCCTTTGCCCCCTTGTGGGACACAACATAAGCTAACAAAAAAAAAAGTGAGTCTCTGGTTAAGAATTATAATAATAATATTTATACTTTACATACGAGTTATGCTCTTTACACAAATCTAAATACAATATATACAGCCTATAACTAAAAAATATATCTTATGTACAAGTGGTAAAAAGCGTATAAATACTTAGTAATACCAAGTTTGAAACAAAAAAAAATGTGTGCTCTTTAAATAAATCTCATTAACCTTAATTGACGTTCATGAGTAAGAGGGTAACACTTAAACAAACACAGAGATAAGTACGTACGAGCAGAATAAATCCAATTACTACACAATTCCGGGATTTCCTTAATGATCACAAAAGTTCGGTAAAAGGAAAAAAAACAAGAAGGCACGCCTGAAACTCCGTCAAAGACAACTCGGAAACAAAATACTTATTTCCTGTAATAGAAGATAACTTTCTAATATGAAAACTATTGTTCAGAGGCACATGAAGTAATCCCAATCTGTAAAATTTCTTTGATAGTCCTTTAACTTTATTACAAAAGTATAAGGTTCATTTTTAATTGGGAAAATTTGACAGTTTGGGATAGCTTGGATGTACTGGCATATGTACATATAACATAGCGAAAGTTCTTGTGTATCATTGCAGTAAGTTTCCTGTTTTCCTGTATCCAGATTCTCATCTTTATTGATTGTCAATTTACCCCATAGCTTAATTGATTGACAATGGTTGGCTAATATCTTCTAGAGTACTTTACAACTACATCAGGTGTTTTTTTTTTGGAGGGTGGGCAATCATCAAATTACTCCTCCCGTTCTGGGTGGATTGGAAGGGAGTGTCAGACTCATACTGACTAAAACCCATCCATGTTCCTTCCTTAGCCCTTTATGTTCCGGGGTAGCAGTAAGCCTTTCGGGCAATCTCGCTTAACCACATGAAGTGTCTCAAACTCATGGCTCATACTCTTCCAACATGAGCTGCTGGTCGATTCTATAAGTATCACACCGTGAACACTTATGTGAAGTGAGTTTAAAGTGAGCTGTCATTCCGCCTGATGCTAGATGCTACCATTCAGCCTATCATGTTCCCACTGCTGGCACAGAGAACGACTTTCGGTGAGAGGGAATGACAGTGCCTTAGAATTTTTAGTTTCAGAAAATGCCGGATTTTTTAGGAAGTTTTCCTTCACCGGTTTTGGAAGCAGTGCTGATGAATTATTTTACACAAAGTAAAGCCCCTGTTTTATATTCGACCCTTTTTTTAAGGCTGGGAAATCATCCAATGACTGCTCCCGCTCTGGGTGTAGTGGAAGGGAGTGTCAGACTCTTACTGACTAAAACCCATCCATGTTCCGTTCATCCTTCCGTAGCCCTTTATGTTCCGGGGTAGCGGTAACCCTTTTGGACAATCCCGCTTACCTGGATTCGACCCTACGACCTAGAACTCGTAAGTCGCGATCGTTACCACTAAGCCACCACTGCTCTTACCTTACCTGATGATAGAGATGGACAATAATAATAACTCACTTCACTTAACTAATTACTGTAAGATTTTTACAGAATACATCGGATGACCTTGATAGCAACATGTTGGCAGAAATTAGTATCAATAGTTTATTACCTATCTTATATGCTGCAGATCATAAATCCACTACATAATTAGGTGATACATTTATCAACATTAATTAACGTAATTCAGTTGAAACCATAAATCTTCGTTAATTATGATTACGACGTTGACGTATAGACTTATTAATTACAGATCAGCCAATACGAAAAGCCTTTTGGATGCACTATGAAATGTGATGTTTGAATTCGTTTGGTATTTGTGTTGGTAACACGACTATCAGAGGGCTTCAGATGACCGATGCGATCGATGCATGGAATGTGCTTTTAGGCTTTAGCAATTTGAAGTGGTACCTACTGAGCCTCGACTCTGATTCGCTTTGACAAACAGCCGGTGATGCTGCCGTGTTTCATTACAGCTTTGCAGTTCGTGGTAGTAATATTGGTTCCAGAGGGCTTTTAAAATAACGGGCCGAATTCTGTGCATTCTAAATCAATACCCCTTTGACCATGCACATTGCATCCGACAGTAAGTCACGAAACTGTTTTGATAGTATAATTATGTACTACATGTGTGACATGGTTTCATGTTGATCTCCTGGAACTTACAGGAATTACTAATAAGTGGCTTGCGTAATTGGTAGCAACCAGCTTTTAATAGCGGCTTCGCCCGCGTGTATGTAGGAAATGATCCCGCGGGAACCGTACATTTTTCCGGGATAAAATTGATAATAATATGCTATTCCATCCGTTAAGTAGTTTTTGAGTTTATTCGTTACAAACATACATACAAATCTTTTCTCTTTATTATATTATTAGTATAGATAAACAAATTACAGGCACTTTCGAATTGTCATAGGGTCGGTCAGTCAGAAAGATTAAGCTGCCCATTCCAAATCTGTAGGTACCTATGGAGAAGAACGGGCAAGAAACTTCACGGACACTCTTCGAAATATGGTTACAAAAAATTGGTTACATCATTCATATTATCATTATAGGTACATGTGAAAACAAAACATGTGTTAACAAAGTTGCATGTACAATTTTCGTACATACGTAAGGTACCTCTTCGGCTAACTTGCAACTTGCAGCGCAACTTCTAAGTAGCGAGTCTATTTACTTAGCGAAACCATTTGATGCAAAACTCAGAAACGCATGAATAATAATACCTTTCTAAGCCCTCTCAACAAGAGGCTAAATAAACATCAACAGGCCACAATTCTCTATGCTCTAGATACGAAGAACAAGCATACTAAGTACACGTTAAACTAAGCATAGACAATGGATATTGGATATTGTTTAGATGTTCATAGCTGTGTGACAGTGAAAACGGCATTATGGTAAGAGCATTTCAAGGATCCTGGCCCAGAATTCTCGAGACGGTCTTCAGACGAAATGTATTGAGAATCGATTTTGGACCGGGCTGAAATAATATGTATCGAATATCGGAATGGTCCTGTGTCGGTATGCTATTATCTTTTTAGGGTTTTATTAAGATATAGATGCTGCTATGTTTTCTTATTGAAACAAATTAGTACATACTCCATTTAGGTTTACATTAAACAATAAACGGTTAACACCCTTTCGTTCTACGTATTATTATTTTTTTTTATTTCACGCCGATTTTAGCTTATTCTACACTAATATTTTAAAGCTGCAGAGTTTGTTTGTTTGAACGCGCTAATCTCTGGAACTGCTGGTCCAAATTCAAAAAATATTTTTGTATTGGATAGTCCATTTATCGAGGAAGGCTATAGGCTATGTAACATCACGCTACGACCAATAGGAGCCGAGCAGCGAGTGAAACCGCGGGAGCAGCTAGTGCTATAATAAATATGGAATATAGCATCCTAATATGTGAAAGTTTGTGAAGATGTTTGGATATTTGTTACTTCATCACCCCTGAACGGCTAAACGGATCTGGATGAAATTTCGCACAAAGATAGATTACAGTTTGGAATAGCACATAAGATACTTTTTATCCCAGTAATACTTTCCCGTGGGTGTTATTTTCCCACTTTAATAATATTTTTTTGGATTATATTTGGCACAGAGATAGATTATAGTCTGAAATAGCACATAATATACTTTCTTCCCCGGTAATACGTTTCTGTGGGTGGTAATATTTTCCCACTTTAGTGGTTTGTTTTTTAATGTTAATTGATAGCATTGCTTTATAATTATCGCGAAATAACGGTGTTTAAAGTTTATATCAACCTAACGAAAGACTGAACTGTTATTTGTCTCATGTTAAAATGAATGAAAAAAAAGTTCCCAGCAAAGAGTAGCAATAACCGTGCTGGTTTAGCTTACGTCACGAGGATGGGTAACCGCATCCTTCTGTCTGCTACTAATAACCACTAACCGCTGATAAGTGTGCTGATTACCGCAATTTCCCATTTGATAGGTAAACGGTCAAAGTGAAATAATTTATTTCAATTACTTAGATTATTCTTCATCAGAATGCTTTTGGAAGTCAACGTGATAAAAGAAATGAATAGGGATGATGACAGTTTTTTTTATTTTTACATCAGCTATAGGTACTCTGTTCGTTACAACATTAGACAAATAACGGTTATTACCCTTTCGTTATTTCTATATAGACGTATAATAAACCCCGTTATTTCACATTACATACGAAACAATGTCATCTATTAACCATTTACATTAAAAAACAACTGTAAAGTGCAGTTATGTCAACAATATTACACAACAACTGTCGTTATTTTTCTAATGTTGTAATAAACGGAGTATAGATTATTACAAAATATTGGACACATATTTTTCTTTTTCTTACGTACTTATTCTAGTCGATACATTGATTTAAAATGAGATGACGTCATGCCCACGAAATTTTTATAATGACATGTGACATAGCGCGCCCCTCCCCAACTTTAATGCGTTTGATCTACCAATTTTTTTTTTATTAATATGAGAAGTTCTTTTTTTTAACCCTATTAGCATTCTATTGGCCGTTCCTCAGCATAGTTTTCTGTGGAGAAGAACGATAAGTCAATTGAACACCGATCAAATGCTGAGTGTTTATGGGTTGAAATGATTACCAACAATTCAAATAGATGTAGCTACGCCGTATATACAGCAAACGCTAAAAGTCCAGTAGCATGTTGTTTTTTTTTTAATTATGTGAAATCATAGAATGACTCCTCCCGCTCTGGGTGGACCGGACGAGAGTGTAAGACTTATACTGACTAAAACCCATCCATGTTCCTTTCTTAGCCCTTTATGTTCCGGAGTTTACCGCTGTGTCTTTATGTTCCGGAGTTTACCGGAGTGTCCGCTTTCCAATAGCATGCTAAGGATTAAATTGCATTGAAATCGAGCACGATGCAGTCTTATCTATTCTCGTAGTATTTTTTCCAAAACTTCAGATTTTGTTGAAATTAACAACAACAGACAGTTGTACAATAACTGTCCATTGGTGTTAATTTCACCAAAATTCAACGTTTATTTTTGTTCCTCTTTTTTTTCGAAGTTTCAAAACAAAAGAAGGCTGACCTTTGGCACCAAACTCCTTTGTTCTCAAATTACTTTCGTATCTCTTTGAAGAAATAACGGAACTTAAAATTACTCCAATATTTCCGTATTAACTTTTGCCCGCGGCTTCCCCTACGTAGTGGTGGAGAATGTACTACCGAGATAAAAGTTTATTATGTACTAACCCAGGTCATACTAGCTAGCTAGTCTACGTGAAAAGAATCCATCGGAATTCGTTCAGCCGTTAAGGCGTAAAAACGTGAAAACAGACAGACAGAGAGAGTTACTTATTATGAAAATATGGATGTACTTCTTTACAAAAATCTCTGTATCTTTGGGGACAAATACAGCTGTTTTTATCTGTTATCTGCTTTGTGAAGTAAAAACTATCTGTATCGGGAGATTTGGGTAAGATATTGAGAGATAAATGTTATTGATGAATGTAGAGGGCTTCGGTGTAGGTATCCTATTTTTCATGTTTTTGCAATTTTAGCAGAGTGGCATGACTTATAAAAACAATATCTTTTAATAAAGTGTTACTGTGAGAAATGACTAAGGGCCAATTTTACCTTTGAAGCTGAACGGGTTCAGCACATAAACCCTATTTAAGGTGACTGTCATTATTTTCTGTGGAATATTAACACTGACTGTTTTTGAACGCAAATTAGATGTACTGACCGCGTTCAGTTTCATAGGTGTAATTGGCATTTAATTCTTTATTTAAATGTACTAAAGACCACAGAAACATGAAGTCATTTTATGGACCAACAGCCAAATTAGATACATACATTCAAGCCTTTTTCCCATGGGTCAAGCAGAAACTAAAGACAGGATCTACTAGTTTTATCCAGGGCCTGGTGAAGTAAAATTATTTTTAAAAAATCAGGTCAGCAATACTTAATGCAAGTGCAACACAACTAAAGATATAACCAGGCCCGTGCCGGAAGACGCGTACGTGTTCCATGCGCGCCTCAAAAAGATGTCAGCATGTGAAGGGGCCCGTTAGAGCTGAAGCCGGTTAGTTACCACTACCCCGGAACATAAAGGGCTAAGGAGTGGACATGGATGGGTTTTAACTTCCCACCCTCAAAAAAAAAAGGTATAGGTACCCGTATTCTATCTTTTAAGTCCAAATAGAAAATTTTTAGTCAGTGATATTTACAAAAACAAAACAACGAACTAAAAAAAACCCACAAATGTCCATGTGGCGACAGGCAACAAAAATTACAGTTTACCGGTCAGTGAACCCATATGTGGGATAGGTACGTATCAGAAACTTTTAAATTAAACTTCAAGAGAAGACTTGTCATGACCATAATACAAGTTCATATAAACACTAATGCGCTGAAACTTTTGTACTGTGTGACAAATTTTCTAAATGAAACGTCTGAAAAGCTGATGTCCTGAGCTGTTTTCCAAAAAATTCATTAGCAAAGAGTTTTAAGAGCGCAGTGAGAGGATATAGTTCGTGGTGGTGTTTAGTTATTAAATACTAGTTATTCTTATTTAATTTGTATGTATTACATTTGAGGATTCCGTACCCAAAAGGTAAAACGGGACACTATTACTAAGACTCCGCTGTCCGTCCGTGCTCCGTCCATCCGTCTGACCGTCTGTCACCAGGATGTATCTCAAGAACCGTGATTTAAAATGTTCACAAATGATGTATTTCTGTTAACGCTATAACAACAAATACTAAACCACAGAATGAACTAAATAGTAAAGGGCTTAAACGACAATTTTTTTTTTGCTGTTTTTATAGATAATAGTACGGAACCCTTCGTGCGTGAGTTTGACTCGCACTTAGCCGGTTTTTTATATTATAACAGCTAATTTTATTCCACTCACGATTTGACAAAGCATTATCTAATTAGTTAGGCAGGTATTTGTTTGAACTTATCATTAGCAACTCTTCAAAATCACATTTTCAGTATACGGAAACATCAGAAGTTTGTTTATTTGAATAACAACAAATAAGTATCCTTCAAAATAGCTGACAAAATATTTACTTCTTAAATATAAGCTGCTTCGCTGTATGTTTTTCTTACAATCTTACCTAAAATTTTATTTTCCTGATTTCGCCGACGCGTCTGATTTCCGGTTGAAATGAGGCGCTGAATACTGAAATGCGTTATTAAAGTAAATGCTTTATTGATTTAGTTTAGAAAACACATTTCCCTTTGGTCTTCTTCTTCTTTTCGTGTGGTTAGTGTCCAACCTGGTGTCAGATTTTGTATGCTGCCCATGAGCCTCTGACTTAGCTTCACATGCTGTTGAGAAATATCTCTCAGACATGCTGGTTTCCTCACGATGTTTTCTCTTGGTGAGTATGAACCATTACGGAGATTTCCTTCGATATGAAAGACCCTTTGTTGCAACACAGGATTTAAAATTTAAATACTTATGATATTGTGTTAATCTACAATGTCGACGTCGAACTTATAATTGAGATAAGTATTTAACACCTATAACTTTTCTTTTTTTAAGGATGGGAACCATCAAAGGCCATATCAGACTCTTACCGACTAAAACCAATGCTTCTTCCTCAGCCCTTTGTGTTCCGGGGCAGCGGTAACCCTTTCCGAAAATCCAGCTGACCAGCACCGTGGCTACCATATTTTTGCTCTATGCGAATAATTGTGCCTGACATTTTTTATTTTTCTTTATTTTGGCTGGACATTTTTGTATCTCTTAACAACACAATACTACAAGACAATATACATAGCTTCATCTCTCTGACTGACCGACACCTTGACAATTCAAAAGTGCCTGTAATTGGTTTATTTGAAATAAATACTTTGGTTTGAGTTTGAGCATATAATGTATTTTCTATTCTCCAACCCAGTCCAAGAGCTTAAATTCCAAAAGAACAAAGTCATAATAAGGCTCACATAATTCACATAAATATGGCATAATTCCACATAACTTTTGACATCTCATGGATTACGACACAGATATAACTATACTAATAATTTATGTCAACTGAATTTTTTAACACAATAGTTTTAAACTGTCGTCTGCAAGGTAAAATGTATTATCATTGTTTAGACATAATATTGTGGTGGAAATTTCGCAATGATTCAGCAAATAAACAATATAAACTAGACGTATTTTTTAAGTTCTGGGTTCGATTCCCGGGTCGGGCAAAGTGTTATTGCGTTTCTCCATCTGGAATTTCTCAATGGCGGGCCAGAGTCTGGATTTGCACGTGACATCTACCAACCTGCACTGGATCCGCGTGGTAGGTTACAGTCCACTCCCTCCAATATTAATTATATTAATTCATATATAAAAAATACTATAAAACATTTTAAAAGGGTTACGGTTGCCCATTCTTCTCCATTTGGAAGGAGCAACTAGAATCAATTCTTTTTCTAACAAAAGAAAAAAATTTGGCGTTCAGTACTGCCTTTTAAGGGCTAATTTGAAATAAATTATTTAACGTTTGACCTCGGAGTTTTGCGTTTTCCCTCATTTAAAATGTTTAATAAGTTTAAAAAAAATAAAAAGACCTTTAAAAAGTACCTACCGTAAAGCTAACGTTACAATCATTAAACTTTTCTAGGTCCGGCGATGTTCGTAATTGACCTAACTGCTGCTCGTTGGAGTTAGGTTGAGCTAGATTTTAGTCAAAAAGTTGGGATTTAAAATTATTTTAACTTTAAGTCATAATATCTCTGTGCGCGTCCGGCCCTCGTGCAAGCCATGGTCCGGGGCGAGAGGGAGTGGGAGGCAGTCACATACTTCTGCGAAAAACTCATGCTCGCGAAGGAGGTGGCGGGATGGGAGAGAGAAAGGTCCTCCCGTCCCAGCCGCCGCGGGAGACGCCCCGGGCGTCGGGAGCCACGTGACGACTCCCGGCCACCGCAGGCGCGGGCCTGCGGACGGTGAGTAATGGGTGACTCACCGTCCGATCAGCACCAGGCCCGTGCTGGACGGCGCGTATATGTTCCACGCGCGCTTCAAAGAGATATCAGCATATATGAAGGGCTCAGGGCCAAGCCTGCCGGGTAAGCGGGATTGTCCGAAAGGGTTACCGCTACCCCGGAACATAAAGGGCGACGGAAGGAACATGGATGGGTTTTAGTCAGTAAGAGTCTGACACTCCCTTCCGCTCCACCCAGAGCGGAAGCAGTCATTGGATGGTTTCCCAGCCTTAAAATAAAAAAAAGTCACATCTCTGTGATAATTAAGAGTACCTATTGCGTACAAAGCTGAAAGTCCAGCTGCCCCAGCCGGATTGATTCTGTAAAGTGAAGTGAGCTGTCATTCCACATAATGAACTTAAAACTCACATCACCTACATTTTCATGGTGAGATTTTTACAGAATACCATACTGAGTGAAAGGTTTGGAACAGAGGCCAGCACATCCAGTTGCCCCAATCTGTCAAATTTCTTTGATAGTTTTTTTTAACTTTATTACAAAAGCATAAGGTTTATTTTCAATTGGGAAATTTTGACAGTTTCGGATAGCTTGATGTGCTGGAGTCTGTACCTACCTATAATGTACTTATTCTATTAACGTGGTGGAAATTGACAGTTGCATTTATGGTTACTTACGACATGTGACATTCACCAACCCGCACTCCCTCTCGAAGACATGTGACATTCACCAACCCGCACTCCCTCTCGAAGACATGTGACATTCACCAACCCGCACTCATCTCGAAGACATGTGACATTCACCAACCCGCACTCCCTCTCGAAGACATGTGACATTCACCAACCCGCACTCCCTCTCGAAGACATGTGACATTCACCAACCCGCACTCCCTCTCGAAGAGAGGAGGCTTGTGTCCCAGCATTGGGAATATTTTAGGCTATTTATGTGGTTTCAACATTGTCGCGGATTGAGACGAAGCAGCCGCTAGTTTGTTTATAAACTCGTATTTCTAAAGAAAATTTCGTGACAAAGCAAAACGTCACATCAACATACTTACCGAAACAGGAATATAAATTCATCATTAAGCGAAAACAGCCTCGTAAATCAAAACATTCTCACAAACGAACCGCGCTCGCTATGAAACAGTAAGAATATGTAAATGTCCCTATTCTATGGCGGAGCAATCTCGTGATCGTGACTCCCGTGGCCATTAGTTGTTATTCAGTTAACGAACAATCACGATGGACGCAGACCGGTCGACACCCACACGATTTGATTAACGCTTTGGAGCCACTTTCGGGAAGTTCGTGCTACTTGCGTAAATCAATTATGTACCTATCAAAGTAGTTCCAAATACTTGCTACTACCTACGGACTACAGAGGAACACTCGAGAAACTGAAATCTATGTCTATCTCTCTCAACAGTGTTGCTGATAGCGAAAAAATATGTGCCCAGAAAACACTTGGAAAACATAACGCTATTAGTCGATAAACGTTACGATAACAACAAAAGTTAATAGGAAAAAAAAAACTGACCCAAAACTTTTCCAATTTTCATCTCTCAATAAGGAAATGTGTCCCATCTCTATCTAAGTATGAAAACGATAGTTATTTTTCCTTTAAGAACTTTGTATCACAGAAGTGAGCCCGGCCGCCTACGGCAACCGCTACGAGAAACCGTAGTAAACGTAGCAAGCATTACAAGTAACAGAAATACAGTATTGTAAGTATGCATCGGGTAACTAATCACGACTAGTTATGTCCTTAAACTTGTCAAGTGTATCAGCGCGGCAGAGTGGGCAAGTGCAGGCCCAGTCCCCGTGACCTACATCCGACGACCCTCGCTCGGGAAGCTGCTAATTTCCACCATCGCGGGCTGTAGCCGACGTCACGGCGGGGGCAGGGAGGCACCTCGACGGCTCGCTGGCTGCCTCTATCAGTCCACCGCCCCACTCTGAGCTGTAAGCACGCGCCGGCCGCGACCCGACGCCGCGGATGATCGCGAACAAACACAAGCTCACAGACGCCGCCTGATTAAAAATATTTTAAGTGTTGCATCCATTTTTGTAAAGTGCGAAAACGGTGAAAGTATTTTTATTTTAATATTAAACTGTGATAGCGAGTCAGGCGGGCGGAGGCTCGGGTGGGGCGCGTTCCGCTGACACAGTGGCTCAGTCCGACGCCGGTCGCCGAGTGGCAAGCACCATCGATTTTCTCCATACGACAGTTCGCGAGGTACGTAAGCGTCACGTGCTCGTATTTTCACCGCGGCTATTTCCACGCGCCGAGTATTTTCAGGCGATCTGCTTAGCGTTCAAGGCCGCGTTTGTTTGCGTCCGCGGATACGTTCCAAGTACAGTTTACGTTGATGTTTTGATCGATTGTTTAGATCGTATGCAATGTTATCTGTTATCACGCGGTGAGTTCGGGAGGAAAACGAATCGTTTTCACGGCTCTACGGTGGTGGGCGCGTGCTTAGAATAAGTAATGCGATAACGTTGTTAATACCAAGGTTGTGGTGTCGACGAGAATTACGTTTTTTCTGGTAGTTGTGCGACAACAGACGTGCTGAAGTAAGTAGAATGCATATTAGAGCTGTGTAGTGCACTTAAACCTATTTGAGGTGGATTTTTTTACCCGTATAGTGATGTTGTATCGGAGTTTGGGTTACAAGTAGGGCCAGGTGTTAGTGATATGGTCTTGAGAGTGTTCATGACCTACACAGTGGGCACTAATTCTGACCGCTTGATACGCGATCTGGCAAACGTTCCGACAGGGATTCATTCAAGCGATGTGCGAATTTTTGTGTCCATTACATCATAACAGTTCTGACTTTTATAAAAGCAAAGTCGACGACGTTATGAATTATAATAGTTAAAATATTAGTGAAAATCAGAAAATGTTATACGGTTTTTCTAATAAAACCTTTTTGGAAACGCTAGATAGAGTCAAAGAAACGATAAAATACTTAAAAACTGAAGTATATTTTCTTTTTTATTTAAATTCAATATCATTCTCTTAATCACTGAACATATTCTTCCTTACTACTTAATAATCCACACAAGTTAATATGACTTTGCTTGAAAAACTGAGATTTGTCAATTAACAAAGGAAGAACATTTATTGTGAAATAATGAACTTATTGAAGATAAAACACCATATAAATAAGGTATAATATAATATAAACAACCAAGTTGAAAAATCTAAACTTGGATATTAAAAACACTTTCCATTTGTGCTTAAAATACAGACTACCAAACTGGAAAAATAAATATAGTACTATCTCATCGGTGACGTCATCAGGCCCAAGTAAACGTGTATTCGTCCTATGTGCATCATTATTGGTTCGCAAATTTAATGGACTGTATAGCTTACGTTAAACAAATTGCTTTTACCCAATCTCATAACGTTTGCTATTGGATTCTTATCGCTTTCCGTCAACGCGTGCGCAAAAATAAAACCGAAAATATACATATTCATTTTATGTAAATATTTTGCTCGGATCCCGAGAGTTGTATATGAAAACGACGGTTTATGGTTCAGGTTTAGGCACTCATGAATTATAAAAGGATATTTCGAAGTCTATTTTCTGTTTATGAAACATAAATTTTCAGTCACTTATTTTCGTTTGCAATTTTAAGTTATGAAAAAGTTCTCTATCAATATTATATACGTTCAGTATCTACCCACATCTTATATTTCTCTCGTAATAAATCCATGAAAGTATTAAAAAGAGATTTCTAAAAAACTCATATCGGAAAATTCTTTTACGAAACAAAAAAACACGAATACGTAGGTATTATACGCATTACATTTCTCCGTTCGAAGAGAAATGGCCAGTTATATTGTTCCATTTGAAATCGAAAAAAAGAAAAAACTAACTCAAAAAGAAAGAAAATTAAAATCGTAACTGAAAAAGTAAATAAAGCTGTTGTAATGGAACAACACTAAATACGTCATTACGTTATGTAACAAGCGACCAATCAGACGGCAGTGTTTAATAACATTCTGAAAACAGAGGCACGTGATTGGTCAAAAATGGTCAACAGTTGGTAACAGACATTTTTGACGTAATAGTTTGGCAAGTTTCTTTGAGAATGAAATGTTAATTGGCGATTAAACGAAACTAAATAAGTCGTTTTAATATGTTTATCGCGTGACTAATTAACGAACTGTTAGATTCTTATTTATTTAAACTTTTCTCTAGGAGTAATAAATCTTACTTTGATGTGTTTATTTGTTAATTATTAATGATAAATTGTATCAGAATTGTTTTTAACTGTTTAAAACAAAGCGGAAAAATACAGTTCCTTATATCGTTTAGGCAACCAAGCATACTTCCGAAATACAACTGAATATATCTTCTAAAATTTTAAACATAACCTTGATTTTAATAAATACTAAACAAAAATGTTAACTTTTGCGTGATTTTTAAACATAAACAGCTGTTTATTTATCTGATTTCCTGAAGCAACACGAAATTATAACGGCTAAAGAAGAAAATACCTAAAATGTTGGTGTGCGGCTGAAACCTTTTCTAGAAATAAAAATAGAAATGATTCAACAGATAATATCTTAAAATAATTATAACGAACAATTACTAGTAAATTATGTCGTATAATGTTGATTTATAAGACCCAGGCATAGGAGTTACGTCCTTATTTTCGTCTAGCTGTCAAAACATTGACATTTTATATCTACAATTGAATTCGACCTCTTTATTAGAGGCTTTTGTGGACATTATATTTATTCAGATTTGATAGTGCGTAGTAATGACATTGTCATTTAGTTTTAAAAGGTTTTTATTTCTTTTTCTTTTATAAAGTTTCTTAGATTTCTTGTGAAATAAAGAACGCGTAGTAGACTAGTTTGTTGACCCTTTTCGATTTTAATTTAACACTCTAATTTATTTCAAAATAATCTAAAACCAAATATTTTTTTTAAATAGTAACTGTGGAGTTTCTTGCCGGCTCTTTGACATAGAAATCAATCATTTGGTACCATGCTCCTAGCTTCTGATGTTTATTAAGTTCTCATGTAGGTTATATGTGAAATAAAATATTCCGATTTTAATTTTGAACATAGTACCTCTGTCGGTAAGTACGACATTTCACAACAATTACTATACTTATTAACCTTTAACTTACCTTAACCCTATACTTATATTGATCTACATTACGGTTGTAACCATCGAAATATAATTTAGACAAATTTCAATGTCATTGACAAATGTCACTGTCATTTTATGGCGCGCAAATTACATTCAAACTCGCTGTACGTGTAATTTTTAAATATGGAACGGTCTACAAAAAAGGGAACCTATTAGACATTGCATCATTTTCCGTTTATTAATAGAATCTTTGTTATCGCATCAAAGAAGACCGACACGAGTTCAAACTCTGTCCCACTATATATCATACGGACTTCAATGAACTAGCAACGCTAGTATTAATGTCAAGGTGTCGTCACGAATCATCTGGCATCATCGGACCGATAGCAACGCCAAAATGCCAGTAAAAACGCCAGATAGCATCTGTATACGGGCTGCCAGATCGACTGGCCACTTGGTAGCAGCCAAATTTGGGAATGTGATTAAATTAATCGCTCGTTGAGATCTGCTATAGTAGCTAGTGAGTTATATTTCAAATAAGACTGGGTTAGATCTTAGAAGTGTATCTGAAAATTATCTAATGGAAAATATAATTGATAATAATTGACTTTAGTTGATGGACTTGCTACTTAAATAAAACAAAAGAACATCAAGCCTGTATTTCGTAGGGTTGGGCAGTGGTGTATGTATTATATAGTACATCCAATTTCGGGCGTTATATTAATTTTTACACGGAATAAATAGAAAAATATTCTATTTAGCACAAAGGAAATACAAACAGTAAAAAGAAGCATTTAAAACTTACAAAATTAGCATCTCAAATTCAGAAAATATACAACAATAGACCTGTGCGAGGCCAAAATAACTCTGAGCAATATCCTGCGATATCACTTGGAATATATGTATGTATGAAGGCACAAGTTCGCTTATATTATGAACTACAAATAAAGCAATATATTCCGTGGTTTAACTGGCTATGTATTCTGCGATAAGTAAAGCAATTTATTTCCTTAATTAGCAAGTTTTTATTCCGGAACAACACTAAATATGTCCCATAGACAATCTCATCCAAACTCTTATTCATTAACATTCTTTCAACATCAGTCGGTAGCTAGTTTCAAAAGCGGTTGTTGTATGTTTTCACATACATTGCATTTTCGAATCCATATTTTTACCGAGCCTTTCGTATCTCAAAATTGAAACAGTTATTTTACGAGAAATCCGCTTCTGAATTTTGCTCAGTGTGTACATATTGATGCTCGTGACTGTACTTCTTAAGAGTACCAGCAGTTAATTACCAAAACACGTGTACGTAAATTAATTCTCTATATGATTACAACTACACCTCTCCCACGTAACAGATTTACCGTAAAAGGCACATTCGTTTCGGACATCGCGTCACACAATTCGGCTTTCTCTTCCTTATATTTGCACGCCGGAATTAAAGGCAGAGAAGAGATCAATTTTGTACATTTTACCATCCTTCTGTACCTTATTTATGCAAATAAATGATTTTCATTTTCATTTCATTTTCATATTCTTGAGGAACTGTTAATTAAATCATGTTAATTGAAGCCAAAATTAACTTTAATCTATCATCACGCCGGTAATGTTCTCCTAATGTTCGTTTTATTTATTATAGTAGGTAGGTATAGTATTAAATTTATTTATGTAATATAATTAGATATGTATTTATTATTATATGTATATGTGTATTCACAATTAAATAAATATTTACACTTTATTTTCTATTGCACCTACCACTGTTTATCTCTGCATCACCCAAAGGTTGACTGGTAGAAAATGCCTATGGCATTAAGTCCGCCTCTGTACATTTATATGCTTAAATTATTAAATAAATAAATAAATATATGTGTAAGTCACTGACGGATTCAATTTATGATCATGTTTTACCTATTTGACTGACTCACTCAATCTGCCTAGCCTTTTTCCAACTATGTTGGCGTCGGCTTCCAGTCTAACTGGATGCAGCTCGATACCAGTATTTTACGAATGGAGCGACAATCTATCTGTCCTTCACAACCGAGTATAGGGTATTGTATTCCCCTGGTAAGACTATTTGTCAGACTTTCCGTCTTCTAACGACCCGTAACGTGCTTTCCGAGGCACAGAGGGGTCTTGGTATGTAATGATGGTCACCCATCCACGGACCAACTGCCCGTGTGTCTGTTATTTCTTAGCCACAAGCCCCGGGGTTATTGACTTACAATCCTGCTTTATAAGTTAGTGTCAAATTCACTTCAATAATCACATTATCGGAACGTGTAAAAATTTTTTTTTTTCCTACTTTTTGATCTTCCGACACCGTTAGCGACTTCAAACTACAACTAAAAATACATTTTGTGTTTTAAGTTATATCTCTCTCAACCTAAAGAATAGTGCGAATAATAACTCGTTATTATAACCACTTTCATCTCAACAGAAAAATAGAGCTGTACGTATTCAGCTGCAAATTATCTGCTAGAGTTGTCACTAACAGGATTCGAGGAATAAAGATCGGGCGCAGCTCCCAGACGGGTTTTCATTTTCAAATTCAATGAATAAGCGACCTTTGCATTTGATGGGCATGATAACGGTAGATATATAGACCAGAATCTACATAATGATGTCGTTAGACCGAAAGCGATGCGGGAGAAAAAATATATCTAAAAATATTTGGGACACGGCCGAGATTCAAGCCCATTTTTCCACTACAATGACGGACCAAATTCACGAAGGATAATTCAGTCGACGTACCTAATTTCAATTTCTGATGTAACCCCAACTTAATAATAGGGTTACAACAACGCGAAACTTGTACAATCGAGTTATTCTAATACATAAATACTCGTTGAAAATAATTGAAAAACTTTTAACACTCTACCGAAGATATTAATTAGTTTTGTTGAACCAACTTTTCTTGTGTGTTTATAATTGAGATTTTTTGTTTTTCCGTCCATACGGTGACCTTGAAGAAACAAGGTTAGGTTAACCCTCCCGATGACATGTCGTTTCTATGACAGTTCGGTGTGCGCTGGCCTAATTTATACCACGTTCGTTTTACCTCCGTAAGTCACGCAATCACGTTATTGGAGGCTTTTTCCTTACGCAGGTTTCTGTTTTCCTTCCAGCGTTCCATTTCTTTGGCACACAATTTATTTACCTCTATATAGCATAGAGGTAAATAAAGGCTTAAGTAATACGTTACGAAACTGTACTAAAATTGAACATAAATATGTTTCAGACAGCCTGTTTGAAAAGTAACCTTTTAGGCAGATTATAAAGGTACTCGGGCCTGTAATTTCCTATGATGGTCTTATGAAATTGTTTCTAGATCGTTACGATATATTACGTGACCAAAATATCGTTGGTTGAAGTGCCTTTAATATACACGTTCTAGATGGAGAGATTAACACGCAATATGACTATTTACTCAATGAAATTACGATTAGGGTATGTTTTTTCTTTTTTGTCGTTATCGAGGGTTCTTTGATCGATGAATCTTTCTAGTCAGATAATAATAATAATATAATATAATATCTTGGGACATTTCACACAGCGCCATATAGTCCCAAGCTAAGCAACCTAATGCTTGTGTTATGGTAACGACATGCCTGATAAACTACTTATATACATTTTTTTTTGAAAATACATACATATGATAGATAGACATACACCCAGACCCGGAACTACTACTTGTAGGTCGTACAAATATTTGTTCCGTGTGGTAATTGAACCCGCGACATGCTACGCATCAGTCAATCGATCAACCACTGCGCCAACCGTGTCGTCAATATATAGTCAGTACCTACAATTCTAAAATTATCCAATTTTCCTCAGCCACATAAATATTCATTAACTCAGGTACTTAGGTACTTCGAATTAGACATAAATATCTCGAAACCGAGCCATTACTCGGGACCCTTTTAAAATGAAAAAGTAATTAATATAAAACGACAGTATTATCAACTGAACTTCAAACATAAATTACGCTTTATGAAATTAATTTCGTTTCGAGTAGTTGAAAGCACTTAGAAATGAATAATTAATACTATGAGAGTGAGAATGAGCCAAGTCTGACATAATGCTAGAGATATGAGATTGCCAAAATCAAGACATGAAGCGTCACGAGACCAACTTATGATGTAAGAGTTTAAAAGTTTTGCGTTAGTGTATTTTCTTTTTGATTTACGAGAACATTATTTAAAGTTTAGAATATAGTGATGTGCGTACAAATTCGGCATAATATTTGCAAAGATTTATAGACGGGGCATAAGGGAAGGTACCTTAACCGATGTACCTTTTTTTTTAAACAATACACTGCCATGAACATGAACGTATGTGTGGTGAACAGACTATGTGTGTTAAGGATGGGAATCATCAAACAATCCCGCTCTGGGTGGAGCGGAAGGGAGTGCCAGACTCTTACTGACTAAAAGCCATCCATGTTCCTTCCTTAGCCCTGTATGTTCCGGGGTAGCGGTAACCCCACAGAAATATTAATTATATCTATGGGTAACCCTTTCGGACAATAACAGAAACTCGGTCTTAGGAGACGTCCTTAACTTTTTGACAGCCTGTCTGTCACTGGAAAGTAAGTTGGAGACTCATTTCTCACGAAATGTATGGGAAAAGTTTTTGCGATTTCTGACTTTCCTAGTACTCAAAGCAAAGTTGGCCTAATAGAGATTTTGATCATTGCTAGAAACAGGATTGATTGGCATCAAAAAGTCTTTGCCAAAACTGCCCGTTTTCGTGCGTCTGTAATGTTTTTTTTCTTAATCTGTGAGTGTAGATCAATGTGTCTCAAAATGTTAAAGTCAGTCTCTCAAAACCGTTTTCTTGTAGCAAACAGGGTTAAGGTACCTGTCCTTACTACCAAATCTCAAAAAACACCCTGTATATATTTCGAAACAGATTTTATCCTACAAAACATTTACCTACCTTATTTTGCTTTAAATTTTGAACAGCAGAGCGGCGATTTTAATAAATAATGCTTGCGCCGAAATATGGCAACATTTTACTAAAATGGGAACACTATTTCGAGCCTCGTCTTCTATTTATACTATCAAACGATTTAATTGTAATCTGAGATTGAATTGTGAACATTACAATGTTAATTAACCAATTTAGTCACGTCAAATATTTGTTGTGTCTAGTATTTGGTCTTGTGGGTAAATAATAAAACATACTCTCGAAACAGCATGTTTTTCGTAGAAATATTAATTCATATTACGTTCTACGAAATATAAAACAAGATATTGTTCATTAAGCCTAGAGAATGTCATCGCCACCGTAAAACGTAAATAAAAATGACAAGTCACTACTCAGCAAGAATATTTTTTTAAAGATCCATAGTTTCAAATATCAGTAGGTAATAATTACTTGAAATTAACAAGCTGGCATTTTAAACTGTCATCTTACGAGAACTAATTGCTTCGCTGTTTGCTGTCACGAGAACAAATGGCGACTAACGAAAGATTGATGTAGAGATAAGCTCGGAATGAACCGATTTACATAACAATCTGTGTAAAAATTCCAAACCAATACACAGTATAAGCCTAATGATTAACATAACATAATAGCGACAGGTGTCACATGTTCTCATTTGAAAATAAAAAAAAAACAAAATGGCGGGCTTGACATCTATGTCAAAAACGATAGGTTAATGTGACACATTTTCATAAAACAAATGTAAAAAAAAAACAAATCATTACGAACTCCACCTCTTTATTGTTAGAAATATGAAGTGTTTATTCCAAATTCAAATTAAAAAAATATAATATATATTCCAATTTCAACGAAATCACTTTCATGAGCACACATGGCTATAATTCAACTCCGCCTGAAGGGTCGATCATTAATCCATATTATGTAGGCACTGCGCGTGATATTAATTCACAGCCGTTAATAAAAGTTGTTTAACTTAGCCATTTACTTAACTATATTACTTTCCCCCACTTTGCTACACCTACTCAGTGTGTAGGTAGACCAAAATAATTAACCCTCCAATAGTTGGGTGTCTTAGGAAGCAATCGTAAATAATATTTATGAGAATTGATATTCACGTGGGCGATCTAAATATAACTTCAAGCTTCATTCCGAAAGTGATTAGTGATATGTTTTATATTACTATTATAAAGGATGTCTGGAAAGATTTGTGGGAGGCCTTTGCTCAGTGGTGTAGGTGTAGTGAAGGATAATTAAAAAAATAATAAAAATAATGGTAGTCGGTGAAACTCGTCATCGATCGATAAGCCATCTTCTCCAATATCAAAACAGGTGATAGGAAAAACTGTTCTGCTGCCATGTCGAATGCAAATCAAATTAATACCTAGTTCCCTTCAAGCTTCAAAAATTACACGAGCGTAAAATTTAGTTAAAGAACACGTGCCGTAAGTAGTATTTTTCTTAATGACTAGTTAAGACCTCAATGAAAAGACAAGGTAATGGAAAAAACAAACACCATAACGATCAGTTTTCTGATAATAGCGCAATTTGTCCTTAAAATCTATTATTAGACTATTTTCCGAGCAAACAAGTTGTGTCTGCAAATATTTTATCTCCATCCCACGGTTACAGCGAAGCGTATTAATAGAATTATGTTTGCTTAGGTATACTTAGTGATATTCAAGTTATCTTGCGGTTATGAGTAGTGGAGGCGCAGGGGTAACGGCCGTGACTTACGAATACGGTCTTAGGTGGACCAGGCGATTTACTTTCTGTTAATTATTTCATCGCTGCTGCTCTCAAAACAGTGAAGTCATTCGAAGACATGTGACATCTACCAATCCTGGATCGACGTGTTGGATTAAGGCCCACTACCTGAGTTCCCAAGCCTGAGTCCCAGACGTGGGAACATTATAATATACATTATAGATTATACTAAAAGGTATTCTTACGAACAACGATCTCTTGGTTACGTAGTTCGGTTGGTTGGTTAACATTATATGAATCTAATAATTTCAACTTAGACAATTTATTATTATTGTAGCTAGAAAGTTTTGACCTATTTCTATTTAGTTCACAACGAAATTTTTATGCCAAAACTAAAATATATTCGCTTGCATTTGATACTGGCAGATGTTCAAAAATACATACAAAAAACATTCAATAGTTCATCAGAGTAAGCGCTTCCGATTTATACATATTTTAGTGTCATATACAAGTCCTCGTATAAATGTTATACCAAAGTTTTATAGCTTAACAAAATAAACATTAATGACACTAATGACATAGAATTTTTATAGGGTCGATATTTTTAGGTCGTATAATATTATCTAGGTTATTTAAAGTCACATGAACACGGAAGGGTTAAATTTAATTTGAACTGGAAACAATATTGGAATCATTAAAAGCACGTTAGTATTTTTATTCATTATAGATACCATTTTCAGCTAATAGATAAATAACTACATTGTAATTTCGATGTCGAGACTGCTCTTTTGAACATTAGGTCCTCGGTTGGATTTTCAGCTCGAGCAGTGTTATTGGGTTTTTCGATTAGGTTTTTTAGAATTGGCCCCCCTTTTACATGGGACTTAAGCATAACTACATACGATGGTTACACCTCTAATCCTTCGGGGAAATGTTTTTCAGATTTTCTACATCACTACATAGTATAAAACAAAGTCGCTATTTTTGTCTGTTTGTTTGTCTGTATGCTTAAATCTTTAAAACTAGGCAACGGATTTTGATGCGGTTTTTTTTAATAGATAGAGTGATTCAAGAGGAAGGTTTATATGTATAATTTGTCGACATACTATGCGGGCGAAGCCGCGGGCGGAAGCTAGTATTTTAATATGTCAAGAATATTGATAGTTTTTATTAACTTAGTAGTATCAAAATATTCGGTAACTAACCAATCACAACACCAAAGAAAACTACGGTTTAATTTTCTTATAATATAGGTTATCCAATTTTTTGCACAAACAATTAAAGAACAGTCTAGACAGGTTAAAATCGAATTAAAAAAAAAAAACAATCCAGTCTATTTTCCCAGAAAATAAATGGCCAAATACACCGGCCAGTGTTATTTACGCGTACCTACACCCATTGTGACGTCAGTACACAATCCCAGGTGTTTGTTTTCCAGCTCATTTGCAGTGTTAAACCGATTGCTAACTGTTATTGAGACAGATGGTTCGAACGCAAACACTGATGGACTGTGACGTTTGAATTGTGCTTGTGACACTGTGCAAGTTAAAAGCAATCGAGTGATGCAGTTTTTGAAAAGGGAATAGCAGTGCGACTAGATTAATGTATGCCAGTGTACACTGCTTTTTCTAAAAATAGAATTCAATTTAAAATGGATTGAAAAAGGTATTTAGAAAGTAATTTTGCAATAGACGCACTTTTTTTGCGTTTCTGCGAATTGAATCGATATGTATATTTTTATTGGTAAGTATCAACAATATGACTTCATCTTTTGCTACGCAAACAATTCTGAGACTGATTTATAGCTTTTAATATTTCTTCAACTAGATAATTACTTATTATGTTAGTTAGTGAAGAATTTGTTGCAAGAGTTGGAAAATCTTTCCACTGTCCCGAGAGAAATTTTCTTTCAATGTTTTGTTCATAAAACAATCCAGCTCGCTATTTAATTGATTTATGTATTATAGTTTAGTTATTGTTAATTAAATCAAAACAAAAAAGAGTCTGTTGTTGAACACAGCAAAATTAAATTGTCTATTGTAGAGTAAAAGATTTTCTTTTTTCGAAACTGAGAGAAATATTACAAATAGTGATAAACTATTTGGTTTTAAAAAAACTTTTTTTTTTATAAATCCAACGAAAATCTGCTAAGGACATTTTCAGATATATTTAAACATGCTTAACAGTAATAATATATTAATACTAGCTTTTGCCAGCGGCTTCGCCCGCGTGTTTGTAAGAAATTATCACACGGGAACCATACATTTTGCCGAGATAAAACGTAGCCTATGTGCTATTCTAGACTATAATCTATCTCTGTGCTAAATTTCATTCAGATCCATTCAATAGTTGTTGCGTGAAAGAGGAACAAACATCCATCCATCCATCCTCACAAACTTTCGCATTTATAATATTAGTAGGATTAAGCGCGTTATCCCCAACGGATTAGGCAGAGGTGTACTTATAGTAGGTACGGTCGCCAGCACATCAAGTTATACCAAACTGTCAAATTTCTCCAAATGATTTTAAATCTTAAAACATTGATGGTTAAGTTCAAAATCAATTGAGAAAATTTGTCAGTTTGTAGTAACTTGATGTGCTGGCTGTACAATCACAATTCGCAAGTTACCTTTCAGTCCCATGTATTATATAGGGGCGAGGTATATATACCTACACGTAACAACTATTAAGCACGTATCACACTTGATACTTTTATTAATATCTTAATATCAGCATGATAGTGCACATTAATCGTCCTCTTTTAGCTATCAGCTATATTATATTACGCCGCACATTACCATCATGAGAATATTATTACAACAACAACATTCATTACGAAGGTCTTCCACTATCCATTTGTTAAACTCAGCTTTATACTATCTCGATTATCATGTAAACTATATTTTCTTCTTATGGGATATTTCCTATAATTGACTATTTGAACTTGAAAAAAGGCCCCTCGTCATAAAAACTTCCATCGCCGTACATAAATTAAATATCATGCGAAGGTATAATTGTTAAATTGCTTTTAATGCTAATTAGTATTCCATTTGATTCTAAAAATTTGTGACGTCACAATGTTATATTTCATAAAAATCGCGTACAAATTCTGCGTTTTGACAGTTCATTAAAATTAACGTTATTGACTACCTTTTCAAATACCCAATTACCCATAGAATTACTATCCTGAAAGTACCTCGTTCAACTTAGCAAATCCCAATCCACAGCTGGACCTAGGCCTCTCCCAGGTTGTACCACAACACTGACCTCCGCATCCAGTCTGCTCCATCCACCTTTTTCAAGCGTAGTGTGGTACGCCCCCCCCAAGATAGATGCGGCTAGGGAGGCGCCCGATACTACATTTGCTTGAACCTTCAAGCACCTTCAAGAAGGTACCTACCTACCGTTACTGTCACACATCAAAATACGTTCAGAATTTTTTGAGAAAATCGCAGACATACAAACATACAGCGTGAACGCAAAACTCCTTTTTTCTGTCGGATAAAAATACGAAAGATATAGGTATCTCCCGTAAGAGTAGATGATACATGGAATAGGTAGGTACTCAAATTACGGCGCATACGCAACAGAGCAAAAAACTCATAAAATGTTGCGTCCAAATATTGTCAGTTGTAGTCAGATGTTACCGGCTAACAAGGATATTGGATGATGAGCCACAGCCGCTCTCCATCCGCTAAACTAGTCGCCTGTCAACACATAGGATGACTTGATTCATATAATTAGTTAAATAGGTCTTCGGAAGCACGTGCATGTATTTGGATGCACGTATCAGATCTCTTGTAACCTGACATAAAGATTTTTAATGTTAAATTGTAGTAAAAAAAATCTCTTAGTGAAATGGTAATTCACAATTCGAAATTTGAATTGGATATAAAGGACTTTAAAAAAAAGATACTTTAAATCTCATTCATATTTAGAATGGTGATGAAACCTCTTTAAATATGACATTTAAAAATATTTTTAATGTTTAGTGTGACGTCTTGTGTGATTTAATATACACGATGTGAAACATAAACATGTCATAAATAAATTATTTTTACAGAACGAAAAAAAACCTTATCTGAATTTTAAGCTCATGAATAATTCTAAGTAATATCAAGAACAAACCATAAATATTATTGACTATAATCAATTAGATTTCCAGTGACTTTCAATATTTAGTGCCGCCCTTGCAAAATTCAATTACCATAAATTAATTTGAACTTTATATCAACTTTGAAAAGTTATACTAAGTTACTAAAACATATACGTTACGTTGTAGTATTATTTTAGTAAGTATACATGTATATATACTTATATGATATTTTGCAGCCCTTTCATATTAAAATTCTCAGTTAAATAGTCTTATACCTACTCGTATTAGTTTCAGTATTGTTCGTTAGAATAGAGAAATCTTAATTAATTAATATTCTTCATAATCTAAACTCCTAGTTTTCTACTAAAGCTTTAGAGAATCCAGTTTAAACGTCAAAAACAAATGCACGTGAAAAATATTATTCCATTCTACTTGCAAGAACATGATAAATCAATTCAATTAAATATTTATTTTTATAATTCCAAATATAATAATAAGAATCCATTTAAAACAACTCTATCAATATATATTAAGTAATATTAAAATAATAAATATTCTCTGCAAAAAAGGAAATAATTATATGTAATAATCATTTTAGCGAAACACATTTTACAGATACGGCCATGATTACAACATGGGCGGTGAACGGTCAAAGTTTTTCTCGACAGTGTACCTTGGCTTTGCGGTGCACTAATCTTCGTTCGTGGCGTCGCTCGTGGGAAAAAATAAATAGAAATAAAATCATGCCACGCACCGCTGCCGATGAGTGCGTGCCAAATTCAGGGCTGTCATTAGCCGTATAATGAACATAGAAATTGTTCAAAGATGTCTTAGCTTTTCGTTTGAGGAGTATCTACATAAAAGCGTTCAGTAATTTCGGACATACATTAAAAATCATAATTCTCTTTGTTAAAAATAGAATGTCTAAATAATTTATGATATCGTATCGTGTATTTGGTATATCCTATGTCAAAATACACTAGGTGCCTATACTTTGCGTCTGTTTGTTGCATTAATTTGGCAGGTTTCCCAACTACCTAAAATCAATAACATCAAGTGACTGCAAATGTTTTGCGCATACTAAACGATTCACCATCTATAACGCGTCAAATATCACTATCACATTACTGGTTTTGTCATTTAAATTTTGTTACGTTGGCAACCCTGCCGTGACGATGAATGGACACCGTGACATTGAGCGGTTCACGTGCGCGTGACGTCATCAATGATTTTCTTTAACAGTTGTACGTTTCGATCGCAACAATAGCAAATAGTAGATTATTTTGCGAAAAAATAAGGCATGAGTTCGATTCAGATATCTACTTATTGTAAAAAGGTTTCACGGGCTTCACTGTATGAATGTCTTCATACTAATACCATAAATTTAATGTAGTTTACAACACCTATATAATACATCTGTAGGTACCTAACACACTACAGCTGTAGATTTTAACCACAACATCCTACAAACACAGCAGCAACTTGCCTCTATAAATAAACAGCAGAACACAGAGCTATCGGAAACAGTTCCCAGCCAAGTAGTTAAATAGGCCCCTTAAGGTTCAGAGGGCCTGCTCCTCCACAACCCGACTTCCCTCTAAACTATTTTCAAGACCCCCCTCCCCAACCAGACAAGAGACACTTTTTCATAACGCACTTTGCATATTTAAAGCCCTCGTACTAATCAGAGCCGACCTTACTATGACCTCTAAGCAATGAAGGTCTTATGTTTCATATGTTATATGCTTTATTGTGATCACATACAGTCCATAATTAATTACTGCTATTGTATAATTTCCATGGCCTTGTGACGTAATGTGTCGTCGCAGGTACAGTGTTAGAATTTTTATAGGCAGTTCGGCTGAATTGTCTTCTTCGGTCTACAGTGCAGCTGACCTCGTCAATGTCAGGGCCACCAGCTATTGTGTGGTCAAGTAAGTGGAGCTTGTCGTTATTGTTGTTTCGTCATTGATGCTCTTGTTTATACAGTGCGATCATCAGTAATAGTAGTCGGCGTATTATTTACATAATGCAATGTATAATCATATTTTAGAGGTTGAATAGCAAAAGCCTTCGCCTTTTCAGTTTTATGTAAATTAAAACAGAAACACTCTATTTAAATGGGACTTGAATAAATGGAAAGATTTGTGTTTATCATTAAAATGAGCTTCTAAACTTCAGTTTTCAGGCTGCAACGCTTTTGAAACAAATTCAACGTTTGAATAGGGCTGTTACAAAAACAAATGAATAGGGTATTCATCCAAGAGCGTGTTATCTCACTAATCTAGTTAATCACGGCCCTATTTTCGCCGACTCATTAGAAGGGATAATACTTTTGTGAGGCTTCTAACAGTTCGTGTAAGTATGTAGGTCGTTATTAGTCTGTATTTAGTTAATTGCTTTTAGTTTACCAAAGTTTTTTGGCTTACTTTGCGATGGGAATAGCGTAATCTATTTTCGCGGCAACCTTGGAGAGCTTGAGCGTTAGGTTGTTTGAGATTTTAATGGCTTTACCTAATTAGGAAGTTAATGCGGAAATTTATTTTTGTGGAAAATAATTATGCATGTTATTTGTAGGTCTTAAATTAAATTACGCAAGAATATTATGGAGTAACGCAACAATAAAAACAGATGGAATCTAATAATGAGACTTTTAATGTAAGTATGTTTATACCTACACAAATAAGTTACGCACAGGCATAATTATAATATCTCGATAGTCATCTCGATTGACGTGGTTAAGCTACACCTAATCCAGCCATCAGTTAGATGGGTGACCGATGATGCCTAATCCTCTTCATGCTCCAGCAAGCATATTAAGCCACAAGCGTCATTTCCGGCGTATTGCAGTAGATTGAACCATGTATCTTTCCTCTGCCCTTTTGGGATAAGCAGCGGTCTAGCCGTATCTACTTTAATTAATCAGTTATCCTCAAATGCGGGTTTTAGAGGGTTGAAAGGTTATAATCGGATTTAATTATTTAACCCTTTGACCCTATTTGTAAATAATTTTCGTGGGTGTGATGTTTGTGTTGACAACAAGAAACTAACCAATATTGGATCCAAAGCAGGCCCTTGGACATTTATTTCTAGTATTCAATATTTACCCTTGAATAATTATGAATTTTTGACCTTAAACATCAACCCGTTGTTTTTGAAACCATCACTCTGAAACAACCATATCATAAGATTAGTGTTGCCCAAAATAGGTCTTGGTCTTGCAGTCTTGGTCTTGTTCTTGCAATTTCGCAAGACCAAGACCAAGACCAAGACCGCCTTATTGTAGCAAGACCGAGACCAAGACTGAACCCTGCAAGACTTGAGCAAGACAAGACTTAAGCCTGCAAGACTCTCGCGTCTTGCAGTTTAGACAAACTGAGATTTGAGTTATTAAGTAGGTATTTGGTTTCAATCCCGATTTTGATAGACGTTCCCCAGTATCAAAACCGTAGGCATCGACATAACTCTAAACTAAGGGCTGCAGTTGTATCTGCAGTTGGCAACGTGCCGCTCGTCTGAAAGAACCCTAAAAGGTTTTGTATTGAATAGGTAGGTACTTATTATATTTCAACTATTTATTAAGTAGGTAGCGTGTTAATATTCACAAATCTGTTCCCATCATCCCATGTGATAAAATGTACCTAGAATAACTTTCTAGCAAAGTTGGTAGGTATCTACCTATAATAATATATTATGCTTGTTTAAAAGTGTCTAATGTGCAGCAAACGTTAGTAGGTTGGTATGTGCTTAAAATTATAGCCAACAAATTATATAAACATTATGTAGGTACCTACTTATGTTTCAAAGTTTATATTATTCTTCTATTCAGCAAAATTTAAAACTAACAGCGAGTCGAGTAGGTCTAGTAACAGTTTTTACGGCAACCATGTTATGGTACAGACGCAGACGTCAACACATCAAGCTACCTACTACAATCTGTCAAATTTCTTTAACAGATTTTCAACTTTATTGCTAAAGAATTAAGGTCAAGGTTGATTGGGAAAATGTGACGTTCCGCGAATAAACTGTTGGTCGGTCGGTGTAATATAGGTATACCTACTTATTTGATAATTTACCGACAAAGACGCCGCAGTTTGCAACAAGTGTAGGTATCACAGCATTTGACACTGTTTGAGCGCCGCATTCGCCGACAAAGAGTACGGAAAGAGGCACACAAAATTGTTACCTATTTTGGTAGGGTTGGTACAGGAGCATAAAATTAAACGACATTGAAGATGTCTCGGCAGTAGGTAGGTATAAATTGAATGCTTGAATTGAGTTTCTTGTATAAATACATTCTCACACTGGCTCGAATTCGAACACTACAGCGTTTAAAGCTGTCGGGCGAGATGATAACTAATAACTAAGTAGGTATGGCATCTATTGAATTGCGAATATTTTGATTTCAAAATAATCATATGTTGTTAATATTGGTAAATTATAGATAGTGAGTGATATACCTAGGTACTAAAATGTAAGCAGCAGGATTGAAAATGGTATATGCCATGTCAGGGCTTTCCATAAGTATATTTTTAAAAAACTCTCAAGTAAGATTTAGAGTTTACCATTCAATTACACACAACAAATTATTGAAAAACAAAAATCATGAAAAATATTTTTAGACTGAGTACTTAGGAAATTAGTAGAAAAAATATTCTATCGTGATCGTGGATACCTAGTTATTAAAAAGTAGACAAACGTTGTATTTACTTAATTTTATTTTTCTGTGCTAATGCCAACATTGACAACCCTACCAAAATAGGTAAAAATTTAGTCCGCTCCTAGACTTTGTGTCGCCGCCCATGTTCCAAAGAATAAAATAAGTTTTCGGGTGCTCAGAACGGACACAAATAGATTAAGTTGTCCTCGCAAGGAAGATTGTAGTCGTAAGGATAGGTAGATATTATAAGAATTGTAGTAAGTAATAATAATATACCTAGTTTATATTATTATTACCTATTATACCTTTTTAAAGGACATTGCACTGCAAATTTGGAAGTGGGTGATTTTAACAAATTTGAAACGTGGAAAAGCTACAAATATGAGCGACGTTATATTGCTTTACGCATTTTGTTTTAAAATCACACACTTCCAAAAATCGAGATTTGCAGTGTCGGTTTATCAACTACTATAGTAGCGAGTAACCTCCATAAAAACAGCAGGCAACGTAGTGGAACGGAACTTGCCTAGTTCCAATAAAATAGGAACATTATAAACAATATTATTTGCATAATTATCTACACTTTATTGTTGCGTAGGCACAAAACCTATCTGATTCTGATACTTCTGTTTTTTAATCTTTCAAAGATTTATTCTATCTATCAAAGAATGCCGCATTTTCCTTTGTCGGCTTGTGCTTATAAATATGAGTTTTTATTTCAATTTCACTCATTTCCAATTGAGCTTCGCTTCGAGTCTATCTTATTTATTGTTCTCGCCCATTTACTTACTCTAAATCCTTATTACTTTCTGAGTGAATGTTTACAATTTGACATGAGTGACGAAGATTCAAATAGCTCTAGTCGGAGTAGTGAGAGTTGCAGAAATAGATCTAAAAGACCTAAAAGCAAATTTGACGAGTTTTTCGAAATAATTCATGCGTCCCAAATTGGTATGTGTAAATTGTGCCAACATAAGAAAGTTGAAATAAAAATGAAAAACAGAAACACTTCAGGCTTAAGGAAGCATCTACTATCTTTTCACGAGAAGGAATCGCAAATATTTCTTCCTGTAAGAAAACCAACACTAAGTCAAAGTCAAAGTGGAGATATCACAAGCTTTTTTACAACCACTGCAAAAAGTAGACAGGTAAGAAAAAAATATGTTACGTAAATACTACGTAGGTACTCAATTAATAATTAAGTCAGTGGGTAGCCTTAGGGGCGGTTACAGTAATTTACCAAAGTAAAGTAGGTACCTAGCTGTTTCTCGTAGGTACTTTATTTTTGTAAATTGATGAAAAAAACAATGCAAATAAGGGTGTTTCATAAATACCTACATTAAAATTTATGAGTTTACTTAGGTCTGACTTTACTTTTTTTTAAATAACTTATTTAGTAGTATGTACAGACGCCAGCACATCAAGTTATCCCTAACTATCAAATTTTCTCAATTATAAATGAACCTTATGTCTTTGCAATAAAGTTGAAATACTATCAAAGAAATTTGACAGATTGTGGTAACTTGATGTGCTGGCCTCTGTACGTAGTCCTCCGATTGCCGCCAAACCTGCCCAGCGTGGCAATTAAGGCAACTACCTACCCCCCGAGTGGGAAGGCCTTTGTCCAGCAGTGGACGTTGTAGTACGTAGTTATTAAATTGTTTTACGATTTTAATTTCTATTTCTACCAACGGGTGTTTGTAGTATCCTTTGTAGGTATTACGTGTTACAGAAAGGGTAGGTAGGTATATCCATTCAAACGGGGTTCACCCTCTTCAGAGTGTTGATAGGTAGGTATCTGGCTTATAATCTGCATTCATTTGAACCGTCAGCTAAATAAAGTACTCTACTTAAGTAGGTACATAGTTACTTAATTACTGAGGCAGCCGCGGCAGTTCTTGAGTTTTTTTTACTACAAACAAAAAGCAATTTCCCAAGCTACAATACCTACTTAGATTTTGTACTAAATAATTTGTGTTCAAGTATTTGTTATTTTGTGGCATAAAGCTATCAATATAATAATAAAAATACCAGAAAAACAAATCTTTTACGGAGTTGTTTCTTGGATGAATAATTGATTGACACTATTTGACACCGATCAGCTGACGTAGGTACCTATGTAATGAATGATTTGTGTAGAATTCACTTACAAACATTTATAATTATATAGGTATTAAAAAATGTTGCCTTATTGGTTTGTTACCTATCACTTATCACCATAGGAATCCGTGCCCTTGATATGTATGTACATTAAGTATATCCTTTCTGTAACACGATTTTTATCTGTACCTATACCTAGGTAATTTATTCAAATACGAAGCTAGTTTAGGTATTGATTTATAGAAACGCATGCATGCCGTTATTTACGACAGTAAAGCCGCCGCAGGTTTGCTAGTACCTATAGTATATTTTTATAGTTATCATGCTATGCTCATAGTTTTAAAATCTAATAGGTACCTATTATTACTATTATTAACACATGTTTTAATATTTTATTTCAGTCTGACAACTTCATGACAGCTACAGTTGATTGGATTGTAAAAAAATATCTTCCTTTCTCATTTTTCGATGATGAAGATACACAGGAATATTTTCGATCGATTTGCCCGAATACGATATTTCCTAAAAGGTCGACACTAAGAAGGAAAGTCAAAGAGCGATTTGAAGAGCTACAATCGAATGTTAAAAATCGACTACAACAATATTCATGTAAAATGTCATTTACCATTGATGGATGGACGTCCATTGCTGGTAGGAGTTACTACGGGATCACTATTCATTATATAGACAATGAATGGAAGTATCGATCTGTAGTCCTTGATTTTATACCATCGCGCGGTCGACATACTGGGTTAGATATTGCAACGATTTTCCACGAATGTTTATTGGAATATGGCATAATTGATAAAATACAGGGTATCACGGTGGACAACGCAACTGCAAATACCAAATTTATGTATGAACTTGGCAAACAACTGCTGCATTTTGATTCAGACAATCAACATTTCCGGTGCTTTGCTCACATTTTGAACCTTGGTGTACAAGATTTACTAAAGACCTTAGCATTACACAGTGAAACTGACAATAAAGAACAAGAACAGCAGTATGAAGACTATGAAGACGAAACTGAGGAAGATGAAGAATATGCGCCAAATATTGCTGACTCTCGTACAGGTATTACAAAATTACGCAGTATTTGCAGTAAAATAAAAAGAAGCGAGATATTGAAGAGGAAGTTCCAGTCTGCCTGTGAAGCAGTTGGCGTGCCATCAAATCTGAATCCTATACTCGACTGTCCAACAAGATGGAATTCCACACATGATATGATTGGATTTGGTTTAAAAGTGAGAACTGGCATTAACATATTATGCGTTTCAGTTACCGAATTGAATGATTTTCAAATCACAGAAACTGAATGGCAAATACTAGAAAAAATACATAAGTTTTTAATAAACTTTAAACTTTTATCAACGAAACTTGGTGGAGAAAAATATGTTACATTACCGCTAGTCATTGTATCATTCAATCTTTTGCTTGATAAAATAGAATCCATGGTAAAACAATTAGATGAGAAACCTAATCGAACTGAAGTGGATGAAAGGCTCATTCTAGGTTTCCAAGCAGCCCGAGATAAAATGCTGAAACATTATAAGAAGAGCAACTGGATTTACTGTACCACTTTAATTTTAGACCCAAGGCACAAAGCTCAGACTTTTGATATGACATTATGGGGGAAGCAAATTAAAACAGAAAGCCTGCGCAAATTTAATGAACTTTATAAAGAATATAAAAGTCTACACGTACAACAACACTCGGTGTCTAAATCTCCAGAATTACCAAGAAATGAAAAAGTATGTGAGGATGAAGAATATGAAGATGTAATTGACTTTGAGAAATTGTATGCATGTCCCTCTACGTCGTCATCTGGATCTGGATCTTGTCTTCAAGGCTTAGTTATTGACGAGTTGGAGGAGTACCTAAGTAAACCGAGAGCCGCCAGCTCAGAAGACATTTTAGAGTGGTGGAGAACGCATGAGACGGAATATCCGATTTTATCTAAGATGGCTCGTGATTTTCTTTCGATACCTGCAACTTCAGTACCTGCTGAGAGATTATTTTCTAAAGCATCGTTAGTAATTAGAAAACATAGAAATAGATTAAGTGATGAGTCAGCCAGGTGGTTACTTTGTATTAATTCTTGGTCAAAAGAATTATTATAAAGTAAGCCATTTTTTTTTTTTTAATTGGGTACTCATTTATTTCAAGAGATTACATATATACTTATATAAAAATTTTAATAATAATATTAATAATTTTTTTTTATTCTAAAACAACCATATTCACATTTAGTTTTAGCCACACAACGAAAACCTCCCGGGGTTTATATCTGCATATTGGCGAGCCGTTCATATAATTTTTTTACCAATTTATAGGTAGATACAATAATACATTTGTACATAGGTACAAGGAGAATTTTTGTGAAAGGAAACGCTTTGATTTGTACTTATAACTTTTCGAACTCGTTTTGTATAACGTTTGCAAGTCTACTGGAAGTTAATTATGTCAAGGCTATTGTGTAGGTACTGTACTGCAATTTTTTTATCTGTGTTCAATTTTTTATTTAAATAAATTTTAAATTGCATAGATTCTTTATTCTACTACTCTTCCATCCAATTCCATTAAACAAACTAATTATTATTAGTTTCTAAATCATCGCTGAAGACAATAGTCTTCAGCGATGATTTAGTAAAGTATAGTTTACTAAATAAATAAAAATAATCGTCGTGTAGGTACGACGATTATTTTTCTTAGGAATACAATTTTGTTGTAGTAGGCGTACTCGTGACTGGCGCGCTTTGCTACGTAGGTACTGTCGTAAGTATGTGTAAGTAAGAAACGATGTAGGTACAGAGGCCAGCACATCAAGTTACCACAATCTGTTAAATTTCTTTGATAGTATTTCAACTTTATTGCAAAGACATAAGGTTCATTTTTAATTGAGAAAATTTGACAGTTAGGGATAGCTTGATGTCATCGATCACTAATAAAGAACTAGATACACAATCTCATACAAAAGTTCTCTTAAAAATGTCGCCAATTGTGTTTAGTTAAAATAAATCTATATTAATGTAATTTCAACCTTACTTGCAAGGTTTAAAGCCGTATTCACAAAGCTATTACAAAAAGCAATAAAATTTTACGACCGGTACTCGCTGCTCAACATACATCAAAACAATTTCAACCTTATACGCATGCATTAAAGTAACAATTACTAAGTGTCAAAAAAAAGTAATAAAATTTTACAACCGAGGCTCGCCACTAGCACAAGGAACGAGTGGAGACGAACCAGAACAATATTTTTTATTTGTACTGTAAATTATTATGTATGGTATTTTTAACATACTTCAAAAAAAAGAGAAGGTTACTCAATGCGTCGCGTATTTATAAATATATATATGGTTTTTTTTATGTTTTCACACCAAATACTTCGGATCGAAGAATTCTTCGGATCTTTGACGTGCTGTAACTGATATCCATTCTCCACACCTCACTGGATCACGAGGAAAGCTAAAAATACTTGAATATTTTCAAAAGTCCCGACTAAAATACCACAAAAAAATATTTACAATATCAAAAAACCCGACTGATAAAAAACAACTAACAAGTTCCAAACAAGTCACTTCAAGTAGTCTTATGCAGTTGGTGGCAGTTATTTTAGGTCAATTATTCATACATAGGCTAATAAACACAAATAACCCTCCCTTGCATCGCGCAGTCAGGTAAATGACAACAAAAATCAAATCTCGCATTAAAAAAAAATAAGAACTATAATAGCGTCTCCAACAAATGGAACAGAGTCAACGCGGATAACCCAAACAATTTAAGTGGACATGCGTAAGTATGATAATACGTTTAGTAAGAGTCTTTACAATTGAGCTGCATTATATCGCCTGCTATTTGTTACGACTTAATTTAAAATAAAGTTTTTACGATGATTTCTTGACAAAATATTAGTATTTACAATACAGTGTTAACAATTATATAATGATAATATTAATACTTAGAAAAAATAAGAAACTCCATCCTTTTTTAGCGTCCTAGACGTGTGATTTTTGCAGTTTTTAAACGAGCACTGAGGCATGTTTACCGTCGGAGCGTTCGAATGCTACTAGATGAAAAGACCACCCAAATGTTCAATTGGGTGGTCATTCGGTGAGGACATTTTTTGACGCTGATTGTGTATCTAGTTCTTTATTAGTGATCGATGCTTGATGTGCTGGCGTCTGTACCTACATCGTTTCTTACTTACACATACTTACGACAGTACCTACGTAGCAAAGCGCGCCAGTCACGAGTACGCCAAATTGCCTAAAAAATGTACCTACGCCACTGTAATGAAATCTGCTAATCGCAACACACACGCACTTCCTTATTTTGGCCGCATAGGTAGGCTTTGCCTGTAGTCTTCTATTAAAAGATGATATGGCTAGAAAGGCAGTGACTATCGAGATGACGACTAATAGAGAAGTATGGAAGAAGAAGACATGTTGCGCCGACCCCAAATAAATTGGGATAAGGGCAGGAGAATGATGATGTGATAACATTGTTCATAGGTGAATGCTCCAGGATAGCCCGCGAAATTCAATTTTTTTTTGCAATTTGCAGGCCAGTGCTATATTGTTTGTTGATTAAAATATTATTCGCGCTGTAAGACGTATGTAGTTACAGAATCATAATCATCAAAATCATCATATTTATCATTTTGATGATTATAATTCTGTAACTACATACGTCTTACAGCGCGAATCATAATCTAAAATAACGTGTTCAATAAATAGCAATAGGCTAATAGGTACTTGCAAGACTTGCAAGACTTGCGAGACTCTTGCTGCAAGACCAAGACCAAGACCAAGACTGAGAGCGCAATACCAAGACCAAGACCAAGACCAGGTGTATTGACGCAAGACCAAGACCAAGACTGGCCTGAGTCTCGTCTTGGTCTTGCATTTGGGCAACACTACATAAGATCAATCCATTGCTCTTACAGCCATCAGTAACTTGTCATTTCACGAAAAGACTTCCAAAGTTGTCGTTTACTGAAGGATGTTTCGTAACAACAGGTCTTTTGCTGTCAACAACAACAACACAGATATTAGCAACACTATTGTGAAGATCAAGACCTTATTGTGCTCTCAGCGCATCCCTAGTTATGACGTCAATTTGTTTCTATGTAAAAAAATGTTTTCATCGCGTGGGTTTTTTTTTTGTTGTTTCGTTTCTAGACAGTAAATAAATTAGGCTGAAAAACAGTTTCGAGATAAACAACATTCTCGAACAGAGCAAGGGTTCACTGCTGCGGAAAAAAACTGTATAAACATATACCCTATTTATATACTAAGTATTTAAATATGACATAAGCAGGATAAAATACATCATAATTAATGACACGCTCGGACATAGGGCTACGTTACTATTAGAACTAAAGCTAGTGATGGGATACTAACTAAAATAGGGCTTCCATTAACCCTAGAGTTCAGTGTCATACTACCATTAAGGTGTATATTAACAAACAACAAACTTATTAATTCTCTAAATATAGCAATCCTACCGTAACTCACATTTGACATTACCATATTCACTGGAGAATAAACGAGTAACTCACATAAATAGTACGTGTTCCTTCATGGTTATAGTTTAAATTTCTCTGACGTTTTGAGGCCTTTCAGCTTGTGGTCACGGGAGGGTTGACCAACAAGTAGTACAACTATGTGGACACAAACGGGGCTGTAGTATTAGATAATATTAAATAACCCTAAAGTTTTGTGTAAATACGTTGCCAGCGGAATTTAACTTGCCGTCTTCTATTTAGAAATGTTTACGTATTTATTTTAGTAGATAGGCTGGTAGGTCCCTCTCGGATGCGTGTGAATGAGTAGCGGTGTTGCCACATCTCGATTTTAGCGGGATCTCCCAATTTTTTGCCCAATTTAAATGTCTCGAATTGACAGGCTCAGTCCCTCTTTTCAGGGATAGAAAAATAAATAATAAGTAATAAATTACTTAGTTTTATTATATTCCTCTGAAAACTTTTGTATAGCTTTCATCATTGTAAACATAATTTGAAACTCAAAATAAAAAAAATAGTCAATAATATTTTTTATTATGTTCCCGTTTTTAACGAAATAATGGAAAGGTTTTAATATGACGCTTTGTCGTTGGCGAAATTTGGTGACTCTTACAAACAAGCGATGCCAACATGATATTTCAATTTCGACATTTTCAATCCATAGTCCATACAAGCTGCTTAACACAATCAATTTTCCATTCTATTAGCTGGAGAAGCAAGCTAATATAGCTAAAATAGCTTGTTACACTCAGTCAAAAAAAAAACAAATTGGGATTCTATTCCAAAACGGTAAAACGCCTGACGTACCCTCATAAAAAATACATACGATTTACTTCGTCCCCCATCCATTACTAGGTCATCTTAAAAATCGGTATACATCATGCTATTGATCGCGTAAACCGCGTCACCCTCTCAACAAATAAATAAGCCGAATAACCCACATACTGTTTTGGAACACATTTGGAACGAGGAAATAGTTGGAAAACCCACTAACCCTCGCTTCCTCATCAATCAAGTTTTTCCTCCCATCCGTCGATGTGGGATGGATGGATAGCATTAATCATTATAGATGGACGATCGGCGGACTTACGATGCTTTTACCCAAGAAGATATCGTACACCATAATATGTATCCATGTTTTACGACACTATGTCAAAATCGGAATATTCCATTTTCGTGGATTTCGGTCCCCTAATGAATATAACATTAGATACGGGATATTGGGTCGCGATTTAGTGAAGATATTTTTTTCGAAATCTTTTGGGATTTTTTTGTCAGATGATTTGGATTATTCCACATATAAACGCGTTTTGTTGAGTTTAGTTTATATGTCAGTGCGTGTAGGTGCGTTTTAGAAGGATTGTCCGAAAAGGTTACCGCTACCCTGGAACATAAAGGGCTAAGAAAGGAAAATGAATGGGTTTTAGTCAATAAAAGTCTGACACTCCCTTCCGCTCCACCCAGAGCGGGAGGAGTCATCTGATGATTTCCCAATCTTAAAAAAAGGTCGTCCGCAATCACAAAAATACGTCATACATTTTAAGTAATCGTAGAATTATTTGAATTTTCCATTTACCGTAATGATAATATAAAATCTGGTCAAACTATCATTAATGCTGGATGTTTAATATTCAAACAACATCGAAAATACGCTTCATGCATATTAAAGGCTCATAAAATCTTGAACAACCTGGTATGTACAAGTAAGTAGGTATAATAACTGCAAGATGATCTCGGTACATAGCCTTGTGCCGGCCATATTTTTGTGACCTTACCTAGTTTCCAGTATGGAAATATTCTGGTATGAATAAGCAGTAATTAAAATTATTTTTCCGTTGTAATAAAGTCAATTGATGTGGTTGGATTTAAACTGTGTTAAATTATAAAATCTAAATGGTAGCACATCGCCACCGCTGTCGATAAATTATTCCTTGACAGATAAACTAAACTTCAAATGTTAGAAACTAACATAAATCTCACTAGAAACCAAGTTATTAATCCGTCTGAATCCACGCTGGCAGTTAATTAAACTATTCCAAATTAATAACAAAGTCAATAAATGCCTAAATGTCAGCGATGGCCTAATTTATTGGGGCCAAGTTTAAATTGACAGAAAAGGACAGCAAAATTATTAATAGTTAGCCTAGATAGTTAATTTACAAAAGTTAAATCTCTGCGGTGACTTCTAGACAGGTATAACTGAATAGGGCAGGTTTAACTGTAGCTCAATTTACAGTGTGATATTCAAATATTTTATTGAAAACATCAAGCCTGAAATATGATTCAAATATGAAACTCCAATAATTAAATCACTGTGGACGGTAACTTTGAGCACATTCATTAATAATATCATGCTCTTATTTCGAACTAAAATTCTAGCTTGTGTAGAAGTTAAAATCGCGTGTAGCTAATTAAGATAGATTACTCACCGAGCTATTTTAGTCCGGCTTAAAGCTACAACAAAACATCCCTTAATACCAGTGTGGCGGCATCTACATCGCCACAAGCGAACTACGCAACACTGACGTCACTTAAAAACCTGCATCTCGCATGCAGAGTTTACCGCGTGACTAGCAAATAATATTATACAACGCCCCGACATCAATCGTCGGGCAGTAGCCCACCAGACAGCACCGGTTGGAGTATCCTCCCTTTTCTATAGAGGATGAGTGATCTTTACTCCCTAATTCCTCATACCCTTATACCATACCACAATGACGCTTAACTGGTAAATCAATAACCTAAGTACAGCCATTAACGGTAATCACCATAATCCCGCCACCCTCACAAACTGGGTGGCTGAGAAATTTCCCCAAACATGTTGAGGAGTTTCGGAATAAATTACCTATATAACCCAGGGAATATTACGCAGGAATTTGCTCATTTAAAAACGACGTGTAGGTACATTGTATACTGCTGGAGGCGCTTCGTAGATATTGAGATTCTTTATTCATGTAGGTACTCTAATCATATGTTTGGTGTTTCAAAACTGGGCCCAAATGTATAGGTAGACTATCAGATAAGATACGTTACAATGTAGGGCTACAATCTCGTTTATCTTAGAAAAGTTCGTCGAACCTGATAAAATCCTGTTTTTTTGCTGAACCCACAATATCCTAAAAAACTTCGTACTTCCATAACCAATATTACAGAGCCAAAGAAATGCAGTTGAACTATATTTACCGAACAATTTGCGTCACATCTGATACAAGGCGGTGTAGACAGGGTTAATTTCAATAGGTCTTACGTCATTCCATGGTGTATTTATGGGAAATTGATCCTTTTGGTGTTAAACTTAAGTGCCATTTCCGCGTCAACATTGTAGAGTCGACCGAGACCTACTGAAGTTCCTAATGCGAAAAGTTTGACGTCAGTGCCCCACATTACGAGTTTGACTTCACCATGCTTCGGTTTACCATATCAGTATAGAAGTGTCGTTCGTTTTTATTAGTTTTTTTTTCTTAAATGCTATGGAAACACGCACATTTATTGGTTGACTGCCAATGAGCTTTCTGTGGTAGAGTTTCTTTAAGTAAAGTTTCTTTTCGTTACTCTATAAAATTCTCGATCAAGGGCAAATACAAACAGCTGAGCTGAATTCAAGATTTTTTACAAGTACTGAATATGTGTTCAAAATGTTAGCTTAGAATATTATGAATGATCTAAGGATATTATATCGTAAGATAGAGCCTATCGTTAAAAACTCTAGATTTCATAACAAAATGTTAAATGTGCTAACAGCTACAAAATTATGGGTCACGATGTGTAAACATGAAGTTGCTGTCACACCATGAAATAGCAACTAATAAAAAACCTTGAAAAAATTCAAGTCTTGTGAAATTATATTCCTAAATCACACGCACACACAACCACTAAAAATTATTATAAAAGCAAAAGTTTGTGAGTGTCTGCGTGTTTGTATGTTCGTTACTTCTTCACACAAAAACTACTCAACGGAACTGGATGAAATTTGGCACAGTAATACATTATAACCTGGATTAACACATAGGTTACTTTGTTGTTTCCGGATTTTTATTATACAACTTAAAACAAAACACTAGACCTAGACAAGTGCACATATTCAATACCGATAACGAAATTAGATAAATCCAAAATGTATGGAATTGGCATAAGCTTTGGAAATGTCACGTGGTCAATTGTTTTCGATCGCTAAGTGCTAGACAATGTCAATTTGTATAACAGAACTCGATCAATATTCCCATACAAATGCGTTGCTAAGTGGCATTCTTGACCATTCTAATCGCTGAGATAACGAATTGTTCGATCAACAATTTTCGAAATCGAATTGACACGGAGCGATTGACTCTTGTCTATTGTAAATTTTGAGTATGAAAATAGCTCAAGTTTCTTATTGAATTTATATTATTTACCAAGTTAGAAAACTATAGTAGGAATACTGGTCACAATATGGCCACAATCTTACAATACGTAGTAACTCTAGTTTCTATCAGGATCTATACAATAGGATAGTTTATAAGTAGGTAGTGTGAACATGCAAATTATCATAACAAGAGAGTCGTGAAATACGCAATTATATTAATAGTTGGAGCACGTGATAACTTACAGTCGGTGCCTTGTAACTGAAAATATAACGCGTGCAGTCATGCATGGATATCAAAACAAATGACGGTACGGTACGGAAGCATGTTAATTTGATTTGAGGGTTAATTGGGATCGAGATTATGTAGTTTCAATTTACCTATTCTAATACTATAAAGAGGAAAGATTTGTATGTATATTTGTAACGAATAAACTCAAAAACTACTTAACGGGTCTTTTTTTTTAACGCTGGGATATCATTCAACGACTTGTCCCGCTCTGGGTGGAGCGGAAGGGAGTGTCAGATTCTTACTGACTAAAACCCATCAATGTTCCTTCCGTAGCCCTTTATGTTCCGGGGTAGCGGTAACCCTTTCGGACAATCCCGCTTGACTTAACGGATCTGAATTAAACTTGGCACAAAGATAGATTATAGTCCGGAATAGCATATAAGCTATTTTTATCCCGAAAAAATGTACGGTTCGCGTGGGATAATTTCCTACATACACGCGGGCGAAGCCGCTGGCAAAAGCTAGTTTTGTATAAACTCGTAAATGTAATTTTAGGTTAAGCTCAGCTAACCCTAGGCCTTGTTATTATTTTCTGAGGACTATTAATACTGACAATTGGGTATTTGAAAGGGTAGTCAATAATACTTTTTATGAATTGCCAAAACGCGGAATTAGTACGTGATTTGTATGAAATATAAAAATGTGACGTCACAGTTTTTAGAATCAAATGGAATACTTATTAGCATTAAGTACAATTTTACAATTACATCGTCGCATAATATCTAATTTCTGCACGGTGATGGAAGTTTTTAAGACGAGCGGTCTTTTATCTATGTGATTTCATATTTAATTTTTGACCGTTTCAAATAAATAATTCTTGAAGGAGGTTTAGAAGCTCTGATCGCGTTCAGTTTCATCACTGGAATTGGCACTCAGTGCAACAGAACTTTTTTATCTAGCGCCATCAATAAACATGGAGTGGTTTGTCACACCCAAAAATTATGCGACACTGATAAATAAATTGATCGATGCTGATAGACTTATCTCGAAGTTGTCTATTTAACTGAGTCAGATTATTCAAAAATGCTTGAGAACTCGACGGTAATTTTACACCAGTTAATATTACGTTTCATTGCTATGACAATCAAATCTTGTAAACGATATTTTGACTGACTTTCTATTAAGCCGGTCAATTTGAAACTTTGTTTGCGTACGCGATGTAATTTTTTTTTTGTTAACGCTCTATAGAAAGTGTTAGGTTAAACGAGGGACATACTTTCAGGGCTTACTATACTCATGAAAATGAACAATTTTGACTACAGAACTATAACTGAAATCACGAAATAAAAATCAGCTGTTCAGTATACTTATGTTCGCATTATTCGTCAAAATGTATGGAACAGCTGATATTTTTTTTTCATATTTCAGAGTTGGTCCCATAAAATCAAAATTAAAAGTCATTTATTCAAATTAGGCTGAAGATCAGCACTTTTTGAAAGTCAAAGTTACATAAGACAGTCCCCCAAAAACGCCCACCCTTCACCACTTCCTAGTGCTTTAGCTGGGAAGAACCTATACCCTATCATAGACCACGTTGTTGATTTTCTTGAGTACTATACAACCTGAAAGTATGTCCCTCGTTTAACCTAACACTGTATAACAGTGACATAGTTTTGAAACGCACGTTAAAGGTGATAATAGGTGAACCACTGAAAAAAGCTTCTCTTAAAAATAATATTTAATTAGTGAAAGTACTTAAATCACGTTAGAAAGTACGTACAAAATAATAAATAATAACCATTTTCAATCAAGCCATTTAAATATAACACCAACTTTATTTAGGTCAATTTATCAGCCATTCATGTCTACTCCGTGTCAAAACTTTAATAGGGAAACGCCTTGACATGGTTGTTTCGGTCCATAGTTTCTGCTACCATTGTCATTTTGAAGCGGCAATGTATTGTGTAGGCATAATTTACGTCGCCTTGTCCGCTGCCAGCGAGAGAATGGATTAGTGTGAGTATGTAAAACAAGGGAGCTTATGTAGGTATGTGTGACAAGATAATTTAAATGCTTTTTATGGGACACTTTATGTATATTGATGTACCTATGTAATTATGTCAGTTTTCAGTCAAATGTCATGAATATGTTTAACAGCTAACAAAAATTGAATAGAATAAAAACTTTTTATTATGTACATCATATAAATTACATAATTTGATACACTTAATGAAATTATTTTATTCTATAAATGAAATGGAAAACATCCCTCCAGTAATAAAATATGCACCCTTTATTTGTTCTATTTTTTATGTCGGCTCCACATATTAATACATTTACAAATGGAACCCCTAGAATTAAATATTCAAATCTAACTGAATTAATGAGAATTTTTACCAATGAAGCATTTTTTATTACTTTTTCGGCCAGTCTTCTAAAAGAATTTGACACAAAAGCGAAAGTTCAAGTTATGAATTTGAATAAATGTTCGATTCTTCGGTATTTTTTTTCGTTTAATCAAATGGCCTTTTTTAAATTCTGTAGAAGTTTTCTTTTGTTCTTTAATGAATGGCTGAAACAGTTTTTTCAGTTTATAGGTTAACTTTTACTGTAGAATCTTGAGAAAATTAAAGGAATTATACGATTAATTTTATTACTGCAAGGAGCTTGTATATAAAGTTCATTAAGTATATGTAGATATAAATTATGTGAATAATAAGAAAGCTCAATCAATCTATACTAATATAAAATTAGAGGTTTTGTGAGTTCGAAAAATTCTTTAACTAATGAAAAGCTACAGTATTGACGAGTCTCATGGACACACTTTCACGAGGATTGTATCTGGCAGAGACTAGTCAATTTATAAAGTAGATCATAGGTACCTTTTGCGGTCAGCAGGATTGTCCCAAAAGGTTTAACGCTGCCGGAACACACAGGGCTAAGGAAGGAACGATGAGAGAGGAGAGGAGGAAGACGGATGTGTTTTAGTCACTCCCTTCCGATCGACCCAGAGCGGGAGGAGTCATTTGATTTCCCATCCTTAAAAAAAAGGTACCCATTGCACTTTTTGAGACTCATCTTCTACCTACTTATTACACAAAGGTAGATCTAAACTATTGCAGTTATTCCAATCGATTCTTTCATGTTAAACCCTCGATAAATCGGTCAGATAGGTAAAACACTGCGCCCTACATCCTATCATTGCAGTATAGTACTGAGTCTGTTTCAAATACGTACAGTCGACTGCATGTCAAAAGAAACAAAACCATTATAAGTTGAGCTCTTATTCTATCGTAACTCCGTACTACGCTAGGCCAGTTCAAGGTCGTAGTGTTACCACTGACGTGCGGCCTATTGTACATACCTACCGACTGTGTATCTATCTACCTACCTACATGAATACGTACTTAATCTTTGTCTAAAACTTTGTGATAAGGTGTAATCAATCATTCATGTGTGTTATGTAAAATTTCCCTGTCTGTGGCTAAATATAATTCGCCACGTGTTTTGATATGAAATTTAGTTATAAGTTTGAAAAGATAGTGTCTTTACTATATGTTTTTACTTGTGTATGTCCAAAAAATATCCAGCTCACTTGGTAAAATATGAAACTACATAGAAAAAAGACCGCTCGTCTTAAAAAAACTTCCATCACCGTACTAAAATTAAATACATATTATGCCAGAACATAATTTTAAAATTGGATTCAATGTTAAAAGTATTCCATTCGATGCCGAAAATCTATGACTTCACGTTTTTATATTTCATACAAAACCTCATTTTGACAGTTATTCATAAAAAGTAACGTAATTGACTACCCTGTCAAATATCCAATTGCACTAATCCTTTACAAAGTTAAACATGCAAATGTTTTTAACCTTATTACAATGTGACCTCTAAACACAGGTAATGTCCTCTCTACACACGTTACACCCATGACCCACTCATTCCCACTTAAATTGTACCTTGACAATCATCCCAGACCATTCCAGAAGGTCCCAGAGACCAGGAAGCGACGGGTTTATTTCCGTTGAAATACACCAGACAATGCAATTTTTTTTAAATAAAATTAACAATAATTATCATTACTATTATTATAATGTGATAAATGCGTAAAATTGCCATTTTTTATTGAAGGATCAACTAATAACCCGCTCTGGGTGAAACGGAAGGGAGTGTCAGACTCTTACTGACAAAAACCCATCCATGTTCCTTCCTTAGCCCTTTATGTTCCGGGGTAGCGGAAACCCTTTCGGACATTCCCGCTGAACGTATGTATAATTGCCATAGGATTTATGTTTAAGATAATAATGTATAAGGACAGGAACAGACCTTGACAGAACATTCCAGAAGGTTCCAGAGACCAGGAAACGTCACTCGTAATGAAATAACTGCATTGTAACCTGCATGTATGAGACAATGCGTATATTATAGTGACCTTGAATTAAATCGCCTCTATTACTAATACTACGGTTCTCACGTGATTGTTAACAGTTTGTTTCCGTTTACAAACGACCAACGTGCGTTTAGTTTAGTTGTATGCGTTGACTGACAATTTGACTGATATTTTTATTGTTTTCCCGATGTTCAGAGCCTTTATTAGTCGTCAATTATGCTGGGAAGCTTGTTGGTTTAATCTTTCGTTGATAAAAAAAAAAGTTTTTGACGGAAAAAAATCGTGTGCGTCCAGCGACGAAGTTCTTTTTCTCGTACGATCTAGAACGAATAAAAAAAAAGAGATTTGACATTTCAAACTATCTTCTTATCAAAGATTTTAGCTGGCGTAGACTGTTCAACCCACCCGTGGACGCATATTTAATACTAAGTTATCTGGTATTATGGGATTGAGTCCGATACTCGTCCGTGTTAGTCTCGTGGGAGCCGCGGCAATGCTGATCGTGGGGGTTTCTGGATTCATTATCTGATTCCGGAAAAAAGATGTATTTAGACGAAAATAACTCTTGTCAGTAACAGCCCTTTGGTTTATATTTGCTTGGTTATTCAACTCGCAACTCATTACTTACTAGATGCGGGCAGCGGCTACGCTCACGTGGATGTCGGATTTTATTTCAAGGGATCGTACTACTGAGATAAAAATATCATATGTGTTAATCCAGGTCATAAACTACCTCTGTGGCAAGTTTCATGCAGATCTGTCCAGCCGTTTGACCGTGATGATCGGACAAACATATCAACTCACACACACACTTCCTCACAAATATTTCGCCTTTATAATATTAGTGTGATCAAAATTGGTTTTAAAACATAACTATCGAGTGGTACGAGTACCTAAACCAGGTAGACCCCCATAGTTAGACGATCGTAATGTTATAGATTGTAAATTCTCGAGCCACTAGATACGTCAGTGTGTTCATATTAGCAATAAGATGACCATGAAAAGCAATGCTACATATTGGCATAGATGTAAACGTCACATAAAAACAGCTGAAACGCTATAGAGACAGCTCTCACGCGATCCATCTGCTGTAATGACACATGCCATTATCGTATTTACGTGAATATAATAACGCCTATACGTGATGTTGATAAATTATGGCCTTTTAGGGATAGAAAAGAAGTTATGGAATATTACATCCTACTAATACTAAACGTGGAATTTTGTGAGGGTGTATGGATGTTTGTTCCTCTTTCACGCAAAAACGACTAAAAGGATCTGGATGAAATTTAGCACAAAGATAGATTTTACCTTTACCTGGGCATGTTATGCGGAGGAATGAGGAAAATGTTGTCAGGAAAGTTGTGAGCATGAATGTGGATGGCTATACAAGTAGAGGGAGACCAAAGAAACGATGGATGGATTGTGTGAAAGATGATATGGCTAGGAAGGGAGTAACTACCGAGATGACGACTAATAGAGAAGTATGGAAGAAAGAGACATGTTGCGCCGACCCCAAATAAATTGGGATAAGGGCAGGAGAATGATGATGATGATGATAGATTTTATCTTTAAACTATTTGGACTAAAATAATCTACGAGTAACTGTAGAGAAACAACTACTCATCATTACATCTCAAAAAGGATCAGTTACTAGAAAAGTTTCAGTCAAATATTCAGTTTATTTTGATCATAAAACTTAATTAAAATAAGAAAAGCAACACACTAACCTTTTCATTCATTCAAGTCTTAAATAACTTTGAATGAAGTTTCGGCAGAATAATAATAATAGAAGGGGTATTTAGACTGAGCCTTGATATGAAAATTCCTTCATGACGTAGTCTTTTGGCATCACCATGTTTGGGTAACTATGTACTTACGTGTTTTACATACCTATCTAGTACGTATACATATTTAACGTCATGGCAATCCCGCCTACTTACTTACATAGTTACAATTTTAAGCTAGTCTTACGCGTGATTTGCGTCATATATGTACTGTAGTGGGTATTATGTAAGTGCCATTTATTTTTAAAAGAATGCATAGCTAAGTCAACTTTCTTTTTTTCTGATACTGGGGTATAAGGTAGATGGATACTTCAGGGGGATAGGCAGTACTATCATTTGTTTATCACCACAGCCTTTTAATATTAAATACCTTTAAGATAATATGAGAGGTAATCTACGATGACTTGGCCTGCCCCTTCAAAATTCAATCGCACGCATTCTATCAATTCATTCGCGTGTTGCTGGCCTGCTACTGAAGACAAATACTTACAACTAAATACAAACTCTTTCGTAAGGTTGTGACTACAAACATTGAAATAGAAATTTCAATTTCTTCCTGGAGGGCCGCACCATGTTATCGTAGTTTATCTTTATCTCCTTACGGAACCGTGAGAAAATTGTTTTTGTAATTAAATTTTCACATTTGGCTGCATACTTTTACATGGCAGTGTCTATTTGTTTCCAACTATAAACACTTTACAGGAATATCTTGTTTAAGGATTTAATCAAAAGGTTTCCATGTATGTATTGTAGATCAGATTTGTATCAATTTGTTCTAGGTCAAAGATTAGGTTTTGTAACTCCCTTAGGGAAAGACCTATGTCTGAACAAACAGTCTAGTGATGTAGGTTCACTCAAGAGTCCGGTGTTTTTTCGTCACTCCCGAAAATACGTTGTATAAAAACTCGATTTCTTACAATAGGGAGTTCTATCTCATATTAACTTTAAAACGAAACTTTTTCTTAAGTACCTATGAAACGTCGAATTTTCCTTTTTTGGTTCATAGCTCTTTTTACCCCTATCACTAATAGAGGTTTTTTTTTGGAGGCGCAGAGATTGTTTATTCTTGCAGTAAAAAGTATAGTCTATGAGTGTTCAAGTAACTGCAGATCTATATCATCGTATATCACTCGTAGCTAGTTTTTGAACGTCACTTTTTATAGTTTTTATACTTGAACCCAGTTAGTAATATCTATTGTAATATTGACATTTAAACTATTTTTTTCTTAATCTATACTACCCCAATTCCGGAAAGGGTATCCCCAAGTCCTTCCAGAAATTTTACATTAAAACATTTTTTATAGAAGGAATCATTTATCACCTGAATTTCAATTCCATTGCCAACTTTATGAAAACATCTGAAACCACATTTTGCTTAAGAGAATTTAAAAGGAAATTATACCTAAACAAACATTAATTACATACCTACTCATATCTTAATAATTAATTATATTTTACATACACGTGTTTGAGCACGAATGTGAGAATACATAAACGGTTAAACATAAACTTTCAAGGCCTCCACGTGGTAAATTATTGATTAAATTGCCCAAGTAATTACTGTCGAGTAATTTCTAAGAAAAGCTTTTACTTACTTGATCAAAACCCATTAAAGTATCACATAAAAGGAGAAATTATATATACAAATTTAAATGAGGGTTATTTACTGAAAATTTTCGGGATTTTTTATAAATCCCGGACCCGGGAATTAAAAAAGTCCGAGATTAGATCCACCGTAATTAATAATGCAACAGCTAATTTCCATTATGTTAAAAAATTTAGTTTTGAAAGTAATTTCTTTCTGATAAAACGCTTCAATGTATTTTTTGAACGAGCTCCATGAAACAAAAGAAAACATTTCATTTTAATCTCAACAAGACAATAATTATACATTTTACTGAACCACATTTATTTAATCAACTCCTATTTTTGATGTCGCTACGGTCTTTTTAATTACATTCTTTGTTTTATTTGTAAACTATACTGTAGCTGCCATAATAATAAATGTATTTTATATCATACCTATATCCTTTCAAAAACCATTATTCATTTCCTTTATTTTTATAGAACTATGTCTAAACGACGGCATAGCTAGAAAGAAAATAGCGCTCATTTGGTGCAACAATGACGTAATTACACTTTTTTTAATAAACAAGCTTAATACAGTAAAACCCGTTTAAGTCGATTTCACAGGGACTCAACCAAAAACGCGTCTTAAGCGGGAAAGCGTATTATGCGGGATATAGGGAAATAAAAAACGGACCTACTACATACGTATGTATTAATATTAGGTATTGAATTGTACATTTAAAAATTATGTACGTTATATAAAGTGCCGTGTATCTGTCACGTTATTTAAAATAATCACTTATTTTAGTTTGACAAAAAGATTTTGAGGCATTAGAAATTAAAAGCTTTTCAACGTAATTTAACTTTTGTAGTGCGTCTTCGCTTTGATTCAAAGAAGTTACTTAGCGTCTTAAATCATTAACTGCTGATAATGCCTGGGCGTGTGACAAAATCGGAGTTGACTCATCTTCTTGATCATTATCACTTTCAGCCTCTTCTTGTGTGTTATTCACACAAGGCTGCTGGCCGCTGCCGCAGAGGTAATATGTGTTGGCGTATTAAACGGGATGACGAATCGTATTAAGCGTTAAAGAATGTATGAAAACATGTCTCAAGTTGCAGGGACTGATGCAAAATGGCGTATTATGCGAGAAATCGTAATAAGCGTGATCGTATTAAACGGGTTCTACTGTATGTCAAAATGTGCGGCAATACTATTTACATCGGGAGAAACATCGACACAAATTAATCTATAGTGATTTATTGAACTAACAAAGTTAAAATTTTAAAAGTAAAAGTATAAGTCCCTTCAAAATGAAACCTCATCTTTAATATAAATATTTGATTGGATTTCCTGTAAAATTACTAAAAGTGTAATGACGTGATTATTGCACCAGATGAGCGTAGGATCTTAGGTACGTACCCTTAGGTTAAAATAACTCAACATCCTTTACAAAAAGTTATTCACTTAATAAACAAACACGACACGAAGTCGCCCAGACTCGTTAAACTGGTGATACGGGCGCAGTATCAGTACCAAACGTGTTGTGTTAACAAGATAACCTACATTGACTATCACCATTTATCCCGAAATTTGTTACAGTCTGCACCTAACCTAAAAATTAGCATGCTTACTAGTAACTGATAGTAGAAAGTGAGCGTCATGTTAGTGATAAGGAATCGTTTCCTGTACCCACGCTGCAGGTTGTGACGGAATTCGGTAATTGCATGCGTAGCAAAGAATATTGTAAACACGTACAGTCATGAGATGAGCAAAACTATGTATACACTTAGCTAATTTCATAAGCGGTTTTCTGCTTATTTATTGAATGAATTTGTATGTAGTCACACACATTGCATTTTCGAATCCTTAGGTTTACCGTATATGCCGTATCTCAGAGTTGAAATAGTTGTTTTACGAGAAAATCGGTTCTGAAAATTACTTGGTGTCCACATATTGGAATGTAATAATAAATGTACATACAATTGTGACTGTACATAGGTAGTTTAAGTAGCGGCTTCACCCACGTGTATGTAAGAAATGATCCCACGGGACCCGTAAATTTATCCGGGTTTAAAAGTACTCTATGTATAATTTATGTGAGGAGCTCGTGGTTAAGTACTAACAACCGCACAAGTCGATCCATCAGGTTAAGCTACGCTTGCCGGGGGTTGGCCGTGGATGGGTGACCATCTTCACATAACAAGACTCCTCCGTGCCTCGGAAAGCACGTTAAGCCGTTGGTCCCGGCTGTCATTTTTCATCTTTGGCAGTGGTTACGGGTCGTCAGAAGCCCGAAAATCCGACAGCCAGTCTTACCAAGGGGTATAGCATTGCTCAGTTACTGGATTGTAAAGGTCAGATTGGCAGTCTAATATGTAAAATACTGGTATTCAGCTGCATCCGGTTAGACTGGAGGTCGACCCCATCATAGTTGGGAAAAGGCTAGGCAGATGATGATGATGTATAATCTATGTCTGAGCCAAATTTCAACCAGACCCGTTCAGTAGTTTTAACATCCTCACAAACTTTCACATATATAGTAATAGTAGAATTTTATTTGATGGTTTTTATTTTTTTATGAGCTGATAACAAAATGAGCGGTAATTTATCTAGATGCGGTGACGTAAATACATGTTTATGATGTCATAAATTAAACGCTAAAATGCAACGGTTCATATAATTAGAAAAGTATGACAAATTGTTCGCCATTGGAACTGTATGTTCAAGCAATGAAATGTTAACTTCTGTAAGTAGATATTTTAAGACACTTTTACACGTCAATATTTTAAAACAAAATGGCGCTGGCATTTCCTAACCTGATCCCAAACAAGAAATGCCGAAACGAAATAAAACGTCATGGTCTTGTTTAGAGTCTAAACATAATATTTAATTAGGATTTTATGTACAGACGCCAGCACACCAAGCTATCCCTAATTGTCAAATTTTCTCAATTAAAAATGAACCTTATGTCTTTGCAATAAAGTTGAAATACTATCAAAGAAATTTGACAGATTGTGGTAACTTGATGTGCTGGCCTCTATACCTAAATGTCTGGCAAATATTAGTAAGACAAACTAGGCAGACAGCCTAGCAATTGAAAACACTTTCCAATTCAAAATAGTATTACCTACAGTATTAGAAAATTTGCATTGATAATACATCAATCGCACCACGACTGTATAAAACTGTAATTTTTAGTGTTCACCACCGCACTGCAGTCAATGACCTCAGAACTGGTACCTGTATACTTATATACCTGTACATATGATGTATATAAAGGTAAGTATATAAAGGCCAGACGAACGCCGGAAGGTAATCATGAAGGATCGAAATATGAACTCCGTTCGGAGCGAGAAAGGACCAGAATATATCATCCTTTGTTTCAAAATTGTAGAGAAACGGATAAAATCATGTAGGTATGCGGAATAAAAATTATTATAGAAAATGTAGGGTTTGATATAGTTTCATTTTACGTCTCTTTAGGTAGAGAATCACGCAACATCTATAGCATTAAAACAATCTTCAACAAAAAAAAAATCGTTTCAAAATCATTTTAATCATAAATCTCGATGTCACATCCAAATTTAATCTAATTCAAAGTCACATCTAATTTTAAGTCGGTAAACAAAACCATATTTTAACAAAGCTTCATCTAAATTCTGAAAATAGAATTGAAATTAAACAAACAATTTAACAGTTACGTCAAACCATTTATCACGACGCACAAACGAATTGGACTGTCAACCTCCTTGAATTTAAGTTGAATTAAACTTTTTCTTCAAAACCTATTTTCTGAACACCGATAAAAACAGACGTCAGTCACACTACAAAGCCTTGAAGGGCTGAAAGTCCAAATAAAACCGGCAAATCTAGATTGGAGTTAGGATTTTATGAATCACTATTACGCAGCTAAGCTTTTTCGGCGATAAAATCAAAAGTGGGTCTGACAGATAGACAGAAGGAAATATGGCTCTTACATAGGCATTTTTATGTCTTAAAAACTCTTGTCATAGCCTATATGAAGACGGCTTAAGGATGACTTAGCAAAAAAATTGGTAGGATATTATAAAAAGGTCAAAAAGATAATAGCTATCCTTAGTCGAGAACCTTATTTTTTTTGTTTTATCTAGGAGATTAGTTTTGCACATCTAGAAAGGTACTCTGTTTAGGTATTAGTATCAGCTAGGCTAGAGCTAAAAAAGAGCTCTCTACGAGCTTGTTTTCTTCTAAAAATGAGTTTCTCTTCCAAAGACAGATTTTATTTATTCATTCAGAAACTTCCATTGAAAACTAGGTCCTATTTTAACCGCAAAACTGATTCAATCATAAACTAAAAACGGACTCGCAACGCTCCCTCATAAATAATACATAGGTGTCCCACAATCAGTTCTGACTACAAATCAACGATGATTGTCACAGATAAACATCGACCATGATTGCGACAAACCATTACTAACCTTGATTTAATTGCGGTAAAGTCTATTATTGTAATTCAGGATGCGTTGTTGAGATAACATCTTTCGTAATTGAGTTACATCTTACGTGTACGCTTTTGGCTTGAAGTTTTCCTTTAATATTTTGAACAAATACAGGAAGAAGTGTTTTCAAATTGATGCTGAGTATGACGTCCTGGGTTTGATCCCCGTGTCGGGCAGTGTTATTGGGTTTCCCATTGGGAATTTCTTGGAATCTGGATTTATGCCCGGTAGATGGCAATAGGCTCGCCCCCTATTACATGGGACTCAAACATAACTGTCGAAACGTGAGTGTACTATAGTTACAACTGTGCCTAACCTTTCAAGGATAATAGGCGAGATGTTATGTTTAAGTATTTTCAATGGCCACTTCTACAATACCAATACCAATTTTACGGAAGTGAAACCAGACTACCGCAAAAGATATCTATGTAAGTCTTCTTCTTTTTTTCGTGTGGTTAGTGACTAACCTGGTGTCAGAGTTTTTATGCTGCCCATAGGCCTCTGACTTAGCTTTACATGCTATTGAGAAATATCTCTCAGATAATTATGCTGGTTTCGTCAGGATGTTTTCCTTCACCGATATATAGCAAGTGATAATTATACAATACGCACATGAATCCGTAAAAGTTATGTATAGTCTATGTAATTTATCACAAGATAACGACAAAAAAATCTTGTCCAATTTGCTATAAAAGATTATTGCTAGTTAAAGCTAATTTCAACAAAGAAAGAGATACTCAATAGATTTTCAAAATATATTTCTTTTGTCACACCTTCAATAATTCAGGGTTTTACGTGAAGGCTTCAAGCCAAATGAATAAACCTCTCGAAACTTTGATTTCTCCTTGAAATTAACACATTAAACAATGACAGTATAAACGTGATCACGAATTCGAGGATAAATCCTTTCGTAAAGTGTTTATCATCCGAAACTCATGTCAACCTCGTTTTCAACCAGAATAGTAATCAGCATCGTTGAATATTCATGAACTAGGCGTTCAGGATTTATTCAAAACTTAGATATATCATGTAGATTTCATGTAGGGTAGGTAGCTTTAGGTCTTATGTAACAAAGGTCATTGGGCACCTTAGTATGGAAACCATACCCATGGCGGACACAAACGAAATATAGCAGATTGTATTCATTTAATGCTCTGATTTACAATGTCATTAGTCACATTAGTGTGAACCACGGGAATCTCGAAAAATTTAAATAATAGTGACTGATATAGGGAAGATGAATGAAATACTATGTATATCATCAAAATATGTTTTACTCAATTTGATCCAAATCAAGCATATGATCATTTAAAAAGGCATTGGGTCTTTTGCTTCCTGATGTCTGGCCCAAGACAGATAATAAACTATGCTAGCGATATGGGCGCAGCTCCCGACAGTTTGGCGGCAGTGTATACATGAGCAGTAGTAATCTTCTAAATTTTGTCTTCCATGTTGTGTTGGGTTTAACAAAATATGTATATGCATAGTACTGTTTCATTCGAAAATGACGTGAGGGGGGTGAGTGAGTAAAGAGCGAGCGAGCGAGCGAGCGCGAGCGCAAGGAAACTATTGTTCTATCTGTGTTGGGGGTGCGAAAGATACAGCGTATACATGCCTCTGAACATTGGCTCATCCGCGCACCATGCTATAAGGTATCGAAATTCTTTTTATGCCTTTTCATGATGAAATAAAATCATCTGAAACCGTTTTTTTTATTTTTTTAAACGATCCTGTACATTTTTCTCCGTCGATTTTTAATTAAATATTTATATGCAATGAAAGGTTATATTATTGCCCTTAGTTTAAAACTATTTTGGTTAATGTCCGCGACTCTTTGCAAAGCGGGTCAGATATGCCCAATGACCTTTTTGGGTGATAGCTTTTGTTTAGGGATGGTTTAAAATCCGTCTGCTCTGATAAAATATAATATTAATTACATGATACTCGAGGAAGGTTTAAAAACATTTTTATAAAAATAAAAAACAACCGACTTCCAAAAAAGAACTACAAAGTGAATAATAATAAGGAACGCTGTCTTTGGTCTTGTATTTTTTTTTGGCACTGTTTTATTTTTCACTTAAGAATATTTTTTTATTTTTAGATATAGTATACCCTACAGTCCCCACAACAATTCTTAAACCACTACTTGCTGTAAACAGTAACAGGATGCAATGACCTTCTAACAGGAAGTATCAAGAAAAAAATAAAAATAAATAAATAAAGAATGGATTAAATACGTATCATGGAAGGAAACTCAATAACTATCCAAGTATATTGAATAAAATACAGGACCATCAAAAGCTTCCAAATGAAAAGATAATATTTTAATACGGTCCAGAATTATGAAAAAAAAAACTTCCAGACGAACATAGAACCTCCTCTATTTTGGACGTCCGTTGAAATTACCTTTTGTGCTTAATTAAGAGATAAAAAGAATTACATTAATAATTGTATACGATGTTTAAAAGCGTGTGAGCTATCGTACATTTTAAAGGTGATCAATTAATTAATGTTTCATTCAAATGCACGTGCGAACAAAGTGTGGAATGTAGATAACATTAATTAATATTTGACAAACTGTCAAGCTATAAGTAATTGGAATTGATGTCATGCATTTTTCCAATTTGATTACACGTCTCTAAGGACTTAATATTTATTCATAACGGCAACATCCATTAAAGTATTCCGATAGTGATAACTTACTAATTAGTAAACCATCACTCTATTATTGGAATTACTTTTTTACCCGACTACGGTGAAACCAAAAAGAAGGGTTATGTATTTATGTGTCTATGTTTGTCTGTTTTGTATCATAGGTTTTTTGATGTAGGTAACTTTTAGTATTAGATTCATTCCCTATGAGTTTATTTTGACATAACCTTCAATTGAAGCCTTTTCAACAACGGAATATTAATAGCTTTAGTTACACTGCGATAAAAACTAGCAATATAATCCTATAATCCAATACAGAACTTGTTTTAGCAAGTGCTATGTGTAGTAAAGATTTGCTACTATACCTACTCATGACGAATTTCATCAATGACACTAAACGCGATCAGCACATTCTAAACGCGTTCAAGATTATTCAGAGATTATCTTGACTGACTGACTGATATTCAGCTGCATCCAGTTAGACTGGAAGCTGACCCCAACATAGCTGGGAAAAGGCTTGGTAGATGATAATTGACTGACTGACTCTTGAACGACTTATGTATATGCTGATCGTGTGTAAAATCAGCCCTCAGAGCCTCAAATTCTACTAACAAAGTTAAATCAATGAACTGTCATCTTGCCAATAAAATGGAGTTTACCCTACTTATGTATATAACTTCAAATATTAAGTCATATTGTGCGGAGGCCAGCACATCAAGTTACCCTCATCTGTCAAAATTATTTGATAGTCTTTCAACTTTATTACAAAAGCATAAGGTTTATTTTCAATTGGGGAAATTTGACAGTTAGGGATAGGTTGATGTGCTGGTGACTGTACATAAGAGACTCCTAGACAATACATATGTAAATAACAACGGTGAGGGACTTACTACACAATAAACAGCGCACACACTTTACATGAGTTCTGTCCTTTTATATGTAAAACGTTACACGAATTCGTGTCAAGGGACCCTTATAAACATGATTTCCATTTAAAAGTTTTATGTTTACTATGTTTGCTAAAGATCGATTATGTTTGAAGTGTTTGTCGAATTATACCTCGGTAGTTCATATAAACATGAGTTTAACTATAAATAAATTTTGCACACTGAAAATAAGATTATGTACAGATTGGCGCACACAAGTTACCCCAAATCTGTCAAATTTCTTTGATAGATTTTCAACCTTATTACAAAAGAATAAGGTTCATGTTCAATTGGTACCTAACATTTGACAGTTTGGGATAGCTTGATGTGCTGGCGTGTGTACAACACTAGCAGCACCCCGCGGTTTCTTCTGCATAAGTCTCGATCTCGTGGGAACATCGGGATACAAATTGAAATAATCCAGGTTATAAACTATCTGTAAGCTAATTTTCAACCAAATCCGTTAAGCCATTTTTGCGTAACAAACATACAAACTTTCACATTCATGATATTAGTAGGAGGATAAACAAAACTGCTTTAGTGCGGATTTCACCAATGAAACTAAACGCTATTGACACTTCTAACAGTGGCAGCACTTGTATACGGTTAAGAGATGTTGATCGCGTTCAATTTCAAAGGTGAAACTCGCCCTTAAAAAAACCTAGATACAAAATGCCGCCTATTCACAGATTAATGTCATCCAGTTTATTCAAGAGCAAACAACAAACGGCTTTCTATGTACATTTATTAGCAGTAAAAGTATTTATATCGGCTATATAAACATCTAAATTGTTTTTCTATCCTTACATTTCTATGAAACTAAACGCTATTGACACTTCTAAGCGTTGAAGAGTCTATGACAATATTCCACAACAACTTGACAGTGGCAGCACTTGTATACGGTTAAGAGATGTTGATCGCGTTCAATTTCAAAGGTGAAACTCGCCCTTAAAAAAACCTAGATACAAAATGCCGCCTATTCACAGATTAATGTCACCCAGTTTATTCAAGAGCAAACAACAAACGGCTTTCTATGTACATTTATTAGCAGTAAAAGTATTTATATCGGCTATATAAACATCTAAATTGTTTTTCTATCCTTACATTTCGCATTGAGATATCATTACGTTTTATACTACGGAGATGATCGGAGGATACAGAACGTACCCGTATCGTGAAATAAATTCCATTAACGTATTTACTAACTCACAGTATAATAAGGGCTATTTTCCTCTGCTAACGATGGATATTGATGGCCGTATTAGCCTTTTATGTGGACGGTAAATCTTTGAAGCAAGAGATACTGTGAAAATTCAATACCATCTTCCATTCGTCTTCGTGATACTCAGGCAGGTACTGTTGGTTAGGTATGAGTTATTAAATTAAAGTCAGAATCAATTTTACTTGTCATATAAAAAAAAGAAAGATGTAGTGGACTTTTCCTATTCTATTGAGGTATAAGATAGAAAGGGTATACATATAGGGAAGAAATGGCGAAACAAATAAGAGGCCAAAATCTCTTTTGAAGTCCAGGGACCATGTAGATCCGTGTCTAAAATAGTATTTCGAAGAATCAATTAATCAATCGGCCTAGCCTTTTCCCAACTATGTTGGGGTCAGCTTCCGGTCTATAAGCGGGATTGTCCGAAAGGGTTACCGCTACCCCGGAACATAAAGGGCTACGGAAGGAACATGGATGGGTTTTAGTCAGTAAGAGTCTGACACTCCCTTCCGCTCCACCCAGAGCGGGAGCAGTCATTGGATGATTTCCCAGCCTTAAAAAAAAAAAAAAAGCTTCCGGTCTAACCGGATGCAGCTGAATATCAGTATTTTACACGGAGCGACTGCCAATCTGACGTCCACAACCCAGTAACTGGGTAATACGATACCCTTTGATAAGACTGTCAGATTTCCTGACTTCTGACAACCCGTAACGACTGTCAAAGATACACAAATGACAGCCGGGACCAACGGCTTAGCGGGCTTTCCGGTGGAAACAGAAACAAAAGAAAAATCACCAACATAGTGCTCACATTCACAAAGTAAAGTAATATATATATAGGCTCTCTTATTGCGTGCATTACTCGCCAGCCGTTTTTGGTTAACGAAATAGGCCGTCGGATTATGAAGAAAGAATTTTTAGAAGTCAATACTTTATCTTCTGTGTTTATCCAGATTATAATCTATCTCTGTGCCAAATTTGTCCTTGATTATAATGTGATTCTATCATTACCAGTTTGTTCGTACATATTTATACTTTATCAACAGTTTTAAGGCTTACAATGACCAAAAAAAAAACAATTCCTCCACCTTTTAAACCGTAACTACATCGTCCGACCCATCCATAAAACGCCAACATTCAGAAGAAGACACTCCTTCACGGTTGATCAAACCGGTCATAACTTAACTCCATTTATCCACAATAAGACCCAACATTTTTACAATCAATTTATTTCTCAGCTTTAAAAGCTTTTCAGAGAAAAATCACCCATCGGACGGCCGTTAAACTTACTTTGTCTTGTATCGGAGATATTGTAGAACACTGGGCAGTACCGATAGATGTCCGCGTAGGAAGGTGGCGAAAGATTATTAAGCTGTTACAATACATCAGGCTATTACGAGTGAGAACAGTGTAACGTAGATGAATGCAAGCCATTTGTTTTGGAGTGGTACAAATGATAAGCAGTGGCGGGTAAGAGTGGAGAGTGATGGTGTCGATATTTTTTGTTTAGTTTCATCAAGGTTAAGGTCATTTTCTTCTATTAACCCATACGCTGCCACGAACACGTATGTGTGTTGAAGGCACTGAGCTTACAATGCAATGGCACAAAAAAATGTGGCAGTGTTTGTGTTAAACCTTTTTTTTTTTGTTAAATAAAAGGGAATACGTCTGTCGTTATTTCTTTGGAACTATGTTAAGACCTAATTAAGACAATGGTATCTAATGTCACAGTGTTCTATTTATTCCAATAACGATGCTTTAGATGAAATAACTACTCTTTATTGAACACCTAGATTTTACATGCTAATCCAAATCCATAGCAGCCAAACAATCGTAAGCGGGAATGTCCGAAAGGGTTACCGCTACCCCGGAATATAAAGGGCTAAGGAAGGAACATGGATGGGTCAGTAAAAGTCTGACACTCCCTTCCGCTCCACCCAGAGCGGGAGGAGTCAATAGATGACTGCCCGGCCCTCAAAAAAAAAAAGCAAACAATCGTATTTTTTGCAAAGATAGCTTTTAACGATTACAATTTAACACAGCGTATGTGTTTCTATTCTGCTTAAGCTCAAAGGAGTCAATGAGCTTCGAAACTATTAAGTATACGCCTGCACAGTATCAATTTCATACAGAAATCAAATTTCAAATTGTTTCTCAAAATTCACACTAAAGGCAAATTCAATAAGGTTTGCCTTTTGCCACATTTTAAATGGTCGTTTTAAAAATCGCTCCCGCTATCTCTTATATCTTGCCCATGGAATTATTCAGCACGTTCTGTAAATGATCGCAACACTTTCTGCAGATAACAATAATAGGTGCTCCGGCGCAGCGTCTCGTGTAAATAGTGTATTTTGTATCTAGCTGAAGATAACTGAGTTTTATGGCCGAGACTGGTAGTAGCTGACTGAATTGTCTGCCTTTATTTAATGTTAATGAAGGACTAAGAATTATTTTCTCTTTGTTTATTGGAAATGATATTAGTCTAGAATTCAAGGTATGGTCAGCAACAAAAGTCGATTAACACTTCAGTTTAAAAAAAAAATGAGAAGAAATTGTTCACTTATAGATATTAGACGAAAATTGAAAATTTATATCAGTTTTTTTACGGGCATTTTAGTCAAGAATTAAGATTTTAAGAAACTAAAGTGTTAATCGACGTTTGTGGCTGACCGTACCTACAGCTTAACTCAATATATTTAAGTTATAGTTCTTCATAGAGCACAAAACGTAAGGCAAAAAGACTAAAATTTTATATTGTAAATAATAATAATAATAATATCCTTGGACATTTCACACAGCGCCGTATCGTCCCAAGCTAAGCAACCTAATGCTTGTGTTATGGTAACGAGATGGCTGATATACTACTTATATACATTTTTTTTTGTAAATACATACATATTATAGATAGAAAAACACCCAGACTCGTAACAAATACTTGCAGGTCGTACAAATATTTGTTCCGTGCGGGAATCGAACCCGCGACATAGTGCGCAGCAGTCAATCGCTCAACCACTACGCCAACCGTGACGTCAAATTGTGGCGACGTAATCATCCAAACCAGACCTTAACCATTTTATTATAATTGAAGATTTATGCCGAACCTACCACAAACCCTTGTAACATTTAATACGGGCCATCAGACCGTAAGAAATTACCGATAACCCAACTACATAATAACTAACCGTCTACCTTGTTCAATGTTACATCTTTTGTCCTTTGTTTAATAACCCGAATGCGGACTAATAAAGCAGAAAATAATCTCTTTAAGTGCGAATTTGTAGAGCTTCATATCCATACTTAGGCTAACCTAAATCTCTTTCCGATAAAGAGAAGAAACGGTTGGATGAATCGAAGAATTCGTTGAGAATAAGGTCGGGCTTCTACGAGCAATTTTTTTGCGAGATAATTTCTCAATTTTCAATAGGATGGAAATTATTAAGCGCCCACGTAATGGCTTCCAGTTCGATGGAGTTCGGTTCAATATTATTTATATTGGGCTAAATTATAAAATAAGAGGAGTTTTTATTGAATATTTGTGATGTTTTATAAGAATTTTCTACAGAGTAAAGAAAATATTTCTTAAAATACTTTTGTCTTAAAGGAAACTTCTACAGGGTGAAATTGAAGTCATGGGCAATATTTTAAGGGATCATATACTCATCAAAAAATCAGCTGTTCCCCTACATTTTGACGAGTTATAATAATAATAATTTTATTTCAAGCAACAAGACTCATAGTGTTGGTAACAATATACTTACAAACTATGTTAGCAATACAATTACAAAACAAAAAGAAAACAGATTGTGACATCACTGCTGCACGGTGACAGGCCCAGCCGACACCCTGCAGCAGTGGTTCACAAACACACAATCAAGCCCGCTATCATAGACAGGATGCTGTTGGCGTTGCTGTTATGCGAGCATAATGTATGGAAGAGCCTGATTATTTTTTCACGAATTCTAGTGTGTTACCATAGTAAAAGTTGTTCCTAATGATGAATACAATGAACCTCTAAAATGGCCATGAATTCAATTTCACCCTGTATATAGCTCTTGATTCTATCCCTGATTAAACAATACGCTACATCTACACGGCAACACGATCAAGTATTATCAAAACCAACTACAAACCATAGTAAATCGCACGTAGAAAACCGCGACAAAATAAAACGTAACTCCACGCTGACGTATTCTATTTACGTCACTACATAACTCTCGCGTCCACAATTTCCCGAGCGAATACAAGAAAAACAAAACTAAACCGCACCAAGAATATAACTCGAATCAACAGAACTTCTGCTCGGCTATTTAAAACCCATGTAAGTTAACTTACATAGGAATTTGGACTATGTAACTTGGAGGTTAAGTGATAAAATCGCGTGTGTGTGAATTGAGGGTTGTCGGCTAGTGGGGCGACAGATCGATACCGGGTTACCGATATAAATAGAACGGGCGAACTTAAGGCCGTGTGTCCTCAAACGCTCGGTTTCGTTTGTTGGAATCGATTGTAGTGCCTAATAGTATCGAGAGCAGACTCGAAACTGGTCTACTTATGTACCCCGCATATTGGATTGTAAAGGGAGATGTGAAGTGGAAATTTTGATTCCATTATCGCTGGGATTATGTAAAACTGGCAAGTTGGGAATAGGGGGAAGGGATGGGTTCGTAACAAACTTTTAGGGCGATAATATTATAATCTTATTGTGATATTACTTCCTTTACATGGAGATAGGGGTGTACTTTACAAGTTGAATATTCATTTTCACAACTTGATGAGCTAAACAGATTATATTGTAGGTTCTTATTATGAAGAATTCCTTTTATACTTGTTTTTAGGACCCAAAAAACTGACCACAAAAAATAACTTTAAGAAATGAAAAACTCAGTAATTAGGAGAGCGAATCTTACCAACCTTATTTAATAGTAAGATACGCCACCCCAAAACCACCTATAATTTGAAAAAAAAAATCTAAACTATCAAAAAAACATAAAACATAAAAGTCACACCTCGTAAATTAGCTAAAACAACTGAACATCGTGTGATAATAATGTGTTCAACGTATCTAATACCAGATAGCGTGACACTCCGCTATCATGTCAAATACATTACCTTTTAACGGCAGTACATATGCGAAACGGTCCGTTTTGCATCCTGATTTAACCGTTTATATACGTAACCGTTTAATTTAACTGCTACATTCGAGTTATATTTGTGAGCTTCTGAATAGAGCAGTCATCTATTTGTGTGAGTTTGCAATGTGGGTAGTTGGAAGTTTAACCTATTTCTGTATTTGGGATTTGTTTGTTCTATTAGTGGGATGTCTCGGACTATAAATGTTTGACACTACTCGGTTTGTACCTAAATAATAAATAGATCGCTGTTGGTTATATGAGACGTGAGTTTATATAACATTAGGTGCTTAAACAGAGGATTTTTGGTGGAGGCAGAATGTCCTCCCCCAGCATCTATATGGTGATGCATAAGAGAGACAGATAAGTCCATCCACTCTGTCCAGCAATAGACGTATTCTGGCTGACTGATTATAATCGTATAGATTTCAAAAGTAGTTTACCAGTAGGTTTTATGTTTGACAAACTATGTCCTACAGCTCAACTGCTCAAGTAGTTGAGCAATCTGGTTGAGCAGTGGGGAAGAAGGGTATTTATCGCCTTCCATTCTTCACGTGGACATCAAACCCTCAAATGGACACATATTCGAAATCTCTACTCGCAATACGGTCTAAAAGGTACCATTGAACCTTTGCCAGCCTATACAAGTCGTTCATTCGAAACAGTATGTTAATTCCAGTAAGAAACTTGCAACTGAATAATCCACTTCCGTAATCTTGACCTACTTATAACAATTTGATTTTAATTACTCCATTATGATGTGACAAGTTTATTATAGTGGTAAGTACTGTATTTTGAGGCACGGAAGCTTCCATATATAAATAAGTGGCTAGGTTCAGTAGCATTGGTCATGTAACCCTGTAAAGAGCATTTTAATTTTGAGAATCACGCAAGATACCTTTTCTGGTATTCTAGTTTACCTAGAAAATAACAGAAAGTGGTGGAATGGTGGCCCAGCTGTAACGTTCCCAACTCAGGAGTTCTAGGTCGCGTGTCAGGAAGGAACATGGATGGGTTTTCAGCCACTAAGAGTTCGACACTCCCTTCCGCTTCGCCCAGGGCGGGAGGAGTCATTTGATGATTTCCCACCCTGAAAAAAAAACGAACTAAATTCTAGCAGGGTATGATTGCAGTAGGTATATTTACCTTCCTGCCGCAAAATCTGTCTGAAACCTCTTGTGGTGGGAGCGATCAGTGCACACGGCTCCGACAAAGACAGGCGCTTTACTTAGTGTACAGAGGCCAGCACATCAAGTTACCACAATCTGTCAAATTTCTTTGATAGTATTTCAACTTTATTGCAAAGATATAAGGTTCATTTTTAATTGAGAATATTTGACAGTTAGGGATAGCTTGATGTGCTGGCGTCTGTACAAAATTTCATCACCACTGCTCTCAAAACTATGAAAAAGAACGTCGTAAGCAAACCGGCATGTCTTAAAATCAAAAATTCGAAGACCTTTGACGTCTAAAACTCACACTGGGCCCGCGTGGTCATTATAGCCCACTCCCTTTCAAAGAGAAGAAGCCTGTGTCCCAGCAATGGGAACATTATAGGCTGATTATGTAAACTATAAAACGAACGCCCATTAGACTTGTTGTATCGTTAGATCTATTCACAAATTATATTTGTATATACCTATATTTTTTTTAAATGTCCGTTTTTAGTGCAATTTAAAAGTTTTAAAGGTTTTTGTCTGTTGGGACTGTTGGAATCACTATATAGTATAAAATAAATTTGCTTTCTCTGTCCCTATATCCCTATGTATGCTTAAATCTTTAAAACTACGCAACAGATTTTGATGCAGTTTTTTTTAATAGATAGTCATTCAAGAGGAAGGTTCATGTGTATAATTTGTCGACATAATATTATGCGGGCGAAGCCGCGGGCGGAAGCTAGTATTATAATAATTTAACATTGTTTTTTTAGTTTATTTGTCATTAGCTTTTCCATAAGCATTACTGTTACTAACAATTTTATGGACCTTGGAAATCTGAAATAAAAGAATATATAAAAACATAAAGGGTTACCAATCAGTAAAAGGTTAAAAACGATTAACCTTGTGTCAATAGGTCAAAGTTTTGGTTTCCGACTAATATAGGTAAGTAGGTGAACCGAGGTAATCGTCACACGGAAGTGGGGAACATTTATTTTGTTCGAGACTTTTATGAGGGATTGACATAAGTTATAATGATCACACTATATACAACATTATTTTTAGTATAATATGCGCAACCTATATTATTTTAAGTATATGCGAATATAGTTTGTTCAAAATGAGGAACAGAATCGATTCCAATAATTTTACACCCATGTATTATTTTTTCCAAAAATATTTTAAAAAGGGACACCGAACATTATCAATGATCGCAGTGACCATGTTTTTGTACGGACAACCACGTAACATAACAAGCTTATAACTAGAAATTTTGTACATAGATTCTTTACATAAAAATACAAGACACGTGTTTCGGGTTTCGCATGTACTATAATGAATGTTGTATATTATTAATATTATAAAGGCGAAAGTTTGTGAGTGTGTGTGTGAGTTTGTATGTTTGTCTGTCCTTCACGCTCAAACGGTTGAACGGACCTGGATGAAATTTGGCACAGAGGTAGTTTATGACCTGGATTAATTACATTGCTTTTTATCCCTGTAGTACCTACATTCCCTTGGGATTATTTCTGACATCCAGCAGGCGTAGCCTCTAGCAGCAGAAAGCATTACATAAAGCTTGATTTAAATTAATGATTACTTTTCACCTTCATAAAAGTTTTAGCTGCAAGTTAAATCGCGCTGATATTTTACAAAGGGCCAAACAGCTTGGCTTGTTGGTGATAGCTTTGACTTCCTACTCATACTGGACTGGGGTAGTATTAATCCCTTGAGAGCGAGTCTGTTACAAAAAATCTTTCAAAGAAAGCAAAACACCCACACATCTATACTTAATATTATAAAGAGGTATCATTTGTTTGTTAGTGTGTATGTAGGGGGTAATCTTCGGAACTACTGGTCCCATCTACATTAGGTATCCCTGCGTGTTATAGGCTATATTAAATCTTTTGAGCGCCCCGGTCGGATATAGTCGATAAAAGAAAAGGTGCCCTACACGCAATTTTTTTGTGGCTTGGCGTGGAACGAGACGCCGCTACATTTACCATCTGGCGTTCAAAAGGTTAAAAAAAAACACGCGGACGCGAAGTCACGGGTGAAGTGTTAGTTTTTTTATATAAAATACATAACGTTATTCCATGATACGACTCCCCTAACCTTACAATACCATACAACTCTATAAAGGTTGATCCCGACCCCATCAATATGGCCCTTTGATCCAAGGCACTGACGCTTCCCAAAGCCTTTATGGAGGCTTTAATCGCAAATCAGCAACACCTATGTGATTAATCTTAGGTAAATTAATTACCTCGACCTTCATACTTCACGGCTCACATGTTTAGGCAAACTGCCGTGGCTTGGGAACCCAGTATATTACAGTTCTGAGTTATAAGCGGTCGCGTTTTCAGTTTTACAATTTCGAGTTTAGTTTTATTTCAACCAACCAACGTGTGGTTGTATAGTGATTACACTTTATTAAAAGTGTAATTTCTACACTAATTATTAAAAAAACATACTCTACACGTACGTATACCATTTAAGAAAACACGAGTTTACTTTTATTTCAACCAACCAACAACGTGTGGTTGTGTAGTGTAATAAAGTGTCATTTGTACACTGATAATATTTAAAAACTGTACTCTACTAGTACGCATGCCATTTTGGAAAACAAATTACTATTCATATCTACCAAAATGACAGAGGTACAGTAACGAACATTTGAAATACGTTACAATTACGCAAGATTCAAAATTTCTTTACTAATATTGGTGTTATAAAAGGCATTTTCGAAACGATAATTTTATGAAATAAGCCTTTTAACTAAGTTGATTTGCGATTGCTATCCACGCCATTTTAAAATCTGCGTTAGTATTTATGTATTTTTGCTCGTGACTATACATAGGTATTAGTAGTACGTACCTATGTACGTTGACAATTCAAAGTTAAGTGCAATTTGTCTAAGTAGCTTACACATTACTTAAAATATTACAGGAACAAATACAGCCATGATTCACAGTAAGAAAAACCGATTTTCAAACAAAATAATTTCATAAATCGCTCATCACTCACACTTGTACCGCAGTCGTAGGCCGCCATTTCTCATCATGACCTTCCTTGTGACAAGGGTGGCTTTGTTTGAGATATAATGGTGGGAACCATTTAGCTGGAAAATGTGCCTGGAAGCCTCATTCCTCTGTATTATGTTGGTAGTACCTACGTAACCTAGATATTTGTGCTGAATTATTGTCTCTGTCGCATCCGTGATGTTGGTGGTTTTGTAATTATGTGACGTCAGAGTTCGGATGTAGATACCGTTTTTGCTGTTTGTTGGTTTGTTAAGAGTGTCAATCAATCTGCCTAGCCTTTTCCCAACTATGTTGGGATCGGCTTCCAGTCTAACCGGATACAGCTGAATATCGACTGCCTATCTGACTTCCACAACCCAGTCAGTAACTGGGTAATACGATACCCATTTGTAAAAGTGGATATGAAAATATGGTTTATCTTACTGTGGGTCAATTAAAATAAGAACTAAGACTTACCGCTGAATAGTTTATATTTTGCGTTTACATAAAGCGGCCGGCATAATCATCATAGACTAGACTTCTTCAATTATCATAGACTAGACGCGACGCGACTTCGATCGCATAGAATAACGGATACCTACGTCATTACAACTGTCTGTGTGCCAAATTTTAGTCCAATCCGTTCAGTGGTTTGAGTTATGTATTGATAGATCAGTCAGTCACAGTTTCCTTTTATACTATATTAAACAGATTATGTCTAGTCTACTTACTAATTTATTTTTTCTTGGTATTTTCTTTACGTTCATAATCATCGATGATTAAATGACCATCGTTACGGTATTCCTTTTAATATTGCGACCTACATTCAAATTAAGAAGTAGATCTCGGCCTGATTTTCATACAAACCCCGTAAAATAAATAAAAATAAAGTCTTCGGAAGTTATTTTCGATTATAATGCTCGAACGTTTTGCTTTAAAATAATATTTTTATGGATAAGCCAGTCGATGGCAAAAAGAAGTCCATTCGCAAAATAATATTGATTGATATTCAAAACCGAAATTGGTCTCAGCGAGTTTACGTGTCGTAGATATTTTACGATCTTTTTATACCTTTTTTAAAAGTCGCTTGAAGGCATTATGCATATTGAGAAGAAGGTAGACCCTTAAAGATCCCGCAGATAGGCGCAACGCGACTCTAGTAGAACAATTTATATTAAAACTTCATGGAAATTGTTCTACCAGAAACGCGTTACCCCATCGCTTTGCATCTGTCTGTCTGTCCTTAAACCTAAGCAAATATAGAACATCTCAACTTCTTTCAGAAGTTAATGTTAAATCGTTTTTCTCCGTAGAAAGTTTACTCGACAAATGTCATTCGTTTCAAGCAAACTTATCTCAATACTCGAAATTTCGAATCCTTAAAAGGTCTCGGGTCCATTTCGTTTATTCCGCAGAGACCATCTGTTTGCGCCTTATCTAAAGTTCCTGATACTGATTAGGTCGCGAGAGTAGTTCAATAAGATGTGACTTCCGCCCAATATAGAGGAAAATTGAGGAAAATCCAGGAAATATTGTAGAAACTGTCAAGCATTCCGATGTTTTGGAGAAAGCCTCTCGCAAAAACAACTCGTAAAATGTTCCTAAACTACTTGATTAACCAAATAGAACTGTACTGCCTCCACAAGCGGGTCACGACATTCAGTTAAGTTAAAAATAAACTAACTTCGCAAAGCAGTATTGATTTTTACTTTGTAGGCAAAGTTTGCGTGATTAGAAAATAGTGAATCGTAATATTAGATGACGACAGCTTTAAATAAGCAATGAAGTAACTTAAATCTATTTCATCGTCTCCAAGAAACTCCGTCGGTTAGATAAATATTTGTGTTTTTCTCCGAAGCGTAGATACCTATCGCCGATTGATCTCAAAGGGGAAAAATATTTTTTTAGCAGCGACCATGTTTCCCAATCTATCTCCACGATATTTTTATTATATCCTCCGGCTATGTAAGTATCTCTTTCGAGCGAAACGAAAGCAGTAAATATGAACGTGTAGGTACATAAAGAAAGATCATTTTAAAGTTAGATTGGTAGAGGTAGTTACTTTTCTTTGGTTTTGTATCATATTTTATGTTTTTTTTCTTCAAATTCATAAATTACGATTGTTTTTTCAATAACATTGAATTTGAAATTTGATTACAAGAAGTAACCTCTATGTGTACCTCAGATTAGCATGAGTGATTATACATCCAACGATCACGCTAGATTATAATTAAACGTGTAGGTATATGCTAGGTTTGGTAATGAAACTTTTACAGCCATTTACTTATTACCACACCTTGATTCCCGAAAAGGTCGGGCAGAGGTTCTCAATAAGTACACCTCTTCATGTTTAAGTCCCACATAATAAGAGCTTATTGCCATCAACGGGACATAAATCCAGACTGCGGGATGCTACTGAGATTGCATACTCAATAACACTTTGACTAACACGGGAATAGAACCCAGGCCCTCGTACGCAGCAGTAGCACTAGATCAACAAGGCAATAAAATTCACAACTAAATAATAAATATACGAACTGCATCGCACAATGATCGTTCACACCATCTCATGTACCACAATCACGTACGAATGAAATATCTAGCGACATTTTCAAGTCTGAAATATGTACTGGAACCGTCTAGAACCTTCTAGCTGTCGACTAAAATGCGAGATAGTACCTATCCACTAGATAAACTTAGGATGTAATAAACATGGAGGCGATATTATGTAGTTGCAATAGCATTGTATATTTCGAAGCTGGTTTACTATAATAAATTCGGTAGTGTAAGCCGGGTGGAGAGAATTTTGTTTCTAGCAAAATGTGATTGTGAAAATCCGTTTGTGTTTTGTTTTTGGCGAAGCCGCGAATGGTGTAGATTCCGGCAAAAAGGCCATACGGGCATCATATTCCCTGAAGTCATATTGTACCAGATAGATTAACGACGCAACTAAAAAGGTTATGTTAACGGGGTGAGGACAACAACTATTTATAATCAACTAGCTTCCGCCCGCGGCTTTGCCCGCATAATATGTTGACAAATTATACACATAAACCTTCCTCTTCAATCACTCTATCTATTAAAAAAACCGCATCAAATCCGTTGCGTAGTTTTAAAGATTTAAGCATAGGTACATAGGGATATAGGGACAGAAAAAGCGACTTTGTTTTATACTATGTGGTGAAGCTCACGCTTAGGAGGATATTCATCAGACACGACCGTGAGCTGACATGACCTTAGGCCCATTAAAATAGGGTGGCCAGACCCCACCTAATCTATTAATAAGTATATTGTCTGTGATGGCATCATGCGCATCTACCTCGTGCCATAAAACTGTAACGAGTACAGATAACACATAGACCTGTCAAACTTATCTATCAATCTAAAATTGATGTTTCAAGGTTAACTATCGGTTCGGTACTACATTCTAGATCCATTTATTGGCGTGTCAGTTAACGATTGCGCAGTTCACCATGATGAATCTGCTGATAAGTCTGATTATGACATTGGGTTTTTGCTTTTTTAAGAAAATTGTCTTTGTTTTTTTTTTTGTTTAGGTATGAGGCATCGGTTCAGTATTTAGGTAAGCGGGATTGTCCGAAAGGGTTACCGCTACCCCAGAACATAAAGGGCTAAGGAATGAACATGGATAGGTTTTAGTTAGTGACAGTCTGACTCCCTTTTGCTCCACCCAGAGCGGGAGAAATCATTTGATGATTTCCCAACCTCAAAAAAAAAGGAATCAATATTTTGCAAATCTATCACAGTTTTGTCGACTTAACTACGCATTTGTTTTCGTTTATATTCCTTATCGTGCGAGCTCTACGTAAGCTACATAACAGCCCAATTCACCTGTAAGTATTCTACGAAAATAAATCACAAGGAAAAGGCATACGTAAACAACAAAAATAGTAAGATATATTTCTGGTGATAGTTCTCTAAAATACACTCGGTTGTTGGAAAGAACCGAGGCGGCAGTCACGGTCGTCCCCGCACGTGACTCGACACGCTATAATGAGCAGGATGTCCCTTACGTATTGTACCCTCCTACGTAAACTATACTATTTAATTTTACACGTTTTTTTCCTTTATATGAAACGGATGTCTAATAATATGATTGTCAACTGTAGTAGATAGGTCTATCATTCTTTTCAATTACAAGTTACTCCAAGTCCAGACAGCAAATGACTACGAAGCGTATCGGGCGTCCTAACCAAAACCGACCGCGTTTTCGCGCGACTGATCAGTTTGGTTAGGACGTGGCCTATAACGTGAAAAATCTTTAGCTAAGTAAAGATTTTTTGCGTCGTCGTAAAATATTTCCAACCTATTTTACGAATTCTTATATTTATCATGTTTTACGACTGTTGAAGTGTAGATAACTGATTTGTCATAAATATTAACAACTGAATCTCGATTCTCGAGTGCTACAAAAAAATATTTGTTCTTCTACAAATATTTGTAGAAGACGTTCAGACACAACAATACCTGATGTCAATTAACGCTTCAATTAACGCGATGTGTTTTAAAAGGACTTCGATGTTCCGCGTCATGACAGGAAGAACTAACTTTTGAAAAGATAATATTTGTCATTAATGATTGTTTATCTTATATTCGTTCCGATCGCTCTTACTTTCGGAATAATCAGACCAAAAATCTGAACGTGCGACTAAATATCTTAACAGGAAATCGTCGCTGTAGATTAGTATAATGTCGCATGGTGTAGTTACAACACTATTCGCTTACGAGTCGCGACACGTTGGAAGGCCAAAGTTAATTCAGTGCGGAAACGTTAGCCAACATCCAGACCGGGGATCGACGACCGGATATCACAACAAACCACCGTAATTATAGTCAATTTGCGACGACAACAACGTATTTTTGTCTTATCTCGACTTAAATAAACCAACAAATGTGTTTCTCATATATTATCTAGACCACATTTGCTTACCCTAATTTAACTACAAACAAAACCGCAATTGCCTCGGTTATATATGTCCTCTACCATACAATAAACATCGATTGATTCGTAGAATCGTCTTCAAACTAATCGTCATTTAAATATTAGATCTGGAAATCACCGAGGAACGGCTATTCTGAGTAGCGAATCGATTCAATTCCATTGATTTGTTTCGATTACGTCGCATAACAAAATCGATTTGTGAGTTTAGTTGCAATAAAATATTGAGTAAGGAAATGTGTTTTTAAGTAGGTGTTTATTTATGTTGCTACGGACCGTTTGTATACATTGTCACGGCCATAAACAGAAGCCATTTTGACCGTCCGAAGTTAAATGTTAGCTCTATTTTTACATCCAACAAATGCAGGCGAAATACAGCGACACGATCGATGATTTTAAATCTTCTATCATTTTACAAAACTAATAAGATTTCTTCTTTTGTCCACAGTGAGACCAAACATGCATATTGAAGTGCAAGTCGCCCTAAATTTCGTCATATCATACCTGTACAACAAGCTACCAAGACGGCGCGTCAACATCTTTGGCGAGGAGTTGGAGAAGGCGTTGAAAGACAAGTTCAGGGGTCACTGGTACCCCGATCGGCCATGCAGAGGGTCCGCCTTCCGGTGCCTGAAAACTGGGGGCCCATTGGACCCCGTGCTGGAGCGAGCGGCGAGAGAATCTGGAGTGCCAGTTCGGGATGTCCTTGAACATCTACCGCGGGATCTCGCCGTCTGGGTGGATCCAGGTGAGGATCAACAACAATCAAAATTGTTTAGGTGTAGGCAAAAGTAAGTATTCTTACAGCCGTAGCAGTTTATTCAATTTAAAAGAACTTTTATGAAACTTCGTTTCTGCTACAATACAAATCAAAAACACCCTCGACCCAGATAGAAATCCGCAGTGAAAAGTTAGAACGGTTCCCTAGTAAATGTTCTTAGTTTTGCTGTGGGAATATTTTGACAAACGTCACTACCACTGAAGTTCTGACGCTGGCCCGGCGTCGTTCCGCTTGGCTCCGTTGTTTGCCAAATATGTGACGTCACATACAATCTATGTAGACCAAGTATTATCATCATACTTTTCTAGACAACAGACAAACCGTTGGCGAGACTAAATTACCTTCATAATTATGTCGCCGTGGCGATAACTAGGTATGTGTTAACTAAAGTGGATAATAAATAATAGTTACAGAACAAACGGTAATAGTAGAAGGTACCAAATAGCCAGTAATTACCTACTACCAGGCGACCCGGAATTCTAATTGACTTTCAAGTGTTTAATAATAACGTAAAAGCATGGATCTTCATTTAAACAAACAAAGCAATTAGATAAACGTTGAAATGACGCAGTCGTTATAGCGCTTATGTTCATAAGTGATGGTGCGTTGCAGAATGCGCCAAATAAACGAGGTCGACAAACAAACAATGCTCCGAGAACGATAAATTATGATTGTAGTATGTACGTCACTTGCAACCAGAAAGTACCAAATCTTCCCAATGAACTGGATATAGGCCTTCGAGTCTTGTTTCCACAGTTGTTCTAGCAACAAATCAAAAAGTTAGATCAAGTACCGAGTGTAACTAGATAACTTTCGCACTCGAAAACGTTTTGGCATAGCTTTGTAAAAACATGTAAGAGCTCGTGTACTCAATGCGAAACCGATATCTCGAAATGAATCTTGAAAAAAGATCGAGACCAAAAGTAATGTCATTCCTGACACAATTTCACGAGGTTGAGTGCCGAGATTGGATGGCGAACGAAATAAAGACGAGATTTTCTCTCGTGTTTCAGGCGAAGTTTCATACCGCATCGGAGAAAAGGGCGCGGTGAAAGTGCTCTTCAGTAGCGACGAGCGAGCTGCCGATGAGAGGACCGATAGAGAGGTAAGGACCACATTAAAACCGATAATAGGCTAGACAAGCCAATTAATTCAGATGTGGGTAGGTACAGAAAACTGGTGCCTTACTCCTATAGCGATACTTAGGCACATAATTCCTTTGCTACCTCCACGTTCACACATCTGACCTTATTGTTGATGTCCTACAAAAAGGTCAGATGCGTAATACCTGCCTATTAGCAACCGGTGTGCGTGTGAAATAAGAGTGGAAACCACAATTTATAACATTTATCACTTCTGAAGACAACAGTCGAATAAATTAATGCTGTCTGTGTTTTGGCAATAAACCACGTCAGGTGGTGCATGGCGCAACCCAGTTATCAATGATAAATAGCTCAATACAATATGTCTATCGAGATACACATGCTATTATGCATATTTTGGCCTTACCACAATGCAATGTGGACCTATTACTTATGACACGAGGGTGAAAATAGTTTCTTTTACCTTAAACTTCACCTCTGATCACGTGAAAGCCTTAAGACTTAGTGGATTGTTAGTCATGAATCTTGTTAGCTATCGATTATGCGTCGATGTATATGATAGTCTTTGGTATTTATGTTTAATTTAAATATTTAATCACTAATAAAATTAAATAGGTAAATATGAGTGTAGCCTATACCGTGTTAGGTAGGTAATTTACACGTAACGACGAAGATACTACAGTAGCATTAGTCAGCAACCAATGCAAACTTGCAGATAGGAGCCCTCTCTCAGGCAACGCTGGGTGGACCACGGGCCAACAGCCGCCGACAATAGGTAGATAATGATGTTGATTATAATTTGTGATGGCATTATTCCAGGTGACCCGTGCGTTCAACCCTGAGGCGCAGTGCTTCCGGCCTGTGGAGCCTGCCGCGGCACCTTCGCCCCCCGCGCCTGCCGCTTTCTCTCCAGCGCCACCTTTCCGCGCGCAGCCTCTCACATTTACCACTGCGACTTTCGCGCAGACCAAGTTCGGAAGCACGAAGCTGAAGACAAGCAGCAAACGCGCGAACCGTATGTCGCCCACCGAGTTCAGCAACTACATCAAGCAGCGCGCGATGCAGCAGCAGCTGGCGGCGCGCGCGCTGTCGCCCGCCTCGGACCCCGCGGCGTACTTCGTGGCGCGGCGCGAGCCCGCCCCGTCGTCCGCGCCCCCCTACCCGTCGGCGCCGGCGCACCTGCTGCTCGCCAACTGAGCCGCACATGTGCGCTAGCCGCACCGCGCGACCCGCTCATAGAGTCTTTACTTTTTTACGAGAGAGACGCGCGCCGCGATTTATTTTTTTATTTTCCGCGGGGGCGTCCCGCGCCGCCCGCCGCTTGTGATATCCGTACGATTTTCCATAACTTTTTGTATTCTCGTTCGTTACGTCGATGTGTAAATTTATCGATAGGAGCAATAATCTGCCGCGCGACTCGCCGGCGATTTATTTTCGTAATATTTAATGCTGAGTCAAGTTTTTGATGTCTTCGTTCGATATCGATATATTCGTAGGGTGTAAGGGAGCGAGAGGCCGAACGGCCGCGTGCGCTTACGACGACGTACCTTCTAGAGCGAGCCTGTATACATACGTCCTCCGATCTAAGAGAAATACTGATATTTAAATATGTATACATAATATATATTCGTACGCGATAATCGTCTAATTTTTCACGTGGAAACGAGGCCAATAGAGAAATTACGTATTTTTAATATTGAAATTGATAATTCATACTTACTATTATAGTGTACTAGTACCTATGTATTGTACTCGTATGTTGTAATAAATGTTTGCATATCCGGTGGGACGTGGTCGGACGGCGGCGGGCCGCCCGAAGGCGTCGGAGATCTCACATAGTGTAATCATCACTCGTACGATTGTACCCTTATAATAATAATTATTATAATACTATACATAATATATTATAGGTTTAGCTACGTTTCAATCTAACAGTATTTTTTTAAGAAGATATTAGTCCTTGTGTACATTTGCCGGTCGACCGCGTCGCGGCGCCCGGCCTTAGCGTGTATGGTATACTTATATTGTTATAAAAGACATGAATATGGATAAATGATAGAAAAAATATTTCTCAATTTCATTAAGATAACGGGTGCATGCAAATTCATACAAATAAATACTATGTGTTATTTATCTTTTTTATATTTCACTTGGCGCTCGGTTCAGTTTTTCAATGGAGGTCAGTAGTGGTGTAGGTGCACGGTAGGCTTGCTAGTGTTGTGCCAGTGCCGCACTGCTCGCCCGGGTTCCATGCACAACACTCACAATCATGTACCTAAACTGAAATGTACAACTATTTTTTACTATTTTTATATTTTGATTTAGAATTAAGCCTAGTTGTATGAGTTCAACCTTAACATGTACTTTATTAACACCCTATGATTAAATTATTACGTAATATGTAATAATATCGGTATGATTGTCGATTGAGAAACTGACCGAAATGCTACAGTATTTTGTAGATAAAATCTATAATGTAAGTTTAATAATAATACAACTTAGCGTAATGAGATTTTTTATTATAAAGATACTTTTTATTTTTCTTTCTTTTGTAAGATATATTCGATGGAAGTGTTAAAGATAATATAATATTTGCATAATATAGTAAATGCGGCTCTCCATGTCCGCTAATATAATTAGTCAATAATAATTTTTCATATTGTTGTACGACTTTTTAAGTTTATATTAAAATGTTTTGTGCAATCTATACTGTGTGTTATTTTGGGAACAATCCCATACGACCTCTTTAAACCAGAAGTATTCAGAAAACTGTTTATATTCTACAGAAACTAGGGTAAATACTTATATACTACAAAATTAAAGTCAAAAATAATAATCATTAAGTCACTTTATTATCAAACCACAAGATGACAAAAGTGAAACCTCATCTATGGACAATTTTAACACATTCAGACGCCGTCAAGTACCAAAATATTTATGCAGTAATATGTAAAAATAAGTTTCTGGTAGCTATAATCCTATTAAGAGCAAAATAGTTAAACAAATTGAATATTTATGATAATCTTGAGAATTTGATTTTAAATAAAAAAAATGAGCATTGAATGTTTTGATTTTTTATTATTAAAAAAAAACTATTTAAATAAAATCTAATGTAGATGTATAAATAAAGTAGTCTGTGTAAGTTAGTTGTTTATGGCTTAAGGTCTATGAGTCAAGTTGGTTAATTAAATTAACCAATGAATTCTCAGCTAATCACTAGTCAACATACATAATTAACAGATTAATTGATTTAAGACTCCACCTGCTTCAAGATACTCTGCTTTATTAGAGTCCTAATAAATGTCCTAATACACATAAAATAGGCACTCGAACAATTGTAGATTTTGCTAACGAAACAGTAGGTACAGCCACCCTATAATATGGTACCCTATAGTCATTGGAATAAAGTTTATTTTGTAGTAGCGAAGTTATGCAACTCTTTGTTTTACCGCCTTTAGATAAATGAATACACTTCTACTGCAGTAACGATCTTCATATTTCACGGCGTCTCAACCAGTGATCGACAATTGACTATTTTATCAACAAATTTTAACTCTCATATAAAATCGCACACAATCCAGGAAGGACATCTTTACAATTCATATCACTTAATTTGTACATTACTCAATAAACGTGTTGAAGCATGTTTTTATTTACCAAAATAGCTTGCTATGTAGAAAAGACCTTTTTCTTTTTAAGTCACCCATGTTTTGCTTCAATTTACATAATACCTATTTACAATTATTGCTTCTGGAGTAAGGCTATTGACAAATGACAAACTAAACATTTTCTTTTACAATTTACAGCGGGCGGTGAGACGGTGGGCAACGTTGATGCTATAGTTGGCCTGTCATATGATAGTACTACAAACTAAATATGAAACATAGTTAATTGCATAGTATTATTATCAAGAAGTATATTTATTTACAGTGTACTATTTTAAGAATACACACTTTTAATTACAGGAACATTTTATATCGATTTAGTATCCTTGATATTATATTCAGTTGTATTACAGAGAACGGAAGATACTTTTTTGGCACTGATTGACCGCGAAAACAGAACAATTTGTTGTAAAAGTATAAAGATAATATTAACAGTATCCAAAATCTTAGATAAATCTTAACTGTACATTTTACATAAGTATTATTAATAATATTTCCAGATTTTTAGGCCTTTATCACCAGCTAGTTTTACAAAATTATATTTGTTACCATAGATGAGGAGATATGCCCTTAGTGGTTCACATAGAATATATATTAAAAATTACTAAAAATAATCAGTACATTTTAGTGAAACACAAATGACCTTACCATTTTTATACCAAATCAATAACTCATTGAATCCCAAAATTACAATTAAAATAACTACCTACTTAATATTTACAAGATAAGAAACTAAACGTAATTTAAAGAAAAACGCCTAAGACCATTATATTTGTCGATTTTAAAAATAATCATACAATATAAGAAACAAATTCCTACACACAAGTAAACACTGGTTGACTGATTTTGACTATGTTTCACAATTTTGGCCCGTTATTCCAATATTCAAAAATAGAATAGTTTGCTATCATTATTTACTTACTTAATTATCATAATTTATTTAGTAAATCATGATAAGTACTTACATTTCTATAGACATCGTGTCCAAGTGAGTCCACATAAACCATTACATCATATTGAATCTGTAACAGTCTTTATACCACTATGGACAGAATAGTAATAATAAATAACACAATTCGTGAGCAAAGGCTTTACGAGAACAAACAATGAAAAATAAAAACTTGATTCTCATTTAAAATCAAAAGTCAAGGAATGACATCACCATAATGATAAGAAAACAATATCATTTCAGTACAGCCGAGCTGTAGCATTCGTGAGTTTGTATTGAACAAATGTATTTACAATGTAAAGCCGGTATCAAACAATTTTGACACCACAAAAGAAATAAGTAATTAAAATTACGAGTAGTAGAAACGCGTATCGCTTTCCTTCACTTTCAATTATTATACTAGTCACGAGTCACCGCTCGGATGCGCCGAAGATCAGTGAGCCATCTCGATGTGCCGCTGTAAGCTCTTCTTGTTCATGTAAAACCTATCGCACATGGCACACGGGAAGAATACCTTTTCGTTGTCAGCGTGTCGCGCCCGAGTGTGCGAGGAGAGGTCGAGCGCCCGAGCGAAGTACACTTTGCATATGTTACAGAAGAATTTGGTGGGAGTAGCGTGCATTGTGCGATGGGCGATGAGGTCTCTTGGTGTAGCCACGCCATCGCCGCATTGCGCACAGGTGAACTCGCCGGGAGGAGCAATAGGAACATTTCCGTCGTCACTCTCTTCTGCCGAGTCTTCATCTTCTCCATGGTGCCGCGCTCGGTGCGCCCTCAACGCCTGGTCATTGTCATATTGAGCGCCACACAAATCACAGGAGTAATCATCGTCTCCTTGACCTGTAGCAGAGGAACTGCCCTCACCGCTCTCGTAGTGCTTCTTCATGTGAATGAGCAATGTGGATTTCCTTGTAAAACTCTTATCACAGACCGGACAAAATACAGAGTTCGGTTGATGTACCTCGTCCATGTGGCGCTGATACGCCGCGCGTTTAGTAAACTCCTTGTCGCAAATCGTACAGTACCTATCCTCGATAGCACCCGTACTTTGCATATCCATGTCGACCGAGTCGTCCGAGCGCAGTTTCTTGTTTGGATTTACGACTGTCACCTCGACCTCTGGTGGTAATCTTCTTTTTGCTGCGCTAGCAGTCACAGGAGGAGGAGTGGGGGTATGTGTGACCTTAGCAAGTTGCGAAGGGTCGATGACCTCATGTTTGCTAATCTTGCTGGTAACTTTGTGCTGCGGCATCCATAGGCCAGAATTGTTGGCGGCTGCTTTTCCATCGGGTGAGCGTAAATGCCACCCACGATGGCTTTTTAGCGCAGATATGGAAGTGTAGCTCTTGTGACAAATCTCGCAGTCAAACGTCTGTGGTTCTGATGGTACCTGATTGATACACTGATGGTTCTGCAACGCAAGCAAACCGACAAATTGTTTACCGCAGGTATCGCACGGGTAGCGCGCTTGGTAATCGACGCTGGGGTCGACAGACTCCTGATCATTTTCATAATCAGGTTCCATCTCTTGTGACATATCTTGTGATTTACTGGAGCCTTGGTTAGCGTTAAAACCCAGTAATTCCCTTGCATGAGCGGCTTTCAAGTGCTCGTATAGTTCCAAAGTTGAACTTAAAGGTTTTCCACATATTTTGCACATTTGAACGGTAGATTTGTGGACATTCTTTCGATGACGATAATAAGATTTCTTATCCGAAAACGTGATTCTACATATAGTGCAGCTAGATCTACTACTGCCTTCACCACTAGCGGATGGCGTGGATGTATCGTTGCTACCTCCAGCGTTAGAATTTACGATTCCATGTTTAGCGCGCTTGTGTTTCCATAAACTGGTCTTAAGCGGGAACCGTTTACTGCATAAATCACACGCATAAGGCATTGTATCTGGTGGTGTTTGTTGAGTATTGTTCGGGATGTTCGCAAAGTTGAAACTATTAAATTGTGGCGTTGAGAGAATGGTGCCATTCTCATCAGGGTTGAATTCCTCCTCCTCTGTGGAAGCTTGCATGGTGTTTTCTTCACTGTCTTGTCTATCGACTAAAATATCGGCATGCAACACTTTCTTGTGTTTCCATATATTCTTCTTGTGCATGAATCCTTTACCGCAGATGTCACATGAATATGGAGCATTAGGGATGTTGTAATGAGGTTTAAATGACACAAAACCAGGTTGAACCATAGGATATTGTTTGATAGGTTTCCCGATAATTTGAGGTGCGAATCCCTCTTTACCTGGAATTGGTTTCCTGTTAGTAGTAGGCACTTTAGCGTGAATACGCATATGATTCGAGTAAGCTTGGCGACTTTTGAATGCTCTGATACAGATGTCGCAAAAGAATTCTGACTCAGTTGCCGCAACTGCGCCAATTCCTGGATGTGACTGTTGCACATGTTCAGACAGTTTTTGTGGAGTGCTGTAAGAATTAGGACATACACTGCAAGGATAGAATTTAACCCTCAAGTGAGTGTTCTTGTGCTCTGCCAACTCTGAAGGTCGAAGGAACTTCTTTTCGCACTGGTCACAGTGGTGGGCCACTTGGTTGTGTTCGGCGACTTGGTGATCAGTCCACGCATCAACAGTTTCGAATATGGCATTACATTCCGTACAGGAGTAATGGTACTCCTCTGCTTCTTCCTTAACTATGGACATATCCGGTTCAGCGGACGCCATGCCTAATGTTCTGTCAGAATGCTCCATGTAAATGTGTTTGTTCAGATCAGTAGCTTGTTCGTATTTAGCGTCGCAATGCTGGCAGTAGTGAGGTTTCTCCTCCGCATGTATAATCTTCAAGTGTTTCACTAAATTCGGATAGCTACTGTTTTTCTTTCCGCACAAAGGACAGTCTGTTGGTCGACCATCAACACATTTGCTTTGATTATCCGACTGATCGAAACTGCCAGCGTGGATAGCCAGCGCATGGTCGTTGAAGTCCTGCATGTTCCCGAACTTTTCTGAGCACAAATCGCAAGATACGTAAACTGTACAATCACCTTTACGAATGTGTTTCTTAAGTAAGCTCTTGTCTTTGAACCTCGAATGGCAGTGGACACAACAGAGCGGTACCCTAGACTGTCCATCCTCGTGAGCATCCATAACATGCTTCATAATGAACTGTTTCAGTTGAAATTTAGCTGGACAGAGCTTGCAAGCGTATGACCTAGCATTGAAAATATCTTTGTATGCAACCTTGATCTCTTTCGGCTCATCTTCGAGAACTAAGTCGTCAGTAATACCATTTTCACTATAAATAATCTTCCACAAATTAGTGCAAGAATTCGACCTCATGTGACTGAGTAGAGCACCAATATGGCCGAACGTGATGACACAATTGTAACAAGTGTGTTTTGGTACCTTATGTCCGTTTTTCTGCAAGTGTTGTATAACAGCTTTTCTGCGCGGATGTTCTCTATCGCAACATAAACAACGCTTCGTGTTGATTTGCTGAATGATGTCGCGATATTTCTGGATGAAGTCTCTTTGGGTTTTCGTAACATATATTTTGCCGGGGTCAAGTTCTTTGGCCAGCTCCTCATCTTCGACAGTTTCATTGGCATTGTCATCGAGCTCATCTTCCTCATTAATTTCGCTGTTAAACGAGTCGGCTTGCAATCCCTCACTTATTTCGACGACCGGCGCTAATGATATTGGAAGGTCATCATCGTCTTCTTCCTCGTTTTCGTTGTGATTCATTTCTAATTCTTCATGTTCTCCTTCCTCTTGGCCCGCGTCGTCCTTAATTTGGTCTTCAGGTTTAATATCAACACTATCTTCTTCTTCCATGTTCTCTCGACTATCAGCTGTATCGTCATTGCCGTCTTTCTCGTTATCGCTCTGAGCACCGTCCATGTTATTATCGTCATCATGGTCGATATTCTCTTCCCCATCAGCATTTTCTTCACTTTCTTGTTCAATGCCATGCTGACGAGCAATCTCTATTTCATTCTCAGAGTCCATATCGACAGTGTCATAGTTTTGACTTTGATCGTTCTGCATTTCATCATCAACTTCTTCATCACCTTGCTGTGGATCATCGTATGCATCGGCGTCGGGTTCCGTAAGAATAGCTTCGACTTGAAAAGACGCAATTTCAGGCTCAGATATCAATGTTTCTGGACTTTCAGGTCCAGAATTTAGAATTTCTGGTTCCGAAACCAGAACTTCAGGTTTAGAGGTTAACAATGTCTTTAAAATCTGAGGCTCCTTTTTCTTTATTTGTAAATCTTTAAGTGCTTTAATGCGTAGCGGGTAAGGCAAATTATTTTGTGTCTTAGACGTCTTTATTGGAATGGGTTTCTGTGGCGTTATAACTTTGTTTATGGGCATTATTTTTGTTGGCATGTTCTTGTTCAAGAACTGCATCTTATGACTCATAGAATTAGGCATCATCCGTGCTTTGGGGTTGAAAGGGTTCGGTCTGAGTTTGGGTTGTAGATGATTGAGGGTTTTTTTAGGAGTAATTTTGTTTGTATATCTGTCGAAGCCGTGAGAGGTAAGTTCATGTCTGCGTGCGTTGTGGGAGTACCTGTAGGAGCGGCCGCAGACGAGGCACAGTTTGGAGGCGAGTTGGTGAATGCCTTGGCGAGCGTGCAGGGTTTCGCCAGTAGGCCTCATCACCGTGATGGAGACCTCGGGCATGTGAGGCATCTTCGGGAAATTTTGTGCGGGCTCGTTCATTTCTTCCTCGTCTTCTTCATTGTTTTCACTCTCCGCACCCTGTAATTTATCCGAAATAGTACTAAATATAACAACGATAATTTCTTATTAAAATCAACAATCATAAGCTGCATTTAAAATTTTACTATGAATATTAATTAATAATTTGACACTTCAAACTTCAAACTAACCTTTGAATTTATTCTAAAGAGTAAAACTGACAAGATTTTAACAAACTTTATAATATTTTTAAAGTATCTTTGTAAAAATTATTCAACAATTAGAGTTGTTTTAAGAAACATATATTACTGTTTACAACAAAACAAAACATACAACAAGGCCTACAAAGAAATCTGATATATTTTGATTTATTCTGATATAAAGTTATACTACTTATATGTTTTACATAGACTTAACAGAAAAATAAGCACTAACAATTGTATGAATAATTATCTACTTAAATCTATTTATTTTGATATAGAGTGATGATATTATAAACAATATGGTTTACATATTATCCTTAGCAAAAAATAAAAATTAGCAATTGAATATGAATAATAATTGAAAAAGTGGAGCAGTGGTGGCTCAGTGGTAACTGCCCCGACTTCAATTTGTAGGTTGTGGGTTCGAATCCAGGCAGACCCATTACTTCATGTAAATAATTTAACCAATACTGCTCCCAAAACGGTGAAGGAGAAATTCGTGAGGGTTTCCTCACAATGTTTTTCATCACCATTTTGCAAAGTATGAATGAAAATTTATGTCATCATCATCTGCCTAGCCTTTTCCCAACTATGTTGGGGTCGGCTTCCAGTCTAACCAGATGCAGCTGAATACCAGTATTTTACAGTATTTATAATTATGTAAGAACTTAAATCTATAATTTAATGTGCACATAAAGTGCAAATACTGACAGCATGCTCTTTACAAATAAATGTACCGCACTTTATACAGAACTGTCTCGTTCTCCTATCACGTTTCGTTGTTTTAACACATATCTTGCACCTCCTCCTATTCTTATAATATGGTTGTACATTACTGCTTTCAAATGAAAATCTATTTTTCCTATCTACTAAATCGATTATCGGAGACATTAACATTCTTTTTTCATCTGGTTCCAGTAGACTTAAAGCTAAATCTTTAATAAATAAGCGACGCTGGGTCACATTCGAGTTTTGAGAGCACCACAGCACTTGAGCATTTACAGAGGCGATATTCAGCAATGTAAAGAATAAGCTCAATGTCCAGTCATTTGTGTGTTGCATTGTAGTGTAGTAATTCATAAGGACATCCACCACTTCTACGGCAGACTGATTCTTCTTATACACTGACACAACTGTAGTGTGATTTATATGACCTTTTCTGTAATATCTAGGCTCATTAGTCAATACATTTACTGATTTCCCCTCAGTATTGACATAGGAAGTCAGTGATACTTCATGATCAATAAATCCGGACATGAATGTTCGACATTTCCTGTATTGTGACAGGAACAGTGGCGGGATCAGATCACTGTTTGGGTTCAAGGCCGCGATAGAATACAACTGGTACTCATTTCTAAGGATATCTATCAATGAGGAAGATGTGAACCAACTATCCATAACAATGGATCTACCAGTTCCAGCTAAATGTTGAACCAACTTTTTCGTTATCTCTTCCGGACCAAAATAAGTATCCGTAATGACATCTAAATTGCTCATATAGAATGTGGATGAATCAACTAGCAATACCATTTTTATGCCCCGCTTCAGCGGCTTCTTATCAATATCGTATCGAAATGGGCAAGGTCCGTAAACTGGCACGATGATCTCATCAATAACAGCGGTATTCTCGATCTCTTGAGATGTTCTGCAATTCATGGCAAAGATTTCGAATACTTTACGCATACGCTTCATTATGTCGAACTGTATAATGCTGTCGTCGTCCTGTTTATCGAAGCTCATGTTTTCAAGCAGGAATTTGAACCTTTCGAATTTCATGACATTTCTGACGCAAGGAACACCACATTCACTACTCCAAAGGTCAGTACATTTCTGATGTGTCGGTCGCATTATGCCGTGCAGATACAGAATACCGATAAGCGTTTTAATTTCGCTGACACTAGTTGACTCCGTGAAACTTTTACCATTCGTCACAATATTGCCATTAGTAGAAGCAACAATCAATTCTAGTAGGTCATCGGTGAATAACAACTGCCACGCATTTTTAGGCTCTGAAAAATGTTTACTAGCTTCTGATTTACGTTTTCTAAGTTTGAAAGCTTCTTTGACTCTGGCATTATTTACAGAAGTTGATAGTTTCGGAACTTTTGATATAACTTTCTTATTTTTGCATATGTAACCACTTTTGCAATCAACATAATCATCATCAATTTCTGGTTGTAGTTCGGCTTCAGTGTCTGAGTCATGATCAGAATTTTGCAAAACATCACACTCTTCCTTTGTCTGCAGAGAGTCAATCACCTCATTGTCTTGAACCATGTCCAAAATTGCATGGACCCGATGCCAATCCATTCGCGGGTCCACACATTTCTGTGGATGAAATTAATTCAATTGAACTATTCTCGCACGGGTATTCTTCACATGAAATTGACCACAACATTGCATATCAAATCACTAATAATTAAAAAATAAAACAACAAACTATTTAAATCTAAATCATAAAACTAAAGTTTGGAATGTTGAAGTGTCATATTAAATGGGAGTATGTGATACAAAACAAGCGCTTGGTAAATTCAATGATAAACTATATTGGGCATGTAATCTCTACCTTATCACTTCTTGGTGTGAGCCCCAATGAAGCCAAGATTGGGGGACCTTCAGGTTGCACTTTGTTTGAAAAGCCAGCATTCTGAAATAATATAAAAAAAATATTATGTTATGTAAATAAAATTAATTGCTTATTTGTAATTACTAAGTTTGAATTAGTGATTTCTAGTAGGTACCTATGTTAGGTAAAAACAAAGGAATAAGACGAAATTAAGTAAATAGTTTTTGATTACATCAACTATATCAAGTGAATGTAAGAAAAGTCAGGGACTTGTGTGCAAGGTATTGTGGACATAACACACCGCAATGTAATACAATGTTTTAACATTACATAAAAACCTGAAAGTCATAACGATGAGTGAAGGTCATTTATTGAATGGAAGTTTTGGAACAAGAGGACAACTGTAGAAAAATCCCACTGAGCAACACTAATCAGTCCCATAAACTGAGCCATACAAGGAAAACATGCACAATAACGGTTAGAATTTCATTCTGGACTTATCATAAACATTCAGAATTCATAGCTGGCTCTTAATCAGTTCACACAAGTTCCCTGTGTGTAATTTACTTGACAACTGTTCACATGTCCTTGACACCAATGCGTAGCAATGCCTCAGTACATGTTGACCTGACCAGAAGTGCTCATAAACTTATGCAGCATAACTCTACTAGATAACAGCATACCATACCAACTACTTTGCTGACTCATACATACCTCAATGACAGGATATGAGCCATCAATGGCCACTCCATCATCATAAGCCCCATCAGAAAGTGGTTCACTTTTTATTTTCACCTGAAAATACATATTTCCACCATATAAACAACAGAATCACATAATGCTAACTGACAGTTCCAAGCTCAAATATCCAGAAAGATAAACCCACCTCTTCTAGTTGGCTGCCATCTTTTAGAGACTGTAGTTTGTTTTGTGTCCTTTCACATACATTTTTAAAAACATGCCAGTTATTGACATTGTCCATGCATTTCCTGCAGACATTAGTGGGCAGGTCGTCATTTTCGTTTATCTGAAAAAACAATCATACGTAATCATCGTACGGTGGGCAAATAGGCGCTCTCCACGACGCGCTCGTTTCATCAGAACGAACGAGGCGAAACCGCGCCTCGTGTATAGATAGCTACGGCGAGGAGAAACTAAGTAGGTAGGCGTAGGTATAGCCGAGCGCCGACTAGCGGCTACTCCTCGACCGAATAAGTAGAAGCGAGTCGAGTGGCAGCCAGCGAACCCCTCGAGGGTTAGCGCTCGATATACGCACACAAGTATAGCGCACTCACGCCGACAGCGACGCTCGACCCGTCCGAGGGACGAGCTGCAGGCTGGTCTCGTCCGATAAATCAATACGCCCGACGGCCAAGCCAACGCGACCCAAACCTAGCGCTACCCAGCCCCCTCCCGATATGACCCCCGGGAATAATGCCAACCCGGCCCTCATGATATGCGCCATTCCTCGCCGGCTGCACGGAATGCGACGCGACGCGGCCACGAGCCGAGCGATAGCCGTGGTACATTACAAAATGGTGGACGATCTTACGACATCTCCACCTAAACGCGCTGCCTGTCATTGCTCGAACCGAGGCGGATGACGAGTTCTCACGTATGCCGAGGGTCTACTTTCACTCAAAACTTCACTGCATCACTTATTTTACACATTACGTACCTGTACGGACACACAATCCTTGATTTTCAAAGCGAGGACGGGAGGTTCCGAGTCATCCGAACTGGTGGTAGGAAAAATCGGCAGTAATTCGCCTCGAGATGACAAGCACAGTCTACAAACACGATCATAGTTCACGTTCATTGTAAATAAACGATATTTTGAAGGTATTAACACCTTCCACAATCTTTAAAAAAGGGACGCCATGTCACCACGAGCACTTCAACACAAAGCACTGCACATCGTTCTTGCTAGAGCACGAAAGCGGCTGATGATGAGGATGAGAAGTCGATAGGTTCGGTCGGGACGGCTGGTTCGAGTCGGCGACCACCTGTCGTTCTGCGCATGTGCGCGTAAAATTGCGTCAGGGTGGCCAACATAAGAAACACAAAATGTAGTTTTTGTCAGACTTCATAAACCTTTTAGCTGAATTCATATTTTCGTGCTAATGGAAGTCACTGCTTATTAGTGTATTTAAATTAGTATAATTTAATGTAGTTTTAGATTTATGTAACCATTCAATGTCGTTTTGTTGGCTATGAAATCCCAACATAAATTTCTATTAAAAAGTGATAAAATAAAATGCTAGAAGTAACTTTAATAGTTAAAGATTTTATAAAGCTGTGTTAAAATGTATACTGTAAAAAATAATATGTATTTTTTTTATGTATATGTGCCCGTTCTCAGAATAATTTGATTTTTTATTTTTATTTAAAGTTAATTTTCACAAACTATCTTATCATATTTCCACGATCAAAATATATATTTGGTATCAAACATCTTCTAAACGATATTCATCAATAATTTCTTCAGGATACATATTAATTTAACGCAATAATTTTATAACAGCAGATGTTTAACTACTAGTGCAAAAGTGTTTGTGATCCCTAAATCATGTAACAAAAGTAGTTCTATCTCTTTCTAAACCGGTGAGTCAAGGCGGTAGATTCAAACTTCGTTTAGCTTCGCTCTGTTTTTGAAATGGCGGGAGATTACAAAACTCTGAGTTTTGTTTGTTTTTATTTAATTATCTTTGTTTCTAAGAAATATTTTGTTGTTAATACAAACCTGGAAGTAAAATATAATTATTTAAGCATTTAAAATCGAGTAATTACTATATGAAATGACACTGATCTGATGATGAAGAAAAACTTTTGAATGCCCGAGTTGTCGTAAAACAAGGTAGTGCCAACTGTATAGGTATCTTTTAAACAGAATAGAAAGAAATTAGTTTGACTCATTCATGGAAAGGTGGGGAGAACAAAATTATGAATGAAATCGTAAATCTTTGTTTACTATACGTCAAATATTATTTAAAGGAAAAAAGTTAATATTGTGCCAGTGACCCTAAAAGTCGTGCATTTTTAGCTTTTATTTGTAATGATGTCATTGACTAGACAAAAAAAATAATAACTATATACCTACTTGGTGTGTTTATATTTTATTCTGAGCCTGTTTTTTTATCATTCTGTGCCTAAGCTTATGAAGGTTCCGAGTTGATTAGATAGGTACATAATATTTATACTTACCAACCTAGATGGGTTTAAGAGTCGGTTCCGCAGCGCACGCACTATTCTTGGCTATTCTGTAAAACTTGAACCATGCCATGAGAGCTTCACACTAAGCGCTTGTGAGCTGTTATTTCACTTGATGCTAGGGATTGACCCTATTGACAGCTCCATGATTCGTTATGTGGAACTCCATCTAACGGTAAGATTTGTAAAGAATAGCCTGGCTTGTGCATTTGCCGACATATTTACCGTTTGTCTTCTGAATGAAGGATTCTGAATCAGAGCCATGTTAGGGAGAGAGAGGGGGGCGACCTCGGGCGCTTTAACCAGCAAAATCATCTTGTCTATCAACCTCACTAATGATTATTAAAAAAAACTGTTTATCAAAGGAAAAAACCGAATGAAGATGAACAGAAACAAATTGCGTTCAATCTTCAGAGATTGAACGTAATTTGTTCAACGTCAAATTATTATTTTTTTAATTACACAGAAAATCTAACTTAACAGGACAGTTTTAAGCTCTCACTCCTGCATTCTCGTAATTACACTATAGTCAGTAAACAAGAGTTTATTGAATGAAGTTAAGACAAACATTATGTATGAAATGTTTTTTTTTATACTTAACGCTTATTGTTGTGTTTCATAACAATGTAGTAATAATATGGTACAGCTTCTGGTCGCGACTTCGTCCGCGTGAAATTTCTTGCTCTCCGAACCACCCTATCGCATCGCATGGCTTGCCCGCGCTCTGGAATTTGCCGTTTTACAAAACAGTTATTGGAGCTGTTTAAAGGAGCTGAATGTCATTCAGCTGGATGGCAATCCAGCTGAATGTCATTCAGCTCCTTTCCAGCGCTTTCCAGCGCGGGCAAGGCATGCGATGCGATAGGGTGGTTCGGAGAGCAAGAAATTTCACGCGGACGAAGTCGCGACCAGAAGCTGTACCATATTATGACTACATTGTTATGAAACACAAGGACAGAGAAACACAGAGAAGGTACCGTCCATCCATAATTATATAAATTATGGTGGACGTTCCCTTCTCCCAAGTCACAAGTCACTGCGTTCAAATTACCGGTTCGGTTTCGAAAAAATAGGGTGCCATTCCCATTCACTGAGGTTCTGTAGGAGCGCTCCTTGGCGTGTGCCCTTTGTAGCGAAACTGATGTAATAATAGGTATTTTATTATTTATTTTTAGCTTGGTTTGCGACTTTTCTAACTACGTTTTGGGTGATGGCGTTCATGTTCGTCGTTTCGTAAAAGTTTTTTGAATTTAGAAGCTTTCTGATAATATGCTTCAGCTTTAGCTTTCTGTAAGCCTATAATCGACCTAAACGTAGAGGTACCTACCGGCTATTGTAGTAAGTACTGTAAAGCTTAAGTGAAACCTCGTGGAACTTAGAACCTGGCTGGTTAGAATATAGGTAACTGACAGCATTCGACCCTTCAAAATAAAATGAATGGTTTGTTAAGTTTTTATAAAAGAAATGAAGACGAGTCTGTCAGTAGCCGTGCTGCTTGACACATGTACTTATTCGTTAAAAGCAATATATTTCAATACTGCCTTTACAGTACCTACCTTTTACACTTCCATCAGAGGGAATAAAAGCTAGAAATACCCTGATGCCCTGCCCTGTAGGTCATAAGTTTTAATTCCAAAGGATGAGACTTGTATTGACCAGGGTAACTGGAAATGTTAACCCTATTATTTGCTTGTCGTATAACGTTTTTTTAAATAAAACGTTATAATAAATAAATACTTATCTACTTAAAATTATTTATTCACGAAAACCGTACATTAATTGGGTATTTGAAAGGGTAGTCAATAATGTTACTTTTTATGAACTGTCAAAACGTGGAATTTGTACCTACGTGATTTTTAGGAAATATAACAATGTGACGTCACGGATTTTTAGAATCAAATGGAATGCTTATTCGCATTAAATGCAATTCTACAATTACATCTTCGCATAATATTTAATTTCTGTACGGTGATGGAAGTTTTTAGGACGAGCGGTTTTTTTCCTGTGTGATTTCATATTTTATTTTTGATAGTTTCAACTAATCAATTATAATAAAAATGATTTTGCAATACAAAAAACAACTTGGCCTATCACGGATTTCAACACAATCTTTTGGGGGAATAACAACTTAATGGAGCTATGCGTACCTACCTACCTATAGGTACTCTTATACCGATATCTCTATCTCCGGCCATATGGATGGTAAGGTAACTAAAAATACTTTCATTTTTATGTCGTACGTCGTTTCGCAATCACACCCTTTCTTTTTTATAAAGTCACTGGTGTACCTTACACCTATAAGCCTTGCCGGTGCCGCCTTGCTTTTGTTAGTGGTTGTTCCTTTCACAAACTTCCAAGTCATTCTAGTCTGTGGTAGCCTGTGGTAGGTGTCTTCCGTCATCTTACATCTTGAGGCCGCTACTGAATCTTGACATGAAAAATCCTACCTCTTTTATGAATGAATATTACTAAGACTTCACTGTCCGTCAATCCGTCCACCCGTCTGTCAGCGGTCTGTATCTAATACTAGCTGCTCCCGCGTAGTTTCACCTGCTGCTAGGCTCCTATTGGTCGTAGCGTGATGTTACATAGCCTATAGCCTTCCTCGATGTATGGACTATCCAACACAAAAATAATTTTTCAATTCGGACAAGTAGTGCCAGAGATTAGCGCGTTCAAACAAACAAACTCTTCAGCTTTATAATATTAGTATAGATACCGTAATAGGTGGTTCACACATTGTGCAATTGTTTCTAATGCCGCTTTATCAACAAATAATGAAATTAAAGGGATCCCGATACAGGAAACGTGTAGATTTAAACAAAAGTAGGTACCAATTTTTTTATGTACTGTCAAATAGGTATTGTATGGTAGTACGAAACACTGTGTGAGTTCGACTCGCACTTGGCCGGTAGTCGTGGTCGCCTTTAGTGTTAAAGTCTTTAATAACGTAGGAATAGTCAACTTTAGATCAATATAGATACAATTTGACAGCGTCAGCTTATTATGTAGTAGCAGTATTAAGGGTGGGTTTTACTAGTGCAAGTCTGTGCAAGTGTTACCCCGATCTGTGGTCAACTGTACCTATCTAAACATAATATCAACGGCCTACAACCAAAGTGGTTATTGTCAAATAGCCTCCGAATAGCACCAAACTCAAAGCATAAATTTCAAATAAACCAATTACAGGCACTTTTGAATTGTCATGGGGTCGGTCAGTCAGAAAAATGGAGCTAGGTGCCCATTCCAAAGCAGTAAGTACCTGTGGAGAAGAATGGGCATAAAACTCCACGGATACTCTTTTAAATCAAATATGGTTCCAAAAAGATTGGTTTCATTATTCATGTTGAATTTATGCAATTTGAGAACGTTTTACCAATAGGTACCTACAAGAATTTGAGCACCTACAACAATTATTTGAGCATCTTCAAGTATTTGAGCAGTCAAGCTTTTGGTAGTTTGCTTGTGTTGATTTGTTACATTTATAAGTGTCCGTGGTGTTTCTTCTCCACAGGAATCTAGTACACTTTGGAATGGGAAACTAGCTTCATCTTTCTAACTGACCGGCGATTGACAATTCAAAAGTGCCTGTAATTTGTTTAGTTTAAATAAATACTTTGAGTTAGTTTTTCGCCACTTTGACTACCAATATTATTGTTCTAACCAGTAAGTAGGTTAACATTTACAAAATAGTTGCACTAAGGAGGTATCTATCATAGTTATAATAAAAAATAATATAATATCCTTGGACATTTCACACAACGCCATATCGTCCAAAGAGTAATTTAATAAGACTGAATATCGTCCCAAGCTAAGCAACCTAATCCTTGTGTTAAGGTAACGAGATGGCTGATAAACTACTTATATAATTTTTTTTTGAAAATACATACCTACATATTATAGATAGAAAAACACCCAGACTCGTAACAAATACTTGCAGGGGGCCTACTTTTACGATAAACTTTTAAAATATTTGCCAAGTGCAGGGGGCAGTTCAACTGGGCAAGTTAACCTGACAGGTTTTGTGTTTTGTACCATGAATATTTCCCGTTGACCTGCATCATGTCAACTTTTGACCTGCTACATAGTCTCTGGTCAGTGTGCTGGATTATAAATGGACGTTCTAAAATACTTTACCGGTTTTACCTTCGATCAATAATACACATGTCATGTATTTTTGATCGAAGGGTTTTACGGTTTAATAGAAATGTAATAAGTTTTTATAATAACAGTTTCGTCAGCTTGGTGGTGTATCAAAAAAATAAATTGGGCACTTGGAACCCATGTTTCTTGCTTTTTTGATTGGATTAATTTTGTTTTAATAGAACATTCTATGAAAGCATAGATATTGCAGAAAATACAAATTATAAAATATAATTACCGGGCTTCCTGCCAAGCCTCTGCACATTTAAAATAAGAGAGTAGTCATAGAAACATTGTTCCATGGCAAAAAAGGAATTTAACATTACTGATTATGAGAGCGAACGCCCTTCTTGCCACAAAAACTTGAAGTAAAAAGTTAACACTTCACATTTATTTTCGAACGAATTAAGTGCCTACAAGTCAAAGGGTAATAAGTACAATTTATGGCGAGATTTTGAAATTCAAGTGGATTAGTTTTTGTTTCAATACTTTGAAATAACGACAGAATTATATTGTGTACACACTTTTAGGATAAATTAGCTTTTTCTATTTAAATTTCATTAAAACAGGTCAATAATTGTTACTTTCACAATGCTGCAAATTATGACGGCAGGGCAGTTCAATTGTTGAATGTTTAAATGTCAAAAAGCCTACATGGTAAGGATATGTTGCAGGCCAGCCTGCTGAAATGCTGTCACGTAGTCACTCACTGGTTAAGACCACGTGATCGCTGACTGGCCTGCTACTTGTCGAGTTCATGCTACAAACTAACACGACAGGTTATTTTTCGTCTAAAATTGACCTGCTATAAGAGTTTATGGTAGGCCCGCTGGTCGTACAAATATTTGTTCCGTGCGGGAATCGAACCCGCGACATAGTGCGCAGCAGTCAATCGCTCAACCACTGCGCCAACCGTGTCGTCAAAGTTATTCAACCTAATACTTTATTTTGGTGATAAATCATGGCCATAAAGTTACCCAAGTATTTTCCTGCAACTTTTATCTACAGGAGGCATTCTAATGCTCGTTTTTACTAACAGCGCTTCTTGATTTCTGACTTTCGGTGCTGAGTCCAGCGTTGAAAATCCAACAGCGACCTTGCTTAGTGCCGCTACTAAGTTGGTTGGTAATAAGATATAATATAAGAGTATACTGATAACAAATGGAAATGAAGTACACATGAATTAATTGGATTTATTTATTATTTTCAGCACAAGCAACATTTAACGCCACACAACATTTAAACAAAATTTGCAACGACGATAGAATATTATACAATAATTTGCAAGTAAATATATTAGTTTTTTAATCACTGTGTTAGTCACCATCTTTTAAATATTATACATTATAGTACTTAGCAATGAGAAGAAATACGATTATCACTACACTTGTGTTTTAATACAAAAAAGAGTTTCACAATAAAAAGATTCAAAAACAGAATAGAACGCAGTGTGAAGCATGAAAACCTTCGTGGTGGGAAAATGGAAACTTACCAAACCCGAAAAAAGGCTTACGAAGTTACAATAAATACTTTTTTGTCATAATTGAAGTTACAGACATGAGGCACTGTAACTACTTACCAAGAAGTAATGTCGAATTCTCTTTGGTACGGGCATAGATTTTAATCTTTCCACTAGAAATGACGTGGCGCTACAAAGACTTGTAGAAAAAATTTCAAACAAACATCCGGATATTTAGTTTGTTTGAATTTTTTTTTTCAAACCAACTAGGTTTAGGGCACTAACCCCACCCGTGTGGTAAATTAAGGTCACCTTTGTAGCGCCCCGTTGTATGCTAGTGAATTGACTATACATAAAAGTTGACGCCTTTTTGCTTCTCGCAAGCTCGTCTTTCCGCTTCATCGCACTACGTTCAATATTCTCATAAGTAAGTACAAGATTATCCTCCTACGACAAAATGATAAGATATTGTCCTCTTAATGTAATATCTGTAAGCAATATTTTATATGTCATAGATATGATCTTCGTTCGTAGGTATTGTATTATTACAAAACAAAGCTCTTTGGTACGAGATTGATTCTCTTTGAGTAATTTTTTCCGATATGTTATTTTGTAATGCCCTCTTATATATCAGTAACACACGTTATTATTTACATGTATTTGAATACATAGATATAAGTATTAGTTATCACAGGGATAAGGGTTTGTTACTTACTTAGTTTCTACTTTTTTTTATTATTCAATGGGCCTAGCTCGAAGCTAAGTACTAACAGCCGCACAGGTCAATTCATCAGATTAAGCCACGCTTGCCGGGGTTGGCCGTGGATGAGCGACCATGTTTAGATATCGAGACTCCTCCGTGCCTCAGAAAGCACGTTGAGCCGTTGGTTCCAGCTGTCATTCGAGGATCGTTGATAGTCGTAACGGGTCGTCAGAAACCCGAAAATCTGACAGCCAGTCTTACCAAGGGGTATCGTATTGCCCAGTTACTGGGTTGTGTAGGGCAGATAGGCAGTCGCTCTATGTAAAATACTGGTATTCGGCTGCATACGGTTAGACTAGAAGCCGACGCTAGGCAAATGATAAATGGGCCTGCACACCTGGATTCCGCCTTATGGAGAGCGATGTGTACCCAGAAAATGCCTGCTCACCCCGGCTTTGAAGCCAGACGGCATTTTGCCTGAGGGCAGTGGCGGCCCAGTGGGTCTCGACTTAAGAGTTCTGGGTCGTGAGTTCAAACTCAAGCAGGCACTTTACTCTGTGTATTAAATTCATCACCACTGCTCTCAAAACGGTGAAGAAAAACATCGCGAGGAAATCACAACAAAAATTTTCTGGAACCAAAATATTCGAAGACGCGCCAACTTGCACTGGGTCTGCGTAGTGGATTATGGCTCCATCCCTCTCTAAGAGAGAAGGCCTGTGCTCGAGCAGTGAGAACAATATAGGTTGATTATGATGATCAAGTGGCTTACGTTTCTATCGGCTCCAATTTAGAGTCTTCCAAGTAACCCGACATTTTTGTGAGTAATCAATGAGCAAAGTGCAAGTAGTATCTTTAATTGGGCTACTTGCCCTGGCCAGTATACTGGACGTACGTGTTGGTAACACGAACACTAGGGTCTGTTCATGGATGGATGACCATCCGATTATAGATACAATATGTCGAGACCCCTCCGTGCCTCGAAGAGCGCGCTTAACTGTTGGTCCCGACCGTCATTCATAGATCTTTGAGGGTAGCCTGAAGCCCTAGAGCCTGACATTCATTTTATATAGTGGACGTCAGATGGACAATCGCTGAATGTGAAGTGCTGGTATTAAGCTGGAATTGAAGTCGACCCCAAAACACAGTTGTGAAAAGGCTGGACAATGTGAAGTGCTGGTATTCTGCTGCATCAGCTGGAATGGAAGTCGACCCCAAAACATATTCGGAAAAGTATAGGCAGATCTTCGTCAATACTAAGTCCTGACGGTCATTCAATATAGATATTTTCCTACAAAACTTAACATGATATGAGCACACGTTGACTTAGGTATTATGAAACCGCGTGATATATTTTCCGTGTGAAAATATGCACATGCCACAATAGCTGGTTTTTCATTTCTTGGAAACAATGCCTGCTTTAACTGTTTCAAATATATACAATAAGATATCTTTACAAACGATTATGTTACAACTACCACTGTAAATATTTTCCAATAAATATATTATATCAAATACATTTTACAAGCCTTTTCATTATAATTTAAAATTAACTAAACATTTAGTTCAACTAAACTTCGTTATCAAAAAGGAAACTTTATTAAGCAGACCATTTTAAAAGTTTTCATGTTAACAATAAGGATATAACGTAGTTCTTCGGAAAAACAGGTACCTAAGTTAGGAAATAAATTATACTGTTTGGTGTTTATTATATTACACCTTTTTATACATAATTATTATACATTTATCTATAAATAATAAGTACCTTATCAAACATTACAATAGAAGTCGGTACTTTATATTTACTATAAATAAGATCAATTTATATTTTTGTCACGTCATAGAACCGTCCAATGCATGCGATAATTTCAGCTTTAAAAAAGCATCTTCTAGCTCTCACTCACTTTATTTAACACGTCTTCATAATACAGCATTAACTTAACAACTGATAAATTAAAGTTCACGAACTTTTGGTCCACATTCTGAATTTGAATTTGCCGCGAAATTACGAACATGGCGGGCACGAAGACCGTTGTTCTTGCGTTGGCTGCGCGCGCACTGCCAGCCTCGAGGGGTCGACGGGGTTCGCTTTCGCTACTAGAGAGCGGGCCACATGGGCAAAGGCAGCTTCAACATTCAGTCCGGTTTTGGCTGATGTCTCCATAAACGACACTTGGTATTCTCTCGCTAAGCGTTGTCCCTCCTCCCGCCTCACCGCCCTCTCTAGGCCGCTGTCGGATTTGTTACCTGCAAGCACAATGTTACTCAACCTCCGTTCATGTGACCTCATTCAGAATTGTGGGGACTGCCGCATTACCATAGGAATAGAAGCTAAGTTTTTTTTGTGCATTGTTGTAGTCCTCTTCATCTGAGTTGATACTTTACATTATAATATCTTTGAGCTATAAGATTATTGTTAGAACTATTGTCTTTTAAGAATGTGGCCTGGTGGCACAGTGAGCAACAGCGTCTAAAACTAAACAATAGGTACCTGCTGGAAACCTTATGGTAAGCTGTGAAAAGGTGGAGATATTCTGTTTCTAGAGCATATCAAAGATATCGATTTGGGAAAGGCATAGAATATTTAAAAAAAATATGGAGGCCAGATTATCTTATTTCGTGGCTAAACAATAACAGCCGCACGGGTCGATCCATTAGGTTAGGCTATGCTTGCCAGGGTTGGTCCGTGGATGGGTAACCATCTTTACATACCTACCGAGACTCCTCAGTGTCACGGAAAGCACGTTAAGCCGTTTGTCCCGGCTGTCATTTGTGCATCTTTGACAGTTGTTACGGGTCGTCGTAAGCCCGAAAACCTGACAGCCAGTCTTACAAAGGGGTATCTATTACTCAGTTACTGACTGGGTTGTGGAGGTCAGATAGGCAGTCGCTCCATGGTATTCAGCTCCTGGTATTCAGCTGCATCCGGTTACACTGGACGCCGACCCCAACATAGTTGGGAATAGACTAGACAGATTGAATTTTAAATTACCTAATAACATGATGACAACGTCGTCCTGTGCATACTCTCGGATCTCGCCGAGCCACGCCCGAATGTTGTCGAAGCTGATCTTGTTGGTCACGTCGTAGAGGAGCAGTAGGGCTGGGGGACAAGCGCATCATTATGATTATTCAAGATAAAAGATATTGGTATAAGTTGTGTTAGTACCTAGACGTAGAAAGTACTTAGACAGAATGTTTATTTTCATTCTTACCTGATGACAACCGAGATGACGACTAATAGAGAAGTATGGAAGAAAAAGACAAATATGTCTTTATATCTTTTTGTCTTTTTATTTTTTTCTTGGAAATTGGAATAAGGGCAGGAGAATGATGACATGATGAAGGTTAATCATCATCATCTCAAAAGGTCACGCATTATTTAGGTGTCTCTGTGATGAATATGGCGTACCTATTTATTTTTAAATGACACTATGCAATGCAATTAATTCAGACGCAGTGCATATGCAATGACGAGCAGGTGATCCAACTGCGTAACATATTCTGAGGTTAGTACACCTAGTGACAGACCAATGTGGAAGGATCAATGTATTTTATTCTTTTTTTAAGTACGTCATCAACATTTCTGTGATCCATTCTTTCAGAAAAAACGCTCTCGACTAAATGAGTCTGGATTTTGTTTCTATCACATTAATTATCATCTGTTTATACAAATAAACAGTGATAGCCTAGTGGTGTGACCGTCGTACTGCCAAGTCGTAGGTCTCGAGTTCGAACCCAAGGACCAATTTCGAAATATAATTATCACTTGCTTAAAAATCGGTGAAGGAAAACATCGTGAGGAAACCGACATGCTTGAGAGATACCTATTTCTCAACAGCATGTGAAGCTAAGTCAGAGGCCCATGGGCAGCATACAAACTTTGACACCAGGTTAGTTACTAACCACACGAAAAAGAAGAAAGAAGATCTGTTTAATACTTACACAAATAATATTGAATTTATAAGTAGATATAGTTGCTGACCAAAAAACATAAGAAGTGCAGGACCAATCTATGTGATTAAGTAGGTACTAAAGCCTCCCACTGATATCTGTTGCACTTATCACTGAAAGACAATTAGTAGAAAATAAAACCTCTTTTATTAACCTGTACGTGGTAGACACCTAACGCAGCACCTACTGAGGTACTAGGCTTCTATAATACTGGTACGTTACTACCTACTTGGGTCGTGATCATGTACGTAAGAAATTCAAGACTGCTGTCGTCACACAGGCATAAATACGTAAGAGTATTTGTTTGCACAAGGTTTTTACACTATCGCAAAGCACGATAGCGATCTTGACTTTCATAATAGGTACACATTTAGTCAGCTCGTGTTTTTGAGCCGGTTCACTTCATCATTAACATACCTAAAGGCAAACACAATTCCACAGACTCACACCACCCGCCGTCTGCGCGACACCAAAATAGAAGCCTACCATGAATCAATTAAGAACGGCCCGATAAGGACACCACTCATAAGTTAATGACTGCAATGGCTATGGCTGGTTGAGTGTGGCCCAATCTAGTTTACACACGTGTGCGAATGCGTGATCCGGTTTGCCGTCTCAGAAACGGGTCGAGGCCAAGCCTTGCCAGTTTCTATGCTCCTGTCATACATGTAATTAGGTAGGTACCTGGCCAGGTAGCTCCATACATAGCATCCATTAACTTAGGATGAAAATGGTACAAAGAAATTGGGAATTGAGTTGTATTGCAACATGTACAACGTCGAAACGAAATAATATAATATAATAATATCCTTGGACATTCCACACAACACCATATCGTCCCAAGCTAAGCAACCTAATGCTTGTGTTATGGTAACGAGATGGCTGATAGACTACTTATATACATTTTTTTTTTGTAAATACATACATATTATAGATAGAAAAACACCCAGACTCGTAACAAATACTTGCAGGTCGTACAAATATTTGTTCCGTGCGGGAACCGAACCCGCGACATAGTGCGCAGCAGTCAATCGCTCAACCACTGCGCCAACCGTGTCGTCCTGAAAGAAATCCTGTTAATATTTTTCATATTCCCATTGCGCATAGAATTCTCAGCAGTCGGTGCCGTCACGGCATGTGGAAGATATCAGCGGTCATGAGGTGAATAGGATTATTTTGGACTTTGAACAAAAATAGTTTTGTTTGCACAATTACACCAATAGATGGCGTTACTTGTTTCGAATCGACAGGATATAATTACGAAAAAGCTTGTAACAAACCTTTAAAACACAACTGTATTAAAACTATTGAATATAATTATTTAAAATATATTACCATGTGCGTCCCTGTAGTATGCATGTGTTACGCTACGAAAGCGCTCTTGCCCAGCGGTGTCCCAAATCTGAAGTTTCACCTTGATGCCGTCCACAGTCACTACCTTATTCTGCGAACAGATGGCGGTAGTTGTACTAAACTGCGTATGAAAATATTGCATTCGGATACTCTACAAAATTTACAAGCATAAGATGGACAACTTGTTAACGCATATAGTTTGTTGTAATAAAACATTCAGAAATAAAGAAAATATGCCACAAAACTAACGATACCATGTAAATTGTAATAATTTATTAGTACCTAGTACTTTGGTAGGTACTTTTATTACCTACATACATACATTTTTTACTTAGTTATTTCACAACCTTTTATGTAGGTTAGTACTTATGTACCTACATAACGTTATAAAAAAACATACTAGTAGATAGTTCTTAATGATAAAGTAATTAAATCGTTATGAGTCACTTTTTTCTTGTCACATAAAAACTTGGACATAAACTTGTTATTGGCTACTCAGGCACTTTTTCTAGCCCACAGAGACAGCTGCAATAAATCATACTGCAAAAACCAAACAAGCAGAAAAAAAAGACCTTTGCAACAATAAATCACTCAGGCGAGCAGTCGATTCAATCACAGCTGTCATGGGCAAGGGGCGGGAACGGAAAAAGCGCGCCAAACTTCGAACGCCAATAGCGTTGCGGCGAACCGGTCGCGTGCAGCCACTCACTGGCCCATTTGAACTTGGAACCCTTGACGGTCATTAATTACTTTTTTTGCGAGAATTAAAAATAATAATGGTATTATTAACTTTTTGCCTATTGATATCGAAACTTTTTTGCGCTTCGTTTCGGCGAATAAAACTTGATAAACCTTTTTGCTGAAAGTGACTTTTTTGTAACTCTTCTTATTTGTAACGTTGATGATGAATAGGTGGATTCAGTAATTTAATTTCGTAATTATAATTAAAAGTTTGTCAGCACATTCAATTAACTTTTTGTGAACAAAAAGCTAACAAATTTATTTCTGGTATTTTTAATAAGTGCCGAGTTTATTGGGTTTTTTTTTCTTTTTTCATTTTATTTCAAGTCCTTTGAGGACGTATAGAGATCAGGCGGCACGTGCACCGTGAATCATTGTACCCGGAAGTCGATGCCGACGGTGGAGATGTAGTTTCCTGCCAGGAAGGTGCCATCCCGGAAGCGGACTAGCATGCAAGTCTTGCCAACCCCACTGTCGCCGAGTAGCATTACCTGCAAAGATAACAACGTAAATTTTTACCTTATGAAATTGTGGGTAGCAACCAAAATAAAATAATGGATCATTTTTGTACCTACACGATTCGCAAACCTACTTATTAAGTTGGTTAGGCACCTGCTATTTTAATGTTTAACCGATTAATTCGTGATTGACTGGGACACATACCAAAGATGTGCGATCCCTGGGGTCCAACGCGCATCAAATTAATTTTAAACTGCTTAAAATAAAAATAAACTGCTACTTAATGTAGATAGATACGTATCTAAGTAGGTATTTAGGCTGAAAGTGGAACCGGAATACCTACCAATAACTTTTCTATGTATATACCTACCTATATCCAATATCTACGTGTCAGTAAATATACAAAGTAGGTACAGACGCTAGCACATCAAGCTATCCCTAACTGTCAAATTTTCTCAATTAAAAATGAACCTTATATCGTTGCAATAAAGTTGAAATACCTACTATCAAAGAAATTTGACAGATTGTGGTAACTTGATGTGCTGCCCTCTGTACATACAAAGAAGTTAATATCATCATTACATGGAGAACTCCACGGCTCCTAATTAATGGAGATGTACAATATCTAACATAGTAGGTAGATAAGATTGAAATAAAGAAGCAAAGTTGGGCACGTTGCGGGTTCAGTCAGTTTCAGGGCTTCTAAACTAAAGCTCACTGTGGATTGTAGACACACGTTTGGTAATTAGTTCTTTAAACGTATCAGGTAACTAGGTAGCGACGTGATTGGGACGTGATGGTATCGATATTTAAATATGATGAAATATATGATAAACGTTTTTCACTTCTCATACTTAGTATTAGTAACAACACTAGCGGTTGATGACATCCCAAAAAAAAACAAAATCTTTTTATTTTTTATTTCCTCGTGTTCAGATGCGGATACCCTTTTAGCGGGATTGTCCGAAAGGGTTACCGCTACCTCGGAACACAAAGGGCTCAGGAAGGAACATGGATTTGTTTTAGTCAGTAAGAGTCTGACACTCCCAGAGCAGTAGAGCAAAAAAAGATTTTAATACCCGTCGCGTCAGTGGAGTTTAGCTAGCCAATTTAAAAATAACGAGACATATCGTCAGGTTCGTAAAAGCTAAGTTTAAGTGACATCAGGACATGGCGAAATCCATTAGAATATATTATTCTTTAATATGTACATCATACGAAGACATTAACCTTGCTATCCTAATGTATTTCCATTATATATCTTAGTTGCTTATAAATTCTCCTAAAATAAGAAACCGACCTTTTCTGTCCCTTTTTCCTCGAACCAATAATACCTACTTTAAATTAACAATGGAAAGACGTGGGTCGTGAAAGTTTAAGATTCTGTGAGATGATGAATGAAAGATAAATAAAAGTTGTACTTGTCTTTACATTATTTCAATTGTGTCAATTCTCATGCTCTATTTGTTATTACCGTTTGTTAGATTAAACTGTACAACGCTTTAGATTATTTAAATCTGTTATGTTGTACCTATTATGTATCATAAATAAAAAATAAAAATAAACAGATAGGTAGCAAAAAGTTTTACTCACTTTTCCAAAGACATCGTATTTATCTTCTTGTTTAGAGCGTTGTTCCCAAGTTTCTGTAGGAGAAGGTGGTTCGCTGTGAGGCATTACCCCAGTTTCTGTGTCACTCTTCTCATCATCATCTCGGGCTTCTGGCAGGTTCCTGGCCCATGTAGGCCTCACCCTGCCCACCACTACTCGTTTTTCCATCTGCCTATTGTCTGTGGCGTTTGGATTCCACATATTTAGGCTTTGATTTTAGGGCATCACTATGAAAGTCTCCTTTTGTTAATTCTCTTACTTGTTTGTTTAGTATTTCGGAAAGTTTATTTATGTATAGTCCATTATTGATATCACTATTGCACCACTGTTATATTTATTTTACTACTGTCTCTAGAGCACTAAATGAACAGTGAGATTCTAGAACAATGAAATTTATTTGTATTTTCTTCGACAATTGACGCTTCGTCTTCAATTACAGAACCAGCTGTTTGGTTTAGATCAACATTTCTAAAGATACAACCAACAGATACTGAAAGAAACTAAATAGACTTACACCGTCTCATTACAAAACAAATTCTAATTGTAGTTCGAGTGTAAACCTTCAAACTAGGTATTGTATTTCGAGTTTTATTCTGAACGTGTTAAATTTCTTAATACAAAATTGTGAATTTAAACTTGGGTTTGGCGACACTTTTTGTAATAAGAACTTTAAAACGGTCGAAATATAATTTAAAATTCGAAAATAGCTTGAAGGTTTAGACCTACATCTAAAGATTTTGTAATAAGGCCGAAAAAGACTAGTTATTTTTATCAAATTATTTACTTTACGGCGATTGAGTAAGTAAGAGAATACTTTAATGAAGTATTAAAACTGTAATCAAGTATGAACCATTTGATATTAAGTTTCAAGAACAAAACTTAAGAGACAGACAGAATAACAATGTATTAGTTTTATATATCTAAGTAACAACGCTAGAAACAATGGAGTTTTAAAGCAACAGATTTAATTTTATTAGTGGAAGAAGAGATTGTTGTTGGAACTTAGAAAGACAATCCAAGTGTTGTGGAACTTGTTACAGAGGATAAAGTAAGTCCTGCAAGTGTCAACAGTTATCACATAGTTGATAACTAAGAAAATATGGACAAATTTCCATCTTGTGTTATTGTACCTACCTACTACTTAATTATATTTGTTTTGATTGTATACCTACCTACACCTATTCTTCTTAGCGTGTCGATGGCAATCTACAGGATGTAACGGAAAGGGTACATACAAAAGCCTATGCTACAGACCACCAACCTGAACAACTTTTACTAGGTATGGGACAAACCCTAAACCCTATGGGACAGAAAAAAAGTTGGCTGTTCTATACATTTTTGGTCATGTGACTCGTTGAAATGTAGGGAACAGCTGATTTTTTTTTCACGTAGAGATAATTTACCTCTATTTCATATCCTACTTACATTTAAGTACCTAACTACCCATTGATGCCAGTCACACACCTACTACTTATTTGTTACTAGCACTTTGCCCGCGGCTTCGCTCCCGTGCTCTTTCCCGTGGGACCCGTTATTTTTCCCGGGATAAAAAGTAGCCTATGTTACTCCTAGAAAACTAAGCTTTCCAACGGTGAAAGAATTTTTTAAATCGGTCCAGTATTTTCGGAGCCTATTCATTTCAAGCAAACAAACAAACAAACAAATAAAAAATAAAATCTTTCCTCTTTATAATATTAGTATACACTTATATATAATTTATTTATTCCGAAACTTACCGTCTAATCACTATATCGGTATTTAGATTAAAAACTTTTTCCTTTTTTTTCAACTATACCTAGTTACTTATAATAAACTTCATAATCATACGAAACAAATAAAAAACTAATTGTTCTTTGACCCTTAAACATGAAAAAAACATGTTAGAAGTTAGATAGTCTGATGACCTACTTGTATTAACCTCCTTGACATTAATCCAGTTCTTGTTTATTGTTTAACCTGATGTATCCCTCTCGAGGATTCGTCAAATGTTTGCTTAACTCCTGTTTGTTCATGTTTAGTAGCAAACTTTCACGGGATTTGTAATATCTGTGTTAGGCTCTCGTATTTGTGTTTCCCGTTCTAATTTCGTAAGATCTATGATGATAATCTTCAAATGCTTGTGTCAATGATATTAGTTTATAGTGTTTTTCTAAACTAACGCTTCGCCCGCGACTCTGTCTACGAGGATATTGAACTTTCCTATACAACTGTAATATTATACACTGTAAAATCGACTATCCCTTTTCCCCCTTTAGGGTAATATTTTCAGGACACGGTGAAGCACACGGTGGAAACCTGCCCCGCTTGGGCGGAGCACCGCCGTGTCCTCGTAGAGGCGATTGGCGGCGACCTCTCGCGCCCGGCCCTGGTGCAACGGCCGTCAGCGCTTACATGCTCCACGCGCGCCTCAAACAGATCACAGCTTATAAAGGGACCCGTTAGGGCCAAGCCTGCCGGGTAAGCGGGATTGTCCGAAAGGGTTACCGCTACCCCGGAACATAAAGGGCTAAGGAAGGAACATGGATGGGTTTTAGTCAGTATGAGACTGACACTCCCTTCCGCTCTACCCAGAGTGGGTGAAGTCATTGGATGATATCCCAGCCTCAAAAAAAGAAGTAGTATATTTCCTAAAAACCCTGACGCAAGTTCCTTTCCTTTCAATTCCAATGTCTATAAGCCCTTTCCTCATTTACATAAATATCCTAAGTTTTTAGGTACAGACGCCAGCACATCAAGGTATCCCTAACTGTCAAATTTTCTCAATTAAAAATGAACCTTATGTCTTTGCAATAAAGTTGAAATACTATCAAAGAAATTTGACAGATTGTGGTAACTTGATGTGCTGGCCTCTGTACCTATTCGTTGTGACCACATTCACAATAATTTCCTGTTCAATTCTTAGAATAAATCGACGACCTGTCAAGAGATGCCAATTATAATGGTTATAAATACTCGTATTTCTTTATCAATTTCAACGAAATACTAAATAGCTGGTATAAATAAAACCCTCTTCAACTATTGTACATAGAATTTATCCTTTATTTACTCCGTCATCTAAAAGGGTAAGCCATGAATTTATAAAGCGTAGTGATTTCCCGCGAACCCGTAAGCAACTACCCTAAGCTGTTTATATTCATGCAAAGCCTTTTCACTTGAGGTTTTAAGGCGACCCGATCCCCGATGGGCCATTAAAATTTCGCTTTATAAGGAAACCAGGATTTAACAAGGAAAATATAGTTGTCTGCTTATTTTAGCTACTAGCTGCTCGGCTGCCCGGCTTCACCCGCGTGAACCATAATTCTTTAATTTATAAAATATAGCCTAAGATACTCCTTATCAGCTATCTGCAAGTACAAGTCCCGTCAAAATCGATCCAAGCGTTTCGGAGATTAGCCGGAACAAACAGGCAGACTGACAGAGAGAATTAAAAAATCAAAGAAAATTGTTATACGTAGGTACTGTAGAGCCTTAGAGTAAAACCTTATGTTGTACAAGGCTGGAAATTATCTGACGGCATTCGAACCTTTCAAATGTATTAAGAATAGATTAGGATTTTATATATTCTAGACTTGTCGTCCGGCGCCGAAGCTAAACAGATGTATTCGTTATAACAAAGTGAAAATATAATAACACACGTTTAAACTGGAAAAGTGTTTATCTTCATAGTATAGAAGCCCTATACCCACATTACACGCTCTACCACTGAGCCCCCTTAGTAGAGGATCTTCCATCCTCTACATTTTGGTGGAGTACGCCAGAGTCTCCACTAGAAGACGCGGTACGATCCCGCTCGTTCGTTTTTTCTTATATTGGTGTGTGCAGAACCTAATAATATCTGCACAAGTAAAGAAAATAAAATATAACCAAAATTTCGGTTAAACCGTTTAACGGGCGTTCTACGCATCGTGGTGGATGTGACTGCACGAACAAGTAAATGATATATCAATACAAGATATAAAGGAAAACTGTTCCAACGAGTATTCAACGAGTATATGTTTACGCATCCTGTTCGTGGTGCGCGATATTATAAAAACGACGCCCTAGTCGTATTAAGAAGCAAAGCGATTAAAGCAGGCGAATGAAACAACGCCTGGATATTTAAAGCTAAGTGGTTTTTATAGTTTCGTTATTATGGTTACCATGGAGACCATGATTATTTATTCCGCCTACAACGGTGTATGCTTCGAGGAATTCTTAGCCGAATTTCAAGTGTTAGCGATAGATAAGCAGTGGCCAAAGAGCAATTGGGCTCTGATTATGGGCGCATTTATGCAGGGTCCAGCCCGCATTTATTATTCGACAATTTTATATAATGATCAAGAGATCAGTTTTGAAGCGATGTGTGACGCACTGAGGAAAGAGTTCCCGTGCAGAGTTCACAAAAGAATGTGTGCTCCATTTGTGTTGGAAAATGCAGTAAATGTTGCTGTGGAGGATGTTTCCTCACCTGGCGCAGCACAAGAACTGTCTGAGGAGTGCGGACAGGATAATTTTGTAAATGTTTGTGTTGATGCTGTTGTAATTTCTAGCGCAAAAGAAGAGAAGGTGCTAGATACGGAGCCAAGCTGCCTTGTGAGCAGTGATGATGATGATGTTGTTAGCAGCGTTGATGACGACGTTGATGATGCTGTTGGCGCTGACGCGCAAAGCTGCCTAGACAGCTGTGATGTTGATGAGAAGACGGAAGTGTTCGAGTCAGAACACGAGGAAGAACTGGACGAATCGGGTCGGTCCAGTCCTGTTATTAATGATGATTCTGTTTCAGAGTATAATGATGAATATTACCATGATCACGATGTAAAACTAAATAAAAATAACATCGCTGTTGATCGTGTTGATGAAGATGGTCTCGTATCCATTTCATTGGATGTAAGTGTCCAAGAGTTGGTTGTGGTTGACGCGGAGTCACATACATTGAGAAGCGAAAGTGTGCAGATGAAGGAAAATGAACCATTTATTGAATCTTCAACGTTAGAGTTTTCGAAGATAGAGGCGGAGGAGTGTGAGCATTTTGTTAGTTCTTCAGCGATGGTCGTTACAAACACTTATCGTAACTTGTTCATACATCGGCGAATGGTTAAAACTAAAGTTAAACGTGTTTGTAATGCTAAAAAGAAAAATAAACATGGAAGTAAAATTTTCTTGAACGGCTCTGTGACATATAAAAATAATGACAATTTCAGATTTAGACGTCTTCAGAATATGACTTTGTATGTCAGAAAAATTAAAAGGAAAAAGTTTGTTTCCAAAATTATGACCAAAAGAGGTCATAGGAAAACTTGTAAACTTTTTGAAAATAAATTTGCTTTTTTACAGTATGGGTTTACAAAATCAAATAAAAAGAGGTTTAGGAACATTTTAGATAGATGGGAGTTTTCACTTTTTAGAATTATATAATTACGACTCCAAATAGTTTTCATATCATGTCGCTGCATAATTTTTGAGATAAGTAGTAGCGAACAAAAACTTTTTACAGCTAAATAGGTTAAAGACTTTTCTTTTTTATGTTGATAATTAATTGTCAGTTTTAGACATATTTGCCACTTGTTGACATGTCTGTCATGTCAAGCAGATGTTACAATAATGACCGGGGGGGGATTAATGATTATGCGCAGCGACGTAGTCAGCATAATGCTCTAATCAGTTGTGCTATAAATAACATAAAAAAGGCGCAAGTTAAGCAGAAAGCTGCTTACGATAAGAGAGCAAAGATAAAAAACTTTGTACCAAATCAGTTGGTTATGGTTTATACGCCGAGGCGAGTAACTGATAAGAGCCTAAAATTATGTAGGTTATATAAGGGCCCTTATCAAATAGTTCGGAGATTATCGAATGTAAATTATGTTATCAGATTGAATAGAAGGAGCAAAGACATTATACATGTAAATAGATTAAAACCTTTTTATGTTAGGATTTAATTGGCAATACTTAGATGTCATCTGTCGACATGTCAGTCATGACGATGTCATGTAGTTGTAAACATGTTGGATTCATTATTTTAGCTAAGTTGTAAGATATAGATTATTGATGCATGTTTCTTTGTATTTATTGCATATGGTGATCAAAAATGAATGAGATGCGGCTGGGTGAGCGTGTGGAATGTCACACCTCGCCGCGTCAAAGCGTCAGGGGGAGCGACACTTCGTCTTCTTATTTCTCTAGTGCCTTAGCAGATTAGCATGATCGTGCTCCAGAGCATTTCAACATATTTTATATTTTATTTGTCGTGAGAGAAGGGGTGACACCCGTCCTGAGTTGAGGCCTACTTTGCTAACGGGGCGTAGCCTTGCAAAGTGTGTCAGGTTGACACAATTGGTCTAACTGAGGATGGGGTACCCATATCTTGGTACCCGTATGGTAGTTTCACATCTGGAGTGTGGGCATGAAATGTTTTTATTGGTAGCCTTTTCGTCTCAGTCTTTCCCTCTCTCTGACGCAATAGCGTTCGACGGAGTGTAGGATGCCGACGTCTAGTCTTCTTTGCAGTCAACCCCTTCAGGGTCGATATGAACTTTCATATCATTGTTTGTTTTAGAAGGCTGGCTGCACCCTTTGCCCCGGGTTTTGGTGCAGTGGGGTTCAAACTGGCCTAGCGTTAGTTTGTGTGCTCATGGGCACACATTAATGCATTCATGGACTCTTGTGATGTCGTAAGATCCGCTTTGCCAGAGTTGAGCCTGCCTTTGCAAAGGCCAGACCTCACATGTAGATTCTCCTGAGGTTAGGTAAAATCTTAATGTTAGGCTAGGTAGGAGTAGGAGTAGATAGATTCGAATGCCAAGAGTAAAAGGGCTTAGTTATTTTAAAACTAAGTGTTCCCTTTTACTCAAGGGGGGCGTAGCTGATGTAGAGCCTTAGAGTAAAACCTTATGTTGTACAAGGCTGGAAATTATCTGACGGCATTCGAACCTTTCAAATGTATTAAGAATAGATTAGGATTTTATATATTCTAGACTTGTCGTCCGGCGCCGAAGCTAAACAGATGTATTCGTTATAACAAAGTGAAAATATAATAACACACGTTTAAACTGGAAAAGTGTTTATCTTCATAGTATAGAAGCCCTATACCCACATTACACGCTCTACCACTGAGCCCCCTTAGTAGAGGATCTTCCATCCTCTACAGTACCTACTACAGGTATGTACTTTCATACGAATTTAATATTGAAACTGATATTTTGTTATTACAAACAGACACTTTTTATTTATTTGTAAATAAATATATTTGATTTTATGTAGAACAAGTACATATAGGTAGGTATTATAATACCGATGACCAGATGATATATGAACTAAAATGGACAATAAACGACTGTATTAGAGCTAATATGTAAGGAATGCCGCAGGGTAGCGTTCTCAGGCCTGAAATGAATGAACCTCAAAAATGCCGTTCTTATATCCCTTTGGCTTAGTAGCAAAAGCATATTCAACCTACAGTGTTCCCACTGCTGGGACTGGGACACAGGCCGCCTCCTCTCTGTGAGAGGAAGTGGGCCATAAACCACCACGCGGGCCCCGTGCGGATAGGTAGATTCTTCGAATTTTTGGTCCTAGAACCAAAAGGTCTAGGATGTATGTAGATTAAGGTTTTTATAGGAAGTATTTAGATTAAGGATTTAGCATGTAAGTAAAGCCACGCTGTCGCATTGGATCGCAGATATGTCACTACCATTACATAACTTGGTGAGAAATAAATACATAAATATAAAAAATCGAAGACATGTCACAAACTCAAAGCATTTATTTCAAATAAACCAATTACAGGTACTTTTGAATTGTCTAGGGGACGGTAGGTCAGAGAGATGAAGATGAGCTAGTTGCCCATTCCAAAGCAGTAGGTACCTGTGGAGAACAACGGGCAAGAAACTCCACGGAATCAGAATACGGTTACAACATATGGGTTACATCATTCATGTTGAAATTATACATGTGAGAACGACGCAGAAATTAAAAAGCGTCCGTAATAAAAGATTTAAAAAAGTAATCGGAAACAATTACAAATTAAATTAGATTTTAGAAGAGCCGTGGCCGATAAGAGATGACATAGGAGAAGACTGATGGCGCTCGTTCACGACCATAACTCGACTCAGAAGCCCAAAAAGGCTTCATTAAAGAATAGCTTTATTATAAAGATTCAGCCAGTACCTATCGTGTCGCATCATTACGCTTAGTAACATAATGCGATGTTAGCTAATCGGCTTACGAACTCGATTCTCGTGATTCGTAATACGCCGATACTTATCAAGTGTAAGTAACGATATTATGTTGTATATTTACCTAACTATGAGTCGAGAGATAATGTTCAGAATCTAAAATCATACCTACTCAATCATCTTATTCATCATCTTCCTAGCCTTTTCCCAACTGTATTGGAGTCGGCTTCCAGTATAACCGGATGCAGCTGAATACTAGTAATTTACATGGAGCGTCTGCGTATCTGACCTCCACAACCCAGTAACTGGGCAATACGATACCCCTTGCCTTGGTAAGACTGGCTGTCAGATTTTTGGGCTTCTCGACGACCCGTAACGACTGTCAAAGATGCACAAAAGACAGCCGGGACCAACGGCTTAACTGCTTGCCGAGTCACGGAGGAGTTTCGGTATGTAAAGATGGTCACCCATCCACGGCCAACCCCGGCAAGCGTAGCTTAACCTGATGGATCGGCCTGTGCGGTTGTTAGTACTTAGCCACCATAAGATTGATAATAATGCTTTGTTTTACCGAAGGGTTCGACAGATGTGTACCTATAGTTCATCCACATTTCGCCGTTATATATGTAAATAGCTCCTGCCAGCGACTTCGCCTGCGAGAATGTCGGAAATTATCCCAAAAAAACGTACTATAGTCATAAGTATTCTGTGTGTTAATCCAGGTCATATACTACCTTTGTGCCAAGTTTCATTCAGATCCATTCAACTGTCTGAGCGTGAAGGACGGACAAACATACAAACTCGCACACACACGCACTCGCAAACTTTCGCATTTATAATATTAGTGTGATAGGGAGCGACCTATTGCCTTTGAACGCTTACAAATCTAGACTCGAAGCTGCTGAGAATTTCCAGATGGAAAAACCCAATAACATATTTTGCTCGATATGGGAATCGAACCCAGGGCCTCATGCTCAGCAATCCACAGGGAAAACGTAATGAATGATAGTAGACGTACTTTGTTTTACATACGAGAATAATAATTGGTCCTCTGATTTATCTGACTCTCAATGGTTGCGAAAAATCATGGATGTTACTGGAATTCTATCAGTCTAAAGTCTCCATTTGTGTCCGGTAGATGGCAATAGGCTCAACCCCTATTACATAGGACTCAGATATAACTTGCAAAATGTGGATGTAAAGACGCCAGCACATCAAGCTATACAAAACTTTCAAATTTTCCCAATTTAAAATTAACCTTATGATTTTGTATTAAATTTGATAAATTATTAAAGAATTACAACAGGTTGGGGTAACTTGACGTGTTGGCGACTGTACTATATATACTATACGTGACTGTACACCTCTGTGTAATTCTTCGGTTGCGTTATAGTATACTATACTTATATATGTATTTGTATACAAAGGTTTATAGATCTACCGACATAGTCAACATTCTAGTATTGTGGGTCTAAAGATCTATATTATAATGTTTAGTTTATACGTATGGGTATGTTCTCCGACCACAAACGGTCGGGAATTAATGCCCGCCTATGCATCACTAGGTACAGACATAATGCGTTCCACAATGCTGGATTTGAGACAATATCATAACATAACATCATGCCTGTTTACCCGGAGGGGTAGGTATAGATATCACACGATTCACTTTATAGAGTTAGAGCGAATAAGAATATTAATCTGAAATTCAAAGCATTTATTTCAAATCAACCAATTACAGGCACTTTTTAATATTCAATGGGTCCGTCAGTCAGAAAGATGAAGCTAGATAACCATTACACAACTGAGTTGTTTCTCAGAGAGTTATTTTATATTTCTTACTGAGAGTTATTTCTCAGCTTTGAAGCTAAGTCAGAGGCCCATGGGCAGCATAAAAACTCTGACACCAGGTTAGTCACTAACCACACGAGGAAAGAAAGAAAGGTACTTATAGAGAAGAATGGGCAAGAATATCCACGGACACTTTAAATAATTATTTTAAAAGTGTTTTAACAAATTATACTATGTACTAGCGACCTTTGCGGCTTCGCACGGGTGCAATGTAGTGTTTAATTATGTGTAATAACTAGACGTATAAGCCTTCCTCTAGAAGCTCTCCATCTATTAAAGAAAACAGCATTAAAACCCGTTGCTTATGTTTAAAAGATGGCGAACGGAGGAAAAGACGCGGGGAGCGACTTTGTTTTATACTATGTAAAGATAAAGATTCTATTCTTAAAAAAAAACTTGAGCGGTTTCAAGGGACACCCGGATGGAACGAAGTTCCTTTCGATTAATTAGTGAAGGAATTGTAATAAAATTTTATTGCTTTTAAGTTATAATAATAAAAAAAAATCTGATCTAAAATTAACCAATAAAAAATATATTGATTAAATGACATCATATTTTACTCCAAAAAAAGTGTCGTTACAACTTTTGGTCTTAATTTCCGTCTAGCCATTCGCAACGCGCGATAAGGAACTTCGTTCCAAAAAAAATACAGTATTTCAATCATTATCCATCTGAAAGATCACTGACAGTTATATTCCAAAGAGATAATCTCATTAGTTAGAAGGTACTGCCTCCACGGGTCCACTGCACGTCCCGATTACACTTCGTCGTAATTCCCGTGCTGATAGATCGCAATACCCTTACGCTTCGATGAACACGAACAGCCCCGACCTCCAAGTATTTATGTACAGACGCTAGCACATCAAGCTACCCCAATCTGTCAAATTTCTTTGATAGATTTTCAACTTTATTATAAATACGTAAGGTTAATGTTCAATTGGGAATATTTAACAGTTTGGGATAACTTGATGTGCTGGCGACTGTACATCTCATCTATTGATTGAAACCAATTATGTGAGATGGGTTGCTGCGTGAACAGATTTGCTTGACGGTGTATTAAGTATCAGATTTAGCCCGCAGCTTCACTTGTGTTAATTCAAAATTTCACAGTCAATTTGGGTTGTACTCTGCTTGTAATAATATAATTAAATCATGATTCGAAAGGTAGGTGACGCCATTTGTTATCATAAGAACGTTAATATTGTTTTCGTCGGTTTTTCTATATATGTACAGAGGCCATCACATCAAGTTACCACAATCTGTGAAATTTCTTTGATAGTATTTCAACTTTATTGCAAAGACATAAGGTTCATTTTTATTTGAGAAAATTTGACAGTTAAGGATAACTTGATGTGCTGGCCTCTGTACCTGAAAGCGTGTATGCAAAATTTTAGGATAATAGGTACAGTGGTTTAGGCGTGACGTGAAAAGGCAACACAAAATTTACTTTCGCATTTGTAATATTAGTTAGGATATCTCTGGAAATCATTTATAAGTAGATCTTAGAAGCTTCTTGTTCCAAGCGTGTCAATAGCAAAAATAATACCTACATATAAATTTATTTTGTATATTTGTTTGGCCCAAAACTTAGCAACACGAATACAGTACGCTGATGATTTCCCACCTCCAAAAAAAAATAATTTATGTTCTCACGTGTACACGTGACGGGGCATGCGGTGCAAGATTGGAGGAGAGCCATTGTCTGTGGGGAGACGCCGTTTCGGAGATCAGAACCGTCTTTAACGACCTACTTGGGTATGAAGTCTGGGTTTTCCAAAAAGCCTGTAATTTCCAGGTAGCTTGTGCCCAGATGGGAGGTTTTTTGATGGTTCAGCGAAGAAATCTGGAGGTTTAAGCAATTCTTGAGCTCTAGACCTCAAATCATCTTAGAAGCTAATAGCAATACAAAAAATAATGAGCCCACGGTGCCTTTAGGACACAACACACTAAGCGCGGTCTTCAAAAAATGTTTACGCTGTAAACATATTTTGGCTCCACAAAATCGATTTTGGGTCTTGGAATCAGAATTCCTTTTAGCGTAGGTATAAGCCGACTTATACGCCAAAAAGAACAGTAAGGTACTAAGTATAATATGGCTTTCAAGGATAAATAGGACTTCTTATACCAGCACATCAAGCTATCCCAAACTGTCAAATATTCCCAAATGAACATGAACCTTATACTTTTGTTATAAAATTGAAAATCTATCAAAGAAATTTGACCGATAGCTTGATGTTCTGGCCTTTGACGAACCCGCCTACAGGTCCGTTTATCGAATGATTCTAGATAGGGCTCTAATTAAATATACTATCTACCTTTATGTATTCTTAGTATTAGAAATCTGATAACTGCTATTACGAATAGCAAAATGTCTTACAAAATAAATAAAGCCATTTATAATATCTAAAGATATTATAAATGGCTATATTTATAATATCTTTGCTGAAATCACAAATAAGTTACGCTTTACAGTACCAAGGACTGTTATCAGACAGGCGGCCCACGTGCCCGGTTGTTCCACGTGGATTTGTGTAGGACCAACACCGGGTCGCGAGTGCCTCTTCGTCAACTAGTGGAAACCTATAACACATACTTTATGGACATAGATATCTTCTCTCTTTCTAGTAACAAATTTAAAACACTGGCAATAAATATTCTTTCAACACAATCCTAATCTAAAATTTAGTAATGATTTAATTCAACTTTAGAAGACAAAGTCGTCTTTTCGCTCTATAGGTATTCTTTATTGATCCGTGGACAATGGTGTGGGTTATATGTTTACCAATTTATGTAATTAAGTACTTATAATTTTAAATTTGAACATGTAACTGTTTTTTGTCCCAAATAAATAAAATGAAATAAAGATAACAGAAATACAGAATAAAGATACTTACCTATAAATTTCAGCAAAATTTAGATATTATAGTGTATATTATTATATTTGGGAGATCGCCAGGGGCGAGGGATATAACAAGGCTGATACTTAGAATTTAAGCAACGAGCTAAAATTTTGGAAAGGTAATATTCAGGTAGTTTATTTCAGAATTTGTAGCTTGGCCCATAAAATGTATCCTGGAAAATATTTAAGCTGAAATAAACAGGGCGTAACCGAAAGGGTATATGCATACAAAAGCATATGCTACAGACCACCAAACTGAAAAACTTTCACTATGGGGCATGGTAAAAGTTGTTCAGCTGTCCTTTCGGTTACAGCCTGTATATGAGAATTTGCAGGTCAGTGTCCTGACCTGTACATCGCAAAAAACCAAAGCTACCTCAGCCCTTTCACCTCAACTGAGACCATTCCTGATGAAGCCACTCGGTGCGGGAAGGGTGACAGCTGTCACAAGTTGACAAATCAGTCACCACACCCTTCCGGCACTGCGCACCTACCTCAGGAATGGCCTAAAATAAGTGGTCCAGCTATATTCAATGACATCAATCAAACAATAAATCAGGCGTCCCCCAGTCCACTGATCGTAAAAACCACAGAACAGATAAATTAACTGTTCTGTGGTAAAAACACTACACATGTACCAAAAAAAAAACAAGATTCATAATTTCCTCTTTAAGCTTTTGAACGCCAGAGCATAAACGCACGCGCGTGCCCTCCACGTCAAGCAACAAATTTATTTCTTCTTGTTATCATAAACTTCCCAATATTCATGGTGTTTTATAATTTGTTTCCTGTCATTAAATACGCACGAGAGCTTCATTTTTAAGATATCCATATAAACACACACGAAAGTAATGATTTAATTGTTTATTTCGTGTTATAGTGTACCGCATTGTCACATATTTGTGTCGCTTGTGCATGCTTGTCACGAATATGTGACAATGGCGTTCTAAACGTTAACAGAACTATCCTTTTTTACCGCATCACTAACTATATTCATACAAGTCAACTTTCAAATAAAATTTATATGCAAATGCTATTCCATATTGAACACGAAGACAGTTTCAGCCAATTTGCCCGGATATTCCAAGGGCTCATGTACCACTCGTAAGCACTGAATTGCAGACTTGCTCCTCTATAAAATATATTCCTCCGTAGAGGAGTAGGTAAAGCTTTGTATTATTGTTGTATTGGAACTCGTGTAAGCTTGGACAAAATGATTGGGAGTCTGTTCTTTTTCCGAGTTACTGAATAGTTAATGGAGACACAAGAGGCTTCGTTACAAAGGAGATGGGGACTTCTGGGCCTGAATGTAATAAGTCGAGGTAAGGCTTAAAAAAACGTTATATTTTCTATTTCAAAATTTGGAATGACAACTCGATTTACAATCTGGAAAATGAGAAATCGAGGTTACCACTACCCCGGAACAAAATGGGCTAAGGACGGAACATGGATGGGTTTTAGTCTGACACTCCCTTACGCTCCACTCGCGGGAGTTATTTGATGAGTTCCCACCCTCAAAAAAAAAGGTTATTTTTCAGCATAACCAGGGTACCTATATTCTTCTAAATTTTACTGGGTAGGTAGGTGATGTATCTTTTTGAAGACGATGCATCATCCTATATTTTGGCCTCACTTGTCTTGTCAGATAGTTTTGGTGATCCTTCGATGACACATTTTACTTGTCCTGTCACTAGTTTAAACCTTCCATGATCACATATATTTGTCGTCATCTTAACGGCACATATTACTTAATAGATGAATAATGAAATCAGATATTAATTGACACGGTTGGCGCAGTGGTTGAGCGATTGACTGCTGCGCAGCATGTCGCGGGTTCGATTCCTGCACGGAACAAATATTTGTACGACCTACAAGTGTTTGTTCTGGGTCTGGGTGATTTTCTATCTATAATATGTACCTATGTACTTACAAAAAAAATGTATATAAGTAGTTTATCAGCCATCTCGTTGCCATAACACAAGCATAACGTTGCTTAGCTTGGGACTATGGCGTTGTGTGAAATGTCCAAGGATATTATTATTATTATTGCCAAGCTGTTCATATACCTAGATGTACCTACCCTTCGTTCATTGAGGTTATTTTCAAAGTAGACCCCTTATTGTTAACTCAGTGCGTGTCACTTGTCAAAGCGCCCTCGCTTTTGTCACCCCTGCCTGTGAAACTCGAAACAAATACGAAGTCGGACAAAGTTTGGACTTCGCTTGTCAAGGTGCTCGTATTAAATCATTTAAGTTTAGAATGAGATACTCCACAATGATGAGTACCTGTTAGAACAGTTTGTATTTGATTAATTATTGTTCTTGTTACTTATAGGATATAGCGTAAATATGTGGGTACCATGTATTTATGACATAATTAATTTTATGTTATATGTGTTTTCTTTTCACCTTTTGTGGTGTAGTATTTTTATTCTGGATGCAACGTCTTCACATATAATTTTATAATTTATGTAGACAAAACATTGTTAAACATTTTAAAAGATTAACGGTGGAGTTTCATGCCCATTCTTCTCCATAAGAAACTTCCTTTTGAAAGGGGCGACAAGAATCAATTCCATTTCTTGGTCTGTTTGACGTTCAAAAGTGCCTTTCTTGTGCCTATTTGAAATAAATGATTTGACTTTAATAGCGACCTGCCCAGGCTTCGTACGGGTGCAATGAAGACACTATCGTGCAGACGGGGGCCAATAGGCGCGGCGCCATTTTCGCCCGGTGGTTTAAACTGATTTTGGGTAACCGGCCTGAGGCGCGGCGCCATTCTGTCTCGCCGCGCTCCTCTCACTCACACTATTCTGTCTCGCCGCGCTCCTCTCACTCACACTATTCTGTCTCGCCGCGCTCCTCTCACTCACACTATTCTGTCTCGCCGCGCTCCTCTCACTCACACTATTCTGTCTCGCCGCGCTCCTCTCACTCACACTATTCTGTCTCGCCGCGCTCCTCTCACTCACACTAATGCAAAGCTCAGCTTATACCTCGCGGACTGTACTGAGCTGCCCACCGTATTGGAAATTGATTACCGCCGCTCGAGAACTCACTCTCAGGCAGGAGATTCCCATTGCATTGCTAGAAAGAGTTCAAATTACCTACCTTACAAACTGGATTACCTACCTATCGTGTTGTTCTACTGGGCAGCAAAAATGTATAACGTGAAGTAAATTAATTGTTCCTTTTTCAGTTCGTTCCTATCAACAGATTTTTATTCAGTCATTATCTTTGCCCTATTTCAAAATAGATTTGGTTGAACGAATTTAAACTTAGGGTTTAATCTGACAAATCCTTTCACCACAATCAAACTCATATTCGCCCTAAAGATATATGATTAGGCCAGTAATCAATCTACCTAGTCTTTTTTTCCCAACTAGTCGTCTTCCAGTCTAACCGAATGGTGTAGGCTCCACTCGCCCCTTGGATCTTGCCCCTTGCGATTCAAATATTCCACTCACCCCGTTTTTATCATTATGCTGTAGCGATTCGCCCCTTGAGAAGGGGCGACTGGAAAATTGACCGTTAAAAATCTATTTTGGTGTATCGATTCGCCCCTTGCGGCATTTCCTTCGAAATTAATCCAAAAAAGGGAAAGTCAGACAGAAAATCATTATGAATAACGCCATGTTTAATTATGTTAATAACTCTAAATGTAATCTCATACACTCATGACACTAACGAAATATTTTTTTCGTCTCACAGTTGTCTACTGCTTAACCGGGCTTGCCTGAAAACTTACAGACTAAGCGACTACACGCTAAGGGCACACCCCGTCCCCTGTGGGGTACGGACCTCGGCTTAAGGTGTCACTGGGGGAGGACAGCAAGGGACAGGCTGGATCTGACACTAGATTATAATTATTATAGTGTATTTAAAGCTACAGGCTACGCGGCACAGTGTGCAGTTGAATACCAGTATTTTACATGGAACGACTGCTTATCTGAACTCCTCAATCCAGTTATTGGGTAACACGATACCCCACTTTAAGACCAGTCATCAGACCTACGGGTTTCTGACGATCTTGTAAATAATAAGGGATTCAATATTCACCTTTTATACACATTTTACTCATCCTATAAAGGACAAAAGCACGCAATCTGCAAAATTTATTGAATTCTCGCGGGAATCTGCATATTTAATTTTACGCTTGTTATCCCGATTTCAGGATCAGTTGATTACAACGTACGATTTGCATCAGCCTACGGCCTGGGGGCCAACCACCGCCTCTTATAGTACTATTATTTTAATATTACTTGTGTGTGAGAACTAAGCTATACATGAGGTATAGCTCCATTTCACATCATCATCATTCTCCTGCCCTTATCCCAATTTATTTGGGGTCGGCGCAACATGTCTTTTTCTTCCATACTTCTCTATTAGTCGTCATCTCGGTAGTCCTCTCCCTCCCTTTCTAGCCATATCATCTTTCACACAATCCATCCATCGACTTCATCCACATTCATACTCGCAACTTGCCTGACAACATTTTCCTCATTCCTCCGCATAACATGCCATCTCTTTCACGATGCAAGCTCCTTTTCTTTCACAATGTGATGCAATATTACAATATATACTGCTGTCTGAGGTGGTAGTTGAGGGGTGTTTGGAGCTTTGTACAGGGTGAAATTGAATTCATGGCCAATATTTTAAGGGGTCGTTGTATTCTTCATTATAAACAACTTTTACTATGAGAAACACCTGAAATCGCGAAAAATCAGCTTTTCCCTACATTTTGACGAGAAAATATTGCCCTTGAATTTAATTTCACCTTGTATTTATATTTATGTGTATTAAATGCTTATGATAAATGCTCGTAACTAAGTACTAACAGCCGCACAGGTCGATCCATCAGGTTATATCTTTACATAACAAGACTCCTCCATGCCTCGGAAAGCACGTTGAGCCGTTAGTCCCGGCTGTCATTTGTGCATCTTTGACAGTCGTTACGGGTCGTCAGAAGCCCGAAAATCTAACAGCCAGTCTCACCAACGGGTTATCGTATTGCTCAGTTACTGGGTTGTGGAGGTCAGATAGGCAGTCGTTCCTTGTAAAATACTAGTATTCAGCTGCATCCGGTTAGACTGGAAGCCGCCCCTAACATAGTTGGGAAAAGGCTAGGCAAATGATTTATATTTATTTGTCCCTGTGTGTTGTCATTGGTTTTCGCACATTTTGGGTAATGCTTAAAAGCTTTTTTGGACGTAAATTGCGAGTGTGCGTGTGTGTCTGTTAATTAAACTCAGTTTATCGAATATTATGTGGCACTTGAATATTATCATAACGTTTCGTGTATCGCTTACGTCTATGTACTGCTGGCGGCAAAAATAGTTGTTTTTTTTTTATGTACCCGGAAAGTCTAATGGGCCTGTTACTTAATGAATTTATAATTTTTAGTCCGAATTTCCTTGTTTTTTACTTGTTTAATCTATTTTTCACTTATGAAGTCAAAAGCGAGGGGAACTAAGCTGTTCTATTTCTAAATTCACTGGCCGTATAGAAATTATATTAGACTACTATTTACGCGCGGCTTCACCTGCGCGGAGGTCGAAAATATAACAGACTTACGTACAGAATAACTTTGCAGTTTAAATTATGTATTAAATGGGAGTTATCACCACCCGGCTCAAAAATTTTATAACATTGAAAAATGTACGTGTAAAAGTGTATTAAAAGATCTGCTTAAAGGAATAAATATTACTTCATTATTTTCATTGCAATGTTCAATGTGATTATCTCTACTATAATATTATAAAGAGGAAAGGTTTGTATGTAAGTAACGAAGTTTGTAACGAATAAACTCAAAAACTTCTAAACGGATCTGGATGAAACATGGCACAAATATGGATTATAGTCTGGAATAGCATATAAGCTATTTTTTATCCAGAAAAATTCACGGTTCCCGTGGGATAATTTCCTGCATACACGCGGGCGAAGCCGCTGGCAAAAGCTAGTGAACAATAAAATAAGTTGAGGAATATTACTTTCTAACGAACATGATTGTTTAAAAATCAAGGTAGCCATTTAATTATTTTAATTAGACCTATAAGAACTGGAATGTCAAAAGTCAGAACCCAAAGTCGTGTGTGAAAAATTCGATGTGTCCTGGCTCTGTTTACAAACATAGCGAAATTAAATTCTCGTACCTACACAAATTAAATGGTTTAATTTTATTAATTAGTTGGAGTTGGGGTGTGGCGTTCCGAATCGCATACATTATGGTACATATGTTTGAAATAAGGCTTGAAAGTTTGTCCAACCTTTGAGTAGATAAATTATTCTAGGACTTTTTGTATTATTTTACTTGTGGTGAATAGTCACACACCGATTTCTCTCTTTCAGTCGTCAGAAATTTGACTTTTGAAAGAAAAAGACAAAGCGTTGTGTCACTATACAGACGTTATACAACGTTTATTAGTAAGGGGATTAGAATACAACCCTAGAGTTATGACATATCCATAAAACACATTGTATAATCCAAGTAGGTGTTTACAGGAACGCAAATAATAATCAATGGGATTGTCCGAAAGGGTTACCGCTACCCCGGAACATAAAGGGCTAAGGAAGGATCATGGATGGGTTTTAGTCAGTAAGAGTCTGACACTCCCTTCCGCTCCACTCAGAGTGGGAGGGGTTATTTGATGATTTACCACCCTCAAAAAAAAAAGTACTTAGGTGCTTGCTTCTACTACTACATTTTCCGAAAATAGCTTTCTATTAGTTAAAGTTCAAAATCAAGTTATATCTAGAGAATTTACTAATTGAAGATTATAAGATTAGTAGTCGAGATACTCTCGAGAATAAACCTTGTTAAAACGTCCGTGTATACCTCAGATAAATACGAATTTATTGTTAGTAGGTACAGAGGCCAGCACATCAAGTTACCACAATCTGTCAAATTTCTTTGATAGTATTGAACTTTATTGCAAAGACATAAGGTTCATTTTTAATTGAGAAAATTTGACAGTTAGGGATAGCTTGATGTGTTGGCGTCTGTACTAGGAAAACATTGTAAGGTAACCAGCACGTCCTAGAACTAATAGTTCATCTACCATCATCATCTGCCTAGCCTTTTACCAAGTATGTTGGGGTCGCGACCGGTCGGCTTCCAGTCTGACCGGATGTAGCTGAATACCAGTATTTTACATGGAGCGACTGCCTATCTGACCTCCACAACCCAGTAACTGGGCAATACAATACCCCTTGGTAAGTCTGGCTGTCAGATTTTCGGGCTTCTGACGACTACCTGACCTCCACAACCCAGTAACTGGGCAAAACGATGTCCCTTGGTAAGTCTGGCTGTCAAATTTTCGGGCTTCTGACGACCCGTAACGACTGTCAAAGATGCACAAATGACAGCCGGGACCAACGGCTTAACGTGCTTTCCGAGGCACGGAGGAGTCTCGGTGTGTAACGATGGTCACCCATCCATGGCCAACCCCGGCAATCGTAGCTTAACCTGACGGATCGACCTGTGCGGCTGTTAGTACTTAGCCACGAGCTCCTCATATCAATAAAGATTAAATTACCCAAGTCTGCAAGTTACTGCTAGCAAAGCTTAGTAGGTATTTTAACATACTATATTGTTCCCCGCGGCTTCACTCGTGTGGAAATTGATTTTATACTTGAGTAGTGGCCCTCGGTTCGTTCGCATGGAAATAAAATACTCTATGCACATCATTATCGATCCGGCAGAGGTAAAGTTTCAGAGGTAATTGATACATTTGAAGTTTTATTAAGTAGCATTATCGTAATAAAGTTATCTCTGGAGGCGTTATTGACGAAATCATGCAACCAAAAACAGCACAATATATCCTACTCGTCATATTAAATAATGTACTTGAACGTATTTTTGGTGAAAAAATCGTGCGGTTATTGTTTACAAAACAACACACCGTCCGTTCTTCACTGCGTCAGTCGCGACTGTCGGCATGCCGAGCGCTTGCCGAGATCGAGGCGCGTAGGTATAGCTCGCGTTTCGCCCGTTTGTATAAAGTTGGAATACTGTATAGATAGTATTACCGTGACTATGTAGTGATGTTAGGATCATATTGTACGGAATTGTTTCAAACACAGAACTCGCACATAAGGGGTGTGCGAGTTCTGTGAGACAATTGCCGAATAAATTTACATACCGAAAACGAAGAAAATGGGCAGGATGATAATGCTACTTAATAAAACTTCAAATGTATCAATTACCTTTGAAACTTTACCTCTGCCGGATCGATAATGATGTGCATAGAGTATTTTATTTCCATGCGAACGAACCGAGGGCCACTACTCAAGTATAAAATCAATTTCCACACGAGTGAAGCCGCGGGGAACAATATAGTATGTTAAAATACCTACTAAGCTTTGTTAGCAGTAACTTGCAGACTTGGGTAATTTAATCAGATTAATCAGTGTTATAAATCTATTGTTTTAATCAATGGTCGAGATTTATGAGATTCAGGAGAGCGATTTATTTGATGCATGTACTTATAAAATACTCAATCTCCTTTACCAACCACTTGAATTAATTGTTATTTTAATGACCTGCAAACAATCTTCATATTATTATTGTAATTTAGTGTATAATTTTATTTTCAATGTTAATTTTGTTAGTTTTAACTGCTCCTTTAGTTTTTATTTTTACGATTTGTGTTTCATGTGCGTGTTCCAAATAAAATGTTTCTTTCTAAGAGTTCCGTGCCCAAAGGGTAAAACGGGACCCTATTATTAGTCGTCCGTCCGTCTGTCCGTCGGTCACCAGGCTGTATCTCATGAACCGTGACAGTTAGACAGTTGAAATTTTCACAGATGATGTATTTCTGTTGCCGCTCCCATACTGTATACTGCATACAGCAGACATGTTTTTTTTTCGTTTTTACAGATAATGGTACGGAACCCTTCGTGCGCGAGTCCGACTCCCACTTGGCCGGTTTTTTTCTTTCTAGCATCAATGCATGTAGTCCTTGACAATACTATGATGCAAAACAGGTTAAATAATTGAGTAGGTAATTAATCTAAACTGCAAGCACACTGTGTCAGGCCGTTTGGTCAGCCCCACGTCAACGTCAACGAGAGCGATATGACGGCGCCGAAGTAGCGCTATATAGGTATACATATTTACTACAACCGCATGTCCACTGCACACTTCACCACCATCGTGACGTCACGTTTCGAATCTCGTTTCTCGTTGACTCGCGACGTCCTGTAGTGCTATTCTGTAAAAGTCTCACCATGAAAATGTGGGTATAGTGCTTCGATCAATAATACACTAGATTCCCGATTATCGCTTCAAAAACGGCCACTTCAGCGACTAATTTTTGTTCCTGATCCTGTATCTAGTGTATTATTGATCGAAGGTATAGTGAGTTTAAAGTGGGCTGTCAATCCCTAGCATTAGGGGGGGGGGGGGAACACGCTCCGGGCCCTTCACGCTCACTTCCCCTAAGTTTTCACGATGTGATTTTAACAGAATTGACCGGCTGTTGACGTTGTGCGGTAAATAAACAGTGTAAAAATTCTTTTTTTTTTTGGAAATGGCATCTTGCTATTCAACCCAGGGGTTGTCAACTGTTAAACCGGACTTGCCTGTGGATGGCACAATAAATCGGGGCTAGCCAATCGTCTCTACGAGGACACGGCGGTGCTCCGCCCAAGTGGGCAGGTTTGCACCGTGTGCTCCACCGTGTCCTCTGGGCGATCCTCGCAGAGGTGACACCCGGGCGTTTCCTCCCGGCTGGTTATGTGCAGGAACCTCCCGAAATATCTATGTCCGGTGAGGACCTGCGTCAGGCGGTAGGCGAGGGCGCCGTGACGCCTCTCTAGCCACTCCTCAAGCCCCGACCGCCACTATCATGGCGTGCCCTGTGCTGCGTTGCGACAGTCGCTGTTTCCATGTCGTCATGAGATCGCGCCGGAGGTACGTCCGCTCCGCCAAGTCAAGCTTAATATCAAACTAAGAGACTACACGTTAAGGGCACCCCCTGTGGGGTATGGACCTCGGCTTAGGGCGTCTCCGGGGGATAGCAAGGGACAGGCTGGTTCGGATAACCGGGCACAAATCCAGACTCCAGGTTGCTACTTAGTAAGCGGGGTTGTCCGAAAGGGTTACCGCTACCCCGGAACAGAAAGGGCTAAGGAAGGAACATGGATGGGTTTTAGTCAGTAAAAGTCTGATACTCCCTTCCGCTCCACCCCGAGCGGGAGGAGTCAGTGGATGATTTCCCACCCCAAAAAAAAACTGAGGAATAAAAATGCGATTATAAATATTTTTAGGTTCAGCGCGTTGAAGTGTAGTTTGTTGAAATAAAAGTTTTACATTTTATTTACCTACGCTTCAGTGTATAAACTGAAATATTTTGTTTTAAACTTTCTATTTTTACTCTTTTTCTTTTGTAATTTTTCCTTTCTTTCGTATTTTTTTGAAAAAAGTTCTTGCTATTGTTGTCGTCTAAAAAATCATTTCTATGTAAAAGTAAAAAACTTGAATAAAAGAGACGCTGAAAGAAGTTTTGAACGAAGAGATAAGAAACTTAACAACAATTCGAAGTTTCTTTTTTATTGTGGAATGGGCCTGACCTCGATCACGCCAGATGGAAAGCGACGGGTTAATTGTTGTGGTTATTGTTATCCAAAAAAAATTAAGTTAATCACCAAAAGAAAAATATATCCATTATGTGCAAGTGGTAAACAAGGGGCAGAGCTCATAGGGAGTCAAAAAATTCATCCCCATCGCTGTCAGTGGGAAATGTGCCCAAAAGGCTGGCAGCGTTGCCACGTTGGATGGCAATGCTGATTCTTTGGCAAAAGAAAAATAGTGAAAAATACCTATTACCTAATAACCTAATCTATGAATCCAAGAACAAAAATGGTGGTTTGGCATATTTTCTACGCATAAGCTGTCAAACTCTCATAATTATTAATTTTTCTGATCACTCTGACGATTGATAAAATCAGCCCCTAAAATGAGGTGTGTGGAACATATTATAAAAAGTCTAAGTATAGTGTGCGCACATAAGTGTACACACATAAAAAACAGACAAGAAGAAAGGAATAGAAAATACGTACAAAGGCGATGCATATTTCTTAAGAAATCTCATAGGTAGGTACCTGCGACAGGAAAGTAAATAAAAGAGATGAGACAACTTTCTCTATTTTTCGTTTTCACGTAAATAGGTAGAGAAACCTTATATGCAGTTTGTAAGGTAATCATGAGTTAGAAACTAATTAATAGTTCATCAACATTATGAAAACCAATCAAAAGTTCTCTACAAACTAATTAACATTTTTAACGGTACAAGTTTCCCAGACAAGTAAATATCAATTTACTAAATGGTTTACTCAAGGATAAGTTACGGTTACTTTTAACTTTTGGATTGAAATAAAATAATAACATAAACACAACGTATATATCTATTCCCAGGAGGAGTCTTGATATGTGAAGATAGTGTCCCATCCACGGACCAACCCCGGCAAGTGTTGCTTAACCTGATGGATCGATACGTGCGGCTGTTATTACTTAGCTTGAGCACGAGCTCCTCGGTACGATAATTTGGATACCTATATTATAATTAATTTAATCAAAGCTGTTGCTTGCGGCAATGCGTTTTGGGGTTCTGCGTGTAAAGATATTTAATTTTCCGGAATAGAACTGTCGAAACCTTAAAACCCGGCAAGGATAAGGGTGCTTCCTTTGCCCTTTAGCGGCTTCGAGTTTTCACTCACAATGAAGAAAGAAACAAACAAATTCTCTTTCAAGTTCTAAGTATAGATTAATTATTTGGCATTTTCAGGCGTTTGAAAAGAGCAGGCGTTTGAAAGGAGGTAGGCAAAACGGATGGCAATTGGCTCGGTTTAGAACAAAAGACGATTTAATAACGCTTTCAACAAAAGAGGAAGCATGACAAAGGTACCTTCTCCCGTATAATAGAAAAGTGCTGTAATCAACATAAATAAACCTTAAAATTCCACCTGTTACATAAAACATACCTACCATTCCAATACACATTACATCTGCTACGTGAACGCGAGATAACAAACCCCATTGATTAATGGATCTTACAGCTTGTTGCTTCCCAATCCCGTTCCCGCGTCACTTTACAAAGACTTTGCGAAGACAAAAAGGGGCAATAATGGACTGGAATCGAAAGGAACGGAACGAAACGTAAAGGCTTCGTAATGAAGTCAAATAGACGTCGAAGTCTGCCTCCACGTCAAAATGACAGCTAATCTTGTTAGTAGGTACAATGTTCGCACTTAATTCCGATGTTGTAATGTCTCGCTGATGGTGGCGTGTGTGTTGGATCATTTAGCTCCCTTCAAAATGGTTGAGCTGAATGGTGCTAATATATGCGTCATGTTCGTGAACGGGCGCTGTCAGTAGGGACTGGTCATCTCTTAGCGGCTAGGGCTTGTTTTAATTTAATTTTTGAATAGTTTTTACATATTTTATATCGGATGCTTTTAACGTTCTGCATCGTTCTCACATGTATAATATTAATATGAACTATGTAACCAATATTTTGTAACCATATTTTGTTTAAAAGAGTGTCTATGGAGTTTCTTGCTCGTTCTTCTCCATAGGTACCTACTGCTTTGGAATGGGCAACTAGCTTCATCTCTCTGACTGACCGACACCTTGACAATTCAAAGTGCCTGTAATTGGTTTATTTGAAATAAATACTTTGAGTTTGAGTTTGAGTAAACTCGGTTTTATTGTCTTTCTAATTGGTTTGGCACGTAGTTCAATTGTTTTTTATTGTTATGTCAGTGACGTAGTTTAAATGTACTAATATCATTTGAATTTTAAAATCGGAAGATGGAACGCACAAAAAAAAATGTTTTGAATGAGAAAAGTTAATGCAGAACCAGCCAGATAGACTTATTAAAAGTTAAATGACTATTTGAAAACAACACATCCGAAGTACGAATAACAATGGCTGCTTAAAAAGTCAACGTATTAAAGTTGTTTAATTTATTCGTTCATGTTCACTCCGTCATTAGAAAGGTCTTGTTTAAGGTAATTTCTGTTACTACCTTCACTGTATTATTATGTAGATTGCCTGAGCACTTGTAGATTATATAATTGGAAACCTACAGCACAGCAGCCTTTTGAGTTAGCAAGTTTACAGAGCCATTGTAGCATTTAGCGGTTACCTACTCGTAATTGCAATAAGTTAAAGTTCAAGTTTAATATGTTAATTGTAAAATATTTGGGGTTATTATCGGTTTTTTTTTTAATTTACAATTTTTTTAACAATTTATTTTTGTTTCGTTTTTGATTTTTATACTTAATTATTTCTTTTTACTATTGTAGGTAGGTACTTATTTTTAATTTTTGTGTCTTTGTAAATTTTTGAGTTTAAGTTCTATTAAATTAAGATTTACGCAACAGATATCATATGACGGAAAACAATGTATGTTTGTTAGGTTATATTCCTGCAAATAGGTAGATAATATTCTATTCTGTTTTATCTCTATTAAGGTTTTTATTTACATAAAAGCCGTGTGCCTGATATGATTTGCCATCGGAAAAATTTTAAAATTTCCCAAAAAACGTTCATCTTCTAGAAAACCTTCATCTTCTAACGGTGTCAACTTTCCAAAATCCACCTAGCGCCGACAAGTATTGCACATGTCTATAGTAGAATTAGTTAAAACCAAAAACAAGCTACCCAGCTATATTTCCTAACTGTTAACGAATTCAACTTAATAAAACTTAATAGGGATGATGCCTAGAAAAAAAAAGAATCATATAAGGTAATAAAAAATATTTGACACGTATTTTTTGCTTTATCATATTAATAGAAAATAACTAAGATAAAACGCATTAAAGTTGGGGAGTGGGGCTCAAGCTTACAAGTAAGTATAATAACTACATACTTGTGACGTCATGCCACAATTTAATTAAATAATCTTTGGAATACGTAAAAAAAATACGTGTCTAATATTTTTTAATTATCTAGCTTGCGGACTAATTACAAAAATAATCTTATCATCCCCATTGTAAGATTAAACGTTCTAGTATCAATACAACCGAAATTGTTATTGCATTTCGCGGTTTCAATTTGTCGCAAGTCCTAAAGGCATATTACATTGCTCACTCCAGCCACCCGACAAAGGTAAACAATCAACGTTTTGCTTACAAAACACGCAATGGAAATATTGGAACTGCTCCGCTTTGAGGAACTTTTAATAAAGTCGAAATATCAATTTGTTAGGGAGCTTTATTAAAAACTCGGTGTTTTCTTTCATGTTTATGAAGCTTTGAAGAGGGCAGGATGAGTCTGTATTATTGCTTGTTTTTCCTGTTATTTGGATTGGTAGGTTTATATGTATATTATTTTGGATGTATTTGTTTTTACGCGAACGTGGGCCAATATACCCGGTTGGATCAATAAGCGCGAATATCCTTAACAAATATTTTCTTCTGATTGTCTCATACTATCAATCTGCCTAGCCTTTTCCCAACTATGTTGGGATCAGCTTCCAGTCTAACCGGATGCAGCTGAATACCAGTATTTGAAATGGAGCGACTGCCTATCTGACCTCCACAACCCAGTAACTGGGCAATACGATACCCCTTGGTGAGACTGGATGTCAGATTTTCGGACTAATGACGACCCGTAACGACGTCAAAGATTCACAAATGAGAATGACAGCCGGGACCAACAGCTCAACGTGATTTTTCGAGGCACGAAGGAGTCTCGGTATGTACCATATTCTAATTATTTGTCTGATGAGCAAAATAGGCACATTTATAATTTAAACCTATTTATATATAATAGGGTTTGTCGCCATAGTGACGCTATTTTATATTTTGACTGTAATCAATTTATTACTGATTACAAACTGACAAATTATACAATGCATCTGCCGTCTACTTCTAGGAGACAAATTGCTAATCTTTTAGCATATAATATACACAGTGACACTGGTACCTGTACTGTACCATCGATTACTGTTAGTAGTGGTACTAACACTATCTCTGACGCGCCTTGTAGTTTAAACTATTAGGTGCGACAACGGATAAACCGCATATTATGTTGAATGTTGTACATCAAAATATGCAGGGTCTGTCCGGCAAAGAGCTAGAATTAAGTTTATTCTTAGAAAATTATGATGTTCAGGTGTTATGTTTGACTGAACACTGGTTGAAAGAACATGAAGTAGTGTTTATTAATGATGATTATTTTACCGTACAAAGTGCATTTGTAAGAAAAAGTGCTATTCGCGGTGGCTCATTAATTCTTGTTTCAAACAAGTTAAAATGTAAACAACGTTTAGATTTAGTTAATTTGTCTATTGAGCGCACTATTGAGTTGTCTTGTGTTGAACTTGAGCGATACGTGGTAATTTGCGTTTATCGACCCCCCTCGGGGGATTTTATTAGTTTCGAATCGGTAATGGAGGATTCACTCAATAGAATAAAATCGAGTAATAAAAATATTATTTTATGTGGTGATTTTAATATTAATATTTTAGAAGTAACTCCTTTAAGTATTAGACTTCTTAATCTGTTTAGGTGTTATAATTTAATTAACTTGTTTTTTGAACCTACTAGGATCACGGCATCTTCGTCGACTTGTCTTGATAATATATTTAGTGATTATGATGCCAAAAATAAATTTGTGCTTAGTGACTTAACATCTGACCACTGTGGCTTATTAGCTAGCTTCCCTGTGCCATTACATAAAAAGCCGCAAAAAATAGAATGCAGGCCTTATACAACTAGTCGTTGCACCAAATTTAAAGATAATATAGCTCATCGAATTTCACCATCTATAGCAGACCTTGAGAATCCTAATGAAATCTACGGAGCCCTTTTTGATGTTGTGCAAAAAGAGTACCAATCTATTTTCAAAACCAAAACCATTGATATCAATGGCACCGCAGTTAGCTTCAACCAATGGGCTACCCCAGGCATTTATCATAGTAGAGCGAGACTATACGAGTTATACGGTTTAAAAAAATACAAGTTTGATACTCCTTTCCTAGAGTACGTCAAAAATTATTCAAAATTATTTAAAAAGGTTTGTGTCTTTGCAAAATCAAAATTTTTAAGCGAAACAATTAAAAAATCCAATAATAAAATAAAAACCACTTGGAAAATTATTAACAATGAAACGGGTAAACCAGTTAAACAATTAAATGAACTTGAGATTATGGTCGACAACAAATTAATTAATAAAGCAGCTGACGTAGCTGAGGTTTTTAATGATTTTTTTTGCCAACATACCTATAACTACGACTCGCTCCTTAAATTCTTCACCGACTAAAGCTGAAAACCTTCTTCATAGTAGTGTGCCTAAATGTAGTCGCTTATTTAGCTTCGAACATGTAACGCCTCGTGATGTAGTTAACGTTTTTAATACACTTAAGTCCAAAAACACTGGTGATTACTGGGGCATCTCCATTAAACTTTTAAGTAATATAATAGATATCGTAGCCCCCTATCTAGCTGTTACCTTTAATAAATGTGTTGATTTAGGAACCTTTCCTGACCTCATGAAAAGTAGTAAAGTCATTCCTTTATTTAAATCAGGTAATAAAAATAACGTTGGCAATTTCAGGCCTATTTCAATCTTACCTGCATTTAGCAAAATATTTGAAAAATTAATACTCAAGCAGTTGTTAAGACATTTTAATTTAAATAGCCTCCTTCATGATGAACAATATGGCTTTACAAAAGGTCGTTCGACTACGGATGCAGGTGTTGCTCTGCTGAAACACATATTTAGCGCATGGGAGAACTCGCAAAATGCTATTGGAATTTTCTGTGATCTCTCCAAAGCTTTTGATTGCGTGCACCACGACACGCTTTTACGTAAACTACGTCATTACGGTGTTCAAAACGAAGCTCTTAACGTTATAAATTCATATTTACAGAATAGGTTTCAATGTGTAGATGTTAATGGTGTGAAATCTACTGAGCTACCAGTTCAGTTAGGTGTACCTCAAGGCTCAATACTAGGTCCATTCTTATTCTTAGTGTATATCAATGACTTACCATTCCATTTAAAGGGTATCTGTGATGTTGTACTGTTTGCAGATGATACCTCTCTTATCTTTAAAGTAGACAGAGATAGACTAGTTTTTGACGATGTTAACAGTGCACTCTCAACAGTAACGGATTGGTTTACATCTAATAACCTAGTTCTCAATGCGAAGAAAACGAAATGTATAAAATTCGCCTTACCCAATGTCAGAAATCTAGGACCACAAATCATATTAGATAAAGAGGTGCTTGAAACTGTAGACACAGCAGTCTTTTTGGGAATAACAGTAGATTCTAAACTCCAATGGAGCCCACATATATCAAGTCTAGCAGGACGGCTTAGTTTAGCCGCCTATGCCGTCAGGAAAGTAAGACAATACACTGACGTTGATACAGCCCGGTTAGTGTATTTTAGCTATTTTCATAGCGTTATGTCCTATGGCCTTCTGCTGTGGGGCAAAGCCGCAGATATAAATAATATATTCGTTCTTCAAAAACGAGCTGTTCGAGCAATTTACCAGCTAGGTGCCAGAGTATCTCTGAGAGATTTTTTTAAAGAAATTGGTATTCTTCAATTTATTTTCGCCAACATTTTATATATTAGACAAAATTTACACTTATATACTAAAAACAGTGATATTCACAACATCAATACTAGAAATAAGGATAAACTACGTGCTCCCTTTCATCGGCTTCATAAGGTTCATAACTCATTTGTGGGGCTTGGTATAACCTTTTATAACAAGCTGCCCTCTTCTTTGCTAGAATTGCCTTTTAATACGTTTAAATCTAAAGTAAAATCTATCCTTTGTTCAAAGGCTTACTATACTACCAACGACTACTTAAATGACAAGAATAGTTGGTCGCTGTGATTAACACAAGACAATGTTTATGTTCTTTCTCCAGAATTAGCTTCATAAAATTATTTTTATTATGTATTCAATTCATTGTTTTGGTTGTTTTTATTTTTTTTTATTAGCCATTTATTGTTGACATAATCTACTCATTACTATGTTTTTTTTTTAATGAGTTGTATTGCAAAATGTGGTTAGCTAGAGACCTCGACAGTTGATCATATTTATTTATCTTGATCCTAGTTAGTAATCATTAGCAATTAATTAATTGATTTTACTTCGATGGTCCTAGTTTATCATTTGTAACTTCGAGTTACGGCTGTATGGACATAGTACAGCATTGCACATGTAAGCGGGCACGCACTTTTACCTGGAGGCTCTTTTTTTTTCTTTTTAAATTTACGCTTGAGTACAGTCAGTTTTAATGTTTTAATTGGTATATTGACGTGTGCTAGCTGACATGTGGCAAATGATTGATTTTAATGTGATGTGTTTCGTAATGTTAATTACTTCTCATGCGATAAATGTGTGTAGAGTCAAGTTCTTCCAACTAAGCAGACAGCTGTGCTGCTGGGGAGTTTGTTGCGCCACTTCTTCTTCCCAGCTAAAGCACTAGGAAGTGGTGAAGGGTGGGCGTTTTTGGGGGACTGTCTTATGTAACTTTGACCTTCAAAAAGTGCTGATCTTCAGCCTAATTTGAATAAATGACTTTTGATTTTGATTTTGATTTGATTTACAGATGGTCACCCATCCACGGACCAACTCCGGCAAGCGTAGCTTAATCTGATGGATCGATCCGTGTGGTTATTACTTAGCCACGAGCTCCTCAAACACTAAAAAAGACATAATATAATGTAAGTAGTAACGGAAATACTCGGTAAAAGTATTAACCTACAGCGACTTAATACTGTGTCATAATGATATTTATCTAGTAACAATAACTTTTGGTCTGTGTCTGTTTTAGAACCAAAGTAGAGCCTTGGTACCTACCTATTTGCATTTTCGCAATATACTCTACACTCGCCGTTAAACGAGAAGACGAGAACTAACAAAATTTCAGTTAATTTCTACTACAGAAATGAAATGCCTAATATTATAACTAAAAGTATAAATGGGAAAGTAAGTTTGTTTGTTACGCATTCCCGCGAAAACGGCTGAATGGATTTGGATGAAATTTGGCTGAACATAGACTGAATAGCAGACGAAGTCGCGGACAACAGCAAGTTTCACATAATTTTAATGTTAATTTCGCGTAATACAAACAAGTTGTAATTTAATATGTATACAGAAACGACAACAAGCCTCGAGAAAAAATTCATAATTAAATTCAACCAAAATTCATTAACATTATTTTAATTAACGAAATATTATCTGTTATGTATCTAGATAGGGCTTTTTGACCACTGTGTGTAAAAGTTATGTTAACTGTTGGTAATACCTACTACTATTTACTATTTGAATCGGTCAAAAATAAAATATGAAAACACATGGAAAAAAGCCCGCTCGTCGTAAAAATTTCCATCACCGTACAGAAATTAAATTTAATGCGAAGATATAATTCTTAAATTGCATTTAATGCTATAAGCATTCCATTTGATTCTAAAAATCGGTGACGTGACATTGTTATATTTCATACAAATCACGTACAAATGCCGCGTTTTGACAGTTCATAAAAAGTAACGTTATTGACTACCCTTTCAAATACCCAATTATACGAGCCCACGGCTACGCCAGCTTCAGTCTTCAATGTAGAGTTTTCATTCAAACTTCTACTCCCCATTTCACTCCTTCACGGGGGAGTTTCCTAAAATCCATCATCGTTAGTCCATTTAGACCAGTCCTGTGTCTTGTCAGTCATTTCATCTTCATTAGTCCAGCTGGTAGTTTTTAAAATCTCGTCATTAATCAGTGAGTGAATGTATGAATGAGAAGAAAAGGGAATTTGTGTACAGACGCCAGCACATCAAGCTATCCCTAACTGTCAATTTTTCTCAATTAAAAATGAACCTTATGTCTTTGCAATAAAGTTGAAATACTATCAAAGAAATTTGACAGATTGTGGTAACTTGTTGTGCTGGCCTCTGTACATGCCATAATGTGTAGATACCTTCACTGAACATCATCGTGAGGAAACCTGGAGTTCTATTCTATATCTACAATAAATTAGTACTTAACGGAGTCAAAACTATACCACATTGAATACTTTTGAAAAAAAAACAATTGCCACGAGATGTTGAAACGAGCTTAATGCTGGAAATATAGGTTTTCAAACTGACATCCGTTTGTCTGGATATATGTTCCAGTTGAGTTATTAAAAGCAAACGGCTTCTAATAGGCGAACATCTAATGGGTAATAATAAAAGTGAGAGTGACTACCGAGATGACGACTAATAGAGAACTATGGAAGAAGAAGACATGTTGCGCCGACCCCAAATTAATTGGGATAAAGAATGAGTTTAACAATAACAAAACGCCATTTTCCGGGGTAAAGCGTTTTGAACAACGTGACAAAATCCGGCTGTCCAGAGCCAGACGCTCCTAAAATATATCGTGTCATTACCAATACTGTCCCAACAATAATCTTACCCAACTCATATCTTTCCTCTACAGGGTGTATCAGAAAGGTGTGTTCATATTTAATGGTGTAGATAGTATACATGTGTGTGTAGTGCTATTCTATAATAATAATATTACCGTGTAAGCGTAAGTGAAATGATCTGTCTAGTGTCAATCCGTTAGCGTTAGGTGGAACGAAAGCTCACTTACTACCTAAGTTTTCACGATGATGATGATTTACAGAATGCTGTATTTTTTTAGGGTGGAAAATCATCCTCCCTTCCGCTCTGAGTCTAACGGAGGGAGTGTTAGACTTTTACTGACTAAAACCCATCCATGTTCCTTCCTTAGCCCTTTATGTTCCAGGGTAGTGGTAACCCTTTCGGAAAATCCCACTGACGCGTCAGGCTTTGGCCCTAACGGGTCCCTTCCCTAATGCTGATATATCTTTGAGGAGCGCGTGGTACACGTATGAGCCGTGCAGCACGGGCCTGGTCCTGATCGGACGGTGAGGTGCCGGTGTCATTTTGCACAATGCGTATAGCGTCCCCTTTTTTCTAAGGTTGGGAAATCATCAAATGACTGCTCCCGCTCTGGGTGGAGCGGAAGGGAGTGTCAGACTCTTACTGACTTAAACCCATCCATGTTCCTTCCTTCGCCCTTTATGTTCCGGGGTAGCTGTAACCTTTTCGGACAATCCCAATAGTATAGCGTCCCCTGTGGATAGCTTTTATCCCCAAAATTAATTAATTATCGCTTACAAACGAACTACAGCGGGATCGAACCATTGTAGTCTGTTTATAGATTTTTGTTATTGCATTTTGTAAAAGCGGCTTTACGTTTCTCGTTTTGTGATAAAAAGCAATGTTTTTGGTTATCTTTCTTTCTTTTTGTGTGAAAGTTGCAATACAGTGGTCAAAATGTGTGAAACAGCGAAAATTAACAACTCGGGGATCATGTAGATACTGAATCCATGATAACAGAATGTGTGTCGATGCTCCTAACCACTTATACAGGGTGATGTGTATATTATGTATAAGTTCTCTTGTCTATCAGTTTTATAAGATTAACTAACACGTGTGGGCGCGCCCGCGTGACGCGTGAGACGCTTGTAGGTAACACTTAAGTGATGAGACTTTTACGAGTAACAAAGACGTACTAAATTCAAACTATCCATTTTAAGATCAACACAAAGCAATTTTATTATCACCATTTGAAATTCTTAGGTAACTACCTAAGAATAAAATTAACTAGTAGGTTTTTCTGCGGCTTCACCCGAGCGAATGTTGGACCACAGAAACGTACTCCCTAGATTGAAAGTACCCAATATGTTAATGGGTTATAAACTATCTGAGTGCCAAATTTTATTCATTACGACATTTGAGGGGATAATATAACTGCCTTGATAAATAAATCACCATTGCATGAAAGAAGGACCATTTTATGTGTGTGTAACGCACCTGTGCGTTAGATTTAAGCATACATAGGGATATAGGGACAGAGAAAGCGAGTTTGTTTTATACTATGTAGTGATAGTGAAAAAACGATCGCTTGACTTGAGTATGAGAGCACGTTAGCAATTGTATGTATATACGCGGATACTTCGATTGACCACTCTTCACCTGGTGGTGCATACCCATTGATCACCCTTTTACAAAGTTAAAGAGTTATCTTGTTTCTAAAACGATCAATCAATCTTCACCATAAGGGTTAAGAGTGGGTGGTAAGCGGGATTGTCCGAAAGGGTTACCGCTACCCCGGAACATAAAGGGCTACGGAAGGAACATGGATGGGTTTTAGTCAGTAAGAGTCTGACACTCCCTTCCGCTCCACCCAGAGCGGGAGCAGTCATTGGATGATTTCCCAGCCTTAAAAAGAAATAAAAAAAGAAATAAAAAAAGGGTTAAGAGTGGTCAATCGAAATATCCGCGTATATACATATATTGCTGTAGCGCTTCAGGGATGTTCGCTGAAGCTCACGTGAACTGCTTTTACACCGTGATGCGGAAGCGGTGCGCATCCTTGGTCCGTAGGGTGCGGGGCAGCGCCAACAGCATCCTGTCTATGATAGCGAGCAGGCTTGATTGTGTGTTTGTAAATCACTGCTGCAGGGTGTCGGCTGGGCCTGTCACCGTGCAGCAGTGATGTCACAATCTGATGTCACAATCTGATGTCACAATCTGTTTTCTCTTTTTTTTGTAACTGTTTTACTAACATAGTTTGTAAGTATATTGTTACTAACACTATGAGTCTTGTTGCTCGAATTAAATTATTATTATTATTAAATACATATATAATTGCTAACGTGCTCTCATACTCAAGTCAAGTGATCGTTTCTTCACTATCACTACATAGTATAAAACAAAGTCGCTTTCTCTGTCCCTATATCCCTATGTATGCTTAAATCTTTAAAACTACGCGGCGAATTTTGATGCGGTTTTTTTAAATTGATAGAGTGATTCAAGAGGAAGGTTTATGTCTATAATTTGTCGACATATTTTGCGGGCGAAGCCCTAGGCGGGAGCTAGTTTGTAATAATTGTAACCATATATTGTTTAAAAGAGTGTCCATGGAGTTTCTTGCCCGTTCGTCTCCATAGGTACCTACTGCTTTGGAATGGGCAACTAGCTTCATCTCTCTGACTGACCGACACCTTGACAATTCATGGTTCAATTCAATTCAATCAATGGTTTTTTTTAATAGATAGTCTGATTCAAGAGGAAGGTTTATATGTACAATAACATGCAATGTCCATCATCCAAGCGGGCGAAGGCGCGGAAAGAAGCTAGTTAAAAATAATAAATGATTTTTCACCTCACAGGCTCGGAAAGACTCTGTTTGTCATTCGAAATCTGAGCCGAAAATCGATTTTTGCTCTCTAGCGTGGAAAGAGTTTTTAAAATTCGAACCTTTCTATTTAATAATTTTCTATACTGCCAGTCCACTGAAAATGCATGACACGGTCTAAAATAAAATATTAAATAATACCGCTCACCTTAAAAACTTCCATCACAGTACAGAAATTAAATATTTTGCGAGGATATAATTGTAAAATTGGAATTAATGTTAATAAGTATTCCATTTGATTAAAAAAATATGTGACGTCACATTTGAATATGCCAATAAAAAGACTACCCTGTCAAATACCCAATTGTGTAGTAATTTAAGTTTAATTTTTTAAATAAAATAAATACTAATATAATATTATGTTATTTAATCCTTTGCTTGGCAAAAATAAATATGTATTAAATTAAATTAGTTAGTTATTTGTATTAAATTAGTTTTTTTCTTTCATTCTCCTTAGTGGACAAGTAGGATATAGAACAAAATACAGGGTATTTAATTTTGGACATATTCTATGTGACTCGAAACATTGCCAAGTATCTGTTATTTTCTTCACATGAGTCAAAGTATCTGAGACGCTCGAACAAAATAAAACTCAACAACACCTGTTTTCTTGCACCTAGCAGTTTCCTCGCTGTAGTGAGGAAAAAAATTGTGTGTTGCGCTCGGCAGCAAAGCTTTTCTGCGTCTCGTACCTATGAAACCATCGTTACGCTCAGGATTCTATATTTGAACCACTCGCTTCGCTCATGGTTCAACCCTAGAATCCTTCGCTTACTTAGGTTTCAATAGAAGTACTCGCGCCAAAAATCAACTTTCCAGCCTTGCATAACAAATAACTATTATTTCTACAGTTACAAGTAGGTTTCTACAAACACTTTTACACGTTTATCACACAAATATTATAAAGGCGATAGATGTGAGTGCGTGTGTGAGTTTGTATGTTTGTCCGTCCTTCACGCTCAAACGGCTGAGCGGATCGGCATGAAATTTGGCACAGAGGTAGTTTATGAGCTGGATTGACACATAGGAGTACTTATCCTATTTTATTCCGGTAGTACGTTGCTTTGGGATAATTTCTGACATTTACGAGGGCGAAGCCGCGGGCATCAGCTAGTCGTGTAATAAATCTATAGTGTATTTTTCTTTAGTTGTATCATTTGGTAAACAAATGTCGCGACTAATATTAAGATTTCTAGGTAATGTATGTGTCTCTGAAGCATTTTTTTTTAATAATTCATGCTTTATGTGTATTATACGAAGATTAAGAAGATTATGCTTAACTTAAAGTGTATGATTTATACGTAAATCATAATTTTCGTACCGTGTTTGTTTACCAAATTGGACACTGTAAAAGAAATACACTATAGATGTGTCCGGCGTTCGTTCTTAATAATGACTAGGTACAGACGCCAGCACATCAAGCTATCCCTAACTGTCAAATTTTCTCAATTAAAAATGAACCTTATATCTTTGTAATAAAGTTGAAATACTATCAAAGAAATTTGACAGATTGTGGTAACTTGATGTGCTGGCCTCTGCACTCTGAGAAGACAGGACGAAATAAACTCAGAGGTCACAGTCTCTTCTAAAGTCGAGATATGATCTTGATCAAATCATGTGAAGACCACGTAGATTGATGTCAGTGAACGCATATGTCATTAATCGTGCAGCTCAACTCAGAAATTAAGGAGCCCAACGATTTGAAGAACAATTTCTAAGAAAGACAATTGGTTAGGCTACATAAATTACTCAAACTGAAAAAAAATATACTCCCCCAGCCCCTATAGTTTTCACATTCACAATAATTGACAAACATGCAGTTAACATAAGTTTGACAGAGCCTTCTGAAAACCGGGTATTAGCTACAGAGGCCAGCACAATAAGCTTCCCAATCCGTCAAATTTCTTTGATAGATTTTCAACTTTATTACAAAAGGATAAGGTTTACGTTCAATTGGGAATATTTGACAGTTTTACCCTTTTCGGTCTTCTCGTTTTATGTTGAACGACAACATTTCATATTTAGCGATTATTGTGTCTAATTTGATTTGAGACGGAGTAAGCTGTCTGGGCTTCTTGGAGTCATAGAATAGGACCCCTGGGGAAATCTAGGTATGCTAGGACTTAGTCTCTGTTTTTAATATTCTGTTCGCTTTGCTTTCATACTTGTGAGAAAATAGCATCTTGATTTAGTTTTAGTTACTAATAATATGAAAGAAAGAAAATAAAATGGTTTTTAATTGTTGTATTGTGCGTTTTGTTTGTGCAGAATCACTATAGTATAAAACAAAGTCGCTTTCTCTGTCCCTAAATCCCTATGTATGCTTAAATCTTTAAAACTACGCAACGGATTTTAATGCGTTTGTTTTTAATAGATAGAGTGATTGAAGAGAAAGGTTTATGTGTATAATTTGTCGACATACCTATTATGAGGACAAAGCCGCGGGCGGAAGCTAGTAAATATTATTTTTAAAGTGATCAACAAATGCATTATAAAGCACGTCATAAATGAGTAGATTAAAAAAAAAAATTCTTACCCCCTTACTAATAAACATTATAATTATTGCGTCTATAAACATAGTTACACAACGCTTCTTCATTTAAAAGTCAAATTTCTGACGACTGAAAGAGAGAAATCGGTGTGTAACTACTCACCTGATATAATACGTTTATTAGTAAGGGAATTAGTAAATATATGTTGAATATAAAGCAACCAATTTACTTAACCATAAACCAGTTCCATTCATTCATTGGTGATTGATCACATGACACACGGCCGACAACATAAAAGTAGATCAATATTTATAGCTCATGTATGCGTAAGTAGGCTAAATGGCTAAAAATAAAACATTTCCATAACACCGAGCTACGATGAAAGCCTCCATGAGCAACAAGAATTAACTCCACATGGATTGGCTCAATGAATACACGGCTATTTTTAGCCGGTGAGGGCTAAGTGCGGTCACCATCGTTTTGCGAACAAAGTGAGACAATTACTGTATTTTGTCGTCGAACCTGTTTGTTTAGGGCCGTGTACACACCCAAAGATTGGAAAGACTTTCCGATTTTTCTGATGTTTGTGTATTAGTGTCATGTCAACAACTGGTTTGCTATCTAATATTTTAGGACGTGGGTATGCTGTCACGATGCTCATATTTGAGTACAGAAAAGAAAATGTGAGAAGACATTATTATATAACGTGGCGCTACAATGGTCACATCAATTTTACACACCCATTAATCATATAAATGTTGATAGGTTAAAATACATCGCAAATTGAACAAAAAAATCGAACATACTAAATAATAAGATAATAGTAACGCGGCATCACGGATGAGTCTCGATATTTAAATATGGTCACCCATCCACGGACAAACCCGGCAAGCGTAGCTTAACCTGATGGATCGATCCGTGCGGCAGTTATGACTTAGTCCCGAGCTCTTCTAGTTCACTGGGATAGCTATCTCAATATGTGACAATTTAATTAGCTACCATCACCTGTCTAGCCTTTTCCCATCTATCTCGGGGTCGGCTTTCAGTCTTATCGGATGCAACTGAATACCAGTAATTTACATGGAGAGACTGCTTATCTGACCTCAATAACCCATTTACTGGGTAACACGAATCCCTCGGTGACACAGGTTGCCCGACTATTAGACTTCTGTAGTGCTATTCTGTAAAAATCTCGCCGTGAAAAAGTGGGTGAAGTAGAAGGTGTCAATAGTGTCAATCACTAGCATTAGGTGGAACAACAGCTCACTTCACATAAGTTGTCACGGTATTTTTACGCAATCTACCGGGTTATTGTAAACTCGCCATAATGAAAATTTGCCACAAGTAAAAATTATAGTAAACTCTCCACAGTGACAAAATAATTCACAACAGGTATAGGAAACTCGTCACAGGTAGGTCAAACTTGTTTTGGATGTATAGACAGTAAAACGATATTCGTTCAACATTATTGTTTAGTAAAAGTAATGTAGTTTCCGAATAAAGAAAAAGAAGAAAACTGTATCAAAAAACATGATCCATGGGCCATGTGGCCATGGCCATTAAACACTACTACTTCGTTTGCTATCGGTACTTTTAAAGCTGTGGCAAGTTTTCGTGAGACAGATAAGACTGTGGCGAGTTTACTATAATTTTTACTTGTGGCAAATTTTCATTATGGCGAGTTTACAATAACCCAATCTACCGACTGCGATCCGTAACAACTATCAAACTTCTTCATATGACGCACGGAGGGGTTTTGGTATGTAAAGATGGTCGTCTACCGACGGACCAACGTTGGATTATTAAAATTTAACCGATATTGTCGGCAAAAAACCTTTGATGTTTATTCAAAATTCAAAGTTTAATCAGTCTACATGGGATCGGACGAAATTGATAAACATTGCGCGTTGTTGATAGTTAAAGTTGTTTTACGACAAACGGCGGGATCGATTTGTCCTGAACCGGATTGTGTGAGATGAGTCAACATCAAATAGTTAGGTATTTCGAGTTTCATTACACGTATTCGATTTAAGTTTTTGAGTAAATATTTTTGTCGTGTTAATCTTAAAAGGTTTCTTTGCTAGTCTACCGAACAATTAAAATAATGCCAAAACCCGTTTAAAGCTATTTAGACATACTAAATAGTTATGGATTATATGTTGAGCTCATTAATGTTAGTCTTTCATATTATTAGGATACTTTTCTGCATATTTTGCTAAGAAAAAATATGGCAAAAAATATTATTGCATATGTTTCGGATAAATCACTATTTAGGTGACACATCAAGCTATCCCTAACTATCAAATTTTTCCAATCGAAAATGAATCTTACGTATCACTACATAGTTTAAAGCAAAGTCGCTTCCGCTGTCCTAATATCTGTATGTATGTATGCTTAGATCTTTAAAACTATACAACGGATTTAGAGGCAGTTTTATATGTATAATGCACTTTTCATTTCATACATGCAATTTTCGTCATCCACGCGGGCGAAGCCGCGGGCAGAAGCTAGTCTATACTATCTATACTATATATACTATATAATATTATAAAAAGGTAAAATTTGTAAGTTTGTATGTAGGGGGTAATCTCCGGAACTAATGATCCAATTTCAAAAAATTTTGATATTTTCACTGATAGAAAGCTACATTATTCCTGAGTGATATAGGCTATAAATTATATTTATATCATACATATTAGCCGAGCTATCGCAATTTTCGTCTAGCAAGTCGGAAAAAAATACCTCCGAAAACAGAATTATTTGCATGCGCTGCCTAAACAGTTACAGTATATCCCAATTTTCCGCGGACGAAGTCGCGGGCGGAAGCTAGTTTGTAATAAAGTTAAAAAACTATAAAAGAAATTTGACAGACCGGAGTAACTTGATGTGCTGGCTTCTGTAAATTGTTTTCTAGCGTGTCTCGCATTACACGCAGTTATAGACACCCTACTGATGGGAAGCTCCCTAGCCGTTTTAGCTCAGTCCCCATGTGGACGCAAATGGAATTAATTACGAGCTTTTAATTCTTAAGTTTAAACGCAGACAGGCGTAACGCGACTACGCGACACGATTCTGGTAGAACTATTTCCATGAGGTTACAAAGGAAATAATTGTGCCAATAGTGTGGCGCGCGTAAAAACCCCTGTTTAACCTTTTTAGCGCCACGGTCGGATATATCCGACAAAATAAAACGTGCACAACACGCCACTGTTGGCTAAAGCCGTCAAAATAAAGACGATTTTTTTCACAAAATAAGTATTCTAGTATTTGTGGCTTGGCGTAGGAGGGGACACCGCCTTTACGATGGCGTGGTGTTAAATTGCATGAAACAAATTAAAATACGCCATGGATAGGTATTGAGAAATTCATAATAACGAAAAAGAAACAAATGTGGCCAAGCGCGTGCTCTGGTGTTCAAAAGTTTAAAGACTCCCACAGACAGGCGCGACGAGACACCACGGCGCGCTACTAGTAGAACAATTCCTATGAAAATTTCATAGGAAGAGAACCGATATTCCGGGATGCTACTGAGAATATTCCAGATAGAATAATACAATAACACTTAGCCCAACCTCAAACTCAAACTCAAAGTATTTATTTCAAACTAGCTGACCCAACAGACGTTGTCCTGTCTTAACGATTATACCTACCCTACCTACCCTACATACCCTACCTACCCTACCTACCTACCCTACCTACCCTTCCCTACCTACCTACCTACCTACCTACCTACCCTGCCTATCCACCTACCTTTTCTCACCTTTTAAACCTTCCCTGGACTACGACGAACATTTCAACACCAAAATCAGCTAAATCGGCCCAGCCGTTCTCGAGTTTTAGCGAGACTAACGAACAGCAATTGATTTATATATATATAGATAAACCAATTACAGACACTTTTGAATTGTCAAGGTGTCGGTCAGTCAGAGAGATGAAGCTAGTTGCCCATTCCAAACCAGTAGGTACCTATGGAGAAGAACGGGCAAGAAACTCCATGGACACTCTTTTAAACAAAATATGGTTACAAAATATTGGTTACATAGTTCATTTATTAAGTTCATATCAATATTATACATGTGAGAACGATGCAGAACGTTAAAAGCATCCGATATAAAATATGTAAAAACTATTAAAAAAATAAATTAAAACAAGCCTTAGCCGTTAAGAGGTGACCAGTCCCTACTGACAGCGCCCGTTCACGAACATTACGCTAGAAATCATACCCAGGACCTTCTACTCGGCTTGGTTTGAGACCACTATACCAATGCGTGTTATTACTTTAATCAATTACTTAGTTCTTTGTTTTTACACAATAGTATGCAATACACAACACAATGGTGTCAACAATAATCCTGATATGCCAACGTTAACTAAATATAACCACTTCCACACATATTTTTCGCATTCTTACATTTTATTATGAATACGCATAATTATATCACACGTCCTGAAATGTCACTCCTAAACGCAAATTCCATTAGTTACGGGAAAGGTCACCCAGCAATGAAATTGAGCAACAGCGTCTGCATGATAAGGAATCATGTGATTTGTCAAAGGTCAAAACATTTACCCTTTAATTTGATACGAGTTCACTCCCATCAGAGATTGACTGGATTTCCGCCAATGAAATGCGAGAAAGGAAAAATTTAAGGCTAACCTTGGGATTTGTCAACGAAGTGTGTGAATATGTATTTAATGGAATCGCTGATATATCTACACAGTTATTTCTAATTCACTGTTAATCTTTCAAGAGATGAGAGTAGGTAGGTATTATACTCATGTAATGTCATTATACTCACCAACTACGAAATCTTAAAAAATATATACATCTGTTTCATACATTAGTGTAGAGTGACCATTGGACCGCCAAGTCATAGGTCTCGAGTTCGAACCCAAGGCGCGCAAACCTCGAACCTCGAATTTTCCGGATTCATATGCGTATTGTATAATAATCACTTGCTTAAAAATCGGTGAAGGAAAACATCGTGAGGAAACCGGCATGCTTGAGAGATATTTCTCAACAGTTAGTATGTGAACCTGACTTACAAACGCCCATGGGCAGCATAAAAACTCTGACACCAGGTTAGGTAACCAACCACACGAAAAAGAAAAAAAATTGAATGGTAGAAAATTCATATGGCATCAAATCCGCCTCCATTCATTTCTTAAATAAATAAATTTCAGCCCAAAGACGATACGTCTCCCCCAAGCACTGTAACTTTGACCAGTTCTGTGCTTCCTGCATCCAAAGGATCCTTGCACGGTCTGCGGTAGCCACTCCAGAACTATTCCTTTGCCGATAAGGAGTGTATTTTTGCAGAAAAAATATTTGAGGAACAAGAGCCTGAAGGCTTCCGCAGACATGCGCGGCGCGATGGTATGATGTGAGTCTGGTAGAACAATTTCCATGAAGTTTTCATAGGAATTGTTCCATTAGTAGCGTGCCGCGCTGTCGCGTCACGCCTGTCTGAGGAGCCTTTTAAAAGCGGTTTTATGCCATTAATCTTGTAATATAATCAATTGATTAAAATCGACTATGTAACCTTCAAAATATTAGGAATATATAAGTATTTCGTTTTTATGTGGGCGTCCTCGATCAAAACGTCTGTTATATTAAAACATCTCATTTAACGAAATAATAAATATTTTATAGGTATCAAATAACAGACAATTATGATATAATACGAAGTTCCTAAGTTGGTAGTTGATTAATTTAAGTTAATTTGAATGTTTGAAATAGGCATTATCTTATGTTAATAGTCTAAATTAATTTAAAATTGAATTGGATTTCTTTATTCATTCAAAGTTACCAATTTAGAACCATCTGATTTGAATGTTTAGCATTTAACTATGTTGTTGAATATTATTTGAGACTTAATTAAAGTTATGCAAACTGTGTGATTAAGATATAGACTTATTAAGGACTAGCACTTTGCCCGCGGCTTCGCTCCCGTGGTCTTTCCCGTGGGACCCGTTATTTTTCCCGGCATAAAAAGTAGCCTATGTTACTCCTAGAAAACTAAGCTTTCCAACGGTGAAAGAATTTTTAAAATCGGTCCAGTAGTTTTTGAGCCTATTCATTACAACCAAACAAACAACAAAACAAACAAAGATTTCCTCTTTATAATATTAGTATAGATAGACTACCGAGCCGCCCCGGTTTCACACGCGTGCAATGCACAAACTATCGCGCTGGGGAAGCCGTGGGCGATGCCGTGCGCGAATGCTAGTTCTTCTTTTTTTCGTGTGGTTAGAATTTGTATGCTGCCCATGGGCCTCTGACTTAGCTTCAAATGCTGTTGAGAAACTAGAAAACTTTTTGTTCAATGCTAGTTAAACTATACGCTTTTTTTTGAGGCTGGGAATTCATCAATGACTCCTCCCGCTCTGGCTGGAGCGGAGGGGAGCGTCAGACTCTTACTGACTAAAACCCATCCATGTTCCTTCCTCAGCTCTTTATTTTACACTTCCTCGTAAAACACTCTATCTATTGATGAAAACCGCATTATCCATTGCGTAGTTTAAAAGATATAAACGTACAGAGAGACAGACGGCGCCGAGCGACTTTGTTTTTAACTACAGCAGGTCTATTCCATAAACATCTTACCGTGAATACCGTAAGGTGTAGTGAGAATAAAGTGAGCTGTCAATAGAGTCAATCCTTTTAAATCCCTTAGTATCAGATGTAATGACCGGTCGCTTTATGCTCACTTCACGTATGTGTTCACGGCGAGTTTTTTAACAGAATAGATCGGATGATGAATAGACGTTTGCCTCTGAGAGTACCTACAGGAGTTCCAATACACCCACCGCGCTGCCGCCGGCGCCATCTCTGTACATTTCTGTGCTTATAGTATTAAATAAATAAGTAACACACTTTAGCCTACGTGGACGGCCATTGTCACATGCTGTTTTGCATCGCCTTCTGACAAGAAGCAAAATTCGAAACGTTTTATTTTTCTTTCGTTTTGAATGCGAAGCCATAATACACCAACATTGATAATTTAGTCTGGTAAGTTGTGCATCGTTCTCACATTTATGTATAAATTTAACATGAATGTTGTTACCCATACTCTGATTTAAAAGAGTGTCCGTGGCGTTTCTTGCCGGCGCTTCTCCACAGGTACCTACTGCTTTGGAATGGGCAACTAGCTTCATCTTTCTGACCACAGAACAGATAAAGAGCCTTTTTATCTGTTCTGTGTTTCTGACCGACCGACCTCTTGATAATTCAAAACTGCCTGTAATTGGTTTATTTGAAATAAATGCTTTGAGTACCTATGAGCCACAAAACCCATTATTTCCCAAAAAATATTCAATAACGGTACCCATAATATTTCTATAGTGTTTCGAGAGTGTCATGTACTCAGTAGAACGACGTGATAACTCACTTCGATCATCTCAGGCGCCCCGCTGAGTCCATTTGTATGACGAAACGAGACGCCGCCATTTGTATATAGATTTCTTTATTATACAGCGTTATTCAATTAATATGGACACGTCGGGACAAAAGTATTTGGCCGCTAGGATTAAATATTATAAGACTTTTTTCTCATGTAATGTAGATCGTGCCTGTCAATACGAACATCCAAATTACTCATTTATAAACGAAATGAGGTCATTGTCGTTCATTTTCTGATAATAAATTAAAGCTTAATAATGTAGGTTGTTCTGGATAAACTGATACGACGTTAAATCAAAGATATGTATAGTCAGGGTAATTGATTGTTAAGCAAATTGAAACTTCACTTCAATTTGCCGTGTCGTAGCCTTTTTTACAGCTGTCAAAGTATGACAGCTGTTGTGATTTGACTACAATCAGGATTTTAATCGATTAATATGTTTGACTTAACATTCTTGATCGAAGGCGAACCTTCAAAAGACATGACAGATATCGATGATAAATATTTGAGGGGGAGCAGAAGTTGACTACAGAATTGTAATCGATACAATCATCAATACAACCTTCTAAGTTAATATTATCCTGTGACATGACTTCTGTTTCATGGAATCATGACATTTGAGCACAATATTCTAACTTAGAGAGATAACTATAACAATAACTTTAACAATCTAACTTGATAATATTTATGATTGTAATTCTGTAAATACATAATTTTTTGTTACCGCCGCGACAACCTGATGAGTTGAGCAAGGCTGCAAAGTTTATTTTTGGCGCGAGTACTTGTATTGAAACCTGAGTAAGCGAAGGATTCTAGGGTTGAACCATGAGCGAAGCGAGTGGTTCAAATATAGAACCCTGAGCGTAACGAAGGTTTCAAAGGTACGAGACGCAGAAAAGCTTTGCTGCCGAGCGAAACACACAATTTTTCACCTCACTACAGGGAGGAAACTGCTAGGTGCAAGAAAACAGGTGTTATATGTTGAATTTTATTTTGTTCTAGCGTCTCAGATACATTGACTCATGTGAACAAAATAACAGATTCTTGGCAATGTATCTTATGAGATACATAGAATATCTCCAAAATTAGATACCCTGTATTTTGTTCTATATTCTACTTGTTCTCTAAGGAGAATGAAAGAAAAAAACTAATTAAATACAAATAACTGACTAATATTATTTTTTATTTTTTTCTAATTTAATTTAATACATATTTATTTTTGCCAAGCAAAGGATTAAATAACATATTATATTAGTATTTATTTTATTTAAAAAAATATAATTAAATCAACTACTACACAATTGGGTATTTGACAGGGTAGTATTTTTATGGCATATTCAAATGTGACGTCACAATTTTTTTTAATCAAATGGAATACTTATTATCATTAACTCCAATTTTACAATTATATTCTCGCAAAATATTTAATTTCTGTACTGTGACGGAAGTTTTTAAGGTGAGCGGTATTAAGGTTCGAATTTTAAAAACTCTTTCCACGCTAGAGACCAAAATGCAATTTTGGGCTCAAATTTAGAATGACAAAAAGACTCTTTCCGAGCCTGTGAGGTGAAAATATATTTTCGTGGTCTACCTTTCAGCAGCAGCTTTCACCTTAATGACAAAATAAAAGAAGCTTAAATGCAGCTTTATATTATATTGTATTGGGTCCTTCAACCTTCAAATGTTGTATATAACCCATAGTTTCATATTATAACCTTCAAAATCGTTGAGCTCCTATAAGCAAACGGTTTCTAATAGGCGAACATTTACTGGGTTAAAGATCGGTTGATCACGCTAATATTACTTATAAAGCGAAAGTGTGTGTGCGTGTGTGTGCGTGTGTGTTATGTATGAAATTTGGCACAAAGATAGCTTACATTCTGTATGTGTTAACATAGGACACTTTTTATCCCGTTGGTACGTTTCTGTGGAATTTACGACATCCACGCGAGCGATGCCGGGAGCAGTAGCTAGTGATTCAGAAGCCTCTTTGAACACCGTCTTCTCCAATAATAACCAAAGCTAAATTATGTATCTTCATATTTCAACACAGAATTAAAAGTTTTATCATTTCGCAAAGGCGGTATCAAAGTCCCTGTGATAGCCCCGAGCGTTCCACGAACTTGTTGGAAATCTCCAAGTTGCTCTTACATCGTCAATTTATTCGGAATATTTTTCATAATTATTGTACCTACTTAAAACAGCTCTTGGCTAAGTAAAAACAGCCGCACTGGTCGATCAGGTAATGCTCTCTAATGCCCTCTTATAACAGTACCACACGTTAGTATATTTACATGTATTTGAATACATAGATATTAGTTATCACAGGGATAGGGGCTTGTTACTTAGTTTCTACTTTTTTTATTGTTCACTGGGCCTAGCTCGAGGCTAAGTACTAACAGCCGCACAGGTCAATCCATCAGATTAAGCTACGCTGGCCGAGGTTGGTCCGTGGATGGGTTACCAACCTTACCGAGACTCCTCCATGCCTCCGAAAGCACGTTAAGCAGTTGGTCCCGGCTGTCATTTGTACTTCTTTGACAGTCGTTACGGGTTGTCAGAAGCCCGAGAAAATCTGACAGCTAGTCTTACCAAGGGTTATCGTATTACCCAGTTAATGGGTTGTGGAGGTCAGATAGGCAGCCGCTCCATGTAAAATACTGGTATTCAGCTGAATCCGATTAGACTGGAAGTCGACCCCAACATGTTATGTTATGTTATTTAATTACAACTTTATTACTTGCATGTAGCGAGCAAGTTATTGAGAAAATAATAATTGTATAAAGGAGAATCTTTGATGTGTTGCCTAATTGAATTGTAGCATGCAGATTTAATATCATGGCCGGAGGCTTTATTTTATGTGAAGTACTTCAATATAGAGCACTAAAGGCTCAGTGCTAACGACTCTTGACGAAATGAAGGTCGTGGGTTCGAGCCAAGCAGACGCTTTACTCTTAGTAAATAATTTCATCACCACTGCTCTCAAAACGGTGAAGGAAAACATCGTGTGGGAATCTGCATGTCCTAGAACCAAGCCCGTCTTTACATAGAGACTTCCGTGCTTCGGAAAGCACCTTAAGCCGTTGGTCCCAGCTGTCATTCGTGGATCTTTGACAGTCGTTACGGGTTGTCAGTAGCCCGAAAGTCTGACAGTCAGTCTTACCAAGGGGTATCGTATTACCCAGTTACTGACTGGTTTGTGGAGGTCAGATAGGCAGTCGCTCCATGTAAAATACTGGTATTCAGCTGCATCCGGTTAGACTGGAAGCCGACCCCACATAGTTGGGAAACGGCTAGGCAGATTGATTTTGGATGTATAAGTAGGTACACCTGCCACCCTTCAGGAAAACAATGTGTGGTGTTATGTTATGTTATTTAATTACAAACATGAAGACATGTTGCGCCTAATAAATAATAACAATGGCAGGAGAATGATGAATTATAATTATTAAGTTAACCCGTAAATAGACTCGCTTAATTAAATATGAGAAGTTATTTAAATAAGGAACTTTGTTGTTATCTAAATAAACAGATAATACAATTCTTTTAGAGTAGTGTTCTTTTTTGTCTTGTCTTTGATTTTGAATTTTGAAAAGAAGTTTTTGTATGTTTGAGTAGAATTATTTATTTATTTATTTAATAACCAACTTATATTAACAGTGTGCACTAAACATACAATCAAGTAATTATGAAAATTGTGGTATTTCTAGGGTATTTCTACATAAACGCGTCGTTGTCTAGTGGTCGCAAACGCCACTGCACATGCTGAACTGCGAGGTCCTATGTTTGATACCAAGGTTGGGCATAAGGTTATTGTTCTATGAAATATAGAAGCAAGTAAATTTCATGAAAAGTAACATTTATTCAATTTGACAACTAACAAAAAGTTCCTTTTAAATACCAGTTGCTATTTACCTTTTACAAAAATGAAAAGCAAAATACGTCTTTAGATTTTAATTTAAGTACCTACCTATTTATTTTTCGTAACGTCTGAATGCGAGTCGAAAATTAATATTTTCCAAAAAATATTTGTTTTTTGTTTTAAACTAATTGCGCGAAGCGAAGCGTGCGTGGGCCAACCAATTTGTAGCGGATTGTACCGAAATTACTTTTTTTTTTCAGAGAAGCTTTGAGGGATAAAAACAGCCTATTCATAATACAATCTGTATTTAAGGCGTCACTTAAATTGTATGAAATCAAAATCAGAAGTCATTACAGCAGTCAAAGTCAAGGCTGTTTTTTTTAATAAACTAGGCTAAAAATCAGCCCTTTTTGAAGGTCAAAGTTACATCAGACAGTCCCCCAAAAATGCTTTAGCTGGGAAGGAGAAGTGGCGCAATAAACTCCCCAGCAGCACAGCTGTCTGTTTAGTTGGAAGAACCTGATTCGAAACATTTTTCGTATGAGAAGTAATTAGCATATGTACTATATATACCATAGATAAAGTATTTTTCTAATTGCCACAAACTGAGACTGTTTTTCAATACTTCAGCATCTTATTTTTTTAAACAAGGTGTCGTCGAAATAATTGAAAACGTATTATGATGTCTTTGCAATCATCATTATGTATATCAATCATCAACTTTTACACACTGAAATCGCGATAGAAAATTTTCTGCGAAAATTATAATATGCGAAAGTGATTCTATTTGTTAGTTACGCTTTGACACCAAAAAGGTTACGACATAAGATACAATTTCTACTGGCAGTAAGTTCCTTGGTATAATTTACGACAACCACGCAGGTGAAGCCGCAGGCAAAAGCTACTATTCTCAAAATCCAACAAAAGGTAGGGAAAATAATTTTCTTTTTTTTTATGTTGTTCATAATAATGAGTAGGTCCGTCCTTTCACGACGTTTTCAGTTAGGTATTTCAATTTAATTTATATCATCTGCAATTTCTTATTAATAAATCGAGCTGAGATTAAAGTCCAACCTGTTTGCGTATTGATAAGCGTTAAAAGAATATGTGATTTATTTCCAGAGCAATTTTTTCATAATGTTTTCCTTCAGAGTCACAATATTCTACTAACGAGCGTCAGTTAATTGCGTTAATTCAGCCGTTTCGACGCTGTTATTAATTATTCTGAGCTCAGCTTTGTGCATTGCATGTTGTTTGGATTTTCCGAACTTCGTATGTTATCGAATATCAGTTTTAACGAAGGTCTTTGAGTTATCCTATAGCCCAGGGACTAATGATACTACCTATACATTAGTTATTACAGAGTTATTTAGTTAAATCTGTGTAAACAAACTTGAAATAAGAGTCTACTCACCTAAGCCATGAAAGGAATATGAAATGTTATTTTTCTTACCTTGTTTTGCGAAACAATGATAATACTCAGAAGTAAGAACTATAAACTGAAGCCTCATTTCTCAGCCAAGTTTTCGTATTTTAACTTAATTTAAAAAGAAGAAGGAAAAACCGTTCGAATTTTAAAACGATGTTGAATTCGTTTGTTTTTTAGCTCTCACTAGTATTAGACTAGTGTTGAAAATTGAATGGATCGCCTTTGTAAGTTATTTTTCGTTCAATTTTTGTTCTATAATAGAATATTTAAAAAAATCCTACTATGTATATTTTTTTTTGTTTCAAAAATTATCGACCCTTTTCTATATAGCAATGTACAAGCCATAGATAGCAGTGATTTATATGACAGCAATGATAGCCTTATGGTGTGACCGTCGGACTGCCGAGTCGTAAGTTTCGAGTTCAAACCCAAGGCGCACCCTGATTTTACGGATTCATGTGCGCATTGTATAATTATCAATTGCTTAAAAATCGGTGAAGAAAACATCGTCGGGAAGAGATATTTCACAACAGCATATGAAACTAAATCAGAGGCCCATGGGCAGCATAAAAACTCTGGCACCAGGTTAGTTACTAACCGCACGAAAAGAAGCCATAGATAGCTTTTTATAATTTTATGGTACAAGCTTTAGGTAAAGCATTTTTATATGACGAGTTATTTAGCTTAGTCTATTAACGATGATATCTTTTACAAAGCAATGTCACTGAAACGTTTTTACAAGTTGGTATCGTTTTTCCCGTACAAAACCTCGCAACCTCGCTCACATTCGTCGAAATGAAACAAAAACACAACAAGGAACTTCCAACTGAAAACAGTAGAAAAGCGATTGTGTATAGGTACGGTGCATTGAGAATGTTTTAATCAAATAAAACCCTGTCAAGTGCGAGGCGAACTCGCGAACTAAGGGTTCCGTAGCATAATATTGACAAGCCTAACACACACAATGTCGCACATAGTGTGTGTCATGAAATGTTACCATCTTGTGATGCCGTAGGTCGAATCCAATGATTTTAATGGATGACAGACATGTAGGTATTAACTACTCTTAGACCAACTTATTGCCACTGGCGTCGCAATCAATGTGGGCACTCCGACTGGGCTCAAAAAACATGATAATATTTAATCAAAGTACCGTTGACACAAAAAGTCAAAGAAAGCTGTTGTTATTTTAAATAACTTCATTCTACGGATAAAATAACACACTAATTCCAGATGTAAAACCTAATAAAACTTGTCCGATCCGGGAATCGAACCCACTAGGATGAGTGACTAAGACAGACAGAACAGACTCTGTGTAGAACTTTTTATTTTTTCCAATATTCTCACTAGGTAAAAAGAAGCATTGAAACGACAGTTTCCCACAAACGCGGAAATGGAAAAACCACAGATTTGTGGTTTCCAAGATCAAACGAAAAATGATTGAAAGGTATTTTCAACGTAAAGCCGCAAAAACACAGTTCGGGAAACAGCTTCTAAGAAGGAAAGATGGAACAAATACGGTGGAGTATTATATTATAATACTATAATAATAATACATAATCTCACTTATACAGGAAGAGCAGTAAAAACCGGTCAAGTGCGAGTAGGAGTCGTATACGATGTGCTCCGAACCACCGTAAAAAATTTAACACTTTTTTTTAATATAAAAAAAATACTTTAATTTAAAAAACACGTTTATTGTATGGGGATCCCGTTTAACTTTTTTTTATTTGTTTGTAAGAGCGGCAATAAAAAGCAGTGATAGCTTGGTGTGACTGCCAAGTCATAGGTCTCGAGTTCGAACCCAAGGCACGCACCTCTGATGTCTGTCTGATTTTTCGGATTCATGTGCGTATTGTATAATTATCACTTGCTTAAAATCGGTGATGGATAACATCGTGAGGAAACTGGCTTGCCCGAGAGATATTTCTCAACAGCATGTGATGCTAAGTCAGAGGCCCATGGGCAGCATTAAAACTTTGACACCAGGTTAGTTACTAACCACACGAAAAGAAGAACAAGATCGGCAATAGACATACACAATCTGAGAAAGTTTCAACTCAACCTATTACGTTTTATGAGATTCAACTCGGTGCAGACAGACGGATGGACGGACGGGCAGCGGAGGTTTAGTAATAGGGTTCCGTTTGACACAAAATCTACGAATGACAGCCGGGTACAACGGCTTTACGTGCTTTCCGATGCACGAAGGGGTCTCGATGGTCTCTCATCCACGAATCTACCGCGGCTAGTGTAGCTTAACCTTCGTTCAATGAGCGACCCGAGCAGCCGTTCTTATTTAGCCACGAGCCCCGCCATTTGTCATTAAATTAATTATCAGATTTAAATTCAAATACTTAACGCAAACCTAACATCGAATAAATCCTTTAACTTCTAATTTCTAATTACATTTTAATGAATATTATAAGAATTATTAATTAGGTAATGTAATAAGCCTTTCCTAAAACCTCGCCCAATTAATTCTTAATTAAATGATTATTTTATTCAGAGCCTATGTAAACATTTTTGAGCACAACTCGAAAATGAATGAAATTAAATCGGAGCTTATTTTGAAATGGTTGGAAATGTTGGAATTAAATGAGTTACAAGTCCGAATCTATATATATAATTATTTTATTCTTGTGGAAGTTTTAATGACTAGATCACACTAATATTATAAAGGTGAAAGTTTGTGAGTGTGTGCCTGAATTTTTGTTACTTCTTCACACTTAACACTACTGAACTACTGATAATTATAGTCTGGAATAGTACAGAGACCAGCACATCAAGTTATCGCAATCTGTCAAATTTCTTTGATAGTATTTCAACTTTATTGCAAAGACTTACGGTTCATTTTTAATTGAGAAAATTTGACAGTTAGGGATAGCTTGATGTGCTTGCGTCTGTACATATTTATTATGAACAAACGACAGCGTTTAAGCGGGATTTTTCGAAAGGGTTACCGCTACCCCGGAACATAAAGGGCTACGGAAGGAACATGGATGGGTTTTAGTCAGTAAGAGTCTGACACTCCCTTCCGCTCCACCCAGAGAGCAGTCATTGGATGATTTCCCAGCCTTAAAAAAAAAAAAAAAAAAAAAAGGGATAGCTTGATGTGCTGGCGTCTGTACATCGCATAGTTTTTATCGCGGTGGTACGTTCCCGAGGGATAATTTCTAGAGATGAAACGGATAGTAGTTTGGCCGGATACCGGATACCGGATCTTCGGCAAGCTACTAGGCCGGAGCGCCGGATATCCGGCTGCCGGATATTCGGCCCTTTATTGCGTTGACGCGATCACTTTGATTTGAATATTGGCGCGGTGAACGAGATCGGAAATATTCACGCGCATTCGGGTCGCACGTAAGAGTAGATCGGTGATTTTATGTTTGAAATCTGATAGATTAACAAGAAATGTCATCATCAAAAACACGATCGCCAATATGGCAATATTTTGATTTAAACAGTGACGATAACAAGCACGTGGTATGTTTGTTGTGTCAGGTTAAAATTTCTCGAGGTGGTGAAGGAAAAAAGGCAGGTACAGCCTGTCTATAAAGTCATGAAAATAATGTTTTGGGAACTAACATTATTCAAAAGTAGGGCAACACTAAATCATAGTACATCGAATGTCATCAACTTGTTTTGTAACTAGATAACTATTGCATTCTATATTGTTTTTCAAATGTACGTGTACGAAACTTTGAAAAAACGTGTTAAATATGCGGAAAACAATCCGGAGTGGAGGTCGGGAAATTATTTTTACAGTGTTTCAGCGATGTTTGTTAGAACACCAAGCTGGACAAATTTTATCAAATTTTGATGATGTTTATGCTCGAACAAGACATCTCGAATCGATCGCAATCACGACCCATACATTTGGTGGTCAGTTAATCTAAATCAGTACTCGCAGTTGTCAAGGTTTGCTAGAATTTATCTTTCAGCACCTGGCAGTAGCGTTTACAGCGAAAAGCTATTTTCAGAAGCTGGTCTGGTATACGAAGCGAAGCGAAGTCGCCTCTTACCAACAAACGCGGAAAATTTGGTATTTATTCATCACAATTTGCCACTTGTTAATTTTGATAATAAAACTTATAATTAATAAAACAAACATTTTTGATGTGCGATTATAAAAATAAACGGTGTCCATAACCTATTGGAGTATGATTTGCCTTGTGTAAAATAATGAGATATTTTAAAATTTTACTATCCGGTATCCGGCCGGATACTGTATTACTATTCGGTATCCGGCCGGATAGTCAAAACAAGGCCGGATAGGCCGGATACCGGATAGTTACCGGATATCCGTTTCATCTCTAATAATTTCTGACGGATGTCAGAAATTACTAGTAAGTTCAAATCAAGCAAGCAATGTAAGAAAAATCACACGATCTTTTAACACTGTCTGGTATTAACAGCTCAGTGTGTCTAAACATCACGCCTCTAATCCCCGAAAGGTTAGACAGAGTTACATGCATATCGCCAGTTTCGTTGTTACTTATTAATGAGTAATGTCAACCCGTGAAAATAGAAAATTGATCCGTTTTTTTGGAATTTATAGATCAATGTCAGGTTGTATCTTCATCAAAATTGTATTAGTGACAATAACAAATGTATTTGCATGATAAGAATCATCACCAACATAACATACGGTAAGCAGTGATAGCCTAGTGGTATGACCGTCGGACTGCCAAGTCTTAGGTCTCGAGTTCGAACCCAACGCACCTCTGACTTTCAGATTCATGTGCGTATTGTTTAATTATCACTTGCTTAAAAAACGATGAAGGAAAACATCGCGAGTAGCATGTGAAGCTAAGTCAGAGGTTCTTGGGCTGCGTAAAATCTGACACCAGGTTAGTCACACGAAAAGAAGAAAGAAGATCTCTCCAACATAGATTTCTTCTCTCATAATAAGATTCCTGAAATTATTTCATGAGAGATCATATTTAAGATATCAATCATGTTTCATCAAGATGCATCCTAACCTACAAATTGAAAAAAAAAGAATTTCACCTTAAAACTCATCTAGCTACGCAAATCCAGTGATTTGTGTTGATTTTCGTTCAATATTGACAGCTTGTAACACTAAACAAAGGCACTGTCGTTGAATTGAAACGTACATTCAGTCAAAAAAGTATCGGGAATGGATGATTTGTTTATGGTTCCAAATTCAAATTTTTGGTTTTTTTGTAGTTGTTAGATTGGCACAACTGTTTTCCATTTTGGCGCGGAGTTTTTAGTTGCATCTGTTATTTATATTAAATACAGTGCTGGTTTTAGTAATATCATATATAGTGTGTATTGCGAATTTCATAATGGACAAAAATATCGAACAAAGAGTTTGTCTTAAATTTTGCATGGCGTTTCAATTTCGTGTTCGGAGTCACTGAAAATGTTACAGAATGTGGCTTACGGTGAATCGACTTTATCAAAAACTCGTGCTTATGAGTGGTTCAAAGCGTTCAAAAGCGGTCGAGATGTGATGGAAGATTTGCCTCGCTCTGGTTGGCCGTCAACGTCTGCAACTGAAGTTAACATCGCAAAAGTGAAGAAAACAGTGACTGAAAATCCCCATTCAACTCTGAGAGAGATAGCCGCCGAACTTTCTGTATCTCACGAGTCGATCCGTACCATTTTAACTAATCATTTGGGTATGAAACATGTTGCTGCTCGGCTAGTCCCAAAAGATCTGAATTTTCTCCAAAAACTCAATCGCATGAAAGTCGCTGAGGACATGCTAGAACGAGTCAGTTCGGACCCAACATTCATGAAACGCATTGTTACTGGTGACGAGACGTGGGTTTACGAGTTTGACATGCAAACTAGTCAACAAGCTTCGGAGTGGCGCCTTCCAACTGAACCGAAACCGAAAAAGGAGAATTCGCGGCGAGACCTGAACTCAATTCCGGAAGCAGCGTTTAAAAAATGTTTTGATGAATGGATTATTCGTTGGCGCAAGTGTATCGTTTCTAAAGGAGCATACTTTGAAGGTGATAAAATAAATTTGGATGAATAACAGACATTTTGTGTATTATTGATCTTTTCCCGGTACTTTCTTGACAGAGTAGTATGTATTTGGCTCTAGAGGATAAAAGGATTGTGGTCTGTATTCAATATGGCTTAGGTATTGCAAGGTCGGAAGACCCAGGCGTATAGTCCGTATTGGCTCAGGACCGAGTTGAGAGGAAAGGGGAGGCCTTTGCCCTGCAATCGGAAGCAATAAAGGCTGATAATATTAATATATTATTGGTATATTGTATAGAGGTATATACAGTGAGAAAGAGATAGAGCTTTACGTTTTTTATAGCGCCGACTCATACTGTCACTGAAGTAATATTAAATATTTAAGTACGTATAATGGCAAATTAAAAAAATAAATATGAAGGACTTGAAATAGGACTTTTATCCCACTCTTCTTCATCTTCCTGCTTTTGTACAATGTTACTAGTGTTGTTGTTGTTGTTTGCTCGGTCTCGTACAGGGTCGAAACATTATGCTGAGCGATGGCCGTTTTGCGCGGATGTGACGCATATTTTCCCACAACTTGTTTTTTTTGGCTATTTTTTTTTCTGCATCTAATAAACGTATTTATCTCTTTTCTTTTCTTCACTGGCGTCGGCACAACATAAGTGTTTGCTCTACATAATTCACAACCATTCGATAAGCATCCGTGTCGAATCGAACATCAATCATAGTTATCGAAGGAGTCCTCTAAACGCTGGTCACAAATCCGAAACCCGAAAATGTTGACGGTTTTTACCAAATATACGACCGTTATTCTTCCGACAGCAATTTGCTATCAAAGAAAACTCAAGGTGCAAGAAGTATCAAGGCAAACACAAAGAGTCTTGTCGACTCCAAGCCTATGGCTATGCAGATCAAAGAAAAGATATAAATATGCTGATGTCTATTACATATTTGTACCTATATGTTCACTTAGCCTCCAATATGAGAATTTTTTTCTTACATTCATAGTTGATCAGAAACAGTACCCAAGTTTCAATTTATATTTTCATTAATATAATATAATATGTATAATAATAATCAAAGGCGGAATCAAACTCTCTATAATAGCCCCGAGCGTTCCACGAACTTCTTAGAAATCTCCAAGTTGCTCTTACATCGTCAATTTATCCGGAATATTTTTCATAATTATTGTAGCTACCTTAGAGGAGGTCGTGGCTAAGTAATAACCATGAAGCGAAATCTAGTTAAAACGACATTGAAACAATCGACAAAGCTTAATCTATTAATTGTCCTATTCACCGCTAGATGGAAAATAGAGAGGGGCGTGGTTTGTAACGTCCCTCGCTCCCCGTAAAGTGTCACGCATTATGTTAAAGGGAAATCCAGTTACGGCATCTCCTCTTTGTATTTGCTTCATGGTAATAACAACCGCACTGGTCTATCTAATAGGTTGAGCTACGCCTGCCGGGGTTGGTCCGTGGATGGGTGACCAACCTAACATATCGAGACTCCTCCGTGCTTCGGAAAGCACGTTCAGCCGTTGGTCGTCGTTACGGGGCGTCAGAAGCCCGAAAGTCTGACAGCCAGTCTTACCAAAGGCTAACGTATTACTCAGCAGTAATTGGGTTGTGGAAGTCAGATAGGCAGTCGCCCCATGTAAAATACCTGTATTCAGCTGCATCCGGTTAGACTCAAAGTCGATCCCAACAAAAAGGCTAGGCGAAAATCAATCACTCTTGATTAATGTAATTAATTTACCAACATCATTATCATAATTCCAAAGCTTTTAACAATCAAAACATGGGGGAATGCAGTCAAAACAAGCAAGTTAATTAAACATACCTCAGTGAAGGTAGGTAGATATTGGAAATCGATGGCCACCGGATAAGTGCACATTAATATGAGGGGAGAATTACTCAGCGGCTAACTGATCAGGGACCGATTACAGGAATGTTAAATGTTAACTGAACATTTCATTTAAATAACAATGTTAAATGTTAAGTGGTTGTTAGTAACTTGAGAATCAAGATTTAATTTAGAGGTTACTGAGTCTTGTATTGATTTATGCTAATTGGGGAGATGTTTGTCTATACTAATATTATAAAGAGGAAAGATTTGATTTTTTGTTTGTCTGTTTGTTTGTTTGAAATGAATAGGCTCCGAAACTCCTGGACCGATTTAAAAAAATCTTTCACCGTTGGAAAGCTTAGTTTTCTAGGAGTAACATAGGCTACTTTTATCCCGGGGAAAATAACGGGTCCCACGGGAAAGACCACGGGAGCGAAACCGCGGGCAAAGTGCTATTATAAACAACTTACTATATATAAACTACTTAATAACCGTTTTTTACTACATGTATATGAATATAAAACGGTACATACACCAAATATTTTTTTTTACAGTTTTTGTCTGTCTGTTTGTTCCAGCTAATCTCTAAAATGGCTGGACCGATTTTGACGGGACTCTTATTGGCAGGTAGCTGATGTAATAAGGAGTGACTTAGGCTATGTTTATTTTAGAAAAATAACTGTTAAGTGGAACGAAGTTCGCCGGGTCAGCTAGTCATACATAATATCGCACCCCGGTGCGACACTGTCACTTTTGCAAAAAATGCAAAAATGAGTTATATATCTGAAAATGCCTGAAGCACCCCTTTACTTGGTGCGATAACGTTACTTTTGTAGTACGCATAGTTTCTTGTTTTCTCTTTAATTCATTGTGACATAACTACAGTTATAATTTTTCGTTAGAGCCCCAACGTCACTTCTGAGGGGGTTGGAATACTTAAATAATGGTATAGCATAATTTCAACAATATAAAGTGAGTAATATTTATCCAAAAGTCAAGTTAAAAGTTGACGTTGTAGTATAAGCTGTTCATCTCATCAAAGTGTGTCAAAGTTTTAAACGCTTCTCCTGAAAAACTACATTTTTGAGTGACAGTGTCGCACCGGGGCGGGGGTGCGATATAGTAAACACATTTATAGTCCTTTTTTATCACAAACTATATTATTTCAAAGTTAAAATTCCTTTTAAACTTTTGTTCCGATTCACCCCTGCATCCTTATTAACCCCGTTTGATGGTACTTATTTTTAATTTGTTCTTGTGGGTGCGTTGTTTTACATAATACTAGCGATCCATTTTTGCTTGGCACGGTTTTTACGACTTGACAGAACTTGGACATTTATTATTAATCGGTTAAATATGAATGTATTGTAGAGAGACCAGCATATCAAGCTACCTCAATCTGTCAAATTTCTTCGATAGATTTTCAACTTTATTACAAACTAGCTTCCGCCCGCGACTTCGCCCGCATAATATGTCAACAAATTATACACATAAACCTTCCTCTTGAATCACTCTATCAATTTAAAAAAAACCGCATCAAAATCCGTTGCGTAGTTTTTAAGATTTAAGCATACATAGGGATATAGGGACAGAGAAAGGGACTTTGTTTAATACTATCTATTGAAGCATTAGGTTCATGTTCAATTGGGAATATTTGACAGTATGGGATATCTTGATCTACTGGCGTCTGTACATACATATAAGCCTTCTGGAATAAATTCTTGGTAAAAACCGCAACAAAATCCGCTTGGTCAGGATAACAAAGCGTGCGCACAGACATACTTGAAAAAGCGACTAATTGTAAGTTATCATAATTGTCATAAATCCAAAGGGATATAAGACCAGTTTTACATGTCTAAGGGCGAGTTTCACCAATTAAACTGATCGCGATCAGCTTATAAACCCCGTTTAAGACCAGTCTGTGTCAATGTTTTCTATGGAATATTGACACTACTGTAATTGGTTATCCGCTAACTGTGTGTTTGCTTTGATAGCGTAGCAAATCCCTATTTACACACAGAACACAAGCTCTACCGGTCCCCGACCTTCACAGTAACAAGAAATGTGGTCTGTTATTGACATAATATATAAACTATGTAGGTAAGTACATTTATTATGTAAAATTAAATAAACACCGCGTCATTCTAAGAATATTTAGGTATTACCGGATATTTAAGTAACCACACTCCTTTATAAATATTAACTCAACCAAATCCTTTTCATTGAAATTCGTGTGATGTAGGTTTAGAGATCAACGAAAGCGAGAGCCGATTATTTACAGATGGATGGACATCAGAAAATATGCGTAAGTATCATAACTTAGGGTAAGTGCTTACTGCTGAAGTGTGCCTAAAGGATAGTTACTGGTGTTCGGAGATACGATCTACAAATAGGGGTTCCATATTGTACCTGCCAGGGTCGCGGGGTTGTTCGCAAGAGTTATACTGGCACCGGCAACAAAGGAACACGTCAGTAAAAATCTGATGATTTGTGATGAAGTATTCCAACTTCAGGTGTGCTTCGTCTGGGTGTACTTCACGGAATACCTCCAAACGGCGGGACCGATTTTGACGGGACGTTCACTGACCGGTAGCTGTAATAAGGAGTAACTGACCCTACTTTTATTTTAGAAAAATAAACATGAATTACGGACGATGCGGCTAAAACGCGAGCAGCAGTTTATAAATATTTGAAAGCCAAACCTATGAAATGCAGCCCTTTTTATAACATATAACCAACGTACATAAGCCCCTCACTCTTAATTACACTGTGCTGGCAAGATAAACCGGATATGGTTGTTGCTTTGATCGCAACTCGCAGGTAGTTGCATCCGAACTGGGAATTAATTACGAGTAAAACGTGCTCCTTTAAACTTAGTGAACATGCACAGGTATTATGTATTATATATAGATAGACAGTCTGATAGAATACTCATTATTATGTACCTAGGCCAGCACATCAAGTTACACCAATCTGTCAAATTTCTTTGATAGTTTTTAAACTATAATACAAAAGATAAAGATTCATTTTCAATTAGGTAGATATTTGAAAGGGTAGTCAATAACGTTACTTTTTATGAATTTTCAAAACGCAGCATTTGTACGTGATTTATATGAAATATAACAATGAGACCTCACAGATTTTCAGAATCAACTGGAATACTTATTAGCATTAAAAGCAATTTTACGATGATATCTTCGAATAATTTTGAAGTTTTTAAGACGAGCGGTCTTTTTTCTATATGTTTCATATTTTATTTTTAGATCGTGTCAAATAGTCATTTGGGATACCTTAATGTGCTAGCGTGTGTACATTACATACTTACACCTATGTTCCCATTTCCACGAAATCGGGATAGGGTTAAGAAGTTGTTTAATTAAAGGTACATGATGTACCCTTTCGTGAGCATTTACTCAACAGTGGTTTGGATAGGTACTTTGAATTTAGCAACAGAGTTGTGGCACAGTAATATTATCCATACAGTATTGTAACTCGGCCGTATCTTAGAAATAAATGCCTACAGCCGCGCGGTACGTAAACATGAGATAGGGCTGCCCGCCTCAAGCATTTGAATTACATTTGCCTACTTTGTGTTTCCATTTAGTTTTGTGATTGTGAATACACTTTTTTTTTATAAACAAATAAAATACTTTGTGTTCAATAAAAATGCGTGTTGTTTTTTGATTGGTAGATTTAATTAAAAAACCATGTTTATGTTTGAATAACAAATCGGTCTTATAAATTTGCGACCGAAAAAAAATTGCGCTTCGACTGAGACGTACGAATGCTTTATTATTAAAGGAGATTGTTCTACGCCCATACATTGTTCGCCCTAGAGCCAACAGCATAGAAAAAATCATTTTCTATTTGTAAAGTGCCCTTATTAGCCCATAAGAACAAAGTTTCTTGACGGACACTTTAGAGAAAAGATTTATTTAAAGAAAAGGAACCGATTTTGAGGTTATTTTTAATAAAAGAAAACGTAAGTAATTCCTTCTAAAATCGCTATTTCTGGTTTCTACAAAGCATTAAACTTCAAATACAGTAAAATATTACCGTATTAGTTGTATATAATGCCTTTTAGGTACAGTTATTATTTATTGGTTGAAGTTTACTTTAAGCGAAGTCCGTTATCCGTTGCCAAAATGCTAAGGTGTCGTTTAAGCAGATCTTAGAATCAGTTATTCGAAGCCAGGTCACGTTGAAAGCAATCCAAATTGTAGTCCGTTAAACAGAAACAAAATCAAAAACGCCAAAAGAAATCGCCAAATAGGTACATAGTCGCAACAACACAACACAGCCACAGGTTCGTCTCGGTGAGACGCTCCGACTGACGTAGTGACGTAGAGATGCTCTCTCGAAGATCAATCATTGTATATCGATTATCAATGACCACCTATTTAATCTGTGGTTTTAATTTAGTAGACCAAAATGACAGATCAATATGTCAAAAGTAAATTAATTTGTTCCGTTTCAAACATAAACACGTTGTTGCTATGATTCTACTTCGATTAAATTAATGCTAAAATAAAATATTTTGTTCCCAACGAACAATGTGTAACGTTTTAGTTTGCGACATTTAAAAATAGAGTTTAAGCACTTAAAAAGTAAAAATATTATTATTTCACTATTGAAGTCGTGAAATGGTTATGAGAACAATTCACTAGAGTTGCGTCGTAAATGACATTTCATTCGTTAAATGAGAGATTTTCTGATAAGTGAAAAAACATAGTTCAATAGATGGCGTGGGTAAAAAATACGTCTTTGTTTTACTGGCTACTGATAACAAAAACAAGATCCGTAAATAAGAAAGCTTATTTGATGTCAAAAACCTGAGACAGTGACGTATTTTTTACCAACGCCTTTTTTTTTTTTTTAAGGCTGGAAAATCATCCAACGACTGCTCCCGCTCTGGGTGAAGCGGAAGGGAGTGTCAGACTCTTACTGACTAAAACCCATCCATGTTCCTTCCGTAGCCCTTTATGTTCCGGGGTAGCGGTAACCCTTTCGGACAATCCCGCTTACCACCTATTGGTTGCTTACGTTGCTCTACCAACGCCTCTTTTGAACTAATATTTTCTCACTTGTGAGAAAATCCCTCATTCGATTAGTAAGTACATTTTGTAAGTTTGTTTTGTTCATTATATTTTCATCATAATCGTGCTAGGCCATATTCATCATAAGTTCCATTAAAATGTTCACGGAACTAATTCCATGAAAAAAATATGCATGAAAAACTTTTATGTTGCACATTTTCAATGTTTTGAAAGTGATAAATATCGAACATCCATTATTTATCACTAGATATTATGGACATCGTCGTCGATATCGATATTTATGTAATATGAGCGAGAGCGACACTGTCAAATCTTTTGTGACATTCACATTGACAATTCCTTGAAAGATGGCGAGTTCTGCAGTGCGATTCTGTTACCATCTCACCGTGAAAACTTACGTGAAGTGAGCGTGGAGTGGGCTGTCAGTGTCATCCCACTTGATTTTAGGGATGTACCACTTACAATCAAAATCGAGATTTTAATGATATTTTTATGCTAATTTTAATAAGTAATTATTTTATTTTATTTCAAAGCTAGCTAGTACCTACTTTGGTACTTACTTACTTACAACATAATTAGTCATAAACTCAATTTCGTTTTTATTTCTTTTTTTCCTAGACTAGCCTTTGTATTTTAACTAAAGGCGCGAGCGGGTCACGCATGTTCGCCAGCATATCAAGTTACCCCAATCTGTCAAATTTCAAAGTGCACACTTCGCGCAAGCACGTTTTTCGGTTGACTAAACGTCTAGTCGTAGATATTTATTCGAGTTTACAGACAATAATTTGATTTTAAACCTTAAAACTTGTACAGTAAGGTTCAGAATCGATTGAGAGATTGGTCTGAATCCCGCGCGGCGTTCACTTCACCGCGCTGCCTGCAGGGAATTTTGGCAGAATCCCGTGCTCGTGAAGTGGTCACTTCACGCAAGCACGTTATGCGTTGTCATAGTTACTAATATGAATACCTATATCGTTGACGGGTGTACATCCGGTTGACAGGGTGTAAGTTACAAAACGGTGATTCTTTACAAATTGCTGCAATGTTCTAGCAATGTGAGGAATGTGTGTAAAACTTAAAGCAATGTGCTTTTAGATGTTTTTATGACTAAATCCAAACGTTTTTGTACAGTCAAATTTCTCCAAATGATTTTAAACCTTAAAAATTTTACCGGTAAGGCTCTAAATCGATTGAGAAAATTTGTCTCCTTGCAGTCATTAATATGATGTGACTGCAACTACAATTTACCAATAATTCGTCACGTGCGCATACCTACGTGGACACACCAAGAACATTGCGAAAATACAATACCAACGTCCAATAAGTACAAAATATATTTTATTGTTCCAACTACCTATTCGTTCTTCGGCTTTGGCTCATCGCCGCCCGCCTTTTGAAAGTGCGTGGAGCGATCACTTCGCGGAAACATCATTATTAAGATGCGGTACTTTGTGTATTTATTATATAACATTAGGTATAAATATGTGCGGCTTTTTGGGACATACCTTTAGTTACCTACCTATAAAGGCGATTTTAACACACTGCACACCGCGCGCCGACGGGTAACGCGGGGCAGCGCCCATATCGTTTGCTATGGCCGCCTCGCGCTACGAGACAGAGCGCGGTGCAGTGCGATATTCGCTTTACCTACTTCAGTAAACATTGCCAATAAGATGATGATAATACCTAATATTCATCATCATCAACATACCTACTGCCAAACTCGACCTAGCTCACGGCATCTCATTATCTCTATGTAGGTAACTCTCGGTCTCCGCGACGCGACTTACAGCGCAAGCGTACCTACTGAGAACTCGACTGTTAGGAGGTTGCCATGGCAATCACGCCACGGTGTTTGTTAGGGTCGTTGCCATGCCAATCACGGGAATACCGTGATTGGCATGCCAACGGCTCAAACAAACACCGTTGGCGTGATTTGTAGGCGCTGTCAGTCACGTGCTACTTTCTGTCAAGTGGGCCATGTCTATTCGTTCCTAAAAAGCCCGTCACAGACGTAGCTATAATATAGATTAATATGAATCATAGCAAGGCATATTACGACATATTTTCCATATAGATTTTCGAGTGACCGCACACGCAGCTATAATATATAATTCTATGACATCACAAAAATATCTCAATGTTAATCGAAAAAATTGTGTCAAAAAGTAATACAGTCTATAATATAGGTTGCTGTAGTCGAATTTAAGTTGTGAGTGTCGTATGTGTCTTATTATACTCTCCTGTCGCAGGTCTGCTGGTAGGAAATGATGTGTAATGATGATGTAAGTAGTTCCTTTGCGTTCTTCATCAATATGTATTTTACTTTATTATGTAGTCAGTGTGTAAGAATAGATAGATAAATAAATAAATAAAATTTATTCATTAGTATCACAATCAAAACAATTTGCTAATACATTTCTTCTACTGAGTCTGCTGCCTCCCAGGGTTCAGCTTCGCACTGCTGAGTACGAAGGGGCATCAGGTGTGTGTGCGCTGCACAGCGATCAACTGGAAAAATTGGTATGCATGTATTAATCATTTATTTATTACATTTTCAACTTGCAATTATTCACATAATATAAAAGTGACAGACTTTAGTGCCCAAATGGTTGGCAGAATTGCCGCATTGTATCGTGGTGCTGTAAAAATAGGCCAGCCTTGTGGCCACTTAAAGAGTCGACCAACTGTTTGGTGATGATTGTCTCAAAAAACCAAGGGGCATTAGGACCCCACAGCCCTAGTGTTCAATTTCAAGGCATTATGGTAATTCTGTCAGGCCTCTTCCTATTGCTGCGTGCCAAGCCGTTGAGCTCTAAAACAGCTGTCACCCCTGCGGTGACAAGAGCGCTACAAATGACGTCTTTAATGGCGGCGTGCCGTGCTATCCGGCCTGGGCTCTTACTGCAAGGTAGGCCCCTATGGAGTCCCTCGCCCACCATACTGGCGCCAATGTGTAGTCCCGTGATAAAAATAAATGATTATACCATGGTATGGTACCTGAAGCTGCTAATACCACTGTGGCTGGGACCTGGGATTTATTGGCCAATCTGCATCCGGGCAAGCATAGCACTTCAGGTCCAATCAGGTGCAGGCTAAAATCTTCCCTGTCAACTTTTCAGTGCTGTGGACAGAAGACAGAAACATTAAGCTAAATAATATTTGATTTATTTTTATATTACTCATTTTATTAAATTAAATCAGAACTATCGCTGTTCAGTTGCGGAATTCACTCCCGCCTGACGACATTAGAGACTGCCAAACAGTTGCAATTTATGTATTATGTTTTTTCTTTTTAAGCTTACAGACATCGTCTACATCTCCTTTATCGAGTTTCCTATTGTAGTTGTGCTGGAACAGATTTCTTTAGAAACAAGCATCACCTATAAAATTATGTATTTTCTGTTCCTTTCTTCTTGTCTGTTTTTATGTGTGTACATAAATGGTTAAACAAAATAAATTATTAAATTTTAACATTATCTAATACACACATCATCAAATTAATTTTTAAATACTGACAACATTATCATTTCTATTTCAAGTGAGCAGAGAAAATGTCTATTTTTGTTCTCCTACATAAATCACACAAATATTTACTTACAAGAATGAGATGTATAAGTTGAGTTTAGCTGCAACCTGACTTTTCTTTTCATAAAACTAGAGCACAATTTTCTAATATGACAGACACTTCTATTGAGGTATCTGAAAACAAAAATAAGTTAAATCAACAAAAGTTCAGGTAATCCCAATAATCAGCGGGTAATACCATTCTCCTGCCCTTATCCGAATTTATTTGGGGTCGGCGCAACATGTCTTCTTCTTCCATACTTCTCTATTAGTCGTCATCTCGATAGTCACTCCCTTTCTAGCCATATCATCTTTCACACAATCCATCCATCGTTTCTTTGGCCTCCCTCTACTTGTATAGCCATCCACATTCATACTCACAACTCTCCGGACAACATTTTCCTCATTCCTCCGCATAACATGCCCATACCATGACAACCGATTTCCACACAACTTTTCGGTCACCGGTGTCACTTTCAGACTTCCTCTTATATACTCATTACGTATTCTATCCATTCGCGTAACACCACACATCCCACATAACATTCTCATCTCAGCTGCATGCAATTGTCTTTCATGAATATTTATAGCTTTTTAAGTAGTTCATTAAATTATCAGTCTTACAAGACAGAAAACATAAAAAAAATGATAATAATGTTTCATAAATTTTTTGAAAACAATCATTTGTACTTACAAATAATTAATAATACACATGATGTAAAATAGGTACTGGTATCCAGCAGCATCCGGTTAGACTGAAAGCCCAGTAAGCCCACCCCAACAAACAGTTGGAAAAAGGCTTGGCAGATTGATTGAATTCTGATACACATCTGAAAAAACAAATGTTGTTTATCATATTTAAAGGGTGATATACGAGAGGTGATCAATAATGTTTGACATTCATTTTAAATGTTGCAGACAGCCTATTTAGGTTAATCAATAACATTAATAAAACGAGGTGGGTAACCCATACCCATTGAGCAATAAATTGAGGGCTGACACTGGGCAGTGTCCAAAGTATGTCTTTGTGACGGCAGGTAGTTGAATTTCAATCACACAACTCGAAGCATTTGTTTCAATTAAAACATTTGCAGGCACTTTACATTATTATCGTTTACCTACCTCTTTTACCAGGCGGTCGTTTAGTTTGAGTTTATAGTGAAGCTAGCCGCCCCATCACAAGACGAAGCAAGTCTTAATATGGAGAAGAAACTTTATGGACAGTCTTTTAAATCGAAATTTATGTTACAGAGGTTAACTTGTTTGATAATTACTTCTTCTTCTTCTTCTTTTTCTTTTAGCACAACTTCCATTAATTACATCACACGCCATCTTTTCTTCAAAGTGATCAATCCTCAAAGTCTGAACCGGGCGGATATGCCGCGTATTCAAATACAGAATCTTATTACTTATTTAGCTAGCTCAATAAAACATACAATGCCAAAATTCTAACTGGTTAATTCTTTTATAAATAAACATGCCAATTAAAAAAAACAAAGACGTTTTTAGAATTAAACTTAAAATTGAAGTATAATTATTTTTCTAAACTCAATATTTATTAGTACTGGGTCACATTTCCGGTTGTTCAAGGAATTTACTCAAACAACAAGTTTTCATAACTAAATGTATGTGCAAAATATTCTTCTTATTTTATAGTTTGTCAATTATTTTCGTAACTAATTTAGCTCTCCTATTCAATAATAACATTGAAGTATTGACCTTTAAACACCGCGCCATTTTCTGTGACGCCAGATCACAATAAACAGAACTTCTAATGTCAAGTTTAGTGTGGGTTGTCTATGTTTTTCTTACCACAGAATACGCGGTCGAATAAACTAATATTGCGAAATCGTATTCGAGATAAATTTGCACGACTAAAACTGACATACGTATTATATTTCTTATTTTTTTAATAAAAATATCGTTCTATTCATGCAGAATAAAAACAATCTTAGAAATATTTGTTTGAATCATCATTCGATTATGAATTTGTTGGTTGAATTAGTATTGCAATTTTATTCTTGCTATCGTAAATAACTTGTTTATGCGACATTTTTAATTTGAAAAGCGGAGGCAATTAAATATTATTCAGTGCAAAACTTTCGAACACCATTATGACAAAGCTGTGGGACAGAGCGCAATGGATAGTTGTCAATGCCAATAACTAAGCTTAATTTTCTTATTATTTTGAGTACCGGTCGTTTTCGTGAGAATTGGCATAACATTTGATATTTTTTTCTTATTTTCTGCAACATTAATATCTAAAGCAAAACACAATATTATGTACTTAGATATATAAAAATATATGTATATAAATTAATTATAAATAATAAAAATACAAATATTATTATATAACTAGTAATATAAATTATAATTACAATCTGCACTTAGTTTTTTTTAATAAATGGCAATATTAAATTATTACAACGATTTAGTGAAACAAGTATTCATTATATATTAGGTTTTACCCGGTTAAAACCTAAAAATATGATATTTTAAAAGCTAATTACAGAATAAACAATTGAAAAATTAGCCTTTTTCGTGTAAAAGTAATTTTAGTCGATTATCTCAAATAATCGTTATTTCAAACGCGTACTGTGGTTGGAAAAAACATAGACAACTTAGAATATTGGCGGTTTTCGCGTAAGTTTTCGATTCAACTTTTCAGACTTATTTTGCACTTTGCAGTTTGCCGCCATGTTTAATAATTAAGCATGGCGGCAAACTATGATTATAAAAGAATTAACCAGTTAGAATTTTGGCATTGTATGTTTTATTGAGCTAGCTAAATAAGTAATAAGATTCTGTATTTGAATACGCGGCATATCCGCCCGGTTCAGACTTTGAGGATTGATCACTTTGAAGAAAAGATGGCGTGTGATGTAATTAATGGAAGTTGTGCTAAAAGAAAAAGAAGAAGAAGAAGAAGTAATTATCAAACAAGTTAACCTCTGTAACATAAATTTCGATTTAAAAGACTGTCCATAAAGTTTCTTCTCCATATTAAGACTTGCTTCGTCTTGTGATGGGGCGGCTAGCTTCACTATAAACTCAAACTAAACGACCGCCTGGTAAAAGAGGTAGGTAAACGATAATAATGTAAAGTGCCTGCAAATGTTTTAATTGAAACAAATGCTTCGAGTTGTGTGATTGAAATTCAACTACCTGCCGTCACAAAGACATACTTTGGACACTGCCCAGTGTCAGCCCTCAATTTATTGCTCAATGGGTATGGGTTACCCACCTCGTTTTATTAATGTTATTGATTAACCTAAATAGGCTGTCTGCAACATTTAAAATGAATGTCAAACATTATTGATCACCTCTCGTATATCACCCTTTAAATATGATAAACAACATTTGTTTTTTCAGATGTGTATCAGAATTCAATCAATCTGCCAAGCCTTTTTCCAACTGTTTGTTGGGGTGGGCTTACTGGGCTTTCAGTCTAACCGGATGCTGCTGGATACCAGTACCTATTTTACATCATGTGTATTATTAATTATTTGTAAGTACAAATGATTGTTTTCAAAAAATTTATGAAACATTATTATCATTTTTTTTATGTTTTCTGTCTTGTAAGACTGATAATTTAATGAACTACTTAAAAAGCTATAAATATTCATGAAAGACAATTGCATGCAGCTGAGATGAGAATGTTATGTGGGATGTGTGGTGTTACGCGAATGGATAGAATACGTAATGAGTATATAAGAGGAAGTCTGAAAGTGACACCGGTGACCGAAAAGTTGTGTGGAAATCGGTTGTCATGGTATGGGCATGTTATGCGGAGGAATGAGGAAAATGTTGTCCGGAGAGTTGTGAGTATGAATGTGGATGGCTATACAAGTAGAGGGAGGCCAAAGAAACGATGGATGGATTGTGTGAAAGATGATATGGCTAGAAAGGGAGTGACTATCGAGATGACGACTAATAGAGAAGTATGGAAGAAGAAGACATGTTGCGCCGACCCCAAATAAATTCGGATAAGGGCAGGAGAATGGTATTACCCGCTGATTATTGGGATTACCTGAACTTTTGTTGATTTAACTTATTTTTGTTTTCAGATACCTCAATAGAAGTGTCTGTCATATTAGAAAATTGTGCTCTAGTTTTATGAAAAGAAAAGTCAGGTTGCAGCTAAACTCAACTTATACATCTCATTCTTGTAAGTAAATATTTGTGTGATTTATGTAGGAGAACAAAAATAGACATTTTCTCTGCTCACTTGAAATAGAAATGATAATGTTGTCAGTATTTAAAAATTAATTTGATGATGTGTGTATTAGATAATGTTAAAATTTAATAATTTATTTTGTTTAACCATTTATGTACACACATAAAAACAGACAAGAAGAAAGGAACAGAAAATACATAATTTTATAGGTGATGCTTGTTTCTAAAGAAATCTGTTCCAGCACAACTACAATAGGAAACTCGATAAAGGAGATGTAGACGATGTCTGTAAGCTTAAAAAGAAAAAACATAATACATAAATTGCAACTGTTTGGCAGTCTCTAATGTCGTCAGGCGGGAGTGAATTCCGCAACTGAACAGCGATAGTTCTGATTTAATTTAATAAAATGAGTAATATAAAAATAAATCAAATATTATTTAGCTTAATGTTTCTGTCTTCTGTCCACAGCACTGAAAAGTTGACAGGGAAGATTTTAGCCTGCACCTGATTGGACCTGAAGTGCTATGCTTGCCCGGATGCAGATTGGCCAATAAATCCCAGGTCCCAGCCACAGTGGTATTAGCAGCTTCAGGTACCATACCATGGTATAATCATTTATTTTTATCACGGGACTACACATTGGCGCCAGTATGGTGGGCGAGGGACTCCATAGGGGCCTACCTTGCAGTAAGAGCCCAGGCCGGATAGCACGGCACGCCGCCATTAAAGACGTCATTTGTAGCGCTCTTGTCACCGCAGGGGTGACAGCTGTTTTAGAGCTCAACGGCTTGGCACGCAGCAATAGGAAGAGGCCTGACAGAATTACCATAATGCCTTGAAATTGAACACTAGGGCTGTGGGGTCCTAATGCCCCTTGGTTTTTTGAGACAATCATCACCAAACAGTTGGTCGACTCTTTAAGTGGCCACAAGGCTGGCCTATTTTTACAGCACCACGATACAATGCGGCAATTCTGCCAACCATTTGGGCACTAAAGTCTGTCACTTTTATATTATGTGAATAATTGCAAGTTGAAAATGTAATAAATAAATGATTAATACATGCATACCAATTTTTCCAGTTGATCGCTGTGCAGCGCACACACACCTGATGCCCCTTCGTACTCAGCAGTGCGAAGCTGAACCCTGGGAGGCAGCAGACTCAGTAGAAGAAATGTATTAGCAAATTGTTTTGATTGTGATACTAATGAATAAATTTTATTTATTTATTTATCTATCTATTCTTACACACTGACTACATAATAAAGTAAAATACATATTGATGAAGAACGCAAAGGAACTACTTACATCATCATTACACATCATTTCCTACCAGCAGACCTGCGACAGGAGAGTATAATAAGACACATACGACACTCACAACTTAAATTCGACTACAGCAACCTATATTATAGACTGTATTACTTTTTGACACAATTTTTTCGATTAACATTGAGATATTTTTGTGATGTCATAGAATTATATATTATAGCTGCGTGTGCGGTCACTCGAAAATCTATATGGAAAATATGTCGTAATATGCCTTGCTATGATTCATATTAATCTATATTATAGCTACGTCTGTGACGGGCTTTTTAGGAACGAATAGACATGGCCCACTTGACAGAAAGTAGCACGTGACTGACAGCGCCTACAAATCACGCCAACGGTGTTTGTTTGAGCCGTTGGCATGCCAATCACGGTATTCCCGTGATTGGCATGGCAACGACCCTAACAAACACCGTGGCGTGATTGCCATGGCAACCTCCTAACAGTCGAGTTCTCAGTAGGTACGCTTGCGCTGTAAGTCGCGTCGCGGAGACCGAGAGTTACCTACATAGAGATAATGAGATGCCGTGAGCTAGGTCGAGTTTGGCAGTAGGTATGTTGATGATGATGAATATTAGGTATTATCATCATCTTATTGGCAATGTTTACTGAAGTAGGTAAAGCGAATATCGCACTGCACCGCGCTCTGTCTCGTAGCGCGAGGCGGCCATAGCAAACGATATGGGCGCTGCCCCGCGTTACCCGTCGGCGCGCGGTGTGCAGTGTGTTAAAATCGCCTTTATAGGTAGGTAACTAAAGGTATGTCCCAAAAAGCCGCACATATTTATACCTAATGTTATATAATAAATACACAAAGTACCGCATCTTAATAATGATGTTTCCGCGAAGTGATCGCTCCACGCACTTTCAAAAGGCGGGCGGCGATGAGCCAAAGCCGAAGAACGAATAGGTAGTTGGAACAATAAAATATATTTTGTACTTATTGGACGTTGGTATTGTATTTTCGCAATGTTCTTGGTGTGTCCACGTAGGTATGCGCACGTGACGAATTATTGGTAAATTGTAGTTGCAGTCACATCATATTAATGACTGCAAGGAGACAAATTTTCTCAATCGATTTAGAGCCTTACCGGTAAAATTTTTAAGGTTTAAAATCATTTGGAGAAATTTGACTGTACAAAAACGTTTGGATTTAGTCATAAAAACATCTAAAAGCACATTGCTTTAAGTTTTACACACATTCCTCACATTGCTAGAACATTGCAGCAATTTGTAAAGAATCACCGTTTTGTAACTTACACCCTGTCAACCGGATGTACACCCGTCAACGATATAGGTATTCATATTAGTAACTATGACAACGCATAACGTGCTTGCGTGAAGTGACCACTTCACGAGCACGGGATTCTGCCAAAATTCCCTGCAGGCAGCGCGGTGAAGTGAACGCCGCGCGGGATTCAGACCAATCTCTCAATCGATTCTGAACCTTACTGTACAAGTTTTAAGATTTAAAATCAATTATTGTCTGTAAACTCGAATAGGTATCTACGACTAGACGTTTAGTCAACCGAAAAACGTGCTTGCGCGAAGTGTGCACTTTGAAATTTGACAGATTGGGGTAACTTGATATGCTGGCGAACATGCGTGACCCGCTCGCGCCTTTAGTTAAAATACAAAGGCTAGTCTAGGAAAAAAAGAAATAAAAACGAAATTGAGTTTATGACTAATTATGTTGTAAGTAAGTAAGTACCAAAGTAGGTACTAGCTAGCTTTGAAATAAAATAAAATAATTACTTATTAAAATTAGCATAAAAATATCATTAAAATCTCGATTTTGATTGTAATGTTAATGCTTGGTCAATCCCTAGCATCAGTTGAATGACACTGACAGCTCACTCCACGCAAGTATTCACGGTGAGATTTTTACAGAATCGACCGGCAGTTGGTAATAAAATCAATGAGGTCACTTTTAAAAACTTATTAAGAATTAAACAGTGTCCGCTTGAATTTATTATTTTTAAAAAGCATATTAAAATATAATTAAAATTAACGTACACGTCAAATGTTTGTTGGTTATAGGGCGGTCTAGAACAATCTCCTTTAAAGTATAAACAGCCGCATTCTAATATAAAGTTTAATTTAAAAATTGTTTTAGAAAACATGCAACCAAAAACAGCATAATGTATCCTACTCGTCATATTAAATAATTATGTACTTGAACTTATTTTTACTGAAAAATCACGCGGTTATTGTTAAAAAACAACACACCGTCTGTTTGTCACTGCGGCACAGTCGCGACTACCATGGTTGTGGCATGTAAGATTGAATAATACAAACACAAACAGATACAAATTCTTATCATATTCAGCGATACCTAAACAGAAAAACGTAAGTAGACGTAGGTACCTACACAATTTTCTTTCTCTTTTGTGAAATCAAACTGACAAACTCAAAATCAAAGCATTTTTTCAATTAAACTTTCGAATCGTCAAAGGGTCGGTCAGTCAGAAAAATGAAGCTAGTTGCTTATTTCAAAGCTATGGAGTAGGTAGCTATGGAGAAGAACGGGCAAGAAACTCCACGGACACTCTTTTAAACAAAATATTGGTTACATCATTCATATTATTACTGTACATGTGAGAACGATGCACAATATTAATTAATAGTTTGTTTTTACATATTTTTTGGAACTCCGAATTCAAAAGAAACATCATGCCTAGTTAACCTGACGGGTTGGGAAGAAGTATACCAATAATTGGTATACCTCTGCCCAGCCATTATTTTTTAACGACATAACGGGCGGAATGTTGCTTTTCCATACATTTCGCCAATTATGTTTAAGTCCCATGAAATAAAGGGACGAGTCTATTGCCATCTACCAGGCACAGACCAAAATCCCAGCTGCTACTGAGAAATCCCAGATAGAAAAACCCAATAACACTTTGCCTCAACTGGAATTCGAACCCAAGACCTCATGCTTAGTAGCAGCGCTTACGACCAGACAAACGAAGCAGTCAAAGCAATCTTCAAAGTTAATAAGTATATGAAGTACCTACTCCAAAATAAGTTCCTGTTAAACTCACTTACATAACCAAACCCAAGGCACGCACCTCTGACTTTTCAGATTCATGTGCGTATTGTATAATTATCACTTGCTTAAAACTCGGTGAAGGAAAACATCGTGAAGAAACCGGCATGCCTGCGAGATATTTCTCAACAGTATGTGATGCTAAGCCAGAGGCCCATGGGCAGCATTAAAACTCTGACACCAGGTTAGTCACTGACCACACGAAAAGAAGAAGAGACCAAACATCGGTTTCTGAACAAATATCTAGACTACAGAATAGTCTGCGACTCGAGTAATTAATTCAAAATGTCCAAAATCAAGTGAATTTAGACTGAAGGGTCGTCAGAAGCCCGAAAATCTGACAGCCAGTCTTACCAACGGGTATCGTATTGCCCAGTTACTGAGTTGTGGAGGTCAGATAGGCAGTCGCTCCATGTAAAATACTGGTATTCAGCTGCATCCGGTTAGACTGGAAGTCGACCCCAACATAGTTGGGAAAAGGCTAGGTAGATGATGAAGTGTATTTAGACTGAATTTGGGGACATTGGGGTCGGGTATCCGCGTATTTGTGTTGCTAAATAACAGGCAACCGTATAATGATGAGTGAACTTCATAATGACTACTGCTAACATTGTAATTACAGGTAATCCACCATTTTCATGGAAACATTCAGTTTTGGTGTATTTATGTGGCTCTGTATTTCATTTACGGCGTATTTTCGGAGCTTATTGGCAGATTCATTAGTGGCTTTACCCTCGAAATAGAATTGTTCACATTGTTAGACTTTGTGAAATACATAACTGACAGTTAGATAATGTAATTAATACTGCCAATGTAATTTGTATTTTATGTTTATCTGCAGTTTATCGGTGGAATTGCCATTTTCACTTTGATTGAACACTTGGGTACGGACTTCAAAAAAATGATGCCTGCTGTATAGGCCCTTTAATATTTTTTTATTCTGTTTTTTTTTTAGTTTTTATTGTTATAGCGGCAACAGAAATACATCATCTGTGAATATTTAAAATGTCTATCACGGTTCATGAGATACAGACTGGTGAAAGACAGACGGAGTGACAACGAAGTCTTAGTAATAGGGTCACGTATTACCCATTGGGTACGAACTCTAAAAATATGCTTTTTATGAGAACCTATCTGACGTGAACAAAGTCAAACATAAAACTACCTTCCATATAAGAAACTCATCAGCTTTTTAATTAATTATAGAGAGTTGGTAACACAAAGTTAGTTCGAAGTTCAAAGCTAACCGTGAAACAAGAACAATACTGCTCGTTCACTCAAAACTTCACTCACTCACTCGTTCCGCTGCTATAAACAGAACTAGGGATGAGAAACTCACTTGGAGTTGTTTATACTCTCGCAAACTTTACTTAGAAATAGAAATACCTTTCACATTACGTTAAGTATTAGATTTTGTGAACATTAATTTACGTAAATGTGAGTCACATAAATAGGTTAAACGAATAAACAATACTTCTCAATCCCATAAATGACCCATAGCTTCAGATTTTAAGTGAAAAGTAAAGTAAGGGTAAAAAATTAGTATACCGCTTTTTCCTTTCTTTCAATGTAATTCCATCTACATGACTTTTATGACATAACATTATGACGTTGTCCTGTACAAATCATAAATAAAATAAACAGTTTTTAGCGAATTTTCGAATTACCCGGGCCACTTTCCCAATTGTTCTTTTCCTTAAAACCTAATTCGGATGGTTACGAATATTAAAATAAAAAATAGCGAAATCGTTTCCACCATTCTCGAGTGGGATGCGCTGACCAATCAAATGAACAGCATTTAATTTATGTTGGGGTCTAACTTTATAATATTTTAGTAGTTTCCATGGAGGGACTATAATATAACGGTCAGTTACCACAACCTAGTAACTGGGTAAAACGATACCACTTGGTAAAACTGGCTGTCAGACTTGCGGGTTTCTAACAGGCAAACATCCACAAAATATAGCCGGGACCAACGGCTTAATATGCTTATCAAGGCACGGTGGAGTCCTGGTATTGTGAAGACTCTCAGCTCACAGAGGTAGAGCTCGTGTATTGTGTTGTGTTGTAGGGATTTCTATCCTATAAATAGAAACGCACTGGGCAGCAGGTATTGAATTACATGACTTTTTAAGAATGCGTCCAGCAGCTCGCCTACTGACAAACTCCCTTATTCATTCCTTTTATGAAAACCTATCAAAATATTCCACAATTTTGAAAGGTCGAATGCTGTCATTTATTTTCTAACCGACCAGCCCTAGATTCCACATAAGGTTTCATCCAGGCTCTATAGTATCCAAGACTGCCGAGTAAGCGGGATTGTCAGAAAGGGTTCCCGCTACCCCGGAACATAAAGGGCTAAGGAAGGAACATGGATGGGTTTTAGTCAGTAAGAGTCTGACACTTCCTTCCGCTCCACCCAGAGCGGGCGAAGTCATTGGATGATTTCCAACCCTCAAAATAAAAAAAGGCTCTACAGTGTGTAAAGACCGCCTTGATCACATGACATTGTATAAAATAGATATATACATAATAGTGACATAAAAACAAAAACCCTTTGAAGACAACGTGACAGTAAAGCGACGTAATTAAAATCTTGTTTATACAGGATATTAGAAGGGTCTGTCAGAGCATCCCTTAACTTCTAAATCACAGCAAACGAGAACCAAATCCGATGAGGGTTATGTACTTTGATCGACGTTTTGTAAAATGTAAACACGACACGGACTTCAAAGTAGGTACAGACGCCAGCACATCAAGCTATCCCTAACTCATTATTTTTTCAATTAAAAATGAACCTTATGACTTTGCAATATAGTTGAAATACTATGAAAGAAATTTGACAGATTGTGGTAACTTGATGTGCTGGCCTCTGTACATATATATTGACTGAACGAGACGGATCAATTGAGTGTTGGATAATATAGTCTATAGGATAAATGCCCGGTTTTCAGAATCAGAATCAGAACATTTATTTGCAAAGAATGTAGGCAACAAAATCATGATGTTAGTAAAATACAATTGGATCGGATACATTCTACCGTATGGCATGTAACATTAATAAGCATTAAAATAATCGTAAGAATTGCTAATCTATGTAAATCAAAAATAATTGTTTATATTACAGTTAACTTAATACAGACGGCTATTTCTGATCATGAGATCCTGGGTTCGATTCCCGGGTCGGGCAAAGTGCTCTTGGGTAACTCTGTCTGGAATTTCTCTATGGCAGCCCGGAGTCTTTTTTTTTTTTTATGGCTGGGAAATCATCCAATGACTGCTCCCGCTCTGGGTGGAGCGGAAGGGAGTGTCAGACTCTTACTGACTAAAACCCATCCATGTTCCTTCCGTAGCCCTTTATGTTCCGGGGTAGCGGTAACCCTTTCGGACAATCCCGCTTAAATGCCCCCTATTAAATGGGACTCAAACATAACTGGCGGAATGTGTGTCTAATTACAAGCGTGAAGTTAGGCTTTAAGTTGAGAAATTTACATTTGACCGACTGGTCATATTTATGAATACCTTCGTTCACACTCAAATAAAAAACAAAACGAAAATATAATAATTCCGAGCAGAACAAAACCCTCGGGCTACCCTTTCACAAACTCTCAGTTGTATTGTATTTTTTGGCAGCAACCCCAGATTAATAAATAGCCAGAGCCAGCCCCCATCGACACCTGTCGTTTGATGCCGAAAGGTAAGTAATTGGTTTAGCAAAAACAGAAAACATTCACTTGTTTGTTTACTACAACTTGTCCAAACTGACTGGAAAAATTTACGGACGCCATTTTGTATTACAATTGAGTTGTACAGGCAAGTTTAAATGTAGAGTTTATATTTCATGCTTCATATTTCCTTTGACGTTATTGTATTGGGAGCAATTGTTGCAATTATGCGGTAAATGATTCAATAAGTATGGCAACACGTATAATATACGTAGTGTAATTTAATGCCCCTCTGACATACCGTATCAACTCTGTTTATGACAATTAGGGCATAAGAACAGGGAAATTAAAACATTTTACAAGACATTAAAAACAAAACTCTTCTATTTAAAAAAAAACTGAGCTGCATTGCTCCTGAAGAAACAAAACTCGCTATTCATAGATGAAAAATTTAAATAATAATACAGCAAGCAAATAAAGAAGAGAAAACTCCATTTCCTTCTAAAAGTCAACATAAAATTAACATTTTCACCTCGGAACATCTGAAAGGGGATGGATGGATATTTCTTCATAATAAATTCAAATATATTTAAAATCTAAATCGAGTTTTCTCCCTGTCCGTTGCGTTTGTTTTTCGCCGTGTTTGTGACGATGCCAGGAGTTGGGTATCCTTGCTTGTTTATTTGTTGTAACTCAGTGCGTTATCTCACCTAGGTAAATATTTATTTTTAACGAGTTAAAGGGAAAATACCTTAAAATGTCTTGAGTAATTCTACCTAAGTAATGTAAGTAAAAGCATTACTTAGATAGCTGAATACCAGTATTTTACATGGAGTGGTCGCACAGTGTGGTTACATGGAGTGGTAAATTCTACGAATGACAGCCTTTTAAATACCAGATAAAATATAATATTTTTATAAAAACAAGTAGCCATTCGCCCGCGACTTCGTCTACGGGGATATTGAACTTTCCTATATATGACTATCTCTTTACACCCCTATACGGGTTGATTTTCGAAACCCTGATACTACGTTATTCCTTACTTTCAGATTTAGGTATAAATACGGGGTTACGAGTCAATTGTACCGCGTGTTCCAATTCTTCCATACAAAATTTGTCACCCCTAATCTCCCTTTAGAGGGGGGGGCAACCGCATGGGCGGAGCAACGCCATGTCCTCGTAGAGGCAATCGGCGGCGACCTCTCGCGCCCGGCCCTGGTGCAAGCCATGGTCCGGGGCGAGAGGGAGTGGGAGGCAGTCACCTCCTTCTGCGAAAAAGTTATGCGCGCGAAGGAGGTGGCGGGATGGGAGAGAGAAAGGTCTTCCCGTCCCAGCCGCCGCAGGAGACGCCCTGGGCGTCGGGAGCCACGTGACGACTCCCGGCCACCGTAGGCGCGGGCCTGCGGACGGTGAGTAATGACTCACCGTTCGATCAGCACCAGACCCGTGCCGGACGGCGCATATATGCTCCACGCGCGCCTCAAAGAGATGTCAGCATATGAAGGGGCCCCTCAGGGCCAAGCCTGCCGGGTAAGCGGGATTGTCCGAAAGGGTTACTGCTACCCCGGAACATAAAGGGCTAAGGAAGGAACATGGATGGGTTTTAGTCAGTAAGAGTCTGTCACTCCCTTCCGCTCCACCAAGAGCGGGAGCAGTCATTGGATGATTTCCCAGCCTTAAAAAAAAAGGGGGGGGGGGGCAAACAAAACAATTTCAAACTTTATAATTAACTTAGATAAGTATTTGTGTCAATGTCAAGTTTCAATTTTATTAACTTAAAGAATAAGTGTTTTTATACAAACAAAATCCTCCTTTTTACCCACTTAAAGGTTGAATTTTCAAAATTTATTTTATTACCCCCTTACAGTATGAAAAAAATTCCCGATCCTAGTCCCAGTAATTTCGGTTGTGCGTATGTCAGTCAGTCAGATAGAGATATATGTATATAGGTGCCACTTAGTGTTCTTTTAAATAATTTTAGTTCGGGGCGGATGTTTCTGTCACTGCGATACCAAATCAAATCACTTTTATTTGTTAACATAGGTAAAGAGATACAGGTGTTATTTTTGGTAAATAGAGCGCCATGTCATGCCAAGAGGCTTACAAATATGGTGTGCATCTAGTTAAGATAATAAATAAATATAACCTTGGACATTAATTGATCAAAGTTTCTAAGGTACCTATACATTTAAAAATTATATATACCAATTTTTGATGTATAACGTGACGCGACCGTTTGTTGGACGAACTAAAGAGATAAAAAAAACGGCCAAGTCCGTTCAGTATCAAATGAACACTTTCTAAACGTCATAATTACATAAGACAGTCCCTCAAAACACCGGCACTTCACCACTTCATAGTGCTTTAGCTGGGAAGAAGTAGTGGAGGAACAAACTCTCCAACAGCACAGCTGTATAAGTTAGAAGAACAAAAGAATCGGATACCGTTGGCACTGTGCGTACGAGACCCTAAAAAACCGGATGGAACATACCTAGTCATATAAATCATATTATAAAGAAGCAATTTTCTTATTCTCACATAATGAAAAAGAAAATGGCTACTTATTTTTCTTGGTAAATCGTTTTCAGGGTTTGCAGGTACAATAGTAAAACAGATTTCATTTGCTTTCAAAGGCTTCCATAATGTTGGTTTATACACAAATCCAACGAAAAACGAACACCATCACCAGAACGAATGACTTATTTTACCCGCCCAAATATCCTATCCTATCTTAACTAATGTTAAAACTAAACGAATAAATACGAAAATAAGTTAGTTTGTTTGTTACTTAATCACACAAAAACGGCTGAATAAATTTGCATAAAATTTCACACACAGATAGATCACAACCTATAGTGTATTTATTTTACAGTGTCCAATTTGGTAAACAACAAGGTACGAAAATTCTGATTTTTCGTAACTTTAAGTTAAGCATAAACGTCTTGATATTTGTATAATAACACAAGGCATAAATTAAAAAAACATGCACTAGAGACACATACATTACCTATAAATCTTAATATTAGTCGTGACATTTGTTTATCAAATGAGACAACTAAAGAAAAATACACTATAGGTAAGGACATAACCTACTTTTCATTCTGGTTCGCAGAAGAAGTCAAAGGCAATAACTAGTATTCTAATAAAAAGGATGGTGATTACACGCTGATAATTACAGTAAAATACAAAGTGGAAGGGATATTGATACGAAGCCGGTTGGAACCATGGATGCAGAATATGATTATAGCAGTGATAGGATAGCCTAGTGGTGTGACCGTCGGACTGCTAAGTCTTAGGACTCGCGTTCGAACCCAAGGCACGCACCTCTGCCTTTTCGGATTCATGTGCGTATTGTATAAATATCACTTGCTTAAAAAACGGTGACGGAAAACATCCTGAGGAAACCGGCATGCCTTCAGAGATATTTCTTATCAGCATGTGAAGTCTAAGTCGAGGCCCATGGGTACCTTAATAACTCTGTCACTAGGTTAGTTACTAACCGCACGGAAAATAAATAAGTACGTGATTCGGAAAATGTCTTATTTGCTTTACTTTCTGTATAATTATACCATAGGTATTAGGTACTTATTGCGTCAATAAAATGATCAAAGCTAACCAACTTCAATGAAAAAATAATTATTGCTTTATTTTAATGAAGCAGTACCTAAGTAATTTCATACATCAGTAATCAGAGGAGCCGTATAGGTCGATCCATTAGGTTAAGCTACGTTTGCCGAGGTTGGCCGTGGATGGGTGACCATCTTTACATACCGAGACTCCTCCATGTAGAATACTGGTATCCAGATGAATCCGGTTAGACTGGAAGCCGACCGGCCGGCCGAAATTAAAGTAAAATTTCACTTTGTAAACTTTGTAGTGCTTTTTTTGTTTATTTTTGACGGAGATATCGCGAAATATAAATATAGACACATACCATCACTATCCCAATTTATTTGGGGTCGGCGCAACATGTCTCTTTCTTCTATACTTCTCTATTAGTCGTCATCTCGGTAGTCACTCTCTAGCCATATCATCTTTCCATATATACCAACATATTATATACAGAATTACAGACACAAATACTAATATTATATTCTTTAGAAAAGCTTAGCTTAACAGATAACTTAAAATTTACGAACATACAGCGAGCAAAACGAGCTTACTCTACCTACCTATATTAAATATTTTCACTCATATCATGTTAATACATGATATGAGTGAAAATATTTACGTTACGTTAGTAACGCAACTTAATAGTTGCGTTGCAGGTTGTATTTAAGAAAATATTAAACTGTCCATTGTTTTAAACCAACATTCTATGTTTTTTTTAAATATATATTTTAATTTAATTATTCATAAGCTTATAATTGTTGGTAAATGTTTGTGAATTTCCCTTCACAAATAAAGAAATAAAATTTGAGATGAAATTTGGTTTCCAATTTTAACTAAGCCTGTGCTAGAAAATCGAATAAACCAATTTGTTTATCTGGTTTTATACCCTAAGCCTTAACGGACGGTAAATTTCCAGGTAGGTAAACTTGATCAAGGCTCTATTGGAAAAGTCTCAGATATCTTGAGATAAGAGCATATCGAGTATTTTGTTTACAAGGAATATCGGATTTATTAGACTGACTAACTTAGGGCGAATTTCACCAATGAAATTGAACGCGCTCACCACATTTAAACCGCGCAAGCTGTCGATGTCGGTGTCAATGATCGATAACGACACTGGCAGTTCTTGATCGCGGTTTAAATGTGCTGATTGCGATCAGTTCAAATTATTAGAAATATTAAAACTTGTCATAGAAAATGGAAAGCCTTTACATGGGCATTTATAATGTCGTTAACTTAGCTAAGCAAAGAAATAAAAGCTCTTGTTAACAAGCTGCACATACGTACAGAGGCCAGCACATCAAGTTACCACAATCTGTCACATTTCTTTGATAGTATTTCAACTTTATTGCAAAGATATAAGGTTCATTTTTTATTGAGAAAATTTGACAGTTAGGGATAGCTTGATGTGCTGGCGTCTGTACTAAGAACTAAGATCCCTCTAATCTTTACAAATCCTAGGCATAATAAAACTTGGCCTTTACGTCGGTGTAGAAAAACATCGCAAGGAAACCTGCCAATCTATTCTGTACAAATCTCACCGTGAAACCTCAGGTAAAGTGAACTTGAAATGACATTGGCATTTTTGACAGCTCACTTCAAGCTCGCTTAAAAAGCCCAGTAACGAAAAAGGCTACTTTACAAGTACCTATACTTGTGAAAGAAAAGTAAAAAAGAAGTAAAAAATCGGAAGGGAACAAGTAAATATTCTTTATATCAAGTAATTCGTTAAACTGAGGTTTGTTATGTTGAGGTTAGGTAGGTCTAAAATTGGTTATAAAGAGGTAAAAAAATTGTATTACGAAGAAAAGCGTGTCGAAACCCGTCACGACATAAATCACATACTATGGGATTAAGGGTCATACATTGGTGGGAACGATTCGTTAATTAGAGGTATTTACACATTTTCTTGATAGTTGAAAATTCGTTATAAAGAGGTTATTCGCAAAAAAAATTCGCAATGTAAAGGTATATTTTACATGAACTCTTATGGACAATTCAAGGGTATTGAAGAATTTGCAAAATCGAGGAAATTGTTATATTGAGGTACGTTATATTAAGATTGCACTCTATATTTATTTCGTTAAAATAACCACACATGTTTTGCAAAATAAAATGAATATTAGTAGTAGTATTTTTGGCGGCGATGAATTAATTGGACAAATATTGAGAATGGAATTTCAAGGCCGTCTCGTTACATGAACGAGAAGAATAGAAGATATCTCCCTCTCTGTATCTCTCACTATATCTATTCTTTTTTTTACGTGTATGTGCAAACGCATTTTTTAAGTGACTCTGAAGACTCAAATATTGCCAAAAATCAGGCTGAAGTCGGTTTTAATGATAGCCTCCCAAATGATTATAGGTTTGATAAAACAGCTCTTTATAAGCCCGTAATTAACGTATATAGGTTTATCGGGCATAAAATCGCAACCTAATTAGAATGTCGGGCAAAAGCGCACAGTGTGTTAAAATTTTGTACTGCAGGTAATTTAGGTACGAGTCGTTATATTTTGAATGACGGTATAGAAGAATTAATATACAGTGTTACTTGTTATTCGTCGTATATCCGCCAGGAGCCTTTTTTTTAACGAGATAACATTTTTTGAAGCGGAATTTGACGATGGATATATGGACCTGCCTACAATATTCTTATGCATTACACAACATCACAATAACTAATATACTTTACCATACAATACACTTTATAATTTACTTGGATACATATTTATGCCAAGTTTCGAGTTTATTAACTCAAGGAATAAACTTCTTCATGCAAACTTTCATCCCCTATTTTTCCCCTTAGGGGTGGAATTTCTAAAAATCCTCCCTTTGTGGATGCCTACATTATATAAGGTTTCCATGTGCAAAATTTCAAGTCTCTAGGTCCAGCAGTTTTGATGTGGGTTCATATATCACCCAGTCAGTCAGTTTACCATTTTATGTACGGACGCCAGCACATCAAGCTATCCCTAACTGTCAAATTTTCTCAATAAAAAATGAACCTTATATCTTTGCAATAAAGTTGAAATACTATCAAAGAAATTTGACAGTTTGTGGTAACTTGATGTGCTGGCCTCTGTACAAAGTGGAGACTACAATATGATAATAAATAAAACTGCGTATATCTAATGCTGTCCCCAGCCTGTATGAGGAGGACATGTTACCTTGATTGCAAATAGGTATTCTTTATTTATTTGCCTTTTAAATACCCTCCATTTAGAAATCTTACTCTGAGTGGTTACCAAGTTATGGTACTATATTCATTGTGGCGTAAGGTACTGGATGTAATATCATTTCCTCTTCCGGTCCTCAATCGTTTTAACGGAAATACACTTAACGATATTGCAGCCTCTTGACAATGTACGGATAGCAAAAGAGAGGAAACAATAAAACAGATATCCGAGCCGTGCTACAAACAGGGTAACATTACCGTGACTAATACAGCCTTTCATATCTCCTCAAAAACAATTCTTAAGAATCTCTGAATACATTTTAATCCATGAATTTACGTCAGCAATTATATTAAGCTATGCCTATAAATTTAGGGCACGCCACGATAGTGGCGGTAAGGCCCCTCTTTGAGGAGTGGCTAGAGAGGCTACACGGAGCCCTCACCTACCGCCTGACGCGGGTCCTCATCGGACATAGATGTTTCGGGAGGTTCCTGCACATCATCAGGCGGGAGGAAACGCCCGGGTGTCACCACTGCGAGGATCGTCCAGAGGACACGGTAGAGCACACGGTGCAAGCCTGCCCCGCTTGGGCGGAGCACCGCCGTGTCCTCGTAGAGGCGATCGGCGGCGGCGACCTCTCGCCCCCGGCCCTGGTGCAAGCCATGGTCCGGGGCGAGAGGGAGTGGGAGGCAGTCACCTCCTTCTGCGAAAAAGTCATGCTCGCGAAGGAGGTGGCGGCATGGGAGAGAGAAAGGTCCTCCCGTCGCAGCCGCCGCGGGAGACGTCCCGGGCGACTCCGACTCCGGACGGTGAGTAATGGGTGACTCACCGTCCGATCAGCACCAGGCCCGTGCCGGACGGCGCGTATATGTTCCACGCGCGCCTCATATGAAGGGGCCCCTCGGGGCCAAGCCTGCCGGGTAAGCGGGATCGTCCGAAAGGGTTACCGCTACCCCGGAACATAAAGGGCTACGGAAGGAACATGGATGGGTTTTAGTCAGTAAGAGTCTGACACTCTCTTCCACTCCACGAAGAGCGGGAGAAGTCATTGGATGATTTCCCAGCCTTAAAAAAAAATGCCTATAAATTTTAAACTGCTATGTTCGAATTTTAAATTAAGAATGATGAAAAGAGAGGATTTTCGTCCAGAAATGGGGCAGAATACTCTAGCAAAAAGAACGAAGTTCAGAAAGGTGATTGTTCTACGCCCATACATTGTTTGCCCTGGAGCCAACAGCATAGAAAAAATCATTTTCTATTTGTAAACTGCCCTTATTAGCCCATAAGAACAAAGTATCTTGACGGACACTTTAGAGAAAAGATTTATTTAAAGAAAAGGAACCGATTTTGAGGTTATTATTAATAAAAGAAAACTTAAGTAATTCCTTCTCAAATCGCTATTTCTGGTTTCTACAAAGCATTTAACTTCAAATACATTAAAATATTACTGTAAATACAGTTGTATTACATACAAAAACGCCAAATACAACACAACCACAGGTAACGCGTGAGACTCGGTGAGACGAACCGACTGACGTAGTGACGTAGAGATGCTCTCTCGAAGATCAATAATTGTATATCGATTATCAATGACCACCTATTTTATCTGTGGTTTTAATTTAGTAGACAGATCACTATGTCAAATGTAAATTAATTTGTTCCGTTTCAAACATAAACACGGTGTTTCTATGATTCTACTTCAATTAAATTAATGCTAAAATAAAATATTTTGTTCCCAACGAACAATGTGAAACGTTTTAGTTTGCGACATTTAAAAAAAGAGTTTAAGTACTTAAAAAAGTAAAAATATGGCTACTCAAGTCGTGGAATCGTTACCTATGTTCAATTCACTAGAGTTGCGTCGTAAATGACATTTCAATCGTTCTATGAGAGATTGTCTGACAAGTGAAAAAACATAGTTCAATAGATGGTGTGGGTAAAAAATACGTCTTTTTTTTACTGGCTACTGATGACAACAATAAGATCCGTTAATAAGAAAGCTTATTTGATGAAAAACCAGAGACAATGACGTATTTTTTACCAACGCCTCTTTTGAATTAATATTTTCTCACTTGTCAGAAAATCCCTCATTCGACTAGTAAGTACATTTTGTGAGTTTGTTTTGTTCATTATATTTTCATCATAATCGTGCTAGGCCATATTCATCATAAGTTCCATTAAAATGTTTACGGAACTAATTCCATGAAAAAAATATGCATGAAAAACTTTTATGTTGCACATTTTCAATGTTTTGGAAGTGATAAATATCGAACATCCATTATTTATCATTAGATATTCGTCGATATCGATATTTATGTAATATGAGCGAGAGCGACACTGTCAAATCTTTTGTGACATTCACATTGACAATTCCATGAAAGATGGCGAGTTTAGTTGGTAATAAAATCAATGCGGTCACTTTTAAAAACCTTTTAAGAATTAAACAGTGTCCGCTTGAATTTATTATTTAAATAACATATTAAAATACAATTAAAATCAACGTACACGTCAAATGTTTGTTGGTTATAGGGCGGTCTAGAACAATCTCCTTTTAGTTGTTTAGATTCAAGATAGCCGCGTATTTTATGAAGTATTTAATAAAGCAAGAGTACTGTGACCTTCTTGATTTATCATGACCTAATAATACCAAAAGCACAGACGCATACATTTCAACTCAAACTCAAAGCATTTATTTCAAATAAACCAATTACTTTTGAATTGTCAAGGTGTCGGTCAGTCAGAAAGATGAAGCTAGTTGCCCATTCCAAAGCAGTAGGTAGGTACCTACTGCTTTGGAATGGGCAACTAGCTTCATCACATCAACATATTTTGATTTAAAAGAGTGTCCATGGAGTTTCTTGCCCGTTCTTCTCCATAGGTACCTACCTAAATATAAAATATGTAAATATGTTTACAAAAACTGGGTTACATCATTCATGTTGAAATATTCATGTGAGAACGATGCAGAACGTAAAAAAAGCGTCCAAATTACAAGATTTAAAAAGCAATTCAAAATTAAGTTAAATTTTAAATAATTACTAATATCTACTAATATCTAGACACACGAACACCAAGGGCATCAAGGGTGACTACGCCCATTCAGAGAATAACACCATTTTGTGTCCCATTTATCCAACGACCCACGCGAATGTTTGGCGCGGATAAGTGGAGTAATAAAACTAATAAGTGTACATGACACTGCTCGATTCGCGCACTGTTGCCTTCAAAGAATGAGCGTATGCATCGGCGCGCACGCCGGTTAAAGCACGCAAGAATAAACTAGCACAAAATTGCTAGGCATGTTAAGGTTAGAGGGAGGTATTAATGCGTGGTATAAGCTTATTGTGTGTAGTGTTTCACGACTAGACACCTGACAGGACTTATGTACTTTTTTTTGAGGTTGGGAAATCATCCAATGACTTCTCCCGCTCTGGGTGAAGTGGAAAGGAGTGTCTCTTACTGACTAAAACCCATCTATGTTCTTCATCGTATCCTCTGGGCGATCCTCGCAGTAATGACACCCGGGCGTTACCTCTTACCTGATTATGTGCAGGAACCTCCCGAAACATACATGTCCGGTGAGGACCTGCATCAGGCGGTAGGTGACGGCGCCGTGACGCCTCTCTAGCCACTCCTCAAAGAGGGGCCTTCCCCACGTAAGCGTTAGAAATAAATACAATATATTTCTAACGCTAAAACTAAAAAGAATATATTATGTACTATGTAAACGTATTTAATGCTAATAACTTACTAAAATATGGCGTCGGAAAATTCCTCCCCATTGCTGTCGACTGGTAATGAACACAAGAGACTGCCGGCATTGCCACGTTGTATGGCAATGCTAAGCCTCCGAGCAAGATAAAAGCCAGCCCTTGGGTCACGGGAAGTGTCAACTAGCAGTTTAGAGATTTCCTTAAATAAACTTCACTGCGTTCAAATGTTTCATCGGTTATAAAAAAATCTGCTGTTTCATAAAAAATTGCAAAACCCGATGCAGTGATAATGTTTGAAAAAGCTTACATTTTTTTTAAATAATAGACGAATAACTTCAATTTAGGGAGATTCAAAATCATGCATGGTCCGGCTTCGCGTCTAGGGTATTGGAAGCATTTTTTAAAGACTTACCTGCCTTATCCGAGGACGTAATCTGTGCTCAGACGAGAGCGAAGAGATGACCGGATTTTCACCGTACCTTTTGCAGGATAAAGGAATCTTCGTACTCTATACAGAGCTTATTTTTTTTAGATTTCGTCATTGTCAAGCCACATTGATCTAAATCTAAATTTTTTATTAACATACAGTATACAAGCTAGAACTATTACTATCATCAAGTATTTCGGGATATCGCTCAGCGGTTGGTCGACTCTACACGTGACCAGAGGGCTGCTCAATTTTTAGGCCAAAGAATCATTGCCATCCAACATGACAACGCTGACAGCCTTTTGGGCCATTTCCCACTGACAGGGATGAGGATTTTTTGACGCCCTATGATCTCCCCCATTTTTTGTACAGAGGCCAGCACATCAAGTTACCACAATCTGACAAATTTATTTGATTACTATCAAATAAATTTATTTGATAGTATTTCAACTTTATTGCAAAGACATAAGGTTCATTTTTAATTGAAAAATTTTGACAGTTAGGGATAGCTTGATGTGCTGGCGTCTGTACATAAAACATATTATATTTCTGAGGCTTAGGTTGTATAGCCTGAATAAATTAATACTAAATAGCTAGAACTAAAATAATTATATAATAACTAGAAAGGGAGTACCTACCGAGATGGAAGCAAAAGACATGTTGCGCCGACCCCAAATAAATTGGGTTAAGGGGAGAATGAAGATCGCAGACAAAGTCGCGGGCAACAGCTAATTGGAAATAGTTTAAATGCAGCTGGTTTAATTAAACTAGTCGAAAGTTGGCCAATGTTGATTCGGGTTCACGTCCAATACACGCCCTTTGGTCCACGCTATAGAATCGGCGAGTCAAAGGGAACAATAAAATTCTCGCTTCAGTGTAATAAAAAATGGTTCACGCTTTTGTGGATATTCAGATATTGGCAAGGTTGTTAAAAACTTTCGGAACAATTTATGGTAGAAGGTATAAAGTGGCTACCTACGTAAAGTAATACAACCAAAATCTAAATTTAAAATGGCGCCTACATTTTCCTAAAACAGGGTGTTTTACAGTTTTCAGTAGTGAATAGAAAGTCACGAATAAGATTTTGATTAAAATCCCTTATTTCTATCGATTTTTTTTTGATAAATCCAATCAATAGTGTTTTACATCAGTATTATTTAAATATCACTTCAGAGTGAGAAAGAGATGAAGCCTTACGGGAGGTATAACTCTATCTCTTTTCCGATGTGGAGAATCACTACATAGTATAAAACAAAGTCGCCTTCTCTGTCCCTATATCCCTATGTATGCTTAAATCTTAAAAGCTACGATAGAGTGATTCAAGAGGAAGCTCTATGTGTATAATTTGTCGACAAATTTTGCGGGCGAAGCCGCGGGCGGAAGCTAGTTATCTATACTAATATTATAAAGAGGTAAAATTTGTAAGTTTGTATGTTTGTATGTAGGGGGTAATCTCCGGAACTAATGATCCAATTTCAATAATTTTTTCACTGATAGCAAGCTACATTATTCCTGAGTGCTATAGGCTATAAATTATATTTATATCATACATATTAGCCCAGCTATTGCATTTTTCGTCTAGCAAGTCGGAAAGAAATACCTCCGAAAACAGAATTTGTGCATGCGCTGCCTAAACAGTTGTTTAAAATTGAAAGCAATGTATGGCAACCTGGTTCGCCTTAATTATTTCTACAAAAAAGTCCGCGTCACCACATTTCTATCTTTTGTATTTTAACTTTTATATTTCGTTTTATGTTTTAAAAAAGGATTTTTTCGACTTACTTCTGTTTGGATGATTATTTAAACAACAAAATATCAATTCTTATCAAATAAAATTATTTTATGATCACAAGGACATCACAGAGATAAGATTTGCCCTCAACAGTATGTCAATTGGTCATATATTTTCCGAGATAATATAAAATTACTAAACGCAAAATACTAAAACATTCGCCGAGCTCAACTATCATTCCTACGTGCTTTGTGCGGACGTTTTATCGTTTTAGAGAAGCTTTAAATTAAATAGGTTCCTCACTTAAATTTTATATTTTTAACGTTAACATTTTTAAATGATGGTTGTTATTTGTATATAGGTAGTGTAATATCTTTTGCCAGCGGCTTCGCCCGCGTGGTTGTTGGAAATTATCCCACGGGAACGGGTAGGTACGTTTTTCCGTGATAAAAATTAGCCTATGTGTTATTCCAGACTATAATCTGTCTCATCCAGATCCGTTCAGCCGTTTTGGCGTGATTGAGTAACAAACATCCATCCATCCATCCAAACTTTCACATTTATAATAGTAGTAAGATAATTTTATTATTATCCGTGTTGGGTTAAAAATACATAATGCATTTGCACCTTTACAATGCAAGGCAGGGTGTCGTAAACCGTCATCTACCCCGGTCGCGATGGGGAATGGAACCGGCGAGAGATGTCGTGCGGTGTCCCACAGGGATCGGTTCTGGGGCCGCTCCTGTGGGACATCGGTTACGACTGGGTGCTGCGGGCCGACCTCCCTGACGGCGTCAGCGTAGTTTGCTACGCTGACGACACGCTGGTCCTGGCGCAGGGGAGGTCGCATCAGGCGGCGGCCGACGCGATGACACGCGGGGTTGCGACAGTCATTGAGAGGATCCGGCAGTTGGGTCTCGAGGCGGCATTGCACAAATCCGAGGCCATGTCCTTTCATGGACCTCGGAATAGGCCACCATCGGGATCCCAACCTACGGTAGGAGGGGTTCACATCGGCGTCGAGACCACGATGAAATACCTAGGTCTGGTCCTCGACAGCCGATGGAATTTCGTGGAGGATTTCCGACGTTTGGCCCCCAAGCTGGACCGGACTGGGGCCGCCTTCAAGCGGCTCTTGCCCAATTTGAGGGGGCCAAACGCCTCCTGCCGGAGGCTTTACGCGGGAGTCGTGCGGTCCATGGCCCTATACGGAGCCCCGGTGTGGGCGCATTCACTGCGGTGGCGAGCCGCCACCTATCTGAACGCGCCCCAAAAGGTGGTAGCCATACGGCTTATCCGGGGGTACCGCAGGATCTCGGGCGAGGCGGCAAGCCTCCTTGCCGGACTGCCGCCGTGGGATCTGGAGGCGATAGTCTTTGCGCACCTGTACGAGTGGCGCGCGGAGGTACTAAGCCGGGGGGAAACTCCGTTTCCGCAGCAAATTGCGGCGGAGCGGACGGACCTCCGGCGCGATCTCATGGCGGCCTGGAATCAGCGACTGTCGCAACCCAGCGCAGGGCACGCCACGATAGTGGCGGTAAGACCCCTCTTTGAGAAGTGGCTAGATAGGCGTCACGGCGCCCTCACCTACCGCCTGACGCAGGTCCTCACCGGGCATGGATGTTTCGGGAGGTTCCTGCACATCATCAGGCGGGAGGAAACGCCCGGGTGTCACCACTGCGAGGATCGCCCAGAGGACACGGTAGAGCATACGGTGCAAACCTGCCCCGCTTGGGCGAGGCACCGCCGTGTCCTCATAGAGCCGATCGACGGCGGCGACCTCTCGCGCCCGGCCCTGGTGCAAGCCATGGTCCGGGGCGAGACGGAGTGGGAGGCAGTCACCTCCTTCTGCGAAAAAGTCATGCTCGCGAAGGAGGTGGCGGGATGGGAGAGAGAAAGGTCCTCCCGTCCCAGCCGCCGCGGAAGACGCTCCGGGCGTCGGGAGCCACGTGACGACTCCCGGCCACCGTAGGCGCGGGCCTGCGGGCGGTGAGTAATGGGTGACTCACCGTCCGATCAGCACCAGACCCGTGCCGGACGGCGCGTATATGTTCCACGCGCGACTCAAAGAGATGTCAGCATATGTGTGCGTCCACACTGAACGCGCGGTGACTGGAGCCTAGGCGGGCGCGGCGAGCGGGGGCGTGCGGTGGCCACACTTAAGCGCGAGCTCTTGTAGCGGTTCGACGTATATCAGGTGTTGCAAACATGGACGAGGATCTGCTTTTTTTACTAGACAGTCCGATCCTGAGATGGGAGGTGTTGAACACTAGAGATGGTGTGCACGAAATTAATAAAAACAGAGGAATATCTGGTGAATTTCTTAACTTATATGAAGAACTGAGATTATACCCTACAAAATTCTTTGAGTACTTATACGCGAATGCCCATGTCAACGTTTGACTACATACTAAGTAAAATAGCCCCTAAAATCACCAAAGAAGATACTAACTTTCGCAAAAGTATTAGACCTGAGGAGAAATTGTTCATAACTCTGAGGTAAGAATAAAACAAGATTTTACTAAGTTTTGTATTTATATGTAGACGCGCATACGCCGAGCGACAAGACCGAACTGGTTTGTTACCCCCGCCACCCGCGCATTGGGTCGCTCGCTGACTAGGCCCGTAGTGCGGCCAGAACGCGCGGACAGGAGCGTTTGAAAACTACGCGCGCTGTGTCGCTCAGTCCCGTCGCACTAGGCTTCCGCCTTAGTCACTTCAATATGGACGCAAAGGCGCGTTTCATATGTTTGATACTTCGCGCCCGTCGTCGCAACCGCGCTAGGCTCGCAGTGTGGACGCACACTATGAAGGAGCCCCTCAGGGCCAAGCCTGCCGGGTAAGCGGGATTGTCCGAAAGGGTTACCGCTACCCCGGAACATAAAGGGCTACGGAAGGAACATGGATGGGTTTTAGTCAGTAAGAGTCTGACACTCCCTTCCGCTCCACCCAGATAGGGAGCAGTCATTGGATGATTTCCCAGCCTTAAAAAAAAAAAAAAAGGGTGTCGTAAAAGGCGACTAAGTTAAGCAGAAAAGATCACCTCGGTAATCTTTGAAAATTCTGACCTGATTCCAAAAATTCTCTCACTAATGGGAACCTACAGTATTGCCGAGTATCATAGGATATATTTAATGTTAAAACTAGAAATTTTCCGCGGACGAAGTCGCGGGCAGAAGCTAGTTAATATAATAAAGCTATAAGAGGAGGTGGTTGGCCCCCAGAACACACAGTTAACAGCGACCGATTAATCGGATTAAATGTATTGCGGCGAAGCTTATTCAATACCGAAACACATACTTACATTGATCCCTATATACAAAGTGGAGACTACAATACGACCATAAATTAAACTACGTATATCTAATCCTATCCGTAGCCTGCATACGAAAATTCAATCCATCGAAAATATATCCAATAGTTTAGTCACGCTAGGCAGCTCGATTCGGCCCGACACTATTATTTAGTTAGTTTGAAAATACACTTTTAAAATTTCAGTGCTAGGACTTATTTGATAGTTCCAAAACACTCCTATTCATCAATATTGGCAGTGTTTTAGTTTTTGGTCGTATTGTTTTCTCCACATTGTATATGTATAGGGTTTATTCATCACACTTCCAATTTCAGTGGGCATCGTAAAGTTATGTCAAGATAATGCTTCGATAATACTTTTTATATTGAAGGACTGTTCCAAAGAAAATTCTCATGTTAAAAGGACTCATAGACAAACGGAATATATTCCAACGGTAGAATAAGATTCATTTATAAAATACACAGGAAATGAACATTAATCATTCAGACGTGATTTTTTTAAGATAAAAGTATCCTTCTACGAATCACATCCTGTAGTTCCCGTCCCGGAGTTTTTATCAGTATGATTAATTTAGTAAACGTTACGATTCTCCTACAGTAATTATTAATAATTTTGATTGAAATAAAGCACAATCTCCCTTTTTCCACTAATTAAGCTGAAGATTGGTTTTAATTAACATTGTTATTAGCTGCCTATTCCTGTTCTAGGAATCGAAGTCTTTTCATTTCTCATTCTTTTCATCAAATATTATTTAATTATTAATAAGAGACTTTTCTAATTTTGATTCATACGCAGATTTTTTTTCGAAATCAATTTGTTGAAAATTAATTGAAACAAAAAAATAACGGCCATGTAAAACGAAACAAAAAATACACACTGCCAACTAATCACAAATCCTGGCACTCAATAAAATGAAGCACTCGTTAAATTCGAATTTCAAACGGTTAGTTTAGGAGCGAAAAGTTGTCGCGATTTTCCCTCTCAAAAATGGCGGGAGCACACACGGCCGATGTCGCGTCTCGACTGGTCGGGATCCGTCGAGAGGGATGCTGGGACGCGGGTTACCCCTCCCGCTGCCTGCTGCCACAAAGTAGGTACGAGCAGAAGGCCTGTTTTATTATCTACTAGCTTCTGCCCGCGACTTCGTCCGCGGAAAATTTCTAGTTTTAACATTAAACATATCCTATGATACTCGGCAATACTGTAGGTTCCCATTAGTGAGAGAATTTTTGGAATCAGGTCAGAATTTTCAAAGATTACCGAGGTGATCTTTTCTGCTTAACTTAGTCGCCTTTTACGACACCCTTTTTTTTTTTAAGGCTGGGAAATCATCCAATGACTGCTCCCTATCTGGGTGGAGCGGAAGGGAGTGTCAGACTCTTACTGACTAAAACCCATCCATGTTCCTTCCGTAGCCCTTTATGTTCCGGGGTAGCGGTAACCCTTTCGGACAATCCCGCTTGGCTTGGCCCTGGGGGGCTCCTTCATAGTGTGCGTCCACACTGCGAGCCTAGCGCGGTTGCGACGACGGGCGCGAAGTATCAAACATATGAAACGCGCCTTTGCGTCCATATTGAAGTGACTAAGGCGGAAGCCTAGTGCGACGGGACTGAGCGACACAGCGCGCGTAGTTTTCAAACGCTCCTGTCCGCGCGTTCTGGCCGCACTACGGGCCTAGTCAGCGAGCGACCCAATGCGCGGGTGGCGGGGGTAACAAACCAGTTCGGTCTTGTCGCTCGGCGTATGCGCGTCTACATATAAATACAAAACTTAGTAAAATCTTGTTTTATTCTTACCTCAGAGTTATGAACAATTTCTCCTCAGGTCTAATACTTTTGCGAAAGTTAGTATCTTCTTTGGTGATTTTAGGGGCTATTTTACTTAGTATGTAGTCAAACGTTGACATGGGCATTCGCGTATAAGTACTCAAAGAATTTTGTAGGGTATAATCTCAGTTCTTCATATAAGTTAAGAAATTCACCAGATATTCCTCTGTTTTTATTAATTTCGTGCACACCATCTCTAGTGTTCAACACCTCCCATCTCAGGATCGGACTGTCTAGTAAAAAAAGCAGATCCTCGTCCATGTTTGCAACACCTGATATACGTCGAACCGCTACAAGAGCTCGCGCTTAAGTGTGGCCACCGCACGCCCCCGCTCGCCGCGCCCGCCTAGGCTCCAGTCACCGCGCGTTCAGTGTGGACGCACACATATGCTGACATCTCTTTGAGTCGCGCGTGGAACATATACGCGCCGTCCGGCACGGGTCTGGTGCTGATCGGACGGTGAGTCACCCATTACTCACCGCCCGCAGGCCCGCGCCTACGGTGGCCGGGAGTCGTCACGTGGCTCCCGACGCCCGGAGCGTCTTCCGCGGCGGCTGGGACGGGAGGACCTTTCTCTCTCCCATCCCGCCACCTCCTTCGCGAGCATGACTTTTTCGCAGAAGGAGGTGACTGCCTCCCACTCCGTCTCGCCCCGGACCATGGCTTGCACCAGGGCCGGGCGCGAGAGGTCGCCGCCGTCGATCGGCTCTATGAGGACACGGCGGTGCCTCGCCCAAGCGGGGCAGGTTTGCACCGTATGCTCTACCGTGTCCTCTGGGCGATCCTCGCAGTGGTGACACCCGGGCGTTTCCTCCCGCCTGATGATGTGCAGGAACCTCCCGAAACATCCATGCCCGGTGAGGACCTGCGTCAGGCGGTAGGTGAGGGCGCCGTGACGCCTATCTAGCCACTTCTCAAAGAGGGGTCTTACCGCCACTATCGTGGCGTGCCCTGCGCTGGGTTGCGACAGTCGCTGATTCCAGGCCGCCATGAGATCGCGCCGGAGGTCCGTCCGCTCCGCCGCAATTTGCTGCGGAAACGGAGTTTCCCCCCGGCTTAGTACCTCCGCGCGCCACTCGTACAGGTGCGCAAAGACTATCGCCTCCAGATCCCACGGCGGCAGTCCGGCAAGGAGGCTTGCCGCCTCGCCCGAGATCCTGCGGTACCCCCGGATAAGCCGTATGGCTACCACCTTTTGGGGCGCGTTCAGATAGGTGGCGGCTCGCCACCGCAGTGAATGCGCCCACACCGGGGCTCCGTATAGGGCCATGGACCGCACGACTCCCGCGTAAAGCCTCCGGCAGGAGGCGTTTGGCCCCCTCAAATTGGGCAAGAGCCGCTTGAAGGCGGCCCCAGTCCGGTCCAGCTTGGGGGCCAAACGTCGGAAATCCTCCACGAAATTCCATCGGCTGTCGAGGACCAGACCTAGGTATTTCATCGTGGTCTCGACGCCGATGTGAACCCCTCCTACCGTAGGTTGGGATCCCGATGGTGGCCTATTCCGAGGTCCATGAAAGGACATGGCCTCGGATTTGTGCAATGCCGCCTCGAGACCCAACTGCCGGATCCTCTCAATGACTGTCGCAACCCCGCGTGTCATCGCGTCGGCCGCCGCCTGATGCGACCTCCCCTGCGCCAGGACCAGCGTGTCGTCAGCGTAGCAAACTACGCTGACGCCGTCAGGGAGGTCGGCCCGCAGCACCCAGTCGTAACCGATGTCCCACAGGAGCGGCCCCAGAACCGATCCCTGTGGGACACCGCACGACATCTCTCGCCGGTTCCATTCCCCATCGCGACCGGGGTAGATGACGGTTTACGACACCCTGCCTTGCATTGTAAAGGTGCAAATGCATTATGTATTTTTAACCCAACACGGATAATAATAAAATTATCTTACTACTATTATAAATGTGAAAGTTTGGATGGATGGATGGATGTTTGTTACTCAATCACGCCAAAACGGCTGAACGGATCTGGATGAGACAGATTATAGTCTGGAATAACACATAGGCTAATTTTTATCACGGAAAAACGTACCTACCCGTTCCCGTGGGATAATTTCCAACAACCACGCGGGCGAAGCCGCTGGCAAAAGATATTACACTACCTATATACAAATAACAACCATCATTTAAAAATGTTAACGTTAAAAATATAAAATTTAAGTGAGGAACCTATTTAATTTAAAGCTTCTCTAAAACGATAAAACGTCCGCACAAAGCACGTAGGAATGATAGTTGAGCTCGGCGAATGTTTTAGTATTTTGCGTTTAGTAATTTTATATTATCTCGGAAAATATATGACCAATTGACATACTGTTGAGGGCAAATCTTATCTCTGTGATGTCCTTGTGATCATAAAATAATTTTATTTGATAAGAATTGATATTTTGTTGTTTAAATAATCATCCAAACAGAAGTAAGTCGAAAAAATCCTTTTTTAAAACATAAAACGAAATATAAAAGTTAAAATACAAAAGATAGAAATGTGGTGACGCGGACTTTTTTGTAGAAATAATTAAGGCGAACCAGGTTGCCATACATTGCTTTCAATTTTAAACAACTGTTTAGGCAGCGCATGCACAAATTCTGTTTTCGGAGGTATTTCTTTCCGACTTGCTAGACGAAAAATGCAATAGCTGGGCTAATATGTATGATATAAATATAATTTATAGCCTATAGCACTCAGGAATAATGTAGCTTGCTATCAGTGAAAAAATTATTGAAATTGGATCATTAGTTCCGGAGATTACCCCCTACATACAAACATACAAACTTACAAATTTTACCTCTTTATAATATTAGTATAGACTATGATCCAGGACACCCTTGCTTTGATTTCTGAATGGAGATCAAGAAATTAAGTCCATCAATCAGATAATAAAAAATATTAGTCTCGTATTTTTTGCTTATTTATTTATTTATTGCTTATTAACAAAAAGAGCTGGTGGGGGGGGGAGCTCGCTTCGTCACAAGTAAGTATTAAAACTACATATTCGTGACGTCATGCCACCCGGTTAAGCAGTAGACAACTCTATGGTTGAACTGCGAGAAGCTATTGTAAAAAAAAACGTCTTGCCACATTTCAACTCAATGTATCAGCGTAATCTTTGGATTACGTGAAAAAAGAAAAATAAGTGGCCAAATTAAAAAAAAAAATCTAGTCATCCCTATTCTGACGAAGCAAATTTTTTGTGACATACATACATGCTGCTATTTATATTCATAGGAAACAGTTTTGAGAATGATAAAACTGATAGGCATAGGGCGTGGCATCCTGCTACACTTTAATATCCCTCTGATTGTTGATAGGTAATTTATTGTTTCTATGACAACTATCGTAAAGGAGGAGCCCGTATTCCAAATACCTTGTTCCTTTTTTCCAAGTGGCAACAGAAGGAAGTTGTCCGACAAACCGAGGATTCCAATTATGGTCCTGCGGTGTTAAAAGTTGTTCTTCTCAACTTCCTTTTCACATCCTGTTACTCTTTACACGGCATTGAGCGATTATCCTTTGTGCCTCACGCAAATTGGATGCGGTACTCGTAACTATACTTACCGCTTGATGATATGAAAATACTTGAATTACGGAATTTAATTCAAGGTTGAATTGAAACATTTTATTGCACTCGTGTGGTAAGTAGATGTCACTTTCATTGGTCCTGCGTTGTAAGGGTATAGCAATTTACAGAACATTAAAATTAAAATTACTTTACATTATGTTGGTCTAATGGTTGCCGGCATGTGGTCCTGAATTCGTTTCCCAGGTCGGGCAATTTGTTATTGGGTTTTCTTATCTCAAATATCCCAGTAGTAGGCACAAATTCTGACTTCGGGTGGAGTTTGTGCCCGGTTGTTGGCAATAGCTTCACCCTCTGTTACCGTCGCTCCGAACCTGGGGGTAATTACCCCCGCGGGGGTAAATCAGCTATTTTTGTGGGGGTAACGAAGACCCTATTAATTAAGACCTAATATCTAATAAAATTATAGATCTAGCTGCCGTCGCGTCATCGTCATGTACCTACTCGTAAGAATGATGTCCAATTTGTGATTAATAAAGGTATTTGAATTTGCTTGTATTGTTTGTATTGGTAACATTTTAAGGTAGGGGTAAAATCGGTTTTTCAAATAGGTCATAGGGGTAACAATATAGCACCAGACCCGTGCCGTACGGCGCGTATATGTTCCACGCGCGCCTCAAAGAGATGTCAGCATATGAAGGGGCCCCTCAGGGCCAAGCCTGCCGGGTAAGCGGGATTGTCCGAAAGGGTTACCGCTACCCCGGAACATAAAGGGCTACGGAAGGAACATGGATGGGTTTTAGTCAGTAAGAGTCTGACACTCCCTTCCGCTCCACCCAGAGCGGGAGCAGTCATTGGATGATTTCCCAGCCTTAAAAAAAAAAAAAAAAAAAAAAAAAAAAAAAAAAAAAAAAAAAAAAAAGGGGTAACAATATGTTGTTGTGGGTGTTTTTCTATGTATAATATGTATGTATTTACAAAAAAAAAATATAAGTAGTTTATCAGCCATCTCGTTACCATAACACAAGCATTAGGTTGCTTAGCTTGGGACTATATGGCGTGTGAAATGTCCAAGGATATTATATTAATATTGACAAGGTTAGGAACCACTGCTCTATTACAAGGGACTTAAATACATATAACTGGCGTTATGTGGGTATTCCATTATTACACTTCTGGTTAACCCTTTACAAATTACAGTCGTGATGTTATGTTATCCGAACAAAGAGTGAGTACCTAAGTAATTATCTAGCTCTAGACATTTATAATAAAGTCTGCATGATGATGGGCCTTTTCAAATTTTGAAATAAATCTTTAACACATTAAACATACAGCATATTTAATTAGGGAAACTCGAAATGTGTCAGGGTTTATTTTACGCTCGCAGAGAAAATTGGGATTGATGCAGACATTAAACGATTTAAAATTAAAGGGTGTTTCAAGTTCAGTGATTCATTAATTTGATAATTGTTTAATGTTATTAAGAATGATAGAAGTTTGTTTTCTTTTCGCATGTTTAGGTCGGATTTCACCATTAAAACTGATCAACGCGTAAACAACGTTTAAGAGCTATCAGAGTGTTATTATTTTCTATAGAATGCCGACACAGACTGCTTTTAAACGCGGTTTAGATGCGTTGATCGCGTTCAGTTTCATTCCTAAAATTCGCACTTAGTGGTAGTTAGAGAGTAGCGTACCAAAAGGTCAAAATATTTCAAGCATGATAGAATAATTAATTGAATTCTATAAGAATGCAAAGTATTCAGAGGAAAAAAGGAAATTCACCCATTTCCCTATCATTGATTACGTTTGTATTTTCGGAAACAAATGTTGCTAGTTGCTCCAAAATTTAATTCTATTCGCATTTCGTTTTTAATACAATTTACTTTTCCAGTATCACGTTCTTCAAAAACTCCCATTACGTATACTCTACGTAGATAGAGTTTTCGTCGACTGGCAACCCTTTGAGCGTGCTCCATCAAGCTCTTCCCAGAAAATTATTTGAAAATGTACAGTATACTTAATAAAGTTAAGAATCTCAACCTTTTCCAGAAATGTGGCGACGTGTTTGTGGCAATTTCGTAAAGTAAATTTAAAATTTTCTATCATTATTATGACCAGGGTTGGCAAAATGGGGCAAATTTATGATTTATACATCTTCACGCCTGTAGTCCTCGAAGAGATAGACTGAGGTGTAGGTACTGTTTATACGAAATATTACATAAGTACTATACACATATATTGACATATTTTGACGACACGGTTGGCGCAGTGGTTGAGCGATTGACTGCTGTGCAGCATGTCGTGGGTTCGATTTACGCACGGAACAAATATTTGTACGATCTACAAGTATTTGTTACGGGTCTGGGTGTTTTTCTATCAATAATATTTATGAATTTACAAAAAAAAATGTAGGTATATAAGTAGTTTATCAGCCATCTCGTTACCATAACACAAGCATTAGGTTGCTTAGCTTGGGACTATATAGCGTTGTGTCAAATGTCCTTGGATATTATTATTATACTCACATTTCTCCAGTCTCTGAAAATAGGGGGGAGCCTATTGGTATCAACCGGGCATGAAATAAAGACTCCGGGCTACTGACAATTCCTGATGGCAAAACCCTATAAACCATGACTTAATGTGCAAGTTAATTAAAAAATAAGTTTAGGATGGTATTAGTTTGTGTCTTAAGTTTGATTATTTTTTAAACGAATTAATACAAAAGTGTGTCCATTTGGTGAAAACTAGATGGTTTTTGATAAATTTCAAGTTATTCCAAAAGAAGATAGATAGATAAATAGACGGTTTTTGGTTGTTGGTGTGGAAATCCTCATAGTACATTCAGCCAAAAAAGTATCGGGAATGGATGATTTGTTTATGGTTCCAAATTCAAATTTTTGTTTTTTTGTAGTTGTTAGATTGGCACAACTGTTTTCCATTTTGGCGCGGAGTTTGAGTTGCATCTGTTATTTATATTAAATACAGTGCTGGTTTTAGTAATATCATATATAGTGTGTATTGCGAATTTCATAATGGACAAAAATATCGAACAAAGAGTTTGTCTTAAATTTTGCATCGCCAATGGAATTTCGTGTTCGGAGTCACTGAAAATGTTACAGAAGGCTTACGGTGAATCGACTTTATCAAAAACTCGTGCTTATGAGTGGTTCAAAGCGTTCAAAAGCGGTCGAGATGTGATGGAAGATTTGCCTCGCTCTGGTAGGCCGTCAACGTCTGCAACTGAAGTTAACATCGCAAAAGTGAAGAAAATAGTGACTGAAAATCCCCATTCAACTCTGAGAGAGATAGCCGCCGAATTTTCTGTATCTCACGAGTCGATCCGTACCATTTTAACTAATCATTTGGGTATGAAACATGTTGCTGCTCGGCTAGTCCCAAAAGATCTGAATTTTCTCCAAAAACTCAATCGCATGAAAGTCGCTGAGGACATGCTAGAACGAGTCAGTTCAGACCCAACATTCATGAAACGCATTGTTACTGGTGACGAGACTGGTACTGGAGACGTGGGTTTACGAGTTTGACATGCAAACTAGTCAACAAGCTTCGGAGTGGCGCCTTCCAACTGAACCGAAACCGAAAAAACCACGCCAAAGTCGATCAAAAGTCAAAGTCATGTTGACTGTTTTCTTTGACTATCGCGGTGTTGTGCACTCTGAATTCTTACCGGAAGGTCTAACGGTAAATAAAGAATATCATTTGAGCGTTATGCGGCGTTTAAGAGAGCAAATTCGACGAAAAAGGCCAGATTTGTGGAAAGAAAATTCTTGGATTTTGCACCACGACAATGCGCCTTCGCACAAGGCTATCATTGTGAACGAATTTTTGACCAAACACTCAACAAATACCATCCAGCAACCACCATATTCACCAGATATGGCTCCTGCTGACTTTTTTCTTTTTCCTAAACTCAAATTACCACTTAGTGGCACCCGTTTTCAATCGATAGAAGACATAAAGGAGAATTCGCGGCGAGAACTGAACTCAATTCCGGAAGCAGCGTTTAAAAAATGTTTTGATGAATGGATTATTCGTTGGCGCAAGTGTATCGTTTCCAAAGGAACATACTTTGAAGGTGATAAAATAAATTTGGATGAATAACAAAACATTTTGTGTATTATTGATCTTTTCCCGGTACTTTCTTGACAGAGTAGTATATCCTCCGCCCTGGGATGGGCAGAGTTATCACACTTTTAATCCGATTTACCACACACTTCTTCTTCTTCTCGTGTGGTTAGTGACTAACCTGGTGTCAGAGTTTTTATGCTGCCACTGGGTCTCTGACTTACCTTCAAATGCTATTGAAAAATGTCTCTCAGACATGCTGGTTTCCTCACGATGTTTTCCTTCACCGATTTTTAAGCAAGTGATACTATACAATACGCACATGAGTCCGTAAAATCAGTGGTGCGTGCCTAGGGTACCGCACTCTTCCGTCGGGGGATGGCGGGTGCGAATTTCACTTCCACTGCTTCGGGCTGGTGACGGCCCGCACTCTGTGGGCCCCTTCCCATAAGGGAGGAAGGTATTTAACCTAACCTAACCTAACTAGAGAGAGAAAAAAACAGACAGCTTTTTCACTGCACAGGTTTTGAATGATGTACCTTTCTAAATAATAGGTACTTCGAAATAAATAATACATACATACGTACATTCACGCTTTGTTATCATGAGGGTAGGCACAAGCTACAAAACGCCATCTGCTACGACCCTAACATACTCTTTTTGCCTCGTTGACGTTCATACAACACGGTCCTCCACCAGATCTGACCATTAAGGGCGTCCCCTCCCAGGGCTTCCGTTCCAATCTACCTTGTTTGTCGCCTTCCATTCATCCTCTCAATACGAACAAACCATTCAACTACAAAAATCATTTCTTTATTATATGTATTAGGTATCATCATCATCATTTCAGCTAAAAGATTACCACTGCTGGACATAGGCCTCCCCCAAGCATCGTAACTTCAACCGGTTTTGTGCTGCCCGCATGCAGCGGATTCCTGCAGCCTTTGCAAGGTCATCGGTCTACCTTATGGGAGACCTTGCAAAGCTAAGTCTTTCGGTACGCGATTAGGTATACAAGAAATACTAGAGTAGGTAACAATACACAAAAAGCAAGTTAAAAACACCAAAGAAAGAAAACCTATAAGAAATCACGAGTTTTATAATAACTTGTCGTTCGTAATAACAAAGTTCCTTCAGGTGAAATTAATAAGGCTTCCAAATATCTCAATTTCGTCGAGTCTTCGGTAAACTCTTCAGTAAATATTTTCTTAGATAATTTACTTCGGATCCTAAGGGTTGGATAAATGTTCTGTTTGCTAAATAAACTAGCTTTGCTTCGTCGTTTCACTTGCGTCGTTTAATTTTTTCCTTTGGATGATTGATTTTTTATTCTTGCACTTTTTTTTGGAACTTCCAGGTTTGGAGTTAACTCCTGAGTCCCAAACCTGGAAGTTCCAAAAAAAAAATAAACTCACAAACTCTTTAGTTTTATTAGTCAACTAGCTTCCGCCCGCGGCTTCGCCCGCAAAATATGTCGGCCAATTATACACATAAACCTTCTTCTTGAATCACTCTATGTATTAAAAAAACCGCATCAAAATCCGTTGCGTAGTTTTAAAGATTTAAGCATACATAGGGATATAGGAACAGAGAAAGCGACTTTGTTTTATACTATGTAGTGATGATTGAAAGTAATTTGAATGAAGCTTAAGTAAATTTGTTAGTATTCATAAATACTTAAAAGGTAGTACTCGTAGGTATCTGACTAAATTGAATATAAAATAAATTGATGATTTCAAGATTTTTATTCGCTCTGATTTACTTTAACATTATTGACATTTTGCTGGGTATGGCAAGATTTTTTAAATTTGAATTTAAAACTATAGTTGTCTCATTTTATCGTGACATTAGCGGTCATTGCACTTGCGCTTATATCTCTCTGTAGGAACCGAAACAATAAACAATGTATGGTTTTTCGTTATTGGAACATGTTGAAGAACACAATAGATATTGATTTAGGAGTTTATTTCAGTGTCTGAAATGAAAAAGGGTCGAACATTTAGGTGAATGAATGACCGCTATTGCCATTTCAAAACGCGAAAACTATAGTCTTTATTTACTTACCTAAAATCGACAGAGAAAACTTAGAATTTCATTTTCAGTATTTCGAACCCTTAATTGTGTATAGAAAGAAAAAATATTCTAGGTAGGTATTCATACTTATATAAACAGAGTACCTACATGTTTAAGTTAGGCTGAAGTGTCGGACATGGATGTTTGACGACACGGTTGGCGTAGTGGTTGAGCGATTGACTGCTGCGCACTATGTCGCGGGTTCGATTCCCGCACGGAACAAATATTTGTACGACCTGCAAGTATTTGTTACGAGTCTGGGTGTTTTTCTATCTATAATATGTATGTATTTACAAAAAAAAATGTATATAAGTAGTATATCAGCCATCTCGTTACCATAACACAAGCATTAGGTTGCTTAGCTTGGGACGATACGGCGCTGTGTGAAATGTCCAAGGATATATTATATATTATATATTATATTATGTTTCGGGAGGTTCCTGCACATCATCAGGCGGGAGGAAACACCGCCGTGTCCTCGTAGAGGCGATCGGCGGCGGCGACCTCTCGCGCCCGGCCCTGGTGCAAGCCATGGTCCGGGGCGAGAGGGAGTGGGAGGCAGTCACCTCCTTCTGCGAAAAAGTTATGCTCGCGAAGGAGGTGGCGGGATGGGAGAGAGAAAGGTCCTCCCGTCCCAGCCGCCGCAGGAGACGCCCCGGGCGTCGGGAGCCACGTGACGACTCCCGGCCACAGTAGGCGCGGGCCTGCGGACGGTGAGTAATGGGTGACTCACCGTCCGATCAGCACCAGACCCGTGCCGTACGGCGCGTATATGTTCCACGCGCGCCTCAAAGAGATGTCAGCATATGAAGGGGCCCCTCAGGGCCAAGCCTGCCGGGTAAGCGGGATTGTCCGAAAGGGTTACCGCTACCCCGGAACATAAAGGGCTACGGAAGGAACATGGATGGGTTTTAGTCAGTAAGAGTCTGACACTCCCTTCCGCTCCACCCAGAGCGGGAGCAGTCATGGGATGATTTCCCAGCCTTAAAAAAAAAAAAAAAAAAAAAAGGCTGAAGTGTACCTCTGCTCTGCTTTTTCAGTGTGTCTCTCGACTGCCTCTACCCGTAAGCGCTACTACTGACCATGAGGCACAGGGTTCAATTTCCAGGTCGGGCAAAGTATTGTTGGGTTTTTCTCTCGAATTTCTCAATAGCAACCTAGATTTTGGACATATGAAGGCGAAATGTGGGCGTACTACAGGTACACTTTTTGTTTCGATTTAAAGTGTTCATAATTAATTTCTTAATCTCAGTACGTAGATATAGTAAACTGAAGTTAAGTCAGTGGGATTGACGGAAAGGGTTTCCGCTACCCTGGAACACAAAAGGCTAAGGAAGGAACATGGATGGGTTTTAGTCAGTAAGAGTCTGACACTCCCATCCGCTCAGAGCGGCAGGAGTTATTAGATGATTTCCCACCTTTAAAAAAAATCTAGTTTAGGATCTTCAGAGGGATCTTTGGGACGAATTAGAAAATAATATTGTAAATGTAAAATTACTTCCGTCTTCAGTAACACAATAAAACTCATTTTACTTAAACACATTCAATGGCTATCATGCACGCGTGACGTTACGAAAAGCGTAACGTAAACGCGTCAGTAAACGTTACATAAATTCAATTTGTTAAACGTAAACACAACTATCCAGTTGTATTTGGGTTTACATTGCTGCGACAGTAAAATTATATATAATACGTAGTCTTAAATTCAACGCCGCTAATTATGCTGTGCAACAGGCTATGCTCGGAGTATCTTTGAAGGATAAAATCAGGAATGAAATTATCCAGAAATCAGGTCAAAATACAGGTCGTTGTGGGTTGCCTGGGAGAGGCCTATGTCCAGGAGTGGACTGCGATAGGCTGAGTCGATTGAAGGTCGTAAAACTAATGTGATACGGGTATTTTCTATTTTAAAATTACCTATAATTCTATAATCAGTGGATATTTTTTTTTGAGTGTGGGTAATCACCAAATTTCCTCTCCCGCTCTGGGTGGAAGGGAGTGTCAGACTGTTACTGACTAAAACCCATCCATGTTCGTTCCTTAGCCCTTTGTGATCCGGGGCAATTCGGACAATCACGCTGACCCGGTAGGTATCGACCCCTTATTTATTGCTGACATGATTGAGGCGCGCGTGAAACACAAACGCGCCGTCCGGCATGGACCTGGTCCTGATTGGACAGAGAACTAACCATCACTCACCGTCCGATTTTTTTGACGCGTTTGGTAATAATCTGTGGTTTGGAGTGAAATCGAAACCTTTTGCCATAATCAGATAAACGTTAAATGTGAAAGCTTAAATCCAAACAACGTTACTAAACCAACAACAATCAAATCGCTTTTACGTACTAACGTTTTCCATTACCCTAAATGCATTTACCGTACAGACTCGCACTCACACTCGTTGGTATTACTATAGAAGTACAGTCAACAAAACGAATTGTGTTTATAGCAACTTACAAACTTCGTTGGAATACACAGTACTAGCGTTTAATTAAGTCACAGTTATTTTTCCATTGGTTTTGCATCACTGTCAAAATCAAAGTAGTCTTTATTTTGACAATCCTAAATAGTTAAGGGAGTGTAACACAAAAATTAACAATTTTGATATAAAAATAACACTAGAATATAAAAAAGGGGTGTCGTTGGAGACCCGGTTGCAATAAAGTTCATTTTGCTATTGCACAAGACAAGTTGTAACTTGTCGAAACGACGTTTTTTCTGTCTAGTTATTCGTAAAGTGTGCAGAGTATAGTGGGTGATAGACGTGCGAGTAAGTACGCGGACTTGTGGCTCGACGACCTTTTTCGCCTGTGTGTCACCTTAAATACGCGTACTTTAAAATTGCCGCGCAAGTTCGCCGGCGATCCAACCGGTTTGAAATCTTACTCGTTGCTCGTCTCGGCTCGTACGTGACTGGCAGCACTGCGAGCCGGGAGCCGCAATTTTTTTTTTCCTAAGTTCATGCTGATGCACTGGGAGGGATAAAGATACAATTCTTAAATAACACAAAGCTTCTTCCGTCGATGACATGGTAATACAGTGTGAGCCAGCTTCTCGTGTGTCACCGACGTCGAGCCGAGTAAGTTCGCGATCTTAAAAACCGCGTACTTAAAGTTCGCACGTCTATCACCCACTTATGATGTATGAGGAACTAAGCTCCAAAAATACTCCCCACATTTTGTCGAGTTATGCAAACACTAGACGCTGACAGCGGCTCCGCCTGCGTGGATGTTGGAAATTATCCCAAGAGAACGTACTACCGAGATAAAACTATCCTATATAAACCAGGTTATAAACTACCTCTGTGCCAAATTTCATCCAAAATCCGTTCCGCCGTTATAGCGTGAAGGATGGACAAACATACAAACTCACACACACACTCACAAACTTTCGCATTTATAATATTAGTGTGATTAATGTATGGAGCGGATTTTTTCGCGATTATTTCGGGTTGCTGCCATAATAAAAGTTAATTTCTCCCTAATTGTACGTTGCTCGTTTAACCTAACAACCTGTAGAATGGCTTTCGCCAATCGTGCCGTCAAAAGTTGTATTTATTAGCCTGCGTACTTATCTCCTTTATTGAGTGTATCAACATAAGTAGCTATGTAGGTTGTGTCGGCAACATGTCCCGTGAACGGGGGGTGTGTGCGACACGCTTGCTCGCTTACACTGAACGCACAAGGGTTGTCACAACCCATATACATACGTATACTTATACCAACCTATTTGGATAGTTTATAGGTGAATGGATCCTTTGTTGGACGGCGATTTACTGTCGGTCTAGTGACTTTGTATTGGCTGGTTTTGTTGTTGTAATAATGTTACCAATTATTTGTAAGTGTCCACTTGACATTTCGAAAGGGTTTGTTGGACAAGATTCTGTCTTTGTTGTCTGGTCATTTAGGGGGCGAGCCAAATTTAATTTAATGTTTGGATGTACCTAAAATTTGTGAGAGATATGAGAGGAGCTTGTGGTTATTAATAACAGGCGCACGGATAGATCCATCAGGTTAAGATACGCTTGCCGCGGTTGGTCCGTGGATGGGTCACCACTTTATATATATCGAGACTCCTCCGTGCCTCCGAAAGCACGTTAAGCCGTTGGTCCCGGCTGTCATTCGTGGATCCTTGACAGTCGTTACGGGTAGTCAGAAGCCCGAAAGTCTGACAGCCAGTCTTACCTAAGGGCATCGTATTACCCATTTACTGACTGGTAGTCGCTCCATGTAAAATACTGGTATTCAGCTGCATCTAGACTGGAAGCCAACCCCAACATAGTTGGAAAAAGGCTAGGCAGATTGAGATTGATGTGCTCAAAATGTATGAAAGGGATCTTTTATAGCAGTTTAAATGTGGTGCTGTTCTAATACGATGGAACACTTAATATCGTGTTCTGCGTGCCCTACCGTATGCACGTTACAGGAACTGATGGACGCTAGTGATGGCGCCAAACACGTAGCCGAATTCTAGGCCGAGTCTATTTTGATTGCCATCGACACGCCAAGAAGAAGAATAATATTTCTTATCCAGATAAAATATTAAAAGATGTACTTACTTTTCTGAAAATAATCTGTCCGAATTGTAAGTTTCATGTCAAAACACTGTTTTCTCCGTAACTCGAAAACTAAAACTTTATTTGTCACGTAATTACATACAATGTAGACGCCCCTTAAATATATTATGTAAGAGAATACTTAATTAAACATACATTAATCTGTTAAACAGTTTGGGGCTTGGACCAAACGCGACTTAATTATACCAATTCGTTAGGTAGTACCCAAGCGTAATCCTTAAATACTTTATAAGTAATTCAAATTGTTTGTATGGTCTTCATATATTATATTTTGTGTGGCATATTTTCTTTGTTTTCTTAGATTTTACTTTTAAAATATTATGCGTGTTGGACACGAGAACACAAGTACACAAGACCTACAAAAGAACCTGGTAATAGGCTGTCCATAATATGTTCCAAAGAACATCTGAAAGCCTGAAGTATCTCTTAAATAGGTACAAAGGCAAGCACATCAAGCTACCCCAATCTGTCAAATATCTTTGATTGATTTTCAACTTTATTTCAAAACCATAAGGTTCATTTTCAATTGGAAAAAATTGATAGATAGGGATAGCTTGATGTGCTGGCGTCTGTACATGACACAAAGCCAGATCTATGGCAATTGCTGTCTTGATCATTTCACTGTCTTTATGAACGTCCAACCTGTGTCAAACACGCATAAATTGTAGCATTAAATAGAATGTCTAACATAATACGATGGTCGCGTCGATATGCGATCATCGCGTTCATTTGTTCGAAAATCACAGAAAACTGGAACGCGCCCTTTGTCAGCGCGACTACCCGTTCAGTTTCCCCGAACAAAATTAACGCAACATTCGCGCGCCGAATACTTTAATTGCATAAATTACAACATTGATTTATACGTCACAACAAAGCTAACAGACATCCATCAATAAACTGATTAATTAGCCACAAAACGGCGACCCGCTTACTCGCGTTCGATTTTATTCAAAATTCGAATACTCGCTATAATTTGAAAGCGTCGTGTTCGTGTTATGGCGAATTTACCACCAATTGATGCGTTCACTCACCGTAAATCCGATACCGACGGTAGCAGAGAAATTGCCAGCTTGAAATTTTCCTGTTTCGAACTGCACTAATAAAGAGGTTTTACCCACCCCGCTGTCACCGAGCAGGATCGTCTGTGAATAGAGAATTGAGAGATAATTTGTTTAGGAGTCGAGTTCGGGTTCATTGGGTACACGTAGCTGAAAGAAAATCAATGGAAATTGTCGGTGGTGTATCGTGTCTGCATCAACATTAATACTTACGAGTTTACGACATTTATTCATTAATATTTTCGTTTTTGATAGTACTTATAAATATACTAACTTTTTAGCAACCTTTAATTAATTTACATACTCATACGATATTTATTTTATACAATCAACCATTTAATACCTACAAAAATTTAATAATTTATTGTAACTTTTGATAAAAGACATAATATTTTTGCCAATGAAATACCACAATAAGTACCTAACATCTTGCAATTGACTCCGTCACAACATCAAAAACTTACTAGTCATGTTTTTCTTCCATTTCCATGTGATTACGAAAACAAACGGCTGCAAAGTGGAAAACAGATGTAGGAACGTGTTTCCCCTCGTCAATTTTTTTCCCGAGAATTTGTTAAATACAAGGCCTACAAGGGTCTAAAATGTGTTGCCATGAATTTCATAGGCATTTAAACATAAGGGTAAAAGTTATACAATATGACCAGTTCTCAGAATTTTTAATTTACCTCAAACAAAATATCAGTCGCTCGATATGATCAAACGCTGGTTGAACGTTTTTATTCAGTTATTAACTTCTCAATAAAATCGTAGATTTTGAAACGATGCTATTTTGTTTGAGACTTGATTCGTAACTTCTGCTTAGAAAAAAGTTAATTAATCGAAACATTTCAATTAACTGAACCCTTGTTAAAAACTCTAGTTCGAAAGAAATGTTTCAGAAATAAATAAAATTGTTCAGATGTTTAAAAGTTTTTTCCTGTTTTCGCTGAATTTAACCGTACCTACGTTTAAGAGTACCTAGGAAATCCGGAACGAGGTCATCACTACATAGTATAAAACAAAGTCGCTTTCTCTGTCCCTATATCCCTTTGTATGCTTAAATCTTTAAAACTACGAAACGGATTTTAATAGATAGAGTGACTGAAGAAGAAGGTTTATGTGTATAATTTGTCGACATATTATGCGAGTTAAGCCGCGGGCGGAAGTTAGTACTGTATAAGACCAAGGTGACAGATATTGTCCAGAAGTGTAGCAAGCTGAAATGGCAGTGGGCTGGTCATGTCTGTCGCAGAACCGACGTGACCAGGAAGGTTTTCAAAAGGAGACCGCACGTAGGTAAACGTAGTGTAGGACGCCCCTGCTAGATGGACCGACCTGAAGAAGGTAGCTGGTAGTGGCTGGATGAAAAAGGCGGAAGACCGTGCGCTGTGGCGCTCCAAGGATGGGGCCTATGTACAGCAGTGGACTGTGATAGGCTAAAGTGATGATGATGACCAACAGGCAAAACGTATCGAGGATAAACCACAATGATTTCAATTTTGGACATAATAGGATGTTCGTCGATTGGTAAATACAAACTCGCGTTGTACTACACTCCCGGTCACCGAATAGAGCCAACATATTTTTGTTAAAGGTCTCTTATCTTCTAAAATAATAGACGATGACAGGCCACCGCAGGCCTCATCGGATGCGACGGTTCCCACGGCCTGTCGGCCCGCTTTCTCACAGGCCAGATCGCATCAGGCAAGGCCGTGGGTCCTTACCCACGGCCATCCATAACTAGGTTATGGAGGGCAGAAAGGAAGTCACTCCATGTAAAATACTGCATACGGTTAGACTGGAAACCGACCCCAACATAGTTGGGAAAAGGCTTGGCAAATGATGATGTATCTGCTCTTTGACCAAGATTGAATCCTAAAACCTAACAATTTAGGTCACACAGTACTGTACAACAATTCTCTCGTAGGATTAAACCAGGTTATCAAAGCTCTTTGCAAGCCATCCGTCCGCTGCAGTAACTCTGTTATAGAATATCGTGAATAGCGTTTCGTTTTTGTAAAGGGCTGGTTGGGATAAAGCGTTATTAATGTAGCGTTATTAAATTAAAATATACGTGTATCTACACACAGCTTTATTTTAAAAAAAAACACGCTTTTTATAGAAAACCGAACAAAAAAATTGAAAATAAATATTAATAAATTTTAATTTTAATAATTAAAAAAAAAGCGTGGGGTGTTTTTTTAGATATTATCGAAATGATAATCCTTATACCTACTCATATCTGTCAATAAAATATTAAATTTATAACTATTGACAACAAACACCCGACGCTTTTTTTTTTAATTATTAAAATTCAAATTTTGAGGTTAATGTAAAAACACTCTTATCTAAACGACAACTCTGTCGGAGTTCAGAAAAGAAAATACAGATGTGAACTGAAAAATATTTCCGAAGTTGGAATAAAAACGGTTTTATGTAGAGGCGAAAATTGGAAAAACAAATAGGTATAAGAATATTGAAGTGTAAGTATTGTGATCGTAATATTGTGGAGTTAGCAGTTTCATAAAAAAGGTTTTGATAAAATAAAGTCAAAATTATCATGCTTTCGAAGAAAATATTCTTAGCTGGCCAGTAGCCAGAACATAAAGAAGAAATATCTTAAAAACTTAATGGCATCCACATTTTATTTTTCATATCACTACATAGTATAAAACAAAGTCGCTTTCTCCGTCCCTACATCCCAATGTGTGCAAATTAAATATTTAAAACTACGCAACGGATTTTGATGCGGTTTTTTTAATAGATAGAGTGATTGAAGAGGAAGGTTAATGTGTATAATTTATCGACATATTATGCGGGCGAAGCCGCGAGCGGAAGCTAGTAATATATATAATAGATATTATCTTCCATGTACAGACAGCGATCCGTAACATTTTCATTACATGTATAGATTCACTGTAAATGATCTAGTTTTTTTTTTGGCAGAACAAGTGATGTCAAGTCGTGGTTAACTTTAAATCGTGCAGCTCAATCAAGATTTATCGTATCTTATTTTCAACACCGTGGGAGTATAGTGGGAGGAGGTACCTATAAAATCCAATATCTACCAGCAAAAATATTTAAATTAGATATTTGAACTTTTGAAGCGTGGGCTGGCAATATCACAAGAGGTAAGTAACAGAACCGCAATTTGTTGATCGAAAAGTTATAATAAATGTTTGCATTTTACATTTCTTTGACTTAATAAGTACAGAGGCCAGCACATCAAGTTACCACAAACTGTCAAATTTCTTTGATAGTATTTCAACTTTATTGCAAAGTCATAAGGTTCATTTTTAATTGAGAAAATTTGACAGTTAGGGATAGCTTGATGTGCTGGCGTCTGTACTTTGAGTTAATAAGTAAAATATTTTTTTACGTTCTTCTAGTCGTTTCTATAACAATCTGACCGTGAAAACTAATATGAAGTGAGCGTGAAGTGAGCTGTCATTCGACGTAGTGCTAGGGATTGACACTATTGACAGCTCACTTTAAACTCACTTCACCTACGTTATCTCGGTGAGATTTTTACAGAATAACACTGCTGATATCATAAGATTTTGTGACTACCAAACATTTTTAAGTTGGTTTTGCGTATTTTATTCTAAAGTGTGTGGATAGTCTGATGCCCGTGCTCAGATCAATCTGCCTAGCCTTTTCCCAACTATGTTGCTTATATGCTTCCAGTCAAACCGGATGCAGCTGAATACCAGTATTTAAATGGACCGACTGCCTATCTGATCTCCACAACCCAGTAACTAGGTAACACGATACCCCTTGGTAATACTGGCTGTCAAATTTTCGAAGTTCTGACTACCCGTAACGACTGTCAAAGATCTACGAATGTCAGCTGAGACCAACGGCTTAACGTGCTTTCCGAAGCACGGATGAGTCTCGATATCTGTAAATGGTCACCCATCCACAGACCAACCCCGGCAAGAGTAGCTTAACCTGATGGATCGATCCGTGCCCCCATTTTTCGAAATTGTAATTGTAAATTAAAATGATGCCGGCGTACATACTGAAGGTAGGATTCGTACATACACACATACACGGTTGTAGAACACAAAAAATCTATAGAAAATGATCCAACTATAACAATAGCGCTATAACTCCATACACGTCTGTATCGAGTACTACATACAATTAATTTGTATGCTGAGCCAACTAGATTAGCAAACAATGCGCTGCGGTCTGACGAAGCTGATGCGAAACAAAGGGTGTGGTATGAGCCGGAGGAAACACTTTATTACATTGATTGTATGGTGACCATATAGGAAAATTATAAAGCTAAGTCAGTTAAAAATAATAATGAGGAAAGTCAAAGTAAATTTTTAGTAATGATGTTCTTATTATACCTACCATTGAAGGACAGTGAACGAGACACAATAGAAGTTTTATTGTTATTACGTCTATAGGCGTTCACTGTCCCTCAAAGTGTTAATCATGAAGTTCATTTTTTGCACTACTATTTTTTTACTTTATGTTTACATAGTACAGAGGCCAGCACATTAAGTTACCCCAATCTGTCAGATTTCGTCGATAGTTTCTCAACTTTATTACAAACAAATAAGGTTCATTTTCATTTGGGAAAATTTGACAGTTTGGGATAGCTTGGTTTGCTGGCGTATGTACCTTTTTTGTTTATCTGCTGAAATTGCTGTAACTGGTCAACGCAGTACATGTGGGAGCTGGTAATTAGCAAACGTTCCTACTTATGCTTGATATTTAAGTATTTTTTTTAGTCTGTAAGCTTTCTTTAAAATAAAATAAATAAATAATAAATAAACTTTTGCTTTGTAATAGAAGTTAGGTAGATAGCCTTGAAGCAGAAGTAGAATTACAAACCTAGGAGACTAGAAATGTATTGAAACGAGGAAAAAGTCCTCGGAAGAGCTAGCCTATAATATCATTGTGTCTGCGATTCAACCAAATGAAAAAAATACTGCAGGTAAAAAGGTATAGTGTAAAATTATGCTTAAAATCAAAGAATCTTATTCTGATTTTGCCAATAAGGTCACATATCCTAGCTAATATTATTAATGCGAAAGTAGTTATTTCGTTACCTTTTCATGGTGTACAGAGGCCAGCACATCAAGTTACCACAATCTGTCAAATTTCTTTGATAGTATTTGAACTTTATTGCAAAGACATTAGGTTCATTTTTAATTGAGAAAATTTTACAGTTAGGGATAGCTTGATGTGCTGGCGTCTGTACTTACTGAAACGGACCTTTCATCCCGAAAAAAGCACTGTTCCTTAGGAAAACAACAATAACGATCTTATGATAATAGATGGCGCCACGTGTCATTCGAATCGTGATTGAATTATTCTATTACACTCAGAGTACCTACACGCAGAATTGTTTGCGAAATTCTAATTCGAATGAAGCTGGGAGGAAAAACTAGTGGTCCATAAATTCCTGTAGAACACATAACTTCCTTTTTTTTTTGTTAGTTAGATACAGACATACATCAAGCTATCCCAAACTGGTAAGCGGGATTGTCCGAAAGGGTTACCGCTACCCCGGAACATAAAGGGCTACGGAAGGAACATGGATGGGTTTTAGTCAGTAAGAGTCTGACACTCCCTTCCGCTCCACCCAGAGCGGGAGCAGTCATTGGATGATTTCCCAACCTTAAAAAAAAAAAAAAAAGCTATCCCAAACTGTCAAAATTTCCCAATTGAAAATGAACCTTGTGCTTTTGCAATAAAGTTAAAAATGTATGTACACGAAAAGAAAGAAGTTCTTTCTTTTCGTGTGGTTAGTGACTAACCTTGTGTCAGAGTTTTTATGCTGCCCATGGGCCTCTGACTTAGCTTCACATGCTGATGACAAATATCTCTCAGACATGCTGGTTTCCTCACGCTGTTTTCCTTCACCGATTTTTAAGCAAGTGATAATTATTATAATCATTATGAATCCGTAAAATCAGAGGAAAATGAAAATGATGATTATAAAGAAAATGTATAAAAAAAAATTGACAGCTTCAGGTAGCTTGATGTACTGGCCTCTGTACATAATGAGGTATATTATGTATGTGCGGGTACAGGGTCGTTTACCTGCAGTATCGCTACAGGTAGACGACCTAAACAAATAGCATGATCTCATCTCAATGACGTTGATGACCGCAGTCGGGTCATTCAACTATGCACCTAATAGACACGTTGTTGAGAGTGCTAATGATTTATTAGGAATAGAACTTGAAAAGGCAGCAGACGAAAATTAACCGAACAGTATGGGAGAGATCAATAATGAATTATACAGGGTAAAATTGAATTCATGGGCAATACTTTAACTATTCTCGTTATTGTACTATATTAAAAAAAATCAGCTGATCAGTTCATGTATGTTCGCATAATTCTTCAAAATGTATCGAACACCTGATTTTTATTTCATACTAGCTGACCCGACAGACGTTGTCTTGTCTTAACTATGATACCTACCCTACCCACCTAACTTTTCTCACCTATTAAACCTTCCCTGGACTACGACAAACATTTCAACACCAAAATCAGCTAAATCAGCCCAGCCGTTCTTGAGTTTTAGCGAGACTAACGAACAGCAATTGATTTTTATTTATATAGATAGATAGAAGATGTCAGAGTTGATACCATACTCAAAGTTGTTCATTTTCATGAGTTCTGTACCCCCTAAAAGTATGTCCCTCGTTTAACTTAACACACTGTATATAAACCTACATTAAAATAAATTAATTTGAAAGTAAGAAATGAGTATTAAAGGGGAAAATTGAAAGTGACATAAGTTGAATGGACATCTTTTGGTTTGGTATAGGCATGAGATGAGGAAGGAGGAAACACATTTGACTACAAGAATGACGTTGATGGACGAGGAGGGAGAGGAAAGAAATTATAGATGGCTTTGGCCTAAAGAAAATATAGATGAAAGAGAAAGGAGTGAATAATAGCCACGGCGGTTGACAGTGTAGGATGGAAGAAAAAACTGGATGCACTGACTACGAGTAATATGGGGTAGGGCAAGGAGATTATAATAAACGCAGGTAAGACACTAAAAGAAGAAAAGTATTTGGCCAAGAAACTAACCATTCAGATCAAAATCTAAAATTTCTAGTAAATTCAAACCAATTCCTGGAAACTCTTAACAAATACATTTGCCAAACATTCTAGAAAATTTACCAAAAGGCACGTTAAGATGGTTGATGCCTCATCATGGATTTACAAGGCTTTGTGGTTCGCTTTTGAAGATAATTAAAGCTTGAGGAAAAAGGAAATTTTTCATTAAAATTTAGAGTAATTTAAGATTAGTTGTGAAACTTAAGTAAAAAGTAACGTAGTGTAAATTCGTGCTCATTATGTCGTAGTCATAATGACGTCACAGATGAAGTCAGTGCAGCAAGTGTGACGTCATAATTAGTCGCCTAGTTTAATAAAACATAGAAGTTTTTGTTAATAAATAGAAATTAGTGTCTGCTGTGTCACAGATAAAGGCGAGTGACTTAAACAAAGATAAAACTCCAAGGAACAAAACTTAAATGTACCATTTCACCTGTGTGCTTGTCTATGGCTATCATTTATAAGTTCACCAGTCGGCGCCACTTTAAAGTCCTGTCACTACCTATTTGTATCTATACTAATATTATAAAGAGGTAAAATTTGTAAGTTTGTAAGTTTGTATGTTTGTAAGTTTGTAAGTTTGTATGTAGGGGGTAATCTCCGGAACTAATGATCCAATTTCAATAATTTTTTCACTGATAGATAGCTACATTATTCCTGAGTGCTATAGGCTATAAATTATATTTATATCATACATAATTAGCCGAGCTATTGCATTTTTCGTCTAGCAAGTCGGAAAGAAATACCTCCGAAAACAGAATTATTTGCATGCGCTGCCTAAACAGTTGTTTAAAATTGAAAGCAATGTATGGCAACCCGGTTCGCCTTAATTATTTCTACAAAAAAGTCCGCGACACCATATTTCTATCTTTTGTATTTTAGCTTTTATATTTCGTTTTATGTTTTAAAAAAGTATTTTTTCGACTTACTTCTGTTTGGATGATTATTTAAACAACAAAATATCAATTCTTATCAAATTAAATTATTTTATGATCACAAGGACATCACAGAGATAAGATTTGCCCTCTACAGTATGTCAATTGGTCATATATTTTCCGAGATAATATAAAATTACTAAACGCAAAATGCTAAAACATTCGCCGAGCTCAACTATCATTCCTACTTCCTACGTGCTTTGTGCGGACGTTTTATCGTTTTAGAGAAGCTTTAAATTAAATAGATTCCTCACTTAAATTTTATATTTTTAACGTTAACATTTTTAAATGATGGTTTGTATTTTGTATATAGGTAGTGTAATATCTTTTGCCAGCGGCTTCGCCCGCGTGGTTGTTGGAAATTATCCCACGGGAACGGGTACGTTTTTCTGTGATAAAAATTAGCCTTTGTGTTATTCCAGACTATAATCTATCTCTGTGCCAAACATCCAGATCCGTTCAGCCGTTTTGGCGTGATTAAGTAACAAACATCCATCCATCCAAACTTTCACATTTATAATAGTAGTAAGATAATTTTATTATTATCCGTGTTGGGTTAAAAATACATAATGCATTTGCACCTTTACAATGCGAGGCAGGGTGTCGTAAACCGTCATCTACCCCGGTCGTGATGGGGAATGGAACCGGCGAGAGATGTCGTGCGGTGTCCCACAGGGATCGTTTCTGAGGCCGCTCCTGTGGGACATCGGTTACGACTGGGTGCTGCGGGCCGACCTCCCTGACGGCGTCAGCGTGGTTTGCTACGCTGACGACACGCTGGTCCTGGCGCAGGGGAGGTCGCATCAGGCGGCGGCCGACGCGATGACACGCGGGGTTGCGACAGTCATTGAGAGGATCCGGCAGTTGGGTCTCGAGGTGGCATTGCACAAATCCGAGGCCATGTCCTTTCATGGACCTCGGAATAGGCCACCATCGGGATCCCAACTTACGGTAGGAGGGGTTCACATCGGCGTCGAGACCACGATGAAATACCTAGGTCTGGTCCTCGACAGCCGATGGAATATCGTGGAGCATTTCCGACGTTTGGCCCCCAAGGTGGAACGGACTGGGGCCGCCTTCAAGCGGCTCTTGCCCAATTTGAGGGGCCAAAAGCCTCCTGCCGGAGGCTTTACGCGGGAGTCGTGCGGTCCATGGCCCTATACGGGGCCCCGGTGTGGGCGCGTTCACTGCGGTGGCGAGCCGCCCACTATCTGAACGCGCCCCAAAAGGTGGTAGCCATACGGCTTATCCGGGGGTACCGCACGATCTCGGGCGAAGCGGCAAGCCTCCTTGCCGGACTGCCGCCGTGGGATCTGGAGGCGATAGTCCTCGCGCGCCTTTTCGAGTGGCGCGCGGAGGTACTAAGCCGGGGGGAAACTCCGTTTCCGCAGCAAATTGCGGTGGAGCGGACGGACCTCCGGCGCGATCTCATGGCAGCCTGGAATTAGCGACTGTCGCAACCCAGCGCAGGGCACGCCACGATAGTGGCGGTAAGACCCCTCTTTGAGAAGTGGCTAGAGAGGCGTCACGGCGCCCTCACCTACCGCCTGACGCAGGTCCTCACCGGGCATGGATGTTTCGGGAGGTTCCTGCACATCATCAGGCGGGAGGAAACGCCCGGGTGTCACCATTGCGAGGATCGCCCAGAGGACACGGTAGAGCATACGGTGCAAACCTGCCCCGCTTGGGCGGAGCACCGCCGTGTCCTCATAGAGCCGATCGACGGCGGCGACCTCTCGCGCCCGGCCCTGGTGCAAGCCATGGTCCGGGGCGAGAGGGAGTGGGAGGCAGTCACCTCCTTCTGCGAAAAAGTCACGCTCGCGAAGGAGGTGGCGGGATGGCAGAGAGAAAGGTCCTCCCGTCCCAGCCACCGCGGGAGACGCTCCGGGCGTCGGGAGCCACGTGATGACTCCCGGCCACCGTAGGCGCGGGCCTGCGGGCGGTGAGTAATGGGTGACTCACCGTCCGGTCAGCACCAGACCCGTGCTGGACGGCGCGTATATGTTCCACGCGCGCCTCAAAGAGATGTCAGCATATGAAGGGGCCCCTCAGGGCCAAGCCTGCCGGGTAAGCGGGATTGTCCGAAAGGGTTACCGCTACCCCGGAACATAAAGGGCTACGGAAGGAACATGGATGGGTTTTAGTCAGTAAGAGTCTGACACTCCCTTCCGCTCCACCCAGAGCGGGAGCAGTCATTGGATGATTTCCCAGCCTTAAAAAAAAAAAAGGGTGTCATAAAAGGCGACTAAGTTGAGCAGAAAAGATCACCTCGGTAAACTTTGGAAATTCTGATCCGATTCCAAAAATTCTCTCACTAATGGGAACCTACAGTATTGCCGAGTATCATAGGATAAATTTAATGTTAAAACTAGAAATTTTCCGCGGACGAAGTCGCGGGCAGAAGCTAGTTTGATATATTTAAGATATGAGTATGTGATCAAATTAATCGGAACCGTGGCATTCCGGGTCTTGTACTTGCGGGATCGGGTCCTCAGGAACATATAATTAATGTCATATTAAAAAAAAAAACCCCGCAAACAGAGGCTGTTCAATGCAATTTGACATTTCTATAGACTTAGTCTACACTAGCGCCTCTAGCGACGAATTCAAGTAGAATTACGTCCTTATTCTGGCACAACCGGCCCAACCTACCGGAGACATCTCAGCATAAAATCTCTCAGATCTCAGAATCTACATAGTTATTACCTTGTGTATAATAACATCATCATCCTCTTGCAAGCGAGAAGGTGTGATGGCCGGGGGATAGTAATCCCTATAACCGGTAGGAGAGGGGGTGCTTCGATGTGCGGAATGCGCGGGCGCACGCAGCGTGTCGTCTTCAAACACATCGTCACTCATGCTGTCGTCTGTCGCCATCTGCTGTAATAGAAGAAAAGAAAAATGAGAATTTCTGAGGTTTAGGCGTTACTTTGCCGAAATCCATGACAATAAAATGTAATGCAAAAATATTTTATTTAGTTTTAATTTCGCAAAAACTACAAGTTACAAGAAATAAAATCATATTTACACTTAAAAGCTTAACTTCATAATAATATGTATAATAATCAAAGAGCATCGAAAATTGGCCCACATCGCTGTCAACAGGAAAAGTTCCCAAAAGGCTGGCAGCATTGCCGCGTTGTATGGCAATGCTGATTCTTTGACCAAAAAATAGGCCAGCCCTCTGGTCACTTATGATTATATTTTTTGTAACCTGTAAATGTTATGTGTACAAATAAGTTGCCTAAAGTAGTATGATACAAATACTCAAAAATACAATTAGGCTTATTTTGCTTTGAGTAGGTTTTTTTTCTAATGAAAAGTGTGATATGTAAGGTTAAATACCTACTATCTTGTTTACTTTTTTAACTGAGTACGTTTTCCCTAAAAATCCTAGCTTCATCTTTCTGACTGACCAACCAACCCTTTGACTTGATTGATTGACAACTTACTTTTTTTGTGTTCTTTTCGTCTTTTACTAAGCTCCCTTTATGAAAACAACAGCTATTTATCCTACACATTATCTATTCATACCTACACATTATAAATTATAGTCGCTCTTCTAAACTACGCTACGGATTTGGATGCGGTTTTCATCATCATTTAGAGAATTTGTACCAAAAGGTTTATGTGTATAATTGTATATTAATATTAAACTTACATATAATAGAAAATAAAAATCCCGATTTTTGCCAAATCGTAAAAACCGTGGAACGTGGCAATGGCGGGACAGGTCGCCATTTTTTTTTATAAAGTCCTTGCTCCAAACGTTAAGTAACAAGTTTATAATAACAGACAGCTCTCCTCATTAGTGAATATAACGAGGTTGACGGAAAAAGTTTATTGTTTCAGTACGAAAAGTTTTTGTACTGTTCGTGTATTCTTAAATACTTTCTTGTATAACTTCGGAAATCTTTTATTTCAGAGTTAGAAAAAAAATCCGATGTTTTTAAAGTTTTTATGTTGCCTATTGATGATACAATCTACGTTTTGTACGGCAACACTTGTGTAAAACTTTTAATGAAGGTATGTACAGACGCCAGCACATCAAGCTATCCCTAACTGTCAAATTTTCTCAATTAAAAATGAACCTTATGTCTTTGCAATAAAGTTGAAATACTATCAAAGAAATTTGACAGATTGTGGTAACTTGATGTGCTGGCCTCTGTACAAGGTACAAAAGAATTGTCACAGATACTAATAGTCAGTCAAATTAAGTTGATACTTATTCAATTTGCTTAAGAATTAATATCCCTAACTTCATAAACTTGGAAAGGTCAACACTCATGATTATTGCTTAGAATATTTTGCAAAAGTTTAAAGGAACTTAATTACAAGACATCACTGACCTAATCAAAATAAGTTACTTAATTAAATTATTTCTGTCAAAGTTGTGCAACAAAATCCTTATCGTGAAAATATTTCTAACAAATTCTGTAGGTATACTAATTAATCTGATACAAAACTTTCAATATTTTATGAAACAACCTTAATTCAATAATTTCCTCATTTCCTCTATTTATAAGTATCAAAGTTATGTTCATATTTCCTATTAAATGACAAAACAACAGTCTTATTAAGGTGAAGCACACTGGCGCCTTTTCCCGCGATATTTAAATTTTCTTATTTTTTTTTGCAATTTGCTGGGCAATATCAGTTTGTATGTTGAATAAAATATTATTCTCGACAGATATGTATTAATATAATAATAATCATTAAAACCACCAAAAGAACTCTCTAAGTTCAGGTTCTTTTGAATGACTATTTCGTGAGAACATGACATTTGAGGCCAAATGTACATATTTACAGAGGAGCTCGTGGCTTAGTAATAACAGCCGCACAAGTCGATACATCAGGTTAAGCTACGCATACCGGAGTTGGCCGTGAATGAGTGACCATCTTTTTATACCGAGACTCCTCCGTGCCTCGGAAATCACGTTAGGCTGTTGGTCCCGGCTGTCATTTGTGCATCTTTGACAGTCGTTACGAGTCGTCAGAAGCCCGAAAATCTGACAGCCAGTCATACCAAGTGGTATCGTATTACACAGTTACTTGGCTGTGGAGGTCAGATAGGCAGTCCCTCCATGCAAAATAATTCAGCTGCATACGGTTAGACTGGAAGCCGACCCCAACATAGTTGGGAAAAGGCTAGGCAGATCGATTGTAATGTATAGAGGCCAGCACATCAAGTTACCCCAATTTTGACAAATTTCTTTAATAGTTTTTCGACTTTGTTTCAAAAGCATAAGGTTCCTTTTCAAATATAAAAATTTGACAGCTTGGGATAGCTTGATGTGCTGGCGTTGGTATGTACCTAACTAAGGCAATGTTTTGATGACCCCTAAGTAAATTATGTGAATAAGTTAAAATCGTTGTATAACATTATGAACCCTGTCGGAATAATAGGAGAGAGGAGGAAGAACGCTTATTTGTATTTTTAATGTTTATGTATTCCGCGTAATTGTATTTTTATTTTAATAAAATTTCTTCTTCATCTTCGAATATTTTGGCTTTATTTGAATATTTTGGCTTATCGTATTTTTTTTATATCGTCCAGACGCCAGCACATCAAGCTATCCCTAACTGTCAAATTTTCTCAATTAAAAATAAACCTTATGTCTTTGCAATAAAGTTGAAATACTATCAAAGAAATTTGACAGATTGTGGCAAGTTGATGTGCTGACCTCTGTACATGTGTTTGTTATAGTCGCGAATCACATTTTGTTCAATCAACATACAACCTGAAAAACTTAAGTTTTTTTTTTATTTTGAAGGCTACGTTAACATTCCCTTTAATAGAGTAAAATATATCTTTGATGAAAACCTCTTTATAAAGAGGGACATCGCCGGTCGGTTTTAAAATTATTCGCATTAGGTATTTTGGGTATTTTCAATGTAATGTAAAAAAGGTAGGTAGGTACAGGAAAATATGATACCTACCGTGCTTTATTAAATTTTTAGACCCAGTTTTAAAAAAGTATATATAATATGTACCTACGTATATATATGATGTGAAGGCCTTTATTTTTAAATACATTTAGTAGAATTCAAATCACACAAAAACTAACGCGAGGAGTCGCGATAGGTAAAGATGGTCACCCATCCACGCACCAACCCCGGCAAGCATAGCTTAACCTAATGGAATGTTATCACTGAATGAAAAGAAATGTTATTACTTAGCCACGAGCTCCTTTTGCACTGTGAAGTTATCTTAAAATAATACTGATATAAGAGGTGGTTGTTGGCCCCCAGGTATCGGCTTCTACCTGGATGGGTTACCTACATAATGCTATATAATTATGTGACAACATCAAAGACATGTCTGGCTTCGTCAATCTAATGACTAGAATCTAGTCAGGTATCGCCAATTAGTTTAATTGAGGGTCTGGTAGGCGAATACGAAAAGAAATGTTTGTTTATTAAGTTAAGTAGTAAAAAAAAATGTAATAAACGAATATAACGATATAAGTAATATAAATGTGAAAAATTACACTTTATTTTGACCTAACGGGGTGTAACGCGAGCGACGAATACGACGCGACGCGACACGACACGACGCAAAGCGACGCCATGCTACACGCGGCAAATGACCTACGTGATTTTGGTCATTACTTCTCGAATCATGGCGAAGTACAGTACAATTTTGCTATAGTTCGTGATGTCGCGTCTGGTCGCCCTCAAAACAAGTACGCATTACGTCGCGTCTTGCCGCAGACAGCTATATTATAGGTATGCCATTGAGGTGATCGCATACCCCCGATCCAGCTTGTCCGATGCTGTCCTCCCCCAGCGACGCCCTAAGCCGAGGTCCGTACCGCTCAGGGGATGCCCTTAGCGTGTAGTCGCTTAGTTTGTAAGTTTTTATAAGCCCTGGCTGGAGGTTACAATTCTTTTGTGGCAACCACAGACAAGTCCGGTTAAGCAGTAGACAACCCTATGGTTGAACTGCGAGATGCCATTAACAAAAAATGATCGCATTCGTCGCTCACGCAGAACACCTCATAAGTATCTGTCTGTCTCTAGTGCAAGATAAAACATATTTTTTTACATTTTAAGTTAAGTTTTTGATATTTTTAGTTACCTATAAATTTTGCTAACAAGGTTCGCACAAAACAGTTTGGCCATTCGGATTCTGACGCGAATATTGAGACAAACTGATGTCAACAGTACTACCTAGCCACCTAGACCAATATTGATCAATTACATCGAAGCTGATGTTTACCTGAACACATCTATACAGCACCGTTATTAATTCTACTTTAACCGAACAATTGTTTGCCATATCCGTTTGTTTGACTGTAAACTAGCTTCTGCCAGCGGCTCTATCCGTGTGGATATCGGAAATGATCCCTCAGGAATGTACTGTAGAGCCTAAGTGAAACCTTATGTTGAGCCTGGCTGGTAAATAGCTGACAGCATTCAACCTGTAGCGACATCTATCCCGCCACATAGGAACTACACTGATAGAGAGCGAAGTGTCAAAAGCTGACATGTACATTACTACGTCACACAAATCCTACATCGCGCAAGCAGAGTTTACCGCGCGATCTGACATAATTATGTATATAGTCAGCCCTAGTAAGTGTTGTCAGGCAGTCCCGACCTTTGCTCAAGGCAGCCCGCGTTGCCGCTGAGCCAGTAGCTTTAAATACCCCCGATCCAGCTGTCCCTTGCTGTCCCCCCCCCCCCCCAGCGACGCCCTAAGCCGAGGTCCGTACCCTCCTGTGTAGTAGGAAGGGGGCCCTTAGCGTGTAGTCGCTTAGTTTGTAAGTTAGTTTTTAGTTTTATTAAGCCCTGGCTGGAGGCTACAATTCTTTTGTGGCATCCACAGGCAAGCCCGGTTAAGCAGTAGACAACCCTATGGATGAAATGCGAGTCGCCATTCCAAAAAAAAAAAAAGGTTGTCAGGCAGTAGCTATCAGAGAATCCTCCCTTTTCAATGGAGGGACTTTCCTCCCTGTTCCTCCATTACCACGAAAAACCTTTGAAATTAATAGAATAGTTAGATAGGTTTTTATAAAAGAAACGTGTGTACGTCAGTAGCCGTGCTGCTTGACGCATGAATTCGTTACATGTATTTTATAGGATAAGAAATCCCTACAAATCATTACACCAAGCTTCCATCAACATACATCAACCTTCACTGTCTGGTGGAGGCGCCGAGTATTCACCAATAATTTTATACTATTTTATAAGTACTATAGGGGTAAAAAGTATCCCATGATTAATCCAGGATATATTCTATCTCTGTGCCAAATTCCATCTAGAACCGTACAATCATTTTTGCGCGATGAAGTAGGTACCAAACATACAATCACACACACTCACAAACTTTCACCGTTGTAATATTAGATAGAGTGATTAAATATACGAGGCCAATTATCGGGATATTTGTGTTTTTAAAAGCATTTGCAAATATGAAATGGATGCAATTAAGCGATTGTAGTTTGTTTACTCATCTTAGTTTCCAAAAGGAACCAATGAAACGTAATGCTTGATTAATTTTCTTGATTTTTTCTTTTTAAACATACAAACGTGCAAGTAATTAGAATTAAATTGTTTGATTACCTACTTAACTTGAAGAATTTATTAGGGGTTAAAGTATGAAATTGCCGATTTGTACTGAAAAATTTAAATTAGTTTTTTTTTTAATTTAACATTTATTTATTTAATCAAAATAATTACCATTATTATCTATACATTGCTGCCATCTAATAGGAAGGTAATTTATGCCTTTGCGATACAACTCTCGTGATCTAGATTCGACACACTGAAAAAAAATCTCAAACCATGAAGGTTCTATGTCAATTCGAAGTACCTAATGCAATAAACCGGCAATTTCATACTTTACCCCTATTATTTAAATTAATAGGTGTGTACTTACTTTGACCATAAGAATTGTTAATCTTTCTTTTTCGTGTGGTTAGTGACTAACCTGGTGTCTGAGTTTTTAAGCTGCCCATGGGCCTCTGACTTTTTTTTTTTTTTTTTTTTTTTTTTTTTAAGGCTGGGAAATCATCCAATGACTGCTCCCGCTCTGGGTGGAGCGGAAGGGAGTGTCAGACTCTTACTGACTAAAACCCATCCATGTTCCTTCCGTAGCCCTTTATGTTCCGGGGTAGCGGTAACCCTTTCGGACAATCCCGCTTAATGGGCCTCTGACTTAGCTTCACATGCTGTTGAGAAAAATCTCTCAGGCAAGCCGGTTTCCTCACGATGTTTTCCTTCACCGTTTGATCTGATCATGAATCTGAAAAGTCAGAGGTGGGTGCCTTGGGTTGTTGTCTTGGGTTCGAACTCGAGACCTAAGACTTGGCAGTCCGACAGTCATATTACTAGGCTAACAGTGCTTAATAGTATTGTTAATGTAACAATATATCTATGAATCTACCCAAAAAGAAACATTGATATGGCAATTGCGTCGCAAGCGAAATTTGCGTTCGCTTGCGACGCAATCGTCACCAGTCGTCGAATCCTTGTTTTTTATATCCATAGTCTAACCGCTAATCATCAGCGTCATTATCTTTGATCACCATCCATCATTTGGTTGCCCTTATCCTTATTTATATGTATATAGTCCTCCTTATCGATTTCGATAACGGCGACCCATCAAATCACTTCCTTGCGTGAGCCCTTAGATGGCTCGCTAGACCTAATTTAGTTTTGAACACCCGGTCGCAACTAGAGCAATAGAGTTGGCCTGCAGTGTTGTATGTATCGGGTAGCTCACCGTCCGATTAGGACCAGGCCCGTGTCGGACGCATAAATGTTCCACGCCCGCCTCAAAGAGATGTCAGCATTTGAATTGGCCCGTCAGGGCGGAGCCTGCCTGGTAAGCGGGATTGTCCGAAAGGGTTGCCGCTACCCGGAAACATAACATGGATGGGTTTTAGTCAGTAAAAGTCTGACACTCCCTTCCGCTCCACCCAGAGCGGGAGAAGTCATAGGATGATTTCCCACCCTCAAAAAAAAAAAGTGTTGTATGTATATATTTGTAGGAGGACTTAGGTCTCTCCTTGCGTATTTGGCGCTTCTCAATAATAGCCTCGTGACGCTTTTCTTCAAAAGATTTGATACTTTCACTTTGATCCCTATTTATTTGGGGTCGACACAACATGTCTTTTTCTTCCATTAGTCGTCCTCTCGGTAGTCACTCCTTTCCATATCATCTTTCACACATTTTCATTTGTCGTTTCTTTGGTCTTCCCCAACCACATTCATATTCAAAACTTTCCTGTTGAACCTAATCTTCCAAGAATTGTCCCCTGCATATCAAATAGACAGAAAATTGTCACAAATAAAGATTTCTGTTTAGTCGTCTCTAGATATTATGTTATCACTGTTATCAGATGCATTAATGTACATATGATACCGTAGGATACCATACAATAGGGACAAGACCCAGGACAATCTGATACGGACTTGTACCTTTTAATGGGACACGTGAGGGGTTCGCATGTTTGTATCTAATTGTTTTACAATCTACACGTGTAGGCACGGTGAGGCAATTATTGTTTTGTGGTTCTATTGACGCAGGGAAGAGTAAAGTGCCTGCCGACAAGAATCTAGATAAAATGCTATTTTCAATCACAATCAATTAGCCTAGCCTTTTACCTACTATGCTGGGGTTGGCTTCCTGTCTAACCAGATGCAGCTGAGTACCAGTATTTCACATGGAGCAACTGCCTATCTGACCTCCACAACCCAATCAGTAACTGGGTAATACGATTAATGTAAGACTTTCGGGCTTCTGACTACCCGTAACGACTGTCAAAGATCCACGAAAGACAGCCGGGACAAACGGCTTAACTTTCCGAGGCGCGGAGGAGTCTCGATATGTAAAGATGGTCACCCATCCACGGACCAACCCCGGCAAGCCTAGCTTAACTTGATGGATTGATCCGTGAGGCTATTATAACTTAGCCACGAGCTCCAACTGTCGTTGCATTTTATAACCTCAAAAAACACTAGCTGAACCCTATTTGGCTTCTGCAGTGAAATGTTGATTAAAAGCAAATGAAGCACTCTTTCATTAAATTGGCTTTCCAAAAAACCGATTGATAGAAAAAAAAACATTACCAAGATTTTGAAGGTTCTCCATTACCTCGCAAATAAAATAAGCGTTACACGGAGAGCGTTTTAACGCGAGATTTGCTTATATATGATATAGATATTCTTCGGAAAACGACACTTTGATGGCGACGCAAACAGCCAGAGGCGGATCCTCTAATGGAACAAAGTGACTGCCCGTTTACATGGAAATGATCCTTTATTTTTCATAATTTTGAATCTTTAATATTCATTTTACGTTGAGCAAAGATTATTCGTATCCGAGAGATAAGGATTAGATATTTAATGACAGTCGTGTTTCGTTTACGTAGATGTTACCTTTTTAAATGACATTTCACTAAGTCCTTAAGACCAAAGGGGACGAGCTTGTGGCTAAGTAATAGCAGCCGCACGCATTGATCCTTCAGGTTAAGCTACGCTTGCTGGGGTTGGTCTGTGGATGGATGACCATCTTTAGATATGGAGACTCCTCCGTGCCTCGGAAAGCATGTTAAACCGTTGCTCCCAGATGTCATTCGTGGATCTTTGACTGTCGTTGCGGGTAGTCAGAAGCCCGAAAGTTTGACAGCCAGTCTTCGCCTTTTCCCAACTATGTTGGCATCGGCTTCCAGTCTAACCGGATGCAACTGAATACCAGTATTTTACATGGAGCGACTGCCTATCTGACCTCCACAACCCAGTAACTGTCAGACAGGCTGTCAGATTTTCGAGCTTCTAACGATCCGTAATGACTGTCAAAGATGCACAAATAACAGCCGGGACCAACGGCTCAACGTGCTTTCTGAGGCACGGAGGAGTCTCGGTATGTAAAGATGGTCACACATCCACGGCCAACCCCGGCAAGCGTGGCTTAACCTGATGGATCGACCTGTGCGGCTTTTAGTACTTAGCCACGAGCTTATGCTGTATAGAACCGTGAATGACTATACCTTAATACCAACATAGATCATCCACCTGCAGTCAGCTACAATGTGACTGAAAAGCCAGTGAGCTAGATAATAGTGCATAATATTGTAGCACCTACACTATTATCTTGTTCACTGGCTTTACTCGTAACAGGTAAATCTTTGAACTGCGAACATGATAAAGTTCAAGTCGTCTTATGTTATTGAATTATCACTCTAATCATCATCAGCATAATAATACATGCTGATGATGATTAGGGTGAACTGATACTGCTTTAGCAGTCCACCGGACAGAGGCCTATTAATTGACCTTTGTAAGGGTTAAAATAGGTAAGGATAGCATATTAAGAGCATAAGAGGGGACTAGCTCTATTGGGTCTTTCTCCATTCAAACGCATTCCACAGTTTTCCTCCAGAGCAATTTTTTTTTCAAAAATCTAGGTGTAATTTATACGTGTCTTCGAATTTTTGGATAGTATCAACTGTCCTTTGTTTTTTTTTTCTTCTTTGTGCCCGATTGATGGCAATATTCTTGCCCCTTATGCTATGGGACTTAAACATGACTGGTGAAATTTCGGCATGCCTACTAAAGGCATACCTCTACTTAACCCTATAAGGGAAAAGCATGTTGTTATGAATGTTGGATAAAAAATAAACGTTTTAAAATTGACCTTTTGCACTTCGTCGGTCCTACTTTAGCCAGTTATTTTTATATCAATAGCTTTTAAGTAGCTACCTAATAAGCCATTAACATTTTAATAAAATCCCGACCTTTTATGTCGGAACCATAAATACATTAATTGCTTATTTTAAGGTAAGTATGGAAATTGAAAAGTTAATTATAGATTTTTCTCTTCACTACGTAGCTGCGGAAAAAAATTATTCTTGTATAATTCTTTTTTTTTTATAATATAGCCTTTTAGCCTCTTTTGTCCAGAGGGCTGGCCTATTTTTTGGTCAAAGACTCGGCATTGCCATACAACGCGGCAATGCTGCCAGCCTTTTGGGAACGTATCCTGTTGACAGCGATGTGGACGAATTTTTTGATGCTCTTTGATTATTATACATATTATTGTGAATATTTAGCTTTTACATGTAAATATTATAATATTTCTTGAAACCTGTAAATGTTATGTGTATAAATTAATAAATGTTCATAGTTTTATATACTTGAACACAATATTAATAATAAGTATGTATATTTGAACTAATATTATAAATGCCTTTTCATAATTTATTTCTTCATTTGTCATTAAACGCAGGTGGCCCGACATGGAACGCATATCTCATCCATTTCTCTAAGTAGATTGTCAGCTTATCTTGATTTACTATTAAGTTTTACAAAAAAACATGTTCATTTTAATACTTTGCTATTTAAAAGTTTTTTTTTTAAACATTTCCTTTCATTTCTCGTATATTTTTTCCATTCAAAGAGTTTTTACTAGAAGAGTCTACACTAACGCCATCTATCATACGATCTTGGAACGTCGTCTCAAAGTTTCAGTGAAAATGTTCGCTGAATTTCAGGCTAACGCCCGTGTCGCTAGGTGTCACAAGCTTGGTAAAGTTAGTTCAAGATATTTCGTCGAGATGTCAGAGTGACATTGAATGTATAACTTGGTGCTTTTCATATATTCTCAGTTCAACATAACCCTTCAACGAATAAAATGTTTTAGCACTTTTTGTGTTTATATTTTGTATCATAAAGCATAATGTCACCACCTCTGCACACCCTAAAGGGTGTGCAGAGGTGGTCCTGCCTATTTTCAGTTCACCAACATAACGCCAGTTAAGATTATATTTTTCGTTATAAAAATAATTAAAACAGCGAATTAAGTTGTTATTAAGAGAGAAGACATTGTTTGAAGGCGAATGTCTGGAACTACCAGATGGATTTGAACAAACTTTATTTGCATGGTAACTTCACGCTTCAACTCTTAGGAGCTGAGCAAAAACATATAGTCAGAAAGAAAGCTAAATGAAAACGAAGAAATAATGCGAGCGGGCGATGCGATGCGACTCTGTAGGCCCAGGGCGATGGCAGCTGGATTAGGCCGTATTATTATTTTAAAACAAGAAATTTCACGCGGTCAGAAGCTAGTTTTTTATAACAAGTGTGCAGTGGTGCAGGTACTTAGTTAGGTTATTATGAGCTTCAGGTCTTAAATAAAAACTATACTTCAAACTATTCAGACATCGATCTGACTTGTAGTCTCCGCTGTTATCCCAAGGCCCGCTTCTTAACGGACCAGATCGATTCAGGTCCGGTCGACCAGGGCGATAAGCCGGGAGAACCGTCACATCCGATGAGGCTTTTTTTTTGAGGATGGATGTCATCAAATGACTCCTCCCACTCTGGGTGAAGCGGAAGGGAGTGTCAGACTTTTACTGACTAAAACCCATCCATGTTTCTTTCTTAGCCCTTTAAGTTCCGGGGTAGTGGTAACCCTTTTTGGACAATCCCGCTTAATACGATTCCGTTGAAAATCCGATGAAGCTTATGGTGGCCTGTCACCGGAATGTTTCGCATGGCCGTGACAGGCTTCGACAGGCGAAGTAACACCTCGCACAGTCTGTTTGTAAACGGGCCGTGGAACCGCGGCTTAGTTTCAGTATTCTAATTAGTTATCGTGTTTTGATAGAATAATTTAATCAAAATTCCGTTCACGCAGGAATTTTAATTATTATTTGTGCAGATTCCAGCCGAACGTAAACGCACTGGTTTCATGTTACATATTAATTACGTTATTATTGCATTCGTCAAAGGTCATGTCTTTCCGTTGTAATTATCACTCATTTTCGTTCTCTATTTTCATGCGCTATTCGATCATTTTGTTAGTGTAATAATGACACGTCTGTTTACAAAAAAGATAATCCGTTTTGTATTCTTAAAAAAAATTAATCGTATTTGAAAATTCTTGTCTTTGATTTTTTACCGGTTTTTCATAAATGTATTGGGGATAGTAATAATAGTGATAATAGTATAAGTACTTAAAAGCCTGTTCAAGTTTCTGATAAAGATAATATACATAGTTGTAAAGTTTTGTCGTTGAAATTACAATAATCAATTATAATCTTTAATTAAAGACAATATAAAAAATGGCCATTGAATATGTCCGTCCCTAAACTTCTTGGAAAAATGTCCGTAAGTTTTTCGATTCAACCCTTATAAATAAAAACAAACTGTGTTAAGCGTTCAGGAAAATAGGATAAATAAATATTATACGAAATAAGGATGTACAAAAAAATGCTAATAAAAATTCAAATTCAGAAAATTCGTTCTCTCATTCCATATTCAAATAGTTTACGCCCCATCACTAAACTCTGATAGGCCAGATTTCATTATCCACCCAATATGCATGTAAAGTAAAAAGGAAACGACATTTCCATAACATTTCATTTTTAGCTCGGGTCGAGTGCTCCCCTGTCTCCCCTTGTAGAATTGGGTCAATGTCGCATTCAACTGGTGAGGGTAAAGAGGGGACCGCTGGCAAAGTAATTGTGTAATTTAGATTGACTGTATTGATTCCTTTTCTGTTGGTTCTGTCATTTTCAATGATTTGTTATTTTAGTGTACAGTTACGGAGAAACAGTTACAAAAAAAAAACGCGTAGATATTAATTTAGATAAAGACCCACTACGAAATAACAACGAAAATACATCTGTTTCATACATTTTCATCATTTGTAACGTGCAATTGATATTGCATTTTTGGATGAAAAAAATGGTTATTTTTTCCATATTTCAAAGTTGGTCAATGGTGAATTAAAATCACCGTGTATACAGTAAATAAAAATACATATATCATAATATCCATCAATCAGGTTAACAGTATGGCAGCGCATGGGTTAATAAAATACCAACAAACAAACATTTTTTTTTACCACCAGTATTCAACGAAATTCTATTCTTTAATTATTTCAATTTAACTATTACACAAATGCTCTTTTCAAACTATCTTAATTTTTAACAAACATTGATTTTAATATTATAGATACATGAAAGTGTCGTACAAGCCATCTTTCATATAAAATCTGAAACATTTGTGTATAACGAACCCCTATTTCTTTGACATTACTAACACAATCGTAAAAGTTATCTCGTGTTTTACGCAGTTCCATTTTCAGCTGAAATTCTGAGAGAATATGTCTTTTTCTTTTAGGAATACTGTCTTAACATAATAACATCACGCCCTATTTTCTCGAAGGATTAGTTTAAGTGTACTTACCCATAGTAGGTAAACCCACATTACGTAAGTTATTTTTAAGTCCCATGTAATAGGGGGCGAGTCTACTGCCATCTATCGGGCATAAATCGGACTCAGGGCTGCTAAGATACCTAGTGGACCCAATAATACTTAGACTAAACCCAAAAAAAAACTGTATTGATAATATTGTTTTTGAATAAGAATAGTTGGTAGAAATTTAGTTTATTTTTTAGTCCGGCAGCTATATTATCAAAAAATGTTGGACAACAAAAAATACCTTTTTATTTTTATACATAAACAAAAGATTACGTACAGACGCCAGCACATCAAGTTATCCCTAACTGTCAAATTTTCTCAATTAAAAATGAACCTTATGTCTTTGCAATAAAGTTGAAATACTATCAAAGAAATTTGACAGATTGTGGTAACTTGATGTGCTGGCCTCTGTACATTGTGTCTTCATCTTTGTCATTCTTTGTGTCTAAATTACTTTGTGCAAATAATTTTATCACCACAGCTCTCAAAACGGTGAAGATAAACATCGTGAGGAAACCGACATGTCCTAGAACCAAAAAGCGTGGTGGATTACGGCCCCCTCCCTCTCGAAGAGTGGGGGCCTGTGTCCTAACAGTGGGAACATTATAGGCTGATTATTGTGTTAAAATGTGGCATGACGTCACTTCTTTATATATTTTAAAAATTGTGGCGTAGCGCACCCACTCCCCAACTTTAATGCGTTTTATCAAGTACTAGCTGACCCGACAGAAGTTGTGCTGCCTTAACTATGATACCTGCCTACCTTGCCTACCTACCTACCCTACCCACCTACCCTACCGTAACTACCCTACCTACCCTACCCTACCCTTTTTTTTTTTTTTTTTTTTGATCCGGGGGGAAAATCCTCATGGATGTCCCCCGCCCCGGGGAGGGCGGAGGGGTCTGTCAGACTCTTACTGACTAAAAACCACCCCGGGTGTTCCCTCTCACACCTTCGCCGGGGGTCGCGGGAATCAAAAAGAATTCTTCCGCAACCCCCGTGGTGCCGGCCCGCCGCAGCGGGCCTCGTCTCGGCCGAGCGGGAGTGAGGTGTACGACACTCCCCTCGTACCGTCTTGGAGGGGCGCGCGTGGAACACTACGCGCCGCCGCCTCGGGTCCAGATGTTGTTGTGGGGGGCGACGGACTAGCCCCGCGTCCGTCGCCCCTGGACCCATTTAGGGGGGCTGGAAGAGGGCATTGTCTGCCCTCCTCCGACGCCCGGTGCGCCTGCTGCGGGCCGGGTTGAGGGAGGTGATCTCCCGCTCCCGCTCCGCAGCCTCCTTCTGCGAAATGACTTGCTCGCAGAAGGATACCACCGCGTCCCAGGCCTGTTCACTGCCGACCATGGCGTTCACTACGGCCGGCAGCGACAGGTCACTGCCTACTTCAGAGATGAGGGCACGGCGCGGCTCCAGCCATGCGGCACATTCTGCCAGCGTATGCCGTGCCGTGTCCTCCCGACAGTCGACGCAGTGGTGACACCGAGCGTCTGGCTCCCTGGTTATGCGACACAGGAACTTCCCGAAGCAACCATGCCCCGAGAGAACCTGTGTCGCCCGAAAAGTCAGGGAGCCGTGCCGTCTTCCGAGCCACTCGCTGAGCACTGGTCGGATCGCCTCGATGGTGTTGAGGCCGGCGGTAGGGCGTGAGAGCCTGTCCCGCCAGTCCGCCACCAGGACCTCGTGGAGCTGTGACCGACGCAGCTCCAGTTGTTGCTGCATCGGTCGTTCGCCCCGCGCCCGCATTTCCTCGCGCCACCGGAACAGTGACGCGAGGACCTTCGCCTCCAGGTCCCAGGGCGGGGATCCGGCCAGTGCGCATGCCGCCTCGTAGGAGATCGTGCGATATCCCCTTATGACTCTGACGGCCATAGCTCTCTGTGGCTTACGCAAGACAGAGATGCTCCCGGCCGTCAGGTCAGCCGCCCAGATCGGTGCCCCGTACAGGGCCATCGATCGCACGATCCCCACGTAGAGCCGCCTGCAAGTGGCGCTCGGGCCCCCCAGATTGGGAAGCAGCGTTGAAAGTGCCCCGGCCGCGCCCAACAACTTGGGCGCAAGCCGCCGGAAGTGGGGGCCAAAGTCCCACCGACTGTCGAGCACCAATCCTAGGTACTTCATGGTAGGCTCGACAGCGATGCGGACCCCCCCGACCACAATGTGTGATCCCGGCGGCGGCGCCCGTCGGGGACCATGGAACACCATGGCCTCCGACTTGTTGAGGGCCACCTCCAGGCCGAGGCGCCGAATGCGGCTCACAACTTGTGAGACCGCCGCCGTCGCCAGCAACGCTGCTTCCCTGTGCGAGCTCCCCCGGGCCGTGACCAACGTGTCGTCAGCGTAACACGTCAGCTGCACGCCCGGCTGGAGCTCACCCCTCAGCACCCAGTCGTAGCCGATGTTCCACAGGAGCGGTCCGACGACCGATCCCTGCGGAACACCGCACGACATGGGGTGCTGGTGACCGCCATCACGTCCCACGTAGGTGACACACCTCTCCGACAGATAAGCCCCAACGATGCGACGGAGGTAGAGAGGCACTTGATGAAAGCGCAGTGCCTCTCTGATACAACTCCAGGGCAGGGTGCTGAAGGCGTTGGAAATGTCTAACGACACCGCCATCACCACCCCACCCCGAGACACCGTTTCCTCCGCCAGGACTCTCACCCGCGAGATCGCGTGAATGGTGGAGCGCCCGTGCCTGAAGCCAAACTGGCACTCGTTCAAGTCCGGCCCCTCCGTACACAAGTGACCGACGAGGCGGGCTGCGATGATACGCTCAAACATCTTGCCCACCTCGTCGAGCAGCACTATGGGCCGGTACGCGGACGGCGAGTCCGCAGGGCGCCCCGCCTTCTTGAGCAGGACTAGACGGCCGGTCTTCCACAATGTTGGAAACCGGCCCTGCTCAAGACACGCGGTGAAGAGTCCTCTCAGCTGGGGCTCTAGCTCCTTCAGAGCGAGGGCCAGCGCGATGCCGTGGATGCCGTCCGGCCCCGGAGCCACATTCTTGGCCCGGAGCCGCATCACGGCTGCCCTCATCTCTGCCTGTGTCACCTCTGGGACGTCGATGGCGTGTTCCTCCTCCGGAGGCTCTGCGGCTGTGGGCATAGCCATCGGCGGCGGAGTGTGCTCCGCTCTCGCCGGGAAGAGGGCTGCAACGACCTCCTCCAACAGCTCGGGCTGGAGGCTCTCGGTGAGTGGGGGCGCGGCGGCTCTCAGTTTCCCTCGAACCGCACGATAGGGGCGCCCCCACGGATCTCCGTCGAGAGTCTCCAGCATCTCCCCCCTGGCTCGCGATCTCGCATCGCCGATGGCCAGCCACAGAGCCTGCTTAGCCGCGCGGTACACCTCATACAGCGCGGCTTCTTCGTCAGGGACCCGACGACGTCGTCTTCGGTAATGGGTGTACGGGCGCCTCGCCGCGACGCACGCTATACGCAGCCGTGCGATCTCGGCGGACCACCAGTACACCTGGCGCCTTGCTGACAGCGTGTGGACCCGGGGCATGGACGCGTCGCTAATGTGCGTCATCGCCCCGCGGAACCACAGCGCCTCTTGTTCGACGTCGACGGGTCCGTTCGTCGTCGACTCCCGGATCCAGGCCTGGACAATAGCGGCCTCCTCGAGAAGTTCCCTGTCGATGCGCTTACGCGCCCAGCGCGGGCCGTCCATTCGCGGGGCCGCTGGACTGCGGCCGCTGGCGGTTTGGGCGGAGACGTCGAAGCGGATGTATCGGTGATCCGACAACGTCTCCACCTCCACGACGACACGCCAGTCGCGCACACGGCACGCGACAGCAGGGCTAGCGAACGAGACGTCCACTATAGAGCCACCCCGCTGCCGCACGCACGTGTGAACCGACCCCCGGTTCAGGACGACCAAGCCAGTCGTAACCAACCACTCCTCCAGCGCCTCGCCTCCGGCATCGGTCACAGAGGATCCCCACGCCGATGACTTGGCGTTGAGATCCCCTAGCAACAGCACAGGACGAGGGTGGAGTCGGCCTACGACGGCACCCAACTCGACAAGGAAGTTCTCGAAGTCGGCGAGGCTCTTGTTGGCCCTACCTACCCTACCTACCCTACCTACCCTACCTACCCTACCTACCCTACCTACCCTACCTACCCTACCTACCCTACCTACCCTACCTACCCTACCTACCCTACCTACCCAACCTACCCTACCTACCCTACCTACCCTACCTACCCTACCTACCCTACCTACCCTACCTACCCTACCTACCCTACCTACCCTACCTACCCTACCTACCCTACCTACCCTACCTACCCTACCTACCCTACCTACCCTTTGGTTGTAATGAATAGGCTCAAAAACTACTGGACCGATTTTAAAAATTCTTTCACCGTTAGAAAGCTTAGTTTTCTAGGAGTAACATAGGCTACTTTTTATCCCGGGAAAAATAACGGGTCCCACGGGAAAGACCACGGGAGCGAAGCCGCGGGCAAAGTGCTAGTATTACATAAAGCAGTCCCCCAAAACGCCCGTCCTTCTCCACTTCCTAGTGCTTTAGCTATAAGAAGTGGCGCAACCTGTTCAGTTATAAGAACGAATTCGAGCATCATACTCAATTACAGGAGCGGCACGTTGTCGACGGTCCGCGTGGTGGACTACGGCCCACTCCCACTCACCGAGAGGATGTCTGCGTCCCAGCAGTGGGAACATTAGGCTGCTTGTGTCGTTGACACGTGCCGCTCGTGTCTAAGAGCACTAAGTCATGAAATAAGATGTTCGAAATCGTTGTACATCTTATTTGTATGTGTCGTGGTGCCTTTCGTTCTACTTATTCGAAGGTGTCCGTTTCGATTGCTCGGCCACAGTGTCGTAGAAAAAAACGACCACGTCAACATTACGAAGGAATTTGTAAAAGACTAGTAATGAAAGTCGCAAATTCGTAGATCCAATATTCAGAAAGTTATAAAGGTTTAACCATGGCCGCGCGGTCGGCACAGGGAGAACCGCGCGGCCACGCAGTTTTCTTAAACGGCGCTTAGTAGAGTTATGGTAGGCGTCCCATTCTTTTTGCTAATCACTGGTACGATTTCGAAGAACATGTAGATAGTATGAATAAAGCCCTAATGTTTAGATTTCACGACCTACAGCACTTAAAACCTATAATGCGAGTTGAAAGTAGGGTGACCAAGATTTATGGTGCATCCAGATGATTCATTATTATTATTTACTATTATTATTTATGATTGTCTATTGGATTAGTACTTTCCTATACGAAAAAATATACCTGCCTATGCCTATTGTTTTTGATATGAAAGCTACTCAATATAAAAAATACTGATGAAACTCCTGATCGGTATTTCTTTTTATTCTAAAAATTCTTAACATCTATAGCCCCAGAACTTAATAATTTGTTACATCGTATCACTAAACCATAGACACAAGAATTGCATGATTGTGTATGTCAGTGAGCTTGCTTTGCGGGTAAGGCATATATAAAATATAATAATAATAATATCCTTGGAAAAGTACACAACGCCATATAGTCACAATCTAAGCAACTTTTTTTTATTGTAAATACATACATATTATAGATAGAAAAACACCCAGACTCGGACCAAATACTTGCAGATCGCACAAATATTTGTTCCGTTCGGGAATCGAACCCGCTACATGCTGCGCAGCAGTCAATTACTCAACCATTGCGCCAACCGTGTGATAACCGTATGATAGCCGTTTTAAATAACTTCACAAAAATGACATTTTGCGCATGCGTTTGTTTGTCTCCATTCATGCACTAGAGCGAGACGTAACGACACTCAACCTACCCTACCTACCCTACCTACCCTACCTACCCTACCTACCTACCCTACCTACCTACCCTACCTACCCACCCTACCTACCCTACCTACCTACCTACCCTACCTACCTACCTACCCTACCTACCTACCTACCCTTCCTACCTACCTACCCTACCTACCTACCTACCCTACCTACCTACCTACCCTACCTACCTACCTACCTACCCTACCTACCTACCTACCCTACCTACCTACCTACCTACCTACCCTACCTACCTACCTACCTACCTACCTACCCTACCTACCAAAAAAATGTATTCTGCTATTCAGGGCGGAGACAAATCCAACGAAACAAAAACCATGAAAATTGGTCCAGCAGATCTCGAGATATAATGGAGGGAACAAACCCGACTTTCTTTTATATACACTCGAGAGCAATGAATCCGGGTCACTTAAAGAATGTTAAAAATCTCGGAAACTAAAAATGATAGGTTAATGCAATAAATTGTATTTAATAGACAATGTAATACTCCTTAAATGAAAGTAAAAAAAATATGAGTCACCATACATTTTATTAACACAAAATTACTTAAAGAAAAAAACTGCTGATCTCTCCTTAAAACAAAAATAGGAAACATGAAATTTTTGAACTTTATTACGATTTTCTTGAATTTTAATACTTCGTATTGCCTCCTCGTGCTTCCATTACTGCGTTTACGCGGTTTGGCATGCTGTACACCAAGTTCCTTATACGATTTTGGGGAATATTCTCCCATTCCTCTGTGAGAGCAATTTTGAGCTCACAAAGCGTGATTGGGGGAGGGTTTCGTTGTTTTACGCATCTGCCATGCTCAATCGGGTTGATATCCGGGCTGCGCGCTGGCCACTCCATACGAGTAATGTTCATCTCTTGAAGGTAGTCATTCACAATCCTACCTGTATGAGGTCGGGCATTGTCATGCATAAATATAGCATCCTCACCTAAATTGACCATAAATGGACCAACGTGATCATTGAGGATTTCTTCCACATATCTTACGCTAGTTAAAGAGCCGTTTTCTATGATCACCAGCTCTGTGCGACTTTCAGAAGAAATTCCGGCCCACACAAGTACAGACCCACCACCGTAGGCTACTTTTTCTTCGATGCATGCTTGCTTGAATCTTTCCCCTGGTCTTCGATACACTCTGTGTCTTCCATCGTGCTTGTAGAGCATAAATTTTGATTCGTCGGAGAACATAACTTTTGACCAATCTTCAATACTCCAATTTACGTGGCCCTGGGCATATCTTAGTCTTGAAATACGATGCCCACGCTCCAGTTTAGGGCCGTTTGCAGGTCTAAGGGGTTTTAAGTTAGATTCAGCAAGCCGACGTCTTACTGTCCATGCACTTGGGTTACTTCCTCCAAGGTGTCGAAACTGATTTGTGAGTTCAGTTCCTGTGAGAAAGCGATTTCGAAGCATGGTGTTCACCAAGTATCGGTCTTCTCGTGCTGTGGTACACCTGGTTCTGCCCGTTCCTGGTCTGCGTAGGTTAGAACCAGTTTCTTCGTAACGTCGGAGAACTCTTTGTACTGTTGACAGCGACACACCGACAGTCCTGGCTGTATCGCGCTGACTCCGGCCGGTTTCCAGCATTGTAAGTATTCTGGTGCATTCTTCAGGCGTAAGCGACATAATTTCAGCTTGAATAATGAATATAGAGCACTATCAACATGGTTTATGTACCCACATAAATGACAGATTACAAACAAAAGCAAAACCAAATGCTGTAATTTCGTAGTTCCATCTTCGAAAGTGGCCCTTTTTCAAATTTGATTTTTTTATGATATAACTTTACAAAAACTAAGAAGTTTTAATACCTTCATTTAAGGAGTATTACATTGTCTATTAAATACAATTTATTGCATTAACCTAGCATTTTTAGTTTCCGAGATTTTTAGGATTCTTTAAGTGACCCGGATTCATTGCTCTCGAGTGTATATAGATATAGATTATGATAAAGCAAAAAATACTTGTCTGATATTTTTTTACTATCTGATTGACGGACTAAATATAATTTATGTTTTATTAACGAAGGTTCATATTATTCCTATTTTCCAAACTAGAAGCAAAACGGATTTCAGCGAGAAACCAGTCGACATTTTAAGGAAAACCGTCCGTAATGACCAAATTACGAAGGTACCGTCATCTGTGGCATCTTTACTTTCCGTGGGTATCTTTACCTAAGCATACCCTATACTAGTTCTCATTAATTTTTGTTTTATCTGTGGCAGTTTATGCTATTTAAATCATATTGGTAGATTTTATAATAAATTGTGGTATCCCAAAAAGTTTTTGAAGCTAGCAACTTCGTTAACTGTCAAAATATTGTGCTTTTTGGCTAAGTGTGGTCAATTACGTGCGCGGCGTCATCGCATAAAGATTGGTGTTTCTTACAGAAAATCAACGTACAGGTAAGTGGCTTATATTAAAAAGTGTTTGATATATTGCTATTATGGTGTGTGTGTGTGATTAAATCCTATTAATCTTCTATTTCTTGAGTTATCAGAAAAGGTAATGATGATTGAGGTTAGGTAAAATTGCCAAACTAAGCATGAAGGCAACTTTACCTGTGGCTAGGGTTGTCAAATTTAGCATGCATAAATAATCTGGTTTTATGTGGGAGCCGCTTTAAGATTTCGTTTAGCTATTTATAAAAAAAAATACTTTATTAATTGTTTATGAAATACTATCTTCTGGCCGCGGCTTCACTAACGGCGATTTTTTCCCCTATGATTTATTATGACATTTTAATAGGTATTTACTGCTATTTGGAGTGGATACAAATTCTACTAATCAAAAATCATTGAAATTGGCTCAGCCTTTCATTACTTATTACAAGTATAACTAACACAACTTTGTTTTATTTTATTTTGTGGAAGATGTAATGTGACAGAAATACATAAGTTGATAACAAAGTTGGCCAAAATTCAAGATGCCTCCAAAACGTGGCAAGCAACGAAATAGAAGACGTTTGGGAGCGCGAAATTATGATTATTTTATGTACCGAAAGGATGATTATTTTATGTAAGTACCTACCTAGGTACTTACCTATAGAGATAGTTTTTTTTGCTTACGGTTTAATAAACAGCTTTGATTATAATTATGCTGTGTTTAATTTTTTGAGGCAAAGTAATACATAAACAATTTTTTAAATATTATAATATTAGGTAGGTATTAAAAGAAAAAGTTTTATTACCTATTTTTTGACAACCCTGATGATATGTGGCCGTTTCTACGATAATTTTGAATTTCTTGGGGCAACTTTACCCGTGTATTGGTAGTGCTTACTTAAACGAAGATGGTTACTTCAATACTAATTACATCGCTTTTTTATCGCCAGGTCCATTGGCAACTTTACATCGCGTCCACTTTGGGACACACATTCACTGGAAACTATACACTAGGTAAAGTTGCCAAATTTGTGTCAATTTTACCCTGCTCATTCCCATGGCTTTTATAGCGATTATATGTGAGATTTAGTAGAACTCATTGGTTCAACCAAAAGGGACACATCTTTTGTACAAACTAAATCAATAAAAACTTCAATAACTAGCTCCATGTGGTAGTAAATAGTAAAAAATAAAAAAAATATGGTAAAGTTGCCACAGATGACGGTACGTGTGGAAAATTTGAATGAGTTTTCTACCATTTTACGGCCCAATTAGTGGGTCTGTATTTACCTTTTCAATTTGGACAAAAGCATGGCTATTTAATCACCGTATTGGTAATCATTCATTAACGCGAAATTAGGTCTTATGACAATTTGATATACTTTATTTAAAGTTACATGAAAAATTAATGACTATATTACATCGCTACAAGTCTGCGTCTGGGTTCTCCTTGCGGGGCTCCACATCGTTGTCAGTGCGGTGAAGCAGTCGACCGCCTCGGACACCATGGTCTTTCTTGCAGTAAAAGCGCTGGTCGGTTGGCACGGCACGCCAGTATTAATGACGTCATCCATCGAGCTCTTGTCACCGCCAGGGTGCCAGCTATTTTAGAACCTAATGGCTTGGCACGCGACGATGGTAAAAGGCCAGACGGAATGACTATAATGCCTTGGAAGTTGGGTAGGCCTTTGGTGTGGGATGCAACCTGTGTCGACACCCTTGCGCCATCCCATTTTCCTAGCACGGCGGCGCAAGTATAACAACCTTATTGGAAGTTATATGTTCGAGTCCTTTGGGGTTGAAACACTAGGGCCGTGGGGTCCGAGTGCTCATCGAGTGTTTCGGGATATCGCCCAGCGGTTGATCGACTCTACGCGTGACCAGAGGGCTGGTCAATTTTTAGGCCAAAGAATCAGCGTTGCCATTCAACGTGGCAATGCTGCCAGCCTTTTGGGCACGTGTCCCACTGTCAGCGATGGGGATGAATTTTTTGACGCCCTATGAGGTTTTCCCCCTTTTTTACCACTTGTACATAATGTATATATTTTTTAGTTTTAGGTTGTATAATAATATAGTCATTAATTTTTCACCGTATTTGAATTTAACTAATGAATTATATGTCTTTTTTTTTGGTATTGTTCATCGAATCGTTGAACTCCTTAAGATCCGTGAGCTACACAAATAAATGCGTGCACTGACAGTACTTACTCAATCAATCTGTATAGTTCTTTCCTCAAAAGACCATTTCAGATACCCATGTAGGTTGCTGTCTGAAATGGTCTTTGGAGGAAAGAACTGGTCTTTACATGATCTGACCAAGATTATGTCTGGAATCAAAAGAGGCTGTGACCCCTGAATTTATTTCAGCCTTTCTTCCCAGAGTAGTCAGATAGGTAACTATTAATAAATAAGTGTTGGCCGACACAAGTGTGACATTTAAACAAGTGAAAGTGACCACAGAGAAACAGGAAGAAAACCAGATAGCACGTGGGACTTCTGCTGAGCAAGCTGTCCTTGAATCCACGTGTTTTGACCAGAAGGTTCGCAAGTAAGTCCATCCATTCCTATTTCTCAAAACCTCGTATCCCGTGTGCTCAATTCTGTGTGTCGTCCAACAGTTCACCACGCTAAAATCTACATCCCAACATAAAATTGATACCCCGCTATGGTCCTTCGAGAAACCGCTTAAGACTTATTCACCATAAGTTAATTGGTAAAAAAAGTGTTTGTAAAAACCTATTTACAAAAAAAAACATAAACCATTTTGATCGAGTACTTAAACTCTAAATACATAGTTATTACTTGTCTTTCTTTCTGTCTATCATATATTTTTACGAATAATTCGAGTCCACGCCGGTGAACCCGCCAGTAGCTAGTCTACCTATCTATACATATAATCAAAGATAATATACGTAGGTAAATCTGAACTACTCCACATACTTATTTATTGGTAGGCAATTGACATTTAATAGCACGGAATCGAATCCCACGCGTCGATTGAGCGTCATTTCACCCTCAATTTGTTCGAGAAATAGCTTCGACATTAATGTCAAACATTACTGGCGGAAATTACGTACTTATATAAGTACCTACCTTATTGTAAGCTATGTATAATTACAAAAAGTTACTTCAAACACATTTCGTGTAGACATTATTTAACAATTTGTCACACAAAAATCTTCTTTAAGTATTCTTCTTTTCTTTGTAAGGAAAATGTTTTTCCTGTAAAGAATATTTTCATAAGGTGCTTACTTTATCAAGGTTATGAAACCATTTTTACGGCTTTGTGCTTTCTAAAGCTTTATGGGTCCCGCAGACGGGCGCAACGCGACTCTAGTGGAACAATTTCTGTGAACATTTTAAGGAAATTGTTCTACCGCAATCGCGTCGCACCTGTCAGTGAGAGTCTTTATTCAGGATTAACTTTTATTGAAGTATAGGAGTAAATGGGACTGTAGATTTCTCTATGATATTAATCGAATTAGACAAACCCAATCGAAATTAATGAAACATATATTGGCATTATCGTTGGCGGTAACTGAGATAGATTCCAATGATATATTGAGTTCACATTATATTGATAAGATAAATTAATTTGGGTGTTGTTGGAGCTGTATGAATTTCACTCCACTAGCGTCACGCATATAGGTACAGACGCCAGCACATCAAGCTATCCCTAACTGTCAAATTTTCTCAATTAAAAATGAACCTTATGTCTTTGCAATAAAGTTGAAATACTATCAAAGTTTGACAGATTGTGGTAACTTGATGTACCTCCTGGCCTCTGTACCAACACCAGACTACCATCATCACGTCGATTCTGTAAATATGTCACCGTGAGAACTCAGATGACGTAAGCGTGAAGGGCTGACACTATTGACAGCTTTTTTTTTTTTAAGGCTGGGTAATCATCCAATGACTGCTCCCGCTCTGGGTGGAGCGGAAGGGAGTGTCAGACTCTTACTGACTAACACCCATCCATGTTCCTTCCGTAGCCCTTTATGTTCCGGGGTAGCGGTAACCCTTTCGGACAATCCCGCTTAGCTATTGACAGCTCACTCTAAACTCACGTTAAGTTTTAATGGAAGGATAAATAAGACAGTTTGACAGCTTTTGCATAGAAAATATTTCGAAACGCCATTTTTATTTTTCAGATAAAACTTGTGAAGCGATTGATTAATCGGCCCTTAAAGGAAGTAAGTGAGAGAGTGGATAATACCTCCTCTAAAATTATAATAAACATAAAGATTAAGTCCTGGAATTTGAGAAATTGCTAATTATTTATCCCTTCAACTGTAACTCATGAGACATAATTACTTTTTCTATTGTTAGCAAACTGAATCAGCTTGCTTAACGAACGAGGAATATTGCATCTTGAATACATTCGTAAGAAATTATTATTTCGTAGTTACTTTTTATAGTTATAAATGAATGTGTTACTAATTCTCTTTTGTGAGCGATTGCGTTAGAATTAAACCTGAACACAGTTTATTTACACTTTCATCTAATACTTTTGGATCAGGTTATAGTTATTTTACCATGGGGAGGTAAAATTGCAAAGACGCGATCAGACACATTCCGAAGACAGCAAAATATAGACGTCAAAAGGCACAAAAATGTTAACACGAGGAAAAAAATACAAAAATACTCTTCCCCCGTGAAGCCGTGACCCGCCATATTTTTATGAATAAATAAAAAGTTACATGAATTAGACCGACCCTATTCATAGGGTCATCGTACGACGCGCGTGTCATTCAGTAATTTCTCCGATCCTCTAGGGGAAATGGTGTGAATTTATACATCATCATAATAACGGAATATTAACAAGTGGTTGCCTGCGGCTTCGCTCATGTTATACACCATGAAATGAAGTGGTGAAGCGGTGATGCTGTTGACAGTCTCGGGCACCATGGCCTGTCCTGTGGCAGGAATGCAGGTCGCATTCACGCCACACCAGCATCAACGACATTTTTCGTCGAGCCCTTGCCACCGGCAGCGTACCAGCGGTATTAGACACCACATGTATAATAATAATATGAATTATGTAACCAATATTTTGTAACCATATTTGGTTTAAAAGAGTGTCCATGGAATTTCTTGCCCGTTCTTCTCCATAGGTACCAACTGCTTTGGAATGGGCAACTAACTCCATCTTTCTGACTGAGCGACCCCCTTGACAATTCAAAAGTGCCTGTAATTGGTTTATTTGAAATAAATACTTTGAATTTGAGTTTTGAGTTAGAACCAAACGGCTTGGTACTTGACGATGGTAAGCGACCAGACGGCATGACGTTGTTGCCTTGGAAGGTGTGTAGGCCTCTGGTGTGTTGTGCCGGCGCCGCTGCTGCCGGTGTTGAGACCCTCAAGCGGCGTAAATACAGTAACCTTATGTGTAACTACAGTTTTGAGCCGTTTGGGGTCGAAACTCTAGGGTCTTGGGGCCCGAGTGCGCAACTCGTTTTTAAGGAAATTTCTCGCCGATTGGTCGACACTTCACGTGACCAGAGGGACCAGTAGAACAATCCAGGTTCTTTGGCCAAAGAATTAGCATTGCCATTCAACGTGGCAATGCTGCCAGTCTTCTGGGCACGTTCCCAGACGACAGCCATGCGGATGAGTACTTCGACGCCTAAGTGTCCTTTTTATTAGTTAGATAGTCATTTAATTTAAGTACAAGTCTTTAGTAAATTATTAACTATAGACATAAGAAATTGCTAATCATACACATTAACTATTTTTGTCATTCCTTTCACTTGTACCATTCGTCAACAACAGCGTTGTTTACATTGTGGAACAGACGGATTTTGACGAATAATGATGAGGCTTTAGATTAAACTAATCCATCCAATGGCAAATTGTCTATCAGTCCTAACTAGGCAGGCCTTTTACCAGCTGACAGCCCAAATTTGAACTCGTAAATCACAAAGTGGGAGCGAAATCCGTTCAGATATATCTCTGAGGAATTGGCGAAATGAAGTCCTATATCGTAAGATATTAAATGAAATGAATATAATAAATGGTTCGACTATTAATACTCGAATACTGGGCAGTTATGGACCAGTGGTAGGCTGCGACTGATTGTAGATGCTTAAAGTATCAAATAAATAACTAGACTAACAGTCACAGTCGCATTTCTTTTATCAACCTGTAATTTGTTAGAGGAGCTCATGGCTAAGTAATAACAGCCGCACAGGTCGATCTATCAGGTTAAGCTACGCTTGGGTTGACCGTGGATGGGTGACCAGCTTTACATACCGAGACTCCTCCGTGAATCGGATAGCACGTTAAACCGGGACCTAGTTCCGACTGTCATTTGTGCATCTTCGACAGTCGTTACGGGTCGTCAGAAGCCCGAAAATCTGACAGCCAGTGTTACCAAGGGGTATCGTATAACCCAGTTGTGGAGGTCAGATAGGCAGTCGTTCTATGTAAATTACTAGTATTCAGCTGCATTCGGTTAGACTGGAAGTCGACCCCAACATAGTTGGGAAAAGGCTAGGCAGATTGATTTTAATGTTCCCATTGCTGAGACACAGCCTTCTGTGTATGAGAAGAAGTAGCCCGTAATTTACCACGCGGGCCCAGTGCGGGTGGTAAACGTCACATGTCTTCTGACATGAATTTTGGTTCTAGGACATGTCTCAAATCCCGATGGAATCGAATGAAAAAAAATCTTTACAAGAATCTTCACATTAATATAAATAGAGAAGTAGATCAGTATTATTAACCTTTAGAAATAACATATACATTCAACCAAAAATCTATTATATTACCCGACAAAAGCACTGAAGAAAACATGTCATGTCTGATTCATCTATCATTTTGCGTTCACTATTGGGCTTACGTAAGATCTTTCTCCGGACACTGCTGACCTCGTGAATTGTTTGTTTAGAAGTCGACCCTTGTTAGAACGTGTATTACGGGTAGTAGCTCCCTAGAATATTTATTGAGATGTCTTGTGTTAGTTAGGACTTAGTAGTTTGGTTATTGTTACATCGGAATGTGTGTTTAGGAGGGTTAACTTTTGTCTTGTTAAGTGTTCTTAGACTTAATTACGTAACTGAATATAGGAATAGATACCTAATGCGTGTTCAGGGCTGATTAACCCCTCGAATGTCGTATGGACCCCATAGCTTCATAAGTATCATTGAAATGACAATAAATGTACCTAACCGTATAAATCTTGAGCTCTTGACGGCTTGTTGCTGCTATGCTTATATATTTCTCTAAGGGTTGGGCTGAGGTGCTACATAAAACTTTCGTCAGTTATGTTCCAGTCCCATATAATAGGGGGCGAGCCTATTGCCATCTACCGGGTACAAATCCAGACACAGAGCTGCTACTTAGAAGTTCCTGATGGAAAAACCCAATAACACTGACCTGAGAATCGAACTCAGAACCTCGTGCTCAGCTGTAGCGCTTGCGACCACTAGACCATCGAGGCAGTCAAAAGGAAGATAAGTAATTAAATATTAATGCATCTTTTATCTTTTGTACAAAAAAACACGATGTTCATATGTACAGAGGCCAGCACATCAAGTTACCACAGTCTGTCAGATTTCTTTGATAGTATTTCAACTTTATTGCAAAGACATAAGGTTCATTTTTAATTGAGAAAATTTGACAGTTAGGGGTAGCTTGATGTGCTGGCGTCTGTACAAGCACAGGCAGGTAACAAAATCTACTTTTTTTTTTGAGGGTTGGAAACCCTCTCTGGGTGGAGCGGAAGGGAGTGTCAGACTTCTACTGACTAAAACCTATCCATGTTCCTTCCTTAGCCCTTCATGTTCCGGGGTAGCGGTAGCCCTTTCGGACAAGCCCGCTGAATATTTTAAGCCTTCCTGTAAAAAAACACGATGTTCGTATGTCCAAGTACTGACAGGTAATAAAATCTACATTTTATAAGACCATGAGATATTATTCATGTGAAATTGTGACAAACTTTTCCCGAAAATCCGACTTATCTTCCAAGAATTTGAAAGACGCTTTACTCTTAAGCCTAATCCGCCTACCAGAAATATTTCAAGCTAAGTGCTTATAATTTCTCGAGCCGTATTTCAGTAGGACTGCAGCACAGAGCACGGAATCTCTAAGACAGCCCCTAAACACGCCTATACGAATAATATTCGTGTCTAAATTTGGCGCAACTGAGCGCAACGTAGCTGTCATAACTGTCAAGTAGTTTAGACGCCAATAGAAAATGAACCTTATGCTTTTGTAATAAAGCTGAAAAACTATGAAAAAAGTTTGACAGATTGGCGTAACTTGATGTGCTGGTCTCTGTAAATTCACGATCAAATTCAAATGATAAATTTTGCCGTTAAACGAACCAACAATTAATCTTCTGCCTGCCTAGCCTTTCCCAAATATGTTGGGGTCTGGTTCCAGTTTCCTTATATGGAACGACAGTCTATCTGATCTCCACAACCTAGTAACTGGGTAATATGATACCCCTTGGTAAAACAGAAAATTCTCGGGTTTCTGACGACCCGCAACGACTGTCAAAAATGCACAAATGACAGCCGGTACTAACGGCTTAACGTGCTTTCCGAGACACGGAGGAGTCAAGGTATACAAAGATGGTCACCTATCCAAGGCCAACCCCGGCAAGCGTAGCCTAACCTGGTGGGTTGACCTGTGCGACTGTTATTACTTAGCCACGAGCTCGTCAACCACAACAATTAATCTTGTTTCAGTGTTAAATCTAGTCACAGCTTCTATGAGTATGAGTGTTACTGTGACATTTAGACCAAAGGTCTAGGTCTCCCTTGGTTTGTATGTAAAAGTGTCGCCTCGCCTCTAGCGTCGACCACAGACGCGTCTCCGTACTCTGTGGACTGAAGGATTCCGAACTGGAAGCGGCGGAAAGGAATGTTCGAATTCAATTACTCCTTCCTATAATTTGATTTTGAATTGTAAATTCAGTAATTCGTTTATTTGCAGATGTTCGTGGCTTTACAATATCCTATCAGATATTTACCGTATTGGAAGTTATGTTATAAGTCTAAGGACTCAATTCCCACCTATTTATTTTTAGTCTTCTTAGGTAACGGCCGGCATCAGCCGGCCAATTCTGTAAAAATCTCACCGTCAAAACTAAGGTGAAGTGACTCAAGAGATGTCAGCATATGAAGGGGCCCCTCAGGGTCAAGCCTGCCGGGTAAGCGGGATTGTCCGAAAGGGTTACCGCTACCGCGGAACAAAAAGGGCTACGGAAGGAACATGGATGGGTTTTAGTCAGTAAGAGTCTAACACTCCCCTTCCGCTCCACCCAGAGCGGGAGCAGTCATTGGATGATTTCACAACCTTAAAAAAAAAAAAAAACAAAAAAAAAGAAGTGAGTGTCGTTACACCCAATGATGCTCGGGAAGGACAGTTCACTTTAAACTCACTTCACTTACGTTTTCATGGCGAGGGATTTCTACAGAATAGCATTGTTACACTAGTACCTACTGGGAAAATATAAAGTAGGTAGAACGGAAAAGCATTTCTCTAAAGCAATAACCGTTTATAACAAAAACGTTTACATTGCGTGTCTAACGGAACAGTTCAAAGTGCTTCATGGCTATAAACACGCTTTGTCAATCTAACGTAACTTTTATTATCGGATGTTTTACGATTGGCACTGTCGTTAGCCGAGATCGAAATGTACGACTCACAGGAATCGAACTAAGAAAATAGAGGGAGCACTTTTACGTAAAAGGAAACGATGCTTCCAGCCTCTCAGGCTCTCAGATTACATAATGTGTGAATACTATCGGTTACATAAATATGATATATTGGTTATACGGAGGAAAGTTCCCGAAGAAATAAGTATATTATTTTGAGGTCCATCATACTCCAGCACTCTTCCAAAAATGGATCTCTATGAACTCTGGCATGAACTTTAAAAGAGTCCGAGTGTCACAATAATTGACTATTTGTAACGGTCAAAAATAAAATATGAAATCACATATATAAAAGACCGCTCGTCTTAAATACTTCCATCACCGTACAGAAATTAAATATTATGCGAAGATATAGGTAATTGTAAAATTGCATTTAATGTCAATAAGTGTTCCATTTGATTCAATAAATATGTTACGTCACATTGTTATGTTTCATACAAATCACGAACGAATTCCGCGTTTTGACAATGCATTAAAAGTAACGTTATTGATTACCCTTTCAAATACCCAATTATGCCATTGCCATGCCGGCAGATCGATCACCTATCCATATTGCTGATGGTGAGAGTGTTGGGTTGTGTATTGTGGCAATATTAGCTTTTACAGTGAGCTGGTCGATCCACCAGTTTAAGCTTCGCTTGCCGGGGTTGGCCGTGGATGGGTGACCATCTTTACATACCAAGACTCCTCCGTGCCTCGGAAATTACGTTAAGCCGTTGGTCCCAGCTCTCATTTGTGCATCTTCGACAGTCGTTACGGGTCGTCGAGAACCCCGAAAATCTGACAGCCAGTCTTACCAAGGCGTATCGTATTGCCCAGTTACTGGGTTGTGGAGGTCAGATAGGCAGTCGCTCCATTTAAATACTGGTATTCCGCTGCATCCGGTTAGACTGGAAACCGACCAACATAGTTGGGAAAATGCTAGCCATGTTTGTCAAAGGACTGATGGCCGATGGAGCAGGCGAGTCCTGAAGTGGAGACCGCGTATCGGCAAGCGTAGTATGGGGCGCCCCCCAGCTAGATGGAGCGACCTTAAGAAGGTGGCTGGGACAGACCAAATACGGAAGCATAAGGACAGGAAGTTGTGGCGCAGCCTGGAAGAGGCCTATAACTAGCAGTGGAGTGCGATAGGCTGAGTTGATTGTTGATTCAATATTTACATTTATAAGACACAAGACCACAAGTGACCACATGCAATGAAGAATTCCTTCACTCAGCATTGGGCGGCGAATTGGCGACGAATTGAAGATGGTGCACAGAAAAAATACTATTAGTTTTTGTTATAGGTACAAAGACCAAGAACCTTAAGACCTTGCCGATCTGGGAAGCATGGAAAAAAGAGGATACTTACACTCAGCTGTGAGTGAAACCATTACGCTTTCAATGATGATGATGTTGCTAAGCAAGCTCAAGCGAAAAATGGGTATTTGAAAGGGTAATCAAAAACGTTACTTTCTCTGAATTGTCAAAAAGCGGCACTTGTACGTGATTTGCATGAAATACAAGAATGTGACGTCACAGATTTTAAATCAAATGAAACTTATGAGCATTAAATGCAATTTTACAATTTCCTACATCTTTTCATAATATTTAATTTCTGTATGGTGATGGAAGTTTTTAAAATGTCTTTTATCTATGTGATTTTATAGTTTATTTTTGACCGTTTCAAATAGACAATTGCGTTGTCGCTATGAAATGAAATGCAAATAAATGAAAAGTTTATGAAATGAAATGAAGAGTTTATGTAACGAAATGTTTGTTTTTGTAAGAAGATCTTTTAAGACGCGTACATTTTCCAAAACTAGATGGCGCCAGCATTTCTAAGCTGACTGAACCCTGATAAGAAATACCAAAACCCAACTTAGAGGACATGGTCTTTTTAAAAGTAAAAACATTAATAATTATTATAAGCATGACTATGTGAGTCTAAAGTTGCTGATAGACGTGCGAACTTTAAGTACGCGGTTTTTAAGATCGCGAACTTACTCGGCTCGACGTCGGTGACACACGAGAAGCTGGCTCACACTGTATTATCATGTCATCGACGGAAGACGCTTTCTGTTATGTAGGAATTGTATCTTTTTCCCTCCTCGTGCATCTGCATGAACTGTCGAAAAAAAATTGGCGGCTCGCGGCTCCCAGTACTGCCACACGTACGAGCCAAGACGAGCTACGAGTAAGATTTCAAACCGATTGGATCGGCGGCGAACTTGCGCGGCAATTTTAAAGTACGCGTTTTTAAGGTGACACCCAGGCGAAAAAGGTCGTCGAGCCATAAGTCCGCGTACTAACTCGCACGTCTATCACCCACTTAACAAGGGTCATGTCTGGAAGGGCGAATTATGGCAAAAAGATTTAAACGCCATTTCTACTGTCTTGTGTAGTTTTCTGTGGAACATGTTGACATTGACATGGATGATGAATAAGTACTCTTGAATTGTTGAAATGGGTATAATAAATGGTTATTGTTATGATACAATTGTAATTCGTGATATCAATTGGCTAACATCCGTCGTAATTATTGTTGAATTTTATGATAGTGAACATAAAACATTTATGGTAACTATTGTGTTATTTTAATGACTAATTATTTAACCACGGTTTCTGTCCATAAAATGTTGATGTTTTAGTATTCAATGTTTTCATGTTGATTTAAGCGAATGGGTTCATGTTACACAATTTAATAAAAAAAACGTTGTCAAATTATATTTATAACACTTGAAAAGAACTATTTCATACGCAATTGGACGACACGGTTGGCGCAGTGGTTGAGCGATTGACTGCTGCGCACTATGTCATGGGTTCGATTCCCGCACGGAACAAATATTTGTACGACCTGCAAGTATTTGTTACGAGTCTGGGTGCTTTTCTATCTATAATATGTATGTATTTACAAAAAAAAAATGTATATAAGTAGTAGGTATATCAGCCATCTCGTTACCATAACACAAGCATTAAGGTTCCTTAGCTTGGGACGATATGGCGCTGTGTGAAATGTCCAAGGAAATTATATTATATTATAATTATATTATATATTATATTATATATTATATAAATAAATACTTGTTTCTTCTAAAGGCATTAAATATGTATTGTAGAGTTTAAACGTAACACAGATGACAATAGGGATGATGACAGAGTAAAAAATTGATATACTTAGTTCGTCAGTCAGATAATAAAAAAATATCAGACACGTATTTTTTGCTGTAGGTATCATAATAACCAAAAATTACTGAGATAAGTCGCATTAAAGTTGGAGGATTGGGGGCTCACTACGTCACAAGTAATTAGTATAAAAACTACATACTCGTGACGTCAGGCCACATTTCAACTCAATGTATCAGCGTAAAATTTGGATTACGTAAAAAAAGAAAAAATACCTATCTCTCCACTATTTTTTTTTAATCTGGCTGACAAACTAAAAAATAAATTTTAGTCATCATCCCTATTGAGAGCTTTTTTTTTTTTTTAAAGCTGGGAAATCATCCAATGACTGCTCCCGCTCTGGGTGGAGCGGAAGGGAGTGTCAGACTCTTACTGACTAAAACCCATACATGTTCCTTCCGTAGACCTTTATGTTCCGGGGTAGCGGTAAGCCTTTCGGACAATCCCGCTTACCATCCCTATTGAGAGCTGAAGAAAAAAAAATATAGTAGATAGATATAAAAACGATCGAAATAAAAATAATAATGCAATTAAACAAACCGCTGTTTTGATTTACGATCTCGTGTCATAGCTCCGAATTGACAGTAGGTACATAGCTACTTAGGTCCTTTGATGTCTATACAACACTTCACAATGAAAAACTTTCACTGCGGGCTGTCGTTTGTTCATAATAACTATATACAGACGTCAAGCTATCCCTAACTGTCAAATTTTCTCAATTAAAAATGAACCTTATGTCTTTGCAATAAAGTTGAAATACTATCAAAGAAATTTGACAGATTGTGGTAACTTGATGTGCTGGCCTCTGTACTTACTAACTGTAAGCTCGCTATCTCATCAGTCGCCTGCCCTAATCTCAATTTATTTGTGGGCGCAACAAGTCTTTTTCTCCCATACCACTCTATTATAGGCCACAATTAATTATGAGGAGGAATTGCATGCAGCTGAGATGTGAAAGCTAAGAGGAAAGTATGGTGTTACGCGAAAGGATAGAATAAGGAATGAGTAAATAAGAGGAAATCTGAAAGTGACACCGGTGACTTAAAGTATTGAGTATGAATGTATGGCTATACAAGTAGAGGAAGACCAAAGAAACGATGGATGGGTTGTGTGAAAGATGATATGGCTAGATTGGAGTGACTACCGAGATGACGACTAATAGAGAAGTATGGAAGAAAAATACATGTTGCGCAGACCCCAAATAAATTGGGATAAGGGCAGGCGAATGTGATAACTTCTCTATTAATCATCATCTCGGTAGTCACTCCTTTTCTAGTCGTATTATCTTACACATAGTTATCTATCCTTTCTTTAGTTTTCCCTGCTCGCATAGCCATCCATATTCTTACTCAGAAGTCTCCTGTCGACATTTTCTTCATTCCTTTGCATAAGTTATGCATGCACCAATAACATGGCTAACGATTTCCATACAAACAGAGTTCCTATTACTAAACCCGCTATATATCTACTTATGGTGAATTTTACCGTTGAAACAGAATCCGATAAGTGCATACACTACATTTAAGAGATGTCTATGTCATTATTTTCTATGGAATATTGACAGTACAGCTTTTGAACGCGTTTAAGATGTGCTGTCATTGGTGAAATTCGCACTTTTTTTTTGATGATGGGAAATCATCAAATGACTCCTCCCGCTCTGGGTGGAGTGGAAGGGAGTGTTAGACTCTTACTGACTAAAACTCATCCATGTTCCTTCCTTAGCCGTTTATGTTCCGGGGTAGCGGTAGCGCTTTCGGACAATCCCGCTTACCCTGCAGGACTGGAAATTCCTATTAATAAAACGATCTAGTAATACAGAAGGAGTGGTTTCTATCAGTAGATGAAAAATAAGTGACAATCGCGTGATTACGAGATGTCTGGCCTATCTCTCATCGCTGTCCCAACCGATTAGGAACTCATGACAAATAAAGCATTTAGGTAAGTGGTTTTTTGTAACCTCTACGTAAAAAACACCCCATCTTGGCAATCGAGTAATTACAGACAAATTGTGAGAAATTCGAGTGTGAAAACTGTAACCGAGAGATTCCAATTGTACAGCAGTTTGTGCGGAGGTTGATTTGTGCAGACGCCAGCACATCAAGCTATCCCTAACTGTCAAATTTTCTCAATTAAAAATGAACCTTATGTCTTTGCAATAAAGTTGAAATACTATCATTAGAAATTTGACAGATTGTGGTAACTTGATGTGCTGGCCGCTGTACTTACTAACTGTAAGCTCGCTATCTCATCAGTGTCCTGCCCTTATCTCAATTTATTTGTGCGCGCAACAAGTCTTTTTCTCCCATAACACTCTATTATAGGCCACAATTAATTATGAGGAGGAATTGCATGCAGCTGAGATGTGAAAGCTAAGAGGAAAGTATGGTGTTACGCGAAAGGATAGAATAAGGAATGAGTATATAAGAGGAAATCTGAAAGTGACACCGGTGACTAAAAGTATTGAGTATGAATGTTGATGGCTACACAAGTAGAGGAGGACCAAAGAAACGATGGATGGGTTGTGTGAAAGATCATATGGCTAGATTGGAGTGACTACCGAGATGACGACTAATAGAGAAGTATGGAAGAAAAATACATGTTGCGCAGATCCCAAATAAATTGGGATAAGGGCAGGCGAATGTGATAACTTCTCTATTAATCATCATCTCGGTAGTCACTCCTTTTCTAGTCGTATTATCTTACACATAGCCCATCTATCGTTTCTTTGTTTTTTTCCTGCTCGCATAGCCATCCATATTCTTAATAAAGAGTCTCCTGACGACATTTTCGACATTCCTTTGCATAACTTATGCATGTACCAATAACATGGCTAACGATTTCCATACAAACAGAGTTCCTCTTACTAAACCCGCTATATATCTACTTAGGGTGAATTTTACCGTTGAAACAGAATCCGATCAGCGCATACACTACATTTAAGAGATGTCAATGTCATTATTTTCTATGGAATATTGACAGTACAGCTTTTGAACGCGTTTAAGATGTGCTGTCATTGGTGAAATTCGCACTTTTTTTTTGATGATGGGAAATCATCAAATGACTCCTCCCGCTCTGGGTGGAGTGGAAGGGAGTGTTAGACTCTTACTCACTAAAACTCATCCATGTTCCTTCCTTAGCCGTTTATGTTCCGGGGTAGCGGTAGCGCTTTCGGACAATCCCGCTTACCCTGCAGGACTGGAAATTCCTATTAATAAAACGATCTAGTAATACAGAAGGAGTGGTTTCTATCAGTAGATGAAAAATAAGTGACAATCGCGTGATTACGAGATGTCTGGCCTATCTCTCATCGCTGTCCCAACCGATTAGGAACTCATGACAAATAAAGCATTTAGGTAAGTGGTTTTTTGTAACCTCTACGTAAAAAACACCCCATCTTGGCAGTCGAGTAATTACAGACAAATTGTGAGAAATTCGAGTGTGAAAACTGTAACCGAGAGATTCCAATTGTACAGCAGTTTGTGCGGAGGTTGATTTGTGCAGACGCCAGCACATCAAGCTATCCCTAACTGTTAAATTTTCTCAATTAAAAATGAACCTTATGTCTTTGCAATAAAGTTGAAATACTATCAAAGAAATTTTGCAGATAGTGGTCACTTGATGAGCTGGCCTCTGTACTAACACTAGATACTAATAGTAACACTATATGGATATTACTACTAGCACTAAGTTATATGTAAGTATGTTTTACTAACACGATATTTGTGTCCGAAATAAAGAGATTCTATTCTATCCTATTCTAAAAAATACAAATGTTTCAAAATGCAAAGTGCTTGGAAAATTGGCTTTGTCGCGTAAAAGAGTTGTCAGTGTCAATTTTCCCCAGCAGTGATGACACTGACAATCCTTGAACGCGGCTTAGATATGGTGATCGCGATCAGTTTCATTGGTGAATTACGCCTCAAGTTGGTGAAAACCTTTACCTTAAATTTCATAGCGCTTTTGATTTTAGTAGTTTTATTTTTTATACCCTCAATACTTGTCTTGTTTTGGAAGAATATTTATAAATGAGTAGAAAAACATGCAGAAAAAGTGACACACGTGAGTGCCCGTTAATTTGTCTAATAAAATAAGCTATTCCTTTTATCCATTTCGTCTTTAAATAGATTCCCCGTTCGTGACCGACGACTGATAATATTTATTATTGAATTATACAGGGTGAAATTGAATTCATGGGCATTATTTTAAGGAGTCATTCATCATGAACAACTTTTACTTCGGGAATACAACTGAAATTGCGAAAAAAAAATCTGCTGCTCCCGACATTTTGACGAGTTATGCGAGCATAATGTATGAAACAGCTGTTTTTTTTTTCGCGATTTCACATTTTTATCACTTACCAAACATTCTACTTAGACAATAATTCCAAATTCCACTCACCTTACTACAATAATTTACAACATTTATTTAAACATGCACCTCATAATAGAGACCGCACCAATAACTCCATTGATAATAATAATTAAAAAACCAATAATACCTACTAACAAAAACCACTTTCAAAAACCAATATCTTAATACCACTATTAAACGTTTATCATTGGAACTGATTACCCTATCTGTGTATTTGTATTGAATCCATATGGTTACCATGGTCACCCATGCATTTTTAACATTCACGATCGAATGACAACGTGACCTTGAACTATTAGATAATAGGAACCAGTTTTGCATCACCATACATATATTAAGAAACACGTAATAAATATTAAAAAGGAGAAATTTAATATGCGAAGGGGAGGCGCCGTGGATGAAAACTCTACATATTTTTAGACAGGAAAAATTATTCATCTATTTTTTTTTGCGGGTACCTACTATGAGTAAACATAATTTTAAAGATTGATTTGACTGATTGAAAATTTGTTAAAATATATTTCGCCCGGCTGTTAATAAACATTGTATTTAATTAGGGAAAAAAAGTTGATAAAAGTTTAACATTTGACATAAATAATGAAAATATAAGTAAGTACTTACGCTCATTCTTTGCCACGAGCACCGTTGAAGAACATCCGAGTTCCAACACTATCATAAGATGAAGACAAGTGACGGCCGCACTGCACAACACATCCTACAACTGTCTACATCCAGACACAGCCGAATATTGGGCGAAAACGTCCCAAATCTAAGCCACAATACACACCCACGCCACAGAAATGACACACACAATATAAACGAAAAAACTACGTCATCCTTCGAAGCACTAGAGGCTCAAGTCCATAGGAAACTGTGCATAGTCGATAGCATGATCTTTTCGGGTCAGAAACTCAAATTTTGAGGTTATCTAAGGGATCGTTGTATGTAGGACACACTGAGAGCAACCCCGTGGCTATAAGGATGAGAATTGCATGCGATTTTCTGGCTGTGTGCGAAGTTCAACGTCACCGAAGTGCGTTTGTGTGGAATGTTGGCGTGTGAGGATGGGTGTGTGTAGGAGGGAATTTGTATGTGTGAGTGACCAAATTCCTGTGCACACGGGGTGAACCTTTCCACGATAAATCTTCGATTGCTTCAAATATTCTTATTGGTAGGTACGTATTTATTTAGGGGCTAGAATAAATGCCTCATCGTTTATCAGGTATAATATTAGCCGTTAGCTAGATAGACGAAAGTCATCACGTCAAAGCCTCATAGTATCATAATGTTATGATTCATAACATTATGTTGAGAGGTGGCCGTTTTGCGTGGAGGCAACGCTTAATTGGTAGCATTATTTTTATAAATTCTATATGCGTCTTCAATGTATTTTATTTTTTCTTAAATTTTTGCGCAGGACTAGATGTTGTGGTGCAAATTTGTGAGGCCAGCACTGAACTCTAATACGCGGAGTCGAAATAAACTATTCTCATGTTACTTAGTTTAATCTTATGTACAGACGCCAGCACATCAAGCTATCCCTAACTGTCAAATTTTCTCAACTAAAAATGAACCTTATATCTTTGCAATAAAGTTGAAATACTATCAAAGAAATTGAAAGATTGTGGCAGAGGCCAGCACATCAAATCAAATCTATCTAAGAAATTTGACAGATTAGGGTAGCTCCACAATCTATCAAATTTCTTTGATAGATTTTTAACTTTATACTTAACTAGCACTTTGCCCGCGGCTTCGCTCCCGTGGTCTTTCCCGTGGGACCCGTTATTTTTCCCGGGATAAAAAGTAGCCTTTGTTACTCCTAGAAAACTAAGCTTTCCAACGGTGAAAGAATTTTTAAAATCGGTCCAGTAGTTTTTGAGCCTATTCATTACAACCAAACAAACAAACAAAGTTTTCCTCTTTATAATATTAAAGTATAGATAAAAGGATAAGTTTCAGTTAAGAATATTTGACAGTTAGGGAGCTTGATGTGCGTATGTACAAGAAGTTTTATACCTACCTACAGTTGTCGGGAAATTTGTTTTTGTATAATAGCTTATTAACCTGCCCTCGTTACATGTTACTTAGTCGGCAACAACATATTTAATTCTTTTCTGGGCAGCCGTTACATTATCTTCCCTTCCTTTCCATCTTTTCCTCCGTATCAACATTCACACAATCTATCCATCTTTTCTTTTGTGTGTCTCTCTTCATACAATATGTATATTCATCACTCTATTTCGCACGCGACTTCGTCCCCGTGTAATTTCCTGCTTCCCTACCCTCGCTTAGCGTTAATTCTTACTTTTCTTTTACTAATGACAGTCGTAGCGTGATGTTGAGAAATTTACCTTTGATTAATATTAAACAGGTGGTTGCAGAGATAGAGAAAAACCATTTACCTTCCCACATAACATTTGGTAACCGTTATGAAGAATAAGAATCTTGTCTCGTTAATCCTGATCCGTGGAAATTTAATACCGTGTGTACCATGCAACTGAAAAAGATCGATCCAAGCGCTTAAGGGTAAACCCTACTAAACGAACTCACCCAATTCTCCCACAAATCATCCTGTCTTGTTCCTCGTCTAATTTAATACAATAGAAAGAGACATGAGATATTTCAAAGCGACAATTCTCATTACCGCCGATATTGATTCCAGTAGTAGGAACTTCCCTCTTTTCATTTGTACGAGTGAATTAAACACACACATTGAAATTAGCGCAACAATGTTTTATCTGTCCCAAAAACATTCGCATGTAAAAAAGTAACTCTTTTGCCGAAGCATAGGGTTGAAAATTCAGTGACCTAAAACTAGGTACCTAATTGTTAATTGAGGATAAGTGAAAAATGTGGGAGAGAGATGGGAATGGAGTGTGAGCGTTAGATGGAAAAGGACGGTCATACTCTGATAGTAGTTTTTGTATGTGTTGTATGGCACTAATGGGTGCGTGACTTATCTTTATTTGTACAATCCACCACGTCCAACGTTAAGTAACCATTAGTTCGTTGAGATGAATCTCATTGTACCTATTTGCGAATGTGTTGGGTCTGATTAGAGTTTGTCTGCCGAATTCTTTTTACGTTCACCTTGTGCCCTACTAATTTGTTGCCAGGGATGTTTGTCTACTTCGAAAAAGTCTTGTTAGGTACCTAGTCAATTTGTTTACTTGTTTTGTTCTTCAGTTTTAGTTGTTATCTTGAAGAGTGGAGTAAATGAAATGACTTACGCAAAATCATTTTCGATGCGAGAAAATTTTTCAGTTATTTTGCTTGCTTAAAAATTATAGTTCTAGTTAGTCTCAAGATACACATATTGGATCTATCCTATCCCGCTGTTCCTCACGTGTACCTATTAGTATCAATATCAGCAAACACATCTCATACCGAGACTTCTTATCTGCAAATATGAAATGTTCTAACAGCCAGTCGCAACTCAATTTATTTTTATCGAAATGCACTTGACATGCGCGGCTGACCTCCGAATCGATGCCTCTTTGTTATTGTTTTGTCTCTTTTTAACACCATCAGCGTCCGATGCGTCTGTCTCATCTGTCAAGGTGACGATTTTCGTCCAATGGAAAGCGACACGCGCTGGCTTGGTAGTTCGCATTTATTCTAAGAGATGTCGCTACTAGTTGTTGTTTAGACGTGATCGTGTCGGAATGCATGCTTGGCAAGATCAATTGATTTCTGACCTTTTCATTGTATTGGCTCTTGTAATAGAACGATTTAATTACGACTTGATACGCGATGTAGCATGCACTAGAGAATAGTAATTACCTACTTCAGTGTTATTGTATCTTTTACCTGCCATTGCCATTTACGGCCGTAACGAACGACTGTTTCTTACGCGGCATAGATTCTAAAATTCCATTGTAATAGGGTTCACAATTTGATCATTCTGTAGATGGGACAATATTCTTAGTTACTGTAGTACCTTCTGACCCAATAAATAAGTACGCAGGAACACTTAATTATTATGAACGGATCCTTGGCTTTCCCTTTTCTGAATCAAGCGACATCCAAACCAATAAATTTAACTTTACAGAAGGTGTTAATCATGGTTGCTGTTGGTGTACTAATTTCTGGAAGCTCACCTACTCGTAATACTCCAACTGAACTTCTTATCTTCTCTGGTATACCATTCGTAATGATATATAGTTTTTCATTTTCATCGCCAACCGTCTAATCTTTGTGACTATTTGATCTTAGTAATTTTGCCCTACTTTTTGTTTTAATCTGCAACTGATAAGCTATACAGAGACTTAAATCAGTCTTAACAAATTGTCTCACGTAGGTATGTAATTATTTTCTCGTCTCCCAAAAACTTTTACGAAAGTATTAAATGAACGAAGTATTAAAACGAACATCGCTGTTGTCACGCAGAATACCTCTATCTACCTTCTCCGTTAATATGTATCTTCATCTTCTTATCTGATAAGTCACGTACTACTGCGAAGGCATGAGACATCATCATGACATCACTTGCGTAACCTCAATTATCTCGTGAAAGTTTTGGGAAAGTCTTATCTTTAAGATTTTTAAGGAGAGGCTAACGTTAGATACATCTGATAAATGAGTATATAATAAGGTCACAGCTCATTAGAGCCACCCGGCACCCACTCCGCCCCGCTTCGTCTCCTGCGGCTAGTATTATTTATATGGACTTGTATGGATATGCGCTCACTACCTTAACTCCGTGGCGTCACCGGATCGCCACGGTCGTAAGCCCTCCACACGCGGATGGCGGGTGGACCGCTCGGTGACCTCTCGCTGCTCGCATGCTTGCCTTGCGTTCACTCCATTGAGTGTTCCGAAGGTGGACCTCGCGACGTTTATTGGTGATAACGCGGCGTCCATCCGTGCACCACCTGTCGACAACGAGCGGACACCGTGCGACGAGGCGGTGCGGGGTGGGTGCCGGGTGGATTTAATGAGCTGTGACCTATAAAAAGTGGTACTGTTATGAGTTAGAGCTGCTGCCAGCAACATCTGAAAGCTAGTAAGAAAAATTAATCGGGATGTGATAGAAAATAAACAACCGCAACCACCACAATTCACCTTATCATCATCTATAGTTTATTATTATCATATTGAAAATGACTCTTTTTCCTTTGCTTTTCTTGTCTTGACTGTATGGGAGAAAACGATCAGTGAGAATTTAGATAATGTTTTTGGGTGCTTGATGTTATTAGTTTTTGCTTCACTTACGCTGGCGTTCTCCATCCTACTCCTGGTAATGATCGATGTATTGTTATTGCTATTCGCGTTAAGCCTTTAGATAGTACTTCTCGGTTTTGTTTCAGAAATGCTGCTATTTTTTTCTGTTTATAACATAATCAGCCTATAATGTTCCCATTGCTGGGACACAGGCTACTTCTCTGATAGATGATCTGGGACATAATCCACCAAGCGAGCGTAGTGCGGGGTGGTAGATGTCACATGTCTTGGATTTTTTTAAGTTTAGGGTATGCCGTTTTCCTCACGATGTTTTCCTTTATCGTTTTGAGAGCAGTGGTGATGACATAAATTACACAAAGTAAAGCCCTTGTCTGAGTCAGAACATTCGACCTAAAGGTAGCCAGATGCCCGAAAGCCTGACATTCAGTCTTACCAAGGGGTATCGTATTACCCAGTTACTGACTGTGTTGTGTAGGTCAGATAGGTAGTCGCTCTGTGTAAAATACTTGTATTCAGCAGCATCTTATAAGTCGCCACCATTGCTCCCGAAGATATAAACAAAGTTAATAACAAAACCGACTTGACGACATAATCAAATAAACTTGAACCGTAGAATTGAAAATAAACAGAACGTATACAAATTCTCCAACGTATCGAAATGGGACTGTAACCAATAAAACCGGAGATGGCATCGCGTATAGTGTATTTTTATGGCTAAAGATAAAATATTATAGCATATATAAAAGGGAATACCTCTAAAATAACTCTATTGCTAGGCTTGCTTAGATTAGTCTTCTTCTTTTCGTGTGGAGTGACTACACTGGTGTCAGAGTTTTTGATGTTGCCCATAGGCCTCTGACCTAGCTTCAAAGCTTTAGCTGAGGTTAGTACTGAGTCATTTCAGGCCTATTGGTATTTTCGTTATAATGTCAAGAATTTGGTAGCTTTTTGTTTGCAGTTTCTGATATTAGCATACTTTTTATTATTTAACTTCTTTCGTTCATATAATAGTTATGTGTTTTCGGTTACTGTCTTAGCTATTGGATTAGATGGAGCTTCAGAATCGAGATTGTTGACGATATCGTCAACTGTTTCTTCCAGAGCCGTTGCGGAATTCTTTTCTCCTTTGTCTTTCAGTAAGTATTACACATTCAACGGTACTAAGATCTGATGGATGAGCAAAGAATCCTACAAAATTTTTACATAATCAACCTATAACGTTCCCACTGCTGAGATATAAGCCTCCTCTTTGTGAGAGGACGTAATCAACCACTCGACCCCAGAGCGGGTTTTTTAGTTGTCACATGTCTTCGAACTTTTGGACGATTCAAGGACGTACCATTATCCTCACAATGTTTCCTGCACCGTTTTGAGGGCAGTGGTGAGGATAACATTTATACAAAGTAAACCGCCTGCATGGATCCAAACCTACGACCCGTAAGTCAGGGCGGTTACCAATGAGCCACCATTGCTCTTCAAGTTCGAGTACCTAAGCTGTAAAACTCTCAAGAGTTTTGTTGAATTTCGTAAGTTATATTAAAATATTAATATTGTTTGTTTTTTATTTTCGGTTAGGATTTTATTATTATTTAGTTTAAGTAGATTTTTAAGTAATATTAGTTGATATTTTTTATATCTGTGATATGTTAGCCACCTACCCAATATTTTATCAGGGTGACCTGTAAGAATAGTCGGTGTAAATAAAAATAGGAAATCATTTGAGCTAGTCCTTATAAAATATATTATAGTGTAGCGTGTCATTGAAAACGTTCGCCCATTTCGGTATTTTTTTATCCAATTAGCTAACTTTCAACCAATTTTACCCCCTTCCTCTCCGTTTGACGCAATAATGTTTTTTCTTCCACTACTTTTCGATCCAACAACCGTTAAGAATGACCCAAACTAACACCCGTGACGCTGTAACCCTAAAATCAAATACCGTACCGAGGACTTTTAATTGAAAATTTACTCGAGCACAATAGCCGGAAACACGGACTAAATCCAGACATAGCCGCGGGCCACAAAAAGGCCCTTAAAAAGATATAAAAATCAAGATGTATTGGAGCGACCGCCTACCGCAGTCAAAAATAGAACACGAATAAATACAACCCCCTTTACAATTTAAAGAATGTATCCAAGCAACCTTCAATGGACTTTTAACTTTATTTATAGTTCCGTAGAGTTTCTTTCACGTTATTTTTGTATGAGACTTAAGCTGTTTTGATGCGTGTGCGCCAGGCATCCGTGTTTACATGTCGGCAGAAGAAATTATTCCCAGGACGTGTTCAGCAGTAGGTTTTAAATAAAGCAACACACGCGAGCTTTTTTGGGCCACTGATAATAATACGGTGTTAGATTATTTGGGTTTCCACACCATTCAAATTTGTAATAAAACTATTGGATTTCATGTTTTTTTTTCTTGCAGAAAACACTGGTCATTAATTATCTTTCAACAGTTGTGTAAGCTTAATTTGTTTTTAAGTTATTTAATATCTAGAAGGACGAAGGGATAGGATCGGCAGAGATAAGAGACTTATTCATCCTCATGCATGACTGATTCTAATTTGCATATTAGGAGCATTAGGTATGAAGTGATTCGAGGGCGTATTCCTTAAAGGCAATACTTACTTTCAGAAGGTAAGCTGAAAACTAACGCATAAAAAAATTATAACCATAAATATATTAAAATATATCTAAAAATATATATGTATAAAAATCCCATTTTAGCTTAGCAACCTTTTTACAAACACCGTAGGATCCCCGATTTGGAGCGCAGCGTGGTCGTAGCAAATGGTGTTTCGCTTTCTGAAACTCTGACATAATTATGTAGGTACCTACTTATTGCCAAATCTGAAAAAAAAAATCCTCGTTTGTGCCAGCCCGTCGGCCAGGATCAACCTTCCGACATACTTATCTCCAGTTCGCCACTTTCAGTTCCTAAAGTCCTAGTACCTACCGCCCGTAACAATTCCCCATAGCAGCAATGTATTTTATAACACTTCATTCGAAGATGTACTATTGACACTAAGTCGGGTTATTTATTGTACCAAATAAGCATTTTGTTAACCTCAAAAGGAATTATCTGACGTTCTGAACTTAATATTGTAAGACTAAACACCGCTGCACCGCACCGTTTAATTTATAAGGAATGATATTAAAAAAAAATTACATGTCAGGCAAAATTAATATACCTATAATAATATACTTATATTAATTTTGCCTTAATTTTGAAAGGGAAAGGTGTGATAGAAAAAGATACATGGTGGTGGAATGAAGACGTGCAAATGATGCTAAAAGAAAAAAATCTGCGTTTAAAGAATGGCAGCATACTTATCCATGTAATAAAATAGTGACGAAGTCAATAAATATCAATAATTATGTAGATTTTGTGGAAAAAAAAAATTAAAAATATACTAGATAAGTATGAGATCGAGTCCGGAGTTTTTAGATTTTTTGTCCGTTTGTCTGTTTGTTCGAATGCATGTCCCAGAATCGTGCAAAATGGCTAAACGGATTTGGATGAAATTCAGATAGTCCATAAACTGGGTACTTAACACTAAGGGTTATTTTAATCCCGGGGAGTATTTCATAACATCCACGTGGGCATCCACGAACACAATAATACTGACTTAAGATTAGAATTTGCCTTTACACATCGAGATAATAAATAAAGTAATTATTTTTGTCCATAACTTAGCACGTAACTACTTAATAGATTAAATTAATAGCTCCGGTAAGGGTTATAAATATTACATGACAACGTTAATAAGTCGCGACAATGTTGCATCTTCGATCAGCTACCGGCCCTTTAACATGCGAAACATACCTAATTGAAATCCAGCACACAACACACCATCTAAATGATTTTGAAGAATATTGCTAATCTCTCATCTCTTTAATCTCGTATCTTAAATATGTATTGTACTATTTACCTACAATTGACATTAAAAAAAATACTGCAAAGTGCATTAATTTCAACTATTTTGCACCATAACTGTCGTTATTCAAACGTTATTTGTGTACTTAATGCTTTAATGAACGTTAACGTTATTGTCACGTGCATCAGACCGAAAAATTGTAAATGTTTTAATAATTGAATGTTCAATGTATGTAATGGTGCAGTACTTTGTTAATAAATAAATAAAATGAAGTATAGAGTCGCGATTCAATTTTAAAGGAGATTGTTCTAGACCGCCCTATAACCAACAAACATTTGACGTGTACGGTAATTTTAATTGTATTTTAATATGCTTTTTAAAAATAATGAATTCAAGCGGACACTGTTTAATTCTTAATAGGTTTTTAAAAGTGACCTCATTGATTTTATTACCAACTAAACTCGCCATCTTTCATGGAATTGTCAATGTGAATGTCACAAAAGATTTGACAGAGTCGCCCTCGCTCATATTACATAAATATCGATATCGACGACGATGTCCATAATATCTAGTGATAAATAATGGATGTTCGATATTTATCACTTCCAAAACATTGAAATTGTGCAACATAAAAGATTCATGCATATTTTTTTCATGGAATTAGTTCCGTAAACATTTTAATGGAACTTATGATGAATACGGCCTAGCACGATTATGATGAAAATATAATGAATACAACAAATTCACAAAATGTACTTACTAGTCGAATGAGGGATTTTCTGACAAGTGAGAAAATATTAGTTCAAAAGAGGCCTTGGTAAAAAATACGTCACTATCTCTGGTTTTTGACATCAAATAAGCATTCTTATTAACGGATATATTATCAGTATCCAGTAAAACATAGACGTATTTTTTACCCACGCCATCTATTGAACTATGTTTTTTCACTTGTCAGAAAATCTCTGATTGAACGATTGAAATGTCATTTACGACGCAACTCAGGTGAATTGTTCTCATAACGATTCCACGATTTCATTAGCCATATTTTTACTTTTTAAGTACTTAAACTCTATTTTTAAATGTCGCAAACTAAAACGTTTCACATAGTTCGTTGGTAACAAAATATTTTATTTTAGCATTAATTTAATTGAAGTAGAATCATAGCAACAACGTGTTTATGTTTGAAACGGAACAAATTAATTTACATTTGACATATTGATCTGTCGTTTTGGTCTACTAAATTAAACACACAGATTAAATAGGTGGTCATTGATAATCGATATACAATGATTGATCTTCGAGAGAAGCATCTCTACGTCACTACGTCAGTCGGTTCGTCTCACCGAGTCTCACGCGCTGGCTGTGGTTGTGTTGTGTTTGGCTATTTCTTTTGGCGTTTTTGATTTTGTTTCTGTTTGTAATACAACTGTATTTACAGTAATATTTTATTGTATTTGAATTTAAATGCTTTGTAGAAACCAGAAATAGAAGGTTTTTGAAGGAATTTCTGGTTAAACTTTCCTTTACTTGGACTGGCATTTATGGGGTGGGAGAGGGGGGGGGAGGGGGGTAGTACCCCCCTGTACCATCCCCACCCCGCGAAACCCCATGGTTATGGAGATATCCATGGTTAAAGTTTTTGAGGTTAGGAAAACAAAATCCATAAATTTCCATCGATTTATGGTGCGGGGATGTCCGGGGCCCCCCTTGTACCTGCGGGGGGTGCCCCCCTCCACTCTGGCACCACTCCCATGATAAGGTAACTCACCATTTCCGAGACTTGACTTTTCCTAACCTAACTAACTAACCACTCAAAAGTTGCTCAAAAAACGTAGTTTGATCACGATCTGATCTGACCTCAATGGTTTAAAAAAAAATAACCACGAAGGGGATGGCGGGGTCTTTCAGACCCTGCCATGTTATCCCCTTCTCACCTAACCTGTCCGAGTCGGGGTAGGGCAAGGCGGTTTTGGGTATTTTTCAGATATTCACAACACTTGCACTTCACTACACTCTTCAGACATGCATAGGGCTTCGGAGACGCCATGGTAGTCAAACTTAAGGCTTACAAACGATGACTGTCACTGACAGCAACACAAAAAAACGCGGTAAACAAGAGGCAACTTTGCGTTCCGTTCCAAGTGTAAACAAAAATTCGTTATTTTTTGTGTAAAAAAGTCTATGTAATTGCATAATATTAAGTAAAAAAAAAAATATTTGGTCAAATAAAATACACCTTTAATGTAAACGGAACGTGAAATGTCAAATTGACGTCTAACATCGTAATTTATCTAACCTAAAAATTGAATTTGTATGGAAACTTTGAAAAATTATATCTCGTAAACCGTGAATTTTCGCATCAAGAAAAACTGTGTGCTTGCTTTCTATTTATGAGTACTATCTACAAAACACATATGAACTTTCAAATCGAAGTCCAGTAATGGAAAGTTTAGCCGAATTACTTAAGTTTTCTATTATTAAAAGTAACCTCAAAATCTGTTCCTTTTTTATAAGTAAATCTGTTCTCTAAAGTGTCCGTCAAGAAACTTTGTTCTTATGGGCTACTAAGGGCAATTTACAAATAGAAAATGATTTTTTCTATGCTGTTGGCTCCAGGGCGAACAATGTATGGGCGTAGAACAATCTCCTTTCACAGCCCTTATTCTAAGTAAAAAGAAAGAAGATATGTTTGTTTGCGGTGAAACAAAACGTAAAGAAAAAACAAAACACGAAAAGGGGGAAGCTTGGGGGAAAATGTGCGTCAAATCGACGGAAGACGGCCAACGGTAAAATAAAAAGCGGATTCTGATTTAGCTTGTTGATTGAGCTATCTATTAAAAATTTAACTGGAAAATCCTGAAAATTCTAATGGGAAAGAAACGTTGGAACTCTCTATAAAGTAGATATGAAATTTACACCTGTTTTTCCTTGTTATCCAACTTGGAAAAAAAAGAGGAGGTTCTTTGTTCGACTGTGTGTAGCCTATGTATGTGTATCTATAGGGTTTGTTTTTTTTATTAACACTTTTTTTAAACTAAATTATTTCGTAATTAAACTTCTACACTATAATAATAATATGGAAGTCACTTGGCGACAAAACTCATAGGAATTACACAACTTTAATTCCTTTTCAACTGAATCCATAGGCAACTGTTACAAAACAGTCCCCCCAACCAGTTCTATTAATCATAATATACCCGTTTCGATATCGAAACACGTATTTCACTTAGCGTCCATTAAAACTTAAATACACCATGTCACGAATTCACGATTACGACTTCATTTAGCTACACAAGTCACAAGTAAGAATCTTCCAAAATATCATTTATACACTTCATAATAATTGCCCAATAACATACCACGTAGGTAATCAACAGGATTTTATTCTGGAGCAGAAAGAATGTGCGGTCGTAAATTAAACTATAAATCTTCAGTAATTAAACCTAGTGTTTGTATCGCAACCACAACGACAAGGTCATCGCGTACAGCACTGAGGATTGACAACGTCGCGTGACGGAGGAAGAGAGATAAAGATAGCCTTAACTGGTATGTTAGAAAGAGATGTCAATATTCCTATTGTGCATTCAGAAGAGAACGGATGTTGTGGATCGTGACCCGCGAGAAAGCGGCCGATACAAGCTGATTTTTTTTTGAATAAATTAGAAAGGAATAAATTGAGTTTTTTACTACACTTCAAGTAGGTACACTAATTTTAAATGAAGGCTACCAAGTTCGTGTTGTTTCGTGCGTACCTAAATAATTTTAGGCCTAAATGATTTGGCGGTTATTAGAAGTAATTTTTCTTTATTTTATTGACGTTGTATTAGTTATTTAATAATCAACGATGTTTCTGTGAAATTGGGTCAGTTATTTTAAGATATTACTATAACTTTCTGATGTTAGTTAAGTACGCCAAAATTTAATTGGTTGACAGTTTTCCCAGGCATTTTAATTAGCTAATTACTTTTGTATTCCGAACAACATGAAATAACCCTATAAATATTATTTAATTAGACAACTTAATCTTAAAATGACTCAATCAAATAGATTTATTAGTGTGAATCACGGAATAAATCGAGTTTCATTTTTACAGTAAAATAAAAGTCAACAGTTGCTTGACTGCGATTATTCATAATTTTATCTGGCAATAATTACTTAATAATTGCTAGATTTATTACTTCAAGCAACATTAGTAATAGAAACTCAGTTAAAACAGTATTACGGATAATAATGAAGCAATAATTGTAACAATTAGTACCAGGCTAACAGCGGAGCGCAGAATTTATCAGTCCGTTCGTTTAGGCCTAAATATTCGAGTGAGCGTAGGGCGCGCGTTCTACAGGGGAGCGATTTAACTCAATAATAGCATTACAACATTTTATTCTGCATACTTTTTAATACGCTAAAGAGATTATTCATTAATTTTAATTGTAATTTGTGAATAATATTGGTGTGTTTTCGAATTCAATACGTAATACGGGAGGAGACACGGCATGTTTTGAGAATTGGAGCAAAGGTTTCGTGAATGCATTTGTTACAAACATAACTTGTTTCGATTTTAGGTACTTATGAATTGGACAGAATAAAAAAACAATGAAACACACGATGCATTTGTGTTAAATTCTAAAAAGTGGTTGTAAATTTGTAATTCAACTGATTGATCTCGTTAAGTATATACTTTTGTAAATATCGAAATCAATCAAATGTATTTAGGTTGGGTATAGCTGGATATACCTGATCAGATAGGAAGTCGCTCCAAGTAAAATACTGGTATTCAGCTGCATCCGGTTAGACTGGAAGCCGACCCCAACATAGTTGGGAAAAGGCTAGGCAGATGAGGCAGATAGCTGGGTTTGCTGGATATGGCTACAACAAGAAAAATATAGAAAATGCCAGGACGAGGACTGTCTGACATTTTCTCGAAAGGTAGATAGGTACATTCCTAGGACATTGAAGGTTATTCACAAAAGTGATCATACATTGTCTCGTAAAAGGCGAACTTAAAAACATGTTTCCGTCATCTCTAGCAACTATTCAACTTGCAAAAATATCCCCACAGTTTGGTTAGGATTTTGTCAGTTCAATATTATCCTGCGTGTCTTTTCGTCTCGTTATAGGACGTACCTAATGGACGCTAGGTACCGAATGGCGCAAAACACGTAGACAATTTTTAGGCCGAAATCATTTAGATAGACATCGACTCGCTAAAACCGGTCCCGGCCTGGCCCCGAGCGATCTGGCCTGTGAGAAAGCGGGCCGACAGTCCGTGGGAACCGTCGCATTCGATGAGGCCTTTTTTTTTTTGAGGGTGGGAAATCATCAAATGCCTCCTCCCGCTCTGGGTGGAGCGGAAGGGAGTGTCAGACACTTACTGACTAAAACCCATCCATGTTCCTTCCTTAGCCCTTCATGTTCCGGGGTAGCGGTAACCCTTTCGGACAATCCCTCATAATCGTAACTGGGTAATACAATACCCTTTAGTAGGAGTGGTTGTCAAACTTTCGGGCTTCAGACGACCCGTAACGACTGTCAACGATCCACGAATGACAGGATCTTAGTGGCTTAGCGTGCTTTCCGTGGAAGAATCTCGGTATGTAAAGATGGTCACCCATCCACGAACCAACCCTGGCATGCATGTCCCGTGCGGCTGTTATTACTTATTAGAAATATTAAGCTTCTTTGTCTTAAAGAAATTGATCGAGGTAACAATAAAAACCGATCATCGGTAGATAAGATCATCGTATATGATAAGATAAATTATTATCATTATAAATGTTTATATCTGTAACCATTGAAGTTGAAGGTAATGTAAAGGAAATTTCTGGCTAACAACTGTTCGACATGTCACGTGATGTGGTACAATCTTTGGCTTCTTTCTTTATTGTGGTTAGTGTCTAACTTGGAGTCAAAGTTTATATGCTGCCCATGGGCCTCTGATATAGCTTCACATGCTGAGAAATGTCTTCTTCTTCTTGATCTGAAGACACGGTTGGCGCAATGGTTTAGCGATTGACTGCCGCGCAGCATGTCGCGGGTTCTATTCCCGGTACAAATATTTGTAAGACCTGCAAGTATTTGTTCTGGGTCTGGGTGTTTTTATATAATATGTATGCATTTACAAAAAAAATGATTGTATATATGTAGTTTATCAGCCATCTCGTTACCATAATACAAGCATTAGGTTGCTTATCTTGGGACTATATGGCGTTGTGTGAAATGTCCAAGGAAAGGAAGGATATATCTTTGGCAAAAAAATTAGCATTGCCATTCAACGTGGCAATGCTGCCAATCTTAGCACGTTTCCGGACAGCGATGCGGGGTAATACTTCGACGCCTCAGTGTCGCCTTTTGTTTTTATTTGTGTAGTTAGTTAATTACTTACATTCATATTGAAATTAAACATACCTACCTAGTGTAAGTTACCTACATGTTATTTATTGAATTGTTTTTCCATGAGCAGCGATACAAATTGGCTATTTGTGACTGGCTTATCTTTTAACTACGGCATGGTTCGTACTCATATGTGAGCAGTAAATGCTACGGCTACATTGTCGCGATAAAGCGAGCTATACTTCGCGCGCTCTCGGTTCAACAGCGGGAGAGAATTGAACGAGCTGTGTGCAAGAGAGAGAACATTATACTTCGTTCTCTCTATTCCAGCAGTGTGTGGTACTGTGCGACACTGTACGGCACAAAAATGTTTCTTTCGGTGGACTCACTTAAGTAAACATTAATTGCTTTCAAATAAGCTGCACTGTCGGTCGATTCTGTAAAAATCTGACCTTGACTTAGGTGAAGTGAACTGTCATGCCACCTAATGTTAGGGATTGACACTATTGACAGCTAACTTTAAAACTCCCTTCATCTACGTTTCTAGTTATACAAAAATAATGTAGGTACCTATAGTTTTTCCGGTGGAAATGGATCAGCAGCCTACGGGCTATGTACGGGGGAATTATGCACAAAACGTTTAAGAACAAAAGTGCTGAGCACAATTTTGAGTCGCACCCATAACGCGACAATGTGGCCGTACCATAATAGACAGCTTACCTACTTATTACACACAGTGTTAGCCTAGTGGAGTGACCGTTGGACTGCCAAGTCATAGGACTCGAGTTCGAATCCAAGGCACACACTTCTGATTTTACGGATTCATGAGAGTATTGTATCTATAATTATCACTTGCTTAAAAATCGGCGAAGGAAAACATCATGAGGAAACCAGCATGTCTAAGAGATATTTCTCAACTGCATGTGAAGCTAAGTCAGAGCAGCTTAAAAACTCTGACACTTATTAGAATACCTACCAAGTCTAGTTTTCAGTTTAATTAATCTTTTCATAGCTATAGCCAAATAAAATGAATTAAAGTATAGAACAAAAAAAAAAACTACTGAAAATCGACCCTGACTCTTTCAAACTTCGAACGAATCAACACCAAACTATAAAAATAATCGACAATTCCATAAAGTAAACGAAAAATCTCATATTGCAAAATATTAATTACTAAACCGTGGCTTCCATAACAGCGGCCTTCCCTCATCTCTCCCGGAGGGCTACAGAGGGGTGAGGGGGATGAGGGCAGAGTGATCGACACGTAGTTAAACTTTGTTGAACACGGCCTTATCTCTTGTGTAACTATTATGGGTGTTAGGGAAGGGTTCCGTGTTGAAATTATAGGTTGGTTGGTTTTGGTTTTTTTTCTAGTCGGTAGCTGATGGTGATATTTAAAGATGAAATAAATATGGTTTGAGTTGAGAGCCAAGGAATTTGCATTTTTTTTAATTAAGTCTAAAGTGTAAATTCTTAAAACATAAGCTATCTGCCAGTAAAAGTCCCGTCTAAATCGGTCCAGCCGATTCGGAGATCAGACCAACAGACGGACAGACAGACCAAAATGAAAAATCAAAATGTTTATTTGTTATAAGTACCATAAATACTTTCGTATGCTTTTAGTAAACAACTTTTATTTTAGCATAACGAACAGACGCTTCCGTTTTATTTATTTGTCATAATTAGACATAAATTCACATAAAATTTAAGTACGTAAGTACAAAAATCACAAATATTTATAACATTATCCTCAATATTTCATACGTTCTACATCTAGTATAGACTACTTTCACTCCTCCTTTAGAAGCAAGTAAAGCAGTTAAAATTCTATCTAATGACCAAAAAAATAATCACAAAGTTTAATTGGGGAAAAATTTAGAAAGAGTATTAATTTTAAAGGGACGAAATTTTTATTCCACCCGATCGATTTTTAGGCACGATTTTAAATTTAACTAATATAAAGTAAAAAACGGACTATTTCGTCACATTATTTTATTTATTTATTAAAATGATTGCTCCCTAAATTATTCAACGATTAACTGTGGTTAGAATTCAAAACACAATTTGGATTTTTTTGCAAGCTATAAGAAGGTATGTTGTAGGTAGGTGTGTGTATTCGCCAAACTTTTGACTTCTTATAAATTATGACCACATTACCTCAAAGACTACAAAAGGCGTTGCTTTTGTATGACACACTGTCATACGGATCTACATTCAATAAACATGTTGGCCTTTACTAAAAAAAACTCCTTTCGGATATAAATATATATTATACCAATTTCCCCTCTGGACATCATGTACCGAATGAAAAAAAGTATTAATTTATTTATTCAGTTAACTCTATTGAACTGCTTATATTACTACCATTCGTTACGGTGTGTGCATTGCAAACAATGGAATTAACAACAATAGGTACTATAAGTAAATACATAACTAGATACCTATCATTATCAACTAACAAACTAGGTATTCAATGTTTTCATGCATGTATTTCCATAAATAGAATAAAAATCTCAGAAAGAAAATTGATTAAACATTAGGCTAACTCATTTCTTACAGTTGCACCGGCAGTGCGTGCATAGCATTATAGATGGCGCTACTTGTCTATTCTTGATTTGATATCGCTCGCCCGTGCAATGTTACCAAGAAATCACAGATGCAAACTTACACAAATATTTTTCTGTTATTATAAATGCGACTTTATTCAAAAATAATGACGACATTATGAGGTTCCGAGCCCCCATGTACCTGTTTATAATCATCTAATTTACCTCACGATACCGCAACGACTAGGCACATCAAATAAAAAACAAATCATTTTCAAGTCGTGACGTACAAAATATTCCTGACTCATCCGGCCGGGTTGGAGGTAAACCTAGCGGTCGATACTACGAAGGGTGGCCCTTTGCAGTCCCTTCTATTTACATAACTGATTGGTTGGTAACCAACCGCACATGCTCGTCCAGTCATTATTATTCTCATAATGTTTGATTTATTAGCATTCTACAGTGTATTGACAATTTTAGGTACCTATAAAGTGTAAGTATTCTACGTAAGCAAATCCTGATATCAGACGCTTCACCCGAGTGTATGTTTATTTGGAGGTAATTATTGGAATTAACGTTCATCTGCTGTTTTTATTTTTATTTTTCGTTCATTCATAAAATAATGCTGAAATCGGAAATCGTAAGATCGGCTTACTCTCTACTTAATGCTCTACTTAATTCATTTTTAACTTTTGATTCATTTTTCATTCACTCCGAGTGAAAGATGAAAGACAGAAATGAACAAAAAGTGAAGCGTCTGAAAACTGCTAAACAAAATGGCCATCAGGTTTTCAACAGCATCGCACTTTTGACTAGTGTTGGAAAGGCAACGATTTCCATTTTGTAGTCGCCATGTCGTTAAGAACTTTTTTTTCATTCAATCAGATACGTCAACTAGAACAGACGCTAGCACATCAAGCTATCCCAAACTTATAAATATTTCCAATTGAACATGAACCGTTGGTAATAAAGTTAAAAATCTATCGAAGAAATTAGACAGATTGAGATAGCTTGATATGCTGGCCTCTGTACAGAGTGTGCTGGCGCACATCAAGTTACCACAATCTGCCAAATTTCTTTGATAGTATTTCAACTTTATTACAAAGATATAAGGTTCATTTTTAATTGAGAAAATTTGACAGTTAGGGATAGCTTGATGTGCTGGCGTCTGTACGTCGCTCACAACACCAGCATTATTCTTCGTAAAATCGTTACGAAATCGTAACGACAACGTCAACCGAAATAACATTTTCCAAATCGTGCCGTATAAAAGCTCTTCACCCTCCCAGTGGGAGGTAATCCGCTGGGTCGATACGCCACCCTCCGCAGACGCCCTTCAGCTAGATTGGCAAGTACCTACCTACGTGGCCGATTAGCTCTATCCCCCCTCTGGGTGTTTCTTTGAATTACAATCGTTACAAGCCGTAATGAAGCGAGTTTTGAGAAATATATATAATAACGTCTCGTTATTTTTAATCAGATTTGTTGGAATTTGTATTTTTTTGCGAGAATGTAAATTTTTCTTTGGAGTATTTTGAGGTTGTTTGTATCAATTTAATCTCGGTGATTTATATATTTGAATTCTTTTAGTTCATTTAAACACATCTGTTATGTATATTTTTAAATATTTCAATAGAAAAATAAAAATAAGTCAGGGTAAAAAATGACCTATTTTTTACCCTGACTTATTTTTATTTTTTCCTATACTTACTTGAATTAATTTTTAGCTTTGCCGTTTTCTTAGCTTCCAACAATAGACGTGTAATTTTTTCCTATACATTATTCATCGTTGTTATCATACAAATAGGTGACTTTAAAGTAACCATAGATGCACAGTCCCTTCCGTCAAATCTAAGCGGAGCCCTTCTCACCACCTAAACATTAATCGCCGCAGCTCCCGGTCGATATCCCTCAACCACTTGGCAAACGGATTTAATAGATTCAAAGTCAAAGTCAAATCATTTATTTCAAATAGGCACAAGTAAGGCACTTTTGAACGTCAAAATGAACAAGAAATGGAATTGATTCTAGTCGCCCCTTCCAAAGGGTAGTTTCGTGTGGAGAAGAATGGGCAAGAAACTCCACCGTTACTCTTTTAAAATGTTTTGTATACATGAATTATAACATTAGATTCAGGTAGAACTTCCTTTACCTATAATAACCTTGTGAATTTTTGGGAACTTTTCCTGTTGACAGCGATGTGGACGAATTTTTGGATGCCCTTTGATTTATTTTTCCCTCCTGTTTTATATACTTGTACATAGTTATTATTAATATTTTAAGTATTTTTAGGTAGGTACCTATGTAAATATTAAATTATAATCTTTTAATAAAATACCATGTGACTAAACCTTAGTCCCCTTCCACAGATTACAACAAAAAAAAAACTTTAATGTATGCAGTTGACAACAATAAGCTCATTTGGTTAGCAACCAACCGTTCAAAGGTTCTTTTTTGTACAAGTCAGGTAAAGAAGCCACAAAAAGGTCCCAGCTTCGATTACAACTCCTACCTACCGGGCACCGAACATCCGACCTTAACGGCTTAATTATTCACTTCGAAAATTATTATAATGGTTACTAATATCGATATTGAAAACAATCGGAAAGACTCTGCTGTTTTTTTTAAACAATGGAAAATCATCAAATGACTCCTCCCGCTCTGGGTGGAGCGGAAGGGAGTGTCAGACTCTTACTGACTGAAACTCACCCATGTTCGTTGCTTAGCCCTTTGTGTTCCTGGGCAAATCGGACAATCACGCTGACCCGACAGGCATCGGCCCTAACGGGCCCCTTCTCTAATGCTGATATGATTTGAGGCGCGCGTGGAACACAAAAGCACCGTCCGTGGCACGGGCCTGGTCCTGTTCAGACGGTGAGCTACCTACTCATTACTCACCGTCCGGCCCGCGCCTTCAGTGGCCGGAGTCGTGACGCGGCTCCCGACGCCCGGATGTCACGGTAGGTGATGTAATTTTAAAATGAACTGTCAATAGTGTCAATCCCCTAGAGTTATGGAGATCGACAGCTCTCTTCACCTAAGTTTTCAGGGTGAGATTTTTACAGGAGACACTGGCTGGTCACGGCTATGTAACATCACGCTACGACCAATAGGAGCCGAGCAGCGGTGAAACCGCGCGAGAGCAGATGGTAAAAATTATGACATTTTGGTACCACGCCCCAAAAGTATTAGAGCGTTGAATTATTTTTTCCTTTTAGGTGTTGGCAGAACATCAGGACTATTTCTCCTTCCGTATACCTAGTACCCGTCAGCAAGAGCGCATGGGTATCTTCTTGGCACACTCGATCCATCGTAGACTTCATCTATCGCCTTCCATCAGGTGAGATAGAGAACTAGCACAGACCCTTCTAAAATAAATACATCGTTTCATCATTATTATTCCGCTGAAAAACCAATGCGGAACCTGCCTGCATCGTGAGGATTGCACCAGGTTATTGGGATACTTTGGGGGTCTCCTTTAAAGTGACTGTCTACACTGCGCCTTTCCAGAACTTTTTGACCCCGTTGACCGTTAAATTTCAGCATGTATTCTGCGAAAATGTGTCACTTTACCACAGCCACGAAAATCCTTTGTAATTTTTTTTTATAAGTATGTATTGCTTATCGGATGCATAGCTTCGAAATCCTTGACAGTACTATTTTAATAACCCTGTAGGTAGGTAATTTCCCATTTCACTAATATAACACTAAACGCGGTCAACACATCTAAACCGCGTTCAAGACCTGTCATCTTAATATTCCATAGAAAAAAATGTCACTGACAATTCTGGGTTTACATGCTGATCCTGTTCTTTCTTCTTTTTTGAGTTAGTGACTAACCTGGTGTCAGAGTTTTTATGTTGCCCATGGGCCTCTGACTTAGCTTCACATGCTGTTGAAATATACGCGGTGAATTTTAATTCACTGTTTAACTTTCAGGAGATGGGAGTACCTACTCAGTACTCGTAAACCACTTTCACCACGGGACCAACTACGAAATAACAAAAAAAAACACATCCGTTTCATACATTTTCATCGATTAAATATTGAATTGTTGTATGAAAAAGCAAATTTCTGTTTGGATCGGTGAAGGATAACATCGTGAGGAAATCGGTATGCCTCAGAGATATTTCTTAACAGCATGTGATGCTAAACCAGAAGGCCACGGGCAGCATTAAAATTCTGACACCAGGTTAGTCACTAACCACACGAACAGAAGAAGAAGTGAAAGTTGCTCATAATCATGGGTACTGTCACGCCCTGAATGGTTAATAGTGAATTAAAAATCACTGTGTAGGTATATCTCTCTCAGACATGCTGGTTTCCTCAAGATATGATGCTGATCCCGTTTACCTAGTAGGTACCTACCTATCACTGGTGAAATTCGTCCAAAGTATTATAATAATCATACCAAAACGTTTAGGTTAAACCACACTGCAAGTCACTGGTACAACACTGGTAGAATAGTATTTAATTACCTGTTTTTTTCCTTATTTTTGGTTAACCGCTACCCGACTGTTTTCCTCGATTTTAACTAAAATAACGAATTGGTATCAATTAAGGGGTCCGACTGAAGTGCCTACTTAATTTAGGTATTACATAACAAAACATATAAATATAATTTAAATGTTATTTAATTTTTAATTTAATAAAATAGGTACTTATTAGAAACAGACTAGGTAATAAAAAATAAAAAAACCTGCAATTTTTTTAAAGGACGGGAAATCATTTAGTAATCCAACTACGAATGAATTTCTTGCATGCAGCACTTCAAATTTACCTACTTTCGTGGTTCTTAGTTAATATTAATTTGCAAATTCTAGGATTAATTTTTAACATGACATACAGAAGCAAGCACATCAAGTTGGGACTCTGTCGAATTTCTTTGATAGTTTTTCAACTTTGTTACAAAAGCATAAGGTTCATTTTCAATTGGGGAAATTAGACAGTTTGGTATAGCTTGATGTGCTGGCCTCTGTACCTACATAACATAATTAGCCTATACCAAACGTTCCCACTGCTGGGACACTTTACAGGCCTCCTCTCGTAGAGTAGACAGTAGTCCACCACGCGGGCCCATTGCGGGATGGTAGATGTCACGTGACTCGGTTTTTGGACATGCCGATTTCCTGACTATGTTTTCCTTTAACGGTTACATAAACGATTTAACGTCTCATTCGTCCAAAAGACATAAATTACTAGCCAACCTTGGGATGAACATCACCCCGCAAGCATTGCCACAACCACACCAATCGGATCTGGTACAATAATGGTGTTAATACTTTTTTCTTTGAGGGTGGGAAATCATCCAATGTCTTCTCCCGCTCTGGGTGGAGCGGAAGGGAGTGTCAGACTCTTACTGACTAAAACCCATCCATGGTCCTTCCTTAGTCCTTTATGTTTTGGGGTAGCGGTAACCCTTTCTGACAATCTTTTGATTGCGCAAAAAAAAAGAAAAAATACTTGTCCAATATTTTTAATTATCCAGATGACGGTAAAAAATAAAATAATGCCTGGTCATCATCCCTATTATTGGACTCCATCATTCGCTGTACCTTTACCACACGATCTCATAACGTTATCCATGCCTCCATGCATCCTCTATAGGTACCTACTTAGGTATAATAACTCTCTTAAATCTGTCTTTTAGGCCCTTTTTTTGAGGCTGGGATGACTCTGGGTGGAGCGGCAGAGAGCTTCAGACTCTTACTGACTAAAATCCATCCATGTTCCTTCCTTAGCCCTTTATGTTCCGGGGTAGAGGTAACCCTTTCAGAAAATCCCGCTTACCCGGCAGGTGTCTTGTAGGCCCTAATCCTTCGCTCGAAACTTAACCTTTTTAACCAAAAGATCTAACTAGGAAGGTACCTACTACCTCCATTTCTTATTCTTTTTTGATTTGTACGTTGGTCAAGTTATAGCCCGACTGCTTAACTGAGACCCTTCCTGAGGTAGTTGCGCGGTGAGGGAGGGGGGTATTGGGACGCGACGCGAGAGCTGACTGATTCGTCCTAGTGATGACAGCGCTTCTTCCTCAGGCACGGTATCAGTTAACCTTTTAAACGCCATTGCCACATACTTATACGTGACAACCAAGCACATGCCCTATACGCCAACGACACAAATATGTGACAATGCGGTACACTATCAAAACGAAATAAACAATTAAATCATTACCTTTCTGAGTGTTTTTATAGACATCTTAAAAATTGAAGCTCTCATACGTATCTAATGACATGAAACAAATTAAAAGACATCATGTATACCTACCTACCTATTGGGAAATTCATGATAACAAGAAGAAATTGTGGCGACATCTATCCAGTCACATAGGAGCTACACTGATAGCGGCGAGCGAAGTCTCAAAACGACACTATACCTACGTCACACAAATCCTACATCGCGCAAACAGAGTTTACCGCGCGATCTATATAGATACATACCTACATTATACTCAGCCCCGACTAAGACTTGTCGGGCAGTAGCCCGCCAGGCGCAATTCCTGTCTGGTTGGAGAATCCTCCCTTTTCAATGGAGGGACTTTCCACACTGTTCCTCCATTCCCACTAAAAATTAATTTGTAGCTTGGCGTGGAGGGCACGCGCGTGCGTTTATGCTCTGGCGTTCAGTCTACAGTCGTAGATGGAAGTCAACCAGGACAATATTGAAACTACAACCAAGTTCCAATACCTTTTTAACTCACGACTATGAATAAGTAAATTAGCTTTTCGGTCCAAAGTAATTTGAACGAGAACTCCTTTTAAAATAGGCTGTTCCAACATGACCCCTCCAACGTTCAACATGTCCGAACCAAAAGTGGGTGTTTCACATTACTCCTAAAGCTGCCATTCCAACTTGCAACATCACGAAATCAAACCAATTTTGGGAACAGCTAGCTCGTGAAACTCACGATTGAAACTTGCGCTATCACACATAATTTTCCTCCTATGTTTATCACATTAATAAAGTTACTTTTTTCCCTATAGTGTTACAACTTATGGTACAATCTTAGTGCCACAGTGTAGCGGTGGGGTCTAAAGCGAGGCGCGCACGCCCGCGCTCGCGCAGGGCCACTCCCTGGGGCGGGCCGTGACGCTCGCCCCGCCCCCCGCCCCGCCCCTCGGCCCTTCGACAAGGTACTGCTGAGTGAATGGGTTTCATAAGTTCGACGTGATTTTGAAGATCTTTGTAGATATTAGGGTTTTGAGGGATTCTGTGAGGGATGTGATAGGATTGTGGTGTTCGTGCGTTAATGCGGGTAGCTTAGTAGGGTTTTCGCCGGTAAGTACCTAAGTAGGTACCTAGTTGGTTAGTTCAATGTGGTAATCTTGAAGTTGCTGCTTCAAATTAATGATTCTACTCGTTTGTTTTGTTACATTTAGTTTTTTTTTTTTTGATGGTGGGAAATCATCAAATGAGTCCCGTTCTGGGTGGAGCGGAAGGGAGTGTCAGACTCTTACTTCATACCCATCCATGTTCCTTCCTTAGCCCTTTATGTTCCGGGGAAGCGGTAACCCTTTCGGACAATCCCGTTTAGTTTAGTACTTACATGTAGCTTAGGCATAGTTCAGCAAATAGAACTTTTCAGGTTTTACTGAAATATTGTTTGTGATACGAAATTGTCAGCAGGTTTTTTTTTAACTCTAAAGTAACTTTGCTTTTCGGAGCTTAATCAATTATTTTCCTTTTGATCTCTAGAGCTTAAATTTTGGCTACATACCTACCTATATCAAGATCATGCGGGCAGTAAACTGTTGATGCGGTTTGTACAGACGCCAGCACATCAAACTGTCAAATTTCCCCAATTGAAAATGAACCTTATGATTTTGGAATAAAGTTGAAAATCTATCAAGGAAATCTAACAGATTGGGGTAATTTGATGTGCTGACCTCTGTAGGTACTTACGCAATGTAAGTTTACTTTTCTTTCTTACTTTGTAGGTAACTATGCGAGATTAGGTACCTACCTATAATTTTATTATAGCATCATCCTTCACTGTAAGAGCTGAGAAAATGGCTGCCACATACCTGGATGCTAGATTATTTAGGGGAATACCAGGTTACAAGGATCCTACTATCTAAGGCCAAATTTCACCAATGAAACTGAACTCAGTTCAGCACATCTAAACGACATTAAAAACCTGCCAGTGTCAATATTCCACAGAAAATAATGACAATAACAGCCCTTAAACGGGGTTATGTGCTGATGACGTTAAGTTTCTTTGGTGAAATTGGCCGTACCTAACTCCGTCAACGAAAATACGGCCCCTACAAAAGAAAGTACCTAGACGATCCGTCAAAACAAATGACAACTTACATTTTTTCGGAGAGTTAAAAACATATTGAGGTTAGGGACAATTGTCAAACCGTCTTGCCTTATAATTCTTAGTTCGGGCTCTAAACTAAACTTTGGTATAGGTAGTTACGTACTAGTCCTATACGTAAGTGATATGGAGTTAGGAAACGCCCGTAACTTCAGCCGAAACTACGGATTTTATGCCTTATGGGAAACCGAGAGATATTCAACACCCAAAGGCGCAAAGTGTATGTGGGCAGCCTGGAAAAATATTGGTAACATGAGAATCAAACGCCATTAAACGCTTGGTTAAATCCCTCAAAGACATGGAACAAAGGCTTTTCTTGCATAACGGGGTAAGTATTCAAACTAGATGTGGCTAAATGCATCGTGTTGGTTATTACCTATCGCTCATGGGAGGATGCATCTGCCCTTTGCTCACATCACATTAGCCGCCTGACTCCTCCGTGGGAATAGAAGGCGTGGCCTACCCTTCCAAGACGTAACCTGACTTCTGTAGCAAGAAAAAGGCTACTTTGACCTTCAAAAAGTGCTGATTTTCAGCCTAGTTTGAATAAATGACTTTTGATTTTGATTTTGTTAATAAGAACAGATTGTATTTATTTTAGTGGCGTTTTAGTATTTGTCAAAAGTTAGTCTTTTGTTTTTTTAGGTTCTGTGGTTTGTTTTTTAGGGCTGTATCTCATTTGATATAAACTCATTTGGCATACCTAATTTTAATTTCAATAACGTTCACAAGATATTATAAACGAAAGATATACCAACGGTTGATATAATATCTTTACATATAGGTAACATTCATAACACACAAAAGTTGTTGTTTTTTTTTTAATGTGTCTTTGTGTATTTAAACTGGACGTGTTTATCATATTATACTAAAAAGGTTTTATGTGTGTTTTGTATACCTAATGTCTTTTGAGTGGTAGGTATATCAAACGATTTTATATTGAATGTATGTTATGCTTATAAAAAATAGTTCTTTTTACATTATATTAATCGTTTTTAATATTAACTGATGATTCAAATAAAATTATAGATTTAGTTGTTAAAAATCTTTTAAATGTTAGAGATTTTGTAGTCATATTATATAACTAATATATACTTACCTACCCGTTTTTGAGGGTGGAAAATCATCCAGTGACGGAAGGGAGTGTCAGACTCTCACTGACTAAAACCTATCCATGTTCCTTCCTTAGCCCTTTCAGACAATCCCGCTTACCCTTTTGGAGGGTTTGTATAGATGCTTTCAACTTTCATAGCGGAGTTTTTGTGTTAAAATTGGTCAGATATTTGATGGGCTTATTGGACGACTCGCACGAATTTAACTCGCACGAAACGTGCGAATCGACTCCTTTAAAAAATATTATTTTTTCTGTAGTCGATTCGCACGAAGTTTATTTAATGGGGAGCGAAAAGCCTACTACATTTTTGTGAGGGTGTCGATTTGCAGGCCAATAAATAAAATTTGTGCGAATCGACTACAGAAAAAATAATATTTTTTAAAGGAGTCGATTCGCACGTTTCGTGCGAGTTAAATTCGTGCGAGTCGTCCAATAAGCCATTTGATGGCTTTCACTCAGCGTAGTTTATATTGTTGGTGTTGTATTTATGGATTCTTCTTGAGCGGCAGCTCCGGTCCCGATTTTTCATTTGTGGCATTTACGGTGTTCCGTTTAGTGGGTTTTAGGAAGTTTTTAGTTCAGTAGAAAAGTTAAGATAGCCGAAAATTGGATTGGTCTAGAATAGGTTTGTTTTCTATTGGCGGAATAATAATAATTTGTTAGTATCGTGTATTTGTTGGCTTACATGATTGATCCCTAAAATTGATTTTGGTGAATCTAAAGTTAGTGTGCTATGGAGGCCGGCTGAAGAACAGTGCCTGTAGGTAATTGGTTTATTTGAAATGAATGCTTTGAGTTTGACTTTTCATTTTGACATTTAGGCAATTTTTATTGCGTTGTTAACGTTGTTGGGTAGAGACATTTTCCGAACGTATGAAGTAATATAGTAGCTATACATACTTATCTTACAAAATCATTTAGATTGTGACTGATGTTATTGTGTTAGGCAACTATTAGGGTGCCGCCTATGATGCTCTTTTTGAGGGTGGGAAACCATCCAAAAACTTCTCCCGCTCTGGGTGGAGCGGAAGGGAGTGTCAGACTCTTACTGACTAAAACCCATCCATGTTTCTTCCTTAACGCTTTATGTTCCGGGGTAGCGGTATCCCTTTCGGACAATCCCGCTTACCCGGCAGGCTTAGCCTAACGGGCCTATGAGGCCTTATGCATAATTTGTTTGCCAATTCTTCAGACTGCTAACTTTTGCGCATCTCCTGATTCGAGTTCTCCATTGCTCCATTGCAAGAGCAGTGGTGCCCAGTGGTATCGGCCTCGACTTACAAGTTGTGGGTCGTGAGTTCAAACCCAAGTAGGCGCTTTACCTACTTTATGTAAGTACCTACAGTCAACAGCAAAAGTAGATGATCAAAATCGGAAATTCAATAATATTGAACGGAGTTCGGAATTCGAATACGATAATACGGCAGCTGTAGGTACTAGTAGTAAATGTTTGGTATAATTTCCAATCACAAACTTTTGAACCACTCTGATGCCACACAGGTCTGACGCGAACTCCGTTCTTTAGTATTGAATTTTTGATTTTGATCATCTACTTTTGCTGTTGACTGTACCTATTTAATTTCATCACCACTGCTCTCAAAACGGTGAAGGAAAACATCGAATCTTCGAATCGTTGTTCTAGAACCAACAATTCGAAGACATGTGGTATCGCCAACCGGCCAACCCGCATTGGGCTAGCGTGGTGGATTATGGCCCACTTCCTTTCTTAGAGAGGAGTCCTGTGTCCCAGCAGGGAGAACATTATAGGCTGATCATGTTATGTAGGTATTGCTCTTTTGTTGGGGTTCATTCTGACCAAACGCGATGCAGTGCCATTAATTTACGTCCATTGCTTACCTACTACCAATGTACCTATATTTAACCGCTTACCACATGAACATGGATGGGTATTAGTCAGTAAGAGTCTGACACTCCCTTACGCTCCACCCAGAGCGGGAGAAGTCATTGGATGATGTCCCAGCCTGAAATAAATGTCCCTATATTTTTATTACTATTATTTTGTCTTTGTCGTAAAAGTTCACAGGAGTTCTCATTTCGAATTTCAACTTTCATCTGTTTCGTTTTTCGGTAATGCGTAAACATTTTACATTCTTTCAATCATAGGTGGCGCTGTTCGTAGCATTCCGCATTTTGAATTTCGAATTTTTTAGATGTTTGTTTCAGACGGTATGTGAGCTTTTTTAGTTTATTTTATTTAGCTGTCATCTTTAGTCTTTTTATGTATTTATTTATTACCTATAACTTTATTTAACCGGAGGCGTTTTTGGTAACTTTATTTTAGCTTCTTTTTTATTTTTATGCCGCGTTGATTGAATGGGCTGGATGTTTTTTTTTTTTTTAAGTTTGGTTAATGCAATGCAGCGTAGCTCTCCTTAATGTTGAAAGTGGAACTAGGCAGGTATTCAAAAAAGTCGAAGTCATTTATTTACCAAAAATACGGTACTTACCTACCTACCTACATAGGCCTAACTTTTGACTTTGTCTATAATTTTGCAATAGATAGCTACCGTTAAACTTCAAGATATGAGTTTTTCTTGCCAAAAAAAAAACACAAAGGGAAATATTTTTTTACCTGCTGACCACAATTTTTGAGAATTAGGTCGGCCAATACCTAAATGCCGTTATGACTGTACCAGCTTGGTCACAGTCAATCTAATTCAAAAACATCCATCATCACCCATTAAAAAGTAACCACGCAAAAGAAAAGATCAATATCTCACGAGTAAAAGTACAAAAGAAAGAACGGCTATCAAAAACATTAAAATCTTTCATTCCCTATTCAAAATTTCAAACCTACACACACACATTCACAATATCCCCCGGCCCTAATGCGTGAGCGAGACGAGGAGAAGGGGCGTGGGCGTGTCCATCCACAAGTGGTGAGACAGCAATACATCTCTTCGAGTTTCTGCGATCCTGGTACCAAGACGTCAGTTTTACCTGCGGGAGAAACGCGCCGGGCCGACGGGTGGCGTTGCCGTTTGGAATTTGGAATTAGTTTTATGAAATTTTGAACATAGAACGAATACATTTTGTAGAACTTTGTAGCAAATGTCAAAAGTAATGGTTAAGACGTTAGAGATAATGATTTAATTTGAGTTTTTTTAATGAAATAACGTTTAAAAACCAGAGTCGAGTAGGAAGACATGAAGTATTTTACGAAACTTCTCGTGATTGAGTAACATTTGTCATTGAATCTAGAAAAATTATATCATTTCAGTCAATTTTAACACTAGAAATCGTTTATACAAACACAAATATAGATGAATGGATTAGAAATTTATCAAAAGACTGTCAAATGGGTCGCGGAGTTCATTAACTGCGGAGTATTTGCGTAACACACTTGCATAGGTACATATCTTTCATCATTTTGACATATCGACAACATTCATTGCGTCATTTGCGTGGTTAAGTAGACACATTTTTTGAACATACCTATGAAGCAGTGGATTAGCGGTATCCTTCAAAATCATTCGGATTGTGATTGAAAGCGGATTAGGTACCTACGTAATTAGGGTGGGTGCTGTTCTCAAATTTCGACTTATAAGTTGTTTAGTTGATTTCAATGTGGGTATGACAGTAATCAAGATCATGATAAACATATTTATTTAATATGTTTATAACTTACGTCACCATAATTATTTATTTTAAAACGATCTTGAATGGAATTAATTATCTACATAGATTCCATAAACAGAGTTCGTTTTTTTTTAATGAATGTTGTATAAGTAGTTGAATTGAATAATTGAAAAAAAAATAATTACCTACAACGGCAGTTATTATTAATACATGTGAATCATCACTAATATCTTGGGACTTTTCGAAATAGAAATACATTTTAATGATTGTTAATGTCGCAGAAAAATTCTTTATGCCAGCTTCATTTCTTCTGACAGCCTTTAATTAATTCCGGGATCTAATATTTACATAATATGGAAGGTAACAGACTCAGAATAATAGTCATTTGTGCATGTGTACATGTGTAAAAAAATAGAAAAGAATCATAATATATGGGCATCAAAAGATTCGTCCACATCGCTGTCAAGTGCCCAAAAGGCTTTGTTTTTTGAGTTTGGGAAATCATCAATTAATGACTCCTCCCGCTCTGGGTGGAGTGGAAGGGAGTGTCAGACTTTTACTGACTAAAACCCATCCATGTTCCTTCCTTAGCATTTATGTTCCGGGGTAGCGGGAACCCTTTCAAACAATCCCGCTGACCCGGCAGGCTCCACCGCTCAAAAGGCAGCATTGACAGGTAGTATGGCGAATATAGATCTAAAATAATAATTCTAGAACTGAATATATTCCAATTTTTACTCAACACACTGACCCTTTTACTAATAAACGTATTACATCAGGTGAATAGTTACACATCGATTTCTCTCTTTCAGTCGTCAGAAATTTGACTTTTGAAAGAAGAAGACAAAGCGTTGTGTAACTAACAGACGCTATACAACGTTTATTAGTAAGGAGGTATGTATATAAAGACATAATTTGTTACGATACTATCTCTTCTATATTAGTGATACTGAAAGTGTAAAAATAGCAAATAACAGGCTTGATAGAATCGCGGACAGCGCTATAATTAACCCATTTAAAAATAGTTATGTCTCACCTAAGAAAATAAATAGACTTATACAGTACCTATCTAGTTTATAGTACACGTTAATCATATTAGCTATGTATTTATGAATTCGGCGTTTTTTAGTCGAGCGATTTTAAATCCGATCAAAATATTAGGTTGGGGAACTTCGATCAATCGGGGAATGTCTTTTCGCATTATAGTATGTTTGAACTTGTAATAAAATCTCTTTGGCTATACTATTTGTATCTGGCTGGTTTTGGTATCATTGAAAGTTTAAATTTAAAAAAATGCGAAGATACTTTTTCTCCTACCTATTATATGATGTGCTTATTTTTTAACTTGAGTTGTAATCTTGTTAGAAAAAATTAAAATGTGGTCTAAGGCTCCCGCTGACAGGCGCGATGTGACGGTGCGACGTGATTCTGGTAGAACGATTATTGTCATGAAGTTTTCATAAAAAATATTTTACTACACTCGCACTGTGTCGAATCGCGCCTGCAGCTGGAAGTTATCGTATTTTTCTTATCTTCCTTTAAGTAGGTAATAATGTTTATGAAGAGAGTTATTTTAGATAGATGAAATACCTAATGATTCGTTTCGAATTGGTCAAAACCGTCAAGGTAGAAGCTGTCAAAAGATAGGATTCGCAGAAAAATTGTTTTTTTCTGAAGATCTTTTATTAGAAAAAAAAAGTAACCGTGTTTCAGTTGGAAGTCCCTGAACCGTCTCCGGACACAATTGGGAAGATGTTAGTCCAACCTGGTAAACTGGGGCTACCTTGACGCTATGACAGCAGGGTGTAGACTTGGCGGTACGTCGCAAACTATGCTCCACTTCCTATCCTGCCCTGTGTCCCAAAACTGAAGTGATCTCTGCGCTGCCAAAGCCGACGCCGTGGATGTGGCGAAGTATTGCGCCTACAAGATTTAAAATACCAGCAGTACCAGCTTCACAAAAAAGACGGAGGAAAAGAAAAGTAGGTAAGTATTACAAAGTTATTTTTTTAACCTTTTGTAACGCCAGAGCATAAACCTCAACGCTTTCTTCGTATTATCATGAATTTCCCAATATCCATGGTGTCTTTTAATTTGGTTCATGTCATTAACCTGATCGACCCGTGGGGCTGTTACTACCTTGGGAGTACACATCTGGAACTAATTTACGAGAGCTTCTATTTTTAAGATATCTAAGTATATAAACACTCACAAAAGTAATGATTTACCTAATTGTTTATTTCGTGTTATAGTGTTGTTGCCATTGTCACATACTTGTGTCGTTGGCGTACAGGGCATGCGCTTGCTTGTCACGTATATGTGTCAATGGCGTTCAAAAGGTTAATAGCTGTTGTAGTCGAAAGAGTCTGCGAGGACACTCACCGTCTTTTTTTCTTTTTTTTTTCTTAAGGCTGGGAAATCATCCAATTACTGCTCCCGCTCTGGGTGGAGCGGAAGGGAGTGTCAGACTCTTACTGACTAAAACCCATCCATGTTCCTTCCGTAGCCCTTTATGTTCCGGGGTAGCGGTAACCCTTTCGGACAATCCCGCTTACCCGGGAGCTTGGCCCTGAGGGGCCCCTTCATGGAGGACACGGCGGTGCTCCGCCCAAGCGGGGCAGGTTTGCACCGTGTCCTCTGGGCGATCCTCGCAGTGCTGACACCCGGGCGTTTCCTCCCACCTGATGATGTGCAGGAACCTCCCGAAACATCCATGTCCGGTGAGGACCTGCGTCAGGCGGTAGGTGAGGGCGCCGTGACGCCTCTCTAGCCACTCCTCAAAGAGGGGCCTTACCGCCACTATCGTGGCGTGCCCTGCGCTGGGTTGCGACAGTCGCTGATTCCAGGCCGCCATGAGATCGCGCCGGAGGTCCGTCCGCTCCGCCGCAATTTGCTGCGGAAACGGAGTTTCCCCCCGGCTTAGTACCTCCGCGCGCCACTCGAACAGGCACACTCACCGTCTGTGAATATATTTGGACGTTCTCATTCTAAGGCACAGGTAGCGCAGGTGCAGGACTACAGATCCTGCTCGTGAATTAGTTCCAGGTGTCTAGTGACTCCCAAGGTAGTAACAGCCCCACGGTTCAACCGATCAGGTTAAGCTATGCTTGCCGCGGTTGGTCCGTGGATAGGTGTCTATCTTTACGTATCGTGTCTCGGAGAGCGTGTTAAGCCGTCCTGGCTATCATTCGTGGATCCTTAACAGGCGTTAGGGTTCGTCAGAAGTCTGACAACCAGTCTTATCAAAGGTTTGAGTATTATACAGTAACTGGGTTGTGGAGGTCAGATAGGCAGTTGCTCCATGTAAAATACTGATATTCAGCTGCATCCGGTTAGACTGAAGGCTGACCCCAGCATAGTTGGAAATAGGATAGGCTAGGCATATATTATTGTTTAAGGCGTATAAAAATCAAATTCACATATTATTGAAAGATTTTTACGGCGCGACAGCATACGTAAAGAAAAGAATAGGTGTCGCTTGCTTTAGAAAGATATAATGTCTATTCTGTGAAAATCTCACCTTGACAACTAAGGTGAACTGACATTCGACCTCTGGTTGTAGGGATTGACATTATCTAAGTACTGACAGCTCACTTCACCCAAGTTTCACGATGAAATTTTTAGCCAAATTGGCATTGTTATCCGATTTTTTTTTTTATTGACCTTCCGAATTCCTAGGTAGCTGGTAAAGACTAAAATGGCAGTGATGTACATTTTATAGACTTTAATCGTTCTTTTACCTACTCATAAATTTGGTGAAATAAGTGTTTACGAGCTAGATAGCGACAGTGGTGACTGGTTTAAAAAACTGGTATTTAGACCAGAAAAAAATTTTTTTTTAGTCCTGTTGACATTCTATATAAATAAATGTATGGAGGACTGTGATAAGCCGATTTAAAAAAAAATTTAAAAATCTCACCGAGACAACCTAGGTGTAGGTGTGTGTAGGTGAGCTTGAAGTAAACTGTAATTCCCTGTACCTACTGGAATAAGACGCAGCTATACAAGACGTATATCTCCATCTCTTTCCCACTGAAGTAATATTAAATTACTTCTGCTTTTACAGGTGATGGTCGGCCTCCTGATACCTACTGGGGATTAAGACAATTGACAGTTCATTTCAAGCTAACTTCACTTCGTTGAGATTTATTACAGAATAGGTAGGCCTAGTACCTAACCAGAGACGGTTCCTGGAGTTTTGGTGCAGGTGCCTGGGACACAAATCTCAGTCCACCATTGCGGGTTGGTAGATCACGTGTCTTCGAATTTTTAGGACATCCCGGTTTCCTCACGATGTTTTCCTTCACCGTTTTGAGTGTAGTCGTGATGAAAAATTTACACAAGAGTAAATCAACTGCCTTTTTTTGTTTTTTTTTGACGGTGTGAAATCAACAAATGACCTCTCCCGGAATGGGTGGAGCGGAAGGGAGTTTCAGACTCTTACCGACTTCTTCCTAACGTGTCGATGGCAATCTATATCTCCTCGGCCCAGAATTCAGCTACGTGTTTGGCGCCATCACTAGCGTCCATCAGTTCCTGTAACGTGCATACGGCAGGACACACAGGACACGAAATTAAGTGTCCCATCGTTTGTGGAACGGCACCACATTTACACTCCAAGGCGGAGCGGTCTATGAATCCCCATCTGAGCAGGTTTTCCTTGCTTCGGCCAACCTGGGTCCGGAGTCTGTTTAAAGCCTTCCAAGTTGACCAAGGCAAGTCACTCCCAGGAGGGAGACGTTCAGCAAGTGGAACGAATGGAGTGGGTAAGGAAGCACTGTCTCGCCACAACTTCAGTCTTTCTTTATTTGGTTCGACAGTGAGTGGAACGACACACTTTAAAAAGCTGTTTCGGCTTTACAGCCTTTGTGGCACAAGGATGTGGTCGTGCATGGGGTGTCGTCTGTCGGAGGCCAGTTTAGCTCTTTCGCTGGAGCTTGCTACCATTCTACGGACTTTTGGTGGCGCTATGCCTGCTAGAGGATACAGCATTTGTACGGGGGCCGACTAAAACCCATCCATATTCCTTCCTTAGCCCTTTAAGTACCGGGAAAGCGGTAACCCTTCCGGACAATTCTTAGAGTCCTACGCCCACCAAAAATTTATTTAAAGTCGGGGCTCACTATCTACTGCAGGTTCAGTATTTCTTGACTATTTTTATTTATATCTTGTTTCAGATGCCTTCAATTCCGCTGCATGGAGGAAGCTTGCCGCTCTAATGATTTCAACGACGCCTTACTGCTTTGTTTTATCTTCTAATTATTTAAACAAATACTTACTAAATTGATCTACGGGTCGTCAGAAGCCCGAAAATCTGGCAGCCAGTCTTACCAAGGGGTATCGTACTGCCCAGTTACTGGATTGTGGAGGTCAGAAAGGCAGTCGCTCCATGTAAAAAACTGGTATTCAGTTGCATCTGGTTAGACTGGAAGCTGACCCCAACATAGTTGGGAAAAGGCAGATGATGATGATGATGATGATCTAGAATATCACATCCGTAAGGTGTTCATCATTATTAGTTTCATATTTTGAAGGTTCTATAATAATTATAGTCTCGATTAATTTAGGATCGCATAGTTTTGTAGCGTGCAAATTATTATCCTTGCTATGCTATTGTTATGTTATGGATGAAACTGTTCAATTTTTATTCAGTGCCTACCAGGAAAGCAGAATCTGCAAATAGGAAATTAAAGGCGAATTATTGCAAACAAAGTCCGGTTTTCCTTAAATAAAATGAGCTATGTAAGGCCAGCAGAGGATGTTTATTCCGTAAATAAAATTGAAGGCCTGAATACCTAAAACCGAACTAGTTTCTTACTCGTTGATGAGAATAATAGACGCTGCGTAGGTGTGTTTATCGCAATGCGGATATCACACCTAGAGAGCAAATATGGTGCCTCTAAATAAAAGGTGATACACACGACCAATTCGCCAATGCCGCGAGCGCCACTCGCTCGAGACAAACGTCACGTCACTCATAAAATGCGTTTCTTACTCACAAAACGTGCTCGTGTTATCGTGTACATGAATTTATTAAGCAGTCAAGGTGACGATCGATGAGGTCGCGCATGCGCCGAACGCGCCATACCACGTGGCTGTCAACAGATGGCGGTAGCTACCAGTGCGCATGCCTCATATTATTGAACGCACGCACACGCAGGCACCAGGCGTCCATACACACTTGTACACTCCGACATAAATCATATGTTGTTCGCTCCTAACCATACGGCTTCAAATTACCTCTACGGCGCGTAATGACGCAAGTGAAACCTACTCTTCAATTCTCCAGCTTATTTTGACGGGTGTTAAGTTCAATTTTGATTGAGTTATGTTTCTTGGAGTCACAGAAGTGGACGAGTGAGCTAAATGTCTCACAGCGAGCAACCGTGGACGTCAATTACCGTCTTTATCTGGTAGCTGTTTACGGCATACCGCTTGTGGATTCAACGGAGTAGTTCCACATTCCTGGTTTCAAGATTTTAGTGGCTTAACATGAGTTTAAATGGAATTGGTTGGAACGAGGGGTTTATTATGTCCTGGTTCCGTGTTGCTTTGATGTTAAAACTTTCATAGCCCGATTTACAGTGATAAATAATCTTGTATCTATTTAAATTGGTCTATAAAAGATTAATACCGCGCCGTAGCTTTTCGTATGAATACAATATATTTTATTCAATTCTGATATTAAGGATTGGTAGATCGTGGATTATGGTTTTTATTTTATATTTTAAGAACTAATTTAATATTATGGAGAATAATATTAAATTAGTTCTTAGTAGTTCTTAGTTAAACTCTTTTGATAAAAATAACTATAGTAAAACGACTACTAGGTATATTGTACAATCACATGACACTAAGGATATAGCATATACAATGTGTCTGAGAAAGGTCTAGCGAAAAGTAAGCGTTTGGTATGAACATCAAACGGAACAACTTTTTCCCGGGGACCAACATCTTGTCAGGTAGGTATTGAAGTGGTGGTGATGGTCTGTACCACACGCTTAATTTTCGCTACACCTTTCTCAGACACCCTGTATAGGCGACACTTTCATATTATCCTACATTAATTTAGAAGAGAGACAAATATCTTTAAAAAAAAACAGAATATAAAAAAATAAACATGGCATAACCAAAAGATTAAAAAGAAACAAAGACCTGTGCGAGGATAAAATAACAATTAATAAACTAGTGCGAACGCCGCACACCCGTCGGCGAAGGTTCAACACCACTTGTCTACACTATCGTCTATTATTTAGGTCTAGTTATATACTTACAATAAAAGAAGACACCAACCACAATACAATCGGAGAAATTATTACAAATAACGATGGAAATACTTATATTTCCATCGTTATCTATACATATAATTTGTAATAATTTCTCCCTTTTTACGAGAACCATTGAACCTAATTTATCAACATTAAATCTCAGTTCATCGTCATCAAGTCTTTCCATCCAAACTAACATCCTCATCACAACGGCTGACCACCTATCTGCAAACATTCTGGTTCAACATGAACTTCATCTTATTCCGCTATATGAATGCTTACATTCATATAGCGGAATAAGATGAAGAGGCAATAGAAACCAAATCTATAACAAAAAACATCGCTGTGTAGAAGAAAAATCCGACCGTGGCCGTTCACGGCTCTACACAACAAAAACAGACTACAGAAGAAAACTACAAACAAAAATACTACCAGGAATTGAAAACAAATCATAAAAACTTCGCATTCCGAAACTCATAAAGGAACACTGAAATAAAAATAACTACACAGTCAGCAACCAGGAATTGCGGAATGGCAGTCAACAACAAAACTCTATGCTTAATGGCGGCTATGGGAAGTCTGCAAAGTTCTGCGAACGAACAATTTATGTGTTGCCTATGCCAAGTTTGTTAGTAAAAAGTTGAAGTAGTTAATAAGATAGAGGCTTAGCAGTATTTTGCATTTTCATTCCACGAATAAAATTTTCATTTAATTGTCGATTGTCGTCATTGAACTTGTAAGTGTTCTAAACAGTTACAAAGCCATTATTTTAGTGAAGACGATTTGTGCTGAAAGACCTTTTGAAAAGTAAAATTAGATTTCTTTAATATTTAAAACACACTGTTAACAATAAACACCAAACAAAAGCAGAGCATAAAAGATCAGCCATAAAAATACAAACACAAAAATAACGACTACAACGTAGGTGTGTCCCTTTATTGTAATTGTAAGTCAATAAGCCTTCGGAAGCCAAACGCTTCGACGAAAAATGGACTAAAAACGAAAGATAAAAAAAGATTTACAATAAAAGTTGCCGTCCTCAATGCGAGCTAAATCAATAAATATGTTCTTCAAAGGAAAAATTAAACCTACAAGAAAAATGATGATGGCAACGATAAAACAAACTTTAATTAAAATCGTTCAACTTTCATATTTATTTACCGAAGAAGTTAATGAGACTGGCGCGTTAAATGCTCAATCGGAACTGGTGACAAGTACCAGGGCGACATAACGCACGAAGTTCGGCGCGAGGCCGACGGAAGCCGGGAAATGTCTCTCAAATATAGCTGCCAAGCGCACACACGATAAAACTGTAGATAGTCGAGTTCATTCCACAACGTTATCTCTTGTCACTAAAAATAACAGAGTGTAAAACAAAATGGATTTTATTTTTCGAATTCTCCCTTTTGTTGGAAACCTTTTTCAAGTATCAATATTTTTCGAGTTTCCAATTATCTTTGTAGATTTGCGCAATGTTTTGAATTCATTGTTTGTTGTTGAAGGATTTTTGTAGCTCTACTTAATAAACAGCTATTGTGTTATGAACAATGATGTCTAACGTTTCAAGTAGGTGGCCCACGCAATTTATATTTTTACCTACCAATGATTAGTCATATATTTCGAAGTTCTTGGAATCCAGTGAAATTGCAGAGAGGGGGACCGACAGCGTGTGGGCGGCGTACCATTATTGTGAATGGGAGGCGTTAATTTATTATCATGGCATTTCGTTTTATTTATAACGAATCATTTTGATTACTGATTCGCACTTGTTATACCTAACGATATAATGTAAGGGTTCCTATGTATTTCATTTAGCTATTGAGTCAGCGATACTTAGTAGGTAGGTATTCTGTTTTTTCAAATATTTGTATATAGGGTTATTTTTCAATGACCGGCCAAATTTTCACTGGGTGTTCTACCCATGAATGTGAACAACTTTCACTATGGGACCAACTCTGAAATCAGGAAAAAAAAATCAGCTGTTTCCTACAAAATATCAATACCTACTCGACTTAAATGTATGAAATAGTTGATTTTTTTTCGTGATTTCAGAGTTGGTCCCATAGAGAAAGTTGTTCATATTTATGGGTAGAACACCCTGCGAAAATTTGGCCGGTTATTGAAAAATAACCCGGTATACCTGAACGTACAATTGCTGGGGCCTTAGATCGGCTGCCAATTACTTGCTTATCAGACTAATTAAATTTAAAATAAATATTTTTATAAGTAAGTAGACATATTTGATTCTTTCGGTAGGTGCCTATCTCAATCCCTGACGTCTTAAATTATCAACAAGTCATCAATGAAAGATTAAAATTCACGCAATCTCCCAACATAAAGGATCATGTTGTTGCCATGGACCCTTTCTATGTCCCCAGCATCCTGCGTAAAAACTTTATAAAGCCGTCAAAACTCTTCTAATCCCAACATTATCAAAAGTTTCTGTCTCCGAAGCAAACAAACTTTCAACATCTGCCGTTTTCTCAGGAGCGTGCCAAGTTCCCCTGATCGCCTTTGGAGGTACAAAGGAACCATGCGGTGCAGAGAAAGGGACCTAAATACAGAAATTAGAGGGTGAGTGAGAGAGAGAGGTAGAGGACCGGAACATTACACAAACGCGTCTCGGTTGACGGGTCCCGAACAAAATGAATGGCTGCGGCAGCGGATTAAAATGCGCCGTAACATCGGAATGAATGAAAATAATAAAAAAAAAGCTGTAATTGCGTAACACGAGGCTAGTGGGAAGTTGAATGATGATACGGTCAACATAGATGCAGCTTGTGTTTGGGAACCTTGCAAAATGTCGGTCATTGTTCTATCAAGTGCTATTAACGCGATAATTGTGACGCTGTTTACATCATTAGCAACGGTTTTTTTACCCAGAAACTTAAAAACGACACCATTATCTGTAATTGTAAAAAAACAAACAAATAATGGTTTATTTTAATTAGTGTTTTGTTTTTTTTTTGTACCGAAATAAAATGTAATTAAGGAAAAAGCTGCTAATAATAATTTGCGCCACAAATAAGTAAAACTGAGGAAGTAAGCCTGTATGGGTAACTCTTTATAAAACTTTTAAACGACCTTATTTCCTGTAAGTACGGAATTTGTTTGCATTAAAATCTAAGCTAGTCAAGTCTAGTAGGTTATAATAAATAAGGGCTAAGCATGACAAAAATCTTTGCTGTCAAAACTTTACAGTATCACATTTTAAACTTACCACTAAATGAATATCACTAGAATCAATAGCCAATATTGCAGGCACGAGACCGCAAAATCAATAGGTAAGTAGGTACCAAATTGCAAGGGACATATTCCGCTAATCAAAATAATGCGTGTAACACAGTAAAGTTATTGAAATACCTTCGGTATAATGAATGTATAAATCGTGGGACATTACAGTACCTCCCAATTCCCAAAGACTTAAAACGTGAGTAGTCTTTTTTTTTTAAATTGTGGAATTGGACTCATAGCCACGATCACGCCTGATTGAAAGCGATGGATCGTCTATTCTATCATATCGAACGTGCTTGTTCACTCTTCCTTTGAAGGAAGACTGCGCCAGCGAATATGGAAGGGAACACTGACGCTGGCGCAGACACACTAATTCAATTTTAAACCCACTATTAGTGAGATCAGAGAACGATACTCTATACAGCTCAATCCATATTCGAATGAATCGACTATCGGCTTCCTGTCAGAAATAAGTGGACATATTGCTCGCATTGAGGCGATGTTTCCAGACTAAGCGAAGAAAAAATATACTCTTCGAAGTGTCGGAAACATCCACTGGTTTTGGCCATTCGCGTGAACTGCAGGCGCTAACTGGATATCGCCTTTGACGGAAATGTCACCGGTTTCAACATTATCATAATAAGGGCTGAGGTTTGCTGCGTTACTCTATCGAATACTGGTTCTGCAATGCAAGATACAGTAGCTATTGTATCAAGCTAAAGGGACACAAATTATAAATTAGACAAAGCACTTCCTTCTTCTTCGTCGTACCGATCATTATCTTCACTACATAGTAAAAAAAGTAAAAAAAGCAAAGTCGCTTCCCGCGTCTGTCCTAATGTCTGTATGTATGTATGCTTAGATCTTTAAAACTACACAACGGATTTTGATGCAGTGTTTAATAGATAGAGTGATTCAAGAGGAAGGTTTATATGTATAATTACATGCTTAATATATTAGAGAACTATTGATAATTTCAGGATTTCTAATGTGAAGTCGTATATGAATTTAGATATTCCAAAGATAGAGGGAAATCTTCACAATATAGGGAAATGGGAATTGTTTTACTACGTTTTTAACGCGTGCGAAGCCGCGGGCAATAGCTAGTTTGAAATAAAATACGACCAATATTTTATTTAAAAAGAGAATCATCGACTACTTACTTTGTTTGCGCTAGCGCTGGCCTCGCCAGGCTATCTATAGTCCAGATGGTTTCACATACAGAGCGCAACAAGAGGTGCAGCATCGTTTGTGATGTAGCTCCACAATCGCACTATTGCTCATCGGAGTAGCCCCACCTGACTAAGTTGTTCCTGCAGCAGCCCACTTGACTCCTTTGTCGGTTAACAGATTGAATAAGACAAACCACAAATCTTCATGCTGTGCTGGCTCGCTTCTTTGTCCCAGACAATTACTGCCGCGGCAGGAAGCACAGGTTGGTTGCTGTGCCCCCATGTCGCACTGTTGCGCGTGCTAAGTCCCCAGAACCTCGCACTCTGACCGCACTTAATGATCTCTTATATTGTAATCCAACAATTATTGATCAGTTTGCGGATGAATGGGTGAAGATTTTACTGGCATGTCAGAAGTTCTGTGAGAGGGATTCATGAAAACATTGCAAATTTAGTTAGCGATTTTATTTTATTTTTTGTGTTTTATTGAATTTTATATTTTCTTTTCTTTTATATGGGTCTTTAATTATTGTAATTGGTTTACCGTTTTAATTAAAGTTAAATAAAATAAATAAACCACTAAGATTATAGTTAACCAAACTACATATGCTTCTGTTGTACGGTTAGACAGACGGGCTTTATAGAAATATAATGCCGGAAGGAGATAAGTATCGACTTCACATAGTTATGTAATCCTGCACAATACCATAACAAGGTGTGTTAGGCGAGGATAAATTTAATATGAAAAAATGTGTCAAATAAGTAATTCGTAAGTTTATGGTTAATGCTGACTTATCTACTTAATTAGAAAATCCATGTCAATGTTCTCCACGGGTGTTGGATATAGGGACTTTTTTAAGTGCGCGTTCATGACGGATTTATTAAGACGTGTTTATTTATTATTTACCGAACAACAAAATAATAATCCTTTCCCTTGAAGCGAGGTGGTTGCTTTTTCAAGAAAAGCCCGGAAGAAGTTCTTATTATACTACTCCCTACACCTACTCCGATGACGCGTTTTAACTGTCACGATATAAACAGACATGTTATTTGTGTACTTGCTGAGTAGTTCGTGGCTAAGTACTAACAGCCGCGCGTACCGATCCATCAGGTTAAGCTACGCTAGCCGAGGTTGGGCCGTGGATGAGTGACCATCTTTACATATGACTCCACCGCGTGGCTCGAAAAGCACGTTAAGCCGTTGGTCCCGGTTGTTATTCGTGGATCTTTGACAGTCGGTGGTAATCAGGACCCGGAAAATCTGACAGCCAGTCTTACCAATGGGTATCCTATTACCCAGTTACTGGGTTGTGGAGGTCTGATAGGCAGTCGCTCCTTGTAAAATACTGGTATTCAGCTGCATCCGGTTAGACTGGAGGTCGACCCCAACATACCTAGTTGGGAAAAGGCGCGGGAAATTGACTAATCTGAAACACTTTATAAACTCAATAAAAAAAAAAGCTGAGTCTATTAAGCCATAAAAGATTTTGTTTTTATAGATCCTTTCCGACTTTATCGCGTGTAATAAATAATATCCGAAACATGTGTTTACATGCTCACATGTGCTCCGAGCTCCCGGCATTCATTATAAAGATATTACGCTGAAGAAATTGAAACGTAAGCGCTTTATAATACCACAATCCTGGATTTTAGATTAAAGGTTTTATTCTCAACTAGCTTTTGCCCTTGGCTTCACTCGCGTTAATTTAGAATTTGACAATAAATGCGGGTTGTACTCTGCTTGTAATGATATAATTCAACAATCGATTCGAAGGACACGTAGCGCCATCTGTTACCAAAAGAACGTTATTTTTGTTTTCCGCAGAAACGTAACTTTTTTGCTGGATTTAATGTACCTTAAGTCCGTTTCTGTACCCTTGACAACGTGTATGCAAAATTTCAGGATGATCGGTTCAGTGGTTTAGGCGTGAAAAGGTAACAAACAAATTTACTTTCGCATTTATAATATCTATTACTTAGGATATTTTGAGTAGTCCTTGAAGACGGGAATTTAATATCAACAGAATGAGGAGTTTTTATAAAAACAGCTACTGTTCTTGACTCAATTCCTATAAGCACTTTGTTGGAGCTCACCAAAGATGTCTTGCGTCACATTTTAAGTGTCTGCTAAATATTTATGGCGATAGCGACAGCCGAGCGCAATTAGCATGTCTATCTGTCATCGCAGGTCCTCGCAGGAAGAGCTTGTCTCCACCGACGCACCACTCATGCGCTCCTGGTATTTAACTCGAGTGCCTGTTGAAATGAATGACGGATTCAGTACATAATTCACGACGCATTCTTAATAAATTAAATTGAATGAGCGCTCGTTTAGTTCTCAGAATGTTGTAGTTAAGGAGAATAATCAGTCTTCTTGGTTTATGATTTCCTGATCGTGCAACGCTAATTTTGTTTCTACTGGTGAAATTATACGCGTAAACAATTCTGCTACTAACTGTACTTCTAAAATTAACCTTTGCTAAGTGGTTTGCCAAGTAGCAATTTGATTCTGTGAATTTAATTGAAACACTAATTTTATCTTTGTGAGGGGTTTCTAAAGATATAACTTTGTAAAGAGGATACGTTACAAAATAGAAAAGCGGGTACACTAAAGCGACCAAAACTGCATCATGTCCAATGAAACGTGTCCAATAATAAAATCCAATCTCTGTATGATTGTATGTACTTTTACCGTGCGAGCTAATGGTGCCGTGTCGGGTCGACGGCCGTGCGATAAGGACCAACATATCAAAATCAATGCGTCAGAGAGAGAGAGCAAGACGAGAAGTGCTGGCAAATACGGTCGTAAAGTAAAACACGGTTTGTGCTTTTTGTTCGATTTAACTTAGAAGTTGCTTGGAGTTCGAGTGTGGGCCGAAAATTAGTGGGAACAATTTCTGTACAAATAAGTGACGGTAGCATTATCGATTAACGGATGTAGACGAACGTAAGTTGGAGAAAAAAGAAAAAAAAATGGGTCTCTATTCTTTGCGTCTCACCGTCCGTCCCGCCGGGTTGACATCGATAAATTGCTTTTTTTTTTCTTATTTGTATTATGGTGGGAAATCTTATCTATTATAGAAATAATTTTCTGAATTCAAACAATGAATTCTATTGAGATATTGATAGCTAGTTAGATGAGCTAACAAGAAATGAAATTCTTCTCAACAATTGGCATTCTTCGATTGAAAACATTCCTTACATGAAAGTAATTCGGTATACATTATAATAATCATGTAAGTACCTACATCTTATACACACATAAAACACACGAAAGATTCTCTCCATCCAAAATTTCACACCTAATGTTGATCCTGATCCGGCTCGAAGGACCATCGCATAGACTCAATCGCAAATTTTGTAACTCAGGTTGTGTACCATTCAGCAAGATTGTCCGAGAGGGTTACCGTTGCCCCGAAACACAAAGGGAGGAAGAAACATGGATGGGTTTTAGTCAGTAAGAGTCTGACACTCCCTTCCGCTCCACCCACAGCGGGCCTTTGGCTTTGATGATTTGCCATCCTTAAAATAAAAGAAAAAAAAGGTTGTACACCTTCAGAGAGAATCGTTCTGCAATGCTGTTCGAAATGTCTTTCACACTCTCTAATCAATAAAGTCCATGGCCTATAAACTGATCGACATTAACAATAACATTCCAAGGTTCTCAATAACCAGAACAGTTTGTTCCGGAATATAAAGAACAGTAAAATCGCGTGTTTCTAGTGTTAATGAGAAAATCTATTGGATAGCATGTGAAGATATCTCGTTGCAGGAACAAGAAATATGTTAATTACATCATTATAATGTAGGTAAACTCACATTATACCTACTTAATTGTCTGAATCCATACAATTAAAATTATGAATTTCTGTAACTGATCCGTGGATTTAATTGGATGTAAACAACGGACATAGTGTAGGTCTAACAATAGATTACAATCGTCGTTATCATAATAAGCCTAAATATTTTGTTATCAGTTCATTGATAAGCAAGCACCCCAATTGCGACTGATATGATATAGTTGATGCCTCGCACTCGCCGTTTGTACCTATGCCTAGAATTTCTTCAGATACTTTAAACTTGTAATGTCAGCACAAACCTTAATAACCAGCCAGTCGCAATTGACTGCTGATCAAAGCAATTTTTTAAAATTACAGCTAAGTTAGTTATAGTTACGCTACCTCGGCTATCCCGTTCAACGAGCCTTCGAATTCAAATTTCCCGTTCGTTTTTTGCCAATTACCAATGCAGATCAGTGTCAAGTTGTATATTTCAAAATATGTTTCGCGTGTGTGAAAAATGTGAAACTATTTATAGAAATAAAATTGTTACAACTACAAAACAGCTCTCTAAGTAAGAATTGAGCTAAAATATCTCGATTTCGGAAGATAATCATTCAATAGAGTGAAAGCATCAATTGATGATTATAATGGTTATAATTCAGTAAACACATATTTGTTACGGGCGCGAATCATATTTTGATCAGGGGCGTAGCTACCGCGTATCAGCCGTATCAATGATGGGGGGCCCCGGGCTATAGAACCCCTAACGTGTGTAAGCAAAAATTTGTAAAATGTTATCCACAATACCACTTAATCTCGTGCTTTCAAGGAAAAAAAACAGAGTTTTTACTTCAAAAATTTCAAAAGTAAAAAAAAGTAATCTCTTTTTTCCCGTGTTAATCGTGCGTTGCGTTTTGATACAGGGTACCAAGATACGCTATGCCACTGATTTTAATCAACACACAACCTAATACTGACCTGCAAATTGCAAAAAACGTATTTAGGAAAATTTTAATTTCACGATTTAGTAGCTTCGTCTTAAGACATGACATAAAATATGCGTCTTCCAACTTCTTCCACCTATTCCGTTTCCAGTCTATCCGCAGTCTTTTTGAGTCCTCCGTTTCAACTAGCTTTCTTTTTTTTGCGTGTAGTTAGTGACTACCCTGGTGTCAGAGTTTTTATGCTGCCCATGGGCCCCTGACTTAGCTTCACATGCTGTTGAGAAATATCTCTTAAGCAAGCCGGTTTCCTCACGATGTTTTTCTTCTTTCATCTATCTGGGCTCACGTCTTACGCTATATTTGCAGATACAGCCAGTAACAAAAACCCACGTTTTATTTTGAAAGCCCAAGTCCCTTCATAGACGAGACACGTCCTCTCGTAACAAATTTTCTACAAAACATTTTACCTTACGTACTGGTTTTAATTTTCCTCAAAAGCTTTACTAAGTAACACGAGTCTAACCGTAAAAGAGCAATTAAATGTTCTGCCCGACCTACCCTAATGGCTTTAATAAGTAAACAATAGGTTGGGCGGACCGATACCTGCCGCATACCTACCGCGGTCAGGGGTTATCGAGGCGGTATTTTCCTGTTACCCCGTAAAGGTGAGACGGGTTCCATCGAAATGAATATTGTATTAGAATTAAGGTCGAAGGAAAGGTTTTATGGAAAATTAACAAAGATATTTAAATAGGTACAACCAACCTTTATTTTTGATCCGGGGTGAAAGATCTTCATGAAGATGTCCCTGACCGGGTGAATAGAGACGAAACTTTAAAAGGACACGAACGATTTAGGCATTAAATAATATAGTTTGTGGCCAAGAAGGACTCGTAATGTGTTTACTGTATAATAATTAATGATCAATTGTTCTGATTGGCAACAAAATGCTTTATTACAATGTTAAAATCCATTTATAAGTTTCGTTCCGATTCACCCTGGCATCCTCTTACTGACCCCCCGGGTGTTCCCTCTCACACCTGCGCCGGGCGTCGCGGGGACACGTGATACTACCAATTTTTTTTTTTTGAGCCGGGTGCAGAATCCTAATGGATGTCCTCCGCCCTGGGGGCGGCGGATGGGTCTGTCAGACTTTTACTGACCCCCTCGGGTGTTCCCTCTCATACCTGCGCTAGGGTCGCGGGGACACATGATACTTCCGCAACACTCGGCTGAGGTACTACCTGCTTAACCCAACTAAGACAAATTAAAAAGATATGTCATAAATAAGACATTGATATTTTTTTTTCGGTTTGCGTACAGTTGGAGTCACATGTCATTACATCACACAAATAAAGCATTTAAGCAATGACGTGTGACTCCGAATCCTTATTTGCTGTAGACGGGTAAAAAGGTGAGCTACAAGTCTGAATAAAATTATAAAACTAAAGTCAGATTTCACAAATGTTGGATTCCTAACGAAATACATTAATTAGACAGAATTCGCCGTTGAATTTTCTTATTCTTCGAATTTTCTTGTCTATAAAAAGGTATTCCCAAAATAAATAAATGAGTACCTAAGTAAGCTTATAAGGTATTGTTTTCTTCCTTGCCTTTTTGAATGGGTAATGAAACAAGTCTCTCTCTCCTGGGGCTATTAGAGATCTATTGAAGGCCTTTGTAGAAGGCGTCTAGCCTACTCAATGTCATTAAGAACTTTTTTTTGTAATTTAAGGTGGGAATTCATCAAATCGGATGGAGCGTGTGTGAATATGTAAAGATGGGTGACAATCGTTACATACAGAGACTACGTCTTACTTATGTTTTATCTTAAAAATAAAACTCTGTTACTGAATTTAGCACCTTAACTATGATTTTGGCGATAGTAGACACTATTGACTGGGCCTTTTCTATAGCAGTAGAGTTGCTGAGGAAGGAATTGTGTTAATTATAGTGCTTTTGCCGCTGGCCTCCACCGAAGAATACTTACAGACGTCGTCGGAAATCCGTCTCGTTGCTCTGCAGAGTGCGGGACAGCCCCAACTCTATCCTGAAGACCATTTATGGCAGGGAGATACGACTGTCCAATCTTAAATTATATTGTTCGTACGTGCATCTCGAACAATAATCTCGGAACTAATTATTCATGTTTACTAACATAGATACAATGTGTCTGAGAAAAAAAAACTTCCCATACATTTTGTCAAGTAGGTATTGAAGTTTTGTATGGAACGACTTATTTTTTTTTTTTTTCAATTACGATGTAGGTCCCCAAAAAAAAGTTGTTCCGTTTGATGGTCTGTACCAGATGCTTAATTTTCGCTACACCTTTCACACCCTGTATAAGACTAATTGCTTACTAACACACTATGGATGTAATTCGTCCGAAATATTTTTTTTTTTTTGAGTTTGGGCTATCATCGTATACTCCTGCCGCTCTGGGTGGAGTGGAAGGAGTGTCAGACTTTAACTGACTAAAACCTATCCATGTTCCTTCCTTAGCCCCTTATGTTGCGGGGTAGCGGTAACCCTTGTGGACAATCCCGCTTCAACGCCCCCCCACTTTAACCCCTACGGTCATTGGTTCTATGGCTTATTGCCAATTCAGCTTACTTATTCTATGAGCGAAGAAACCACCAAAGTCACGGATGCTCTAACCTATGCTAAAAAACTAAAATGGAAGTGGGCTGGTCATGTAGCGAGACTTAAGGACGAGAGATGGACCAACAGGGTAACAACGTGGAAGGGTCCAATCGGCAAACGTCCCAAAGGCAGACCCCACACGAGATGGGTAGACGAGCTGATAAAAATAGCTGGTACCTGCTGGTCGCAAATAGCTCAAAATAGAGACACATGGAATTCTTTAGAGGACGCCTTCACCTTCACTTGAGGAGGGGTTCATGCAAGCAAACATTTTACTATCAAGATTTTTTATATTATATTAAGTATTTTATTTTTTTCTTTTATATATTCTCTAAACCATGTATGCGTTCTACTTGTCTTTATGTGCATGAAATAAAAGGCTTATTATTATTATTATTATTCTATGAGCAGAGTCCTCAGTTCAGAACACAATTATATGTATTATATCCATCATGTACGACATCAGGAGGTAAATAAATCTTAAACTCAGCGTACGCTATTATTTACACGCGCACGTCAAACAAAACAAGGCAATTAGGGGTCAGCAAGCGTACGTACGAACCCTTCTCACCTGCGCGTGACATGTACGGAATGATTAATTTGGGAACTTTTCGATGTCTGACATTTGTTTGGAAGTCTTGTACTGCGAAATGGATTTTAATGAGTTATGGAAGTAGGAAAATGTAGCAGAAGCGACTTTGTTTGATAGTGGTTGTATATAGACGTTCGTATTTACTTACCATCAATTATGACAGGGTAAGACTCATGTAATTAAGAAGAGGCCTAGATTTTGGCTAAGTAATAACAGCTGACAGATCGATCCATCAGGTTAATCTACGCTTGCCGGGGTTGGTCTGTGGATGGGTCATGGGTGTAATATATATCGAGAATAATCTTTATATATCGAGACTCCTCCGTGCCTCGAAAAGCACGTTAAGTTGTTGGTCCCGGCTGTCATTCGATGACAGTTTTTATGGGTAGTCAGAAGCCCGAAATTCTGACAGCCAGTCTTAACAACGGGTATCGTATTACCCAGTCAATGACTGGGTTATGGAGGTCACATAGGCAGTCGCTCAATGTACATATATTACTAGTATTCAGCTGCATCCAGTTAGACTGGTAGCCGACCCGAATATAGTTGGGATAAGGCTAGCTAGATTCATCTGCTCTATTTAATAATAAATGCAGAAAGTTAAACAACATTAGTCGCTTGTATATCATTAAAAATACACAGTAATTGACATTCAACCCTACATTACCGAAATATAGGGGTAGAATCAATAGAAGGGCTACCAAGTTGACACCGATTGAACTTCGTACTAAAAAACTGTGATTGACGAACAATTGAAACTACCATTCGTTTCGTAGTCAAGTGGCGGAAATAATTTGGGACGGCTCGTTGGGGCTATACTGTTATTATAAACTGTGAATCTATGTTACACGTGGCGGGAATTCAGAGAATGTTATGTAGGTATGTCATCTATCGGTCGATTCTATAACAATATCACCATGAAAACTTTGAGCTGTCGTTCCACCTATTTTTTTTGTTTTTTAAGGCTGGGAAATCATCCAATGACTGCTTCCGCTCTGTGTGGAGCTGAAGGGAGTGTCAGACTCTTACTGACTAAAACCCATCCATGTTCCTTCCGTAGCCCTTTATGTTCCGGGGTAGCGGTAACCCTTTCGGACAATCCCGCTTACCCGGCAGGCTTGGCCCTGAGGGGCCCCTTCAAATGCTGACATCTCTTTGAGGCGCGCGTGGAACATTTACACGCCATCCGGCACGGGCCTGTTGCTGATCGGACTGTGAGTCACCCATTAATCACCGTCCGCAGGCCCGCGCTTACGGTGGCCGGGAGTCTCCACGTGGCTCCCGACGCCCGGGGCGTCTCTCACGGTGGCTGGGACGGGAGGACCTTTTTCTCTCCCATCCCGCCACCTCTTTTGCGAGTGTCGTTCCACCGTATGCTAGGGATTGACACTATCTCACTCACTTTAAACTCATTTCACATACGTTTTCACGATGAGATTTTAATAGAATAGGCCCACTGGTCTGATACTAAATGCTATGCGTGTTTGCGTGGGCTTGATTCGAAAATGATGTGATTGTTATTGCTACCAGTGGCGAATCAAATATTCATAATGATTGATACGGGGCTAAAATGTTTTGCCCCGTATGTGTGTAATGTTTTTCAAAATGTTTTTGGGGGCCAGACGAAGCTCAAAAGCAAAGTATTGTATTTTTTTTAACGCAATAAAGCATCTTGAGTTGAGGGGTTAGCAGTCACTGTTACCTTACAAAGATAATACAAAAGCGAGCTTGAAAACTGGATCATTCTGTACCGTTGTACTAAGAGAATGTATGAGCAAGCGAAGCGAGCTAGGAAATTGGAGCATCTTGACTCTAATAGGTAAGGCTGGTATTGTCATTTTAAAACGAAAGTTGGACCATTCTGACGTGACTTCTTAATTGACTAAAATTATTAAAGAATGCAAGAGGTTCAATTAACCCGCCTCGGTACCAACCCACAATGGGCACGCGTGGTGGGAACATTATGGGCTGATTATGATGCATGAAGTTGAATATCATGTTTTCGTTAGATACTTTGGTATCTAGGTTTTGGATAGTATATTTTACGATTTATTTGCTTAAACACATGAATAATTATGTAACTTTTGGGCCCCGCATCATTTATGCAGCTGTTAGGGCTGATAGCTTCGCCCCTGCACACTACAGTACAACAACAAAAGTACAAGAACAAAGAATGATGAACAGGTACAAAGAAATGACAAGTACACGTACAATGATGAAGAAGTGCAATGAAGTACATGATTTAAATTTATAACTAACTAGCTTCGCCAGCATAATATGTCGACAAATTATACATAATTGTATCCTCTTCAATCACTCTATCTATTAAAAAAACCGCATCAAAATCCGTTGCGTGGTTTTAAAGATTTAAGCATACGTAGGGATATAGGGACAGAGAAAGCGACTTTGTTCTAAACTATGTAGTGATAGTGATTACACAGATTATATCAGACATATCAGCCGCCTGTCTCGTTCTAATTCTTCATATTTTGTGTTCCATCCAAAAATCTGATCCATCATCTTATTTTTCTACCACTCTTTCTCGTCATATCCTCTATCTTGACACATTAACATAGAACAACAGAATCATCACAAACAACCACAATCCCCTTCTAGGGTAAAAGCACATATTTGTGTGCAATGGTTTGAAAGGGTGACAGGAAGCGACGCGTGTTATTTCTAGAGGGTGTGTCGTCCGTGCGATGCGATTTATATCGAGTGTCCGCTGTGCCGACGGACGGTCGCAGTGTCTGCAAAGCTTCGTTAATTCACACTTTTTGGGGTTTATTTCGATGCTGTGTTGGGGCTTTTATTGCATTGATATCGGTGTCAATGTACATTATTTTGTTTAGAATATTTTACTTCGTGAATAGTGAAGAAAAGTTTCTGATGATATATATTTTTTTTTAATGAAGTTTGAGCTAAAATCACGCTTTAGTAAAATATCCGTAAAAAAAGATTAGAAGAAATTTAATGAACCCGTCATCTCACTTTTAATTTGGTTTGGAAAGTTTATTTTTAAGCATACTCCACAAAATTTTGATAAAATTAATATATCGAGGTCGTTAATAGAACTAAATGCTCCAAGGGTCGCGCACCTTACTCTTTTATGATTTGGTAACCTATATTAAAAAAAAACGTTAAATATAAGTATCTAACAAACTAAATACATAAGTATTAATATGTTTTTTATAAAATAATTTGTTTAATAGTGTTTAATATCAATTTATGGTGCACGAGCCGCTGCCAGTGGCTTCGCCCGCGTGGTTGTCGGAAATTATCCCAAGAGAACGTACTACCAGGATCAAAAGTATCCTATGTGTTAATCCAGGTCATAAACGACCTCTGTACCAAGTTTCATCCAGATCCGTACAGCCGTTTGAGCGTGAAGGACGTTCAAACTCACACACACTCACTCACAAACTATCGCCTTTATAATACACATAAGTGTGATTTAGGTATCTAAAATAAAAATCTACCTAACCGCTGTCTATCCTCCACACACAGCCGTTATTGGGCGATATGATGACATCTGGTTGTCAGACTTCTCTGGTCTCTTCTTAACCTGCTTTTTAATGGATAGCCACCCATCCACGAACCGGCTTCGGCGAGGGTAGCTTAACTTTCAATCAACCCGTTGTATTTGTATCAGGTTTTCAGACTTTTTGGCTTTCTTTTTAACGTGCTTTTTCAATGTATAGCCATCCATCCGCAAACCTGCGTCGGCAAGGGTAGCTTGACCTTCAATCAACCCGTTCAGCTGTATTATATTCTGTATCTGTACATTCTTATCTATTTAAAAAGACGTATGGTGTTTAATTGATAAGCCTCTTATTTGACTACAAAGCGTACATACGGAACCCTAATGATCGCATGAATGTTTATCCGTGTGTAAACTTGAGATAACAGGCCAGCGACGCTCAACCTAAGGCCGGCTTTAATGTGCGACCTTCAGACCTTTTTATGTTAAATTCGAAACATAAAAGAGTATCCGTTATCCGTATTTTTAATAGGACGTGAAGTGATTAACACAATTTAAATTAATTATCTACCTAATTTCCATTGTTTGAGCATTGAGGTTTTTTTCGTGTTTACTTTTTATGTAGGTTAGTAAATAATTAAATAAAAATATTGCATAAGTAGGTATTTTATTTTCATCTGTTATCATTTTATTAATTTTGGAATAATGACCTAGTGGAAACCTCAGGAATCCGCTGGAAGTGAGAAGCACCAAACCGGTAGAAGTTGCAATGCTTGAGGAGGCGGAGGCCAGCACATCAAGCTACCCCAATCTGTCAAATTTCTTTGATAGATTGCCAACTTTATTACAACAGTATAAGGTTTACGTTCAATTGGGTATAATTATTTGAAAGTTAAGGATGTCATTCAGTAGACATTTGTGGAAATACTTATTTAAAAAAAAAACAATCGAATTGAGTACCCCCTCCTTTTGGAATTCGGTTAAAAACAAAGAGCACCTTTTGTTTTCTGTACCAACAGTTTTTAGAAAAAAAAATTAGTAAACCGTTACAAAAGTTAGTTACCTACGTAATTTTTTTCCAATAGTCGTTTTTTTGTGGAGCGTTAACAAACAGTTAAGAGTTAATTAATTTTCGCGGTCCGGGAGAAAAGTTGAGCGCCACTGAAAATAAAATGCCGCGTGGTGTCATGGTGCCCACCGTTTTTTTGCTCAGTCTTTTTTTCTATATTTAATTAAACAGATCAAGTATTTTCAAAGATACTGTAGCACAGAATACATTATGTAGCCCCATATGGACTCGTCTATCTAGTTATATCAATAAAATCTAATCCGGTTTGCTAATAGCGATCATATTGACGCGGTGTAGTATATTTTCTCAGGAAAGCGACACATGTTGTACTTGTGGTATAAGCCACAGGAGCTCTCGGTACCGTCCGAGGTACGGGCGAAGTAGGATGTGTGTGTGCGTGTGGATGTGTGTGTGCGTGTCGTGTGTGTGTGTCACTCATTCACAGTGTGTTTTTCCAGCCGCAAGCTATCCCAAATTGTCAAACATTGCCAATGGAATACGAACGAATATGAACCTTATCATCTAGCAATAAAGTTGAAGATCCATCAAAGAAATTCGGTAGATTGTGGTTATTACGCTGGCCTCTGTACACTTAGTTACCGCAAGCGTACACGCATCGCTTCGTGAGGTAAAAATACTGTAATTGCAGGTTTATGTCAGCGATTACATGTAGTTGAATACCTTCAGTAATTTAATTATACTCGATATAAATAAGACAGAAAACAGGCATTTATTGTGTTGCATGATCTAAATAAACGGCAAATGTTTACTCTTTTTATTCAGTAAAACAATTTTTTTTTGCTTTCTTGTTTTTCAATAGGATTAGTAATTGATTGACGTCCTCGTAGGATTACTCGATTTTTTTCTTCATGGTTGGAATACATTGAAATAAAAACTGATATTAAGCCTAACTTAACCAATTTATCGGTATTTTTTATAAGGTATATTCGGAAAGCACGTTAAGCCGTTGGTGCCGGTGGTCATTCGTGGATCTTTGACAGTCGTTACGGATAGTCAGAAGCACGAAAGTATGACAGCCAGTCTTATAAGGGGTATCGTAATACCCAGTTAGTGACTGGGTTGTGGAGGTCAGATAGGCAGTCGCCCCATGTAAAATACTGGTATACAGCTGCATCCGATGAGACTGGAAGCCGACCCCAATATAGTTGGGAAAAGACTAGGCGGATTGATGGCATTTAGCCGGACACACACCAGTCTTCGGGCTGTTACTGAGAAATTCCTGATAGAAGAACCCAATAACACTTAGCCCGACCTGAGAAACGAACTCAGGATCTCATGCTACCGTAATTAAATTATGTAATATACCTATTTGATTTAAATTAATGAATTAGACTCGTTAAGTACCAGACGCCAGCACATCAACCTATCTCAAATTTTTCCAATTGAAAATGAACCTTATAGTTAAGTTGAAAAGCCATCAAAGAAATTTGACAGATCGGGGTAACTTGCTAAGCTTGCTTTTGTACAAGCGGTAAGATAAATAAATACCATAAATAAATACTTATTCGATTTCCAGCCTGTATTTCTTGTATAAGTTCTTAATTAGAATAAATTATAAGTTTTAAGAGGCGCGGCGTCGAATATAAAATGTTCATTTTATGGAAACCAATATTATTCGTAATTATAATAGTGATTCAAAGACAAATACGGTTTTAATTCAAACGGAAATTACGTCAGAATATATTTTTATTCGTAAGTATAAAGCTATAGAAAAATTAAGTCATCATCATAATTTTAGTCCGGAATCTAGTGATGCAAGAAGTGTCAAAACGAATTATTAAAAAATGAATTTCGATATATCGCGAAAAAAATATCATTGATAGGTAATCGATACCGATGAAATTTACAAAAAAACAAAATATAATTGATGACTGTATGAAATTTTATTTCTTCTTTTTTATTTATTTAAATACTATACTAAATACATAATTTTATGTTAGGGTATAGGGTTGTCTACTGCTTAACCGGACTTGCCTGTGGATGCCACAAAAGAATTGTAGCCTCCAGACAGGGCTTATAAAAAGTTACAAACTAAGCGACTACACGCTAAGGGCACCCCCTGTGGGGTACGGACCCCGGCTTAAGGCGTCGCTGGGGGAGGACAGCAAGGGACAAGCTGGATCGGGCGTATTTAAAGCTACAGGAACAGCGGCAACGCGGGCTGGCTCGAGCAAGGGTCGGGGAGCCATACTTTTCCGTTTCGAGTATCCCTTTTATACGGTTTACGGTAACGGTTTAAGACATTAATAATTTTTGAAAAGTATACAATTCACTTATTATGAAAAATACAAATAAATCTTAATAGGAACTTATGAAGAAATCATAAATAAACTAGTAAAATGGTAGATGCGTTAATATTCTTGTAGTTTTGCGGGGAGAAAAAGTGAGTGATCCATTACATATCGTTTCTTGATGGCAAGTCAATAGCAATTACGCATTGTAAATAGGAAGTTGTTATTATAAGGTGTGAATGATATCGTGAACCCAACGTACTTTCAGCCGGATTGTCCAAAAGTCCAAAAAATAAAGGGCTAAGGAACGAACATGGATGGGGATATTGATAAAAATCTGTTGTCCTTAGTAATTGTAAGAACTTATGCCGCCTGTGATACAGGTTTATCCTAGTACAGGCATCATACTGTGTAACAGCTACATTATTTCTAAGATGTTTACTGTATTTTAAGATTTTTTGTTAAATACATTTTATTTTTATTATTTTTAGTCTTTTGACACATCTATGGAAGGTGTATGAGGAGCCGAATCCATTTCGCAGAGGCCCCCATTTTTTGAGTTTGGGAAATCTTCAAATGACTTCTCCCGCTCTGGGTGTCCGGAAGGGAGTGTCAGACTCTTAAACTGACTAAAAACCCCTTCCTTCCTTAGCCCTTCATGTTCCGGGGTAGCGGTAACCCTTTCGGACTATCCCGCTTACCCGACAGGCTTCGGCCTTAACGGGCCCCTTCACATGCTGACATCTCTTTGAGGCGCGCGTGGAACACGTCTGCGCCGCTCGGCACGGGCCTGGTCCTGATCGGTCGGTGAGTCACCCATTACTCACCGTCCGCAGGCCCGCGCCTACGGTGGCCGGGAGTCGTTACGCGGCTTCCGACTCCCGGAGCGTCCCCCACGGTGGCTTGGACGGGAGGTCCTTTTTATCTCCTAACCCACAACCTCATTTGCGAGCATAACTGGTTCGCAGAAGAAGGTGACTGCCTCCCACTTCCTCTCGCTTCGGACCATGGCTTGCACCAGGGCCGGATGCGAGAGGTCGCCGCCGCCGTCGATCGAATCTACGAGGACACGGCGGTGCTCCACCCAAGCGGGCCAGATCGCCACCGTATGCTCCATCGTGTCCTCTGGGCGATCGTCACAATGGTGACACCCGGGCGGTAGTATTCGACGAAGGTCAGTCGGCACTCAGTGATACCGGAGTGCCTCCCCAATGCAGCTTCAGGGCAGGGTGTTGAACACGTTCGTGATGTTGAATGACACCGCCACGACGACCCTACCCTGGGATACCGCGTCTCCCGTCGTGAGGGCGTCCATCGTCGAGCGCCCCCTGCGGAAGCCAAACTGGCTGTCCGCCTGGTCCGGCCTCGTCCTCCCCAGGTGCCTGACGAGGCGGTCGCGCAAAGGCCCCTTAGACCTATTATTATTAAGTAGTAAGAGTCTGACACTCTCTTCCACTCAACCGAGAGCGGGAGAAATAGTTTGATGACGTCCCACCCTCAAAAAAAAATCAATGTGCTTTTGGAAGGACCAGCTTTCTTTGGCCTAACCTTGGCAGTCATTCGGCCAATGATCTACAATTTAGTAAGTAGGTAAAAATAAAAAACAAGGGATAAAATATTAAATTAAATGTTTATTGAATCAACATAAGAATACAGACCTTTTTATATTTGAATCGATTATTTCAACGACGAAAATTTAAAATATATTTTTATTATTTATAGTAAGATGTTTTTTTTTTGCTATCTTTAATTCTGCCGTAAATTGCAGATTACAGTTCGGCAATACATACAGGCACGGAATTAAGTTAATATTTATTTTTGTACTTGCACTACATAACATAAATACGACACATTTTTCAAAACTACACAAGGCTTTTTTCCCAATGAAGTATTTATTTCTAAATAATAGAGTATTTACGTAATTAGATGCCTAAAATTTTCCTTAAATGCCAAAAATACTGTACATTTCTTATAAGAATAATTAATTTATACGCTAACATTTATAGTTACTGTATTGTGAAAATCAATTTTGAAATACTTTTATAATATATACCTACTTAATGTTTTAAAAATTAACTCTAAGAATTTCGCAAAAAAAAGAGCAGCTCCATACATTTTATTGAGTTACGTGTGCATAAATGTATGGAACTCCGAGCTGCTACTGAGAAACCTAATGAAATCCCAATCCCAATAACACATTGCCCGACCTGGGAATCGAACCCAGGATCACGAGGTTCAGAAGTAGCGCTTGCTACCACTAGACCAATGAGACAGTCAAAGAGATTGTTCAATACTATTAATATCAAGCACAACATGCATTAATAAACCTAATTATACAGAGTTGATACGACAGAGGGGCTTTCCTTTAATCTGCCTATACTAGGGACTATATTCAAGCTCTGTACCAAAAATCAATTAAATAGAAGCATTAGTTTAGTCGCAAACGATTTTTTAAAGTTTTTGCCCCCTTTGAACACGAATCTTTCCTAACAATGCTCCGGCGCGCGCGCTGTTGCCGCGTTGTTACAAGGTCAGTTTTTATTTACAAAGGGTGGTTGCGTTTTACTCTGATTAGAAGCTATTTAGTTTGTTTGAAAAAAAATAAACTGGTTTTTGGTGCTTTTTATTTTTATACCGTATCGAATTAATACTAAACACGGTATATGTAGTGTAATTTAATACTAATAGCCCTCTGTAACATCAACTCTGTATAAATTATATAAAATACACATCAACACGTCCACAAAATATCAAAAGAAATGCTTTAAATATTTTCTACATCACACCAAAGTGAACCACTGTGCAGTTTCCCCTCAATCCAATTGTTCAGTCTAGTTAACCAGGAGTCAGTTATGTGTTTAATTAGTTAGTTCACGAACTTTGAGCTCTCTACAAGTTTGTTTTTGCATTAAAAACTAACCGTTAAATAGTGTCTGAGAGTGGTTTCCCATGTTTATTTCCCAATTCGGTATACTTTTAAGTAGGTACTACTACTAATAATAATAATGAGATAATAGATACTAAATACTAGAAACAAAGCTACACACAGATCTTAAAATAGACACAAATAATACAGCAACTGATTATATGATCCTACATAAAAGAAAACAGCTGACAACAAAACAATACGATAAAAAATTGAAAGCATATAATTTTTGCAATATTTTTTTCCAGACTTCTAAATCTAAATCACCACTATGCACTGTGCAGGAGCACTAAAAAAATAATGAATAAAATAAAAGAATTGAAGAAGAGTTTCTCAAAGGAGTATCACAAGATTCACCGAAAACTTGCTGGTTGTTCTGTGAAAATCTCACAGCTGAAGTGATCTGTCAAAAGCATGAGTTGGAATGACAGCTCCCTTCACTATAGCTTTTACGGTGAGATTTCACAGAATAAGCCGGCTGTTGGCCACCCAACAGTTTAATCAGTGCAATCGAGTGATAAGCGTCGCTGTCATCCACTGATCACATTGACGTCCTCTTCTTCTCCGATTTGGAGGATGGCTTTCTGGATCATCCGCTTCAGACGCTTGCGAGATTCATGGGAGCGGAGCGTACGGAGTTCCGAGGCTACGAAGTCACCAAATATCTGGGGAGAAAGGATATTGTTATGGTCTGCTAGCTGCTGTAAGCGGTTTCGCCTGCTTGGATGTCAGAAATTATCCCAATGGAACGTACTACTGCAGGTAAGCGGGATCGTCCGAAAGGGTTACCACTACCCCGGAACATAAACGGCTAAGGAGGGAACATGGATAGCTTTTAGTCAATAAGAATCTGACACTCCCGCCGCTCTACCCAGAGCGGGAGGAGTCATTTGATAACTTCCCTAAAAAAGTAAACTATGTGTTAATCCAGGTCATAAACTACCTCTGTGCTAAGTTTCATCCAGATCCGTTCAGCCGTTTGAGCGTGAAGCACGGACAAACATACAAACTCACACACACACTCACTCACAAACTTTCGCCTTTATAATTTTTCTACGGACGAAATATACAAGGAATCTGGGGTTTTACGCGTACGTCAACTGTTCATCCTAGGATCACTACTAAACCTCATAAAACTCAACAGAAATCGCTCTAGCTGTAGTAAAGGGGGTAGGAAAGTAGCTGAAAGAATCTTACTTCCAAAAACAAAAACCCTATTCGCGACCCGGTTCTCGTCGTCTTTATCCATACGAGTGTTCAATAATATAAGTAAAAAATTTACCATACCGAAAATCTACTGTGAGGCCAATTGCTGGGCCGGACTTATGAGGAAACAGAAAGTTTACTTTGTTGCATAACTTAATACCCTCCACAATCTCTGATAAAACGCACAACTACACACACTCACACTCCACATTTACTCACCTCAACTGTTCTGTGTTTATACCATGTAATTAGTTTCTTTTTTCTCACATATTTCTAAATTATAATCATTAGGTATTACTAACTACCTATTTTTTGAAATTATAAATAACAATCGCGCTAGCAGAACCTATTAAATTGTCAACTTTGTGTAGTGTTTGGGTCACCAAGATACAGGCTGTGTCTAGTTTGGGACCCGCCGCTAAATCTGTCTAAGTCTGTTGGTCAGAACTTCATGCTATGGTACTTGTACTTTTGTGAACTATGTGTATGTTTTTAATAAATAAATAATAATAATAAAAAAAATAAAAAATAATAATAATATTAGTGTGATCTCTGTCTATGTTCGTTTGCTAAAAACGTTAAAGAAAAGAGGATTTCGTCTAATAAAATACCGGAATGGTTACGTACGTAAACGTTTTGTTGTTTAAACAAAACGTGTATTATTCTGTCATTTTAGAAAATAATATTTTAAAAATTGAATTATTTGATGCCATCGATTAACATCTCTTTATGCTAATTCATCAATAGCTACTTACTAATTAGCACAAGTATATAAAGTCCCGGAAACTATATTTAATGTCATATTGAAACAATTCAGAAACAATGAAAATTTTCGCAATATTGTAGTCATGCTAACCAATAATTCAGAACATGGAACGTCGGCATTTATTCGGTATGGGCTCAAATTGATCAAATATTCATTTGGAATGTTCAAAATTTACTGAAAGTATGGCCCACTAATTTGTTCCGGATCAAGGTATAATTTACTGTGGATAATCTGTGATGGAGGAATCGTGAGGAAACCAGCATGCCTGAGAGATATTTCTTAGCTTGTGAAGCTAAGTCAGAGGCCCATGGGCAGCATAAAAACTATGACACCAGGTTAGTCACTAACCATTCGAAGAAAGAAAAAATCTGTTTACAAACAAGAATGTGTGAAACATCGAACTTCATCTTACCTGACATTCATCAGCATTAAGTCCAGGCCTAATCCTTGGCGTAGGTTCTTCAGGCCACAAAAGCGGATTAGCACTGGGTGGCAGAGGCAGGGGAGCTGATGCTGCAACCCTGATGGGCTTCTGCACACGCCTGCTGGGGCTGCTGTTGCTACTACTATTCCCGTTGTTCACGGCCAGGGCTGTATGCGCCCGAGCAGCTGCCCCGAACTCCTCTTCTTCATCAGCTTGGAATTCCGCAAGCTGGGTGAGAAATTATCGCTGTAAGTAAGGCTTCGGCTTTGATCTACAGACGAAAATGTTTTTATTAAGTACAAAGAACTAACTATATATTATACTAGCTGCACCCGCGCGGTTTAACTCGCTGCTCGGCTTCTATTGGTCGTAGCGTGATGTTACATAGCTTATAGCCTTCCTCGATAAATGGACTATCCAACACAAAAATAATTTTTCAATTCGGACCAGTAGTTCCAAAGATTAGGGCGTTCAAACAAACAAACTCTTCAGCTTTATATTATTAGTAAAGAATTGGATGGGTGAACATCTTTAGATATCAACCTCTTCCGTTCTTCGGAAAGCACTTTAAGCCCAAAAGTCTAACAGCCAGTCTTACCAAGGGGTATCGTTAGTGACTGAGTTGCGGAGGTCAGATAGGCAGTGGCTCCATGTAAAATACTGGTATTCAGCTGCATCCGGTTAGATTGGAAGCTGACTCCAATGTAGTTGGAAAAAGGACTGGCAGATTCAGTCGACCGTGCGCCACTGGTAACTTTTTGACCTTGAGCTGGCTTAACTACCGTATTACGGAGTTTGAATAGATAAAGGCCAAGATTCATAGATGACACTTTAGTGTTACAATTAATGTAAGCGATTCCTACGAATATAAACCTTATTTTAACGTCAGTAAGGCTCATATTTGTTATAAGCGAATATGACAAAGCGTTTTTTTTTAAATGAACAGTGTTCTTATTCGTATCGCCGTGTGGTGCCGGATAAAGAATAGCACCATCCCATTCCTTCCCGTGGGTGTCGTAAAAGGCGACTAAGGGAGTTAGAGACCTAGTGCATACAATTAGTACCTTGAGTCACCCGCGCGGTGGCGGGTAAACCACCCACAAAAGCATTTCCAAGGAGGGTTGGTGTCAGGCAGGCTGCGGACTGTAAAACTGCGCCAAAACCTACTGCAACATGTTAAGTATGATTGGAATGCGCGATAGGGCTGGGGCGTACCCCATGGACGACGCGCAGGAGCAGCACCCGGCTCCTGTGAGAAAAGGACAAGGGTTGTCGCACCAGAACGGGCGGGTGCGACGTAAGACGCAAGCTCGGAGTGTGACAGAAGTAAGATTAAGGTGCGCGAGCTGGAATGTAGGTACGATGACTGGAAGAGGCAGAGAATTTTCGTCGCCTTTTTAAAGCAGATGTTTTAAAAAGGCGACGACGACTGAATATTGCGTATCTGCAAGAGACTAAATGGAAGGGTGCAAAGGCTAGAGACATAGGGGAAGGATATAAGTTTTATTACTGTGGATGCGATGGCAAAAGAAATGGTGTGGGTATAGTTTTGGATAGTGAGTTGAAAGAATGTGTGGTAGATGTAAAGAGAGTGAGTGATAGAGTAATAGCTGTTAAAGTTATTGTGAAGAGTTTTGTTCGGAATATAGTAAGTGTGTATGCACCCCAGTCAGGATGTGAGGATAGTGTAAAGAAAGAGGAATTTTGGGAGGACTTCGATCGTATGATGATGGATGTACCAGAGAGTGAAGAAGTGTATGTGGAGGGTGATTTTAACGGGCATGTAGGAAGACAGAAGGATGGGTATGAGAGAGTGCATGGCGGTTGGGGATACGGCGACCGTAACACTGATGGCAGGCACTGCTGCTAGCTGCTTCTGCCTTCGACCTGGCAATAACAAATACGTGGTTTCAAAAGGAAAATGAACACCTTATTACCTATAAAAGTGGCCGCCACGCGACACAAAGTGACTACTTGCTGGTTAGACGGAACAGCCTAAAATGTGTCAAAAACTGTAAAGTGCTGCCTGGCAAAGACTTAGTCTCACAACACAGACTAATTATTATGGAGGTAAAAGTCAGTGACTCGTCCAGTAGAAACAAAGAACGGCCCCCACCCAAAACCAGATGGCGTATGATAGAACAAGAGGAATGTGCAAGTATGTTTAAGAGTCAAGTGGTAGATAAAATGATTGAAATGAAGGATTTGGAATTTTCCCTTCGAACGAATGTTGGAAAGAGATGGCGGATTGTATAAGGAGAGTAGCAAAAGATGTGTTTGGAGAATCAAAAGGGAAAGGTGTGATAGAAAAGGATACATGGTGGTAGAATGAAGACGTGCAAATGATGCTAAAAGAAAAGAAAGTTGCGTTTAAGGAATGGCAGGGTGTAGAAATCGGGAATAATGATTTGAAAGAAGATAAGAAGCGAATTTATATAGAATGGAAGAAAGGCGGTAGCAGTTTCCAGGGCTAAGGCGCAGGAGGAGTTGTATAACTCACTGAACAGCCCAAGAGGCCAGAAGGAGCTATACCGGATTACAAAAGCAAGAGAAAGAAGAACGAGAGACATAGTTCAGATTAAGTGTATGAAAGACGATGCCGGTAAGGTTCTGTCCAAAGATGACGAAATAAAAGAACGATGGAAGTTGTATTTTGAAAAGCTAATGAACGAAGAGAATGAATGGAATGGTGTGCTCAATGAGCTACAAGCAAATATGGGTTTGGTAAGGGAAATTAGCATGGATGAAGTAAGAAAGGCAGTTCAAAGTATGAAGAATGGAAAGGCCATGGGCCCAGATGATATACCAGTAGAAGTATGAAAGTGTCTAAAAGAAGATGGATGTATGTGGCTGACTTTATTCTTCAATAAGTTGTTGCAAGAAGGAGTGATCCCACAGGAATGGTGCAATAGTTCGCTAGTGCCCATCTTCAAGAATAAAGGTGATGTACAGGACTGCAACAACTATCGAGGGATAAAGCTCATGTCCCATAGTATGAAGGTATGGGAGAAAATAATACAGAAAAGATTGCGAGAGGAGAGTGAGATTACCCCAAACCAGTTTGGCTTTATGCCAGGTCGAGGAACAGTGGACGCCACTTTTGCACTCCGCCAATTGTGCGAGAAGTACAGACGTGCACACAAAAACTTGCACATGGTGTTCATTGATCTAGAGAAAGCGTATGATAGGGTACCTTGGGATGTCGTGTGGTGGGCCTTGAAAGAGAGAGGTTTACCCGGGAATTATGTAGAGTTTATTCGTGCTATGTACAGCCAATCCCGTACCTACGCTCGGTCGGCTGCTGGCAACACCGATAAGTTCAATGTGGCGGTAGGCTTGCACCAGGGGTCGGCTTTAAGTCCTTACCTCTTCCTTTTGATTATGGATGCTTTAACGGCGGACATACAGGAAGAGGCACCATGGTGTATACTATAATATGCTATTTGCCGACGACATTGTTCTTGTCGGTGAAGACGGACCTGGGATCCAGAGCAGACTGGAGAAATGGCAACGGAAACTGGAGATTGTTGGCCTGAAAATCAGCAGAACCAAAACTGAGTACATGTTCTGCGATTTCGGCGGTCTCTCCAGTTCTGGGGCCATAGCGCTTGATAGCGCGCTTCTCCCAGTTTGCTCCGACTTTCGGTATCTCGGTTCACTTGTGCAAAGCGATGGCGAAATAGATCGGACTGTTAAGCATAGAATTAACACTGGGTGGATGAAATGGCGGCATGTCACGGGAACAATTTGTGACTCCCGCATTCCCCTTAAACTTAAGGGTAAGATTTATAACGGGTGATTTTTAAGAGGTATTTTTTTGATTTTCAAAAAAACTTTTTTACAAAAAATAAAACCGACTTCCAAAACAAACACTACAAAGTGACAAATAATTTTGATTTTGGAAGTCGGTGTCTTCGGTTTTGTATTTTAATTTTTTGCCACCGACTTCCGAAATCAAAATTATTTGTCACTTTGTAGTGTTTGTTTTGGAAGTCGGTTTTATTTTTTGTAACAAAGTTTTTATTTTTCACTTTTTAGTTGTGGTACCTACCTAGACAACCCCCCCCCCCCCCCCCAAAATTTTAATACCACTACCTGGTATGTAAATTACAGTGACAGGAACTTATTAGAACATCGTCCACATATATTAAGTAGGTTATTTTTGTTGATTTTTCAAAAACCGCTTATTCGATTTCGATAAAATTTTTTTGGGACCATTTGGGAAGTATACCCTTTCCAACAAAAAAAGAATTTTTCAAATCGGTTGGCAAGCAACGGAGTTATGCGCGAACAAACATAAAAAAAAAAAAATACAAACATCCGAAATGAGAACCTCCTCCTTTTTGAAGTCGGTTAAAAAAAACACAAAAAATTTGAAAAATTTGATGAAATCTTTATTGGAATCGATAGAATGATCAATATAATTTAATGTTTGAAGATGATTTCATGCAAATGCTGGCCGCGGCTCCGGTTTAGATGTCCCATTCGCAAGGCCCAATTTCGGCACACTCTCTCCAACATATCAGCCGGTATATCACGAATAAATGCTTCAATATTGGCCCCCAGTGCGTCAATCGTTGCTGGTTTATCCTTGTAGACGTGAGCCTTAACATGGTCCCACAAGAAATAGTCCAAAGGCGTTAGATTACACGATCTAGGCGGCCAATTGACGGGCCCAAAACGTGAGATAAACTGTTCACCGAAGGCGGCTCTCAATTGGGCCATTGTTTCGCGTGCCGTGTGGCATGTGGCACCGTCTTGTTGAAACCACATGTCAGGCATGTCCAATTCTTCCATTTTGGGCAAAAAAAAATCGCCAATCATCACACGGTAGCGCTCGCCATTCACAGTAACGTTTCAGCCATTGTCGTCTTTGAAAAAGTAGGGCCCGATGAATCCACCGGCCCATAATCCACACCAAACAGTACATTTTTCGGGATGCAGTGGTAGGTCTTGCAATGCTTCTGGCTGGTCTTCACTCCAGATGCGGCAATTATGCTTATTGACATATCCATTCAACCAGAAATGAGCTTCGTCACTGAACACAATTTTTCGATAAAAAAGTGGATCTTCCTCCAACTTTGCCAATGCCCATTCACCAAATGTTAGACGTTGTGGGAGGTCGTGTGGCTTCAATTCTTGCACCAACTGTATCTTGTAAGGTTTTATACCCAAATCCTTTCGCAAAATTTTCCACGTAGTGGAGTAACAGAGGCCCAATTGCTGCGAACGGCGGCGAATCGACATTTCACGGTCATCACTAACACTGGCGGATACAGCCGCAATATTTTCTTCGGTCCTCACTCTACGTATGCGTGTTCGTGGTTTAATGTCCAATAATGTAAACTGGGTTCGAAATTTAGTCACAAGCTTCCGAATAGCTGCCTCAGTAGGCCGACCAAACTGCCCATAAATTGGAAGAAATGCGCGATGCACTCTCTTAACTGAGCATGCATTTTGATAGTAAAATTCAATAATTTGCAAGCGTTGTTCGTTCGTAAGTCGATTCATGGTTAAATTATAGACCAAACTGAACAAGTTTGACGATGACACAAGACACGATTCACGCGTGATCTTTCATAAACAGTGTTGCCAAAAAGATACCAGTAAAAAAATCACCCTGATTAGACCTGCCGTCTTGTATGGATCAGAGTGTTGGGCCACAAAAGGAATGAATGAAAGACAATTGCATGCAGCTGAGATGAGAGTGCTAAGAGGGATGTGTGGTGTTACGCGAATGGATAGAATACGTTATGAGTATATAAGAGGAAGTCTGAAAGTGACACCGGTGACTGAAAAATTGTGTGGAAATCGGTTGTCATGGTATGGGCATGTTATGCGGAGGAATGACGAAAATGTTGTCAGCAAAGTTGTGAGTATGAATGTGGATGGCTATACTAGTAGGTAGAGGGAGACCAAAGAAACGATGGATGGATTGTGTGAAAGATGATATGGCTATAAAGGAAGTGACTATCGAGATGACGACTAATAGAGAAGTATGGAAGAAGAAGACATGTTGCGCCGACCCCAAATAGATTGGGATAAGGGCAGGAGAATGATGATGTTCTTATTCGTATGTGACGCTTAGCAAAATCAAGGATCAGTTTGTGAATTTTGCCCTAAGACTTTAGGAACACCTACAGGTTTTGTTACCACTGACGTGCGGTCCACTTTACCGACATTACACCGTACAAAAATATTACCAATTAAAGGATATTTAGCAGGATTTAAGATACCGTAGGTACCTACCAAACCAATGACATTATCTATGGGATAAAATAGTAGGTAATAATAATTAACTGTTCTTTATTGTTTTAAAATTAGAGGTTTTAGAAATGCAAAAAAACGGCTGTAGAGAAGTAAATTATAACTGAGCATAAAACCCAGTTTTACTTCTACGATTCGGTACGATTATCAAAAGTCGCGCGACTTGACTGTTCTACCGCGGAGATGCGATAATAAGTCTATGCGTCTATCTATAAGTCTATAAGTCTATCCTTTTCCCGCGCGATAACATCGTCGGTGCTTCGCGAATCGATGACGCCGTGCACGGCGCCCCGCGCAGGGCCGCGTCCGCCATTTGCCAACGGGTTCATGTTTGATCCGCACGTCTCGCTTGGTTCTGGGACTCAAAGTATTTGTTGGTGAAACTGACACAATGGGCACTGTATTGTTTGAAAAACTAATTGAATCAATCAAAAAAAGGCCGGTGCTCTATTCAAACAGTCATCCTTATATTCGTAACAAATTATGGCAGTTCGAAGCTTGGCGGGAAATTGAACAGGAGCTAAACAAAAATGGTAAGTAGGTACTAACGCTTTTCCAAAAAAGAATTGGTAATCCAACATTGTAATTATTTTTTTGCCTAGTACATACTTATGCATTACTTACACAATTTTTCAGTTAAGTTTTTGAAGAAAAAATGGAGCTATTTAAAAAACAGGTACTCACAAATCAAACGATTTGAGCGAAATCAAACCAATAGCCATTCTTATAAAGAAAGAGAAAATCTTTCGCAATGGCCGTGGACAAAACATATGAGTTTTCTAGACCAAGACTGTATGGATGAAACTCAAGATACTTTGGATGAGACTCAGCCAAGTATACGGAGCAGCAGCCAACGATTTGTGGACGAAAAAAGTGATAACTCTGATACGCCTGTAAGCTCACCACATCGAGAGGAAACGGTGTACATTGAATCTAGCCTTGAACCCTGTATTGCATTAGTAGAAAATACAAAACGGTATTGTTGTAGAAGACGAACTTATTCAAGAATGGGCGAGAAAGAAGAGAATGAAGATAGTACGTCTATAAGTTCTCCACATAGAGAAGGAACGGTGAAAATTGAACCTAAGCCTGATTCCATTTTTGATCCAACAGAAAATACAATAATTTATTTGGATCCAAAAGTGGATGAGGAAGAAGAGAATACGCCTATAAGTTCACCACATAGACAAGTAAAGGTGAAAATCGAACCGCTCAATTCTGAATTAGCACAAAACACTAAAAAACTATATAGTAGTAAAAAGAGAAACCAACCAAAAATTGGCGAGACAAAAAATAATACGCCACATAAAGGAGAAACGGTGAAAATTGAACCTAGCCATGACCCCAATTCTGAATTAGCAGAAAACAGCGGGCAAAGAAGAATTGCTACGGATGCAAAGGTGGACGAGAAAGAAGAGAATGAAGAAGGTAGAACCGTGCAACATATTGAAATAAATACTTTAGACAACAGTTGCAATAGCGAGAAAGTAGCAGTGAAGTGTGACCCTGTTGACTTATTCTTTTTGGGATATGCTGATACATTCAAAAGTCTTTCTCGTAGAAAACAAGTGCTAGTTAAATTCGAAATTGCAAAAGTTTTTATGGAGGCAGAACTTGGTGATATTCCAGATCACTAAACCTGGGAAGAGGCTCTGCGCTTTTCATTTGTAAATAGGTCTTATTAAAACTTGATGACATAAAAATGTGATAGGTATACCTACTTAAGCTTTGTTTCAAAACTAATGTGACCAACTTTCAATCGCATAAATTGCTGTCATTCTGATTGGATGAATGATTTATTATCAGCCAATCACAGCTGTTTACGTCCTCATGACAATTTGTCCCATAAATTTGCGATTAAACTACTACATTAATGTATTGGTAAAAATATTGTTAGTAAACTATTTCTTAATTGTACCTATCTATTTTGTCCGTATAATTACTTAAATAAAAAATATGTTCCCCATTGCGGCCGTGTTCAATAAAAATAGAAATTAACTACCCTTACCTAAATACCTATCTAGAAGATATCCTACGATAATTGTGCGAAACCATAAGCAAAGAAATAAAAACCAACCTTATGTGACTTCCATATGGTCTTAATTTGTTTGACCTTGTACGTCTAACCCTCGCAGCTGGTTTTAGTTAGACAGCCACGTGATTACGTTCTCAGAGACAAGGTAATACCTACAGACCTTGTGAAAATATATCGGACTTCATGTTCTACCCGCAAAAAAAAAACAATTGTCTATGCTAATTCTTACAGTCTGTCCTAGAAAAGTCATTTTTCTGTCACATAAACGCCAAAATAAACATGCGAAACGAAAATATTATTTGATAAGTAACAATTAATAATTCAATGGAATCAACATGTGGAATAATTCATATTTGCAATATTCGAGAATCCATTAATCAAATATGTAATAACAAACCGCGACACACATCACGTCAGATAACAGTGAAGTGATAAAATCCTAACTAGTTAACATTCCGCTGTCACAAAAAATATCAATGAAAAATTGTAAACAAAGATTATTTTTTTTCGTGAACGCAATATGTTAACGTGGCGTAGGTAGTTAGGTCTACTTACCTCCAGATTAACTGCGTCAACTGTCTCCAGAGGATCGATAGAGGGCGCTCGCATCAGGAACGAGAGAGCGTCGAAGTACTCCCAACCACTACGCACCACTTGTCGTCGCTTTATTTTCCGCAACTCATTGTTGAACTGCGTGCGCAAATTGTGAATCTTTCTGCTCATCTCCTCCGATGTCGTCCCAAACATATCCGCCAAGAACTCCAGCCTCAATTGCCGCGCGTTCCGATCTCTAATCAACGGATTCTTTGTATCCCACAGCTCCTTACACTCCTTCTCCATAGTCTCAATCAACTTCATCGTGTTTTCAGAGTTCCAGTGCACCTTAAATTTCGCACTATCGAACTTCATATCTCGCCTCGAATACTCCCTCTCACTCTCCGAGTCCATTTCTATTTTTGGAGAATACATATCGAACGAATTTGAATTTGAATCCATCATGAATGTCGCAATTGACGTTGTAATATCGAAAGCGCTCTAGCGAGACTGAGGGGCACGGCGGGCGAGAGCGGCGAGACCGGTGTCTGGCGGAACGGCAACGTCGCTTACGTAATAATAGCCGCGCGACGTTGCGAGCCGGAACGATAACGCGTGCATTTGCGTTGCATACCTACTCACTGACTTCAAAGCGCTAAAGAGGCTAAAGACACAATATAAATATGAACAGTATGGAAACTAAGCCTATTTGTTGAAATAATTACCTACGCTCCACTGCAGCACTAGGGTTGTCACTCTTAATGTTTTTGAAACTGAACTATATTTATTAAAATATTTGTGTTCTCAAACAATCGAGTTGAAATTAGTTATTTCAACTCGATTGTTTTTTCGTTTGTTTACTAATAAAATGTAAATAGGTAATCTCATGGCTTCGGTTAAGACCGGTAAAAGAAGATTGTTTATAACACGGAACAGTTTGATATGAATACACAACAACTTGTGAGCTTTATTAGTATGGCGTAACCTTTTACAAGTTTTGGCGTGAGCCGCGGAAAGACGAAAATGTTTTGTGCGGTCCTTGTCGGAAGGGCGCGCGGAGGACGCCGCCAAGCGGCGCGCGGCATGGCGCATAGGTGGCGCCGATGCCTGATTAACCCGGCGGTCGCGCACCGTACTATGCGTTTCAACTAAGGATAGGATGACCTTGGCACCATATTTTGACAACAATTAAGTTTAATAAAAAAATACTTTATGCAAATTACTTATTTTGTTCATTTTATTTTCATATGATTATTGTTTACTTATCTAATATAGGGCCAAGGTCATCCTATTCTTAGTTGAAACGCATACCTAGTACCGCGTTTTAACCCGAAAAAGCGTGTGACAGTAATTAAAAAACCGTTACATTAAAAAAAATATCTTTATTCTCCATAGTTACAAATTATTTACTGAAAAATACTTTCGTCTGCTACGACACGTTCGGAATGCTTTGTTATTAAGAGATATTAAGCGAAGCCATTGGGAACGTCTGAAAAAGATAACAAAATAAAATAGTCATTTTAATAAGATATGTTAAAATGTATGAACCATGAAAGTTAAAAAAAAGATAGCTTTCGGGTCTATAACAAAAAAGTTTAACATTGTAGCCACTATTTACAACTCAGGAGTAAGCTAAACAATAACTTTCGTAAAAAATTCTGTCCTATTTTCACATTTTGACAGCACTATCGGCTTCAACACCCTCGAAAACCATTAAAACGACACCCATGACGAAAACCTCGATAACTTTTGCAGCCGCCATCTTGGATTTACATTTTGACAGCACTATCGGCTTCAACACCCTCGAATACCATGAAAACGACACCCATGACGTAAAACATTATTTTTTGCAGCCGCCATCTTGGATTTCTATTTTGACAGCAATATCAGCTTCAACACCCTCAAAAACCGTGAAAACGACACCTATGACGAAAACCTCGATAACTTTTGCAGCCGCCATCTTGGATTTACATTTTGACAGCACTATCGGCTTCAACACCCTCGAATACCATGAAAACGACACCCATGACGTAAAACATTATTTTTTGCAGCCGCCATCTTAGATTTCTATTTTGACAGCAATATCAGCTTCAACACCCTCAAAAACCATGAAAACGACACCTATGACGAAAACCTCGATAACTTTTGCAGCCGCCATCTTGGATTTACATTTTGACAGCACTATCGGCTTCAACACCCTCGAATACCATGAAAACGACACCCATGACGTAAAACATTATTTTTTGCAGCCGCCATCTTGGATTTACATTTTGACAGCACTATTGGCTTCGACATCCTCGAAAACCTTTAAAACAACACCCATCACCAAAAAAATATAAATATTGCAACCGCCATCTTAGATTTCTATTTTGACAGCAATATAGGCTTCAACACCCGCAAAAACCATGAAAACGACACCCATGACGAAAACATCGATAATTTTTGCAGCCGCCATCTTGGTTTTACATTTCGACGGTACTATGAGAAAACCATGAAAAGACACCCATTATAAGAAATATGCAGCAGCCACCATGTTCGTTTTACAAATTAATTTACGAATTTATTGATCAATCACGCGGACTTATAATTCGATATAGATAAATCAGTCTTACCTTTCAAAATCAGCAGGGAGTTTAAAAAACGAAAGCTCCGGTTTTGATGAAGCCGAGTTCAAACAGCCGTATACTACGCAATATGCTCGTGGCATTTTGTGGAGATAAACTTTTTACACAATCACTCGTCTTGACGCGGCACTCGCGACTGACAGCACCGCGACAACCCCTTAGGAGTCTCGTAGATTCGCGTGTTTGTGTGAGTGTGCCGTTTCGAACGTTAGTTCGTAGTTTCCGTACTGTTCATATTTATATTGTGCTAAAGAGCTGAACCATATAACCATATTAGTGGCAATTAGCGCCAGATGTATTAACAAAGGAAGTTTTGTTGGGGTTAAGCCGGCACTGTTGAAAGTGGGCTAAATAGATACAAGCCACGATCAAAAAGTGAAAGCGCGGGGCGGTAGTACGAAACAGAGATGTGGCGGCGGAAATGTGATAGTTGTCGAGTAATATAAGCATGAATACGAACACTAGAAGTATCTACTGTAATGCAGACATAATTACCACCTACATGGATGTTTATTAGCTAGTCTTAGATGCATCGGATAACAGCCTAGAGGACTCGTAACGAATATCTGGCGGGAAATAAAGATTTAACGAGGAACACGTGCTGTATGAGATGAGAGTCATCAAAGCTGATCGTAAAATTGTGTCCTGTTTATAGTATAAGCATCGTCTCGTCTGTTGGTATTAATCGTTAGTCGACGCTTTAGCTTTAAAAACGAAGGTACCAGAACGTAGTCAATGTGTTTAGGAATCATAGCCCCAATACATTCATATTATAAGTTAATGAAAAAAAAACTGCAAACATCGCAAGACTTATTAATCATCATTAGCTAATAACTACCCATCGGCAATTCTATCATAAAACGCCCTTTAAGCACTTTATTAAATGCCAAACCAGCCTAAATTGACATCAAATTAGTAATGTCAGACCGAAAAGCAACTACCCACGTTAAAATAGTTCCGACTTCGACTTTGAAACAAATAACAAACAACGTGAAAACTCTCAAACGGGAAAAGTCTCAAACGGGAAAACTCTCAAACGGGAAAATTCAATTTCAATAGAAAAACCACGCATTTCCACTAGAAAAGGCAACCATTTCCCTTTGAGCTCTTCTCTCTTTACTTTTCATTGCACGTTGGTATCCGTGTACAATTTCTATACAGGTCCCGGGAACATTCCCGGATGTTCCCGGGAATGCGGGCAGCTCAATGGATAGCGCGCACCAATTTAATAACAAATATCGGGACGGGACCGGGAACGGTACAGGCTACGACTAGGGCTGTCAATTTTAATTTTGTAAGTAACTTATTGTGAGTGTTTTGAACTATTTTAATGTTGATTATTTTAGTGTATTTAATTGGCACTTGTTGTTTGGTATAGTCTGACTACCTAGTTCAAATACATTAATATGTGATTTGTTCACAATAACTACTTCTACAAAAATCTGCCTCGCCTTTCCCCAACTATGTTGGGGTTGGCTTCCAGTCTAACCGGATACAGCTGAATACCAGTATTTCACATGGAGCGACTGCCTATCTGACCTAACAACGGCTTATAGGCAGTGATAGCCAAGTGGTGTGACCGTCGGACTGCCAAGTCATAGGTCTCGAGATCGAACTAAAGGAACGCACCTCTAACTTTTCAGATTCTTGTGCGTATTGTATAATTATCATTTGCTTAAAATTTGGTGAACAAAAACATCGTGAGGAAACCGGCAGGTCTGAGAGATATTCCTCAACAGCATGTGAAGCTAAGTCAGAGGCCCATGGCAGCATAAAAACTCTGGAACCAGGTTAGACACTTACTACACGAAGAAGCAGAAGAACGGCTTCATAATATGTGCTTTCCGAGTCACGGAGGAGTCTCGGTATGTAAAGATGGTCACACATCCACGGTCAACTTCTACAGCTAAGCATAATTACCTAGATTTCAAAACGTGATAGTTCAGACTGTTCAGAGCTTTTTCATTTCTAAAATGGGCAGTTATTATTTAACTAGGGTTAAGCAGAGATGTACCTATAGTTGACCCGCATTTGCCCAGTTACGCTTTTAAGGCCCATCCCGATTTTTGGTAATAGAGGGCGAGCCTATTAGCTATTACCATCAACCGGGCACATATTATCCAGTAATAACCTGAGTAACATAATTCCTTGTTACATATCAAATCAAATCACTTTTATGGGTAACACAGGTAAAGAAATACAGATCTTGAGTTTGGTGAACAGAATGCTATGTTATGCCAGGAGACATACAAATATGGTCTGCATCTATCTAAATATTCTGCATTTACATTAAAACAAAAGATGCAGAAGCAAGCTAGTAAGTGCCTTTTTGAATTTTATTAATGGCATATTTTAATGGCATACAATTAACATAATTACGGCATTTTAGACACAAAGATTACACACATTACGTGTGTTTTTGATCATAAAATTTTTAACATAAGTAAACATTTAAAATTCCTCCACAACAAGCAAACGGGAGCATTATCCCGGGACAAAGGCGAAATTAAATGAGATGTGTTACAAGTGACCAGTTAAATGACAAATAAATACTCGGGACAAAGGGTTACTGCGAGGGTAACCCGTCATTACTCGCACACAGCCGCAAATAATGAAACGATTTCGGTACCAAACATTCCCGGATTCAAATTTTATTATTTGTGTTCTTTTGTAAATACTTGTCTTATTTCTGTTTATTAATTTTAATAACACATTGCATGCGTAGATATTAAAATATTAATATGTAATAATAATCATTACATCTAGGCAGTCGCTCCATGTAAAACACTGGTATTCAGCTGCATCCGATGATGTAGTAAAAAACAAGCAATAACAAATAAGTTGTGGGGAAATATGCGTCACATCCATATGATAGTCCGATAGGAACAATATACGAAGGAGATAAGCTTTTACAAAGGGTTTGAAGCCTCCGCAAATCACGTGCGTGACGTCATATTGGTTTAGCTAAAAGTGTCGCGCAGCGCGCAGGTTCTAAATTCACGACACTTGTGTCGGACACCGCGCACATTCAATCTCGACAGCGATGAAGCAGACACTGAGCGACACCTCCACTACAACTGCTACATGGTGACGCGGTGGTGGACACGTAGACACTTGCCCCGTTAATATTTTTTTTTTACTTAGCCTACACTGTCCCACTGCTGAGCAAAGGTCTCCCCTAAATCCTTTCTAATTCTAAACATTCGAGTTAAAATGTGGAATGACGTCACAAATAATGTAGATTGTGATGTAGCGAGCTAACTCCCCAACTCCTATGCGTTTTATCTGTCACTTTCTATAAATATGCTAGAGCAAAAAATACATGTCAAATATTTTTTTATTATCTGATTGACGGACTAAATATTTTTTTTTTACCTTGGCTTCATCCCTATTATCCCGCTGGACACACTGAGTTATATCAAACTACAACATCTCCTCCGTAATTTTTACCGTCTCGAAATTTTCACGTCAAAGTTCTTGTACAGATAGCAGCACATCAAGGTACCCCAAACTGTCAAATGTTCCCAAATGAATACGAACCATATTCTTTTGTAATAAAGTTGAAAATCTATCAAACAAATTTGACAGATTAGGTTGGTTGATGTGCTGGTCTGTACCTACTTACGAAACATTTTCAGAAGGATTTATTGGACAAAACGAAGAAATCGAATGAGTTGCGTTAGAATTGGCCAAATTAATGACAAAATAAACTACAAGAGAGGGACAGACAGACAGCCTCGGGCTCTGTAGCGTTGTGGCCACGAGTTACTGAATTTGTGGAATATTCAGGTTTGTCTTTGGTATTTCATTGGTACAAATGATCTTAGATTATTCATTTATAGAGTTATCTTGATAGGGGTGTACATAAGTACTAGGTATAATATTTATATGAAATAATTATTGACTTATTATTTTGCATGCTGATTTTTAACATAACATCAAACCTGTAATCTCTGAAGCTTTAGGCAGAGGTGTACTTATGTTTGAGGGGTCAAGCCTATTGCCATAAACCTGGCAAGTTAAGACTCCGGGCTACTGCTGAAAAAGAGAGTCGAAAACAAGCAACCGGCCAAGTGCGAGTCGGACTGGCGCTCGAAGTGTTCCGTACCATTATCTATAAAAACCTAATTTTTTTATTTATGTCTGTTTTTTAGTATTTGTTGTTATAGCGGCAACAGAAATACATCATCTGTGGAAATTTTAACTGTCTAACTATCACGGTTCATGAGATACAGCCTGGTGACAGACGGATGGAAAGCGGAGTCTTAGTAATAAGGTCCCGTTTTACTCTTTGAGTACGAAACCTTTGGGTTTCTCTCTTGGGTTTTAATCTTTTTTTTTTTATATGAAGCAATTTGACTCGATCCCACGACCTCTTGCTCAACAGTAGTGCTTGGGACCAATAAAGCAGGCAGTCAGCAGGAGGTTGATATTATTTAGCAGCTGAGAATGTAATTAACTACAATTGTTGTTCATGTGACCTTGCAGCCTACCGCGAATAATATAACACATCACTGCTTCGTTTGCAGTTCCCCGATGTAAACATGAATGATGGAATTTGAGCTCCTATTCCCAGAAACCGTTATACCAATAAAGTTTCTTGGTAATTATTTCATTTCCAAGAATATGAGAGCGTAGGTACTGACTCGTACACAACCACAGTTTATCAAAACAGAATTACGTTTTTACACAAAACGACTGAAACGAAGCGCTTCGGAATTTCTGGTAAAATCAGCCGGTTAAAGGTCACAGCTCATTAAAGCCACCCGGCACCCACCCTGCACCACCTCGTCACACGGCGTCCATTCGTCCATGGGTGGACGCCGCGTTATCACCAATAAACGTCACGCGGTCAACCAATGGACCTCGCCACTCGCAGTGGAGTGAACACAAGGCAAGCATGCGAGTTGTCACCGAGAGGTCCACCCGCCGTCCACGCGTGGAGGGCTTACTACCGATGCGATCTAGTGACGCCACGCAGTTGAAGTATACCCATACAAGTCCATTATAGAATACTAGCCGCAGGAGGCGAGGCGGTGCGGAGTGGGTGCCGGGTGGCTCTGATCAGCTGTGAGCTTTATTCTGTATAAATCCCACCGTGAACACTTAGGTGAAGTGAGCATCAGGTGAATTGACAGCTCACTTCACGCTCACTTCACCGGTGGCACGCTATAATTTCTGCTTTCTAACTTCCAAAAAACGTAGGTTAGTTTGTGTTTATGACTAAGACTATTGATGATATTGATAACCCAGAATGATTACCCAAAAATTTGTTCAAAAGGGTAATAACGCATGACTGCACCCTAAAATATTTTAATCATAACAATAGCTCCGCTACAGCCACAAACACAAACATCGTTCGAGTGCTTAATCAATTATTCCATTACCTTTATATCCGCAATTAACTATCCAATAGCTGACGCGGACACGTCAATAACACACGCGTTATTGTAGCGTTCAGAATAGTCTGTTCTGTTATGAATTAATTAGTGTAGCAACTGTTTTTGACTTTGATTGGATTAAGGCTGTTGCAGACAAGTGCGACGTGACTGTGCGATGCGATTCTGGTAGAAAACTTTCAGAGAATTTGTTGATTAGAAATTATTGTTCTATTAATGTCGCGTCACGCCTGTCTGCTGAAGCCTTTATTTCGGTATCTAAAGGTATACAGAAAAGGAAAGAAAGAAGGTAAAATACGTTTCTTTATTTTTTTTTATAATTCATGTAGGTATACAAAACATTGTAAACATTTTAAAAGAGTAACGGTGGAGTTTCTTGCCCATACTTCTCCATACGAAACTACCTTTTGGAAGGGGCGACTAGAATCAATTCTATTTCTTGTTCATTTTGACGTTCAAAAGTGCCTTTCTTGTGCCTATTTGAAATAAATTATTTGACTTTGACTTTGCGGTAAAACATAAGTATAAAATACATACCAGATGAGTTCGACAATGATGCCTTGATTTCGATGAATGGATGAAGGTTTCAGTCATTTGTTAGCATAAGGACAGATTCGCTTTACGCCAGATTTGCGTTAGGTCAGATTCGAATTAGGTCAGATTCGCTTAAAGACGAAGTACAGTCCGATAAAAAGAAATTTTATTCATTATTATAAAACATACATAAAGAACACAAGAACAAAGTGTCTTCCCCTTAATAGAGACAATAAGAAAAGTGTTTATGGGCACATTCTTAGGCTTACTCTACCTATCAAATTAAGTCAAAATTTAATTACTCATTAGCTTTTGTATTAAGCTAGATTGTATTTTAAACATCATTAAAAAAAATACAAAACAACCTTGCGAACATTTTGTATCAGTAACAATTTGTCACTCTTCTTGTAAAAGAATAAATTAAACAAACTGAAAGATAACACATTCATATTATTATGAGTAGCGTATTTAATGATACGATACAGCCAGCTCAAAACTTCCGTTTTAAAAATTCAGGATTTTTTAAATGAAATTGTTATTCAATTTCAACAAGCCGACAGCCAGTTCAGTTAATATTCTTACTGCAACGTTTAACACTGTGTATTTTTTGCGTCAACATTGCCTTTTGATAGCCTTTAAAATTACGGTATTGTTTTCGAGCTTTTATTTTATGATGCTTTCTTATTACTTACATAATCTCGAACTCAAACTCAAAGCATCTATTTCAAGTAAACCAATTACAGGCACTTTTGAATTGTCAAGAGGTCGGTAAGTCAGAAAGATGAAGCTAGTTGCCCATTCCAAAGCAGTAGATGGAGAAGAACGGGCAAGAAACTCCATGGACACTCTTTTTAAACAAAATATGGTTACAAAATCTGGATTACATCATTCGTGTTGAAATTATACATGTGTGAACAATGCAGAACGTAGGTAAAAAGCGTCCATAACTAAAAGATAAAAAAAAAACTTTTTTTTTAAACTACCATCACCGTGCAGAAATTTAACATAATGCGAAGATGTAATTGCAAAATTGCATTTAATGCTACCTAATAAGTACTTATTCCATTTGATTCCTAAAATCTGTGACGTCACATTGTTATAGGTATTTTACACAAATGCCGCGTTTTGACAATTCATAAATACTAAAGTTATCTTCTTCTTTTCGTGTGGTCAGTGACTAACCTGGTGTCAGAGTTTTAATGCTGCCCGCGGGCCTCTGACTTAGCATCACATACTGTTGAGAAAAATCTCTCAAGTATGCCGGTTTCCGCACGATGTTTTCCTTCACCGATTTTTAAACAAGTGATTATTATACAATACGCACATGAATCTGAAAAGTCAGAGGTGCGTGCCTTGGGTTCGAACTCGAGACCTATGACTTGGCAGTCTCATCCCACTAGGCTATCACTGCTTACTACCTGCTTGCTTAATACTAAAGTTACTACCCTTTCAAATACCCAATTGGTAAACAATCTAACAATTGCATGGTTGGCATCCATATAATTTCGTTTATAGGTAGACGAATCAATCATAGATATTTATACAACTAACACAATAGTCCACACGTCATAACCATTGCACGGGACACAATCGCACGTACTATGTCGGACGTGGGATATTTCAAAGTGGCCAGGATTTGGAATACAGTTTGTGGGATATATCTCCAATTTTTTTTTGTTGACAAGAAAATCGGATCTTATTAAAAATCAATCAATCTGCCTAGCCTTTTCCTAACTATGTTGGGGTCGGCTTCCAGTCTAACCGGATGCAGCTGAATACCAGTAATATACTTGAAGCGACTGCCTATCTGACCTCCACATCCCAGTCAGTAACTGGGTAATACAATACCTCTTGTTAAGTTAAGACTAGCTGTCAGACTTTCGAGCTTCTGACTACCCGTAACGACTGTCAAAGATCCCCGAAAGACAGCCGGGACGAACTGCTTAACGAGCTTTCCGAGGCACGGAGGAGTCTCGATATGTAAAGATGGTCACCCATCCACGGACCAGCCCCGGCAAGTGTAGGGCACGTCACGTTCGAGTCTGGATATGTAAAGATGGTCACCCATCCACGGACCAAACCCGTGTAGCTTAACCTGATGGATAGATCCGTGCGGCTGTTATTACGTAGCCACGCGCTCCTCACACATCTTCGTGATCGAAGTCACACATGCACATGCGAATACTCAAACATAACTCTTCCTTATGGCTTAGTCGGTCTGGCAAAAATATGGTGCAGACTATTAGTGACCTTACCTGTAGGTTAATAAAGACGATTTCTGAAGAGCACCAATTTAGTAATAAGAAGGTGAGATGAGGCATCCACTTGTTGCATGTCTTGTCACTATGATTTATCTCTCTTGTCAAAATAACTGTTCTGGTTGACTGTTTGAAGAAGCAGTCATTGATGAGTTCTGGTTGACTGTTTGAAGAAGCAGTCATTGATGGGTCGAAGCATTATGCTGAGCGATGGCCGTTTTGCGCAGATGTGACGCATATTTCCCCAACTTGCTTTTTTTTTTGTTTTTTACTGCGTCATGTTTGCCGTAAGTAAACGGATTTTCTTCTTTTTCTTTGTAAAAAGAGGCAGTCGTTTCATATTTTAAAAATACCTTTTGTATTAAGTACATAGTTTGAATTTATTACACTCTTATAAGTTAGATAAAGTTGTTTTATTGAATACTTACTGCTGGGGAGTTTGTTGCGCCACTTCTTCTGCCCAGCTGAAGCCTAGGAAGTGGTGAAGGGTGTTTTGGGGAGACTGTCTTATGTAACTTTGACTTTCAAAAAGTGCTGATTTCCAGCCTAGTTTGAATAAATGACTTTTCTTTTTGATTTTGATTTTAACAGTAGTGATAAAAATACCTACATAATATAAAGCTAATATCAAGCATTACGCGACTTGTTCGATAAAGTAAGTAAAAATAAAAACTATGATTTTGATTTGCAAGATGAAATCATTCATCTTACTCATCATCATCTACAGCCGGACTGCATATCCACTGCTGAGGACAGGCGTCTCTTTTCCCATGCCTCACGTTCCTTTGCCAGCTTTATCCAGGTTCTACCCGCGATGGTTACAATGGCGTCCGCCTATCTCGCCGCCGTACAACCGACGTTACGTCTTCCTGTTCTTGGATGCCACTCGGTCACTGCCATCCTGTACCTGTTATCACTGCTTCTTTCTTTCCTCTCCAATCCATTTGACTTCCATAACTCGTTTTTCAACATCGCAATCCTTCGTACGCTGATCTAGACGTTTGGGATTCGTTTTATGAGCTTTATGAGCACATAAAATGCTCAGTCAGCGGGATTGTCCGAAAGTTACCGCTGCCCCGGAACACAAAGGGCTGAGTAAGGAACATAGATGGGTTTTAGTTAGAATGAGTCTGACGCATTCTTCTGCTCCGCCCAGAGCGGGATTGATGATCATTTGATGATTGCCCACCATAAAAAAAATCGTGAAACACTCCATGGCTCTCCGTGGAACTCCCTGTGCAAAGTTTCCTGCGGGCATCCACGTCTCAGCACCGTACATCATGGTGGGCAGAACACCAAGGTTATCAAACTGGTTGTCAGGTGTAATTTCAAAATTGAGGGAAACTTTATGAGAACCTATTTCAAAAGACTTCCTACCTATTATTTTTGTTACCAAACATGATTGTTTAGTATGAAAGAAAAACTTATTTCCCAACTCGTTTTGAAACGGTAACTTATGACCACAATAATAGCAACCCCTCTACTGAAACATGAAATATCGCTCCTACCCAAACATTTTCCAAAGAAAAACTTTCACATTGAAATACTCGGAAAAGCAAAACTTTCACAGAAGTCAAATAAATGCAAAATCAAAAACTTTTGCTGCGGGACCATTCGAAGTCCCACAAGTGTCGTATATTAATTAAAATGAGACGACGCGTCGCCTACCCTTCCTCCTCCCCCCCTTCAGGGATACCCTGCACCCCGCTACCCTCGTGTGCACGAAGGATAGCGAGGGAGAGTGCCGGATTAATATCTAAATAATGAGGATGATGCCACGCCCTCACTGTGCACCGATAGCAAAAAAACGTATAAATCAAGAGTAGTTTTTAAAATTGTATAAAATTTAAATTGATATCACTATGTCGCTTTTTTAAACGCTACATATATCTGAAGAAGTATCAGCAAAAAAAAAAGGATTTCCTCGCTTTTCTTGTAACGTATCTTTAATTTTTTAAAGACGAAAATGACATGTGTTCATGTTAAAACGATACACACAGTAGCAACTTCTTATGGCGTTTATGTTGTGGTAATATGTAATTTGAATTGATTAATTACAGTGAATTACTTGACTATTTTAAGTAATTAACTATTTTAAGGATTATGAAAGTTTACAATATAAATAGTACACATATCCACACATCTGAGGCAATAATTTGACATTGACAGCACCGTGATGTCGTCGCAGTACCGGAGATTTTTGTAGTACAAGACAGTGTAGCTCTGTATACCTATGCAACAGGGATGAGATGGAGAGACGAGAATGGATTGAGTAAGAAATTACTATTATGGGAAAGTTGAAAGGATTGGTTCGATAGGGTGTGTAACGTTTGATATAATAACAAAAGTTCTTATGATCATAAGTCCTAATTTCATTTAATATATATTTTTTTTAATATAACGATCAAATGATATAATAGGGCACACCGACTCGGACATGTTATGTTAGGTTTGTGGTTGGTGGTGGTGATTTGTGGTTATTTTTTCACCCAGAAGTAGGAGCCCCGTGAAGCGGGGCTCCGTCGAGCGTTGCATAGAATATTTTAAGGTTTGGTTAGGTTCCATTTGAGTTAGGTTAGAACTGTGACCATTAAACATGAAAATTAGGTCAAAAGAACATTAGGTCAAATGAACGCTATATAAAATGAATATTATGCATATTGAAAATTGTATAAAATGAACGTTATACTAAATGAAATTAGAGTAAATGAAAATTATATCAAATAAAACATTAGATCATATGAAATTAGGTTAAATGTTTTTATAGGATATGAAAATTATATCATAATTATGTAAGTTATGTCAAATTAAATTAGACTATCTGTTATTATAGCAAACATTACACACCTGGTTCGATATGGGCATGTGGTGAGGAGGGACGAAACGAAACACATGTGACCAAAAGAGTGATGAATGTAAATGTTGTTGTAAGGAGACGGAGTGGAAGGCTAAAGAAATATCGATGGATAAACAAAGACAAATTAGTGAATATAGCGTAACGATTAAATGGGGACAATGAAAGAAGAAACATGTTGCACCGACCCCAAGTAACATTGAACAATAAAAAAAAAAAACCATAAAATAAAATTAATCCAACTTTTTTGCAGACCATCCACAACCATATCTCTCGAGACAGCTCTCGACATCGGGGGCGAAGTCTAAGCGAAGCGACGGCGGAAAAAATTTCGTTGCCAGTGATTTACCACCTGTCACCCTGCCTACCCGACACCACTATCCGGAGGATAATGTTCACGCTTCGATTGATGAGCCCCGATATTGGATAGGGTTAGCTGTTAGCTCCTTCTTTATTGATGGTAGCGAATTGGTGTTGATAGAGGATGGGTTTTCAGTAGATTTATGCGAGGTTCCATATTTTTCTTGGTTGCGTTATGTCTTTGACGTTTTTAGTGCCGTTAAATGTGTCTTTAAAGATTCAATCTGCCTAGCTTTTTCTCAACTATGTTGCGGTCAGCTTCTAGTTTAACCGGATGCAGCTGAATAGCAATATTTTAAATGGAGCGACTGCCTATCTGACCGCCACAACCAATCAGTAACTGGGTAATGATACGTCCTCTTGGTACGACTGGCCGTCAGACTTGTGGGCTTCAAAAATCCACGAATGACAGCCGGGACCAACGGCTTAACGTGGTTTCCGAGGCATAGAGGAGTCTCGGTATGTAAAGATGGACACCCATCCACGGATCAACCTCGGTAAGCCTAGCTTAACCAGATGCATTGATCCGTGCAGTTTTTATTACTTAGCCACAAGCTCCTCACTTAGCAACCTGAAGATATTAGCTCATTATTCTAAGGGTCAATGATCTATGTGATATTTCATTCATCATTCTCCTGCCCTTGTCCCAATTTATTTGTGATCGGGGCAACATGTCTTATTCTTCTATACAATTAGTCGTCACCTCAGTAGTCACTAGCCATAGCCATATCATCTTTCACACAGTCAATTCATCGTTTCTTTGGTTTTCCTCTACTTGTATAGCCGTTCACATTCATACTCAAAACTTTCCCGAGATATAGGTACTTCCTTTCCTATGAGATATTCATCGCTATCACTTTCAGAATAAATCTGCTGAGCCTTTCAGTACCTGGGTGCTGCTTTACATGAGCTGCCTATATCACCTCCAAAACCCACTTACCTACTACTTACTGGGTAATTAGATATGTGTGGATATCAAACCGGTTATCAGACTTTCAGACTTCTGACCACCCTTATAGACTGTCAAAAATCTACCAATGACAGCCGAGACCAACGGCTTAACGTGCTTTCTTATAAATGGTTATCCATCCACTGACCGGCCTCGGCAAGCAAAGCTTAACTTCGGTCGACACGTGGGGCTATTATTATTTAACCACGATCTCTCCCGCTGGTCACATCATCAAAATCTAAATATATAAATGCGAAAGATCACTCAATCATACATTCACTGACGGATTAATCCCGAAATCTTAAAAACTACAGGACTTACGAAGATGGAATTTAGGCACAGAGGTAGATTATGAGTAGGAGACGTCAGCTAAGAAAGGATTTTAGGACACTCTCCCCGTAAAGGGGTTACATAGGGGGTGGAAGTTTGTATGAAAAATCTTCAACGTTGTCGCAGGCGGAGCGGCGGGAATCAGCCAGTAGGTTTATAAATAAGTGCTGGGCTTGTAGTAGGCGTCGTTCCAAATCACCACGATATATTAATATTCTTGAAAAGATAACGGCTCACACCATCAATCATATCTTTAAGTAAGTACTATTACCTAGATTTCAAGATTTCTCTTTAACAAGCGGTTTTGAGCCCGTTTTCCAGTCAACGGTTGGATGTGTGTAATTTATCAAACGCCTGTCAACTTTATAACGGACTAACATTGTTGCAGAAGAAATTGTCGTCAAAGTCGCATCGTTTCCTAGTTAAATCATGTCGAAGAAACGTTTTGTCGGAGTACAGTAGTGCTATTCTGTCAAAACCTCACCATGAAAATGTGGGTACGTGAAGTGAGTTTAAATTGAGCTGTCAAAAGTGACAATCACTAGCATTATCGGTAGAACGGCAGGTCACTTTACGCTAACGTCTTCATCTAAGTTATCACGGTGAAATTTTTACAAAAGACCGGCTGTAGTGTCGGACGGATAGTATTATCTAAACTGCTTTCAAAAGCTGGCAGTCTCAATATCCGCCAACAATGTTGACACTGACTCTTAAACGCGGTTTAAATGTGTTGATCCCGTTAAGTTTCATTGGTGAAATCAGCTCATGAGGTATTTCAAACTAAAGTGTTGTAGAACGGAGTTTCATATCGTTGGAATGAAATTTTGTCGTATTACGGTTTGTTGAAATCAGTTCCTACCTTTACCACTCTTTGAAAGGGGCGACTAGAATTCTATTCTAATTATATTTCTATTTCTTGTTCATTTTGACTTACAAAAGTGCCTTTCTTGTGCCTATCTATACTAAGTATATCATAAAGCTGAAGATCTTATTTGTTTGGACGCGCTTATCTCTGGAACTACTGGTCCGAATTGAAAATTATTTTTGTGTTGGATAGTCCATTTATCGAGGAAGGTTAGAGGCTATGTAACATCACGCTACGACCAATAGGAGCCTAGCAATGGGTGAAAGCGCGCGAGAGCAGCTAGTTTGAAATAAATGATTTGATTTGACTTTGACAGTTTGTAAGACTATAAAGTTGCAATCATAAAGGAAGATACCGGTTAATTAAGAATCAGCTTTATCTTTACATCTCTCAGCTTGCTGTGCCAGTTGTATATATAGGCCCTAGGCTATAACGTTAGCCCATCTTATCACATAACTTGAAACGATACGTTATCGTTTATACCACTTTATCCGGTATCTACACAGATACGAAGCCTGGGAAAAGATCTGAATTAATGCTATGCGTGCAGTTGTTTAGCGAATTCCTAAGCTTATAAATAGATATTCTAATGTCTAGGCCCTGTTTATGAGGTATTCATTAACTCCTAATAGTAGGTATATCTGGGTTTATACAAGTAGAGGAAGACCGAAGAAACAATGGATGGATTGTGTGAAAGATGATATGGCTAGAAAAGGAGTGACTACAGAGATGACGACTAATAGACAAGTATGGAAGAAAAAGACATGTTGCGCCGAAATATATTGAGAATGATGATGAGTAGGGTAGACCGGGGCCAGTTGACTAATTTTTTATTTTTTGTGAAACTGTTAATTGGTTATAATACATATAGCTTTATGAGTTTTAATATTTAATTAATAGCACTTTAAACTATATATGTATGTGAAGAAAGTTGAGAATACTTTAATCTACATGATATTATCAATAATTTTACAACACCTCCTCCTTATGGTCTACCTACCCCTTATCCGGGGTAAATTGACTATACCCTAGGGGCTGGTTGACCTACCCAGTGATTGACAAGATAAATGTCTTAATTATTTATTTAATGTAAATAAAAAGTAGAAAAATAAGTACAAGACGGTTCTAGTAAAATATTTATTGTGTTATGAAGCAAAACATCTAACAAAAAACCTCCTTTGGTTCAACTTAAACAATTAAACTTTCAATAAAAGTAACAATCAGTCTTAAAATATAATTTCTATGATGTCCCTCGGTATTTTGGCACGGTTCGTCTTCCTAATGTATGTCCTCATGCCTCTGTAATGAAAAAACAATAACAAGAATAACTAACACTTGCTTTTATTTCCGACTAAAATGAATGGAGTTGGTTGACCAACTAGTCAACTAGCCCCACAGCCAAAAAGTCAACCAACCCCAGACGCCATTTTCATGTTTAAACTTGCACCCACAAAAAAGGAATAATTATTTCGAGAAAGAACACTAATACACACCAAATAGAAGTACAAAAGAATTTGTAACACTCATAATAAATGTTGTATTAACTAGACACATGGTGTAGGAATGAAAAATAGGTGAAATGAAATATTTACTTACGTGGTATGATTTTCGAAAATTCGGCACAGCTCCTGCCTTACGTGCAACAACGCCCGTGCGCCACGGGACACTTGCGGGCACGCGGGAGGTGTGTCGCCTACGCGATCGGATGATGCAATAGTCGTACACAGTTAGAATTATTATTCGTTAGTCTACCTACCCCCATAGGCAACCAGCCCCGGTCTGCCCTAAGTATGTCCGGTCAAGTACCAATGTAACTTTTCCAATTCATAATTATGTACAGAGGCCAGCACATCAAGCTTCCTAATCTGTCAAAATCTTTGATAGTTTTTCAACTTTATTACAAAAATATAAGATTCATTTTCAATTGGGAAAATTGACAGTTTGGAATAGCTAGATGTGCTGGCGTCTGTACCTGCCTACTTTCATAATAAAATATTACCCTATTTATAATATATTACCCTTTTCTTTCCATTTTTGTAGATTTCTTAATTTATCTTATTCAATATCCTATCTCATGATACATTCATAGCATTTCAGCGACGTTGAATCTTCAAACGCAGTGAATGAAAAATGTTTCGAAGATAGATGGCGCTAGTTACACCGTCGAGTCTCTTGAGGAATACTCCAAGGTGACTACTTAAAGGTCCTTGTTTTTTTGAATTGTCCACTTAACAGTAAGTGTTATTAGTGTTCTATTAGATATACATATTAGAACATTGGTTTTAGTTTATGTGAATGATGTAGTCTGCAGTTTTGAGATTTGGTTAACTTTTTTACTAGAATCTTCAAGGAACAGTGTCGAAGGTCTGAGCTATTCGAAACTTTCAACGACCCATAATCATATCATCACATATCATCGCTGATTATTTCATTAATTATGAGCGCCCTCAACGAAATTCTTTTCCCTAAAATGCCAAGTCCGAACCGCATACCTGTCGATCCTCGCCCGAAGTCGCAAAAAACACGAGCAATCTCGAAACACATTTTAATAGCTGTTATTTAGCCGACCGGTGACGGCACAAAGGCGGTTATTTATCGCACGCCCTCTCTCATTGCTGCGCCGAACCACGCTTCAAAAACAACCTACATGCTCACCAAATTTTGGAAAACTAACCTTATCACCACGCGTTACAGTTACATTTTAATTAGCATTCGAAACGAATACGACGTTCAAATTCAAACACGCGAGACCAGTAATCATTCGATGTCCGATTCCAGTTTGTCTTATCGGTTTTGTTTCTACATACGATTAGCAACCTTAAGCTTTCCGAAGCTAAGTTGAATTTGAGGTTGTATTTCCCACCGGAATAATATTCATGTTTCGTCTGGAAGTCCGATAATGAATCGGCGTCGGCGACGAACAACTTCGGTCGATTCGCACCGTTTTCATGTACAGGTGTATTTCAAGACTCAGACGAGAATTATAATTCGTGCCGCAATTAGAGATTGAGAAGTTTAATTTGTTTTCTGTCGTATTAGGATGATTGATCACTTATTTGTTGGGCATTAAACATGCCAAAGTTAACGTCACTCAAAAGTTATCGATCTATTTTATCTGAAAGGTGTTAATCATGGACTATTAAAATAATAATAACATGATGTCCAATTAACAAAAAATATTTGAGTCAGCTGCTCATTACTTGATGTAGGTAAGTTGCATCAGCTGCGTTTTCGGTTTCATTGTGCGTATTGTATTGTATAAAATTTATCAATTGCTTAAAAATCGTTGAAGGAAAACATCCAACAGGAACACCCCTTTTTTTAAGACTGGGAAATCATCTAATGACTTCTCGCGCTCTGGGTGGAGCGGAAGAGAGTGCCAGACTATTACTGACTAAAACCCATCCATGTTCTTTGCGTAGCCCTTTATGTTCCGGGGTAGCGGTAACCCTTTCGGACAATCCCGCTTACCGGAGAGATATTTCTCAACAGCATGTGAAGCTATGTCAGAGGCCCATGGTCAGCATAAAAACTTTGACACCAGGTTATTCACTAACCGCACGAAAAAGAAAGATTATGCACGTACGTTCACATAAATGAATAAATTAGACCAGCCGTCTTTTGTCTCCCATTAGTGTGTCTCTCTTTCTTTCGTTTTACTCTTCCTTCCAGGCGTGTTAGACGGTAAGCGGGATTGTCCGAAAGGGTTACCGCTACCCCGGAACATAAAGGGCTACGCAAAGAACATGGATGGGTTTTAGTCAGTAAGAGTCTGACACTCCCTTCCGCTCCACCCAGAGCGGGAGCAGTCGAGAGCAGTTGGATGATATCCCAGCCTTAAAAAAAAAGGCGTGTAAGACACCTTATATTCTCACAGCCAAAACTATAAATGCACTTACAGGTTTTTGGTTTCTATGGTTCTCGATAAACTCACAACAGTTATTTATTCGACAAGGTTATCATCAAATTTGGCAAAATTTTTTCCTTACTGATAAATTTACAGAAACAAGATATGGCCTAATAGTACCTAAAGTCGAATGGATGTACTCCAGGTATCTAAATCATGGAAACTTGGGGCTGCCATCTCCATATTATCCAGATCATGCTTCCTGACCAAGTTTTTGATTTACCTACCTAAATTTTAATAATGTTCTCAGGTTTAACATATTGTGAACAACTTGATATTGGCGTCTCCAATGCTGCAAATGCAAACAATGCAAACAGCTTTATAATGGTCTGTTCTGTGAGCTACAGTTGATACAGCATCAGCGTCTTCAGGTTTGTCAACAGGAGAATTATATTATGAGGCGTTTATTATTGACATCCACTACTTCGAATTTCTTAATACTTTAAAAGACAGTGCATTGTAAGCTATGAGTAACCAGATCAAACATTCTTCGAAGGTAAAGAATCGAGACTCTCTTAAAAAAATAAATCCCCATTGAAAAAAGAACTACTAACAAAATCCAATAGCTTTATCGGATTATCCGACCTTTTCTGCTCCAAACTAGCCAAACAGCCGTAACCCGTAAACAAACGCGAATCTACACCGTCACATTTTTCACGTCTCTTAACGAAATAAATCCCCTCAAAGGTAGAAACCTCAAAATAAAGCAAAACACACGAGGTGCCAACATTATTTATTCACTACAAAGAGGAATCGGGGGCGGATGCCGTGAAATTGAAAGAAAACCGCGTGTAAAAAACAAAGTGCTATACGAACATGATAATGGGAGAAGAAAGAATAAAAGGGAGTAAAGATAATCTCGAAATAACAGTGAATTTTAACAGAAAACAAGCAATCCAGTCAACTTTTAAATCGTGGGCTGCTTGAAGTAGGAGTTTAACTTTTCTTTCATCTGTTCCGCGTTTTTCTGGCTTGTTGCCAGGTGAGCTATTTCAAACGAACTCTTTGTGTATTCATTGACAAGTGCCGCGATCGCTTCATTCATGAGAGTCGAGATGTTTTAACACCTTATTACAACTAAGTAGCTGTTCGTGCCTAGCATCGTCTGGGTGGAATTTCATGTCCCAGTGGATTTCCCAATAAAAATCTTTCGTACAAAACTTGAAACTTGTCCTGACAATTTATTATTACGAACACAACTGAAATAATCAGTCAAATTGGTCGAGGTGTTTGATTGTTATTCATAACTATAGTGTATTTCTTTTACAGTGTCCAATTTGGTAAACAAACACGGGACGAAAATTCTGATTTTTTGCATCAATCATACACTTTAAGTTAAGACTTTTACGGTTTGAACTTTGGATAATACACATAAGGCATGAATTATTTAAAAAAATGCTTCAGAGACACATACATCACCTAGAAATCTTAATATTAGTCGCGACATTTGTTTACCAAATGAGACAACTAAAGAAAAATACGCTATAGCTGTGCCTGCGACTTCGTCCGCGTGGAATAGTGACTTTTCAGGCAGCATACCTTAACAAGTGTTCATCTGATTCTTTAAATTGACATAACTTTTTTATTTATGAACCGATTGACATGAAATAAACACTAAATGTTCAGTGAAGCTTACTACAATATATTAGTGACAACCACGTCTAAATCAAATAAGCCGTTTCTGATATTAGCGTGCACAAACACACAGACAAACCGACTAACAGACAAAAAAAAAAAAGAATTACTATTTCGGGTTCGGCATCGATAAAATAACAACCCCTGCTACTTTTTTTTATATATATCCATTGTACAGACACCACTTTTCTACAATTTTATTATATGTATAGATGAACAGATTGATCGTTTAGATATTTGCTGGGTTTAAAATCGTTATTCTTAGGCATCGTCAGCCTGCATGTCATGCCTGTGTGTCAGAAGTGAGGCATCGGCATGTTCTCACTTCTGACACACAGGCCTTCTCTCGGTGAGAGGTAGTACTTACGGCTTGTAAGTAATTCACCAGGCGGGCCCAGTGCGGGTTGGTAGATGTCACGTGCCTTGGAATTTTTGGTTCTTAGACATGCCGGTTTCTTCACGATGTTTTCCTTCATCTTTTTGAGAGCAGTGGTGATGAAATGTCGGCCTTATGAAACTATATTACCTAACGCCGATACTACAGCAGTGATAGCCGGTGTGACCGTCAGACTGCCAAGCTATAGGTCTCGACTTCGAACCCAAGACACGTATGTCTGATTTTACGGATTCGTGTGCGTATTGTATTATTATCACTGGCTTAAAAATCGATGAAGGAAAACATCGTGAGGAAATCAGCATGACTGAGAGATATTTCTCAACAGCATGTGAAGCTAAGTCAGAGGCCCATGGGCAGCATAAAAACTCTGACACTAGGTTAGTCACTAACCATACGAAAAGAAGAAGACTTTACGCTATAGATAAGCCACTAAGCCAGTACGGTATCTTCATAATATCAGCTTGGCTGTTGCTCCAAGCTGTAGTTGCCTCAGTTATAAGTGTAAGCTCTTTCATAAGAGCCCATTATTATGCATGTAAAACAATAGGAAAAGCGAACAAAATTCTTTTCACGAAAATGCGATGTCGTTTTTTCTAACAACGCAATCTCGCTGTTGTGTACCACAATATCTACGAAAGGTTTCCCCTGGGTATAATCTTCTTGTCCCTGCCAGACGCCGTGGTCCCGTATGCAAACATTTACAGATTTTATTTATACTTGGAAATAAAACAGATTTCAGAACTGAGTGGAATATAAATGTGGACGATGTGTGTTTATGATCTATTTTATGCTTTATTGGTTCATGTGATCGTGTAAGGTTTTTTAAAACATGTTTTTAAAGCTGTGGCCCAGAAATATGCGTGGATTTGTGTTTTAGTGTTTATATGGTTGTGGATGTTTGGGGATCGTGTGGATGTTGTGTGTTTAAGAGAATAGGCCAAGATCTTCTTCTTCTTCTTTTTCGTGTCTCTGGTACGACTGTATTTCAAATAAGGTCATAATGTAACTTATTACTAGCATTAAATTGAGTAATGGCATATTCATATTCCCTAACTTATTCTTTTTCGGGTTCCGCACCGGAAATTTTCCAATCGGAACCATTTTAGGTTCTTAGCCAACGCTGTCCGTTGTCCGTCTGTCTGTCAGCAGGCTTGTATCTCATGACCCGTCATACTGACCGGAACGATGACTTTCTACAAAAAATTGCCCTTTGGAAAAACGCAGACATCGAAAAGAGAGCTTAAAATTCAGTTGAGCGATGGCACATTTCCCCCAGCTTGTTCTTTTTCGGGTTCCGTACCCAAAAGCTGCCAAACGGAACCAAATTAGGTTCTAAGCCAACGCTGTCCGTCGTCAGTCTGTCTGTCAGCGGGCTTGTACCTCATGAACTGTCAAAGGTAGACAGTTGAAATTTTCACAAATTGTGAAGGTTGTGATTTCTATATTCACGCACATACTGAGCGACGACTTTATAAAGTCCTCCTTTCGGAAGAACGTAAAGACATGCCGATAAAGTGAGCTTATAAACATGAACTAACAAGACGAAATAGCTAGAGAATTGAGCAAATAGAGCTCTGAATCCGGTTATATTTGCATGAACAATACGACCAAACAACAGCCCGCAATCTTGTTGATTGATGTTAATTCCGAAGATTGGGCGTGAATTTGCATTTATTGCTTCCTTGGTCAGCAGTGGTGGCCTAGTGGTATTAGCTCCAATTTACGCGTTGTAGGTCGTGAGTTCGAATCTAGGCACTTTACTTTATGCACTTTATCTATTCTATGATAAAACCATCGTGAGGAAACTGGCATATCCTAGAACCTATAAATTCGAAGACATGTGACTTCCACCAAACCGCACTGGGTAGAGCCTGTGTTCTAGCAGTGGGAACATTATTGACTGATTATGAATTCCTTGGTCAATATGAAGAGGCTTTTAAATAGAATAACAGCCGGTCTAGTCTGTAAATATCTCGCCATAATAACGTGGTTGAAGTGACTTTAAAGTGACTGGTCAATAGTGGTTACCCCTAGTTGAACGGCACCTAACTTCACATATGTTTCACGTTTGATTTTAACAAAAAAAAACGGACGGATTAATCTATTTCTCCTTGAAACAGGTGCAGGGAATGAAGGACGGTTAGAAAGAAACCTCTTTATTTGTCAAACTTTATTAATTCAAAGACGAAAACCAAAGACACCAAACGGAAATCAATAAATTAACTTTTCTATCTCTCCATAACCATTTAATACGAGTTACACTAAATTGCTCATTAATTTATTGGCTGAGAAGATAAGACTCGCTACATTAAATCAACTGAACCTACATTATCTACGCGCATATTTACAAATACCATTATAAAATCACGTCTATTAATCTCACATCAAACGCGTAGGTAGCATTGAGGTCACCCATCCTCCAATAGGGTAAGCAGAAACTAAAACAAGTGTTACAATCCTTCAACATTCATACATCTCAAACTCGTATCGAAGTTTAAAAATAGAACGTTGAGAGCTCATCAGTAGTCTGCGCGCGCGCCGACGCGAACCTTCGGGGGAACAATAACTAGCTGTTCGGCCGCCGGTGTCGAAACACGAGGTCGCACGAAGGTGAGCCGAGTGCTAACACCACGATCACGACGTACGCACACATTGACCGATGCATATATTTATAACAACCAGAGTTCTAGACCCCTGAAACTCTCCCACCCTCCCGTTTTTAGGCCCTTTATGCGAACACTTGCGGGGGACACTATAGGTCAAGTAACACTGGCTGCGCAGTCCATGTGTGTGGTATTTACGTATAGCCCCGTTTGTGTATGTACATTGTAACGTCACGCACACAGACATAGGCTCGGCACGCAAAAGCAAAACATGCTGTCGAAAATCTTATGTATGGTCAGCAAACAGAGTTGTTTATTTGATTTTCTTTAAAATACGTTTCATTTACTTAATCGTTTTACCTCCGGTGAGATTAAATTAGTTGGATGAGAGAAATATTGTAAAACTGTTGTTGCAGCTCAGTAGCTGCAACAACAGTTTAATACAAAAATAGAAAAGAAAAACTTGATTATAAAACAGTCTAGCACCTAATCTAAAATAAACAAATTCTGGACAATGGATTATATTTGGCTTAAATAGTTAATTAAATATCTTCTTTGCATTGAACTGCACTGCGGGGTATATCTATGTTTAAAGAATCCTAGCAATATTATATTTCTCTGAGGAATTCGTCTTCACTTGGGTTATATTCCACCAGAGACAGAGTGCCCGCTGCGGAACATCTCCATCGCAACTTATCTTCTTTGACAGTTACCAAATCCACAAATACAACAAGAAATATCATCGTAGTATAAATAGTGTGTGGACGGCTCATGTCCACACACTCTTTGTAAATCTGTGACATTTCTCTCCGATTCTCATCAAACAGTCACGAAAAATCGGAAAAATCAATCAAATTGTGTTGCCCAAATGAGGTATAAATAACATACAGTCTGTAATATTAAATAAAACAACAACTTTAATATTAATACAAAAATAACTCACAATAGGAATATTAAAGAAATCCAATGTCATATATTTATTCAAGATTTATATGCTATCGGTCCTCTCCAAGCGGGCTCAATAGGGCGTCATTTGCATTGGTAATGTGACCGCTTGCGTATTGGTAAACAGAGTGATTTACCGCGCCTTGCCGCGACTTGCTGCGACTCGCGACAACCACCACGCCGCGCGCTCTGTCGTAAAGCATAACACTCGACGATCAATCACGTTTGTGTGGTCAGTATCTATTCATGTAGTGTCATTAGGTACTTATGTATATTGGAGGTATGCTTTATTGAACAGGAACAGTACTGTAATTACATTTTGGGTACAAGTCTATACGAAACGACTTTTTGAAAGTTGCCATTAGAATCAATTTCATTTTGGCTTTGATGTACGCATTAGAATTATGACATGTAGTTGTCAACTAGTTCAATGAATATCTTTTGTTTTCTCAGCAACGGATAATATTGTTTTGATTTTTTTAAGATACACTTTCTTGTATAGTACGTAATATAATTTAATAACAAGTGCATTGGGAATAAAACACCGCTTGCGTACAAACATTCTAACAACTATTCTTTTGTATTTTTGCTTATGAAAATCTACAATCTTTAAAGTGTTTTTAGATTATGTGAAAGATACAAAGAAAATTATCATAGAAAAAAACTCTTCTGTCTGGACTACCTGCAGTCATTACGCACTCAATTTAATTAATTACCGTCATTTACATTGGTAATGTGGTCACTGGCGTATTCGTAAACAGTGTGATTTATCGCGCTTTGCCGCGACTCGCGACCACCGAGCAATTCCGTCATAATACCACAGATAACGTAATTCACCTAGTATAATACTCAGATTATGTAGTCTGTGGTGTTTCACGTAATACCTATTAGTTTATGTGATCCTGACAATATAAAGATATAATTTTTAATTCGTACTAAAAAAATAACGCTATCAATACATCTAAACCGCGTTTACCTAAGAGCTGTCAATATCAACATTAAAATTTCCACTGACAGCTCTTAAACGCAGTTTAGATGTATTGGGTTCAGTTTCATTGCTTAATTATGCACTTATTTGTTGATCTTGTGAATTAGTCTGTCCACATCGTCCAATTGATTATTCGAAGCCTAACTAGATGTACATTTGAATCCACCTTTATCATTATAGCTTTCGTCTCTCACACGTTTGCTAACAATAAAACCTGAGAACTGTCAAGGGACACCCGGATGGATCGAAGTTCCTTTCGATTAATTAGTGAAGGAATTGTAATAAAATTTTATTTCTTTTAGGTTATAATAATAAAAAACTGATCTAAAATTAACCAATCAAAATATACTGATTAAAAAGACATCATATTTTACTCCAAGAAAAGTGTCGTTACAACTTTTGGTCTTAATTTCCGTCCAGCCCCTATCGCAACGTGCGATAAGGAACTTCGTTCTAATAACAAAATTTGGCTTTTCTCGGGTACCGAACTAATCTAGAGTCAATAATTTAAACCAGTTTATTTAAAAAAACTCACAAACAACCAGATTAACAAATAGACAACTTTATATATTATGATCATAGTAAGGGTATTATCTACATATACTTTCCTGACTCGTAACACGTTAATTAATAAATTACGTCGTGATTTGCATTGGTAAACACAGTGATTTACCGCGCCTCGCCGCGAGTCGCGACAACCGCGCGGCTTGTAGTGTCGTGTCATACTTACAACACGGCCGATCAATCATGTCGCGGTTTGTGTGGTCTGTTTCACATTTAGAGCTTGGGAAAATATTAAATAGTATGTTTATGGTACCTACTTAAAGTAGTGAATAGGAGTAGGGGAAATGTTTGTTGTTATCAAAATGGATGTCGTGAAAATACAAACCTAACTTTTAATAAGTTTTGGCCTACGTATAATTATATATTAAATGAATCCCTTCACTAATTAAATAATCAGTTTAATTGTTCTTTAATTCAATGCTTTTTTGGAATATAAATAAATATAAGAAAAAAATAAAAGCATGTAATTTTTTTTTTGAGGTTGGGGCATCATCCAATGACTTATCCCGGTCTGAGAGGAGTGGAAGGGAGTGTCAGACTCTTTCTGACTAAAACCCATCCATGTTCCTTTCTCATCCCTTTATGTTCCGGGGTAGCGGTAACCCTTTCGGACATAAATATATTATTGTGAACAGCTCGGAAACATCAAAGTATATGACGAGACAAATGACGCCAGAATAGGATTCTATAGTAACTATATTATCAATTTCATACTTTACACAGCGAGAATAGCGAATAAAGGAGCTCGTGACTAGATAATAACAGCCGCACGGATTGATCTGGTTAAGCTACACTTGCCGAGGTTGGTCCGTGGATGGGTGACCATATTTACATACCGAGACTCGTCCGTGCCTCGGAAAGCACGTTAAGCCGTTGGTCCCAGCTGTCATTCGTGGATTTTTTGCAGTCGTTACGGGTAGTCAGAAGCCTGAAAGTCTGACAGCCAGTCTTACCAAAGGGTATCGTAATTCGTATACCCAGTTACTGACCGTGTTGTGGAGGTCAGATAGGCAGTCGCTCCATGTAAAATACTGGTATTCAGCTGCATCCGGTTAGACTGGAATCTGACCCCAACATAGTTGGGAAAAGGCTAGGCAGATAGACACTGGCAGAATAGTCGACATCTAGATCCAGTTGCCAAAATGTTAAAACCGTGTATACTTCCACATATGATCACAGAATATATTTGCCATCATCTTGAAGACAGATATTAATGTGTGTATGAAGTAAGATATTACTGGGAAACTGTCTAGTAATCGCGGGCCTGCGGGCGGTGAGTAATGGGTAGCTCACCGCCCGATCAGGACCAGGCCCGTGCCGGACGGCGCGTACGTGTTCCACGCGCGCCTCAAAGAGATGTCAGCATTTGAAGGGGCCCGTTAGGGCTGAGCCTGCCGGGTAAGGAGGATTGTCCGAAAGGGTTACCGCTACCCCGGAACATAAAGGGCTTAAGAAGGAACATGGATGGGTTTTAGTCAGTAAGAGTCTGACACTTTCTTCCACTCTACCCAGAGCGGAAGAAGTCTTTGGATGATTTCCCGCAAACAAAAAAAAAGCTGTCTAGTAATATATTTATGCTAGTATATACTGTACATAAATTCTAAATCACATTCATCTCTCGAAAAGTCAAGATCATCAAATAAATTAACTCCAAGAAAACAATACTTTTGTTCGTTCCTATTTCTTATATGTATTTCTCAGATCGTTTGGTAAATCCAATATTGATAGACCGATTACGTATCGCGATCATAACTGGCGTTCATCCGCATTCTTCGACTATTCCATTTATTTATAGCTTATAGCTAGAAACCAGACCTCGTATTGTGTAATTCATACATAAAAAATACATAAACCAAAATATTATTGAAGAAACTTTATAACTTTCAAATCAGTTTGATGTTGTTTTTCGGCCATAGAAATTGATTTTTCTTACTTTTTAATAAGCAAATCGAATAGGAATTATTTGGCGTGCTTGTTACGTGTCTTAGTACCTACTAACAGCCGCACAGGTCGATCCAACATAATCTGTTGGACCGCTTCGCTTGCCGGGGTTGGCTACGGATGGGTGACCATCTTTACACATCGAGACTCCTCCGTGCCTCGGAAAGCACGTTAAGCCGTTGGTCCCGCCTGTCATTTTTGCATCTTTGACAGTCGTTACGGGTCGTCAGAAACCCGAAAATCTGACAGCCAGTCTTACCAAGGGGTATCGTATTGCCTAGTTACTGGGTTGTGGAGGTCAGATAGGCAGTCGCTCCATGTAAAATACTGGTATTCAGCTGCATCCGGTTAGACTGGAAGCTGACCCCAACTTAGTTGGGAAAAGGCTAGGCAGATGATGATGATGATGCAAGCATCATCTGCCTAGCATCAAGATGCTTGATGATTAAAGTATTATTTGGTGCGCTAGTTACGTATCTTATCTTAGCCGATGTCTGCTATTCCAAATTAAAGTACTTAGGTATTGATTGGTGCGCTGGTTACGTATATCTCAGCCGTTGTCTGCTATTCCAAATTAAAGTATGATTTGGCGTGCTAGTTACCTGTCTTATAACTTTCTGCTATTCAAATTTTAAGTATTATTTAATGAGACAAAATATAAGCAAATATCAGTAAATCATATATATCACTTAAACCGTGGCTGTTCAGTGACAGTCCTCCATAACGCCCACCCTTCACCACAAACGGCGCAATGTGAAAAAATGGCCCAACAAACTCCCCAGCAGCACAGCTGTCTGTTCAGTTGGAAGAACTTCATTCTATACATTTATCGTATGAGAAGTACTTAACTATAATTACGAAACACATCACATTCAAATCAATTATTTACCACATGTCAGCTAGCACACGCCAATATACCAAAAAAACACATTGAAAACTGACTGTACTCAAGCATAAATAAAAAAAAAAGCCAGTCAAGTAGATTCCTGAAAGCATTTATAAATAAACCATCCTATTGCTGAACATCCCACGCTTTCATTACCTGTATCGATTATTGCTCAGTAGTCGGTCAAGGCTTTCTTTTCATGACGTACTTACCTACTTATTTATTTCAGGGTTTTTAGAAGGGACTTAAAATGAAATCCCCAATAAAAGAGACAAGATTTGAAGTTTCTACGTGGTATAAAACAAAATTGCGCCCGTCGTCTATCCCTCTGTACGCTTTAATATATTTTTAACTAGCTTCCGCCCGCGGCTTCGCCCGCAAAATATGTCGACAAATTATACACATAAACCTTCCTCTTGAATCACTCTATCTATTAAAAAAAACCGCATCAAAATCCGTTGCGTAGTTTTAAAGATTTAAGCATACATAGGGATATAGGGACAGAGAAAGCGACTTTGTTTTATACTATGTAGTGACTATGTAACGGATTGCATCAAAGGATGGATCGAGGTGGCTCAAGAGAAAGATGTCTGGAAGGATTTGGGGGAGGCCTTTGCTCAGCAGTGCAGGCCAAGTAAAAAAAACGGATTCAAATGCGGTGTTTATCAATAGATAGAGTGATTCAAGAGGAAAGTTTATACGTATAGCTTAATTAGCTTTCGCCGCGCGATGGTATAGTAGATTGCACCCGTGCAAAGACGGGCGGGTCGCTAGTTAATTTATAAAAAATCGTCGGTCGTTTCCGTTGAAATGATGGGTATAAGAAATACTTTCGAGCATCGGAAATAGTGTCACAAATCATCAAGTACCATCAAGTAGGTATATTGATTAAGGAGGTAAGTTTATACTTATAGCTTAACTAGCTTTCGCCCGCGGCTTCGCGTATCTTTTTAGTATCTACACTGCATCTGTGCGAAGCTGGGGTAGGCCAATCTTTCTGTATAGAGTATTATATCAAGTAAAGTGTATCGTTCCACTCACTGTCGAACCATTAAAGCCCGAACAGTATTTTAGCTACACTGGCGGACAAGGTCGATGGACCTTTTATCAGGCTCTGGGCTGGCAGACATGTGCGTGCACATGTTCATGTAGCCAATTAGTATATTTAAGTTATGTTTTATGAGTGTACTAACATAGGCTAAGCTCATACTAACACTATATGGATCCCTTTGATCTGAAATAAAAATTTTGAATTTGAATTTGAATTAAAGAAAAGAGTGAAGCTGTGGCGAGACAGTGCTTCCTTACCCACTCCATTCGTTCCACCTACTGAAAGTCTCCCTCCTGGTGCAAGTTGCCTTGTACAACCTGGCAGTCTTTAAACAGACTCTGGACCCCGGTTGGCCGAAGCAAGGAAAACCTACTCGAACGACGTGTGAATGTGGTGATGTTCCACAAACGATGGGACACTTAATATCGTGTCCTGCGTATCCTGCCGTATGCACGTTACAGGAACTGATGGACGCTAGTGATGGCGCCAAACACGTAGCCGAATTCTGGTCGTGTCCATTTAGATTGCCATAGACATGCTAAGAAGAAGAAGATTATATTAAAATCTACCTGGTTCCTCAGAATAGTTAAAACCATTGATAAGTCCTACTAAAAAAACATACATAGTATGTTGGCGAAGTGGAAGGGGCAAGAAGTGTAAATGAAGAAGGAAAGCATTGATCTTCAGGCTCCGGTTTAAAAAAAACTTGCTTCCAATTCGGTTCATCCGTTTAAGAGCTACGGTGCCATAGACAAACACATACATAGTGGTCAAAATAACCCCTCTTTTGCGTCGGGAGTTAAAAAATAATATTGGCCTATTATTGTCCGACTGCAGGGTAAAGGCCTCTTTACATCCAGAGAAGGTAAGCGCATTGATCACCACGCAAAAACGGGAGGATTACAGATTTAAAATAATTATGAATCTGTGCAAGGTGACGTCCATAGGTTTTTCCTTCCGTCCAAGATAAATTTCTTAGTTACTTTATGAATTCAGCAGGATTGTCCGAAAGGGTTACCGTTACCCCGGAACATTAAGGAAGGAACGAAAATGGATGAGTTTTAGTCAGTAAGAGTCTGACACTCTCTTCCGGAGTGGAAGGGAGTGTCAGACTTCCGCTACACCCAGAGCGGGAGGAGTCATTAGATGATTTCACACCCTCAAAAAAAAAGTTAATTAATAAGGTCCATACCTAAATATGACACAATTAAAGAAATTGGGGAGGCCGGGGTTCAAAACGCGAATTAAATCAATCTCCAAGATTTTCGGGTATGCTAAAAAAGGTTAGTCTAATATTGGAACAATATTGTTGAGGAAGTACCTACGTCCAAAATGGAAAAACATCATCATCTGCCTAGCTTTTTCCTAACTTTGTTGGGGTCGGCTTCCAGTCTAACCGGATTCCGGAGCGACTGCCTATCTGACCTCCACAACCCAGTAACTGGGTAATACGATACCCCTTGGAAAGACTGGCTGTCAGACTTTCGGGCTTCTGGCTAGGTTCCCGTAACGACTGTCAAAGATGCACAAATGACAGCCGGGATCAACGGCTTAACGTGCTTTCTGAGATACGGAGGACTCTTGATATCAAAAGATGGTCACCCATCCACAGACCAACCCCGGCAAGCGTAGCTTAACCTGAAAGATCAATCCGTGCGGCTGTTATTACTTAGCCACGTGCTCTTGTAAAAAAACTGGACCAAAATAGACAAAATGACACCGGGCTTTTTTAGAAATTGGCGGTCAACGCTGCACTTATCAAAGCATCACGTGACGTCGGGCATGGTGGCATAGGTACCTGTTAAATTGTGGGCGCCATCGGATCGGCTCAGTCACGCCGTGTTTTATGACGATAATCGATTTCTTCCTGTTTTTGGACACTTTTACGTAATTTTGTTACTTTTTACTGTAAATTGAAGTGGTGTATTATTTATAAGTGTTGAATTATTTATAAGTAGGTATTAATATAAATATCAAATTTTTATAGAAATTCTGACGGACTTAAGTAGGTATTATTTTGATAATCTATGAGAAAATGACATAATGACGTTCGGAGCAAAACAATAGTTATAAATGCTGATATTGATCCTAATAATCAGTCAAGAAAAAGCATATCAAGCTACCTGTCAAATTTCTTCGATAGATTCTCAACTTTATTGCAATAGTGTAAGGTTCATTTTTAATTGGAAAAAATTTACAGTTTAAGATAGATTAATGTCCTAGGATCTGTACTTCGTAATTTTCTAGTTTCTTATCTAAGTATGTCATTTAGTACGTACTATAAATAAAGACAATACGAATTTCCTTTGATGTTGTGATATAAATGGTTCTTGTTCAATTACAAGTTTACTTAGGCTAAAACGAACGATCCAAAGACGATTATTAAAGCGGAAGACTGATTGTAACTATAGTAAATAAAAATATATTATTAAAAATAAAACCGTATGTCGTTTTGGACGCACTTCCCCAACCTACCTGGAACCAGTTAACAGTAGATTGAACCTACCAACTACGATACAACATCAACCTTCCTTACAATTGGTTATTTATATAAAAACGTTACTTTTTATGAACTGTCAAAACGCGGAATTTGTACGTGATCTGTATAAAATAACAATGTGAAGTCACAGATTTTTGTAATCAAATGGAACAATTATTGGCATTAAACAATAAAATTATATCTTCGCATTATATTTAATTTCTGTACGGTGATAGAAGTTTTTGAGACGAGCGGTCTTTTTTTCTATGTGATTTCATATTTTATTTTTGACCGTTTCAAATAGTCAATTCTTTCAGAGAAACGTGTGAAGTTAATTGCTATTGCCACACACACGTGACTTGCGGTGGCGTGCGCGCAGAGTCTGTCGTGACGTTGACGTCATGATTAATAGAAATGCGGCGCGCGAATCGTGCGCACCGCGCCGGCGCAGTAGAAAGCGGTGCGGTTTCACTTCGGATGCCGCTACTATGGAGCACTTCGTTTAGAACAGACGAATGTGTTTATGGTTAAAATTCTAAGGTCCGTGAGATTCTTCTTCTTTTCGTGTGGTTAGTGACTAGCCTGGTGTCAGAGTTTTATGCTACCCATGGGCCCCTGACTTAGCTTCACACGCTGTGGAGAAATATCTCTCAGACATGCCCGTTCCCTCACTGTGTTTTCCTTCATTCATTTTTAAGCAAGTGATAATTAGACAATACGCACACGAATCGAAAAAATCTGAGGTGCTTGCCTTGGGTTTGAACTCGAGACATATAACTTGGTAGTCCAACGGTCACACCACCAGGCTATCACTGATATTAGTGGAATTGTTTAGTAGACGTGTGTCATACACACTCATATGTTATAAACAAAGGTATTTTTCAAGTAAAGCATAAGCCACCAACAACCGGTTCAATCTGCCCTCTTTTAATTTACATCAAGAATGAAAAAAAGTAATTTGTTTTTTGCCAATTATGTTGGGGTCAGCTTCCAGCCTAAACGAATGCAGCTGAAAACCAATATTTAACATCGAGCGACTGCCTATCTGGCTCCACAACCCACTAACTGAATTATACGATGTCTTAGTAAGACTGGTTGCCAGACTTTTAAGCTTTTGACGAACCGTAAAGACTGTCAAAGATCCACAAATGATAGCAAGGATCAACGGCTTAACGCGTTTTCCCAAGCACGGAGGGATCTCAAGATGTAAAGATAACCCATCCATGGACTTACCGTGGCAAGCGTAGCTTAAACCGATCGATCGACCAGTGTGGCTGATAATAGTTAGCCACAACCACAAGCCCCCACGGAAAGACAAAAAGTCTCTACCAACCTAAAGAGCAATAAAAAATAAAGTTGAAAAACAAAAGCCAATCAATTATAAAGCGGCGATTTCCAATTAACATTTTATCGTCCTACCGCCGCGTTGATCGTGGGGGTGGCTCTGATGTGACTGGCGTCGACGTCACGGCTCGTGGCTTTATAAATTATCGTGGGCAGATTTATTATTGTTGACGCTGCTGTGACGCCAGCATATTTTAATATGACGTCACAGTTATCGATTTTAGTATTATAATCTACCCACGTGAACATCCACTTTTATGACGTCGAAAACCGGAAAATATTGGCAAAGGTATGTAGAATTTTTTGGCACCTGCTTATTTCTGACTTGAGGCAATCTACTTTGGAAAATCCAAAGATTATACGACTCCTACGCTGGTGGTGGCTGGCTGGCTGTGTGCTGACACAGTAGAAAGTTTGGCGAGTAAAATGTAAAACTATCAAATTATGTTTGGAAATAATAATTTAAAAAAAGCTGAAAGCCATTCGAATTTCTCGAACAGATACAAGAATCTGTATAAATCAAAGGAAACTTATCTATCTTCATATAGCTCAATCCATTGACCGGATTCGGCCGAAAGGCATACAGATAATTATAATGATGCAGCTCTCCGCTATTCTATGCAAATAAAGTCATGGTTCAATCATCAAGTTCAATAGTTCCTAGTCAGAGGCTGTAAGGCGTCACGACACACTCTGTAGAAGATGGTGGGACGTGCGAGACAAAACAAACGAACAGTGGTCCACGTAAACCCTGGATTGAAAGTGCTGGAAGTCATGGGAAGAGGCCTTTGCCCAGCAGTGGAAAGATGCAGACTGAAAAGAGGAAGAAGCTTCCTAGTCGGAACAGTGCGGGAGCACGATGGCAGGACCCTGCTATATGCTCCGTTCGGTAACTCCCACGACGCAGCTTTATGTGTCCCTGCTACATCACACCACGAAGGTTGAGGAGGTCGTTGAGTATGTAGGAGCGATGACCAGCTGGACCTTAATGGTCGAGAAGCTGGAGTCGCGCCACAACATGAATTTCAAGTCGACCTTTTTTTTTTTTTTTTTTTTTTTTTTTTTTTTTTGATCCGGGGGGAAAATCCTCATGGATGTCCCCCGCCCCGGGGAGGGCGGAGGGGTCTGTCAGACTCTTACTGACTAAAAACCACCCCGGGTGTTCCCTCTCACACCTTCGCCGGGGGTCGCGGGAATCAAAAAGAATTCTTCCGCAACCCCCGTGGTGCCGGGCCGGCCCGCCGCAGCGGGCCTCGTCTCGGCCGAGCGGGAGTGAGGTGTACGACACTCCCCTCGTACCGTCTTGGAGGGGCGCGCGTGGAACACTACGCGCCGCCGCCTCGGGCCCAGATGTTGTTGTGGGGGGCGACGGACTAGCCCCGCGTCCGTCGCCCCTGGACCCATTTAGGGGGGCTGGAAGAGGGCATTGTCTGCCCTCCTCCGACGCCCGGTGCGCCTGCTGCGGGCCGGGTTGAGGGAGGTGATCTCCCGCTCCCGCTCCGCAGCCTCCTTCTGCGAAATGACTTGCTCGCAGAAGGATACCACCGCGTCCCAGGCCTGTTCACTGCCGACCATGGCGTTCACTACGGCCGGCAGCGACAGGTCACTGCCTACTTCAGAGATGAGGGCACGGCGCGGCTCCAGCCATGCGGCACATTCTGCCAGCGTATGCCGTGCCGTGTCCTCCCGACAGTCGACGCAGTGGTGACACCGAGCGTCTGGCTCCCTGGTTATGCGACACAGGAACTTCCCGAAGCAACCATGCCCCGAGAGAACCTGTGTCGCCCGAAATGTCAGGGAGCCGTGCCTTCTTCCGAGCCACTCGCTGAGCACCGGTCGGATCGCCTCGATGGTGTTGAGGCCGGCGGTAGGGCGTGAGAGCCTGTCCCGCCAGTCCGCCACCAGGACCTCGTGGAGCTGTGACCGACGCAGCTCCAGTTGTTGCTGCATCGGTCGTTCGCCCCGCGCCCGCATATCCTCGCGCCACCGGAACAGTGACGCGAGGACCTTCGCCTCCAGGTCCCAGGGCGGGGATCCGGCCAGTGCGCATGCCGCCTCGTAGGAGATCGTGCGATATCCCCTTATGACTCTGACGGCCATAGCTCTCTGTGGCTTTCGCAAGACAGAGATACTCCCGGCCGTCAGGTCAGCCGCCCAGATCGGTGCCCCGTAAAGGGCCATCGATCGCACGATCCCCACGTAGAGCCGCCTGCAAGTGGCGCTCGGGCCCCCCAGATTGGGAAGCAGCGTTGAGAGCGCCCCGGCCGCGCCCAACAACTTGGGCGCAAGCCGCCGGAAGTGGGGGCCAAAGTCCCACCGGCTGTCGAGCACCAATCCTAGATACTTCATGGTAGGCTCGACAGCGATGCGGACCCCCCCGACCACAATGTGTGATCCCGGCGGCGGCGCCCGTCGGGGACCATGGAACACCATGGCCTCCGACTTGTTGAGGGCCACCTCCAGGCCGAGGCGCCGAATGCGGCTCACAACTTGTGAGACCGCCGCCGTCGCCAGCAACGCTGCTTCCCTGTGCGAGCTCCCCCGGGCCGTGACCAACGTGTCGTCAGCGTAACACGTCAGCTGCACGCCCGGCTGGAGCTCACCCCTCAGCACCCAGTCGTAGCCGATGTTCCACAGGAGCGGTCCGACGACCGATCCCTGCGGAACACCGCACGACATGGGGTGCTGGTGACCGCCATCACGTCCCACGTAGGTGACACACCTCTCCGACAGATAAGCCCCAACGATGCGACGGAGGTAGAGAGGCACTTGATGAAAGCGCAGTGCCTCTCTGATACAACTCCAGGGCAGGGTGTTGAAGGCGTTGGAAATGTCTAACGACACCGCCATCACCACCCCACCCCGAGACACCGTTTCCTCCGCCAGGACTCTCACCCGCGAAATTGCGTGGATGGTGGAGCGCCCTTGCCTAAATCCAAATTGGCAGTCGTCTAGGTCCGGCCCTTCTTCGCACAAGTGGCTGACGAGGCGGGCTGCGATAATACGCTCAAACATCTTGCCCACCTCGTCGAGCAGCACTATGGGCCGGTACGCGGACGGCGAGTCCGCGGGGCGCCCCGCCTTCTTGAGCAGGACTAGACGGCCGGTCTTCCACAATGTTGGAAACCGGCCCTGCTCAAGACACGCGGTGAAGAGTCCTCTCAGCTGGGGCTCTAGCTCCTTCAGAGCGAGGGCCAGCGCGATGCCGTGGATGCCGTCAGGCCCCGGAGCCACATTCTTGGCCCGGAGCCGCATCACGGCTGCCCTCATCTCTGCCTGTGTCACCTCTGGGACGTCAATGGCGTGTTCCTCCTCCGGAGGCTCTGCGGCTGTGGGCATAGCCATCGGCGGCGGAGTGTGCTCCGCTCTCGCCGGGAAGAGGGCTGTTACTACCTCCTCCAGCAGCTCGGGCTGGAGGCTCTCGGTGAGTGGGGGCGCGGCGGCTCTTAGTTTCCCTCGAACCGCACGATAGGGGCGCCCCCACGGATCTCCGTCGAGAGTCTCCAGCATCTCCCCCCTGGCTCGCGATCTCGCATCGCCGATGGCCAGCCACAGAGCCTGCTTAGCCGCGCGGTACACCTCATACAGCGCGGCTTCTTCGTCAGGGACCCGACGACGTCGTCTTCGATAGTGGGTGTACGGGCGCCTCGCCGCGACGCACGCTATACGCAGCCGTGCGATCTCGGCGGACCACCAGTACACCTGGCGCCTTGCCGACAGCGTGTGGACCCGGGGCATGGACGCGTCGCTAATGTGCGTCATCGCCCCGCGGAACCACAGCGCCTCTTGTTCGACGTCGACGGGTCCGTTCGTCGTCGACTCCCGGATCCAGGCCTGGACAATAGCGGCCTCCTCGAGAAGTTCCCTGTCGATGCGCTTACGCGCCCAGCGCGGGCCGTCCATTCGCGGGGCCGCTGGACTGCGGCCGCTGGCGGTGTGGGCGGAGACGTCGAAGCGGATGTATCGATGATCCGACAACGTCTCCACCTCCACGACGACACGCCAGTCGCGCACACGGCATGCGACAGCAGGGCTAGCGAACGAGACGTCCACTATAGAGCCACCCCGCTGCCGCACGCACGTGTGAACCGACCCCCGGTTCAGGACGACCAAGCCAGTCGTAGCCAGCCACTCCTCCAGCGCCTCGCCTCTGGCATCGGTCACAGAGGATCCCCACGCCGATGACTTGGCGTTGAGATCCCCTAGCAACAGCACAGGACGAGGGTGGAGTCGGCCTACGACGGCACCCAACTCGACAAGGAAGTTCTCGAAGTCGGCGAGGCTCTTGTTGGGCGAAAAGTACGCACCAATCACGCCAACGCCGTCCGCGAGGGCGGCTATCCAGCCGTGTCCCCGGGACGGGCTGACGAGAGCCCCGCCGATGATGGCCACCAAGCCGTCGAGGTCACCCACCCAGTTGTCGCGGGGGGGGACGAAATACGGCTCGGCGACCACCGCCACGTGGATCGACCACTCTGCCATGCTTTGGAGCAAAAGATCCTGAGCTCTGGCAGAGTGGTTGATATTGCCCTGGAGGAAATGGAACAGCGCCATTTATACGCAGTCCATTCCCTCCACGACACCTGTCCTAGGCCGGGAGTCGACCGAGGGGCTGCCAGACTGAGGGGGGGGTAAAGAGCCCCCCGCAGCCTTGGCACCCCTTCTTCTCTTCTTGTTGGCGGGGCCGCCACAAGATTTCCCACCCGCTCGGTGCCCGGCGGGCCTCCCTGCAGCTGTACAGAGGCTGCAGTTTGGCGCCGCGGAGCACTGCGCCGCCTTGTGGCCGGGCTGGCCGCAGCGGAAACAGAGGTCGCTGCGGTCCGTCTCGCAGGTGCACCGCGCCCGGACATGCCCTACGTCCAGGCAACGGAAACACCGCAAAGCCCTGGGTTGCATCAGCCTTACTCTGGCCGCAACCCACCCCACCAACAATCGCCCACTCTCGGCGACTTTGTTAGCCGCCGCCACCGGGCACCGCACCCAGATCATGCCTAGCCCGGAGGCGTCGGCGCGGATGTCGCCCGTCCGCACTTGGTCCGGCGGACACCCACCGGCACGGGCGATGGCCGCCACGACCTCGGCCTCAGTGGTCGAGTCGTCCAGGCCGTCGACACGCAACTCCGCTGTCTTGATGGGCCTGGACACCCGAACGTCCTCCGGGTTGAGGACTTCCCTCAGCTTGGCGGCCAGTATGTCCGCCTTTTCGCCGCTAGAGGCACCGGACACCTCCAGCAGTCGCGCCCCCGTCATCGCCGGCTTCAACCTGAAGCCGGTCGGTGTGCCAAGGTCGGGGAACGCGACCCTGGCCTTCGCCTCGGTGAGGACCGCCTTATAGGTGACGCCCCGTTCGACGGCTCCGGGCAGCAGCGTAATAACAACTGCCGCGGAGCGTGGGGCTCTGACCTTTGGCGGTCCTCTAGGCTTCTTGGGCGCCGGTGCCTTGGTTGGTGCCGGTGCCTTAGCGGCTGCCGGTGCCGGCGGTGCCGCCTTCTTTTTTCGGCCCCTCTTGACGACCGTCGTCCAGGCCTCTGTCAAAGGCCCGGGCGCGGCCGCCGGAGGTGCCGCCGTCTGGGTGGCGGGCGTGGACGCGCCCGCGGTTTTTCCCGCCTTCCTCGCCGTCACTGGTGGCGGATTGGCGGGTCCCTCTTTCCTCCGCCTGTCCGCAGCGAGCGGAGGGCGGAGGGTTTCGGCTGGAAGGAGCCTGGACTCCAGCGCCTCCAGTCGCGCTCCGACCATCTGCCCGCACTGCATCATGCAGATGCGGGCAATCTTCTCGACCTCTGCGTCTGCCAGTGCAGAGGTCGACGGCGGGGCCGGCGTTGGGGCCGGCCGAGGAGCCGTGACGCGAGAGGCGCCAGCGGCGATGGGGGCTGCCCTCTGGGCGGCGGCAAACTGCCGCTTGAGGTCCTCTAGCTCGGATCGGAGACGGCCATTCTCCTCCCACAACTTCGCCGTCTCCTCCGAGCTGGTATTATCAAGGAGGACCTCAACCGCCTCCTTGATGTGCTCCGCCGCCTCTTTAAGAGCACGAGTGAACGTGCCCTTCAGGTTGCCGGATCCGGTGGCAACCCTCAGGACGACGTCCACGCCGTCCAGCGCCTGGCGACTAAGCGCCACCGCCGACGCACTCCCCCCAGTCATCCGAGCGGCGCGCCGCTCTCGGGCCTGTCGGGCCAACTCGCTGACTTCGTCAGCCACGACAGCCCTCCGCTGCGCCCGCTTCGCCGCGTTTGCCTCTGCTCGGTTGCTACCGAGCAGAGACAAAGTGGAACCCCCGCTGACATCCGTCAACGGGGCCCCTGGGTCGCTCTCCGCGCCCTCCATGCACTCCACTGGAGCTGGAGTATCGGGCCGCAGAAAACGACCCCGACTGTCACGGGTGGGGGCTCCGCCCGCCACCGCGCGACCCCTGCCTCGTGCCGTAGTCGGCACCTTGGCAGCAGCCAAGTTCTCCTCGCTGGAGGAGAGACTTCGCTTCCGAGATCTGGATCTGGATCTTGATCCAGATCTCGAGCTGCCTCCACTGGAGCCTCCTCGGCTCTTGTTGCCGTCAAAGACGGCAAGCGGCGTCAGCACCACGCGCGGGCCCTTTTGGTTGCCCAAAAGCACCCTTTCTCGCTCGCCGGTGGTGTCGGCGGAAAGTCTAGAGTTGCCCCCTCCAGATACGCTGGGGCTGCCCTCAATAGAGGGGCGGGATTCTCCCCGAAGGGTACCCGCCTGGAGACTTGTTTCCACTAGAGACTTTTTCATATTTATTTTTTTCCTTTAAAGGGTGTGGTCCCTATCCCCGGTTCCCCCCCTGCGCTAGTGACCGGAAACCCTCCGGCCATTCATCCCCTCGGCACGCTAGACCTTGGGATTGGGGTGATTTTTTAAAGAGGTTTTCTTCCTCTCCGACCTTCCGCCTTGCGCCCACTAGACCGACCCTCTGGAAGCAGAGAGGACAGTGGACGCAAGGTGGACATCGACCGACTGGCCGTCCCGCCCCTAGCCAGGTTCCCTTCACCGACCAACAAGAGATGATCGGTGATTGGAACCATGACCCTTCCCCGTTTGTTGAAGATTAGCCGTCGACCCCAACTGTCCACCAAAAGCCGGTGGGCAGTGGGGGCCGCCGTTGCCCAGGGTGCGCCACGAGGAGGCTCTTCAACCTGCACCCCAAGTCGACCTTCCTCAAGGAAGAGTTTTGGCCGAAGGGTGTCGTGTATCGGCGATTCCGCGGAAGGCTATACGACTCCCCGCAGCGCCACCCGGCACCGTCACTTCGTATACAATAGTTTTTATTTTTGTGGTTTTTATAAATATGTGTGATATTCTGTAAGGTATATATATGTTATGGGTCTTTATTACCTGAAATAAATGATATATTATTATTATTAATATCCATTAAGTCTTAGTACCGCACGCAAAACTTACCATACTTCTTTTTGCATTATAAAGCTTAGACAAATTTTGTGATCGTGACATAATGTGTTTTGTTTTGTCATTCCAATTAGCTAATAGGTTTAAAATAAACTGTCATAACCAATGCCGATGTGTACAAGACACTTTAAACCATATTTATCTTTAATGTGTTATTTGTTCGCGATGACATCATTGGGCAACATTAACGCATGATAAAAAAGCGGCGTGTCATTGTCTCACGTGACCGTTTTATGAGGTGGTTTCGTTTTGTTTTAGTTAATAGAATCAGCTAATTAATTGCGTAAAAGGGCGGCCTCCTTGATGCGTAGGATACGTAGGAGTTCCAACAACATCCTGAGCGTTATTGCTGAGAGACCAGACTGCCCTTTCCTGAAGCACTGGTCCTGTAGGCATACCTGGAGGCCCGGTGCAGAGGGAAAGTTTTTTTTTTTTTGGTGATTTTTAATTTAATTTATTTTACTCAGGTTACTAACATAGTTGTTAGTTTTTTCTGTTACTAACATATTATGGATTTTTACTCATATCCGAAATAAATTATTATTATTAACTAATTTACGTGTTTCAAGGTGTCAGGTTACTCGGTTAAGTTTGCCGGCCTGCAACGTGACTCGAGGCGAAGACAACCCTTCAATGCCCGCCATAACAGATGAGGGTTCTGTTTGCAAAGGAGAGACCGTCATTACACCCAATTTATTGTCTACTGCCAAAGAAGAGATTGATGATACTTCCAAGCAATAAGATTTCATATCTTTTGTTTACCAATTTTCGAAGGTCTTGTTTTTGTAAATAGACTTTTAAACTGGTGAGATGACAGTATGAAGAGTTGATTGGAATGAACCTACAATCTAGTTGTTATTTTGTAGAGCCAATTTTGTTTGTTCAAGATTCAGAAGTGATCTTCTTTTTCATATCGGTAGCACGACTGTATTTCAGATTGTGTTGGCACAAAAGAAAGCCACATCATGGCAGTGCAGAGATCACTTTGGCTGCATGTGTTGAGACGCAAAGGGCATGATTGGAGTGGTAGAATAGTTTGCTACATAGCTCCACATCTACACCCTTTTTTTGAGGGTGGAATCATCAAATGACCCCTCCCGCTCTGGGTGGAGCGGAAGGGAGTATCAGACTCTTACTGACTAAAACCCATCCATGTTCCTTCCGTAGCCCTTTATATTCCGGGGTAGCAGTAACCCTTTCAGGCAATCCCGCTTAATGAAGCTGTGCCTGCGTTTTATAAATTCAGTACGTATATTTTTTTCGTTTTTCAAAAGTGATAATAAATCGAGAACATATCGTACTACTCGGAAGTTGAGAATGTTGAGATATCACGACTGACATTATATTTCAATTTCAAGACGGCCATTATAATAATTAGCCCTTTTAGATGAAGATAAATCAAGTATATCGAAGTACGGAATGATTTGAAGTGAAGTTGCTTTGAAGTAGGAAATAACTGGAAGAAAGTGAATACTGCAAGTAAGTCATCATCTGCCTAGCCGTTTCCCAACTATGTTGGGGTCGGCCACCAGTCTAACCGGATGCAGCTGAATACCAGTATTTTACATGGAGTGACTGCCTATCTGACCTCCATAACCCAGTATTACTGGGCAATACGTTAACGTGCTAGGTTATCTTTGGATATCGAGACTCCTCCGTACCTCGGTACGGAGGAGTCTCGATATCTAAAGATGGTCACCCATCCACGGCCAACCCCGGCAAGCGTGGCTTAACCTGATGGATCGACCTGTGCGGCTGTTAGTACTTAGCCACGAGCTGAAGATTTCCTCTTGCTGCAAGTACGTCTTGAAGTATATGACGTTGTGGCGTAAGTTGGGAGTGATCATGTAGAGAAAATGATGACCTGATGCACCGGGCTCCTTTGAATAATTGATGAGAGTAATTAAGCACGTGTAGAGATCGTCTAAAGCCTAGCTCTGACTGGATCTCATCGCTCGATGTTTATTCCTGCGGTTCATATTCAGTGTACCTACTGAATTTCAAATTAACTAACACGCATTGCGAATAAAATTCCTCGCGATTTTTATCAGTCCAATGCAGACCTCAGCTGAGACGCATGTCTACAATAAAATATACTTATTATTTTCTTTATTTATACAAAGTGGCGCTACAACGGTGACATTAATTAAACAAACGGGTAGAGCTAGTGCGCATTAGTCATATAAATGTTGCTAGGGTAAAATAAATTCGGAATTGAAAATAAAAACAATTAAACTAAATAATTAAATCAATTCGCCTACTTTTTGCAGTTGTTTCATCCCAATATGCGAATGTTACGATCCGTGACCCCGACAAATGACCGCTTCGCGATAATTCCTTAAATTAAGTTCAGGTTACTCTAAGATTTTCTAACATTTTAAAAAAATCCGTAAATAATAACGTTTAATAGAAATAAGTTTAAAATGTCTCTATGGATCGAAAATGTGAAAACGTATTTGTGAGTTAAATTAATGTCACCATTGTAGCGCCACGTTGACATATCTTTCCTCCCGTAATCATAGCTTAATAATTCTGTGCTCGTGTTTGCATCAAACTTGTCCAACAGGGGAGGTTTCCAACGTATATATGGAGCTGTGTGCGCCCATACATTTATTTTACTATGCGAGGAACTAAAAATGCGAGGAAAAAAAACCAAATCACCATCAAAGACAGGTATTTTTTCAACGCCAATTTTAAATCAACAGTGCGTGTAGCCACATAACACCATGATATACCACCCTACCAGTGTTACAGAATCTCGATGAAACACGCGATTTTTTATCGCTGTGTGTGCTAAACCTAATTTGAAATTACACACCCTCCACTAATATTTCCACACAAAAATTTAAAATATATATGCAACGACGATCTCTACTCATCATTCATCATTCTCTTGCCCTTATCCCAATTTATTTGGGGTCGGCGCCACATGTCTTTTTCTTCCATACTTCTCTATTAGTCGTGACCACGGTAGTAACTCTCTTTTTAGTCATATCATCTTTCACACAATCCATCCATCGTTTCTTTGGTCTCCCTCTACTTGTATAGCCATCCACATTCATACTCACAACTTTCCTGACAACATTTTCCTCATTCCTCCGCATAACATGCCCATACCATGATTACCAATGACGATCACTACTATGAACGAAAAAATAAAGCAAAAACGATTATTCTGCACAAACAAAACGCACAATTCTAAAAAGAAACTAAAACGTCATTAAATACACCCGTGCAAAGCAGTCAACTATATCCTTCATAAGTGAAACCAATGGCTTCAAACGTTTAACAGTTTTCATATGTAGGTAAAAGTTTCGCAATCCACTATCCTTTGATAGCAGTATTTTTTATTATTTCTACCTGCACGAATAATTAAAAGATCCCTTTGAGTCCATTTCAATTTACAGTGGAGATTTAACCTCAAAGGGATCTTCTTTGTAGTCTCGTGCGAGCACAACGCGCTCCGAGCAAGCAACTCTTTTAAGGAGCTGTATAATATGCCTTGAGGCCGTTCTTACCTTTTTAAATAAAGGACAGTACTTACGACGGTGGTTTTCCTTGTATTCACACTTCAGTTTTAATTAAGGTACCAATTTTTTATGGGATTTATTAATGAGACCTGATATTTACTGCCAAACACGATTTCTGCACTGGAGTAAAGGAATCGTGTATTACAAAGTCATTACTGGGACTATTATTATATTATGTAGAATAATTTAAAAAAAACATTTTAATTGGAGAGATATTGGTACTCAACTGCATCCGGTTATACTGGAACCCGACCCCAACATTGTTGGGAAAAGGCTCGGCAAATTGATTGACTTGCTTTTGTAGAGTTGCAAGTGTTAATGGATCCACAAAAATGTCCAAAAAACGAGTAAGTGACAAATTGAAGTTACAAATGTATAATATACTTAACATACATACTTAATGTCAAATCATTGCAAGAATATGTTCAGCTTATGATAAACAATCCGTTCACTTATTAAAAAAAAAACATAATATGTAATGCCACTTGTTTTTTTGTTGCTTGATATTTTTTACTGCGTCATGTTTTCCGCGAATAAACGTATTTTTTTTCTTTCTTTTGTTTTTATCCACCTGGCAGATAGTAAATTTATGAAGCCATCATTCACCTGCATAGCTAGATAACAATCATAATTGTCAATTATCGCGTGAAACGTGTAAAATGTACGTGTTTTGTCTATAAATGAAAGTCGTAAAAGTGAGAAAGGGAACCATGCTGGGAACATTTTGGTCACGGCGTAAAGTGAAAATTAAGTGTAGTAAGGCGATTAACACACGGCACCGCTCGACCGCGCGGTAGGAGCAGTTTGCGGTAGAAACGAGCACCGCTCGACCGCGCGGTCGGGCGGTGTACGTGTGTTAGGCATCAACGGATTTCTTAGAGACCAATGCGACATGAGATCCGCTTCACCGCCTACCGCGGCGGAGCGCGGTGCCGTGTGTAAATCGCCTTAGTACGTTAGTCAAGCTTGTTACGTGAATGGCTCCCACATTGTTTCTTTTTAATAGTTTTCTGCAATTTTTAACTGTTCACCTACACAGTTTTTGTATAATTGCTGGCGTGTGTGTGTTTTTCGTTGCTAGAAAGTATTTTATGAACTCAATAAGTGACGTCCATTTATCTACCTTTTATGTTATGCGATGGCTGGTTAGTCTCAATTAATTGCACCACCCCTTTTTTTTGGGGCTGCATGAAAGCCTCCCTGAGCGGCGCGGCGGTAACATAATATATCATACTACGATTCAAAACGCAACCTGGACAGCCAGCACTCGGTAACGCAGAGTCTAGCTGATAAACTTATACGGTTCTCTTCAGAGCCATAGCAGTGATAGCCTAGTGGTGTGACCGTCGGACTGCCAAGTCAAAGGTCTCGAGTTCGAACCCAAGGCACGAACCTCTGATTTTGCGGAATCATGTGCGTATTGTATAATTATCACTTGCTTAAAATCGGTGAAGGAAAACATCGTGAGAAAACTAGCATGTCTGACAGATAATTTTCAACACAACAACATGCGAAGCTAAGTCAGAGACATAAAAACTTTGACACCAGGTTAGTCACAAACCACACGAAAAGAAGAAGAGCAACGACCATTTTCTGGCACAAATAACGAAAGAATGCCATGCCAACCGACATGGCGCATTCAATGTAATACCAGCCAAAAAAGTGGCGACACGAATAGAAGAATACCAGCCCTTTTGCTAGTACACCTAAAGAATTTGTAGTGTTTAAGGCAGCCTTTGGAAGCGAAGACGCGCTCCACTCTTTTTGGTAATCGCTTACAGTGCAAGTTGCCGCGGGGGACGCCCCGGGCGTCGGGAGCCACGTGACGAATCCCGGCCACCATAGGCGCGGGCCTGCGGGCGGTAAGTAATGGGTATCTCACCGTCCGATCAGGACTAGGCCTACATGCGTACATGTTCCACACGCGCCTTAAAGAGATGTCAGCATTTGAAGGGGTCCGTTAGGTCCAAGCCTGCCGGGTAAGCGGGATTGTCCGAAAGGGTTACCGCTACCCTGGATCATAAAGGGCTAAGGAAGGAACATGGATGGGTTTTAGTCAGTAAAAGTCTGACACTTCCTTCCGCCCCACCCAGAGCGGGAGGGAAAAAAAAGCCTTTGGAAGCGTTGAACTTGAGGAACTTGAGGTTCAGGGTCCAGTCTAACCGGATGCCGCTGAATACAAGTATTTTACATGGACTGACTGGCTATCAGATTTTCGGGCTTCTGACGACGACGTCACGACTGTCAAAGATGCGCAAATGACAGCCGGGACCAACAGCTTAACGTGCTTTCCAAGACACGGAGGAGTCTCGTTATGTAAAGATGGTCACCCATCCACGGCCAACCCCGGCAAGCGTAGCTTAACCTGGTGGATCGACCTGTGCGGCTGTTAGTACTTAGCCACGAGTTCCACACAAACACTACATTATACACAGTATAATACACAATAACAAAGCTATTATAGACATTAAAGCCATAGTCCCAGGACATTCGCGCTACTTCCGACACTAGTAGCGCATACTAATATTTTTCCTGACGCATTGTTTTTATCGAACAAATTGCTTTATTTTACTTGATAAGGACATTTCCTCGTCCAATGCATTTATTAATAAATAACTAATACACTGACTAACTACCTGCAATAAATATTATTTTCTGTCACCTTAATAGGAAATTATTGTACAGGGTATCATTTTCCTTCCTTTTTTTTTTTTTTTTGATCCGGGGGGAAAATCCTCATGGATGTCCCCCGCCCCGGGGAGGGCGGAGGGGTCTGTCAGACTCTTACTGACTAAAAACCACCCCGGGTGTTCCCTCTCACACCTTCGCCGGGGGTCGCGGGAATCAAAAAGAATTCTTCCGCAACCCCCGTGGTGCCGGCCCGCTGCAGCGGGCCTCGTCTCGGCCGAGCGGGAGTGAGGTGTACGACACTCCCCTCGTACCGTCTTGGAGGGGCGCGCGTGGAACACTACGCGCCGCCGCCTCGGGTCCAGATGTTGTTGTGGGGGGCGACGGACTAGCCCCGCGTCCGTCGCCCCTGGACCCATTTAGGGGGGCTGGAAGAGGGCATTGTCTGCCCTCCTCCGACGCCCGGTGCGCCTGCTGCGGGCCGGGTTGAGGGAGGTGATCTCCCGCTCCCGCTCCGCAGCCTCCTTCTGCGAAATGACTTGCTCGCAGAAGGATACCACCGCGTCCCAGGCCTGTTCACTGCCGACCATGGCGTTCACTACGGCCGGCAGCGACAGGTCACTGCCTACTTCAGAGATGAGGGCACGGCGCGGCCCCAGCCATGCGGCACATTCTGCCAGCGTATGCCGTGCCGTGTCCTCCCGACAGTCGACGCAGTGGTGACACCGAGCGTCTGGCTCCCTGGTTATGCGACACAGGAACTTCCCGAAGCAACCATGCCCCGAGAGAACCTGTGTCGCCCGAAAGGTCAGGGAGCCGTGCCTTCTTCCGAGCCACTCGCTGAGCACCGGTCGGATCGCCTCGATGGTGTTGAGGCCGGCGGTAGGGCGTGAGAGCCTGTCCCGCCAGTCCGCCACCAGGACCTCGTGGAGCTGAGACCGACGCAGCTCCAATTGTTGCTGCATCGGTCGTTCGCCCCGCGCCCGCATTTCCTCGCGCCACCGGAACAGTGACGCGAGGACCTTCGCCTCCAGGTCCCAGGGCGGGGATCCGGCCAGTGCACAAGCCGCCTCGTAAGAGATCGTGCGATATCCCCTAATGACTCTGATCATTTTCCTTCCTATTCTAACCCTTCAAATATGAGACACAATTACTTTTTCTATTGTTAGCGAACTGAATCAGTCAACGGGATTTTCTGAAAGGGTTACCCGCTACCCCGAAACATAAAAGGCTAAGGAAAGAACATGGGTGGGTTTTAGTCAGTAAGAGTCTGACACTCCCTTCCGCTCCACCCAGAGCGGGAGGAGTCATTTGATGATTTCCCAACCTCAGAATAAAAAGCGAACTGAATCAGCGTGCTCAACGAACGAGGAGCTAACTTAATTGTAGGAAGGAAAATTAGACTCATCCAACGTGCAACTGTTGAAAGATTCAGTATAAAAAGTCAGTTAAAACAGCCGGCAATTCTGTGAAATACAGCAATTGAGTTTGAGTAATACGGTAACCGGATGCAGCTGAATACCAGTATTTTACATGGAGCGACTACCTATCTGACCTCCACAGTCAGTAACTAGGTAATACGATTAAGGTAAGACTGGCTGTCGGACTTTCCGGTATCTGACGATCAGTAACGACTTTCAAAGATCCATGAATGACCGCCGTGACCAACGGCTTAACGTCTCACTACGTGCAGATGGTCAGCCGTCCACGGACCAACCCCGGCAAGCGTAGCTTAATCTGATGGATCGTCCCATACGGATGTTATTACTTATGAAGTCCAGTACAATAAATCTACGCTAGCTAATGCGCTAACGCTTACACTCAAAGGCACAATTCTGTTATGCCAAGATGGTAAAAACGAGTCTTAACTTTATAATTTATCGCAGGATGCAGTATGGATAATAACAAGATCCTTGTGCATAGCATGCTAATCTTCTCTGTCTTTTCGTGTGGTTAGTGACTAACCTGGTGTCAGAGTGTTTATGCTGCCCATGGGCCTCTGACTTTGCTTCACATACTGTTGAGTAATATCTCTCAGACATGCTGGTTTCCTCACGATATTTTCCTTCACCGATTTTTAAGCAAGTGATAATTATAGAATACGCACATGATTCCGTTAAATCAGAGGTCTTGGGTTCGAACTCGAGACCCGTGACTTGGCAGCCGATGGTCACACGTCTAGGCTATCATTGCTGACAGCGTGCTGATCATAGCAATATTTCTATATAGAGGAAACGTCATTAGAATCTATAATTCAAGCAAATATCCAAATGGATGTAAAAACAACGATTACAAAAAAAAGGAAAAGGCTTGCAGAAATTAAAAACGTGTCTTAATAATAAACGGGACACGTGTTTAGAATAAAGACCGTAACCGAATCCAATCGTGCGCAGTGCTGAAATGGATTCTAGATGCGATAAGGCAGCTTGATTTCATGCTGTTCAACACATATCGTAAACTATTTTGATGGTTGACGTAGGTAAAGATGACCTAATAAGTACTATGTATTTAAACTGACGTAAGAACATACAGACATGCGTATGTATAGTGGACAAGGTACTGTTAGGCCGGGGCTCTATCAAAGCGGGGACAAGCCGAGCGGAGAGGAGATGTTTTCAAACAACCAATAGAATTGTGTTATTGACACATGTCCTCATTTGATTTTTTTAACCGACATCATAATCTTCTTTCTCTTTTCGTGTGGGTCATAGGTCTCGGGTTCAAAATGAGGAGGTTTTCAATTCGACCGTGTAGACATTTTTAATTTTAATTAATTACCTGAAAAACACATTATAGTTAGTATTTTGTTTTGACCGTTGGAAGTCATCAAATGATTCCTCTCGGTCTGGGTGGAGTGGAAGGGAGTATCAGACTGTTAATGACTAAAAACCCATTCATGTTCCTTCCTTACCCCTTTATGTTCCGGGGCAGCGGTAACCCTTTCAGACAATCCCGCTTAATTATAGTTAGTATGGTATCATTGTTTATCAAGGATCTTTTAATGACAGCTGTAGTTTAATTTCATTTATTCCGTCTCTAATTAGCTAGGTAAGTACCTACTACGGAATTTATACACGATTATGCAGGTGCCGACGTGAGTAATGTAAACTTGCTTGCTAAAGGTTACTTTAGTAGCTTGTTTTTTTAATTAATATTAAAGCAATTTGAGCGGTGTACCTACGTGACGGCTTGTTAGTGGATTCGCCCGAAATGTGCGAATTGACAGTTTTCAATATCATCTATCTAGAATTTTCCTAACTACGTTGGGATCAGCTTTTAGTTTTCAATAATAAAAAAAAAATATAGGCGACTCGCATGAAGTTGATTATTTCTGGGTGAATCTAACGTGGTGTATTTAGTCGATTTGGCCAAAATGGGCGAATCGACACTTTTGAACAATGTTATTTTCTCTTGCGACTCGTACGAAATTAATTTGCTTGTGGGCGAATCGACAACTCCTGAAATATGTAGTAGGCAATTAGCACATTTTGAATGTTACTGTGTAGGTACTTTTAACTGAAATTTATCGCATATAATTCAATACGTGCCTACTACCTGCGTCATTCTGGAGTTGTCGATTCGCCCACAAGCATATTTATTTCGTGCGAGTCGCAAAAAAAATAATATATTTAAAAGCGTCGATTCGCCCGTTTCGGTCTTATCGACTAATATACCACGTGACGAGAGCAGGGTTTTAAAACAGTTTATATCAGTCTGTTATTGTCTCGGCTTTACGGCAAAGGCCCTGTGATCAGTGCAAGTTGATCTCGCTTCATGACATACGGACTAATAATCACGTTCTTATACGCAATTCATGTTTATGCCGCCGCAAGTCTCATGCTGTCTTTGTCACTTTAAGGGCTCTTCTGCCTAGCCTTTTAACAACTATGTTGGGGTCGGCTTCCAGTCTAACCGTATGTAGCTGAATACCAGTATTTTACATGGAGTGACTGCCTGTCTGACCACCACAACCCAGTAACTGGGCAATACGATACCCATTGATAAGACTGGCTGTCAGATTTCCGGGCTTCTGAGGACCCGTAACGACTGTCAAAGATGCAAAAATGACAGCCGGGGCCAACGGCTTAACGTGCTTTCCGAGGTACGGAGGAGTCTCGGTATGTAAATATGGTCACCCATCCTCGCCAACCCCGGCAAACGTAGTTTAACCCGATGGATCGACCTGTGCGGCTGTTAGTACTTAGCCACGAGCTCCTCTGCCACTTTAAGGGCTATTGTGGCGCCAGAAATACTTTAAGGTAACTAATCAGACTGTGTCATGAGAATTTGGGTGTAAGATCGACACAGACCATAACTCCACAGACGTATTTCAGGTTGGGGCATTTTAACAGCTACCTTGAATCTTATTTCTTTCTTTTTCGGGTGGTTAGTGACTAACCTGGTGTCAGAGTATTTGTGCTGCCCATGGGCCTCTGACTTAGCTTCACATACCTACTGTTGAGAAATATCTCTCAAGCATGCCATGACCGGTTTCCTCACGATGTTTTCCTTCACTGATTTTTAAGCAAGAGATAATTATACAATACGCACATGAATCCGACAAATCAGAAGTGCGTGCCTTGGGTTCGAACTCGAGACATATGACTTGGCAGTCCGATTGCCACTCTACTAGCCTATCGCTGTATCTTGAATATTACTTTTAAAAAGTTTCTCTCCAATGCAGGCTGAGAGCATTTCCGAAGACATAATCATCATCATAACTCTTTCCTTCAATACCATATCTCACAACCAAAAAGTTAATGGACTTCGAAAACTAAAATTGAATATCCCAAATATTAAAAGTCATAATCACCAAGTCATTATGGGGAACGCCGCACGCTTGTTCAAACTAATTCGAGTTAATGAGCGCGACAAAAAACCGACAAAGGTGTTATGAATAAATAACCACTTAACAATCGTAAAAAATGAAAAATAACCCACATAAAAAAAATGATAAAAAAAGGCCTTTTATTGACTGCGCCTGAGACGTCTCTGTCTTCCTGGCGTAACTCTTGATGCTATCTTGTTCTCGGAAGGTTGGTCTTTTGTCTCTATCTGGCTTGGCTGCAGGGTGATAATGCCGTCCTTTTCTAACATCAATCGATATCCCTAGACACCCACGACAACCAGTTGTGAACGCCGCGTGGAGTTAATGGATCGGTGAAACGTTGCTGTTCAGGATATTATTTTGTAAATAAAAAGGTAGTTTGTTTGTAAGTTTGTATGTTGGAAAATTTTATCAAGGCGTGTTAGTATCAAGGCGTGGGCGAAGTGCTCGTGTTGAATATAACATCATTAAATAATAATCCCTAGACTTTAAATCTTTAATCTTAATGTGCCTTCATTAACTATCTTGTTTGAAGATCGTACGAACCTAATCTTCGATTCTCTCGATCTTCGTGTTTCATATACACACCAGCTACACGTTTAACCTACTCATAAAACTCTTGACAAGAAAAAAGTAAATTTTTTATTAACTTTTTTTACTCAATAAAATAAACAATTCCGACGAGCCGCAACGCTGCCCGATCCGCTCAGCATTCCTATCGATGGGCTGAATGAAATACAAGCAGGCCGGCGCTTTGTACTCCTCACAAGAGCGGCAATTTATTTAACTTTTAGAGATCCGCACGCGTGATATACGTACAGAGAACGGACGAAGGAAACTCATTAAAATTATATTCATGCGTGCACAACAAGTGCGGGTGATTTTTTTATTCAGTTTCAATTCGATGGTATGGGAATAGTATCGTGAGAAACAATTTTTCTCACAAACCTACTTTGTTTAAAATATGAAGTTATGATTAGACATTTATGGAAGAAAATATTAGCTAAGTGGCGTGAAATTGGAGAGAGGTAGTTATACCCAGCAGTAAACCGCAATAGGTCGATGATGCGATGTGACATAAAAAAAAAATTGTTCTAGGTCGACAGAGAGATCGGAGTTCAAAATAAACAGATATCTATTTGGATATGGCATAAAAAAACTTTCTTAAAGCTTAATTCAACGAATATTACCTATAGTTCCACAAAGTACAATTGTACCATATTTCAAAACAAATAAAATTTTTCTATTCTATTTTATTTCTCCAAACAAGAAGTAATACTTACAAAAAAAAACTTTGAACTAAATTAGGTATGTGAACAACCATTTCGCTGCAGCCATTAAGTGAATATCCACGTCAAAACATAAACTCCAAAATAATCTACAGAACCATGACATACTTTAAATATTTTAACATTTTTAACACCCTCCGTATTGAACCAATTTTCCACCGGCGACCGACCACCGTGGCTAACCACGCGTTTATTCCTGACTCTAATTAATTTTATTCTGTTTTTATGTGCCACACAATTAATATATCAGGGGGTCCAGACAAAGTCACATTCTCAATAAAGATAACGAAATTAGATAAATCCGAAATGTATGGTTTTGGCATAAGCTTTCGAAATGTCACGTGATCAATCGTTTTCGATCGCTAAGTGCTAGACAATGTCAAATTGTGTAACGGAATGATGACAAAATCGAATGACTTGATTAATATACCCATACAAATTCGTTAACAAGTGGCGTTGTTGACAATCCGAATCGCTGAGATAGCGAAATGTTGGACCAACAACTTGATGACAAGTGATATCGATTTTTGAAATCGAATCGACACGGAGCGATCGACACTGTCTTGTCTATGCCCCCTGACCTATGTAACGATAGCCATGAAACTGTAAATATTGTTTGTATTAAGTATCTTTACTATCTTTATCTTTTATCGCTTTTTTATGAATATTCTCTTTTGGATAACAACTGTTAAAAAGTAAAAAAGTTAAAGCTTAAACTAAACTCAAAATACAAAGGATTTATTTCATACTAGCTTTTTCCCGCTACTTGGTCCGCGTGTTCAGTTATATCGCAATATCTGGAAATATTTTTGAGCCAAAAAGTAGCCTATGTCCTTCCTCGGGATGCAATCTATTTGTCTGCCAAATTGGGTCGAAATCCGTTCCGTGGTTTAAGCGTGAAAAAGTAACATACATATAGACAGACAGAGTAACTTCTGAATTGACAAGCTCAGTAAAAAAGATAAAGCCAGTTGCCCTTTTCAAGGCGTAGTGGGTATCTTAGAGAACGCGCAAGAAGCTCCACGGACACTCTTTTAATTCAAAATAGTATTATAAAGTTTTGAGAGGCTTAAGCAAACTTCTCACGAAGAATTTAAGATTAAAAAGGTAAAACATTTATTTACAACGGTCTTTACAACTCTTAAGTCTTTTTTTTCATCATGACTCTTCCCGCTCTGGGTGGAGCGGAAAGGAGAGTCAGACTCTTACTGACTAAAACCCATCCATGTTCCTTCCGTAGCCCTTTATGTTCCGGGGTAACGGTAACCCTATCGGACAATCCCGCTTAAAATCTTAAGCCTAATACGACAAAATCTGCCGAGCCTTTTCCAAAATATGTTGTTGTCGGCTTCCAGTGTAACCGGATGCAGCTGAATACCAGAATTTTACATGAAGCGACTGCCTATCTGACCTCCCCTACTCATTCAGTAACTGTGTAATACGATGTCCCTTGGTAAGACTGGCTGTCAGACTTTAGGGCTTCTAACTACCCGTAACGACTGTCAAAGATACACGAATGACAACTGGGATCAAAGGCGTAACGTGCTTTCACGGCTTTCAAGGCACGGAGGTGTCTCGATGTGTAAAGATGGTCACCCATCCACAGACCAACCCCGGCAAGCGTAACTGGATTGATCGATCCGTACGGCTAAACATAGGTTGTTGGGCGTTACACACGGCACCGCACTCCGCTGCGGTAGGCGGTGAAGCGGATCTCATGTCGCATTGGTCTCTAAGAAATCCGACCGCGCGGTCGAGCGGTGCTCGTTTCTACCGCAAACTGCTCCTACCGCGCGGTCAAGCGGTGCCGTGAGTTAATCGCCTTTCACCTGTTTTGATACATTCTGTAAAAAACACTAAGTGAAAATAATATTAATTTCGGAAGTCGGTGTCAAGGTTTTCTATTTTCGGTTTTTGCCACAGGCTTCAGAAATAATCATCAAAATCGGTTCATCTAGTCGAAAGTTTTGAGGTAGGTAACAAACATCACATAGATAATAAACATAGTATAAAACAAAGCCGCTTTTTCTGTCCCTATATCCCTATGTATGCTTAAGACTTTAAAAATACGCAACGGATATTGATGCGGTTTTTTAATAGATAGAGTGATTCAAGAGGAAGGTTTATGTTTATAATTTGTCGACATCCCCAGCATTGGGTGGAATGACAGCTCAATTCATATTAGTTATCACGTTGAGATTTTTACAATACCAATATATAGCAGTTTTTTTTCTTCTTATTCCCTTTTTCTTTTTTTTTGTTTCCCATCCAATGTTTTCTCCCGGTCTGGGTGGAGCGGAAGGGAGTGACAGACTCTTACTGACTGAAACCCATCCATGTTCCTTCCTTAGCCCTTTATGTTGTGGGGTAGCGGTAACCCTTTCAGACAATCCCGCTTACCTCTTTTTATTCCCTGCATGTCGATCCGAATGACTACAAACGTCTAAAATGATTGATGTTACAGTCAACTCGTATTATGTACAAATATCGTGACGCAGACACATTTAACCACACAAATAAAACACAAAACATCTAATTTACATAACATTAAGGAGGAAAAAAGTTTACGACTCCTCATACGAGCTAATTGGTATATATTCCATGGACACCATCATTTTATGGGTATTTAATTCATTGCTATACGGAGTTCGCTGCTTTGAGCTGTAATTGACACTTAAGCGGCACTTTTAATGGTACGGTCAGTTTTATAGTTTATAGCCATAAACTGAGGTGTTTTAGGGCTGAATGGAATTGATTGGAATCATTTATTCTCGTTCTGTATAGTCGCCGCTCTGCCTTTATTAACTAGAACGTCATTTGACGACACGGTTGGCGCAGTGGTTGAGCGATTGACTGCTGCGCACTATGTCGCGGGTTCGATTCCCGCACAGAACAAATATTTGTACGACCTGCAAGTATTTGTTACGAGTCTGGGTGTTTTTCTATCTATAATATGTATGTATTTACAAAAAAAATGTATATAAGTAGTATATCAGCCATCTCGTTACCATAACACAAGCAATAGGATGCTTAGCTTGGGACGATGTGGCGCTGTGTGAAATGTCCAACGATATTATATTATTATATTATATTATATTATTATTATATATTATATTATATTATTTATTATGAGCATTAGATAAATAACCGCTAAACAAATACTATTGTGTTGTATTGGTTGAAACTACTGCACTTTCGAGATTAATTACATCGTTTGTATTTATCATTACTTTTTTGTCTGATGTTATAATAAAAAGAGAAGTTTATTTGACTACTAGCTGCTCCCGCGCGGTTTCCGCTGCTCGGCTCCTATTAGTCGTAGCGTGATGTTACATATCCTATAGCCTTCCTCGATAAATGGACTATCCAACACAACAAGAATTTTTCAATTCGGACCAGTAGTTCCAGAGATACAAAGAAACAAACAAACTCTTCAGTTTTATAACCCAATTATGGTTATGAACGGATTGGTGATGACGGGAGTGTGACCACAAGGTTCACAGTCCATTATGCAATATTCATCATCATCATCATTCTCCTGCCCTTATCCAAATTTATTTGGGTTCGGCGCAACATGTCTTTTTCTTCCATAATTCTCTATTAGACGTCATCTCGGTAGTCACTCCCTTTCTAAACATATTACCTTTCACACAATCCATCCATCGTTTCTTTGGTCTCCCTCTACTTGTATAGCTATCCACATTCATGCTCACAACTTTCCTGACAACATTTTCCTCATTCCTCCGCATAACATGCCCATACCATGACAACCGATTTCCATACAACTTTTCAGCCACCGGTGTCACTTTGAGACTTCCTCTTATATACTCATTCCGTATTCTAAGCATTCGCGTAACACCACACATCCCTCTTAGCATTCTCATCTCAGCTGCATGCAATTGTCTTTCATTCATACCTTTTGTGGCCCAACACTCTGATCCATACAAGACGGCAGGTCCATTATGCAATATTATGATCTGTATTATCGTGGTATTATTATTTTCATGAACTCTGGATAGGATAATCCTCTTGTTTGCCGTCAATGGTGACTGAATGAATCATCAGGATTATCAGACAGGGAAGATTAGTCCTGCAGAAGGGGAAGTGTTCAATAAATGGTGAAATAAGAAGCTAGCACACTATTTGGGTATCAACACCGATTGTTCCACAGCTGCTGCTAAACCCTTTAGTGAATATGATATGACCCTGTGAACAATATCAGGATTATGTTAACCGTTATTTGAATAATTTATACCCCATTCGCCTGTTGTATCTGAATTTCATGTTAATTAGGTGACGCAGACGAATTTGCTCTGGTCAGCTAGTGCTGACCAGAGCAAATTCGTCTGCGTCACCTAAGAGACTAGATATTATCTCCATAGATGTTGATTGTAATGAAGTGATGTCAAGCACAATTTTGTTAACATTTAAATACTTGTGATATATATGCTGTCGCGGCACTTTTAAAAAAGAATAATTCCATAAAACATTATATTTGCCTAATTTAAACCGTTCACACAGCACACGCAACCACAGCTCTGAAAAAGGAATATTTTTTCAAGTGTTTGCAACATTTTTCATTTATGCTCCTATTAATCGTAGCGTGATGTTTTATAGCCTATAACCTTCCTCGATAAATAGACTATACAACACAAAAAGATTATTTTAATTCCAACTAGTAGTTCTTGAGATTAGCGCGTTCAAACAAACAAACAAACTCTTCAGCTAATATTAAAGTATAGATATTTCCACTTTTTTTTTGTTAATGTTTTCAGAAATAGAGACAATAACCAATAGTCTATATCTAAATCGAATATTTAAAAAAAACTCTAATTAAAAACCGCCTTCAGTACCACACACGAGCCGCGCTTGACTTGAACAAATTGACACCTATCCATCGAGTACCATTAGAGGAACCGGTATGAAGTCACGGCCATAAGTACTGACCACCCTGGAGATGAATTAGATACACATACCGAGTTAGATATACAGTGACCATTAAATATACAGTATGGTATAATTTAGTTTGAACATATACAAGGTCAAACTAAATTAATATGATACTTTTACTAGTTACGATAACTGAGGCCAGCTTGTAGGACATCCTGAGGATATGCGTATTTTCAATAGGTATAATTTACTCCTTTTTAAGGAAATTTCTCGCCGATTGGTCGACACTACACGACCATAGGGCTGGATTGTTCTCGGGCCAATGAATTAGCATTGCCATTCAATGTGGCAATGCTGCCAGTCTTCTAGGCACGTTTCCGGATGACAGCGATGCGGACGAGTACTTCGACGTATAAGTGTATTTTTTTGTTTTAGTATTTATTTGTATATAGTTAGTTAGATAGCCTTTTATTTTAAATACTTAAATTATAAGTTGTTAATATGTATGGGAATGTTATAAATTTTATTTTCATTGATTTAATTCATTATACAATTGTGTAGTGTTTACAGTCAACCAATCAGATAATTAAATTCTGTGAGAATAATATTTCAAGTTTTTAAAGTTTATTAGCCACCTGACACAGACATTTTTAGTTTACGAAGCTTTTTCCCCTTAAAAGTATCACTGTAAAACTGAAAGTAGCATAATTGAAATCTGTGCAACCCAGAATTTATGCCTAGGCATGCAAGGCCCCGACCTAGGAGGCTAGCTAGTCCAGACTTTCGTGAATGAGGCCTCATTCACGAAAGTCTGTCTGGAGGATGCTAAAAAATTTCAAGCTCGCTTCGCTCGTTTCTGCATCATAATTTCCTTATTTATTTTGCTTTTCTGCATAAGTCGACACAAGACCAACAACTCCTATACTTATCTATTTTTTTAACTGTCACAAATCTAGCCTTTTCGAGCTAACCAAAAAGTGAGAAAAAAAAGGAAAATAAAATCCTCGCGCCATAGAGCCCCGAAGGCTATATTCCAACCTAAGTATATTTGATTTGTGCCAATAAAATTAACCATAATAACAAAAATATAAGATATTTTTTTTTTTATTTTATTGTAACAGAAAAAAAAATCGTCATTCACTTTTTTCCTTTCCAAAGGGCCCCCAACCAAACTCTTGTGTGCTTATGATCCCCGACTTGGCTTACGACGGCGTTTCCATTAGAAAAAGAAACAAAGGCTCAAACAAAGAAACAAAACACTAAACTCATTATTACTTCTCTCCCTTACCCCTGGTATGGCTAAACTTTCTGGCAATATCGAACTTAGGCACTGCACTTACCCTGCTCACTTGGGCACAAAGTTTCGGCATATCGGAGTGCCTTGTCATGTTTATTTTGAGCTCCTGTTTAATGTTTCGGAATTTAGTAGTTTTCGAAGTTGCTGGAAAATAGGGAGAAGTTAAACGGTGAATGTGGCTTCTGTTTCATTTAGGCCTATTGGTTTATTTTACGTCTATTATTTGATAATATCAATCTGGCTAGCCTTTTCCAAACTACATATGTTTATGTAGTTTGGATTTCGAGTCCATTTCGATTTCCAGTCTAACCGGACGCAGCTGAATAAACAGTGTTTTACATGAAGTGGCTGCCTATCTGACCTCCACTACCCAATTACTAGGTGACCCTTTGGTAAGATTAAATAACTGACTTTTGCTCTTTTGACTACCCGTAGTAACTGACAAAGATGTACAAGACATCCGGGTTATGGGCGAAAATATGGTTACATAAAGAAAAGGTACCTACATACAGACGAACATGAAACCTCTTCCATTGTGGAAGTCTGTTGAAAATAGCTATTTTTAAGAAAGTAAACCTCTATAAAACAATCTACTTATGACAGATCGAAACAGCACGGGAATCCTCTTTAAGTCATTAAAAAGTTGCCCAGTTGGCGTTAACCTAATCCCCGTAGGGTTGTCACACATCGGACGCGGTTCCAATAATTACGTGTCGGATTCTGTGGCGGTAAATTAGGGGAACTTGGTAATATCCACCGCTTTCTTTTCTTTTGAATTGCAAGTATTTGCTGATAATACCTATAACATTAGGTGGGAAATGTTGACTTCCCATCTTAGTTGTTTTATTTACAAGTATGACGAGGAAAGTGATTCTGATATCCTATTTTAGCAGAAAATGTTTAAACATAAAAAGTTGTAGATAAAAAAATATTTGACAAGTAATTGAAATCTGCACTGGAACCGTTAAAAGCCCAATTAACGATTCTCGAGATAGTCGCGAATAAACCAATTTACACATTTTATTTTTCTGGATTCGTTAAAAATTCTCAAGCAAAAAATATCTTAAAAAGGTGTCCGTGTAACATGCATTTTAGGTAGATAAGTACTGAACCATACAAAATAAAAATTGTAACACCGAAGGATTATACAGAAGGGGGATGAAAAGTTCCCCCGATTGGCGTCATCGTAATCCCCCGGGATCGCCGCACATCAGGCACGGTGTCCAACAATTACCGCAACACCCCGGGAAAAGTAATTTATTTGGCTTTTAATCTGATTCCGTGGAAAGTTGGGTTGAAAATGTACTAAATAATTTTACAAAAGGATTTTCCTGGAGAAGAAGTTCGTTGCAGGTTTTTGTTGCTTCTTCTTCAGAAGTAAAGCATGGTATGGCAGAATCTTGTACTAACGGGTAGCCCAAACTACATATTTCTTTATCTTAAATATTAAAGTTACTCTGTATTTATTTATTTATTAATTGTATAGATCCACCATACAGCGGTGGCGTGGTTCCTATTGTCTTTTTACGTAGGTTTTGACAGATATTCCTATCTGTCAAAATCCACGTAAAAAGGGTCCGAGTGCCCACTTAGATTTGCGAGGCATCGCCAAGCGGTTGGTCGACTCTTCAAAGACCAGAGAGCTGGCCTATGTTTTCGCCAAAAAATCAGCATTGCCGTACAACGTGGCAATGCTGCGAGCCTTTTGGGAACTTTTCCTGTTGACAGCAATGCGGATGAATTTGATTGATGAATTTTGATTGAAATTCCTAGTTTTTTTGCAAGGTTAAAAGTCCAGACTACTATAGGTGATTCTGTCTGTCACACGTAGGTACTTAATTTTATTGGCAATATTCAAAGCACACGACGGTCACGTTCTAACTTCAAGCAGAATACCAATTAGGTAACCTACCGCATCGCCCCATACTTAGACATCTCATAATTTTATTCACGACTATTCGAACACTTCAACACGTAGAAATCCGATCACGCTATAGTGTCGCAGAAAATCCCGGGAGTATAACACCGATCACGGGATTGTTTTGGTCCGTAAATTTAGTGCCGCGCGCCGTGACAGCGGATCGGCGTGAAGCCGGGATTCGCACTGATTGTCAGTCCCGTGTCACACTAATTAGTGGACACTGTGATTAAAATTATACTTTATATTTTCAAAGCTATAAACAGGCTTGAAAACGATTTTGAGTCGTAAATGAGAAGTGAATTGATCAAATGTTTTTTTGATGAGGATTTGCGGTTTATTGTTGCTTGTTTTTTTAATTTATATTGTACATAGTGTTGCTGACGTACTTACTTTGGGACGTACTAATAAATTTACGCCTTTAATGTTTAACCATACTCAGTTATTATAAATAATCTGAAAATAAAGTTTTGTTTTTCATTGGAGTAATCACATTTCAATCCTTTGTTTCTAACTTTATGTTACTTCTTCGCGTATTGGTGGCTTATGAATTAAGTATACCACATTAAGCGGGATTGTCCGAAGGGGTTACCACTACCCCGGAACACAAAGGGCTAAGGACGGAACATGGATGGGTTTTAGTCAGTAAGAGTCACTCCCATCCGCTCCACCCAGAGCGAGAGGAGCCATTTGATGACTTCCCCCAAAAAAAAAGTACACCACTTATTCTGTGCGTGATGATGTTCTTAACTTTCTATTCCTGCTGCACCTAATTTGGAGATTTCGAGGCACCTACATCCACGTGCAATTACTTTTTTCTCGAATAAGATTGTAGTAGCCTGAAGCAACCTGAAGACCTAATAATTTACTTTTTTTGCCAAATAGAAGAAGTTATCCGAGGTACTTATATCCTAACAATGGACTGATCAATACCTACCTTATTCTGTTCCATTCTGCATTTGTCAAGGCTTGACAGATTAAACACTCCTGGAATATTCAGAAAATAAATACTTTTTTCTAAATTTCACGCCATATTTGGAGCAGAAGTTCGTATTTTCGGTGTCTTTTCCATTCTAAAACATAAAAGATCCACCTAATTACTTATATTAAAAATCAGTGTGTGAATGAAAACGTGGACATTCAACCTGTCTCCCGTCCGTCTCGCCGTTTGTTTACACTCGGGGTAACAGGTGGCGCTAGTTGCTAACGTTCTCACGGTGATTTGATGTTTATTTTGTTAGGGATTTACGTCGAAACCGATAGATTTATATAGGAATCTGATTTATTGGATAGACTATTTATTGAAATGCGTGTGATTTCTGTGTTGTGAACTGAGATTATGTCCGTGCGGTATCTAAATATGTACAGACGCCAGCACATCAAGCTATTTCTAACTGTCAAATTTTCCCAATCGAAAACATTTTTGTAATAAAGTTGAAAAGATATCAAAGAAATTTGACAGATTGGGGTAACTTGATGTGCTGACCATTGTACATTTGATAAAATAAATCAAGTTTGAATTCATAGATATAGTAGGTACCTCTAAGATATTTTTCTAGCTCCTTTAATATATCTACTGGTCGTGTGTGATCACAATCGTTTCATTGAAGAATGGAGAAAGGCTTTCTTCCTATTTTTTCTATTTTAGCAGCGGATAGATTTGTTCTGTTCGTTTGATCCAAAGTTTTTACAGGGCCTATAGCATTTAATACTGCTAAAAAACGCTAAGTACTTTTTTAATTGCACTTCGACACCAGACACCAGACACCTCTATATTACCCCAAAAATCGTTAATCATAATCAATTTTCTAACTCGAATCATCACGCTCACCAACTTTCCTATCGTTAGCAAGGGTGATACTTCCATAATTAACTTCATTATATGCAGTAGGAAGCGGGTGGGGTCGGGGGAAGTCGGGGGAATAGGGGTAGATGGATCACGAGAGGGGTAGTTGCGGCAGCACGTGCCGGCTGTAAGCGACGACTGAGGGTTAGGTTCTGTTTTAATATGATTTATGATAAAGAAATGTGGTAAACATGCTTGTCGTCCGTTATTGTTACGGTTTAGAACAATATCCATCTAAGCCCTGCTCGGGATTCTTCTGTTAAAGACGCGTTGATTAAAGATTAGAACTAGGTACAGTTATTGCGCAATTGTGTTCGAATCCGGGAAAAATGGGTACTTAAATAAAAATCTAGCTGTTGATGAAGACTATCTCCAGCAAAGTTGATAGGATACTTAACATCATTATCTTAATTCAACCGGAAAACGTCCACTGTTGGTCTATAGGCCTGTCAGAATCATTGCCTGCATATTGACTGATCCTGCCTTCTTCCTTCCATCAGGTCCAGCTTTCGAGGGTCCTAGCCGACGCTGCGCCTTCCGGATAGCGTATCGGGGATAGGGTACTAACATCCAGTAACTACTGCCAACTTACCGAGACAATCTGAAAATACAACAGGCAACATCAATCCAGTTAATCTGACGAACTAATCAAAACCCAGAAAATTAATTTGTAAGCCAGAAACGGCAGAATATTAACAACTAGCTTCTGCCCGCTGCTTCGCCCGCTTGGATGACAGAAATTGTTACATTATTAGAGTTTTAGTAAGGATCCCTAATTTTTACGAAATTATAGTATACCTATGTCACCCGGGGATAGTGTAGCCGCCCAACAGTGAAAGAATTTTTCAAATCGATTCAGTAGTTTGGGAGCCTATTCAATGCAAACAAATAAACAATTAAATCTTTCCTCTTTATAATATTAATATCTAAGATATTCTGACAAATAAACGACTATTACAACAAACCCAGAACCACAAATTCGCAAACGCATATTATCCAATCTCAAAATCACAGTGAAAATTCGTTTCGGCTTAGGGAGTCCGCACGAAAGTGTAACAATAGCTTACCCCAGGGGGGTGGGCAGTAATCTGATTTAGTGCCACTTAGCGCCAGGTAAAGTGCTCTGAACGCTGGTTTAACTTGTTTACGAGAATAACCCGCCTTTTATTGGGTTACACTTTTGTTTAACTGGTGGTAAAACGCGGTGGTGAGAGGTTTTGGGTGGGTGTTAGAAAACTGGGTGTAAGTTATTTTGGTTGATAAGGGATCTTTTGATATCCACTCGACCATACACCAACCCCCACTGTTGGTGTTCGAGTTGTTTGTGCTTGCGTACACGTCTTGTTAGTTAATTTAAGGAATCAGTGTTTTATAAAAGAAAACTATGGCTGACTGACTGGCTGATCTATCAACCTATAGCTCAAACCACTGAACGGTTGAGGTGAAAATTTGGCATACACACAGCTATTATGACGTAGGCATCCGCTAAAAACGAATTTGAGAATATTCAACCCCAAAAGGGGTGTGACATTCGTATGGAGAAATTATCTTAAGACTTCCACACGGACGGATTCACGGGCAGAAGCTAATAACGAATAATAGATAGTAAATCAAAATAAGAAATAGATGGGGCTTTTTTTGAGGATGGGACATCATCAAATGTCCCTTCATCCCGCTCTGGGTGGTGCGGAAGGGAGTGTCAGACTTTTACTGACTAAAACCTATCCATGCTCTTCCTTAACCCTTTATATTCCGGGGTAGCGGTAACCCTTTCGGACAATCCCACTTATAAAAACAGGCTGATAAAAACAGTTCTTCATTTCGTGTCCTATTTTGTAATCATGTCATCATCATTCACTATCCGAGTTCTACTCGCGATGGAAATAAATATTTCGCTGATATCTTACTGTCAGTCTTAATATTGATGTTCCAGGGTAACCCGCGAAATTCAAATTTTCTTAAGTTTTTTGCAATTTGCAGGCCAGTGATAGGTTGTAAGTTGATGAACATTTGATTCGCGGCTGTAAGACGTATGTAGTTACAGAATTATAATCATCAAAATCATTAATACAACCCTCCGAGCTCATAAAGGTGTAAAAATGACTTTTTACAAGGTCAAAGTCATTCCGGAACCTTTATTTTTATTTTATCCGGAACTTTATTCACCTTAAGGCGCCACTGAGCCACAGATGTTACTCCATCGTTCATTACCACACCCCACTGAGTTACAGAGGTTACACGTCCGTTCATTGTCATGCCTATCCAGGTGTCCAGGTGTCCGAAAGCGTTACCGCTACCCTGGAACATAAAGGGCTAAAAAAAAAGGTGCCTGTCCAACTCCTTCGGTTCCACCACTCGTTTTCCAGCACCAAAGACCGCTGTGCGTCTTCAGAACTATCTTACTACTTACCACGTAGGAAAATAGGTATATTGATTAATATTACCAGAAGCCAGACAGCGGCACAATTAAAATTAAGTAGCAGCACGATTCCGCCATTATGCTCAGACCGTTGTGCGTCTTTGGATCCAGCTCACTACATACTACTTAGTAAAATATATTGATTAATATTACCAGAAGCCACCAGCAGCACAGTTCAAATGAAGTAGCATCACGATTCCGCCATTATGCTCAGGATAACATTCAAGTTCTTATAATACCCCTCAAATTACTGCACCTCATAATATACCACCATAAAAATAAGAAAATCACCTCAAATATCATGGCGCAACTCATAGTCAGTCAGTATACACAGTTCAATCTCGAACCGTATCGAATTCTCAACTTCAGCTCAGCCATTTTACAAGATAAATTGATACCCCTACCATTCAAAAATGAACTTTATTCCAACACAATAAGGTGTAAGACCTTGGTGGAGTTGGGACTGTAAAATGACTGCGCGTAACACTAATGGTCCATGAAATTGGCCGTTTGCCGATAAATATAAGATTTTTAGACATTTCAAATGTACTGTTAGGTTAGGCTCACGACATTTGAGTGAATTCAACGTTTTTCGATGATATTTGTCACGTTTGCGGGGTTTATGATCTTGCAAGATTTATACTCAATCAGCCCTTTTATTTCTGTGTGCCATTGTTTCTTTCTTCCATTCTTCGCTGAATAAGTTCTCGATGATCATTTTAAAATAGTTCTTCAGGGTTCATATAATATTCTATAGTTATTTAAACAAATTTTACTGAATCAGTTACTCTGTCTACCTTTGCTTCTATTTCAATGACTTTTTATTTACATTATTGAATAGATTTTTCTAGATTTGTTTCTTTTAGAATTAATTGGTTTATTTGCAGTATTTTTATCTTATCATCATCTGCCTTTTTTTTTTTTAAGGCTGGGAAATCATCCAATGACTGCTCCCGCTCTGGGTGGAGCGGAAGGGAGTGTCAGACTCTTACTGACTAAAACCCATCCATGTTCCTTCCGTAGCCCTTTATGTTCCGGGGTAGCGGTAACCCTTTCGGACAATCCCGCTTACCCGGCAGGCTTGGCCCTGAGGGGCCCCTTCATATGCTGACATCTCTTTGAGGCGCGCGTGGAACATATACGCGCCGTACGGCACGGGTCTGGTGCTGATCGGACGGTGAGTCACCCATTACTCACCGTCCGCAGGCCCGCGCCTACGGTGGCCGGGAGTCGTCACGTGGCTCCCGACGCCCGGGGCGTCTCCTGCGGCGGCTGGGACGGGAGGACCTTTCTCTCTCCCATCCCGCCACCTCCTTCGCGAGCATGACTTTTTCGCAGAAGGAGGTGACTGCCTCCCACTCCCTCTCGCCCCGGACCATGGCTTGCACCAGGGCCGGGCGCGAGAGGTCGCCGCCGCCGATCGCCTCTACGAGGACACGGCGGTGCTCTGCCCATGCTGGGCAGGTTTGCACCGTGTGCTCTACCGTGTCCTCTGGGCGATCCTCGCAGTGGTGACACCCGGGCGTTTCCTCCCGCCTGATGATGTGCAGGAACCTCCCGAAACATCCATGTCCGGTGAGGACCTGCGTCAGGCGGTAGGTGAGGGCGCCGTGACGCCTCTCTAGCCACTCCTCAAAGAGGGGCCTTACCGCCACTATCGTGGCGTGCCCTATCATCATCTGTCTAGCCTTTTCCCAACTATGTTGGTGTCCGCTTCCAGTTTAACCAGATGTAGCTAAATACCAGTATTTTACATGGAGCGATTGCCTATCTGACCTCCACAACCCAGTAACTATATGATACTCTTTGGCAAGACTGGCTGTCAGATTTTAGGGCTTCTGACGACCCGTAACGACTGTCAAAGATGCACAAATGCCAGCCGGGACCAACGGCTTAACGAGCTTTCCGAGGCCCGGAGGAGTATTGGTATGTAAAGATGATCACCCATCCACGGCCCACCCCGGCAAGCGTAGTTTAACTTGGTGGATCGACCTGTGCGGCTGTACTTAGCCATGAGCCACGAGTCACGAGCTCTAGTTGTATCTTTGTGTACATTTAAAGCATCATTAACTGGATCAACTTCATCAAAGGCGTTAGTTCAATACACTTGTATATTATATCGTTGTCGTCCTTTAACTGAACAATGAACTGATGACGTAATATTAAGAGTCTCTTACGTAACATCACACATATTCTTTTTCAGACTAGCAAAAAAACTAACCCGCATTGTAAACCTACTGAAAACAAGGACATTGTCATCACAAAGGCAGGCAGCATGCGAGATTATTCATTCGTTATTATCAACTATCTGTCTGTATGTATTTATAAACCAGTACCATTGTTTGTAGGTAGCATGAGCGGTGTTATTAATTTGCGCAAGCGCAATACATTCCACGTTTCAAAACATGCAGGAAACAGCCGTGACCAAATGAAAATATTTCTTCCTCAGTTGTGCAAACATCAGTTAATAATATTCTAGCAACCATTATAATAAGACTTCTTTCGCACCTTGTATATGCACCTTGTTGACACATTTTTGTATGGAACGGAGGGGGGGAAGGGGCTCGAGATAGCTGGTAGTTACTTGCCAGAGTTGAAGTAAACACAGTGATAAGAATACACCACATAGCGCTGATAAGATACGGGCAAACCAATTACAGCCACGAAGCATTCGCATGACGCGGTTTAAGTAACCGGTTAGTTTTATTGATCACCAGTTTGGAATTTTATTGGTTTGGTTCGACATTAGGATAAAAGGTTTTATGGTCTACTCTCTTAGAGCTCTCGTAGTTATGGTCGTCAAAAGTAACTAAATTATGAACTGGTAACGGCTCGTAAAAAGCCACATCATCTGATGGGGCTCCCAATAGAAAATTCACAGTTAATGGTTATAAAAGAAGTGAAGTAACAGCAAAGGGTTGGTCATCACACTTAGTAACATTGTTGATAGTGACGTGGCCATTTCTTGGTTTTGCATGTTAAGGTACTCGCTTTTACAGCAACCACGGTCAATTCAGAAATCCCACAATTTCTACACGTTCACTCCCGGTTCTTTGTAAAACGTTGATGGTGTAAATAATTATAGAACCTGTATATCTTATCCATTATAGTATAGACCAAGTGAGTGTTTAAAAACATTGTGTTTGTTTTTCTGTTGATGATAATAAGCCAAGCCTTTTTTCCAAATCGTTGGAGTGTATTCAGTGTAACATTAAATCAGTAGGCAGTTACCAATCAAATCATTTTAAAAGAGTAGCGGTGGAGTTGCTTGCCCATTCTTCTCCATACAAAACTACCTTTTGGAAGGGGCGACTAGAATCAATTCTATTTGACTTGACTTTAACTGAAATGATTTGGCTTTTGTTAGAACATTCGGGACAACGGGCTGTCTACCCGTAATGATCGAACAGTATCGAAGTTTTAATTAACTATGCAAGGCACAAGACTAATTGTCTCTATTAGTGGGACGTCTCGAAGACCAATAATCTGTAAACTTCTCTAGTTGCTTCATTGCACCTTTTTTCTTTGAGGGTGCAGCGAAATCATCAAATGAAGGGGTCCGGCTCTGGGTGGAGCGGAAGGGAGTTTCAGACTCTTACTGACTAAAACCCATCCATGTTCCTTCCTTAGCCCTTAATGTTCCTGGTAGCAGTAACCTTGTCGGAATCCCGCTGACCCGCCATGCTTCGGCCCTAAAGGGCCCCGTCCTTTATGCTGACATCTCTTTGAGGCGCGTGTGGAACACGTACGCGCCGTCCGGCTCGAGTCTGGTCCTGATCGGACAGTACCCACCTATAACTCACCGTCCGCAGGCCCGCGCCTACGGTGGCCGGGAGTGCTTCATTGCACCTTGCAAACCCATTTTTATCACTATTCAATTTTAATAACCTGTTGTTTCTTTTGTAGATAATAGTAGAAGCATAATCAGCCTAAAATTTCACTGCTGGGTCGCAGGCCTCTTCTTACAGAGATGGATTGGGCCGTAAGCCGTAATCCACCACCCGGGCCCAGTGCGGGTTAGTTACGATTTTGATTAATTCACAGACCATTTCAACTTTGATTAGGAAAAAAGAATTGTTGATGGGTGGAGAAGAAGAGGAAGACCGAAATAAAAATGGATTGAATGTATGAGAATTAATATGAAAGAGAAGGGAGCGGAAGAAAGCGTGACGGTTGACACGCGATTGGAAGAAGAAAACGTGTTGCGCCGACCGAGACAGACAGACCCCTCCGTACCTCAGAAAACTCATTAGGAAAGGAGGAAAGGCCGTTGGTCCCGGCTCTCGTTCCAGGACCTGTCGATGCAATAAGAGACGAGTCTGTTGCCCTTAATCTGTAAATACGTGGTAGGAACTACTTATGGTAAATGTTTTAATTTAATTTAATAATAATTAAATTTAATTTTAATAATAATTTTAATTTAATATTAATTTATTTCAAATAAAACGTTTACAAAAAGTGTACATGTAGCCAACAGTAATAAGTTTTCCATACAATTAAAGTGCCTAAAACTAAGATTTTATTATAGGTGCAAGTAATGGTTGTTCGGAATTGCAATTTTATGTAGCGACCAGCCCGATCTAGGTTAATTTAAACCTGTGTTTCAGGCCATCATTAACACGGGACAAGGAAAGAAAGTCGTGTAAAGGATGTAAAGAATGTACCATTTACTGAACACGTTACACGCCCTAAGCTGAGGTCCGTACCGCACATGATGTGCCCTGAGCGTGTAGTCGATAATTTTATGAGTCTCTAAGCCCTGGCTGGAGCCCTTAATTTATTGAGGCATCCACGAGCCAGTCTGGTTAAGCAGTCGCCAACCTCCTAGGTGAAACTGGAGATACAAAAAAAAATACAGATGAATTTACAAGTCTACGCACCCATACAACAATACACTACATTCCGTTTCACATTGCATACTTATGTATTAATAGTATCTCATTTCATTTAAGGAACCGACTCTTATTCTAAATATGACTCTCATTTTATTTTACCCTTCTATGTACATTCCAAACCTAATTGGTCTTCAACACTAAAACAATCTTGTTGTTTGCACATACGCACTCACTCGATGAGAATTGTGTGAAAATAAGCTTAAAGAATAATTTAAAAGAGCGAGACAATATTTCACTATTTGAGCGAAAGCGTTGTTTTACTTGGCAAGCGGCCATCTCCTGTTGCTTCTGTTAAATCGTGAATACATGATCCGCAACAGTTTATAACTACATTGGGACCGTTTTATTGCGATTACTTTTAAAGAATAACCACTAAAACCGAAAGTCTCTACTTACAAAGGTCATATCTTTAGGCCTAATTAATCTTAAGCGGGATTGTCCGAAAGGGTTACCGCTACCCCGGAACATAAAGGGCTAAGGAAGGAACATGGATGGGTTTCAGTCAGTAAGAGTCTGACACTCCCGCTCCACCCAGAGCGGGAGAAGTCATTGGATAATCTCCGAGCCTTAAAAACAGGCCTAATTAATCTGTGAGTACTCTACCGTCTCGTCTCTCGTTCGAACCCAAGCAGGCAATTTGTGTATTTAATTTCATCACCAATGCTTTCAAAATGGTGAAGAAAAACATCGTGAGGAAATCGGCATGACCTAGAACCAAAAATTCGAAGACATGTGACATCCACCAACCCGCACTGGGCCGCGTGGTGGATTATGGCCCACTCCCTCTCTTAGAGGTCTATGTCCCAGCAGTGGGAACATTATAGGCTGATTATATCTTTATGTTATGTCTACCGTTTCAACTAAGTTTAACTTCTTCTTCTCTGTGGTTAGTGACTAACCTGGTGTCAGAGTTTTTATGCTGCCCATGGGCCTCTGACTTAGCATCACATGCTGTTGAGAAATATCTCTCGGGCATGCCGGTTTCCTCACGATGTTTTCCTTCACCAATTTAAAGCAAGTGATAACTATACAATACGCACATGAATCCGAAAAATCAGAGGTGCGTGTCTTGGGTTCGAACTCGAGACCTATGACTTGGCAGTCCGGTGGTCACACCACTAGGCTATTACTGCTTATTAGTTAGTTTAACTGTTTCTCTTCATTATTATAGGCTTTTGCCCGATGCTGTTTTCGGAATAAAATGTACCTATGGTAAAAGTTTAAAGACAAAATGTACCTACCAGACCTAGAACGTATAAACATCTTAGCAGTATCGTCGTGATAGTGTGTTATAGAGAAACGCCAAACTTTCTCTATTCTTCCAAAAATACAAATAGCTAGAACACAAGAAGCATTGCCTTTTACAGAAGAAGAAGAAATCTTTTGTTCCCAGTTTATTTATTTTACTTAAAGGGAATTCTAAACATGCGCACAGAACTGCAGTACCTAATGCGATAGGTTTTGTTTGCGATAACATTATGTTTTCCCAGAGATAGGTAAACACAATATTATCGAGGATCTTTAACAATCTCAAAATAACACAGAAAACTGTAATGACTTTTAAATATGTACAGAGGCCAGCACATCAAGTTACCACAATCTGTCAAATTTCTTTGATAGTATTTCAACTTTATTGCAATACAGGGTTCAGGGTGCAGACATAGGGTTCATTTTTAATTGAGAAAATTTGACAGTTAGGGATAGCTTGATGTGCTGGCGTCTGTACTACTAGATGCTGCCTGCGGCTGCGCCCGCGCCGATTTTGAAAAACGTATCATTCAACCTTCCACCCCCTATTTCACACTTTTACGGGGGCAGTTTCCTAAAATCCTAATTAACTGACGTCTCCTCCTCATAATCTACCTCTGTGCCAGATTTCATCTTCGTAGGTCCAGCAGTTTTTGAGATTTCGTGTGATACGAATGAGTGATCTTTCGCTCTTAAATATATACGTAGATAATGACTTAATCACATCTTTAGAAAAAATTAAGAATCTTTTTGATAAATGGAAATTGTAGAGCTAATCTGATGAAACCTTTGTCTAGTTACCGATCGAAAATAAGTGTCTGATGTAGGATTAACCTATAACACAGGTTCTTTAAGAATCGCTTACCGCGGTGGGTCCGTAGATGGGTGATCTTTACACATCGAGCCCAAAAAAGCTTGTTAGGCCGTTGGTCCCGGCTGTGGTTCCTGAATCTGTCGATGCAATAGGAGACGAATAATAATAAATATTGCTGTATTGATTAACTTGAAGTTTTGCACATGGCTGATTCTTTTAACCAGCAAGAACTGGACCGAGGAGTTTTGAAAGTATTCAAAGAGTTCCGTATTATTCCTAAACACGTACATAGGTGAACACGGAAATGTTCCAAAAACTTTCACATTATAGTTGAGTTAAATTTAGGTCTCATTTGAGTACAAAATAAACGTCATTAATTCCCGTAACTACATCAACTAGAAATCGTTAACCCTCCATTTTAAACAGCCTCGCATAATTAGCACTATTTTCCATATTTACTGCACAATATGAATATTGCAAGCCTCTAATACAAAGTATTAATAGTTTTTGTCATCATAAATTATGAGAGCACTTCCCTCCATTCATACCCTAAGGTCCGTCTACAATGGCATTTAACTGTATCAATAAAATAATTATCCAATCATGAAGCAATTTACTCGGTTTGTCCCCGTTTTGTGCATCTCTTTCTTTCTTATTAATTACTATGCTAGCGCCCTCTCGCTCGTTACGAAGCGGCAACATTTGAGGACGGTGACACGGTTCGCTCTTGGCGTCTGGGATACAGTTCTGCCAACTATTTCTACAGCTTCATTCATCTTTGTCTCCTCAATAATAAGGTATATTACTGCTTGTTTTGGCGGTCAAGTAAGTTTGTTTCAAGTGTACACTTTGGTCAACCAGTTTGCTGTGGCCTCTCGTGCATTTTCTCTAGTTTCAAGGTCTGGTCTGAACGCAAGTAGTTCTCCGTATAATTTTCCAAATAAAGACTTGTAAATTAGTTTGTTTGCGTCAAGCACCTTATAAGACGAAATGGAGAGATCGGGAATGTTATATCTACCTACATACAAAATTATTGATTGGATCTCAGGCCGTAAATCCACGTAGCAACCAATAACATAATTATAAGAGTATTAAAACAAAAATGATAAAGAAGTATGATAAGATATTCTTTATGAATTCATCAGTCCATTATCGTAAACATCAATGCTAAACGAAACCATCTTAATAGACCGGTTTAATAAGCAGGAAGAGGTGATGGAATTCTAATTTACATAATTACCTTATATGACTAATAGAATAATTATCGATGTAAGTATAGTGTTAGCACATTCCCTCCATGCATTACATTGTTGGCACTAGTCCCTTCTTGACATCAGTGTAAAAAGAATGCAAGGATGAGGAAATTCTGCTCCAGACAGACGTGTGAGTCTATCTAGCAGGCCCCAACGAGAGAACAATAGTGTTAGCAGCTTGTTTAAAGATCGTATATCTTCAGAACTACATAGCTCACAGAAAGTTGTAAGGTACTTAATAGTATCAAGCTCCAAACACTATTGTATGATATAAAAATAGTACCTGTTTAAAAAATGGCCCGCCGGCTGGACGTTTGTTTAAATAACGTATATCTTCTGAAATCTACCAACATAAATCTCGATGAAAACTAGATTTTACTAGAGATAAGAATGTTAAGTTATGTTTTTTATAGCATATAAGTAAAATAATCATATGGGGCCCGCTAGCTAGACACTACATAAAAACGTCATTCAATCAAAAACAGTTGAGGTACAAAACATATCTTATTTATTTTCTTAATTTACAAAATAATGTCTATAAGAAAAGCTATCACCTGTTGATAAATCTCGTTGGGGGCTTGCTGGATATACTCACATCAGACAGACACCAGACATGACCAATTTCATCTAAAATTGGAGATTGGATTTAAAGATTTTAAATCAGCATCGTGGATTCCGCTTTTATATCAATCTTCTATTCTGCCTCCTGTGGAGAACTTGCGTTTCTCACTTACAATACCAAGGCTTTCATTTTGACAGATTAACAGCATTCATTGCAATATTATGTAGTTGAGCTAACAGATTTTGCGCACACATAGAGCAATGCATTAGCAATATCCTTCAAAATCATTTAGATTGTAATTCTTCTTCTTTTTAGCGTGTTGATGGCAAAGTTAATGGACTCGGCCGAAAGTTCGGTGACGTGTTTGTCGTCCATCAGTTCCTATAACGTGCTGACACGATGGTCGATGGCTAACAGGTCATGCAGGACACGATACTTATTAAGTGTCCCATCGTTTGTGGAACAATACCTCATTTACACTCCAATGAGGAATTGTCTATGAATCTCCAGCTGAACGGGTTCTCCTTGCGTCGGCCTACCTGGGTCTAGAGTCTGTTTAAAGACTTCCAGGTAAGCTAAGCCTACTCGTGTCCAGGTGGGAGATCTTAAGCAGGTGCAACGAATAGTATGGGTAAGGAAGCACTATCTCGAAGATTGTTTTAAGATTCTGTGAGATGATGGCTGAAAGATAATTTAAAGTTGTACTTGTCTTTACATTATTTCTATTGTGTTAATTTCTCATGCTCTATTTTTTATTTCCGTTTGTTAGATTTAACTGCATAATTATTTAGGTTATTTAAATCTGCTAAATTGTATATGTATCTGAAAAAAATAAGGTATAAAATATTAACTAAAATATCACTAGTTCTGCTCATTCAAGTTACTCAGCTCTTTTAATTTTCTTCTAACTTCATTTGATACTCATCAATATTCCACTTGTTCATACTTCACACCCTAGCACCCCACAAAAGAAAAGTCTAACAAATGATGAAGCAATATTTCTTTCTCGTTGTTGCGTGATCATCAATCATCGGATGCGTGTTTCTCATCACTTTATCACCACACGCAATGAAGAGATCTTAATCATTGGATAGATAAATATGTCTTTAAGTGAGTTTAAGTGATAACTGCGGGTGGTCTTTTGTAACACAATCGAGTTTACTTGGTTGGAAAGTACTCGTTGGTTCGTCCTTGATAATTCAATAAAGGATGAGAATAAATGTCTTTAAAGCCCGATCGTTTATCTGAGACTGTTCCTGAGGCAGCTGAGCGGGAATGGGTTAGGGTTTAGTTCCATGTGGAAGTTAAAGAGAACAACCACATGTCTGATAACAATAGATACTTATAGATAGACTGAGATGTACACGGGAATGGAATAAAAGAATTGTTGATTAATTAGCAGATCCACGACATTTTAGCGGGATTGTCCGAAAGGGCTACCGCTACTCCGGAACATGTAGGGCTAAGGAAGGAACATGGATGGGTTTTAGTCAGTAAGAGTCTAACACTCCCTTCCGCTTCACACAGAGCGGGAGGGGTCATTTGATGATTTCCCAACCTGATAAAAAAAAACAAAGATCCACGACATTAGAAAGAAATAAAATATAATTAAGTCTTTAGAAATCAACCAACCACGGTACATGATGATTTAAAAAGTTCAACCGTCTTTGTAATTTCTGCTCAAAAGAGCAGTAATTTGTCATCCTTATCTAAAGTGTTTGAAAAAGGTCCTGAATTAGGTACTGATCGTTGTCTTGCCTTTTTAGCACAATTCAACTTTTGATACCGACTTCTGCTTCAGATAAAACTGGCCAAGTGCGAGTCCGACTCGCCCACGAAGGGTTCCTTACCATTATCTATAAAATGCAAAAAACACGTTTGCTGTATGGGAGCCCCTTTAAATATTTATTTTATTCTGTTTTTTAGTATTTGTTGTTACACCGGCAACAGAAATACATCATCTGTGAAAATTTCAACAGTCTAACTACACGGTTTATGAGATACAGCTTGGTGACAGACGGACAGACGGATAGAAGGACAGCGGGTTCCGTTTTACCCTTTGGGTACCGCATAATATTATAACCACATTATTTTTTTAATATTTAAATTAAAACAACACTATGGTTACGGTCTCCATGATCCCCTTAAATGAAAAGTTTTTTATAAACTGCAGTATATCTATACATATAATAAAACAGTAAAAAAACTGTCTGTACATTGAATATATTTAAAAAAAAATAATTGAGGGGGGTTTAGAAACAGTAATAGAGCACAAATCCAAAAAAAAAATTTTGTCTGTTTGTCTGTATGTCTGTGTGTCTGTTTGTTTGTACACGCTAATCTTCGGAACTACTGGACGGATTGGAATATTTTTTTTTGTTGTATAGGTATTAAGTCTGGGCAACATGTAGGCTATAATTTATCTTGGAAACTTGAACACCTGATGCAGAACCGCAACAGACCAGCTAAACTATAAGAGATACAAAAATGATACCTTAGCAAAAATTGTTCCACGTGATTAGCATTTTCTGCTGAGAGAATAAATTTGAAGATCTGGAACACCTGATGTGGAACTCCAAGAGCCCAGCTACACTATAACATATATAGGAATGACGTCTTAGCAAAAGTTGTTCGGTCTGATGGGCATTTCCTGTTGACTTATAAAAATCGAAGATCTGGAACACCTGTTGTGGAACTCCAAGAGCCTAGCTACACCATAACACATATAATAATGACGCCTTAGCGAAAGTTGTTCAGCCAGATGAGTACTCTCTGTTGACGTATAAAAATTGAAGATTTGGAACACCTGTTGTGGAACTCCAAGAGCCTAGCTACACCATAACACATATAGGAATAACGTCTTAGCACAAGTTGTTCAATCTGATGAGCACTCTCTGTTGACTTATAAAAATCGAAGATCTGGAACACCTGTTGTGGAACTCCAAGAGCCTAGCTACACTATAACATATATAGGAATGACGTCTTAGCAAAAGTTGTTCGGTCTGATGGGCATTTCCTGTTGACTTATAAAAATCGAAGATCTGGAACACCTGTTGTGGAACTCCAAGAGCCTAGCTACATAATAACACATATAAGAATGACGTCTTAGCGAAAGTTGTTCAGCCAGATGAGCACTCTCTGTTGACGTATAAAAATTGAAGATCTGGAACACCTATTGTGGAACTCCAAGAGCCTAGCTACACCATAACACATATAGGAATAACGTCTTAGCACAAGTTGTTCAATCTGATGAGCACTCTCTGTTGACTTATAAAAATCGAAGATCTGGAACACCTGTTGTGGAACTCCAAGAGCCTAGCTACAACATAACACATATAGGAATGACGTCTTTGACGTCTTTGTTGTTCAATATGATGGGCATTTCCTGTTGACTTATAAAAATCGAAGATCAGCAACATCTGATGTGGAAATCAAAGCTATCACTAATTTTACTGTGTAATTATAAAATAACATAAACTGGGAGTACCTGCACGCGGTGAAGGCGGTTACAGTTTAGGACTGATTTTTGATGACGATGGTATATCATTGAAAATTTGACTCTACTGGCCAAAACTCCTATTTATTTTTTTATTTTATCGTATGAATATGCCTTCGGGCTTATGTTGTTTGAGTGTTTAATTTCCTCTTCCATTTATCTTCGTGACACGGTAGCCTACCCGGTAACGCAGGGGCGCAGTCATTTTAATTTAGATTTTTATTAATCAAGTATCTTCACAATAAAACTATGACCATGCCTAGATAGAGGTCAAATCTTTGCCAATGTTCCAAGAGAGCTAAAAGATTGAGGATCATAAGATTCCAAGAATCTACCGAAGAGCGTCAGGAGAGACTTGATGCTGTTCGAGAACATTAGGCTGCAACTCGTTCCGTGGAAACCTCTTCGGGTCGCGAAGCACGCCTGCGTTCTCAGCGTATTCATTAGGTCTCTAGAGACCAGTGCAGAATATGATGCGCGACTGACCGCTGATCGTGAACGTCATGTATTGTCTCGCGAGTCAGAGACGTTCACGGAAAGAGAATTACGCTTGAGTTCCAAGCGTATCTACGCATCGACTTCTAGGTCTCTAGAGACAAGTGGGGCACGTGATGTGCGACTGACCGCTGATCGTGAACGTTATGTATTGTCTCGCGAGTCGGAGACGTTCACGGATAGAGAATTGTGCTTGAGTTCCAACCGTATCTACGCATTGACTTCTAGGTCTCTAGAGACAAGTGGGGAATATAATAATGCGGTTACCAAAATGAAAACGATGACAAATGGACTGTATGTTTTGGTGGTTGTTGGAATGAAATAAAACTAAAGCTCAGTGTGATAAAAGATTTAAATGGGAAAAATGATAAAAAATAACATAAATGGCGACCCCGTTGTCGCTGGCATAAGCAACAGGGTCCGCGTACGAAGTCGCGGGCAGAAGCTAGTTCTTAATAATTGTTAACTTAATTTTATTCTCATAATTAGTTCCTATAGAGATAATGTGAACATTTCAACGATTTACCTATACTTTTTCATATGAAGCAGTCCGTTAACAGACAAACGAAAAGACCGGGGAGGCTTAGTACTAGTGTTCCGTTTACCACCCTTCAGTCACGGAACCCTAAAAAGAAAAGCAATAGAAGTCCGAATAAGGTACTCTGAAACAAAAACGCGTCAGTCACTGATCACAGATTGTGCGGGGATGCTGACACTTGAGAAACGGCCCATAAGCGTGTGATAGATGCCAGATAGCAAAAACTCTAGCACCGCGTGAGATATCACATACATACGGACATTCACACAGATAAATGCTAAAGTATACCTGTGTGTCTCCACGATATTTTGGGAAGAATAAATTTTATGGTCCATAGAAGAAATAGATTTTGGTTCCAGAAGAAATTGATGAAAGTGACTAAATTTTAAATATATAATGTGGTGGAAGTAAAACCTTTCTAATGATGAAATTTGGTGGTGCTTGGTGTACCTACCTACACATGATAAATCCAAAATTGGTCATTTTCAATTTTTACATTTTTGTAATTCTCCTCCGTGCCGTGAAAGCACGTTAAGCCGGGACCAACGGCTTAACGTGCTTTCACGATAAACTTGTTGGTCCCGGCTGTCATTTGTGCACCTTTGACAGTCGTTACGGGTCGTCAGATATCGTATTGCCTAGTTACTGGGTTGTGGAAGTCATATAGGCAGTTGCTCCATGTAAAATACTGGTACTCAGCTGCATCCGGTTAGAGTGGAAGCCGACCCCAACATAGTTGGGAAAAGGCTAGGCAGGTGACATTTTTGTAAGCCTCTTGTTGCTATAAGTACACAGTTTGATCTACGTAACTTCTCCGATTTGTAACATTATTAAAAATTTCAACTGCTCATAGTGGTAAATCACACTTCTTCACTTCTCTTCAATCAATCAACTCAGCATATCGCAGGCTACTGCTGGACTTAGGCCACTCCCAGGCTGCGTCAGAACACACTGTCCTACACCTTCCGCATCCAGGCTTTCGCAACCATCTTAAAGGTCATCGGTGCATCTAGCTGGGGGGTGTCCTACACAACGCCTCTCCGCGGTCTCAACTCCATTACTCGTCTGCTTCACCAGCCATCGGTTCTACGACAAACATGGCCAGCTCACAGTCCCTTCAGTTTGCTTACTCTGCGACCTGTCTAACTCCAGTTCTTTTCCGGATAATTAATTATCCTCTTCCATATGTACCAGACAACACACTTATATAAGTAGGTATATATACTTTACACGACATATACAAGTCGATAGTATAACAACACCTACTGGCCCACTGATTAATTACGATAAAAATGATAAAGCTATAAATATGCCTGATAAAATTTTACCAATAAATAATAATGAATGATAGGGTATAAACATGACATATATCTACTAAGACCGGAGACTTTGTATCACGTAATCCATAAGTTAGCATTATTAATGAGCCTAGAAGTACGGCTTTATTAATTACAAGTTAAGTTTAACTACTAACTATCTGTCTTTTAAATTATGGAGATAAATAAATCAAAGAATTTTATTACCAGCACTGTGTGGTCTTAAGCTAACTTTAGAACACCCAGTATCTTACTTGAGACTCCCATTAAGGAGTTCTTTATAGGACATAAATTTAACAATGATTTATGATTGATAAATTGATATTGATTTTGATTTTTATTCAATTTCAATCGATAAATAATAATAATTTCAGTCTTACCAAGGGGTATCGTATTGTCCAGTTACTGGGTTGTGGAGGTCAGATAGGCAGTCGCTCCATGTAAAATACTGGTATTCAGCTGCATCCGGTTAGAATGGAAGCCGACCCCAACTTAGTTGGGCAAAGGCTAGGCAGATGATGATTCAATTTCAATCGATCTCCAGTTTTTTATATCACTTATGAAGACCACCAAGTTTCTTTCCGAAGTTTTTATATTCCTCATAGCTAAAAAGTGATTCAGAATAATCTTTATACAACAGTTCCACTGTCTTGTCTCCGTGTTCTTCACCTATAACTAAATCATCATCATCATCTGCCTAGCCTTTTCCCAACTATGTTGGGGTCGGCTTCCAGTCTAACCGGATGCAGCTGAATACCAGTATTTTACATGGAGTGACTGCCTATTTGACCTCCACAACCCAGTAACTGGGCAATACGATACCCCTTGGTAAGCTATATCTAGATATTTACATCTTTTACCATACATCGATGCCTCTGTTGTTCATCACAATTCTGGATTTCTGGATCAGTTCCACCTCAAAATCCATTCTTGTTGTTTTGAATTTTATTCTCAATATATTATTTTTGATCTCTTGTTTTGTAGTGAGCCGTGGTAGCCCAGTGATAATCCCGACTAGATTAGATTAAAGAGATTAGAGTTCCAAGGTCGAAAGGTTCGAACCCCGGTAGATGCAATACTGTATGTAATTTATTTCACCACTGCTGCTCTCAAAACGGTGGAGGAAAACGTTGTGAGGAAACCGGCACGTCCAAGAACCAAAAATTCGAAGCCATGTGACGTCTACCAACCCGCTCTGGGCCTGTGTGATGGATTACGGCCGACCCTATCTCAAAGGGAGGAGGCCTACGTCCCAGCAGTCGAAACGTAATAGGCTGATTATTTTTATCTTATTTTGCCAGTAATTTTCCAACATGACAATCAAATTGACATGACTTTGTAGATTGCCGACAGAGGAGCTCGTGGCTAAGTAATAACAGCCGCACAGATCTATCCATCAGGTTAAGCTACACTTGCAGGAGCTGGTCCGTGGATGGGTGACCATCTTTACATATCGAGACTCCTCCGTGCCTCGGAAAGCACGTTAAGCCATTGGTCCCGGCTACCATTCGTGGCTCTTTGACAGTCGTTACGGGTAGTCAGAAACCTAAAAGTTTGACAGCTAGTCTTACCAAGGGTATCGTATTACCCAGTTACAGCCTGGGTTGTGGAGGTCAGATAGACAGTCTCTCCATGTAAAATACTTGTATTCATCTGTATCTGGTTAGACTGGAAGCCGACCCCAACAAAGTTGGGAAAATGCCTAGGCAGATTGATTGTAGATTGCCGACAGACAATTCGAAACATTGCTTTAGTCTTTAGTCCCTGTTGGCAAGTATACACCCATAAATATGTTAAATGTCTTTATTTACTACCAGCTAAGTTCAACGACTAACTGGCCATCGTATATAATGGCAGTAAACGTACATAAATCTCAACATATGGCGTGATCTGTGAACCAGCATAGTTTATGTGTTAGTAAACCGTTTACGCGATCGCAACAATTTATTGAATGGTCGGTTGATATTGTGGAGTTATGTATCGAATGTTTTAACTAACTAACTATTTGTTAATGGCGATAAACTTAAGCTACTGTGGAAGAAGGTCGTGTGAATGTGATGTTAATTTCCACCGTGTTGTAACATTTTAGAATTCGCGCGTTGAAGCTATTTCTAGGGTGTTAATTTTTAAGCGGGATTGTCCGGGGTTACCGCTACCCCGGAACGTAAGCTAAGGAAGGAACATGGATGGGTTTTAGTTAGAAAGAGTGTGACACTCCCTTCCACTCTACCCAGAGCGGGATTTGATGAGAGAGCGGGAGACCATTTGATGATTTTCGAACCTTGAAAAAAAAAATGGGTGTTAATTTTGAGTATGGCAACGGCTAAGTGGTCACTACCGCCATAGAATATCTAGAAAATCAGATGCATCGCAGGGGGTTGCCACTCCAGACAATTTCTGAAGTGCCTGTAAATATACAGTGACTAATACTAAACAACAGCAACGCTGCTTGGCCACATCCGAACTAATTTAAGCATCACATTGACTACACGCAGAATCCTGCATCTCGCAAGCAAAGTTTACCGCGCAACTAGCACATACAAATTGAATTGAATTCATGGACAATATTTTAAGGGGTCTACTCATCGTTAAACATCACCCCTTAAAATATTGCCCATGAATTCATTTTCACCCTGTATACAACATCTCCGCATCAATCGTAGGACAGTAGCCCACTAGACAAAGCACCCATTTGGTAGGAGTATGATTTCTATGGCAGATGATCGAACTTTACACACTATTCCTCATACAAGCAAAGGCAAGGCAATCAATATACAAAGAAACTTATTTTAAACAACTCTTGATTATTACAATCCCAACGTTTTTAATGATTTTACAGCCAACACATATTATCACTTAAATGAAAGTCTATTTATGTCTGTTGTTTTCGATACTAAGTATAGGTATTCAACACGCATTCTGTATTGCAATGAGTTTCAAACGCGATACTCATGTCAATTATACCATCAAAGTGATTTCTCTTAATTCCGAATACCTTTGATCTCTTGACAAAGCGCCGATATCGACATGATTTGGTTTCGATAAAAGGATGTTTGGAACTTTATCAATATTGATTGTAGCATAGTTGTAACTCATGGAGGCGAATTATTATCTCAAAGTAAATGAATTCGTTACTCATGCAAGCATTTTACCTTTACCTGGCATTGTTATACATATGTGTTTTTCTTTTCACCTTTTGTGGTATAGTATTTTTATTCTGGGTGCATCGTCTTCACATATAATTTTGTAATTCATGTATACAAAACATTGCAAAAGAGTAACGGTGGAGTTTCTTGCCCATTCTTCTCCATACGAAACTACCTTTTGGAAGGAGCGACTAGAATCAATTCTATTTCTGGTTCATTTGACGTTCAAAAGTGCCTAATTAAAATAAATGACTTGATTTTTTTTTTAAGGCTGGGAATCATCCAGTGACTTCTCCCGCTCTGGGTGGAGCGGAAGGGAGGGGAGTGTCAGACTCCTACTGACTAAAACCCATCGATGTTCCTTCCTTAGCCCTTTATGTTTGATTATGGCTTTGATTTTGCAACAGTCTTTCTAGTGAATATTTTGCGTCTTCATTTGTTTTCACTAATCATGTCTTCAATTCTTTTTCCTGATCGTCTTCCTCGTAGCATATTTTCCTTACAAGTCTTTTACCCAAAATTAAAGTCTCATCAGTTCAATCAGTTAGTTATCATATTCGTCAAAAACTAATTAAATACTATTGTTAAAATTTCTTTCATAACTTTCTTTCATTTTGTGCCACCTTTACAAACTCTCTCTTACTCGTCAGCCGTTGTCAAATCATTATCTAATGGGTTATTGAGATATTAACATAAACAAGATATTAAGCCGATACATAGTTGCCACTTATTCCTTCCACATTTTCATGAAATGGTAAACCTATCATTCTCCATTCTGAGTCATCAAATAATCCATTATTATTATCCTTTCTTATTTCATCGTTACTATAAATGACATCAATTTTATTAATAGCCCCTACATCAATAACTTACCTAGTCTTTTTCACACAATATTCCTCATACATAAAGCTATATTTAATAGGCACTTCTTAATAATAACCTAGTTCAACAGTTGATTGTCCGTCCTCACTCACAAACTCACAATGTGTGTCACGCTCTCTCTTCTCTCATTACGCTAATGGCAATTGGGCCGCCGAAACACCACGGACTGCACGCCGCGAACCGTTAGCGTGGTTTGCATCCACGGTCGTTGGCCCCGTATTCGCGCACTAACTACAAATCACTTCACAGTTTTCGTACAACTAATGGTCAGGGTTACCACGTACGTAAAATGACTTTATCAACTAACTGTACATGGATGTAAACTTGTTCAATTATAAGAGCATTTAATTTTTTGACGTTCTCCTTCAGAATTTTTTTAGATTCTTCTACATTTGTTAAAATTTCTCAATCTACGATACATCTGATGTAATAAAATAACAGAATCAAATTCTTATCTGCAGTATCTTAGAAGGGTATAAAGAACAGCGATAGCCCTGTTAATGGAGCAATTGCTTTACAGTGAGCGGTGCGGTCAACGTACTTCGTGTCACGCGACGCCGAGCGCTCTAATGCGCTTAGATTACTGCCTACTACGGCGACCAGACTATCTAGACCTCTAAACATTACCTAGCTTACCCCTGATGGATCTAGAACGGTGGGATAAGGAGAAGCAGGGAGGGTCTACGTTGTCTGCTCCTTCGAGTGCTGCATTGGCAAGTATTGCGCGAACACTGCTATTTGCTGAGGTTTCGATCGTACATGCCCTTTGTTGCGTAGTCGTTCTTTTTTATATCCATTTCGGGTGAAATTTATGTTTAATGGATTATGTAAATGATACTTTGAGAAATGACTGCAATTAAGGAGCTGATGATTTAGTAAAGGCAAGGTATTCTGTGATTCATGTTGCTGATTGTGGAGTGGAGTATTGAGTACGTTGTTTCATATCTTGAGAGAGATCTGTATGTCATAGTGCGAGATGTAAAAACTAGAGGAAAATGTGAGGAAGGTTGAGAGTAAAGTATGGATATGAATGATTAAGTCGGAATACGGAAACCGAAGTTACGATTGATGAGGGCGACTTATTAGATGACGGCTATTAAAATTGTGATGAAGAAGAGACATGCTGCGCAGATCTCTATTAGAACGGAATAAGAGCAGGAGGATAATGAGTGTGGTCCATGTTCATTATTCGACAAGCCATTACTTTAAGAGAATTTGAGTGAAGATGACACTCGTCTTTTAAAACACTCGTCTTGGAAAAGTAAGAAGTCCAACTCCAGGTCAGAACGTTTACAGTCATACACTGTCTTGTAAACAAAGTTTAAAACAGTACAGAATAAATACACATTATTGGAAACAATGAAGCTGAACAGAATGATTCACAAGCCAACAACAGCAATGACGCAAACCCTGAACCACTTGAAGAGAATTGAAACATAATATTCAATAAACGCCAAGACTTACTGAAGTGACATTTAAATCCTGCCAACGCCATAATCGGCTTACTGCTGTTCTCGAAATAGTCCACCCCAGACTGTCCCCAGACTTATGTAATAGGATTGCGATCCCTCCGGCATTTGCCAATGATTCGCCAAACAACTAACGATCTATTGTCTACCAATTCGGTGGCTTTGAAATCGCTTTTGAAACAAAGATGGTGGATTCATTTCTGATAAATCTAACCGTGTTGTCGACAAGACAATCGTTTAGTGAAAAATATATCTCAGACATGCTGGTTGCCTCACGATGTTTACCTTCAGTGATTTTTAAGCAAGTGATAATTATACAATACGCACATGAATCCGTAAAATCAGAGGTCCTTGGGTTCCAACTCGAGAACTATGACTTGGTAGTCCGACGGTCACACCACAAGGCTATAACTGCGATGCATGCAGCATGTGGAGCTAAGTCAGAGGATGGGCAGCGTTAAACTCTGACACCAGGTTAGTCACTAAGCAAACGAAAAGAAGAAGAGTGAAATATATCACTTCCCGCCTCAGAATCCAGGTACGACCGGCCGAGGCCGCTGCAGGCACGACTTAATCAGGTGGTGGTCCTCCGATGAGACACAGTGCGGCTGCGGAGCTACACCACAAAGGATGCTTCACCTCTTGTCATGCTCCTTTGAAATCATCTGCACTATGAAAGAACTTTCGGGGCCAGTGCTAGTGCTATCGAAGTAGCCGAACACTGGTCAAGTTTTATTTCAAAAGAGAATAATCGATACGACGAAGACGAAGAAGAAGTGAAAAATATTTAAGAATTTTGTATTTCTTTTTTGTATACATTCTTGCTTTCCTACGAAAAATGACTTATCAAGAATAATTTGAAGTTAAAAAAATGACTGGAAAAGAAACTTCAGCTTAAAATCTGGTTCAAAGTAGAGATATTTCAATATTAAAAAAAAAACGTAAAATTTTGTGGAACCTTATTGTGTTGCTCTGGTAAATGTTGACCCAAGCTATGTCGTCCTATTTCCTGGACACATTAATATAAATACGATTAAAAAAGGGAAAGTTTGCATGGATGTTTGTTACTCAATCACGCCAGAACGGCAGTTTATAACCTGGATTAACACATAATAATACTTTTTATCTCGGTAATACATTCCCGTAGGATAATTTCGCTGGCAGAAGCTAGTCTACATATTTCTAAAGGGTTGATTCGGTGGCATTATTAACTGGCCCGTTACTTTAATTCGATTTTATAGTTGATTCGGACCTCAGATAGACTGACTTATAAAGCAGATGAGTAGCTGAATCACCACTGCTTTCAAAACAGTGAAGGAAAGCATCGTGAGGAAACGGCATGTCCTAGAACCAAAATCGAAAACATTTTGTGATGTCCACCAACGCGCAAAGGGCTTGCGTCATTGCGTGGTGGATTAGGTTAGGAGCCAATCCCTCTCACAAAGAGAAAGCCTATTGTCTCAGCAGCGAGAATATTATAGGCTGATTACGATATACATCTAAAAATAAAGTTCGTTAATGGAATCTATTGGCTACTGATATAAATTCTTACGTGCCTAGCTTAGTCGAAGGAATCTCAATCAATCTTTTCCGAACCATCTTTGGGTCACCTTCCGGTCTAACCGGATGCAGCTGAATACCAGTATTTTACAGGGAGCGGCTCCTATCTGACCTCCACAAGCCAGTTAGTAACTCGGTCATACGATACCCCTTGGTAAGACTGGCTGCCAGACTTTCGGGCTTCTAACTACCCGCAACGACTGTCAAAGTTCCACGAATGACAGCGAAGACCAACCGTTTTACGTGCTTTCCGAGGCACGGAGGATTCTCGATAAGTAAAGATGGTCACCCATCCATGGACCAACCTCGGCAAGCGTAGCTTAACCTGATGGATCGATCCGCGCGACTGTTATTATATTACTTAGCCACGAGCTCTTCGAAGGCGAAGGAATCTATTGGCTTCTTATACATCTTCGAAAACCTAATCTCTACTTAAAATTGGTAAAACGTTTGTAAAGATTGGGATTTTACAAAACACAGACGAAAAACGATCTCACGAAGACCAAGTAATCCCATCAAAGAAAACACTCATCCATCTGTTTTACATATGAAATCCATTCCGAAGCAACATATTTATATCATCAGAATTAATATACCGTGTTTCTCATCACAAATCATAAGTCGTGTCTGTCAAAATAGGGCGCCATCAACAAAAGGGACTCGGGCAGGAAGAGCGGCTCTTAATGGATTTATTTAGATGTCATTTTTTATGTGGGCGGGGGCTCGAGCAGACGCCTGGCTTTCGTAGTATGGATAAGACAGGGTATTAGTATTTATTAAAGTGAGCAACTAGAATCAATTATTTTTTTTCACTTGACGTTTTTTTCATCACGTTCTTGCATGTGTCTATTTGAAATAAATGATTAGACTGATTATTTTGGTTTTTGTTTTCACGATGTTCATCGTGAAAACAAAAACCAAAATAATCAGTCTAATCGGCAAAATAATCAGTCGATTGGGAATATTTGACAATTTGGAATAGTTTTAAATGCTGGATAAAATCTAACTAAATATGGTTGTGTGGTTGTTGTCTTGCTGCAGTGACTTATCTTGGAGTGATTGTAATTCTGATAGGAAATCTAGACAAAAGGTCCCCTCCCCATCAAGTCTCGTTGAGTGAAGTCACACTTTAAGCTTGGAGATGGCTGTCTTAGGGCGAGTATCACCAGTGAAACTAAGCGCGATCAGCACATCTAAACGCGTGCAACAGCTAACATTGTCAATATTCCATAAGAATTATGGAAATGACAGCTGCTGAACGCGTCTTAGATGTGCTGATCACGTTCAGTGTAATTTGTGAAATCAGCAACAAATATAATCAAATACAAAAAAAAAACTATTGAAAAATTGAAAGGCGTCTACTTACATAATCTCTCATAAAATACAATTATTTGATATGTTTCTCAGAAATAAGAGAATCGGCGTGCTCTTCACTAAACAATAAGGTATCATTCTTCAAGGTATCATTTATTACAGGTTGTCAGCACATATAAAATACCTATAACAATTACTTAACACAAATGCCATTCAAACAAACAACAAAGAACTTACGACACAAAATTAACATTACAATTAATTCAATGATTAGGTATGATTCACTATCAACATTGCATTATGAATAAATAACCTAGAATGCTGACCCAGCTTACAATACCTACAAACTTCCTCAGTCTACTCGGCTGCTTTATATAATACCTACGTTGAATTGACTCGCTTGTAATTTAATAATTCAATGTATTACGCAAGCAGTTAGGTACATTACAACCACAATCGCTATCACGTTGCGTTACGCAGTTGTAAATGCGAAATAACTTGATTGTGACTCAGTTAAAGCATCGATAGCGTATCGAACCAAGCTTATGATTACAACTACTGAGATCATGCACAAAAATATACCCACAAATCCAAAGAAAAAACAAACAGAAAAGTAGGTCACGTAAAAAATGTCATCATCATCTGCCTAGCCTTTTCCTAACTATGTTGGGGTTGGCTTCCAGTCTAACCGGATGCAGCTGAATACCAGTATTTGCATAGAGCGACTGCCTATCCGACCTCCTCAACCCAGTAACTAGGTAACACGATACCACTTGGTAAGGACTAGCTGTCAGATTTTCGGGCTTCTGACTACCCGTAACGACTGTCAAAGATCCACGAATGACAGAAAAAAAATGTATAGACAAAAAAATATTACAGGCACATCCATACTAATCCGTCTTGATAAATGTGAGCCCTCCGTTATCCCTCGAACGCGTGTTCCGTCTCACTGATCACAATCCATGTGTGTGTGCGCCGTCCCCGCACACTTGCACACTTTAATGCATTTCACACTCACACACACAAATCCCCCATGTCGGCACACCCGTTGCTTACATTATACATGTGTGCGTGACCCGACATTGGTATTTTGATTGGTCATGCATTTCACGTGTTACGGCTTGCGGGTATAGACTGCGCCCGGGCAATAAACGCGGTAATTTACAACGTAGCTTGCCCGTACCTAAGGAGGCTGTATTTTAAGAGAGATAAGAGCAATGTATTGATGTGATACTGTAGCTTGTAGGTATTATTTCGAGATATTATTTGCTTTGTTGGGAGTTGGATTAGACAAGGACCATGGTAATGTTCACACCTTTACACACATAGTTTGAGAACATCAAAACTGGAAAAGGATTAGCTGTTTGGAGTACACAATCAGAGGTATTATTCATCTTCGACACTCGAAAATAGATTCTCAGCGGATATATTATAAAATGAAACCTGCCTTGTAAAAATCTCATCGTGAAACATAGGTGAAGTGAGTCTGAAGTGAGCTGTCAGTATCAGGTGGAATGACATCTCACTTAAAGCTCAGCTTACCTAGCATATCACGGTGAGATTTTTACAAAATTGACCAGCCGGAGTTGTGTAGGAATAAAATTCATAAGACTTACCAAAAACTGGAAGCAAATATAGTTCAAATCCTATATTTACTGTTAAATCATGAAGGCACAGAAAGAGCAAACAATTACAGCTGCAGTCCAGCTAGCGTAGGGGTACCTTTATTATTATCCTACTATTTATAGCCATGAACTGAACAGTAGATAAACCATTTTTTCTCGACCAATTTCTATTCTACTTCTTTTCGTGTAGTTATTGACTAACCTGGTGTCAGAGTTTTCATGCTGCCCATAGGTCTCTGACTTAGCTTCACATGCTGTTGCGAATATGTCTCCGACATGCTGGTTTCCTCACGATGTTTTCCTTCACCGATTTTTAAGCAAGTGATAATTATATGTATAATACGCACAAGAACACGTAAATCAGAGGTGCGTGCCTTAGGTTCGAACTCGAGACCGACGACTTGGCAGTCCGACGGTCACACCACTAGGCTATCACTGATAATATTGATACAGCCAATCTCTTCAACATCCGTCATCTCATCGAAAATGTTTACGTTTTAAATAGGCAGCTAAACAGCAAGGGTTACACTGCGGATGTGGGTATTACCCGTGGTACAATCAAAATAACTTCTAAAAAGCGTTTTCGCAGCAGTAGGCAGACTGATTATTTTTAGTGCTGTATGCGCAATCTCAAAATACAATCGAACCAGCTCAGATATGCTTGTATAGCTTCACATCACATAGAATTGAAATAATTACGGTTTTTGCTTGAAAATTCGCTGTAAGTATGTGAAATTGGCTCGCCCCGTGTTGGCAGAATTGACTAACAACTCCGCAACCCTACAATAATCATGACTGACTAAAGATCTTCAAATACCCATACACCTTGACCAGTCACAACTGTTGCCTTAGTGACTGATTGTTCAACATGGCAGAAGATACCTATGTTTATTTGTTTAATTAAACTAAGAATCGGTTTCTTGCTGGCGATTTAGGTGTCTTTTTTTTGAGGATGGGAAAGTCATCAAATGTCCCCTCCCGTTCTGGGTGGAGTGGAAGGGAGTGTCAGTCTCTTACTGACTAAAACCTGCTCATGTTTCTTCCTTAGCTCTTTGTGTACCGGGGCAGCGGTAACACCTTTTCAGACAATCCCGCTGACCCGCCAGGGTTAAGGTGGCTAAAGTAGACACTAGACATTTACTCATCCATTGAACTGCCTTCAACCATTATTGAATTGAATTTCTGCTTTATGAAGTTTGTTCAATATTGAATCAGCCCCATCCCAGCCATAACCGCACGATTTTACTCGCATTTATTTTAAATTGAAACACGTTTTTTACCTTGATCTGTTCGTTTCGGTGAATTATTTCTGTTATAATTCATTGACTTTACATTGTAAAGTATACAGAGAGACGACGAGTAAGGCGATTACGTTTATTAATAAAATTTACTGACAATATACATAATATATAAGTTGAGTATAGCAGCAACAATACCGAATAACAATAAATATAATATTAAGTAAATGTTTATTAAAAGAGGGAAAAACGTCATAGGACACCAAAAAATTCGTTCACAGCGCTGTGAACATTGTTGATATTTTATCTCTTAACGTATTTATTTTTATTTAATTATATTTATTTATGTTCAGTTTTGTATCCATGTATACAAAACATTGTAAAACATTTTTAAAAGAGTAACGGTGGAGTTTCTTTCCCATTCTTCTCCACACGAAACTACCTTTTGGAAGGGGCGACTAGAATCAATTCTATTTCTTGTTCATTTTGACGTTCAAAAGTGCTTGTGCCTATTTGAAATAAATGATTTGACTTTGACTTTGACTTTTACGTTCAAGTTACAAAATGGAAGAGGAAGAACAATCAATGTTGCCAACTAAATGCGAAGTGCATTCTATTTGGTGAGGCCAACTAAAAATAAAAACATTATGGTTGCGCTCTCTAATAATTCCTAACAAACATGAAAACTAAAGTCCCCAAAGGCTGGTATCATTGCCACGTTGTATGGCGACGTTAATTCTGTGGCCAATACATGGCCAATTCTCTGGTCGCAGTGAAGAGTCGACTAATCGCTTGGTGATATCGAAAAACCTAGTGGACACTTGGAGCCCATGGGCATATTTTTTCGACCCCAAACGGATTGAATATATTGAAATATTATCACCATTTGACGAGGAAGCTAAACTCTGTAGTCACTAACCACACGAAGAAGAAGAAGACCACTTGAGGTAATTTGCACCTGGAGTAGTCGTTCCCGAAAATCCCGCCGTGCTAGCAAGACGGGATGATGCAAGGGTGTTGACACATGTTGCATCCCACACCAAAGGCCGTCCTAACTGAAAATTTGGTTACTTACGGACGGATTCATCCGACATGATTTTCTCTCTTTAAGGTAGGCAGTATTGATTACTGAAAATCATTAAATACTTCAAGCTTATTCTTATGTTTTTAGGGTTCCGTACCTCAAAAGGAAAAAACGGAACCCTTATAGGATCACTTTGTTGTCCGTCCGTCCGTCTGTCAAGACCGTTTTTCTCAGGCACACGTGAAGGTATCAAACTGAAATTTATATCTAATACTCAAGTCTACTGTCCCTTGGAGCTGTGAAAAAATCAAACTTCTAAACCAAAGCAATCAAAAGATACAGCTGTTTATGCAGCAAATTTTCGAAACTCGCACGGGAATCAAAACGTACAGGCCGGTACTTCCTGTGAACTTAGAATCTTGAAATTTGGTACAAAGTAACGTCTTACAGTGCAGATAAAGGAAAAATTGCGAAAACCGTAAATTTTTAGTTACATCATATAATAAAAAAAAAATTTTTTTTTTTTCAAAATACAAGGTGTCCAAAAAGAGTATCGGGTATTTGTTTTAGCGCTTTTTTTTTTTTTTTAAGGCTGGGAAATCATCCAATGAGTGCTCCCGCTCTGGGCGGAGCGGAAGGGAGTGTCAGACTCTTACTGACTAAAACCCATCCATGTTCCTTCCGTTATGTTCCGGGGTAGCGGTAACCCTTTCGGACAATCCCGCTTAAAAAAGTCAATGTCGTGGGTCAGGACGGAACTCGGATCACTCAGCGGTAGCTACCGTAACCATTACGCCAAATTGCTCGTGTTTGTTTTAGCGCTGGAGTTGACTCGAAGCGGCGGTCCAGCCCTCGGAGGGTATTGTCAAATCCGCCATTTTGTGCAATTTTAGTTGCAATGGAGCAGTACGCGGGGACGCGTCGCGCATTTTGCAGACGAGCTTATTATCGTAATGGTGATTCAATTGTGACTGCTCAACGTTTGTATCGTGCGGAGTACCGTACACGCCAACTTTCACCTGAATGGTCATGTTAATAAGCAGAATTGTCGATACTGGGCAGAAGAGAATACGAGACGAAAGCATGAACGACCCCTGCACAGCCCAAAGGCATAATTGGTCCTTATTTTCATGAACATCGACGAGGCCGAGCGCTTAATGTGAATAGTGACCGTTATTGCGATATGCTGCGAAACTTTTTGGGCCCAGAGTTGCAGGAGTTTCAAGGTTCAACTCAAGAACGTGGTTCCAACAAGACGGGGCCACTTGCCATACATCAAATCAATTAATTAAAGCTGTTAATGAATTATTCCCTAATAAGGTCATTTCGCGTAGAGGTAACATCAACTAGCCTCCCAGAAGCCCCGACCTTAGCCCACTTGACTATTTCGTATGGGGATACCTTAAAAGTAAGGTTTATGAGAATAATCCGATGAACCTAACGCAACACATACAAAACATCAGGTCAGAAATGGCAACACAATCGAGGGCTATGTGTCGGCGTGTTATCACCAATCTTCGTTTCAGATTAGAAGAGTGCCAGCAGCGTAACGGTCACCATTTGGATAACATTATCTTTTCGAAATAATTTTCCATTTTGTATTCTAATAATGAACAATAAAAAAAAACTTGATTACTAGTAGTTTTTGTTTTATTAAACAAACAAATACCCGATGCTCTTTTTGGACACCTTGTATAAAAATACCATAACTATGACTCGATTCTCGTGATGGGTGAACTTTTACTTATATACCTACAGGTTTGTACGGAACCCTCGGTGTGCGAGTCCGACTCGCACTTGGCCGGTTTTTTAAGATCTGCAGACCTCCCTATTTTATTACGTTACGAGGTTTCGATTTCACACGGTAACACAGCAATTGGGTATTTGAACGGGTAGTCAATAACGTTATTTTTTATGAACTGTCAAAACGCGGAATTTGTTAGGTACGTGATTTGTATGAACTATAACAATGTGACATCACAGATTTTTATAATCAAATGGAATACTTATTAGCATTAAATGCAATTTTACAATTATATCTTCGCATAATTAATTTCTGTACGGCGATGGAAGTTTTTAAGACGAGCGGTCTTTTTTCTATGTGATTTCGTATTTTATTTTTAACCGTTTCAAATAGACAAGAAATGCGAAAATTCTCTTGTCCTGACTTTAAAATTGAGGAGTATTATTAAATTAGTGTATAATAAAACACATTAGTGTAAGTGATTATTATGTAGAAGATTATAATGATTCAGAGTAAGATGTTGTAACTGCATCTCAATAATTAATCTGTGTATCTGTATCTGTGTTTCTTTCTTCAAAAATAGAACGTGTTTTAATTGCTTGAATGAATTTTTGAATTTTCGTTTGCTTTTTCGTTCATAATAATTAATTGCTAACAAGCTACTAACTAGCGCTATGGCTATTCTTCACAATTATATGTGACAAAGCATTTATGTAGTGAGGATCGACTATAAAAGATGATGTAACGCACGTTTCAATTATTTTCTCATTTTTAATTTTGTTACCATTTTTAACATTTGCAGTTAATTTATAGGTAAAAATCGTCGCCTCTCCAGGAATTTCAGGTGTGGATCCCATCTTCAAAAAGACTCTTATGCCAAATTTTCTCCACGCTCTGGTTCCAATGTTAAACTAGGTTCTATTAATAAAAACGAAGGTTTCTTCAAGTATCCTCAACATCCATATTGAGCGTTAGCCTAGTCATGATTACTGTTTTAGACTTGTCGCGTAACAATTACAATCCTAATACGGCTAGCTAACAAACCACAGACCTCGTTGCCATATAAAGTATTCATAGTTATCTTTTTAAGGCGTTTGCGTAGGTACTTTTCGTATCAACCGGACATTTTCAATCATTGAGAAATAAACCACCTCTATAATTTAAGCTATTTTCCTAGGGTTGCCATTTTTTTTTTACAAAATCTATTGCAGTGAATGAACCTTAACGGTAGGTAGGTATTTTGATAATCGAGATCTATATTACTTTCTTTTTTTAATTATAGGTCAATTTTTTGGCTTAATTTTTTAATGCTCCGTAGTCCTCGCCAAATTGAAAATCGAAGTGAAGTTCTCTTGTTTAAGTCAAACATAGTTTCTGCAATTTTGGATAGGTTGAAATACAAATTGTAGACAATTAAATGAATCCTCTTTAGTGTATAATTTCTTTGAGGCTAACTGTACCTACTTTATTTTCTACAATAAGAAACAGTCAGTACCTATTAAATAATACAACAAAGGTTAATAAAAGAGAATACCAATGTGATTGGTAACCCTCACTCACACACTTACACAAATTACAAGCCGTTTTTTACTAAATCTGCTTCATCGCTTGATTATACTGCAGAGATTAGCCTCGGAAAATTCGTACAGCACTACATTGCTTGAAAATCGAATGACAAGAGTGTGCGTATACACTAAGTTTCTAAAAACATACAAAGCTGCTACAGCGCTATAATATAAGAGACGTTTAGTACAACAAGAATTTGAAAGCGCTTGATTCGCTAGCAGGGGTTTATGCAGGATCGATACAGCAGTCGTGCGTTGTTGCCGTACTGCCTACCCTGTCCCCTCGAAGCTGGGTCTTTGTACTCTGGGACGAAAGGCGGGCTTAATTGGAGTGAGATTATTTTCGGTGGAAAATTCAAGTTATTTTTTACACAATGTTATGAAAATTTTCCTTTTGATTTGATGAAAAGTTTTCTTTAAGCTAAATGTTGACATCAAAGAAAAAGCAATACTGCTTGCTTTATGTATTTTCTGTAAAAGTCGGTTTTTCATCAATTATTATGTTTTTTGAAAATGATTAATTGCTTAAAGTCACCGTTTTTATAGATAAATGCCTTAAACTGATAAAAACACAAAACGTCAAATAAATCGAAAACGAGAATATAAGGTTGGTTTCAGATATAATTTTGCTGATATATATATTTAATATCGGGTATTTGATTTTCATCTCTGCATTTTTATATCAAGACTGCATTTTACGCAGTTTTTCTTTATTTCCAACGCTACGTGATCTCAACAATCATCTCTTAAATAAATAAAGCAGACCCACCATTACGCGAAGCATGCAAAAATTTAAAATGGCCCCATTAGCACTTGGTGTTGCTGCACTTAAAAAATAAATTGTTACACTGGAGACGTTATTGTGCGATCACGATCGGTTGTTAAAGGCTTTTAGAGATAAATGCCGACTGATTGATTCTCTTGTCTGATAAAATATATATCTACATATAAGCACTACCTACTAATAATTCCTCCACATTTGTACTAAGCAACGTTTGGAAACAATTGAACACAGCCGCGAACTAGCGATTGCCGTCTAGGATGAATTGCTATTGATAAAACAATGTTGTTTTATCAAAGACATGTGTCTTTAATCATCTATACCTACATATTTATGTCAAAGAATGTAGCAATTAGGCATTCTTCAACTTAAGTGGGATTGTCCATAAGGGTTACCGCTACCCCAGAACATAAAGAGCTAAGGAAGGAACGTGGATGGGTTTTTTGTCAGTAAAAGCCTGACACTCCCTTCCGCTCCACCCAGAACGGGAGGAGTCATTTGATGATTTACCACCCTCAAAAAAAAAGGCATTCTTCAACAACTAAAAACTATTTACTAAAGATCGGTCACGAAAAATTCAGGTGCCACCGTACAACATTTGACACTACATGTTTTAAATTTTTAATTCTTCTTCTTCGTGTGGTTAGTGACTAACCTGGTGTCAGAGTTTTTATGCGGTCCATGGGCCTCTAACTTAGCTTCACATGCTATTGAGAAATATCTCTCAGACATGCCGGTTTCCTCACGATGTTTTACTTCACCGATTTTCAAGCAAGTGATAACTATACAATACGCGCATGAATCCGGAAGATCAGAGGTGCGTGCCTTAGGTACGAACTCGTGACCTATGGCTTGGCGGTGCGACGGTCACACCTTTCTTTTTAATAATTTATATTCAACGTTATTTTATTGATTGTTGCAGTTATTAGAAGCAGCAAGGAAATATCAAGCGGTCCACACTGCAAAAAGCCGATTAACGATTCTCAGGAATCAGGGAACGACGGAAGATGAGAAAGAGTTGGGTTCACAACCTATATCTACAAAGATTTTTATCCCAAACTAGCTTCTGCCTGCAACTTTGTCCACGTGAAATGTCTTATTAGGTACCTACAACATAAAATATATTATATCCTATAAAACGCGTATCGGCAAAACTGGAGCATCCCATTAATTGTGAAATATTTTTTGGAATCGAATCAGTAGTTCCAAAGATCATCCCTTACATACAAACTCACAAATTTTACCTGATATTAGTGTAGACTAGCTGTGGCCCGCGGCTTCACCCGCGTGAGCTCTATCTTTCTAAGATAAAAGTATGCTAAGTTACTCCTTATAACATCAGCTAACGGCTAGTGAAAGTCCCGTCAAAATCGGTCCACCCGTTTGGAGATTAGTTGGAACAAACATGGAAGACAGCCAGACAAAAATTTTAAAATGGGTCTTTTGCTATCGTTAAGTACAGAGGCCAGCACATCAAGCTACCACAATCTGTCAAATTTCTTTGATAGTATTTCATCTTTATTGCAAAGGCATAAGGTTCATTTTTAATTGAGAAAATTTGACAGTTAGGGATAGCTTGATGTACTGGCTTTTGTACCATATACACTTTCCTATACATTTAGTAAATCGCCACCACCAACACACACCCCCACCAACCACCTAATTATACATTGTGGAATACAAATAAGATTGAGTATTGAGTATTAATCTGTCATTTTGTCATAACAACAATTAAATTTTCACTCAAAACGGTGAAGAAAACCATCGTAAGGAAACCGGCATGTCCTAGAACCAGAAATTCCAAGACATGTGTCATCTACCAACCCGCACTGGGCCGCGTGGTGGATTATGGCCCACTCCCTCTCATAGAGAGGAGGCCTATGTTCTAGCAGTGGAAACATTACGACACAGTAGAAGACTCGCGCAACTTCGTCTGCTTCACCTAAGAGAGAGAGTCGTTTAGATGCTCCGCTCCTATTGATCGTAGCGTGATTTTATATAGCCTAAAACCTTCCTCGATATTTATTTTTTTTTGCTTTAGGCACATCATCTGTATCTGCTTTATTTATAATAATTAATAATAATAATTTATTTCAAATAAAACGTTTACAAAAAGTGTACATGTAGCCAACAGTAATAAGTTTTCCATACAATTAAAGTGCCTAAAACTAAAACTAAGATTTTATTAGTGCAAGTAATGGTTGTTCGGAATTGCAACTTTATGTAGCGACCAGCCCGATCTAGGAAATGGACTATCCAACGCATTTTTTTTTTTTAATCCAACAAATACTTCCTGAGATTAGCGCGTTCAAACAAAAAAACTCTTCAGCTTTATAATACCTATTAGTATAGATAGGCTGATTATTTTTTTAATATTCTGTTTTGTTTTTTAATTATATTTTTTTTCTGTGTATTTCCTGTGCGTGTACAGAAGAAAATATTGTTTTTAAAGTGAAACTTTTATTACATCGTCTCAAACTTTTTCGTCTGTGTGTTGCATGTCGCGTGACGGTCGGCCGCGGAGTAGGGGTAAAGTGAAGGCTCGTCAGAGCAGCCAAGGCCAATATGGCGGCGCCTATAGTGTCAAATGGCTTTAATGTGAAAAAAAGTTTAACTTTTACCGTGGTTTCATAAAACCACACAATCCTTTTTTCTTACTTTATTTCTTTCTTGTTATGTATACTTCAATTTTATTTATTTGTATAAATTTACTGATTTAATGATAGGTTCAGCGCAAAGCTATGAACCAGGTGACGACCTACTTGGGTAAACGTTCAATCCTATTTTTCGGTGAGCTATGCCTACATTATTTTACAGTTGGTAGCGTGATACGCTGAAGTAAAAAACAATTTCTGTTCAAGGGAAGCCATTTATTTCTTTAATATCGTGAATCTTTTAGAAAGCGTTCAATAAAATATTAATTAAGTAAACTAAGTAGATGGATTATTTTTATTAGAAACAGTCTCAGACAAAATCAAAGTTTTTATTAGTGAAACCAAGGTGAAAAAATGGGTGTTTTTTTATGAAATAGGTATAGAAATTTCTATGTTTTGCCGTTAACGGCGTACTAATACCAAATAGGAGTCTCATACGAAGAAGAATTCTCCCTATTTCAAGCTAATTGAATATCATCAAAAGGGTAGTAAGTACACAAATTGAATTCCATTAAAATCCTAGTAAAAGGCGTTTTTTTGTTATAGGTTGGTAGAGGTACTAGCTTCTAGCCGCGACTCGTTCGCGTACGACAGCCGATGCCCATTAAAATATTCAATTTATTATTCGACTAGCGCGCTATCGAAGTATCCACATGGAGCAACTGCTCTGACCTCCACAGCCCAATGACTGGGTAAAGTTTCGGTATTCTGACGACCTGTAAAGACTGTCAAAGAACCACAAATGAAAACTTCTTGGCTTCACGTGCTTTCTGAGGCGCGGAGGAATCTCGCTATGAATGGTCCATCCCTGGCTTTCTACGAATAAGAAATTCCGAATAGATAACCCGACCCCAAACCCCATTTCGTCTGACCTAGGGATGGAACCCAGGACCTCATGTTCAGCAGTAGCGCCTGCGCCCATTAGCCTATCGAAGCAACCACTATTCATCTATCTAAGTAAGTAGGTATATAAGTAAAATTGAAATTAAATACGTTGATAAGCGCATCACGTTAGAACGGCTGGAACGATTTGGCTATATTTTATTTCAAATGTTTATAATAATCTGAATTAGGTTTTATAGAAACAAAAATTGGAAGCCCCGCAAATTTTTCAAATTCGGGAACATAATTATTTCTATAGGATGTTTGTGTGTTATTGAAAATTGACCTGGACAACGTCTACTGGGTCAGCCAGTTCATAATAGGATGAAGTTATTTTTAGGCCAATTACCCGTAGCTTCTAGCCAGTTTTATAAATAACAAGGTACGTAGGTGTGAAGTGTAGAGGAGCCTCACTCTTAAGCACCGGAGAAGTGCTCGCTATACCTAATCTTCTATTACATGTATGTATACATAATAATTATAAATAAAATTAGAGTGTCTGTTTGTGATATTGAAATAACCGTTTTTTACTACATGTATATGAATATAATACTTATACGGTACATACACCAAAAAATTTTTTTTTCAATTTTTATCTGCCTGTCTGTTTTTTCTGGCTACTCTCTGAAATGGCTGGACAGATTTTGACGGGGCTTTTAATGGCAGGTAGCTGATGTAATAAGGAGTAACTTAGGCTACGTTTATTTTGGGAAAAAAACTTTTATTTTAGGAATAACTGTTAGGCGGAACGAAGTTCACCGGGTCAGCTAGTTATGACTATAATAATACGGGGATATAGTCATATTAAAAAACACCCTTTGGAACTACAAATAATAGGTATGTAGTTCTTTATAGCACCATGCTTACAGCAACGTGCCTAATATAAAAATCATAAATTAAAAACTAAGTCCAATTAATTTTAAAATAAGAATGCAGTCGGACTTCTTTTCTTACCAGCCTGCTACGACATGAGGTCGAATCAAGCCTCTACAGTACCTACTCTAGGTATATGATATACAACCTTTTCTAGCAATGAATTAAAAGACGCTGGCATAAAATAATAAAATAAACGGATATTCAAATAAAGAATAAGAAAGCATTTGACAGTCAGCTCCCCGTGCTGACGGGCGCATATCAGGAAATGCAATAATATCTTAATTTTCCTATGTTACGATATAGAAGAAAATATTTTTTAATGATCTGGGTACAGTAATTATATTAACGACCAGTTACTTATTAAGAACTGTTGTGATTTTGTCGGCTAGCTTTAACGAATACGGAATAACGAAAGCTTCGCGAATATTTTATATGTTGATGGCATGCAGCTAAAAATAATGGATGAACACTATCTCCTATTTATAATTATATTTAGATTAAAACATAATTCACACTCAGCTTGAAAAGCTCACAGAGTGCGCTATGTGATACAGGTAAAATTTGTAGGTTCTAGAAAAAAATACGCAAATTATAATATGAATAAATACATACCTACGCCTGTAATTGGATAATTCCGATTGGTGGCGGAAGGGCGCGGTGCCCTCAGGCCCTTTGTACAAAGTGATTCATGTCGTGAAAAACAACGGTTTCGCCGTCAGTGATGTGTCATGTGATGGATCACAATGAAAGCTTGTTGACACACACGTTTTTTCTACGGCATGGTTTCTACGCCGCCGTACCTTATTAGGTAGACAGCAAGTGTGATCTCCGTACCAATTTGTGCCGGTTTTTTGAACCAAAAACCAATTAAAATCAGAAGTACAATCTTCAATCTTCTACAATCCGAATCTTTACTGTTATTGTAATAAAAAGGTCAGCGAAAAGCGTTACCTTGCGTGGCTGAACAGCAAATCTATTTCTGATTTATTTTTATGCTTATTTTTTAACCCTCCAAAACTGGAGATTAACCTACTGACAAATGTAATGCACGATGCTCTAAAATGCGCCCAAATGTGCGTCAATTCAGGTGGCGGCTACTTTGCGAATATTATTTTCTAGACTTAAACAGAACCAAAACTATAAGTCCGAAAAACAATGTAACAATAACTCGAATAATTTTCCTTATCTAAAAAAGGTATAGTCTTATCAGCTGATTACTTATTTGCCACCTAGTTAGTACAAGTAGGTACATAAAATAAGTATATTAAATACCTTTACGCAGGACAGAGGAGTGGAAGACAAACAATAATTAATTGCAAACAAGAACAAAATAATTATCAATTATGCCTACCTTTAAAGAAAGCCTTTAAACCTTATACCTTTTACCTCTCGTGAATAATTTTCTCGTTATTCTGACATTCATTTATTTTTCTCGAATACTTGTCCAAATAAAAAATCATCCTCAAAACTGCTGATAAACAGTAATACGATAGGCAGCTGTCGAATTTCAGTAGCTTTCCTTGTCTTACTCATGGATTTAGAAAGAGATGTTGCCATTCGTCTGTTTCCGGCTGGGAGCCGAAGAAACCCGAAAAGACCGCGGGAAACGAGTTCGTCTGTTTTAGTACTTCTTATTTTAAATTCTGTTTTTAGAAATAAGTTTACGATGTACCCGCATAATAAGTCGGTAATAATACGACGGTAGAAAAATAAATAAAAATAATGGGATATGTTATTGCAGTGAACGAAGCAGGTATATTTTTAGGTGCCACATTTAATAGTACCTATTTGTTGTAGTACAAGTTAAATATTGAAGATACAAATTCATCATAATGTATACTAATATACTTGTTATAGCTGTTGGTTCTCCTACAATAAATAAATAAATATTATAAAGCGCGATCAGTTTGTTTGTTTGAACGCGCTAATATATGGAACCACTGCTCCGAATTAAAAAAAATCTTATTGTGTTGGATAGTCCATTTATCGAGGAAGGCTATAGGCTATGTAACATAACGATACGACCAATAAGAGCCGAGCGGTGGGTGATACCGCGCGGGAGCACCTACTCATAGATATGTTTTTACTAATTACGTATAAGACTACACCAGAGCTTTACACCAGGCTAAACAGAAATATTTTTAAACATAAAATCAGCCATTTATCTTGCCAATAAAGATGACCTGGCAAGAATGTTTATAATGTAAACAAAATATACTACTCTGTCAAGAAAGTACCGGGAAAAGATCAATAATACACAAAATGTCTGTTATTCATCCAAATTTATTTTATCACCTTCAAAGTATGCTCCTTTAGAAACGATACACTTGTGCCAACGAATAATCCATTCATCAAAACATTTTTTAAACGCTGCTTCCGGAATTGAGTTCAGTTCTCGCCGCGTATTCTCCTTTTTCGGTTTCGGTTCAGTTGGAAGGCGCCACTCCGAAGCTTGTTGACTAGTTTGCATGTCAAACTCGTAAACCCACGTCTGATCACCAGTAACAATACGTTTCATGAATGTTGGGTCCGAACTGACTCGTTCTAGCATGTCCTCAGCGACTTTCATGCGATTGAGTTTTTGGAGAAAATTCAGATCTTTTGGGACTAGCCGAGCAGCAACATGTTTCATACCCAAATGATTAGTTAAAATGGTACGAATCGACTCGTGAGATACAGAAAGTTCGGCGGCTATCTCTCTCAGAGTTGAATGGGGATTTTCAGTCACTATTTTCTTCACTTTTGCGATGTTAACTTCAGTTGCAGACGTTGACGGCCTACCAGGTCGAGGCAAATCTTCCATCACATCTCGACCGCTTTTGAACGCTTTGAACCACTCATAAGCACGAGTTTTTGATAAAGTCGATTCACCGTAAGCCTTCTGTAACATTTTCAGTGACTCCGAACACGAAATTCCATTGGCGATGCAAAATTTAAGACAAACTCTTTGTTCGATATTTTTGTCCATTATGAAATTCGCAATACACACTATATATGATATTACTAAAACCAGCACTGTATTTAATATAAATAACAGATGCAACTCAAACTCCGCGCCAAAATGGAAAACAGTTGTGCCAATCTAACAACTACAAAAAAACCAAAAATTTGAATTTGGAACCATAAACAAATCATCCATTCCCGATACTTTTTAGACTGAATGTAAATAACAGATGCAACTCAAACTCCGCGCCAAAATGGAAAACAGTTGTGCCAATCTAACAACTACAAAAAAACCAAAAATTTGAATTTGGAAACATAAACAAATCATCCATTCGCGATACTTTTTAGACTGAATGTAAATAACAGATGCAACTCAAACTCCGCGCCAAAATGGAAAACAGTTGTGCCAATCTAACAACTACAAAAAAACCAAAAATTTGAATTTGGAACCATAAACAAATCATCCATTCCCGATACTTTTTAGACTGAATGTAAATAGCAGATGCAACTCAAACTCCGCGCCAAAATGGAAAACAGTTGTGCCAATCTAACAACTACAAAAAAACCAAAAATTTGAATTTGGAACCATAAACAAATCATCCATTCCCGATACTTTTTAGACTGAATGTAAATAACAGATGCAACTCAAACTCCGCGCCAAAATGGAAAACAGTTGTGCCAATCTAACAACTACAAAAAAACCAAAAATTTGAATTTGGAAACATAAACAAATCATCCATTCCCGATACTTTTTAGACTGAATGTAAATAACAGATGCAACTCAAACTCCGCGCCAAAATGGAAAACAGTTGTGCCAATCTAACAACTACAAAAAAAAACAAAAATTTGAATTTGGAACCATAAACAAATCATCCATTCCCGATACTTTTTTGACTGAATGTATAACAGATAGAAGAAGAAGAAAAGAAGAAACGAAATAATAACCTACCATCTTAATTAAACTGAAATCAAACTAGTTTACGTCGCAACCTTTTTTATTTCAAATCTTAACACATAAAACTTCAAATAAAATGCAAATTCTTAATCGAACAACTCAATTAACAATTATATTAAAACGAGTTTTAACTTTTGGGCAGCTGAATCTATCTAGCCTTTTCCCAATTATGTTGGGGTCGGCTTCCAGTCTAACCGGATGCAGCTGAAAACCAGTATTTTACATTGAGCGACCGCCTCTCCGACCTCCATAACCCAGTTACTGGATACCATGACAACCCTTAGGAAGACTTCGGGCTTCTGACTACCTGTAACGACTGTCAAAAATGTACAAATTCCAGTCGAGATCAACAGTTTTTTCGAAGGCACAGAGGGCTCATAATATGCAATGGATGGCCACCGATCCACGAACCGACCGTGACAAGTCTAGCTTGAACTTGGATTGATCTGTGCCGCTGTTATTATTTAGCCATAATGCACTATGTAAAATTATTATTAACTAGCTTTTGCCAGCGGCTTCGCCCGCGTGCATGTAGGAAATTATCCTACGGGAACCGTACATTTTTCCGGGATAAAAAGAAGCTTATATACTATTCCAGACTATAATCTATCTTTGTACCAAGTTTCATCCAGATCCGTTTTGTAGTTTTTGAGTTTATTCGTTACAAACATACAGACAAATCTTTCCTCTTTACAATATTAGTATAGATAATGTCAAAAACAAAATAATAAATTCTCCAAACTAATGTGCAAGGGTGGATGACAAAAGAAACTAGAAACTTATTGGGAGGACAACAATACTACTATTAGCTTATAATTATGTGACATGACAGAATATATGACAACAAAGAGATACAGGTCGATAGACCATTGTTTATGGAAGAAGATTTGTAGCGGTTGCGTTGACCCCAAATAAATGAGGCTATGAAATTTCGTGATGATCACGAAAACAATAGGCAACTGTGGGTCGATTCTGTAAAAATTTTACGGTGAATACTTAGGTGAAGTGAGGTGTTCTTTCACCTCATGCTATTGACACTATTGACACTATTGACAGCTCACTTTAAACTCACGTCACTTACGTTATCACTTTGAGATTTTTACAGAATAGCACTACTGGACTGTACCCGATATTACAATGGTGGAAATGCAATTTATTGATTACTAGCTTCCGCCCGCGGCTTCGCCCGCATAATATGTCGACAAATTATACACATAAACCTCCTCTTGAATCACTCTATCTATTTAAAAAAAAACCGCATCAAAATCCGTTGCGTAGTTTTAAAGATTTAAACATACATAAGGATATAGGGACAGAGAAAGCGACTTTGTTTTATACTATGTAGTGATTTTAATGACAATTAGCCATTTGGTTTCAAATTGGTATAAAATAGGCTCTACCAGTGGAAAGACTAGACCAGGAATGGGGTAACTGTGGCCCGCAAAGGCTTTCAATCCGGCACGTCATCGCGCCATCGTCATTTTGACATAAGAGTGTGTATAGCTGTCAAAAAGTATGTTCTGGCGTTCGTTAACGTTTAGGGCCATTGCGAACTACAATAACTAAACATAATCAGATTCGAATTCCTGTAAGATTAAAAAAATTGCGCTGATGAACTCCACGATTATTTTCACGCTCACGACGATGCGTTATTTATTTATTCTTGATTCCTGAATTTCCTACGTTTTCTGTCCTGGAAAACGGTTGCCCATCCCTGAAATAGAGTAGTACAGATCAATAGGGATTTTATTTTTCAATCTGGCAATATACATAGCAAACTTATTATGCAATTGAAAATAGTATTTTACACAGGCTTACTGCATACAATAGAACCTCATTTCATACAGTCCACTAACACTCATTTAGCTAATAAGTTTTTATACGTCTATTGTTTTTTACAATATCATGGATTCTGACAGCTGTCGTTGGATTGATCTCTTTAAATTAAATGTTCTACTAGTAAAGACGAAACACAGTTTTATTATTCACTAGACGAATTAGAAATATTCCATGAATCAAATCTTTTCGTTAAGTGTTTGATATGTATGTTTTTATTTTTTCCCTCACGTTTTATAAACTTGTGCATAGTTATTTTTAATATTTTAAGTCACAGTCACAGAACATTAGTTGTGGAAAATTAATAAACAGACAATTTTAAAGAAAAAAAAAGATATGTAGTTATATTGTTTAGTTACTTTTATTATATGGGCTATTATATAATATATTATACTGATACCGTGTATTTACAAAAGGCTCTTTACTCATTTATGGATTCAAATGGATTCTTATCTCGCACCATCCGTTCAGTTACCTATCTTTAGAAAATTCTCCGTATTTCACGTCTCATTTTAAAAACATAATAATTTCAAATTTTGCTTCGAAGTAAAGAAACATGAAGCAATCATAATTTACTACAAACACGCTGATTCAATGCAAAACTAAACAAAAATGCTTACAACCGTTAATCTTCAAGCTAAACGAATCGATTTCAAATCAAATTGAGAAAAATTGGAAACGCAATTTAGCATGAATCCATTATAATAGAATTGCAAAAAGCTGTGACCAAGCAAATTTATTTTTTCATTTGAGAAAACACTTAATAGCACTAGTTAATTAGTAAAATACAACAGAAAACAGAATCCTTGATAATTATCAGACAAAGCATCAACATTTGTAACAAATAAATGAATCCATACAATCGCGAGCCGCTCTGACGAGTCTTTATCCGTCGTGTTTTGTTAGTCAGTGTTATTAACAGCAGTAAACATTCAGTGGCCGTGGGCAGTAGGTATGTGTAGGTACTTAGTGATGTTTACTCACGACTAGGGACGTCGGCCGAGGGGCCCTTTTGTCAGGGGACCCTCCCACGGCGCGGGTCGGCGCCGCGTGGCCCCGCTCGACGGCAACAGTCGCTGCCGCCACGGTCGCGGACACGGTCGCAACCTGCCGCACTGTACGCAGCTTACTAGGAGCACAGAATGAACGAAGAGATCTCTCGTACCGAGTCTCCCCCAATCACGTTGACCTCCCCTGCCCCCACATTTACATTACAATTGAATGATGAAAGCGGACGTTGAACGCGCACGTAGAGATCGTGATTAAATGGGCATTAGTACATAAGCGATTCAACTGTAACTGTGTGCACTAAACTTGTATTGTGGTTAAATAGATACTCGGTCTATTCATTTTCCGAATGTAACCCAACACTCGCGCGAACTGATGTTCTGCTGTTTGTTCATTTAATGAGAATTATGTAGTTACATGCATAATTATATGATTTTTACGATGTATGCCAGGAATAAATACCTGGATATTATTATTTTACGTAAAATAACTAATGAGGCTATTTTTTAATAAAACTTTTATGAATCATTTCAGTTTCATAGCGAAGTAGTTTATCTCATAATGATTTTTGGTGATATTCAATTATTGAATGACGGCATGATCATAGGACACCAGTATAATTATTCATTTGTTTCCAAGCACACGAGTGATGACATTTCGCTCGCTTATCTAAATAACAAATCCCAACTAATGCTCTAACAAGTTCCGCATAAACATGGCATATTTGCCTTTTATTAGCGATGGCGCGTCGAGCCGGACCGACAGGTATTGTTTGCATAACACCTCCACCCGTCACCCGTCAGCCTGCCTTTAGTGTGCGACAAGCGTGCGTGACGTCGTGTGTCTGGGGAGTTGCGCAGTGCGCGCTGATCACCCGGCGAGCATATGGCACAGGCGGTTATCCGACACATTCCCCTTGACTTACCCACATGCTCGTAAAATGCATCACGCTAAATTGCTCCTTATTCCAAAAGCGTAGAGTCCAACGCGTATTGAGTCGTAAAGAAAATTTTAACTCGGTGCTAGTGCACGGGCGCGAGTACGCGCGGCGATTTCGCCTCTAAATGTTTATGCTGCCCTAGTATAAATGCCCGCTATGTCGCGGCACGCGCCATCTTCTCTACCGCATCAGTGATCGGGCTAGACTAGCAGCATAGTTACTTGACAATCTAGTTCCAAATGGCGCTGTTAATGTTGCTGTGGGCACCACTTTAACAACAAAACCCTGTGATGTGAAAGAATAATCCTTTTTTATTTGCTTCTCTTGCTATGCGTCACGTTTGATTGCTGGTTTTTCTATAGATAGTGAGCAAAGAGCATCTTCAATTGATATGAAACGAAAGCAATGGATATCTACTTATAAAATATTATAATATTATTAAAATTATTGAATTAAGGTTTTTGCTGGATACGATAAAATAGCATACACGGCAACAGAATGCTAAGAATCGGAGCAGTTCGAGGTACATCTGTATCTATGTTACGTCATTCATTATTTATTCTGAATGAAGATCCAAAGAGGGTAAATAAAACCTACAGTTGAATAGCGGCCCACAAATACGAGGCCTCCGCTGACGGTAGAGAACGACCGACAACATGCTGATAAAAACAGACGCAGCGCCGCGCCGCGGCCGATCCAAACATTCCGTATAATAATTTCCTCCACTTTATTTTTTATCAGACAGACACGACACGACTGCGCCGATCTCGGGTTGTTTCAAAGCATTCTCTACTCCGGTACAAAAAAGGAATGTCAACCATGCCAAAATGATCCGTAAGCATCGAAGTTATTAGGACACCATAAGCTGACGAAATAGAACAGAAATTCTTCACGTGTTTCAGAAATCGTTTCCATTTTCGTAGCACACACAATGGAGGTTTCGATGGGGATCATTAAAGCTGAGCGATGCGCGGAATAACAGTGTAGAACGGGTCTTATCTCAATAGCCGACGATTCCGTTTGGCACGCAGCAAGAATTGAGAAGGCCATTTGCCTCGTTCCATCGGGTTGAGGTCGTCGATAGCGCAAGCGAGACGGCAATAATGGAACGGTACGGATAACTCTTACGATATTCTGAGAGCCTGGTAACTGAGATCGTTTGCGTGTCGGTCGAGGTGGCGCGGTGCTCGTCAGCCCGCAGTAATTTGAAATATAATGAAATATCAATCGAATGCTTTCCATTGTTCTATGCAGGAAAACTTGTTTTATTATTTTTCTCCTTTGATTATACTGCAACGTTTTGAAATAATTGGTAACAGAAGATATAATTATGGCATTCGTTACCTTCACTGAGGTATGTAATTATTACATTATATGAATGAAATATAAAAAATCTAAATGGAATTTGTCCAGCGTTGGCAGGTGACGTAGATAAACCGGCATTGAAGTCAAAAGCCGAACCTACTATGCAAATGAATGTCAATTAGTACAGGTGATGCTTGATAATACGTATACAATTCATTTAGCATGGCGTAGTTTTTGCTATTGAATAATTATTCATTGTAGAATATAGTAAATGGATTTCAATGAAATAGTTAGTGAAAAAATACAGGGCAAAAAATAGTTCATTATTATATTTGTCACGATTTTATGTGTACCTAGCCGCGTTTAGTATTTAACTTAGTTATTTTAATATCAAATAATAAGAAATTTCGTACGTTGATCTGGCATTCAATAGGGACACATTTAGTGCCCCCTACTGTTTTCATAATTTTCATAAATGTAATAAAAAATAAATAAATGTATAAATGTAATTCATGTATACAAAACATTGTAAAACATTTCAAAAGAGTAACGGTGGAGTTTCTTGCCCATTCTTCTCCACACGAAACTATCTTTTGGAAGGGGCGACTAGAATCAATTCTATTTCTTGTTCATTTTGACGTTCAAAAGTGCCTTACTTGTGCCTATTTGAAATAAAAGATTTGACTTTGGACTTTGACTTTATCAACGTTCTCGTGACAAAACTGACATGTCCTTGTCTGCAGTACTATTCTGTAAATGTCTCACAGTGAAAACGCGGTTGAAGTGACTTTAATTGAACTGTCAATAGTGTCAATCCCTAGCATTCCACTATGGTGGAACGACAGCTCACTTCACGCTCAGTTTACCTAAGTTTTCACAGTGACATCAACCGACTAGCGACTGTTGAATCTCGACGCCCTGAAGGTATTCACATACACAAACTATTTAAATATGATTTGTGACTGGTGTACCATTATTCGCATGAAATTAAACATAAGTACAGACGCCAGCACACCAAGCTATCCCTAACTGTCAAATTTTCTCAATTAAAAATGAACCTTATGTCTTTGCAATACTATCAAAGAAATTTGACAGATTGTGGTAACTTGATGTGCTGGCGTCTGTACATAAATTCATTTACGAAAAAACTTATAAAAAACCACCCATTACTACAGACTCGAGGTTCAATCCATAGAACGAAAGCACGTAGCCCGAGATCTCGGCGTGTTGTTTGATTAACAACTATCTTTTAGATATTATAAGATAACATGACGAAAAGAGCATTGGAACTTCTCGGTTTTATATCTAGGTCTACCAAATTAATTAAACTTTTGAACGCCGGAGCACGCACGCGCGTGCCCTCTACGCCAAGCTACAAACTTATTTCTTCTTGTTATCATGAATTTTCCAATATCCATCGTGTCTTTTAATTTGTTTCATGTCATTAAATACGTACGAGAGCTTCAATTTTTAAGATATCTATATAATACACACAAAAGTAAAGATTTAATTGTTTATTTCGTGTCGTTGGCGTACAGGGCATGCGCTTGCTTGTCACGAATTGTTGAAAAAAAACGAAGGCGTTTAAAAGGTTAATAGAAAACCTCAAGATTTCATAACACTTCATAAAAGCCTAGTAAGAAGTAGGTATATTGGAATACTTTTCGATTAGCTGGTCGCAAAATGGGTCTCGTACCGGTATCTATAGCTTCTCTAGAGCGCTACAAAGCTATCCAGAACGCTTTGTTAAAATGAATTTGGAACCTTTGCATGCTTGTCGCAAAGAACAAGACCTAAACCTGCATAAGGTCCTACATTCCAGGCTGAACTCTTCGATACCTTATAGTAGGTATAACACCCGATCACTGAAAACTTTTGCACTTCTGGTTTTGTAATCACACCTCATATCGTATATCTTTTTTTGTTGAGGGTGGGAAATAATCAAGTGACCTCTCCCGCTCTGGGTGGAGCGGAAGGAAGTATCAGACTCTTACTGACTTTAACCCATCCATGTTCCTTCCTTAGCCCTTTATGTTCCGGGGTAGCAGGACCCTTTCGGACAATCCCGCTGAATATCGTAAGTAGTAACTCTATCTTTAGAATGACTTTTTTTTTAAGGCTGGGAAATCATCCAATGACTGCTCCCGCTCTGGGTGGAGCGGAAGAGAGTGTCAGAGTAGAATGACTTCACAATAAAATTTCAAAAGACCACTTGTGCCAATATTCTACAGTTCACTTGCTTTTGTGAAATTTGCCCTAAGTTATTACATTGTTTGAATTACTTCATATAGAAACAGTGAAAACAGTTATTAAAGAAAATATAACATATCAACCTTAAACCTCATTTTATTTTACTTACCTCAGTTTCCCTGATTCATTGAATAGGTAACAACAACTCGAAGTCATTTGTGGCAGAATGACAAACTCAAAGCAAGGTTTTCCCCTCATAATTTCCATTTTCCCGCCCAAAGCGTCAACGCGATTTAATCTGTCTGTCATCATCAATATCGAAGCCTACATCAATCCAATACATTCCCAAATAGTAAACATCGTTTAAAAATCTAAAATTAACCATTTTAACTCTTATGTCGTACATAATAAAGGTAAATCAGTACTCTTCCGACGTGAAAGTTAACTTTGTAAACGACCGCAAGAATTCTGTTTTCGAAACTCGTGACGATGCCCGAGGCATCACTCGCAGTGTTGTGCAATCTAATCGTGAAATAAAAAGAGAGGGGAATATGGGATGGAGTGGGACAGCGAATAGTAATAGAAGAGGGTTCAATTGATTGCGGAGGGTGTTGCGCCCTTCTGTGCAAGTCTATTCATTCTGCACACCCCGGGGCGGGAGGTGCGCCGTGAAGCATGCTATGAGCAGTTTTTTTTGTTTCTGTCTTTATTTAATTTCGCAATGGAGGAAGGATGATTTGAATATGCCATTTACATGGCGGACATGTTTGCCCATACGATGTGTGTGAAGCATACATTAGTAATGGTTGTCGCATGTAATGCGCTTATCAGAAAAGCTTGGCTCGTAATCCTAGAAATATGTATGAGTGTTTTTAATTTGTTTGCCTTTGAAATGTTTCTATTCATACGTCAATCATAATGTCTTGTACGTAAAGAGAGAAACATACAAATAGCCTTTTCAATCAACATTTAAAAACTGTATTCCACGTGCTTAATTTTATGATTGTCATCTCCTGTAGACTTACGTATTATAATTTATATCATAATAATATTTACGCACGCTTGAGAACATTAATGAAAAATAATTATTCATATTAATTACACAAATATTCATGACAGAACAAAGGATCTCCACGATCGGAAACAAATAACATACATAAGTATTCAATCGATAAATCAATCTGCCTAGCCTTTTCCCAACTACTCGTACGTTGGGATCGGCTTCCAGTGTAACCGGATGCAGCTGAATATCAGTATTTTACAAGGAGCGACTGCCTTTCTTACCTTCAAAACCGAGTAATTGGGTAATACGGTACCCCTTGGTAAGACTGGCTGTCGGACTTTCGGGCTTCTGACTACCCGTAACGACTGTCAAAGATCCACGAATGTCAACCCGGGACAACGGCTTAATGTGTTTTCCGAAGCATGGAGGAGTCTATCGCTTAATTCTTGTGCTAAGCAGTTTCATATGACAAGGACATAACACCTAAGCGGGATTTTCCGAACGAGTTACCGCTACTCCGGAACATTAAGAGCTAAGGAAGGAACATGGATGGGTTTCAGTCAGTAAGAGTCTGACACTCCTTTCCGTTCCACCCAGAGCGCGACGAGTCATTTGATGAGGACATAACACCGCTGATACTCACGATACTTCAGTATCATTATTATGTTTCTGCTATTTCTATACATATTTCCGGATTACAGTAGCTTTTCGTGTCTGTCTGACCGCGTTGTTTTTTAAACTACGCAACGGATGTTGATGCGCTTTTCACCGAAAGGTTCACGTGTATCCAACCTAGAAAGAAAATACGTTTATTTGCGGCAAACATGACGCAGTATAAAAACAAGTTAGGAGAAAATATTATACGGCGCATCACATCCGCGCAAAACGGCCATCGCTCAGCATAATGCTGCGACTCTATGCGAGACAGAGCCCCAGCGCTGATTTCCAGCGATAGCCACACATTAATATTAAAATTACATAAAATTATAGAAGTCATTCTTCGATCTTTTTCAGTCGGGTCGGCGGAAGCCCATCGGTAATGCGACGCGTGCCACAATCTGTTCGTGGCTTAGTGACCATCCGTTACATATCGAGTACCCTCCGTGCCTCGGAAAACACGTTAAACGGCTGGTCTCGGCTGGAAATCATACATCTTTGACAGTCCTTACAGGTAGTCAGAAGCCCAAAAGTCTTACTAAGGGATAGGTATCAGGTTTCAGGTTTCAGGTTTACCCAGTTGGCATTCAGCTGCACCCGATTCAAAATCAAAAGTCATTTACTCAAACTAGGCACTATTTGAAGGTCAAAGTTACATAAGACAGTCCCCCAAAAACGCCCACCCTTCACCACTTCCTAGTGCTGTAGCTGGGAAGAAGAAGTGGCGCAACAAACTCCCCAGCAGCACAGCTGTCTGTTTAGTTGGAAGAACTTGACTCTACTCATTTATCGTATGAGAAGTAATTAACATTACGAAACACATAACATTGAAATCAATCATTTGCCACATGTCAGCTAGCACACGCCAATATACCAATTAAAATATTGAAAACTGACTGTGCTCGAGCGTAAATAAAAAAAAATAAGAAAAAAAAGAGCCTTCAGGTAAAAGGGCGTGCCCGCTTACATGTGCAATACTGTGCTATCTTCATACAGCCGTAACTCAAAGTTACAAATGATAAACTAGGACCATCGAAGTAAAATCAATCAATTAATTGCTAATAAGTACTAACAAGGATCAGGTTTAATATATATGATCAACTGTCGAAGTCTCTAGCTAACCACATTAGACTGGAAGCCAACCCCAACATAGTTGGAAAGAGGCTACGCGGAAATTTTTAAAAACATTTCATCAAGAAACTTCGCGTAACCAAGTAGGTATGAAACATTTTTATCGCGTCGCCGCGCGTAATTTATTAATCGCAGCTCATTATCTCTGTTAATGACATTCTTATCGCCTCTAGGTAGGTTAATGATAATGACCATGTATCGTCACCCGCCTTCTCGCAGCAAGGACTTTTACGGCAAAAGAATTTGTTAAGTGCTCTCCTTACTTCGCTGATGGTTTGTTTAAGGGTCCATATAATAACTAAACAGCTGCTTTGTTGTTTATAAGCCTTCTTTTTCCATGGATGACCACGTGAGTACTATGTATCTACCTACTATAAAGCTACCATTAACTGAGTACGTCTTAAATTGACTTGAATTTGCCCTGGCGGCTGAGAGAATGTCATGCTCCCTGTAATGTCTCACTGATGGTTGCGCGTATGTTGGATCATTTCTACCCCTTGAAAATTCATAAGTGCCTATACTTGTAATTGTTTTTTTTTTAATAAATGCTTTGAGTTTGAGGTTGACTTTGAGTTTGAGTTTAAGGGAAGGTTTAGGGGAAGGGGTATGAAGGATCATAATTATGTACTAATAAAAAGGAGTGAATGTTGGCGTATCGGCAGACAGGGGAGAACGAAGAAAAAACTTATTGTATCATGGGAGAAGGGAAGAAATATGGTAATGTATTGAACAGTGGTAGCTCAGTAGTAACGGCCGTGACTTACAAGATGTAAGAGGTAGGTTCTAAACAGATAGGCACTAAAAAAATTCTTCACCACTGTTCTTCTTCTTCTTCGTTTCGCTGTCACGACTGTATTTCAGATCTTCTTGGCCCAAAACTGCTCTCAAAACGGTGAAAGGAAACATAGTGGGGGAACCGCATGTCATAGAGATAAAAATTCTAAAACATGGGTCATCTACCAACAAGCACTGGGCCCGCGTGGTGGAATACGGCCCACCCCTTCTCACCGAGAGGAAGCTTGTGTCCCAGCAGTGGGAACCACTGGCACACAGCATCGCTCCGAGTATCAGGAATCTAGGCACTACTAGAGTTAGAGCGTCATTATTTTATCTTTCTTTTCCATCGACACCCCTTTATCTCCTGAAAGAAATCTGTAGGAAATATGAAACACACATTAGAATATTTAATATTGCAAATTTGAAACCACTTTTAACTATTAGGTATATAGGTAGAATGTTCTCGCAGAGAACAAGAAAATGTTGTTGACTATCAATAGTCGCTTAGGCCATGAAAACAGTTTTTTTCAGGAACGACTGGGTCAATTTTGATGGTACTTTCACTAGCAAATAGCTGTATATATCAGCTATCTACTACTGTTAAGGAGTAAGTTAGACAAGTTATATTTAGAAAAAGAAATATAAAGAACTCATGACTATTATTTTTTTTAGTGCATGCATTGTGTTAAAATGTGGCATGATGTCACTCCTTTGATCTTATAGCGAGTTGTGGCGTAGCGCGCCCCACTCCCCAACTTTAATGCGTTTTATCTAAGTATTTTTTTAATAATATGATAAAGCAAAAAATATGTGTCAAACATTTTTTACACCATCTGTCTGACGGCCTTAATATAATTTCTTTTTTTTTGAGTCTGTCATCATAACTATTAGAGTCCATGCGGGCGAAACCACGGGCAGCACCAAGTCTTGATCACTTTCCGGACCACAGACAACAGACCATAAAACTCGTTACACTATCAAAGTCACATTTGACATAAAACATAACACTATCTAGTTTTATTGTCTTCACGAATAGCTCCCGACATCGCATGATGACAAGACCGCGTATGCGCATATCTCTGGTCAAAGGCTATCTTCGTCTGTCTCGAATGTGCCGCCTTGATAAACTACCTACTCGGTACCTTCCAATAATATATTATTATATGAGGATATACTTTATAATGTATAAGTTTATAGCCAGAGTCATTGTAAATATGTTTAACACGTTAAGTGCGAAACGAGGCCTAAATCACCCCTCATGCAACTTCCTTGTGGTGCGGCAAGGAAAAACGTGAACATCTCTGTCGTGCGAAGGGCATAGCTTTGGTTTGGTCCAGAATAGAAAAGAGATAAATGTATATTTGAGACGCGCTAATGGTCCCGGACTCGATGGTATACCTACCTTGGTACCGGATGTCTTAGGCCTCGTACCGCACTGAATTAATATAATTTTAATGCAGTGCGGAACGAGGCTAAAACGTCCCATATCCTCCCGGACCTCGTACCGCACCCAACGCGAGCTTCCCGCGACTATTGTTGTGCATCACGTCGATAGGAGAGCACGTCCTTTTACATCGCCGAACATGTCTAAACGATGTCGGAAGAAGTTAATTTAAAAAAAAAACCCAGAAACAGAACGATTGCGATTTTTTATAAAAAAGTATATTGTTTACTGATTTTTTTATGTTAATTCAAGTTCTAATAAGTGTATTTTTAAAGCCCGAGGCAGAATACATAGGATAGTTTCTTTTCTACTTCTGGTTTTCTTATTTTTCTATTCTGTGAACCGCATTAAGATTTTCACACAAAAATACATAAACGTCGTTGCGTCGATATTATTTTTCCCATCACTAATCTTAGCGAAAATTTACCCTATTTCAGTGCGTTACGAGGTGTATAAGGTCCCATACTTTGTTTTGCCAATAATTCTTAAACTAGTTATCAGATCCCGGGGCGACGGTAGATTAGGGTTCATCAATTCACTGTCTATATCGATAAGGACAAAATTTTTCATTTATCTTTGATTTCGCGCCAGAAAATGGATTTTAGCCTGTTAAAGGAGGTGGGGTCTAATAGACCGCGTGTCGCCCTAACGTCTGGTCACGGTGCGGGCCGATAAAACCTCGTGCCGCAGGAACGGAAAGTTTGCAAAAATTGGTGCCGCAGCTAACGTGTTAAAATATATTTTCTCCGCGTCGCACTTTATTACTCACTAGTTGCTCTCGCGCGGTTTCACCCGCTCCTCAGCTCCTATTGGTCGTAGCGTGATGTTACATAGCCTATAGCCTTCCTCGATAAATGGACTATCCAACACAAAAATATTTTTTCAATTCGGACCAGTAGTTTCAGAGATTAGCGCGTTCAAACAAACAAACTCTTCAGCTTTATATTATTAGTATAGATAGGATGATTATTCTACGCAGTTGGCACTTCTGGGGACGGAGCAGTTCCAGGTGTGGTTTGCTGATGATTTGATAGTGGATACTATAGAAGGAATGTCAATGGATATGCAGGTATACTTGCAGTATAAGCTGGTAGCCGTAATTCAGCCGACCTTCACTTACAATGTTTCTCTCCGACTCCGGACCGCTATATGATAAATATTCATATTTCTTGTTGTAAAAACTTGTACAGCACTTCATCATATTATATTTCTTCACAACATAGTATTTATTTTCTTTGTATTTTTATTCGAATTTACCTATATATTTAGGTCCACAAATCTAAAATACAATATACTCGTACAACAATATTTTGTATTATATCATCATTCTCCTGCCCTTATCCCAATTTATTTGGGGTCGGCATCTTTCTTCCATATTTCTCTATTAGTCGTCATCTCGGTAGTTACTCCCTTCCTAGCCATATCATCTTTCACACAATCCATCCATCGTTTCTTTGGTCTCCCTCTACTTGTATAGCCATCCACATTCATGCTCACAACTTTCCTGACAACATTTTCCTCATTCCTCCGCATAACATGCCCATACCATGACAACCGATATCCACACAACTTTTCAGTCACCGGTGTCACTTTCAGACTTCCTCTTATATACTCATTCCGTATTCTATCCATTCGGGTAACACCGGTAACATTCGGTAACACCAATATTTTGTATTATATACAAGTATATAGTAAAGGACAAAAGGGGTAGAGCACATTTGACTCATAAAATTCATCCACAACAGCAGTGCGAAAACTGCGCAAAAGGCAGGCAGCGTTGCCACGTTGGATGGCAATGCTGATTCTTTGAAATAAAAAATTATCCAGGCTTCTGGTCACGTGCAGAGTCGACCAACCGCTGGGCGATATCACAAAAAAACCGATGAGCACTAGGACCGGCCCTAGTGTTTCAACCACAAACGGCTCAAAGATATAGTTCCCAATTAAGTATTTATACAGGATATTCGTGAGATGACGACTGATGGAGAAGTATGGAAGAAAAAGACTTGTTGCGCCGACCCCAAGTAAATTGGGATAAGGGCAGTAGAATGATGAATGTTAATGATATTTCACGCTGGTTCGCTTTATCTGCAGGTTCTACACAGCCAGTCGTGCTCGGGAGATGGGATGACAAATTGATTATCTTTTGTATCTCGTCTGGCTCATATGTTGCACAAATTGATTCTATTTTATTTATTTAACCATTTATGTACAGTCAAGAACACCAATATGTATACACCGAGCAAAATTCAGAAGCGATTTTGTAGAATAACTATTTCAACCTTGAGTTACGACAGGTTCGGTAAATCTATGGACTCTAAAATTGCGATGCGAGTGACAATATACAATTTCATTCAATAATTTAGGAGCTTTTGAAACTAGCTAACTATATACATATTTTTACTCGTGACTGTAGACACATGAAAAAAGACAGAAAATACGTTCAAAGGTGATGCTTATTTCTTAAGTAATCTCTTCCAGCATACCTGCGATAGGAAAGTAGATAAGAGATGTAGACAACGTGTGTAAGATTCAAAGAGAAAACATAATACATAAATATAAAGAAACAATTCACTAATTTAAATATAAACATACACTAAGACAATATACATAATCAGATACATATATACATACTACTAAAATAAATATCACTACAATATATATACTTAAATAGCTACTCCCGCGCGGTTTCACCCAATGCTCGACTCCTATTGGTCGTAGCGTGATGTTACATAGCCTGTAGCCTTCCTCGATAAATGGACTATCAAACGCAAAAATATTTTTTCAATTCGGACCAGTAGTTCCAGAGATTCAGAACAAACAAACTCTTCAGCTTAGCATTATTAGTATAGCTTAAAATGTAATTTAAGATAATAAATACATGCAACTATAACAAAGTGGACTGATAGTGTTCTTTCACTTTTCTTTTAAAAAGTCTCTAATTCTTACGATTCATTACGTTTTCGCCTTTAACTTATCTGAAACATAAATAAAATTAAGAAGAAGAAATAATATTAAACCATCATTCCTTAACCAATGAGCGCAAAGGAAAACCAATCAGGGCGCTGCCAAAGTTAATTAAAATAGTATAAAAAGTATGTTTTACGAGCGTGCCCACATTTCCTATAATTTTAAGTCTTCATTGTTATTGGCAATGTTGTCAAGTCGTCCGGTGGTCATTTTGGCCCTACTAAGGGTTTGTGTTTTTCAAATTTGACGTATTGTGGCATCATACATAACTAGCTTTTACCAGCGGCTTCGCCCGCGTGTACCTATCTATGTAGGAAATTATTCCACGGGAACCGTAAATTTTTCCGGGATATATGCTATTCCAGACTATAATCTATCTTTGTGCCAAGTTTCATCCAGATCCGTTAAGTAGGTTTTGAGTTTATTCGTTACAAACATACTTACATACAAATATTTCCTCTTTATTTAAATTAGTATAGATATATTCTTCTTCTTACGTGTCGATGACTATCTTTTATCACTTCAGAACCCAAGAATACGTACAAGCATTTTCTGGTATCCGTGATGTTCTTTTCTTCAGTATCGGGGCACGTACAGAGAAGAGAACTCGATAAGTATTTATTGTATGTACTTCTCTTTCGCTATGTTCATCATCACCATTCTCCTGCCCTTATCCCAACTTATTTGGGGTCGGCGCAAATTTTTCTTCCATATCTCTCTACTAATTATGTTTAACAGGAGTGATAGCTAAGTGGTGTGACCCTCGGACTGCCAAACCTCAGGTCTCATTCGAACCCAAGCCACGCAGAGTAGCCGCACGCAGAGATGCCCCAGTCAGCCAGAATTTATTTGCTCCAGAATTTAGTGTTCGTTGAAACACACTTTTGAAGTTCTTGAAGCAATTTTTGCAGACCGTACCATACAACCGATGCAAGGAATCGAACCCTTCCATTCCTTTGCAAGTCCTCACTGTTCCGTATCAGTTTTTTTTTTTTGCGGGTTCCAAAAGTGTTCCCGTAATATTTTTCATTCCATCATTCCGGGATTCGTCAACCTTTATGCATTGGTTTAGCGCTTTTCTGGAGATCACCATTATATTTTCGGCCTAAGGTGTCAGAATTTAGCAGGCTCCAAAAAAAAAATTGGCGGCCAAAATGTTACTACAAACAAAGCCTTCCCACATGTTAACCTTCACGGACTGTCATTATTATGTTCATAAATACCAGTAGTTTTTATAATAGTTGCTTAACCTTGATTGCTTCATGAGATCATGGTGACAATGAAAACTTGACTCGCCTTGTCAATTTCCGGATTTGAATCAAACCCTACAGTGGTACCTAATGGTGTTTTATGAAACCTCCGCGGGTTCCACGAAAACACCTTTTTTTTGAGAGTGGGAAATCATCAAATGACCCCTCTCTGGGTGGAGCGGAAGGGATCAGACTCTTACTGACTTAAACCCATATTTTTTTCATATTTTCTTAGCCCTTTATGTTCCGGGGTAGCGGTAACCCTTTCGAACAATCCCGCTTACCCAGCAGGCTTCGGATCTGACGGGCCTTATTTAGTCTTCTAAATAAGGTGTCTTGTGGGCCCGTCAGGACGCAAACCCAGTATAGGGTATAGTTACCGATCGTTTTATATGAAAAGGATCAAGACGCATCCAATAATTAAGCGGAGTCTTGTTACAATCATAAGAGACTTAACATAAAACTACACACCGGGAATAAACACAGGACCAGTTGCGCTATATATAAACGGATTCATTGCTATTTAATACACAGGACTGAGCGTTTATTACGATTTTAATACTGATGCTAGCAAAGATACGCAAAACCACATTTTAATCTGACATTAGGGTGCTTATCAACCTGTGCTATGCAGCTATGTTGCTAGGATGTGAGAGCTAAGCTACGAAACTTGGCGTCTGTTTCCACTGATTCTTAGCTATGTATATTATGTATGTATGCATTTTATCTTTCTTTATTTTCTTTCTATGTAGCGGGGTAGTAAAATGCGCTGAGGAGATGCGCCGCCGCGAGGTATCAGAGCGAGGAAGTGCGCTTACTGTAGGTATTCAGCTCTGCATATAGCTACATCACTCGCGATCATCCATAGCACGCATCCAGATCATGCATCCATCCATATAAAAAAACATAGCTTAGCAGAACCAGTTTCCACCAGTACTATGCTATGATTGGAGGATATCCATAACTACGTAGCATAGCATATCTCTGGTGGAAAAGCACCTTTAAGAGGGAAGTATTGTCGCATAGCATAATCAGCCTACTGATGGGTCACAGGGCTCCTCTATATGAGAAGAAGTAGTCCGTAATCCACTATACGTTCACACGGATCCAGTACCGGTTGGTGGATGTTACATGTCTTCGAATTTTGGTTCATGCTGGTTTCCTCCAGTTGTTGTCCACGGCCACCGCTACTCTCGCAGGGTCGCATATTAGGATCTTTATAAACATTCCAGTCAATCCCAGCCACCTCCTTAAGGTTATCGGTCCATATAGCTGGGATGCGTCCCACACTACGCTTGCGCATAAGCGGTCTCCACTCCAACACTCGTCTGCTCCACCGGCCATCGGTCCTTCGACAACCATGGCCAGCCCACTGTCACTTCAGTTTCCTTAGTCTGCAAGCTATGTCAGTAACTTTTCCGGATAATATCATGCCTGATTGAAGGTGGCTGTGGCGGACTGGATGCGGAAGGCGGCGGACAGGGTGTTGTGGCGTAACCTGGGAGAGGCCAATGTCCATTGGACTGCGATAGGCTGAGTTGATTGATTGATTCAATCAATTCAGCAGCATGGTATAAATACAGTTTGGGTAGGCCCCGGAAACTCCGGAAAGGGTAGACCGAACGACCTGGTCAAGTATGCGAGAATCAGAAGAATGTGTCATAATAATTATATCAAACAGTGACCGTCCCTAAAGATGGCGATTATGAATTAGTGCCAAAAATGCTAACGATGCGAACTTTAATTGTTACGACAAACATTCCATGGACAGTTAACATGATCATTTTCAATTCTTAAAGGAACAAATATCTGTATTTAGCAGACATTTGCGGCTTATAGCGATTATGTACCATTTTACGATCCGTTTTGTTGTGCCACGAAAATTAAAAAAAAAACACTTAATTACGTTGTTTCTGCATTACTACGTAATTAATGAAGCTTATAACATTGAATTAAATTATAAGGCACTCATTAAACTGCTACATTAATTTTATGACCAAAAAATACACCCACTTCTGTCCTTAGGGCTTGTACACAAAAGTGCGATGCGATGCGATGCGAATTCGTAAATCACTAAATTCCCCATTTTATCAAGCGTTGAGCTCGCAGAATTTTGCGATGCGACGTCGCATCGCACTTTTGCGTACAAGCACTAAGTCAGGTAAAAAGGTCTTATAAATAGTGAAGTAGGTGATTATGTGGTAACATCTAATGAATGTCATACAGCCATTATCGGTACATTTTATTACTAATTTTTAGTTAATAGTTAATACATTAAAGGAAACATTTTTTCAATTTCAAATAAAAAAAGCGGGGTAACCGCAACATCATACGAATGCATTGTCTCGTAGCTTATGCTAAAGCTGCAGGTGTGCCTGCCAGGTCAGCACTCCAGAACATAAAAGGCTAAGGAAGGAACATGGATGGGTTTTAGTCAGTATGAATCTGACTCTCCCGTCCGCTCAGCGGGAGGGGTCATAAAATGATTTCCCACCCTCAAAAAGATTGCACGTGTAAAATGATTGACTAAATGCTAAAAACTATTGTTTATTCTACTAGTTACATCATCAGTAAAGTGAGAGAACCGGTGGCGCAGTGGTGGATCATGAATTTGAACTAGGTACAGACGCCAGCACATCAAGCTATCCCTAACTGTCAAATTTTCTCAATGAAAAATGAACCTTATGTCTTTGCAATAAAGTTGAAATACTATCAAAGAAATTTGACAGATTGTGGTAACTTGATGTGCTGGCCTCTGTACTTTTTCTGTTTTAGTTTTTTTATTTATATAGTCATTGGATGTATTCCCACCCTAAAAAAAAAGGCAGGGACTTTACTTTGTGTATTTAATTTCATTACCACTGCTCTCAAACCGGCGAAGAAAAACATCGTGAGGTAACCAGCATGTCATAGAAACAAAAATTCTAACGACGCGCGACGTGACATCCACCAACCCGGGAACCTCATCATCCACCAAGTGGGAACATTTTAGGCTGATTACACTAAAAATACTGGTATTCAGCTGCATCCGGTTAGACTGGAAGCCGACCCCAACATAGTGGGAAAAGGCTAGGCAGAATGAGATGATATACTAAAAATGCGCAAATATTTCACGAAATTATATCACTTCACCTAAGCGACTTAAAATCTTAAATGTTTGGTATGGAATCCGCAACAAACACTAGTAATAAAGCATTTTTACGATCCATTGTGAGTAGTTTACGACTGGACGGGGCACGATTGACTTCTGACCATAAAACTGTGTTTTCTATGTCACTCTTCAATATTATTTCTTGGTTTTCATCAATATGTAACTATATACTAGCTTTGTATGCGGGTATTGCCATGCTCACTTTAATGTCTCGCTCATTGGATCATTTAGCTCCCTTCAAAATGGTTGAGTTGAATGGTGCTAATCCATGCGTCATGTTCGTGAACGGGCGCTGTCAGTAGAGACTGGTCATCTCTTAGCGGCTATGGCTTGTTTAAATTTAATTTTTGAAATGTTTTTACATATTTTATATCTGTTGCTTTTAACGTTCTGCGTCGTTCTCACATGTATAATAATAATAAGAATTTTGTAACCATATTTTGTTTAAAAGAGTGTCCGTGGAGTTTATTGCCCGTTCTTCTCCATAGGTACCTACTGCTTTGGAATGGGCAACTAGCTTCATCTTTCTGACTGACCGACCCCTTGACTATTCATAAGTGCCTGTAATTGGTTTATTTGAAATAAATACTTTGAGTTTGAGTTTTCTTCGCGGTGGTTGATGGCAAAACGTAAATCATACGCTTGACATGAACGAAGGATTCAGTTTTGTTTCTACTTCTTAATTCCATAGTGTATTTTAGAAAGAATCAATCAACATTGCCATACAACGCGGCAATGCTGCCAGCCTTTTGGGGACTTTTCGTGTGACAGCGATGTGGGCGAATTTTTTGATGCTCTTTGATTATTATACATATTATTGTGAATATTTATCTTTTAAATGTAAATATGATTTGTCTAATTTAATAAGAATGTCGCGATAAATAATGTTATAAGTACTTACCTAATTATAACTATCATAACCACTATCCCTAGTTCAAGGTCTTGTAGTATTTTAGATGGTTTTTCCAGAAATTCTTTCTATTTTATTTGGCTATCTCTCCGGTCCTGTTTCGTGTGATAGCTAAATAATAGGTACTTACCCTCAATATATCATTTCACAATGTTCCATTACTGTAGAATGTCAGGTCGCATGTATGTAACTTGCCAATCGCACATAATTATATCTTACCAAATCTTCCTTTTAGTTCCGCCTTTTTTGCTCTTGTGTCTTTGCCCAAGACACGCTGCGCATGTTCGCTTAGCTCCGTCTCTCGTGGAGGCTTCCCATCTTAAAGCTGAAGATGCAGCGATAAACAATGTGTACTCTCTTGTAAATGGTATGTACTTCAATATGATTAGAGCGGGATTAGAAAACACGAGAAGCTCGTGGCTAAGTAATGACCGCCGCACGGATCGATCCATCAAGGTTAAGCTAAGCTTGCCGGGGTTGGTCTGTGGATGGGTGACCATCTTTAAATATAGAGACTCCTCCGTGCCTCGGAAAGCACGTTAAGCCGTTGGTCCCGGGTGTCTTTCGTGGATCTTTGACAGTCGTTACGGGTAGTCAAAAGCCCGAAAGTCTGACAACCAGTCTACCAGGGGGTATCGCATTACTGACTGGATTGTGGAGGTCAGATAGGTAGTCGCTCCATATAAAATACTGGTATTCAGCCGCATCCGGTTAAACTGGAAGGAAAGGCTAGGCAAATTGGTATAGAAAAAACGCTGAATCTCCAGTAAATGGTTTCTTTTTACAAAGACACTGTATTTTCTGCGTCGATATGTCTTTCCGTAAACATCTCTCCGTAAAAAGTTAAGTGAAGTGAGCTGTCATTAGTGTCAATCGCTTACATGAGGTGGAATGACAGTCCACTTCACGTACCTTTTCACAGTGAGATGTCGAGCAGCCTGACCAGTAGGTACTAGCGAGTCCATCATCATCTGCCTAGCCTTTTCCCAACAATGTTGGGGTCGACTTCCAGTCTAACCAGATGCAGCTGAATACCAGTATTTTACATTGAGCGACTGCTAATGACAACCGGGACCAACGGCTTAACGTGCTTTCCGAGGTACCTACTAGCGAGTTTAAATTCTAACCGCTAAAGTATTGGTTACAGGGATAATAACATTATCGGGCGACAAAAGGTTAAAATATATTAAACCCAGTAGGTACTCATTAACGTGAACAATTTCAGTACCTACAAAGTAGCTTAGGTAAGTAAATAAACTAACTAGGTACAAAGTGTAACCGCAAAACACCAAACAAGGAAAAAACATATTTGCGACATGTACCTAACTTGTTTATCTACGTTTTGGAATGGGCAAGTAATTGTAACTTTCTGAGTAACTGCCCGATCGACCCCTTGACAATTGACTATTTGAAACTGTCAAAAATAAAGTATGAAATCACATAGAAAAAACACAGCTCGTTCTAAAAACTTCCATCACCGTACAGAAATTAAATTTTATGCGAAGATATAATTGTAAAATTGCATTTAACTCTAATAAGTATTCCATTTGATGCTAAAAATCTGTGACGTCACATTGTTACATTTCATACAAATCACGTACAAATTCTGAGTTTTGTGTGTTTTCTTCATAAAAAGTAACGTTATTGACTACCCTTTCAAATACCCAATTCAAAAATACATGCATTTTCGAAGTGTATAGGGGTCGGTTTTTCGTTCAGTCGGGATTGGTTCAATAGAAATAAATGCTTTGAGTTTTAATTTTAACACTTTCCATGTAGGTACCTACAGTCGGCAGTGCACCAATTTTACCAAACTGTCAAATTCCTTCAAATTATTTTAAACCTGAAAACGTTGAACATTAAGTTCAAAATTAATTGCAAAGATCTGACAGTCGAACGATTATGAACTACTTATACAGGTTTCTAATCTATCAGCGAATGCAATGTAAAACATAACGCTTTTATGTAATAAGTAGTTTAACTGATTATCTGATTATGAAGTACTAGCTGCTCCCGCGCCCGCTGCTCGGCTCCTATTGGTCGTAGCGTGATGTTACATAGCCTATAGCCTTCCTCGATAAATGGTCTATCCAACACAAAAAGAATTTTTAAATTCGACCTAAAACGACCATAGAAATATTAAGTGACCTTATAATTATCATTAGTCCCGAGTTCTTCCCAATAGGCAATGAGAACGGGATTCACGATCCACTGTGAGATATGCCTTTAATACTAATTTCCAAAATGACATAATATGTAGTTTCACTATAAATTCTTGTAAGTACGTATGTATGATGCAATAATTCCCATTCTTTGATCAGCTATTTCAATCGGCGGAATTCAACAAAAAGGAAATTAAATATAGAATGAATGGCCGATACAATGCGTTGAGTTTGTATAGCCCATTCATTGAATATTGTCAATACATACCCAGCCATGTGTGGTAGTTTATCTACCTTTGTTTATTCAACTTTCTTTAAGGGAGAAGCACCTGGGTAGCCCGCGAAATAAAATTTTTAATAGGTTTTTTGCAATTTGCAGTTCCACATCAAGTTGTATGTTGATCTAAATAAATGATTTGCGGCCGTGGCAAGTACGTATATACAGAATTGTAATCATTAAAATCAATAAAACCTTCTAAGTTTGGAATACCGTATGGAATGACTGTATTCCATGAAATAATGATATTTGAGGACAATTCTAACTTACAGGGATTGATGATTCAAATTATTATAATTCTATTTAATATACTTTCTCCGTTACCGTGAATCTTATTATGATCAACATACAACCTGATCCTTTTTTTTTTGAGGGTCGGATATCATCAAATGCCTCCTCCCGCTCTGGGTGGAGCGGAAGGGAGTGTCAGACTTTTACTGACTAAAACCCATCCATGTTCCTTTCTTCGCACTTTATGTTCCAGGGTAGCGGTAATCCTTTCGGACAATCCCGCTTAACAACCTGATACTGCCCCTTAAATTGCAAAACACCAAAGAAAAATTAAATTTTGTGGGCCACACTGTAGCTTTCACCTTAAGATTAAAGGGCCTACATCGAAGTCTTGGGATTATTTGGTTAAATCATCACGTTTGGCAGACGGTTTTATGATTCCGTTATTGTTTTTTTGATCTCCAGACATTTCATCACTAAAATAATTAAGTAGGTAGGTATGTCTTTTGCTTCTGAAATGAATCATTACACTGATTTTTGACATTACATGACACCTAAATTAAAGAATTTTCGTATAAAAAGCAAATGCTCGATATCAAAACGTTGTTCAGTTCAACATCTGACCAATCATCTGTCCGATAAGGATTCTGAAACAACCTACCATGAGGTTCTCTCTCTCGTGATCTTGCGTGATAGGATCTTTGAAAGGAGCCCGATCCATATTGATTACATATTCAAGAAAACAAAGCAAAAGCAAAATCCCGATTCGCTGAGCAGCGAGTCGATTTCAAGATTTCTTCCGTTCAATTTTCCATGCTTCCTTCTGCTAACTGCTGTTACAAAGATCTTAGAATCTTAACGAGTCAAAATGGAATTAATCGAATAATCTACATACATGGGTCTTTTTACAATGTATCTACATAACAATCTACTTTTAAAGCAAAATTCCGTTCTATTGCATCAGAGAGTCGATTTTAAGATTTCTTCCGTTCAATGTTCTATGATTTCCACTGCTGTTAACTGCTGTTAAAAAATATTAGAATCTTTACGATTCAAAAGGGAATTTATCGAATAATCTGCATACCTGTGTCTATTTACTATTTATCTACATAATAATCTACTTTCTTTTACATTCAAGTATTAACCAATTTGGTAATCCATGAAAATCCGCGCTCGCGGATTCATGTTTTGATTCTAAAATCAAATTTCTTTGAATTACAGAACTAGAACTTTTGTTACTTTTTACATATGGATATAAGTATTTGAGTATAAGTCTAAATTGACAGTATAACACGAGGATATGTCTAAAATTGGATTAACAAATTGAGTTGACTCAAAGAAACGGGAGGTATGAGATTTTCTAAGTGAAGAATGATCGATTTAACATGAAGAAGAGTCGTTTATCACTTAAAGAAACCATGACAAGTAGTAATATACTTATTCTTTCGTTAAATTGTCATATCGAAAGAGGTTTTTTTGACGATTTTAAAGATTCTAGCCGTGTCTCAAGCAACGATTCTGCAATTCGATTGAAAGAATTTTTATAAAGTGACATCGTTAATGCTCTTTTAAAGCTTAGAGGAGCATTGTACAATCATTTTATCAATAATAGAATAATAATCATTTGTATATAGATAGAATAAAAGAAATTCATGATAAAAATAATGTTTCATCTCTTAGTTAAAGAATAAAATTGGGCCGCCCAGGTATCATTCGCTGCGACATCTCGGTAAAGAAACAACGATATCTCAAAAACCAGATGTGATAGAGTAAATCTGTAAGTAGATTTAGATTCAGCTGGAGCCATTTTATAAGGAGCATATGGTGTTATTTATGAGTGAAGATATTTCTTTAACAAATTCATGAAAAACGTGGAGCATTTCATCGATGTTCCTAAAAAGTAGAGTCGTCGGCGTCATTTTGTTTTGCTGCCTGTATTTTCCATAAAGAGTAGATTCCGTACGGTATTGGGTATTCCTCAATTTCCATTTTAATCAATTGGTGGTTTTGATGATAAGTATGATAACATTTTGAGGATAAAACTAAATTTTCCCCAACAGGACAATGTCAAAGCGAATCTTGTTTGGCACTATGTTCATTGTCTATGTTTCTATTCGAGTCAAACAAGGCCAAAAAACGGTAAAATAAAAATCTGCCAACTGACATCGATTCTATCGCGTCTCGTAAAAAACGAACACAATGCGTCGAGAACGCCACGCGTCCCGCTACCCTCGGACACAGCCGACAAACACCTGAATACGACAAAGTCCTTCCACAAAATCTATTCAAAATTCAACCTTAAGACAGCGCGAATAAGGTCGAACCTTTCAATTATGTTGCCATAGTGCGAATTTAGAACTTTGTCTAACTACGAAGAATAAATTGAAACAAGCTTGGAATCCGCCGGCAAGCGATGCGACGTTGCCGTTCTTGGCAAGCTACAACGCTTACGCTCCTCTATGTATATGTGTGTTCTGACACAACTGGCGCCGAATATTTATTGTATACTAACAGAATACTGACGGACGCTTAGGGCGATAGGGTTCTATTTGGCGGGCATACTTTATTCTGTACTTTATTCTGTGAGCGTTAGGGTTGGGATTAGGATAATGTTTAGATATAGGACGATGTTTAACTAAGCAGTTTTTCTATGTGACCGTCCAGGTGGCTATGTATAGGTTGTTTGGCTCGTTCGATACGCGGCGCGGCGGAATTAACTTGGACGATGGTTTCGCAACCAATAATTAATTTAACAGTGAAGGTTTTACGAAGGTAAATATAGACTTCATGAATAAGTTAAATAACTACCTACCAATTATATCTCGTTCTGTTCTCACGGACCTGCGTGGGAGTGTGATTGAATTATGTAAAGATATTTGATCCTATCTGGTTATAAGTACTGTCTCGTACTGGCTGTATTAATTACTTCGTCCATATAAACAAACAATAGCTCGTTGATTTATACTTGAAAATAAGGTCAGTTTCTATTGAGAAATTGGAGATGTTTAGTTGAAATGAACTGTTAAAAATAACAGCAGAATACATCACAATTCAAATATCAACAGAAGATCAAGGATCCTTTATAAAAATATCTTTAAAACTAGTTAACTCTAAGAATTTGGCTTTCAAAAACTAGTTTTAGTCAGAGGACAAATAAACGTAAGTCTTAAATAAAAGACGAATTACAAGAAATAAATTAACATAGACTATATTTATTATTATATATATACTCCTCCGACCGTCTTTTATGCAAATTCCAAACTTCTACAGAAATTTCTTGAACGTTTTGGGTGATAAAGAGCGATTTTCATGCGCGGGCGCATGTAACTAAACGCGATCAGCACATAAACCTTATTTAAAGGCTGTCAGTGTCATTATTTCCTGTGCATAATATTGAGACTGATAGGTCGTGAACGCGGTTATATGTGATGAGCGTTCAGTTTCATTGATGAAATTGGCAATAAGTCAAATACCATATTTCTATAGGCCGTTTTACTCCACTACAGCACACAGTAATGAATTAAGATGACAAAGTTATGAATAAACGCCGCAACAGGCAATGATTCGGGAGAACGACGACAAAATACAGAAGCTGGTAGGTAATTTCATATGTTTCTTTCATACATTTGTGTTGAAACATAATTATAAAGGTTAAAGCAATGGAGACAAACTCAAAGCATTTATTTCTAACTAGCTGCTGCCGCGCGATTTCACACGCTGCTCGGCTCCTATTGGTCGTAGCGTGATGTTACATAGCCTATAGCCTTCCTCGATAAATGGACTATCCAACACAAAAAGAATTTTTCAATTCGGACCAGCAGTTCCAGAGATTAGCGCGTTCAAACAAACAAACTCTTCAGCTTTATAATATATACTTAGATAAACCAATTACAGGCACTTTTGAATTGTCAAGGGATCGGTCGGTCAGTCAGAAAGATGAAGCTAGTTGCCTATTGCAAACAGTAGGTACCTATGGAGAAGAATGGGCAAGAAACTCCCCGGACTTCTTTTAAATCAGAATATGGTTATAAAATATGGGTTACATCATTCATGTTGAAATTATACACGTGAAAACGACGCAGAACGTAAAAAGTGTCCGAAATAAAAGATTTTAAAAAAAAATTCAAAAGCAATTTAAATATTAAATTAAATGATCCGTGGCAGCTAAGTAAGAAGAAGAGTAAGAAAAAGTTACGAAACAAATGAAGAAGAAAGAATCAGGATAGCGCCACTTGTGGGAGAGTCATATCTGCAAAGAACTCAATCAATCTGCCTTGCTTTTTCCCAACTATGTTGGGGTCGGCTTCCAGTCTAACCGGATGCAGCTAAATACCAGTATTTAACAGGGAGCGACTGCCTATCTGACCTCCATAACCCAGCTAGGAACTGGGTAATACGATACCCCTTGGCTGTCAGACTTTCGGGCTTCTGTCTTCCCGTAACGACTGTCAAAGATCCACGAATGACATCCGGGACCAACGGCTTAACGTGCTTTCCGAGGCACGGAGGAGTCTCAATATGTAAATATGGTCACCCATCTACGGACCAACCCCGGCAAGCGTAGCTTAACCTGATGGATCGATCCGTGCGGCTGTTATTACTTAGCCACGCCACGAGCTGCAGGTAACTCAAGTAACTCAATATGCTGGACTTATCGACTGAAAAATCTATAATTTACTCTCAGTAGGTACTACAGATAGACGGTACAAATTGTGCATAAGTAATAAGAATATCAATTGCAATCCCTAATATGGTTATACGGATGGAACCTATACGCCCCGTAAACGTTTATTTTTACCAAACCGTAATATCCATAAAACCAAACACTTCGAAAATACTACACGCAAACTATTAAAGTTTAAAAAAAAACCTTAAAGTCCTAATACCCAAGTAACATTTTGTTTTTTTCTGTTATCCTCTGTGGTTATTCTTATTACTAGTTTATTTTATTTGAATTTGTTTGTATTATTTTTTCTTTTTTTATTTTGTACCCATATCTACTGTTTTACTTTAGCTTTTAATTTGGTTTTCTCGTGTATGATTAATTTGAATCTGTACGTCCTTGTCAAACTTGTTGTATCTCACAAAAAAAAGAAAGAAAGAACATACGTTTATTTGCGGCAAACATAGTAAAAAACAAGTTGTGGGGAAATATGCGTCACATCCGCGCAAAACGGCCATCGCTCAGCATAATGCTTCGACCTTATGCGAGACGGAGCCACAGCGCTGATTTTCAGGGACAGCCGGCGTTGACGTGATGACGACAAACCGGTGCAGCATGTTTTAAAAATAAAAATAAATACCCTAGAGTGAAACTAAAACACAAATGCGTTGAGCAATAAACATATTATATAAAACATAATTCTTTCTCTGACATCTTCAAACGATTGACAGAAATAGAGTGATGTTTACAAACGTTACGCCGTAAACCAGAATTAATGATCTTCTTCTTCTTCGTGTGGTTAGTGACTAACCTGGTGTCAGAGTTTTTATGCTGCCCATGGGCCTCTGACTTAGCTTCACATGCTGTTGAGAAATATATCTCTCAGACATGCTGGTTTCCTCACGATGTTTTCCTTCATCGATTTTAAGCATGTGATAATTTTACAATACGCACATTAATCCGTAAAATCAGAGGCCTTGGGTTCGAACTCGAGACCTATGACTTGGCAGTCCGACGTTCACACCACTAGGCTATCACTGCTAATTAATGATGAAGGTACTTATATGCAAAGAAACGAAGACAACGATGTGATTATGCCGGAGACATGGCATGACATGACATTCTAACATGGCCGCTGTAAGATATAGGAATAAAATAAAACTAAAATAATAGACATACCTCAGACCGTATCAAAGTCAAGTTATCGGAGAGAATTATCTAGATTTTGAATTTAAACTTGTCACGACAAAATGATTAGTATCTAAGTAGGTAACCATGTAAAACGGCTAAGTGCTAGGCAGAAACTACTTAACACATCACGATAATGCATTGGATAAACATAAATATTGTGCAATCTTATCGGACACTGTGCGTAAATGATAAATTGATAACGGTAATCAGATTATAGTCTCCGATACCTATTTTAAGAGTGGATATTGTACCCGACGTGAAAAAAGATCATGATTTTCTGATACTTAGCACGCAAATATCAGAGTTCTATCTACTTTTATGGCTTTCATTTAATTGTCTCTTTATTATCATCTTCCATGTAACCGGCATGCCATTTTTTTTAGGGTGGGTAATCATCAAATGACTCCTCCCGGATCTCTCTCTGGATGGAGCGGAAGGGAGTGTCAGACTCTTACTGACTTAAATCCATCCAGGTTTCTTCCTTAGCCCTTTATGTTGCGGGGTAACGGTAACCCTTTCGGACAATCCCGCTTAAACCGGCATGTCTAAGAGATATTTCTCAACAGCATGTGAAGCTAGGTCAGAGGCCCATGGGCAGCATAAAAAAATCTCTGACACCAGGTTAGTCACTACCTAATCAAACGAAAAAGACGAATCATCTTTCAGCATATATCCGAATTTATTTAAGACGGCCAGCGGCTTCTCCCCCGTGGTGGTCGGAAATTATCCTAAAGGAACGTACTACCGGAATAAAAAGTATCCTATGTGTTTATCCAGGTCATAAACTACCTCTGTGCCAAGTTTCATTCGGATCGGTTCAGCTATTTGAGTGGGAAAGTCATACAAACTCACACACACAGACTCACTCACAAAATTTCGCCTTCATAATTTTAGTGTAGGTATATCAGCGCGTCTTTTTCCTCCATTCATTTTCTCTGTCTTTTCAGAGGTAATCCTTCCTATTCTATTCCTTCTTAGCCATATTTCAACCTATCTATCTTTGCTTTAGTCCGCCAATCGTAATGTCTTTATATGCAAATACCTAATATAACATAGATAGATCTTCTTCTTTTCGTGTGGTTAGTGACTAACCTGGTGTCAGAGTTTTCATGCTGCCCATGGGCCTCTGACTTAGCTTCACATGCTGTTGAGAAATATCTCTTAGACATGCTGGTTTCCTCACGTATTTTCCTTCACCGATTTTTAAGCAAGTGATAATTATACTATACGCTCATGAATCCGTAAAATCAGAGGTGCGTGCCTTGGGTTCGAACTCGAGACCTATGGTTTGACAGTTCGACGGTTACACCACTAGACAATCACTGCTCATCATAGATATTAGATATATCAGAGATCTATACCATATATACCAGACCTATTCGCTGCAATAGCGTATTCTTCTATCTTGTACCTAAGACTTATCATTGGTTGGTTTGCTGACACGGACGGCGCTTCTGCAGGCGATGTTAGTTTTTTCAGGATATCTATAATAGTTCAGAGTTTTGTTATGGGTTGTTCTTTACCTATATCCGTTTTCTCATTAGCTTGATCATTATCAGCCTGTAATGACCCCACAGCTGGGACATAGGCCTTTTCTCTATGTGAGGGCGCGGGCCATAATCCTGCACCACGCGGCGCCAGTGCGGATTGGTTAATGTCATATGTCTTTGAATGTTTGGTTCTAGAACATGTCGGTTTCCACACGATGTTTTCCTTCACAATTTTTATAATTATTATTTCTTACGAAATACTCGATACAACGGCTTAGTAGGCGTTTCGCCCGAAGTAAAATAATCAACGATGGATACTCCGACATTACGTACCACCACTCATCATCAATAACTTCTCGAGGTAAGTGGGCCATGACCACAAACTAAAGTAGGTATTATTTAATTATGTTTCGGACGTTACTTTGCCTCTAAAATAATTATATTGAAATTTCTGTTTCGACCGGAACGGCCGAAACTCAGCGGCCGAAACACCTATCACGCCGGTGAAACAGTGTTCGTTTTATACATTATAAGTATATCGATGGTTTTATAATCAATCTCAGACACGATAAAGGGTCATGGAAAATAGTAAAAAATTTAAGCAGTCTTGTTTACCTAAGTATAGAATATTTAAGTATTCCTGACAGATTTCTGTAGTTATTACACTTGGGTATTTGAAAGGGTTGTCAAAACCGTTACTTTTTGAGATATTGATACTGTTGATTGATTGACGTGATTGATATGAAATAAAACAATTTGACGTCACAGATTTTTTAGAATCAAATGGAATACGTATTAGCATTAAATTCAATTTAACAATTATAATACCTATCTTCGCATAATATTTAATTTCTGTACGCTGGTAAAAGTTTTTAAGCCGCCGCGCGCCGGGTCTTTTCTCTATGTGATTTCATATTTTATTTTTGACTGTTTCAAATAGTCAATTTAGGATCCATGGCAAATGAAATACGATCTACAAAAACACATAGTGTTACTTGTTTGTGTTGTGATTCTGGCCAAGTTATTCACGCTCGTTCTTATTCTCGTCGACGGAACATCATCATAAAAAAAAACTCCTTCGGTTAAAGAGAAGAACCTATACCTAACTAAGGGTCGTAGGTACCCGTGTAGTTAATATGTTGTCAAATAAACAAGATATAAAATATAGGCATACTCTAGTACAATAAGATACCATAACAAAACTGCTTAGATAGGCCACGGCAAAGCCCATAGATTTACGAACTTATCGTCTTTTCTTTCGTTATACTTTTCATCGGAGATTCAATTTCCAAAACAGTCTCTTCTAGCATATCGCATTTTCATCATGATATTCCTGAAAGAACAAACAGAACATCCATTACCAAACCTTTACGTTGATAAATTATGACAAGACCAAACAGAAAAACCTTTCTATGACTCTCTCTGCCGAAGATAATTGTGTTAATTAGCAGATCTTCAGATCCTTAACTTATTGTCCGCTTCGAAGCTGCTTCTAGTTAATCAAATTCCACGGTCGTAAATAAAGAAACTCTGGTGTTACACTAAAATTCATAGCACAGAGTGCAATCGTCCACAGCTTGACGCATAATCTTTCATGTGATTTGCATAAGCCTGACTATTAAATTTCGTACACGGATGCAAAAACTACCGAACTAATCTATATTATATAACATATATCACAAACAGTTACAAAATCATCAGAAATTATAATATAATATCAAACACATCCCATCCTTATGCCAAATATCTGGCCGGAGCAAAGCGGCAACCTCGCAGTCCAACCTAGTGCCGCCTCTCGTAGAAAGCGGCGCTCGCGGCACGTTTCTAATCTGGACTGCGCCAGTCAATGACTCCGGCACGCGACTTGACGCGACACTCACCGTCTCACACTAGCATATCGAAAATCAAAATATACATGGCATATGCACTTAGTTCTAGAAACGATTTTGAGGATTTTTGAGAATGATTCTGGAGATCTTGGTCCAGAAGTAATAGGTAATGTTTGATACACACTACAATTAGAATAAGATACAACAAACAAAGAAAAGGATCTGTTTAAAATTTTTGATCATCATCTGAGTAACAGTATAAATAACTGTTAAGAAAAACAAAATAGATCTCTTATCACGATTACAAAGATGAAGTAAAAGACACATTAAAGATGAGAGAGAAAACACGGATAGCTGACGATCTCTCACTCTGCCTAGCCTTTTCCCAACTATGTTAGGGTCGGCTTCCAGTCTAACCGGATGCAGCTGAATACCAGTATTTTGCATGGAGCGACTGCCTATCTGACCTCCACAACCCAGTAACTGGGCAATACGATACCCCTTGGTAAGACTCGCTGTCAGAATTACGGGCTTCTGACGACCCGTAACGACTGTCAAAGATGCACAAATGAGATGCAGCCGGGATCAACGGCTTAACGTGATTTCCGAGGCACGGAGGAGTCTCGGTACGTAAAGATGGTCACCCATCCACGGCCAACCCCGGCAAGCCTAGCTTAACCTGATGGATCGACCTGTGCGGCTGTTATTACTAAGACAGGAGCTCCTCTGACGACGATCCCCCACTATGTGGAGATAATTCTTTGAGAAGTGGTAGTGAATAACACAACAATTGTGTAAGTAAGTAGATAGGTACCTAACTAGAAAACAACAATCCTTAGAAACAAATGTCGGATTTGTTTTGTTAACAAGATCACGGCGTTATCAACAGTAGCACTCTAAACCTGCGCCCTACTTGCGAAATACAGTTTCCATGACAACAGAATTATTGTGACGGATATTGCTAATCCATTTCTTATGTTCGAAAAATTTGTCTGGTCAACAAGGTAAACAACGCAATGGATGTTGTTGAACTGTCAAAATGGAAACCGTTGCCTACTGTTAGTGTGTTACGGAATTAATTCGCACAAGTCATATATTAGACGAAAGTTTATATAAGAAATACGCAATGCGATAGCGCTAAGCAGCTCTTTTTTTTATGGTGAGGGTCGGAAATCATCAAATTACCCCTCCCGCTCTTGGTGGAGCGGAAGGGAGTGTCAGACTCTTCCTGACTAAAGCCCATCCATGTTCCTTCCTTAGCCCTTTATGTTCCGGGGCAGCGGTAAACCTTTCGAAAAATCCCGCTTAGCTAAGCGGCTCTAGTAAAAGAATTTGACTTGGTTGACTGATAGCTTACATATATACCATTATTGTGTGCGAAAAGTTTAAACAAATAAATACATTTCCGGGAACACTTCATTATAAAAATTGTCCTACCAGAATGGCGTCACCGCTTGCGCCATTGTTTCACAGAATTGGTGAGCTCAACACGTCACATTATACTCAATGAATGTTGTTGAACTGTCAAAATGAAACCCATTGCTACTGTTAGTGTATTTTGCAATTGACTATTTAAAACAGTCAAAAATAAAATATGAAATCCCATAGAAAAAAAAACCACTGATCTTAAAAACTTCCATCACCGTACAAAAATTAAATAATATGCGAAGATGTAATTGTAAAATTGCATTTAATGCTAATAAGTATTCCATTTAGTTATAAAAATCTGTGACGTCACATTGTTATATAAGGTGTTAAAAAATTAACTCTAAGAATTTCGTGGGAGCATTGTACCTACTCGTCGTTATGAACAACTTTTACTATGGGATGAACCCTGAAATCGCGAAAAAAATATGAGCTGTTCCATACATTTAGGCACACGTAACTCAATAAAATGTTATATATAACACCTTATATTTCTTACAAATAACGTGCACATTCCGCGTTTTGACAGTTCATAAAAAGTTAAGTTATTGACTACCCTTTCAAATACCCAATTAACAGTGCAATGGTTAAAATCAAAAAGCCTCACCAACCTTAAATAGGTACTAGGAATAAGTCTGACATAGTTATTTCGTCGTATTTCTTCAATAACTCATATTTTACAAGAAATATGAATTGTTGAAGAATCTTAACTCTAAGTATAGCAGTAACTTTAAAAATCAAAACTACAAACATCCGTCATAATTAGCAGAATTACAGTCATTATTTGACGTACAGATCATGACCGGATTGTGGTATAGTCACCTAGCATTTAAACATATTTCCTGATGTAGGAAACCACAATGTTGACTAAACGGTCTATCGATTTGCGTCAATTGATGAAAAAAAATAGTAGGTACCTACTTACGTCATAATAAAGCCAAATGTTTTGCTGACAATAAACTCGTGGGTTGTTCAATAGGTAATGCAAAAAGATTTTGACCATACCTATTGCACGGTAGCATTAATAATTATTAATTCGATTCTTCGTGATTTGACGTCAGACCATCCTCTGAAATAGTTTATTAGGTGTCAATAGAATGTAAGCTGGTAGGACTGTTCCTTGAAGAACACCTTTTGCTTTCAAACTTTTATAAGAAGCATATATTTATATGTATTGCTTACATATAAGAGAGAGAATGAGAGAATGTAAGGTTTTATGATGGTTTAAGAATTAATCAGGTAAATGTGATTAGGTAGGTATGTTGGATTTTGGGCAGCAATGGTGACCCAGTGGTTACGACCTCGATTTACGAATCTTTACATTTACCGTGTGGAAACCGATATCTCCTAACACCAAAGAATTTGAAGACTGTGACATCCACCAATTCGCACTGGGCTTGCGAAGGTGCATTAAGTAAAGCCCACTCTCTCTCACACAGAGACGAGGCCTATGCCCCAGCAAGAACGTTGTACGCTGATTGTGCTAAGTGGGAATTTAATTAAAAGCGTATTTATTTAAATATAGAAGTCAACATTCCTATTAATTTACTCATAAAAAGTGCCTTGCAATGGGCAACTAGTTTCATCTTTCTGACTGACCGACCGCTTGACAATTCAAAAGTGCCTGTAACTGGTTTATTTGAAATAAATAGGTACTTTGAGTTTGAGTTCATTGAGTAGTTATCACATAATACAAAAATGACAAACACTATAATTTTTGGGCGTTCGTGGCATCCGTGGCAGACACGAAAAACACGTTTTCGGAAATTAAAACCAAGAGAAATATCATAAATAAACCCTGTGATTCGAAGAGCATTCATTCAAAGGCAGCACACAAGAGTCCCCAATCCTCATTCGCGAACATTGAACTAGGTGGCCAGGTGTCGGCAGCGACAAAGCGCCGCTATCGCGCTGATAACGCTATCAGTCCTTATCGGCTTCCGCTGCAGCTGCCGACGCAGATATTTAGCCTTGATGCACGCCCGCTGGGAGCTATGGAGATGTTTGTAATATTCGTAGAACGAATGAATCTGATTCGCTTTAGGTCGGTAATTGACGCCATTATCGTCAACTTTACTTAATAACTCTCCAGGGTGTAACCGAAAGGTATATACACACATCAAAAGTGTCTAGGGATCAACATATATTTTTGCAATAACTTTTCTCTTGATTGATATTAATTTAAATTTTCTTTAAGGATTCATCAAATAAAGTGTTTTCGTTTGTCACAGTAACGATAAACCAAGTCACCTTTGCATTAATAAAGAAATTTGCCATTTTCCTAATAAAGGGATTTTTGACATTTGAACCACTAACATTAAAGTTCGAAAAAAAGACTGAAATAACAGTTTTCTTTAAAATTTTATTGGGTAACTTAAACAATTAATAATCCGTGTTTCTACCGCGAACACTAACAACACAAGAACATCGGTTTGGCATACTCAAAATGAGTTCATCCAAATCACGCTGTGGAATGGCCGCCCATGTTCGTTGCAACAACAAAAAAAGGTGTTATCAGTCGACTTTGGACACGTTACCGAAGCACTGGTACCGTGGCTGAGCGCCATGAAGGACGGTATCGCTGCACCACACGGAGACAAGACCGATACATTCAAATCTTAACTCGAAGAGCTCCAACAATAACCGCCATGATGTTAGCCGTGAGGCTTCATCACTCTTCAGGGAACTTAATTAGCGACCAAACAGTCAGAAACCGCTTGCATGAAGTGAACCTTCATTCCCGAAGACCGCTACGGGTACCACCTATAGCAATGCACAATCGTAGGATTCGATATCAATGGGCTCTTGAACACAGAAATTGGGCAGAAGAACAATGGCGTTTCGTGTGCTTTTCTGATGAGTCTCGTTTTGGTATGAGACCGGATACAAGACGTATACGACACTGGAGAACCCCTGGACGCCAACAGCGATTAAAATCCTGCCAGGAAGTCCATCCTTATAGTGGTGGAACCATCATGGTATGGGCGGGTATTTGGATCGGCGGAAGAACTGAGTTGATTTGGATCAGAGGCAACCTCAACGCTCAAATTTATGCTGAGACGATTGTATCTGACGTCATCGTTCCTCTACAAGTGCAAATCGGTCCCTTATTTCAGTTAATGCATGATAATGCACGACCGCACACCGCAAGAGTTGTAAGACAGACTCTCGCCGCAGCTAACATCAATGTCCTGCCCTGGCCTGCTCAGTCGCCAGACTTGAACCCGATTGAGCATGCATGGGATATGCTACAGAGAAGAGCTCTGCCGAATATGGAGGGTATCCAGTTGCAAGAAGACCTTTTTTTGTTGTTGCAACGAACATGGGCGGCCATTCCACAGCGTGATTTGGATGAACTCATTTTGAGTATGCCAAACCGATGTTCTTGTGTTGTTAGTGTTCGCGGTAGAAACACGGATTATTAATTGTTTAAGTTACCCAATAAAATTTTAAAGAAAACTGTTATTTCAGTCTTTTTTTCGAACTTTAATGTTAGTGGTTCAAATGTCAAAAATCCCTTTATTAGGAAAATGGCAAATTTCTTTATTAATGCAAAGGTGACTTGGTTTATCGTTACTGTGACAAACGAAAACACTTTATTTGATGAATCCTTAAAGAAAATTTAAATTAATATCAATCAAGAGAAAAGTTATTGCAAAAATATATGTTGATCCCTAGACACTTTTGATGTGTGTACATGCAAAAGCATGTGCTACAGACCACCAAACTGAACAACTTTTACTATAGGACCAACTCCGAAATCGCAAAAAAAAAATCTGCTGTTTTATTTTGGTTACGTGACTCGTCGAAATATGTATAGGGAACAGCTTATTTTTTTTCACGATTTCGGAGTTAGTACCATATTAAAAGTTGTTCAGTTTGGTGGTCTGTAGCATATCCTTTGTACGTACATATATACCCTTTCGGGTACATAGAATAGTATAGAATCTACTTAACTAATAAAAATGTAAAATGTGCTGCCAAGCAACGCACAGTCTAGAAGCATTAAATTTTGTACAATCGTACCTTTTATCAAAGGTGAGCACATATGAAAGGTATTCGAAACTTTAGCCCTAAAGGGATTAGGGACAAGTTCGCCATTTCTGCCGAGTAGAAATATTATCGAGCGTGCGCTTTGTGTAATTTTTTTTCTATACAAAGCGCATGCTCGATGATATTTAAATCTATCTACCTATCTATATTTTATCTCTCCTATAGATGTAAAGCAGTTGAAAAATTTGGATCACGAGAGGAGACTTTCAAAGTTATAAAATTCAAGGTAAAATTAGCATACGAAACTAATTCTAGACAATTATGTCGATTTAGGATAATCAGCCTACAATACTGGGAGTAGGCCGTATTCCACCACGCGGGCGCAGGTTGATAGATCTAACAATATGTCGTTGAATTTCCAGCTCACCGTGTTTAGAGATCTGATGATAGAATTTACACGAAGTAAAGCGCCTATCTGGGTTCGAACCTTCAACCTCCAATTCGTAAATCACGGGCGTGACCACTGTACCATCACTGCTTAGCAATGTCCATCCTACTCTACTACGCTTTCCGCATTGATTCTTTGTAAGTACATAAAATGAAACAGTTTGGCCGAAAAAAAAAATTGGACGTCACGACAACCTTATCCAAAGTACTCTGGAACTTGTTAACTCTCGCATGCTGATCTTCCTTCCTTTCTCTCAGTTTTACATATAATAACTTTTAAGGGAACCGTAGTCTGTAGATAATCTTTATCTAACTAACTATCTTTAATAACCATTCCCATCCCATTAAAATTCAAATCCTCCTTAAATTTTCTTTTTTGTCTCAACTGCACTCTCACTAATTGCTCGTACCTAAATCTACAACAATGGACGCACCTACACACTCAAAAAGAAAGCCCTCATTAAAAATCACAAAGAATTCTCAACCAAATTCATTCACAGTAGGTGTCTGTGTGTCGGCGTCATTCTCGATAATTGCTGAGTCAGACGCCGCGGGCTCGGTAGCACAAGTAGTGGCGGCGGTAACTACGGTAGCGGCCTTCCGACCAACCGGCATTGTTTGTCTATTCGTCTGTTCTATTTCCGCTCAATAACTATCGTTATTGTTCTTGTGTCTTTGAGTTTCGTCAAGAAGCTATTGTTCTGTTAGGTGTCGTAAAGTGATTAGGATAATTGTGTTATGGGTGCTGCAATTTATGGTTGTGGAAAGGAAAATGGAACGAGATAATGCAGAACTGTAACTTGGCATTGAAATAATAAATCGTAGTATTGAAGCAAAGGTTATTAAAATTATATCATTGACTCACTTTTCAAGTACATTGACCGATACCACGAGGGACTGAAGTGGGCGTTGACGTTATTTTTTTGTACAGATCTGCGCTGCACTATAAAATATGCTATATTTTTGCTATATTTTTCGATAATGTTATACCTAGCATAATAACATAATCAGCCTATATTGTCTCCACACTGCTGGGAAACAGGCTTCGCCTCGCCAGTGCGGGATATTCTATAACCTAGAGTAAAGCAAACTTTTCCAAGAGAAAACAGTAAAATCAAATTTATGAGCCGTTAAACACATACAAACAGACCCAATTACCAGGTAAAATCCATATTAAGATAACACACAAGTTCCCTGTAATGTTTAAAATCACTACTAAATACATACTTTACCATCCATTACCTACCTATTTCTGTGGTGTCTATGCATATGTATGGCCATGGGCCGCCATAGATGGCCATGCATACATTAACTAACTACTTTTAAATTGCCTCGCTCTGACGCGGTAATGGCACTTAACCCTATTATTAAGTAGTGCGAAAAAATATGAGCTGTTCCATACATTTTATTGAGTTATGTGTGCATAAATGTATGGAACAGCTCATATTTTTTTCGCGATTTCAGGGTTCATCCCATAGTAAAAGTTGTTCGTTACAATGAGTACAATGCTCCCACGAAATTCTTAGAGTTAATTTTTTAACACCTTATATAATCTAGAAAGTACTAGATTAACGAGTTTTTTGTATGACGTGTGGAGCGTCAATCGGAGATCTGTCATCAGAGAGACAATTCTGTAAAAACCACCGTGAAAATGTAGGTGAAGTGAGCTGTCATGATTGAAGGGGTAAGTGGACAAAGGTGTTATCTGACAAAACTGAAAAAATCGAGTTTCATGCATAAATGTATGCATATTTGGTAGTTAACACCTTTGCTAGGGTCTTATTTTTGGATATGAATTGAAATTAGATATTTTCAGCCCACCAGTCGATTTATCGTCACTTAAAACCAATGTTCATGCAAGAAACTCGATTTTTTCAGTTTTGTCAGATAACACCTTTGTCCACTTACCCCTTCAATTGGCAATCCCTAGGATTAAGTTGAATGGTAGCTCACTGTCAGCTATTTACAGAATCGACTGGCGGGTATCATTATTGAGCTGTCAAAATTAAGGTTTTGCATTTTTGCAAGCTAAGTTAAAGTGGTTATTTTTTTTTAATTCTTTATTAATTAAAAGCTACTCCTAAATTATAATTATTAATCTGTAAAAAATGCCTTTGAACAAAATAATAAAAAATATATAGCGTTACAGCGTGAAGCGTTCTGATTCAGAGAGATAGAGCGTGATACATACGTGAATAACATTACGAAACTAGTTACGCAAACTTAGTTATTCATTAATAGTTTTACGTGTAAACACTTCATCACGTGTTAATAAATATCTGTTCACCCGTTCAGCTGATGTGACACGAATGAAACAAACAGTAATGCGAGATTTTCTTCGGATTTTCACGGCGTTCTGGATAGTCAATCAATGTTCGTAAAAAAATACTGGAAAATGTTAAGTAAGTATGCCTCTGAAGATGTATCTCATTATGTATCATGATGATCTCTTATGTAAAAGTCAATAGGGATACAATCATCTAAACACAGTATAAAAAGCGGGATTGTCCGAAAGGGTTACCGCTACCCCGGAACATAAAGGGCTACGGAAGGAGCATGGATGGGTTTTAGTCAGTAAGAGTCTGACACTCCCTTCCGCTCCACCCAGAGCGGGAGCAGTCATTGGATGATTTCCCAGCCATAAAAAAAAAAAAAAGTATAAAACATTTTGACGTGACAGATTCGTGACGTGAACCAAATTATTAAAAAATCTATGTCTTTAAACATTCACAAACGGATTCCAGTGCAAATAATTACTAGACCTATCACCTCGACATGCGCTATCATCATAACGCCTGCAAGCGTGTCACGCTTGACGGGACATGGCACGCTTTCAACTCACTCTAATACTATGAATTTAATAAAAAAATATACAATAGTAAATAATATTTAATCTTTGTGCACGTCAAAGCGATTGCATGGCAATTTGAAATTCACAATAACATTAAATATTTTTGTAGCGCCATATTGTCACGCATGACGGGCTTGGCACGCTTTCAACTCACGCTTTGAATACAGAACTTGTCAGTTAATAAATTTAAACCTTTTTACAAGAAAGATTACTTGTTATATTATTAACTTTTAGAATTTTTGTAAATATGTGAGCACCATGTAGGTACTTATGACATAATAAAGTTTACCTGCCATTGCTACATGTGTTTTTTTTTCTTTTCACCTTTTGTGGTGTATTGTTTTTATTCTGGGTGCATCGTCTTCACATATAACTACACTAGCTTCTGCCCGCGGCTTCGCTCGCGTGGAGGTCGGAAATTATCCCACAGGAATGTTCTACCGGGATAAAAAATATCCTATGTGTTAATCCAGGATATAAACCATCTCTGTGTCAAATTTCATCCAAATCTATACAGTAGTTTTTACGTGAAAGAGTAACAAACATCCATACATCCATACTTACAAACTTTCGCCTTTATAATAGTAGTAGGATTGATTGACAGTGTGTTACGCAAATAGGATGCTGGTCTGTGTGGCAACTGGCCGTACTAGTGACAACATAGTGCGCTTCGGCTAAATATGTCACGTGAAAAATGGCTCTAGAAGTACCGCGCGACGTCGCGTGACTTCGCGCGATTACTTTAGAAGTTTGGAGCCAGCCGCGCGTTTGTATCGGGCACCATTTGTCTTCTAGTGACTCCTTAACTGAATAAATGTTTCGTTTCCCATCCATTTCAGCGCTGCCGCTGCTTTTCTTTAACCTATATGAATATCTAAGTTTAATATTCTTCTTCTTAGCGAGTCGATGGCCATCAGAATGGACTCGGCCCAGAATTCGGCTACGTGTTTAGTGCCATTACTAGTGTCATCAGTTCCTGTAACGAAGTTTCTATTGAAGAGTCGCGTGTTTGAGTAGTTAGCCATTCTCCTTTACGTGTCGTCAATATTTGAATAGCCGCGATCGCCACTTGGGATGGCTTGCTACACTGGTAAAACTATTTTTTTTACTAATTTATATAAAGCGTCTTATGACTGTAGATGTCAGAATTATTTAATATTAAGCTTTCTTAGGATGGTACCTACTCGGACAGTACCTACTAGAGCCAGTTATAAATCGCTCTTTTGTGGAATGTTCAGAAGTAGTTCACAGTATAGAAGTCTAAGCAAAAACAAATCATTTTTGGTTTCCACAATGAGGTTTGCTTCCGCGGCATACAGATCTCTCGACGAAACGCCTGCAGCGGCGCGCCGCGCCTCGTGTTACCAGTGAGTGAGGTAAGCAAGCTGAAGTGGCAGTGGGCTGGCCGTATTTGTCATAGGAACGATGGCCGGTGGAGCAGACAAGTCCTGGACTGCAGATCGCGACCGACGACCTTAAAACGGTGGCAGCTAGACTGGATGCGGAAGGTGGAGGACAGGGTGTTGTAGCACAACGTGGGAGAGGGCTATGCCCAGCCGTGAACTGCGATCGGCTGAGCTGATTGATTGCTAAAACTGATTCACATCCGACACGTCACAACTTCAGGTCCAGTTAATAACTCACGCCAGTCTCTATTTGTCGGGCATTTAGACTGGGCCTATTAGGGCCTATAGAAACACACGGGGCGGCAGCTATTGAATTACCTATATTACTTCTAAAGAAGACATGCGTGCAGTAGCACGGCTACTGACAGAGTCCTTATTCATTTCTTTTTTAAAAACCTATCAAAATATTCAATTATTTTGAAAGGCCGTATTGCTATCAGTTATTTTCTAACCAACCAGCCCTAGATTCCACATAAGGTTTCACCCAGGCTCTACACACAGCATAGCGCAGTGATAACCTAGTGGTGTGACCGTCGAACTGCCACAAAGGCCCATGGGCAGCATAAAAACTCTGACACCAAGTTAGTCACTAACCACATGAAAAAAAAAGAAAAAGAAGTTAGGTTCTACAGTACCTACGCCAAATTTCCAATTTCGCGGGAAACGCGAAACTTGTGCCGCCACTTCATTCGAATGAGTAAGCTTCACAAAACTGCGATGACGAAGGTTATACCTACCTACATGTAGCTTGCTCGCATTGGTTGGTCTACCTACCTATAACCAATAGCTTGGAAGCATCGGGTTAGCATTTGCGTCTGCTCCGGTCTTTCTTTTGTTTTGCGGTTTGTTATTTTTTTGCTAGGTATAGAGGGCATGGTAATTTTGGTGGTAAAATGTGAATTGTTTTGAATAGGGATGATCACTAGATTTCTTTTGTCAGTAAGCTAGATTTTCAAAAATATTGGACACGTATTTTTTCTTTTTTTACGTAATCGAAAGATTACACTGATACATTCAGTTGAAACGTGAATAGACTCTCCAGCCCTCTGGTCACTTGAAGTATCGACCAATCGGCTACATTTATTAAGTCTATACGTCTGGGCGCACCTTGCGGGGCACATGAAGCAGTTGACCACCTCGGACCCATGTCCTTTCCTGCAGTAAAAGCGCTGTTTGGCTTTCACGACAGGCCAGCATTAAAAGCAGCATCCGTCGCGTCGTCATCTTGCATTCTTGTCTCTTGTCCTAAAACCCAATGGCTTCGCACGCCTCGATGGCAAAAGGCCTGACGGAATGATCATAACGCCTTGGAAGTTGGGTTGGCTTTGATTGTGGGATACAACCTGTGTCGACACACATTTTTTTCGTTGATATTTACATACTAGCTGTGCCTGCGACTTCGTCCGCGTGGAATAGTGACTTTTCGGGCAGCATACCTTAACAAATGTTCGCCGTGATTCTTTAAATTGACATAACTTTTTTATTTATGAACCGATTGTCATGAAATAAACACTAAATGTTAAGTGAAGTTTACTACAAAATAATAGTGAAAACCGCATGTAAATCGAATAAGCCGTTTCTGATATTAGCGTGCACAAACACACAGACAAACAGACAAAAAAAAAATAATTACAATTTCGTGTTCGGCATCGATAAAATAACAACCCCTGCTACTTTTTTTTTTATATTTCCATTGTACAGACACCACTTTTCTACAATTTTATTATATGTATATAGATATAGATTTTAGCTTTAGGTTGTATAATATTATTGCATTTAATATTTGTGTAAACAAACATAAATTAAAAAAATACATATATTTATTTCTTATGAACTAAATAAATGTATATTATTTACTAGCTGTGCCTGCGACTTCGTCCGCGTGGAATAGTGACTTTTCGGGCAGCATACCTTAACAAATGTTCGCCGTGATTCTTTAAATTGACATAACTTTTTTATTTATGAACCGATTGACATGAAATAAACACTAAATGTTAAGTGAAGCTTACTACAATATATTAGTGAAAACCGCATAAATCGAATAAGCCGTTTCTGATATTAGCGTGCACAAACAGGCAGACAAACAGACAAACAGACAAAAAAATAATAATTACAATATCGGGTTCGGCATCGATATAATAACAACCCCTGCTACTTTTTTTTTTATATATTTCCACTGTACAGACACCACTTTTTTACAATTTTATTATATGTATAGATAGATTTAGTTCAAAAGTTCATTATTAAACGTAGGCACCTATTCCTAAATTTTTTAGCTGAGACCAAAAGTCGCAATAATTATCTTATTATCTCCATATGATTTTCTTGGATAAATCCGGCAGATAATTTATTAATGTTACGGCCAATAAGTCCCAATGAATGGGGAATAAATCAAAGCGAAGGAAACGGAAGAAAAATAAAAAAATCCGGACAAACTAACGACCACTGAACAATTTGTCACGCGTAACGTGCAACTGGAAACACGGGACGGCACGATCACTCTTTCTCTTTTTTTTACCGCATGTAGGTATCCCAGCCCGCTTTCTATTCTAGAATTCTAGATGCTGGATTCAAACGCCATATTTTACTTGTTTTAATATAAAAAAAAATGTTTATTAAAGTATTAAGTAGGTACCTTTTTTTTTTTTTTTAAGGCTGGGAAATCATCCCATGACTGCTCCCGCTCTGGGTGGAGCGGAAGGGAGTGTCAGACTCTTACTGACTAAAACCCATCCATGTTCCTTCCGTAGCCCTTTATGTTCCGGAGTAGCGGTAACCCTTTCGGACAAACCCGCTTACCCGGCAGGCTTGGCCCTGAGGGGCCCCTTCATATGCTGACATCTCTTTGAGGCGCGCGTGGAACATATACGCGCCGTACGGCACGGGTCTGGTGCTGATCGGACGGTGAGTCACCCATTACTCACCGTCCGCAGGCCCGCGCCTATGGTGGCCGGGCGTCGTCACGTGGCTCCCGACGCCCGGGGCGTCCCGAAACATCCATGTCCGGTGAGGACCTGCGTCCGGCGGTAGGTGAGGGCGCCGTGACGCCTCTCTAGCCACTCCTCAAAGAGGGGCCATAAAATGCAGCAGCAGAGGGGCAATTAAATTAAGGCCCTTAAGTAGGTACCTAAGTTAATAATATCTAAGCGAGATACAAGGTTTTTTTTTTTTTTTTGTGAAAACTTTTCTATCGATACAATCTTCCATCTTTGCAACATACCTACTCTCTTAGCAACTAAGAAAAATAGCAAAAAAAATAATAAAAAAAACAGCAACCAGCATTTCCTTCACACTGTTTATAAGACTCGACAAATCATTAAGTTTTAATTAACATATGTAAATTTAATCATACAGAATCCTTGCGGAAAATTCTCTAAGTATAGATGAAATGGCATCAAAATTCGTTGCATAGTTTAGGAGAACAACACGTTCAGACAGACACTAAAAGCGACGATAACAGACGTCGATAAACGTGTAGCACCGCATTCATTGTTGAAACATTAAGTCATTTTTAATCTTCCTTAATGCATTTAATGGCCTGTAGCGGGGGAGGGGTTGACTTCAACATAAGTAGACAAACTCACGCACAGTTTAAAAAAAAAATTCAAATAGAGTCATTTGTTTACTCGCGTGTTGAAGGCACTTCAGCTTTCACTGGTCATCCATTTCTGCATTTTATACCGTTTTTTGCATTTAATTAGTTGCTAATTACTGTGTGTAACGTTCTATTACAATTGATTTATTGGGATCTGCTTTTTCTGATGATTAAGCTGTCTAGCTCTATGAGTGATTTCGTTTTTTTTTCTTTCGACTGCTACATTTGCATTATTTTCAATTTAAGTAGTTTTCAAGGAAATCAGTGTTAAATTCTGTTCTGAAATAGGCTGAAAATGGAGGATCCTGAATGGGCATCAAAAACGAAATTAAATACTTATTAATTACTACATACTATAATCCTTTTGTAATCCCAATTAAGTGAGCTATACTCACTTAATTGGGATTACAAAAGGATGTAGGTACTTACGATTTTTACCTAAAATTACTATTTGAGCTAGTGCCATACTATAGTATTATAAATAACAGAACGATCCTATAAGTAACTCTTAAACACTATCTATTTAGTATTTAATAATAACATCGAACAACAACAATTAGATTCGTAAGTAATAATGTATAACCATAAATTGCGCTTTCATGTAGTTTTGGCACATATAAATATATTTTTAAGCTAATTTTTATCAATGTTTTGTGCATCCAATTGTTGGCTAACCTAAATTAAAAAAAAACTAATGACGCATCGTCCTAAACACCGCTACCTCCCGCTAAAAAGTTAAAACGTTAATCCTATCATAAATGTTTAAGTAAGTTAGTACTAATATTATTATGTGGGTAGTATGTAAATATTATCTTGTTTGAAAATATAAAAAAAACGTCCAAGTAAGTGTTCAGTTCAGTTCAGTTGTTCAGTCATGACGTGCAGTTTCTGTTTTGTGCTCTTGGTTATAATGTAGATGTTTTTTTTTTTCATGTTTTTGTTACTTACTCCAGATAACCACCATTTTTTACGTGTTTCTGTGTCAAATGAACTTGTTTTTTTCTTTAAAAAAAACTTTTTCTTTAAAATATTTTTTTTTCTTGCTTATCAAAATTAATTTGCCTATTCGGCACATGTGGTATACAACAATCATACCTATATATTTGATTTTATTTCATTAGGTATTTACTTTCCAATTGGTGCTTTTACTAAAATTACCCAGTAGGTAGTAGAAAGGAAACAATTACCAAGCGGCCATTAGCCGGTAGTTACTCGCAACAGCTATCATTCGGTAGCTACAATAGGGTCGGCACGTTGTAACAATATTTTTTATTAATTTTATGTTCACGAAACACAAGGTAGTAAAAAAAGTGGCAAAGAACTAAAAAGGGGTTCGTACCATCGTACAATATTAAACAATACATATTCTTTTTAAATACTTTAGGAAAAAAATACAATATTTAAAATTATATTATTTATTGTAAAAATTTGCTCAGTCAAGACACAATGGGCAAGATCAACTACCGGCGTGTAAAGATGCTAGAATTGGACTGGTCACAGCTAGTTAATAGTGTATCATCTATGCTGGTCACTGTGAATTATAATGAGGGTAAAACTGCCACTAACTAGACCCTGGGGAAACTAGGAGGTCTTCGTTAGATGCGGATAAGAATCCTTTCATCGAATTTTCCAGCAGACCTGTGAAAAGGTATGACGTAGACAAGATGACGTAGACACAATTTTTATCTATCTCGTATTTTTTATGTTTTTAGTTGATACATTATTCCTGGAAGTATTAAAAGACGTATTAAAGTAGTACGAAGTATTAAAAGAAGTGTGAAAATTAAATTATTGTGAAGAGTACCTCGTTCATTTTATGAACGGTTTTATGGCTGAGTTGCGTGAAATGGTCGTATCTTAACATATTGAGTACGTGTTCTACTATGTTGTCATGAATTCCCATTAACTTTGTAATTACTTATGGGAAAGTTAGTACAGTACTTTGGCAATACAATTATAGCAAAATAACAAAAGACTACACCGCCCCTAATAACAAAAGACAACCAGTTTTTACCTGTCCACTTCATTTATAAAGAAACAATGTGTCAAAAACGAAACGACAAATGACATAGCATGATATTTTTAATTCTCAGCAAAATAATTAAAAAATTGTGACAGCCCTGATCTCGTTTTGCAACGCTTGCCACACAGTACAGCCGCCGCGTGCAGTGATTCAACAACACCTTCGACAAAGCGACAATGGCTTCGTTGTGATGCGACTCACAAACTAGACACATTTAATTTCCTTACAGCTTTTTGGGCACAGCACCATGTGAAATTAGTGTTACCTTTCCATAAATTGATTTTCAATACCAAACTGACATTGCTTTCTCTTCTGGACCATAAAAATAGAAACAAAGTGTTTGTAGGAGGTAACAGCTCTTTTTTTCGCGATATTGTTTTGTTAGTATTTTTGTTTGTAGTAAGAATTTGCTAACTCATTGTTTTAAGATGAACTATTTAAACGAAAATTAAATAATTGGCCTCTACAATTTCAGCGGGATTGTCTGAAAAGGCTACCGCTGCCCCGGAACACAGAGGGCTAAGGAAGGAACATGGATGGGTTTTAGTCAGTAAGAGTCAGAACAGTCCCTTCCGCTCCACCTAGAGCGGGAGGAGTCATTTGATGATTTCCCCACCCTCAACAAATTTGGAAAATTCTACCCTAAATTTATTAATAAAAAAAACCTTCAAATCCAATTCGCATATAAGACTAGACTCGTCCCAGAATTTGGCTAGGTACGTGTATGGCGCCATCACTAGCGTCCATCATCGTCCATTCTTGTCGTATAGCGTCCCATCGTTTGTGGATCAGCACCACATTTGCACTCCAAGGATAAGTCGTCTATAAATATCCACCTGAACAGGTCAATACCAAATCCTTCAGTAACTTTTTATTCATGACATTGTTATTTCCAGTTACTTATAATTTGCTTACGAGTAACAATACAATTATTATCTTAATGACTACCTTTATGTATATTTTTTTATTAAATAAAATTAATTAATAATAATAATAATAATTTATTCAAAAAGTAAAGTGGCAGAATACAAAAATAAAACTTAGGAAAAACAATTGGTAACATAATGTTAAATATGCCTGCACTAGGATATACCTGTGTCGCAGGCGATAAAAATGCTTATTATAACTTTTCCAGGTAAAATTGGATTCTTAACAATATTTAATATACCTAACATGTAAAATAAATAGTGACAAAAATTTAAATTGAATAAATTAAGGCAGTAAGCATAAGTCCTCATATTTAGGTCAGAACCAAACCCTTCAATAAGTTTTTATTCATGACGTAATTATGTTTTGCTAATTATAATTTGCTTACGAGTAACAATACAATTATTATCGCAATGACTATCTTTCTGTACTTTTTTTTTTAAATAAAACTAATTGAATAAATTAAGGAAACAAGCGTCCTCCTTTTTTATTATTTCCGTAATTTTAAATATGCCAACCCTAACGTCCCTAACGCATAGATAACGCCACAGTAACAAACCTCACAGTGATTCAACGCTCACAACCTCATTACGGGAGACAACAAAAGCGTTGCAGTTCGTAGTCGACGCACTAGTTTACGCGCGACACACATTTTGTACTAATTGGTTTGCGCGGTACCGTGCTGTAATTAAGAGATGAGTTACTTTGAGCGTGCGACTGTGGAGTAAAGATATTAAGAAATCAAAAAGAAGATAAAACTTTATTAAAAAATAAGTTCGGATGAAAAAATACATAGTGCCTCAATCCGAAATAAATTGGGATAAGGTCAGGAGAATGATGATAACTTTATTAAATTAATGTGATTGTATGATCCATTCCTCATTTAATAAAGGGTCTTGCAGATAAGCGCCACGCGACGGTGCGCGCGAATCTTATAGAACAATTTCCATGAAGTTTCATAGAAATTGTTCAACTTGGTGACCCAAGTTGGCCTGTCATAGCACCTACCTAGTCAATTGGAAATCTATTTATTTATTTGAAAGGTACACCAACGACCCATTCACTAAAACATTAACATAATAAAACATAACCTATTGCATTAAATTATGGCGAATTAGTCACTTACAGGCAGTACACGGCACTTACATAAAAAATAGCTAATTTACGTTTTAACAAGATTTTTTACTCGTAGGATGGAAAGAATACTTAATTAAAAACAAAGTACAAAACATCGGAAACAGTCAAACGTGCTACCAATTAGGAATCATTCGATAAACTTTAGGTACAGACGCCAGCACATCAAGCTATCCCTAACTGTCAAATTTTCTCAATTAAAAATGAACCTTATATCTTTGCAATAAAGTTGAAATACTATCAAAGAAATTTGACAGATTGTGGTAACTTGATGTGCTGGCCTCTGTACGTGTATCAGCATATTCAGCCTTAAATGTTTCCACTTCAGGGACCCAGGCTTCTTGAAGTGGAACTGGGCTTTAATCTGACGCAGGCCCAGTGCAGGTTGGTATTTTTTTTCTAGGACACGCCAGTTTCTTCGCGCTGTTTTCCTTCGCCGTTTTGAGAGCAGTGGTGATGAAATTATTTACACAGAGTAAAGCGGTCTGGGTTCGAATCCACGACCACTCGTAAGTCGCCGTTACGACTGTACGTGTGAGTTCCATTATAATTTACAGTGAGTACATCGCGTGAATCGAATACTGAACTCGATATATAATTGATACCGCTATTAATAAATTCGTGTTCTCGGTATCGTGACTCCACGCGCTTGTTTTTTTCGTGATTCACTTTTATTGTATCGATATGCAATAGCTAGTTATGTTAAAATTGTTACGTTTTCTTTACACGAATCGAGGCAAAATCCCAATTTCCTAAAGCATGTCTAATATTGCGCTAAACTTGTTATGAATCTATACAAATATTATAAAGCTGAAGAGTTAGTTTGTTTGAACGCGCTAATCTCTGGAACTACTGGTCCGAATTGAAAAAATCTTTTTGTGTTGAATAGTCCATTTATCGAGGAAGGCTATAGGTTATGTAACATCACGCTACGACCAATAGGAGCCGAGCAGTGGGTAAAACCGCACGGGAGCAGCTAGTCAATAGGTCTATTTAGTGATAATGAAGCTAAAAAGTTTATTGGTTTGAATGCGCTTATCAGAGGAACTACCCGTTGGATTTGTAAAAATCTTTTTGCATTTGATAGCCCGATTTTTGAAGAAGCTTTAATATCAAGCTATGACACTTTGGAGCCAAACAAAAAGGAAGGCTAAGCTAAAACTACGTAACAGCGTGGACAAGCGATTTGATGCGCATCCGACGCGATGGGTTCGGGGGCCGATGTTTCACGCGAAGTTGCAGGCAGAAGCTATTAACATAATGTTATGTCAAATATATACACATAGATATCTAATTCTGGTCAGTACTTATAAGATTAATGAACGAAGTGATAAAAAATGAAGAAGAGTCGATCAGAATCGGCGAAAAAAAAGTTAACTAAGCGGAGGACTCATTTCAGTCATTAAATTCTGTATAAATCTCACGGTGAAAAGTTAGGTAAAATGAGTTTGAAGAGACTTTATACCTTATGCAAGCGGTTGTCAGCAGAATTCACGATCATTTCACCTAAGTTCTCACGTAAATAAATATTATCCAATCAGTTACTTAATGCTTCAGATTATCCTTTTTTTTTAAGGCTGCGAAATCATCCAATGAAATCTCCCGCTCTGGGTGAAGCGGAAGGGAATGTCAGACTTTTACTGACTAAAACCCATCAATGTTCCTTCCTTAGCCCTACACGTTGCCTGTCCAGAGTACTTTGGATACCTAAGGTTGTCGTGACGTCCAATTTTTTTTTTCGGCCAAACTGTTTCATTTATGTACTTACAAAGAATTTACAAATATTTTCAATAAAACTTTTGAATTTACTGAAATTCATTGTCTACAAAACCCCATTCAAAAGGCTCGTGCATTACCGATAAAGCACGGACGTCACAGCAGCAGCAAAAAATGCATTATATATAATGCACGGACAGGCAACGTGTTAAGTTCCGGGGTAGCGGTAACCCTTTCGGACAATCCCGCTTACCCGGCAGGGTCAGATTATCCTGCAAGTATAATCAGCCTATAATGTCTGCTGGGTCACAGGCCTCCTTTCGGGTTCAATGCGGGTTGGTAGATGTCACATGTCTTCGAATCTTTGGTTCTAGGACATGTCGGTGTTTCATACGGACATGTCATTTACACAAAGTAAAGCGCCGATCGGGTTCAAAACTCCGACTTGAAAGTCGTAAGTCTCGGTCATTAACGTGGCATCACGGCTCCTGCAAGAAGTTCAGTTTATTTATCTTGTCCTGCTTCGATTCAGCTGATTAAGACATATCTGATGACACTAGCACAGTCGTCAGCATCCGAAAACAGATGAATTCACAGAATGGCTCTCGTCAATAAGCCTAAACTTTCGTTCATAGTGAAACTATCACATCAATTCCACTTCCATAGAAAAGGCAAACAGCACATTATAAATTAGAATTCGTGATACCGCATAATTAGCTTACACACAGCACTTTCGTCTCACCGTCAACTTTCTCGAAAGATTTCCATTTCATATAAAACCTTATTATATTAACTTGAGCTCAGCGAGCCGCCTTACATGGATATGTTAAGAGCTGAGTTGTTTGCCGAAAGCCGAGACTTATAAATGGGGGTTCTTCTTATAGATATAATCGCTTCGGCTTCGCGTGTGATTTCGCCAACGATCGCGGCGCAACGCATAGACGCTAGCGGTGAAAATAGATTCAAATATTTTGAATAGTTTAAGAAAAAATATGCACATTGATTATGCTGATTCAATGGAACGAACGTAACCGTCTAGCCTAATAATTCCTTGCTTCTGCAAGTGACTTCGCCCGCGTGGATCTTGGAAATTATTCTAAGAAAACGTATTACCGGAATAAAGAATCCAGGTTATTAACTATCCTGCCGGGTAAACGGGATTGTCCGAAAGGGTTTCCGCTACCCCGGAACATAAAGGGCTAAGGAATTTAAGGAACATGGATGGGCTTTAGTCAGTAAAAGTCTGACACTCCCTTCCGCTCCACCCAGAGCGGGAGAAGTAAGTAATTGGATGAATCCCCACCCTCAAAAAAAAAGGTTATAAACTATATGTGCCTTTCATCCAGATCCTTCCAGCCGTTCCGACGTGATTGAGTAACATCTACTCCAACTTTCGCATTTCTAATATAAGTAAGGATGTGGAGAAACTGCTAATTTCGCTGGAATGGAGATCAGTAATGGAACCATCACCCTGAGGTTTGTAGTGCCTCTTGATACCATGTTAAACTGAAGAACATGATTTGCATGACGAACATAATACTAAAGATACTTACCAGGAAAATTGTAAGGATTTCCAAGAATTCGGCAGTAACGAACTGCTAATTTGAACATATTTTGATAGAATCTAGTAATTTTGGCTTCGAGCTGGACTGCTTTAGTGCCTCCCTCTTCTACGTCATAATCAGCCTGTAATATTTCTACTGCTGGAACACAGGCCTCGTCTCTTCGAGGGAAAGTGGGCCGTAATCCACCACGCCAGCCTAGTGCAAATTGGTGGAATTTTTACGTAGACATATAATATCGTTCAAGTACACTTATATTACCTATTACAAACCAGCATCCCATCTCCTTTGCAGGCAAACCTCTATCGAAAATACAACATTATTTTCTTAACCAGACAACACACATACATGCCAGTACCGTAGCATGTTCGTATATACAATAAATTAAATTAAATTATCATTAACTATAAGTATGAATGAACCAACAGAAGCATCTTTTTGTCGTATCTAATTTAGGTACTCGAAGTCCAAAATGTAGTCGGGCATTTGACATTTCGGTGTCAATTAAATTACCACATATTTATACTAAAATATAAAAGTAGTGATCCTTGACGACATTCGCTCGGGCCACCGGTCACCAGCAATTTGTTTTTTTTTTCTCTCGCTCTCGCGTCAATTCTGCGAACGCGAAACTGGTCGGACTGGCCTGCGCACGAGTTTTTTCGGCGAGCAACTCCGAGCATGCGCTTGGTTGCCAGATTAAAGTTACGGGCGATTGGATTTATTACAACCCTTGAGTTTTTTATGTGGGAATTTTGTATTCGGGGTGCTGGGTGAGGTGGAATAATTGTATTTGCGATAAGTTTGTTAAGCTTATGTTTTTAACAATTGGGCAATACGATGAATAAACGATACAAGAATTTTAGTACAAAAATAAAACGCGTTATTAATAAAAACAAAAGCCACATAATCGAAAAAGCAATTTGTTACTTAATCCAAACGAATTCTCGTTACCGTGGAATTATTCTATAATTTCATTACCTTTATCATTAAGGTTATCTACATCAAATACGTGGAAAACATACCTACTACTCAAACAATTAGGCACAACCAAACGAAACAATAATTTTAGTTTTAACGAACTAAAATTCCTGAACAACATAAATGAGCATAAAAATAACCGGCGAAATGCCACTTTGTAATCCATCATAATAGCACAGCGCATTATTTAGCCATAATTGAAATAAATATTGGGTGAAAAAAAGTTCCCAACATGGCAACTTCGGAGTAAATATGGCAACATTCGCCGGCCTCCTAATTGACGAGCACCGCTAGCATACTAATGGACAGATTAAAATAGTTTTATGGGCCATAAACGTTAGTCAATAGCGGCTACGTCGTTAATACGTAGCGCGGACTAGAACCTAGTGCGCAAAGCACAAATGTCAAACTATTGGTCAACATATATGTGCTTTTTGTGCCTATCAACCAGTTCGTGCCACATTCACATAATTAATCACGTCGTAATCCAGCTAATGTATTCGATTCGGAATCGATTGTATCGAAATGTACCTAAATTCTTGATAGGATTAAATGTCAGATTTGAAAAATCATGGCCTCGTTTAGAAGGTCATCCATTCGTAACATTATGCATATCGATCAAAACCATCATCATCATCATCTGCCTCGCCTTGTCCCAACTATGTTGGGGTTGGCTTCCAATCTAACCGGGCGCAGCTGAATACCAGTATTTTACATGGGCAACTGCTTATCTGATCTCCACAACCCAGTAACTGAGTAATACGTTACGCCTTGGCAAGACTGGCTGTCAGATTTTCGGACTTCTGACGACCCGTAACGACTGTCAAAGATGCACAAATGACTTGATGCTTAACCGAGGAACGGAGGAGTCTCGTTATGTAAAGATGGTCAGCCATCCATGGCCAACCTCGGCAGGCGTAGCTTAACCTGATGGGTTGACCTGTGCGGCTGTTATTACTTAGCCACAAGCTCTTCTAATATAATAATGACTACCCTCTACAATAATTGTACACACATAAGTTAACTAATTTCTTGAGAGAAGAGACTACTAGGGATTTATTGCATTTAAGGATTGTCACTTGAAGACACAAGAGCAGTTATAACGACCGTGAATTACGTGTTGTAGGACATAGATCGGAACCATCTGCGTTCACGCTTTACTTTGTGTAAATTGTTTCATCACCACATTCACCATGGCTCTCCAAAACGGCGAAGAAAAACCTCATGAGGAAACCGGCATCTCCAAGAACCTGGGCCCGCGTGGTAGATTACGGCCCCTCTCTCTCACCTAGAGCATTGGGAACATTATAGACTGAATAAACAAGAAAACAAAAGCCTTCAGAGAAAGTACTTACTTTGGAAGTTAAGCTGTTTTGACTCTCTAGACAAGATATAAAAATAGTTGACAAACAGAATAACCCATATCTACGAACGAAGCAAGTTAATAAAAAGCTTGCAAAAATAGGCTTGCATTGCAAGAAACTAAAGAAACAAGTAATAATTGAGCGACTATTGACAAACGCAATTAAATCAGATTAACTTAAGATAAAGTATAAAAGATTATTTACAACGATCACAAACAACCTGTGCTATACCTACAGCTGGTGTTGAAATCACCTATTTTACATATAAATGTTCAGAATACGAATGTTTGCACCTAAATAACTGTTTAATGCAAATCATAGTTCAATTAAACATGCTAATTTTAACATGACCATTTAGAGACGTATCATCCATATAGGCTCGTTAATGCCCACTGCTTAATCAGGTTTACTAATAGGATGACAATCAATGAGAGAGGATATTGACATATAAATTGAACAGAATTGGTTATAGAATGAGAAGAAAATGACACTCTAGGGTAACAAATATTCAGAGGGATTTTCCGAAAGGGTTACCGCTACTCCGGAACGTAAAGGGCTAAGCAAGGAACCTAGCTGGGTTTTAGTCGGGAAGAGTCTGACACTCTTAAGTTCCACCCAGAGGAAGAAGATTTTATGATTTCACACCCTCAAAAAAAAAAAGAGTTAAATATATACCTAAATACTTTAAAAATAACATTAATAAAATCAAACGATTCAAGCACTAGGCAGCGGTCAGGCGATGATCAGCAGTAGTCTTTAGTGACCGCTGTGCTGCTAAGACGCCGCGCACCGGTCGACGTCATCACGTCAACGCTGGTTGTCACTGAAAAGCAGAGCTGGGGATCTGTCTCGCATAGGGTCGCAGCATTATAATAATAATAATTTTATTTCAAGCAACAAGACTCATAGTGTTAGTAATAATATACTTACAAACTATGTTAGCAATACAATTACAAAACAAAAAGAAAACAGATTTTGACATCACTGTTGCACGGTGACAGGCCCAGCCACCCTGCAGCAGTGGTTCACAAACACACAATCAAGCCTGCTCGCTATCTTATCATATCATTATGTTGAGCGATAACCGTTTTGCGAGGCTGCAATGCATATTTTCCCCCTTATTTTTTTTGCGTCTATGTTCATTCTTTGTGCCATGTTTATAGTAAATAGAAGATTTTATTTTTCTCCGCCGTGGATGTAACAAAAATTTGGAGCAACAAGGTTTGAAATATGATTATACCAGCGACACAAAGAAGAGGAGTAGTCAGACGATAGACCCGTTTTGATAATCAACCTGCCAAATACGTTTGTACCTATCATAAATATAGGTATAGTGAAAGACAAGGATTGTAACTTAAATTGGTAGAGAAAATTTCAGATCTTTTATCGTAATAAAATAATATGTAGAGAAAACCTAGATCCGAAAGAGGAGGAAGAGACATTGAAAATGAACAGTTATTATTCGGTAGAGCCAGTGATGATGTCTAGAGATTGTATCATTTGACAAGGGTCTAAAGTTTTGACACTTAATATCCGCAGTTCATCTGAAATTCTGAACAAACTTATTGTGGCGGTAACGTCTTCATTTGTTTTATCAGGATTTTATAATACGGACCTAGTTACCGTATAATAAAATCCTACTTGACAACATTGAAATTAAAAATATTTTACACGAATCATTTTAACCTAAGTACACGTTCATGGGCACTTAAAAAACGAGCAATTGCGGTTCCAATAGATGGCGTCCTATGGAGGGAGCCCGCAAGAAACTACACGTAATTCTTTTAAAAATAATTATTGGCTATTAAAAATATTTCCAAATTATGGTGTAAGGGAGGGCTATACTTAACAAAATAGAAAATGGTCAACATATAGAATCAAGTAGGAAAAAAAAATAACAAACCTTTGTTTGCTGTAAACATGAGTGTAGAAACCGATGGATTAGAAGTTTATTTAGATTTAATATATTGCAGTTCTAGCAGTCTGCCTGTAGGTATGTATTGTTGAAAGTTAAATTAATTTCAGTGGAAATTGGCATAATTATTACCTTCTATGCTTCTTTCACATATTGGGATACCTATTATAATCGTGGCTTGAAAACCAAATGAGGTAATTCAGATTATTAATGCCTATCAAACGATAGTCTTATTGGGTATTTGAAAGGGTAGTGTCATTATCCTTACTTTTTATGAACTGTCAAACGCGGAATTTGTACGTGATTTGTATGAATGTGACGTCACAGATTTTTAGAATCAAATGGAATACTTATTAGCATTAAATGCAATTTAACAGTTATATCGCATAATATTTTATTTCTATACGGTGATGGAAGTTTTTAAGGCGACCGGTCTTTTTTCTATGTGATTTCATATTTTCTTTTTGAACGTGTCAAATAGTCAATTAGAAATAGCTCTTTCAAAGTCTACAACTTTTAAATTCAACTATGAAGAGCAATATTTATCCGAAATGGGAACTTTTGAAACCGGCGGTGTAGCCCGGAATTCGCGTCCGATCGAATCTAACAATATTTTCTTTCACCGACAGGCCCGGGATTGGACTTGTGTCCGGCATTCGAGATAAGTTCGTCCCTTCCTCTATTCAGTACCGGATGAATCTTCGATGAGGAAAATAGATGCGACAATTTGTAAGCAAAATTGTATGGGTTTTTTGCAACTGGTTCTAGATGGGGCGGGAAAAAAGTGCCCGGAGAGACGTGGGGAACCCATCAGTGCGCAGTATAGGCTAAGCAAAAAAAAAAGTGCAACGTGACTGTGGTCTACCGGAGATTCAATTGTTTCCATTCGATATCAACAGCTGTGTAGGTACACATACGACATCGACCGATTGTACACGCAAGTAATTAATTTGTAGTGCTTAGTTGACCATCGATTGATATAACACATGTTTCGAAGCGATCAATTTGATATCAACAGTTCGACGTTGTTTGACCCCAGTATGGTTACACCTTTATCCTAACTAATATTATAAATGCGATAGTAAGTTTGTCAGTTTGTTTGTTACCGTTTCACGCCTAATTTAGGCGTGAAACGGTGGTTTAAAACCACTGAACTGATCATTCTGATTTTTTGCATATACGTTGCCAGGAATACAGAAATTAACATAGCGTACCGTTCATCCCGAAAAAAAGTATTGTTTCCGATGATAACTACAATAAGTTTCTATAGATGGCGCCACGTGAACGTTCCGTTCTGAGCCCATGATTGCAGCTACCAAACAAGAAGTAGAGTACAATCCGAATTGATTGTCAAATTCTAAATTAACACGCGAAACCACGGACAAAACTAGTACTTGCATGTTGCCAAGTTACAGCAATCATGGCTTCTCGAGACGACAGATGCATCAACCGTTATTACCGCAAGGGAATGTGCTTGGTAATGACGTGTTCTTGGTAAAAGCACGATTGACGATAAAGAGCCCGTTACGGAGATGGGCCCGTAAATGGCTTTAGCAGCATCTAAGGACTTGTGACATTTCGGTTTTGAGATCAGAGAGTCACAACAGATTTTAGGTAGACCTGTACCTAAGCGAGAAAAACTAAATGCTTAAGTAAATATCGTCATTCAATAATGTTACACGCAAATCTTCTTCTTCTTTAGTCTAATGGACCAAATATTTGTACGTTAATCTAATTGGTAAGTAGGTACTTATATTATATGTTCGAGCCGTTTGGGGTTAAAACAGTAGGGCCATGGGGTCCGATTGCCCACTTTGTTTTTCAAGACAACACCAAGCGGTCGGCCTATTTTTCGGTCAAATAATGTAGCCAGCCTTTTGTGAACTTTTCCTGTTGACAGCGATGTTTACGATTTTTTTGACTACCTGTGTTTATTACCCCCCCTTTTTTATGTAACTACTTGAACAATACTACTAATAATATTTTAAGTCAGTTACCTTTTAAATTGTGTACAAATATTATCCTTAGTAACAAATAAATGAATAATGTTATTGCTTTCGATAATTTGCTGCCGACATTTATCGACTGTTGATGAGATAGACACGACATAATAATAATGTATTCATACATAACTGATATTGATATACATGTCTGGACAGCTACTCGTCTCTCCGGTGCGTTAATGTCTCTAAATTACAGCTCACAGCCACCCGTGCGTACGCGCAACTTTTTTCGCACAACGCGTAATGACGTCGAAATTTATGTGAAGACGAGGCGAATTTTTATACATTTGCTGTTTTAGTACTTAATTAAATAGCTCTGCAGGTGAGCCCCGAAATTGATGGATGTATAATAATTAAATAAAAGGTGTTCGATTTTTCTTAGACTTGGAAATATTTACCTAACATGTTTTTTTACGCTCTTGACGAGCTCGTGGCTAAGTAATAACAGCCGCACGGATCGTTTCATCAGGTTAAGCTACGCTTGCCGGCGTTGGTCTAAGGATGGGTGACCATCTTTAGATATCCTGACTCCTCTGTGCCTCGGAAAGCACGTTAAGCCGTTGGTCCCGGCTGTCATTATTGATTTTTTGACAGTCGTTACGGGTAGTCGGAAGCCCGAAAGTCTGACAGCCAGTCTTACCAAGGGGTATCGTATTACCCAGTTAGTGACTGGATTGTGGAGGTCAGATAAGGAGGTTCATGTAAAATACTGGTATTCAGCTGAACCCGGTTAGACTGGAAGCCGACCCCAATATAGTTGGGAAAAGGCTAGGCAGATTGATTGTGTATTTTTACGCTGTTTATTTTTAACTTCATAGCTATTGTTAAACTTTCGTTCTTCGTCTAGATACCTTTAATATAACCTAAGCAAACAAACGTCAGATATCTCTATATTCATCAGAATTGAGATTATATCTGCAGGACGTTCGTGCTGGTGACTATTTTCCTGTGTGAAGCAGAAACAAAGCATGCTGTAGATCGTTCACGCGATTCTGGTACGACAATCATTTAACAGTGTTCTCACTCTGAGCACCAACTGTGACGACCTCTACATCTGCCAACCCATCTATTTTCATAAAGCAGGCGACGTCTAACACGCATACTTTTTTATTTTGTTCTTTTTTTCCTTTGTCGCTTTGGATAAAGGAAAATCTGTAATGTTAGTGGCCTTTTTTTTCGTGTGGTTATTGACTAACCTGGTGTCAGAGTTGTTATGACTAACCTGGTGTCAGAGTTGTTATGACTAACCTGGTGTCAGAGTTTTTATGCTGCCCATGGGCCTCTGACTAAGCTTTACATGCTGTTGAGAAAATCTCTCAGACATGCTGGTTTCCTCACGATGTTAATTTTTATGGTGGACATTGTGAAGTGTAGGTATTTTATTCTATTATATTTTATGCATTGCCTTTTTATTTCACTAATTGAGTTGGTAATATGATTGATTGATGTTTCGGACCATAATATTTTTTTTTATAAGGACCAGTATTACTTACTACTATGAGAGAAAGACAATCTTGTGACAATTTTTCAAAGTATTACATAGATCGAGTCTTGATTAACTGGATATCTAGTAGTTAATTTGGATCTTCTTCATGGTTTATTACCTACGATACACCTTTAAAAAAAACGAAAAAAAAAACTTGTTCTTTAAAGTAAAGACGTCACTACACTGAATTTCTGATAGAAGATAGTTTATGAGCACTCTCAAACCATCTTGCCCCGAATAAATCGTCCACACGAAAATTTTAGGAGCATAATGATGACAAATGACAGTCAGTAGTTTCCAACAATAAAAAACCATTGTAGCCCTGAAAGGTTCCCAATGAAGCTCAACAAGAGCAAAGTGCGAGGCAATCAACTAAAAGCCAAATCATTTTCCAATTCCATTTCCGTTGTCCGTAGCGTCTGGTGGAAATGGCTCGGGACAAAGGGGGATCACAAAGGCTGTCCGTTATCCCCCAACCACCCTACGACCCATCACGAGGGGGACTCACCTCCCTCTCCACCCCCGAGGGATCGCGTACACTAATTGCACGCTTAAATTGGGGTAATGCACGCTCGTACGTATTTTAATAAAATACGAGCGAGATCAAAGCAGCCATTAATTTTAGTTAGTAGAGATTTTCTTGTCGCATTATGTTTAGCTAGTTTTACTTTTAAATCCTGGTGTGTTGGATTTACATTCATTGATGTTAATTTGGTGGTAGTCTTTGTATTGTCCTTGTTTTTTAAAAATTAAAAAAAAACGAATACTTATATAATTATGTATTTTAAGTTTGGAACATTTATCATTGCTTTTAGTTTGTAGTTACTTTTTATTTTGGTTCGAAGAACCATCTCTTTACATTCCGAATTTGACCACGAGTAATGGACATTCATACGCGATAAGTGGGACAATATTGTAACCGAACGGCTATGACCGTAAATCAGCCTGATCAATATCGGCGATCATAAAAACGATTGCGTGTCAACGAAGCTAATCTCATAAACAACCTATTTTCCGAACCAATATGCTGCGCCGACGTCACGCCGTCACGCACACATTGCGACAAACACGCTGACTCATCACGTCACTAGCTCGGAAAACCAACGCAGTTCAATTCAAATGCCGTAAATAAAACATGTTGCGCTGTCTCCCTTCTGAGTATTCGCGTTATTGAGTTACGAAGTCCCCGAAGCGTTTTGCCGCCAAAACAACGTACATTTTGCCCCCCGGCGCGCGTAAAAACATCAACAGAAATTCACAACGCGAGAGACAGAGAACTACCTTGTAGGACAGAAAGGGACGGACGCCTTAATATTTTATCAAGCATCTTCTCATCAGGAAATGGCATCACACACCAATTTCAGTCTTAAATAACAGCGTGTAGAGTTGAAAATCGCGCGAGTAATTTTTAGATTGCGTGTGTGCCCTTACGTCGGTGAAAGGAAATTACAACCACACCCACGTATAATGTTGCCGCAATAAAAAACGTGTAAGAAGAAATAATGAGCGGTTACTGGCGCGGCGAGAGTCTCGTTCGGGCGATTTCATCATTTTACCTTCATCTAATTGATTAAAGGGAATAGTCGGGACGTTTAAGCTCGTCGTTAACGTCTCGAGGAGGTAATGAATGATGGATGAAGCCGAGTCCCGCAAATCTGATTACAAATTCAAATGACGGATGCAGATGAAGCGAGCGCGGCGGTTACTCTCTGTGAATGGGGGCAACGTGATCCCGCATAGATACACGATAGTTCACCATTATTGTCATTCAAAATCTTGCCGACGCTTCCCGGCTCTTCAATTTTCTTTTGTGTTGCTGTAAAGATTTGTATCAACACGGTAATTTAGCAAGTTATTGCACTCCATATATCTGTTTTTGCTTTCTGTACATTCTTGCAGACTTCTTTTTACATTATAACAGGCACATTACTCGTAGCTTTCGAATTCGTGGCTCTCAAAGTCATCATCAGCCTAGCTTTTTCCCAACTATGTTGGAGTCGGCCTCCAGTCTAACCGGATGCAGCTGAATACCAGTATTTTACATGGAGCGACTGCCTATCTGACCTCCACAACACAGTAACTAGGCAACACGATACTCCTTGGTAAGACTGGCCGTCAGATTTTCGGGCTTCTGACGACCCGTAACGACTGTCAAAGATGCACAAATGACAGCCGGGACCAATGGCTTAACACGGCTTCGTCGCTCTCAAAGTAACTTGTGAAAACTTTGTAAGCCCCAACTCCCTTACTAATAAACGTATTACATCAGGTGAATAGTCACACACCGATTTCTCTCTTTCAGTCGTCAGAAATTTGACTTTTGAAAGAAGAAGCCAAAGCGTTGTGTAACATACAGACGCTATACAACGTTTATTAGTAAGGGGTTATTGTAAAAAAAGTCAAAATTTCCACACGTCGGAGTTTCAGTGTTTTGTATGAAAACTGCAGCAAATGATAATCTTGCGACATTTTCATTTAAAAGCCTAACTTCGCTTCCAATAACAATTTGACCCGCGTAGATACAAAATAGAATCCATCTCCCAGAAAAATGCGATAGCTCAGTTATCGCTGAATATCTAATAGGAGTCATAGTTTATATTATAAAAGTCAACCCAGAAAATATTATAGTTTAAGATCAAAACCATATTACAACCAATTGAATACTTTCAATATTAGGGAGGAATTTTAAGCGTCCATGGAATAAGTAAAAGAGATTGCATTTACAAACAAGTCAGACGGTTATTTAAGTGCTAGTACGTAAGGAAACGTACTACAGGGATGAAAAGTATCCTATTTGTTAATCCAGGTCATAGACTACCTGTGTGCCAAATTTCATTCAAATGTGTTCAGCTGTTTGAGCGTGAACGACGGACAAGCATACCAACTCACTCACAAACTTTCGGCTGTATAATATTAGTGTGAATACCAACCCCATCTCCTATAACAAGTAAAAAACAAACAAATAATAATACGTTATTGTCGGCACCAATTCAGCAATTCATGAGTCTCTTCTCATATTGTAATAATATACCTACAGTGGTGGAATTACTATATAATATTGTTTACGTTGCTATGATTTTTTGGGATAAGTATCCCCAGTGCCCCGTAAAGCACGCTAAGTTGTTGACCGTACCCCTGGTCTCTCTCCAGTCGTGTTGGATTGCCGTTCCATCGGACTATCTTCTTAGCGTGCCGATGGCAATCTAAAAGGACTCGGTCCAGAATTTAGCTACGTGTTTGTCGCCATCACTAGCGTCACGGCATGACACGCAGGACACGATATCAAGTGTCCCATCGTTTGTGGAACTGCACCACATTTACACTCTAAGGCAGAGTTGTCTATAAGAAAGTGAGGGAATAGAGAGTGCAACTGCGTCTGCGCACACACTTGCGCCCTAGAATATCTCCTGTGCCGAAGCTGATATTGGTCACCATGGCCAGAATTCGGTCTAGAGGACTATTATTATTCTTTGCGGATATTACGTTAAGCTTTCCTACTCCACACGATCTTTTCCATACGAACCTGTTTCATCCTTTTTTTTTGGGGTGGCAAATCATCCAATGACTTCTCCCGCTCTGGGTGGAGCGGAAAGGGAGTGTCAGACTTTTACTGACTAAAACCTATCCATGTTCCTTCCGTAGCCCTTTATGTTCCTTCCTAAGTTGTTCCGGGGTAGCGGTAACCCTTTCGGACAATCCCGCTTACACCTGTTTCATTCTAACTAAATCGTAAATGTTTGGCTATAATTCTTCAGTCTATTGTCAGAGAAGTATGGCGCTGTATGGCGAGATACAGGTTTTTCACCTAGTTCGGCTACAGATGCTAATATGTTGTATTATTTTCATTATAGCCCTCAAATTTCTTTTTACGCAATATGGTTGTTTAAAATGTTAATATTTTTTGGTGTCAAATAAAAAATATTTTAATAAAAATAAAAAAAATCTGCTATGTTTTTCTCACGTACACCAAATACCTACAATAATACGTAGTAGTAACGCACATAGTAAAAAAAACTCCGGTACGGTTCCGTATTCCGTGTCAGTTTGTTACTCAATCACGTATCGCAGCGCGGAACAGCGGATGACGATAAACTTATACACGAGGAAGCCGACTTCCCGGGAAACATGTAACTTTATTTGAATTGGACAATATTCGAGGCCGGCCCAGGAAGAGGTGGCGAGACGACCTAGACGCATACCACAAAGGATGGATCGAGGTGGTTCAAGAAAAAGATGTTTGGAAAGATTTGGGGGAGGCCTTTGCTCAGTAGTGGAACAGTGTAGGATAAGTAGAAGATAACAATTACAGGCACTTTTGAATGGTCAATTAAGGGTCGGTCAGTCAGAAAGATGAATCTAGTCGCCCATTCCTTAAGTACCTATGGAGAAGAACGAGCAATCCACGGACACTACTTTAAATCTGACACTCTCTTCCGCTCCACCCAGAGCGGGAGAAGTCATTGGATGATTTCACAGCCTTAAAAAAAAATGGGTATCGTATTGCCCAGTTACTGCGTTGTGGAGGTCAGATAGGCAGTCGCTCCATGTAAAATACTGGTATTCAGCTGCATTCGGCGACCAATCTCAGCGGAGAGCAGCCTCTGCGGCGGCGCCGGCGCAGGAGTTGTTATAATGCACAAGTGTGTGCGCCGACACAGGTGCACTTTCTTGCATATTGACGTAGCACCTAATCTCTTTCCAGTTGTGTCGGATTCCTGTCCTAACGGGCTATAAGAACGATTTGTTGTATACCGTATCACCGACATGATATTTTTAATCTTTTTTACATACCTACCTATTTACTTGCGTTTTCCTGGCGTGGTGCCATATTTTAAAGTTATTGATTGTATTTACGTTTCTACCAATGACGCGCGGAGAAAGACTAAAATCTTTATTTGAAATGAAAAAAAAAAATGAGATCCAAAGCGCTGAGTCGAGTCTCGTTTAAAACCACAGAGCGTGAGAAGTATTAAATGAGCTGGGGGCCTAGACCAAGTCCCATTTTCATTAACGATGACAAATTTAGATAAATCCGAAATGATATCATTTAGTATTCCGTAGATACCATACCCTTGATAACAAAATATCCTAGATGACAGATGAGTCCTGCCTTCACTTACTTATGTTTACAATTAAACAATAGCTACATAAATACTTTCGGCTTACAATTTAGTCGCCTGAAATGTGCGAAACGATACTTCATTTCTTTGTGAGCAATACGAACACTCCACAAATACGAGTACGTATTAGGCAATTAGCATTCGTGCGAATCGACTAATAAGCCATACTTTCATACTTACTAATAATTTATCATAACACAACATGCGGCCTGTAATCCCCGAACGCAGACATGGATCTATAATACACCTACATTACGCCAGTTATATTTATGTCCCATAAAACAGAGGCCCCTCGGCTATCAAACGGGCACAAATCCAAACTTCAACCCTTAACTGAGAAATTTCAAGTGGAAAAACCCAATAACACTCTGCCCGAACCGAATAACTCATCGTCAGCTTAGCCTTTTCCCAACTATGCAGGGTCGGCTTACAGTCTAACCGGATGGAGCTAGATATCAGTTGTTTACATACACACCTTCACAACCCAGTTACTGGCGATACCCCTTAGTAACTGGTAGAATCTCGGGCTTCTGACGACCCGTAACAACTGACAAAGATCTACAAATTACAGCCTGGACCAACGGCATTACCGCGTTTTTCGAGGCACGGAGGCGACTTATAGTATGTAAATATGGTCACCCATCCACGGATCAACAGCAGTAGGTAAGTGTAACTTAACCTGCAGAGCGGCAAGAGTGTCTGTTATTACTTAGCTACAAACCCCTCCATTTTACTTAAAAACACATTATACATATAACATATATGGTATACATTGAACCATTGACACGAAAAAAGAAATACAAACGTCGAATGTAGGTAAGAATTAAAAAAAACTGTTTATTCCGAATCTATTTTGTTCGGTGATGCCATCATCATTCTTAGATGACGCACAGCATGACGATGTGGCGCTGTCACATGATGCTGCACGTGACTTGAAAACCTAAAACCGCATCGAAGGTACCTATGCCAATTTGTACCTGAAATACCTATTGGTATCGCACCTTACAGCATCCTTAAGGACAAGTAGACCGATTCTGTAAAAATCTCACCGCGAAAACTTAGGTGAAGTGAGCGTGAAGTGAGCTGTCGTTCCACATAATGCTAGGGATTGACACTATTGACAGCACGCTTTAAACTCACTCCACCTATGTTATCACCTGCCGGGTAAGCGGGATTGTCCGAAAGGGTTACCGCTACCCCGGAACATAAAGGGCTACGGAAGGAACATGGATGGGTTTTAGTCAGTAAGAGTCTGACACTCCCTTCCGCTCCACCCAGAGCGGGAGCAGTCATTGGATGATTTCCCAGCCTTAAAAAAAAAAAAAAACCTATGTTATCACGTTGAGATGATTACAAAATACTAGAGGTGGGCCGAATGTGGTTTAAACCGAATACGAACTTCGGCAGAACATTCGGTTAAAATGAAAAGTTCGGCCGAACTTCGGCCGAACTTCGGTTCAATTTCTAGTGCTTTCTCGAGAGCGACACGTCGTGACTTGTTTCCGCATTTACTTCAATATTATTGCTAGATGTACCCCACCCCACACCGCGCTTTTGTAATCCAGATGTTTGTTAGAAGAATACTACGTTTATTTCATTATTGTAATAGTATGTCTAATATTTATGTCCAAATATTTAGGCAAAAAAACTGTAATTTAAGGTTTACATTTGCAATGTTCATATCTAAAATAAATGACCATGACTGAGTAAAAGACATAATTTATTTTACAGTAATTCTATTCTAATTCTATTGAATTTCAGTCAAAATAGTGTAAGTAGGTATTACATATTTTTCTTGTGCCGAATGTTTGGCTTTTAAACCGAATTTCGGCCGAATGCCGAAATTCGGTTCATGCTGCCGAATTTCGATTGAACCGAATTTCGGCCCATCCCTACAAAATACCGATACTAAAAACAGATTATAAACAACAAATTTCCGAACAATTTTGGAAAATATTTACGTAAACCAAATCATTTCCTTTTTTTTTCAATGCCGTTAAACGCTCAGGTTTTTTTTTTACTTAGACCAACGCTGAGCGAAGGCCTCTTCCAAGTCCATGAACTATTTTCCCGCGGGCACCTCACTCCTCGCGGTGCGCATCCATATCATCTTGTTACCTCTTTCTGGGCTGGCATTGCAGGGGCCGGCCATCTTTAGGTACTCATTATATGGAGAATTTTGCCCAGTGGCTGATGTAACACTCTTAATCCCATTTGAGCCCTGAAAACTTTCTCTGTTTAGGAGGAATATATACGAAATCAGCGCGCACAGCAAAGAGAGCAGTGTAGCCCAGAAGTCACGGCCATGACATAGGAGTAGAAGATGGTGGTTTCGAAACCAAGCAGGCTCTTTACTTTGCAGGCAGGTTACTTTGAGTAAATAATTTCATCACGGTGTTCTGAAAACGGTTAGGTAAAACGTAGGAAACCAGCACGTCATGGAACTAAAAATTCGAAAATATGGCACGCCAGGCCGCGCTGGGCCCGAGTGGTGCAATACGACTACCTCTCACTGAAAGATGTGACTTTATACCCCAGCAGTGGGGAGATAATATGCTGATTCTGCGATAAGCGAAACGTGTCTATCTTTACCGTCGAGTTATACATTCGATCGTATCTTGCTAGATGAGACTAAACAATTATACCTAAAACCTACTTGAGGAAGTAAAATTAATAAGAAATTACTGGAGAAGTATAAATCGTGGAACCTATTTAACTACGGGTTAAGCGAAGAAGATTTGCTTCTCCGCCTTCGTCTAAACTAACCGTCGTGCAGCCGCTATTTAGGATAGAAACAAAAAAAAATGGGATTTCTGCATTTGGAAAACGAACAACCAATATTACCTGAAAACTGAAGAACCTTATACTTAGGATCCCGTATGAACATCCAAGCACCTTTTAATCGGGCATTTTCAAATTCGCGTGACAATCCGAACTTGGTGAAACTTGCGTTAAATGGCCTCGAGGGACTTGAATAGCTTGGGGCTCTAATTAATGTGCCCTGCATAACTTAAGATTCTTCAACACGTAGAGGCTGAGTTATAAGCAAAGTTTGTTCTCAACTTATTCTCATCGGAATATTTCCGAGCCTGTCCTAATATTGACGTGTGTGTGAGAGAGTGAGCTCGCAGCTCTCTCTTAATTAATTTTGTGACTTGGGCTTTGAATATTTTCGCTTTTGGAAAGATTGGAAATGATGAGGGCCTTCACTCAAAACGGTAACTTCACTCAAAACCTTCACTCAAACCTTCACTCAAAACATTTCGCGGTAGTCGGCATATTCTAGAACCAAAAATTCGAAGACATGTGACATCTATCAACCCGCACTGGGCCTGCATGGTGGATTACAGCTCCGTTTCGAAGAAATGAGGCCTTTGTCCCCGCAGTAGAAAAATAGAGGCTGATTATGATGATGATAGCATTATAAACACCTTCAGTTTAATTTGGTTTCATTAAGTTACTAGCTGTTCCCCGCGGTTTCACCCCCGCTGCGCGGCTCCTATTGGTCGTAGCGTGATGTTTTATAGCCTATAGCCTTCCTCGATAAATGGACTATTCAACACAAAAAGAATCTTGCAATTCGAACCAGTAGTTCCTGAGATTAGCGCGTTCAAACAAACAAACAAACAAACTCTTCAGCTTTATAATATTAAGTAGGTATACATAGATTCATTACATTTTCTTGATCCTTAATGATTTCGGTTCGAAATACCTCTGCCATTTTATTCTTGAAAGTCCAACAATTTTAAATTCAGAGCATGTACAATGGTAGACCTACTTATTTAAAAACAAAATGAGATGTCCTCAATTAATATAACTGCGGTAAAGGTGGCCTATTCCCGCAAAAACTGACATCACCATACATGGTGCAATTAAAGTATGTGCGACTCATTAGGCGCACGACCGGGCCGCGCATTTTTACATCGAAGGAACGGTAATGCGTAACAAACATCGTTCGGCAAAAACACATCAGAGCTAAAAATATACGCGGCATCGCACTGCGCAACGAGTCCAAGTTAAGTCCGCCGCTGGCACCGAAACGATAGAGCGTTTGAAATACGAAGCCCCACGAAGTAAACATGTGTGTGTGAACGAAATTCGTGTTTTCGGTTCGTATTTTAAGTGTGTGTGCGTAGAACACGAGTGAATTGCGTCTGTGTGAGTATGTTTTCAAACATTTGATACGTTCGAATGAGGTTATCGGTTTACTTGTGTGCGTTCGCGTCGAGGGTTTACGTTTTATTCGTTTTGATAATTTGATTCTCGTCGGATGGCATTATGCTGAAAGGGTCAAGTGCGTGAATGGTTTATAAAGACGTTGTCGTCAGCGAGATGACGTGGGAATTTGTCCGCTTTTTATTTATGCGTTTAGAATTAATCCCTCCTTCGGTGACATGAATGCGTATTATGTGGATGAAGTGTTGTTTGTCTTTGGATTTGTGACGGTTCTTTGAGGCTTCATGTCTGTTACATTGTCGGTAATTGAATGTAGGTAGAAAGTGGATTAGTGGAAGACAAGAAAATACATCAAATTAACTGACATCCTTGAAAGAAGTTACTTTATATGAACTTGGGAAAAAATAGAGAAGAATATCAGACAATTCATATTTGATTCTAAAGAGGAACATTAATTACAGTTCCTACTTACTTAATAATAAATATATTCGCTACCTAAAATTGCAAGAAAAGCACCACGTTGTTAAGACAAAATATGATGCAAAAATAAAAATGTGACTACATGGATGAACAAAACACGGATGCACACAGAACCCAAATGATTCCAACGTTCCCCCTAAACGTTATGTAAATCGAGCCAGTAACGAGCCACCACTGTCGAAACGATCAAGTTCAGCCTAGACAAACTAAGGCTAGGCTAGACAAGAATATGTCAGGTTGATCCAATCAAGATTGCTAATGGACAGATTGTCGATCATTTGTCTATAGTTGTAGCCGTTGCCTAAGAAAGGCTTACAGAAACGGATAGCATACAAATTGATGCTTCTGAGACCCATGCATTAGATACTATAGCTTGTAGGTACATCAAGCTTGGTGACGGTATAGGTCATCGTAATATTACGCAGGAATGCAATAATAATAGACCTTCAGACCCAATTTTGGCTATGATGACCAATCTCAGCGAAGACCAATGTACAACTTCATTTAATTCCCTCGTAGTTAGTCAAGTAGTTATTTTATATTTATTTATTTATTAACAAAGTACTACCTCATCACATACATTCCACATTAAATTATTAAAACGTTTACAATTTTTCGGTCGATGCACGTGACAATGACGGCGTACATGGCATTGATTATTCATCGGCTCAAAGATAGAAAAGATAAATGAAAGAAACAAAAATACAATACAATTATTTCAAATTTAAATTTTGACAATGAGACATAATATATTTATTACTAGCACTTTGCCCGCGGCTTCGCTCCCGTGGTCTTTCCCGTGGGACCCGTTATTTTTCCCGGGATAAAAAGTAGCCTATGTTACTCCTAGAAAACTAAGCTTTTCAACGGTGAAAGAATTTTTAAAATCGGTCCAGTAGTTTTTGAGCCTATTCATTACAACCAAACAAACAAACAAAGTTTTCCTCTTTATAATATTAGTATAGATGTAGAACTTTCTTCACCCGTAAAACTCTTTAACAGTACCTAACCTATGACTTTACGACTATAATTATGACTTATGACTTACCTATTAACCTACGGAGCTTAGAAAATCTAGTAAATAGACTATCATCACATTCTACCGCTGTTGCATGACATTCTGTTTTTGTCTTTCTTTCTTCTAGCGTAGTTGCTTGTATATTTACTCTATTGTAGTCTATTTTCTCATTATTTAACCATACTGGGTCACTTTTCCAGAGATGCATGTCGTTACCATCAGAAGGGCTTACTCTCCGAGATGCGCAATCCACTGGATTTTCCGACGAGGACACATGACGTGACCACTGACTGCTATCCATAATCTATACTTCACTAAATAGTATAAAACAAAGTCGCTTTCTCTGTCCCTATATCCCTATGTATGCTTAAATCTTTAAAACTACGCAATGGATTTTGATGCGGTTTTTTTAATAGATAGAGTGATTCAAGAGGAAGGTTTATGTGTGTCAATTTGTCGACATATTATGCGGGCGAAGCCGCAGGCGGAATAATATTATAAAGCTGAAGAGTTCGTTTGTTTGAACGCGCTAATCTCTAGAACTACTGGTCCGAATTGAAAAATTCTTTTTGTGTTGGATAGTCCATTTATCGGTGAAGGTAAGGTAAGGTAAAATGTTACATAGCCTATAACCTTCACCGATAAATGGACTAACAACATAGCCTGTAACCTTCACCGATAAATGGACTATCCAACACAAAAAGAATTTTAGGAAGCTCCTGTTAGTCGTAGCGTAATGACGCTACGATTAACAGGAGCCGAGCAACGGGTTAAACCTCGCGTGAGCAGCTAGAAGTATTTCGGAAATATTCAATCGGGATATAATTATAGTGCTCAAGAGTGTGCACAGACACAGGTTAACTCACTCTTTCCTTCCTCTCACAGTCCGATGGGACGGCAATCCGACATGACCGGCGAGATCAGGCGCTGAGCCAATGGCTTAGCGCGCTTTCCGAGACACTGGGGTATCACACTGCCAACTTTCAAACTTCGGGACACAGGATTGTATTGTAGTGCCAAAAATATTTTTCCTTTTAATGCTCTGATGATTAGACCATTGTCTAGTAGTAATTAAGTATGACGAGCAGGTCAGCGTAAACATCATGAACACACCTAAGATAGAGAAATATGTATAGGACTAAGAGATAACACAAGCTCTCCAGTTTACTCGTGGTTGGAGCAACAAAGATCGTGCGCGTTCATCGCCGAAGGGTTTTTATTTTAATATTATTATCACAACGATTAGTCGTGTGATAATAAAAAAAATCCTGGAGATAGGTTTAAGAAAATCCGCTGTCCGTTCGTTATCTATCTGCGTATACAATAACGCTGAAAAGTTTGTCGTTTTTTGGAACGCGCTCATCCTAGCAGTCATTGCATTATATCATCCTGCATTTAAAAGCCCAATTCTTAAGGAGGACTATGGGCTATAACATCACGGTAGAAGCCAAGCAAAAAAAAAGTCAGAATGAACGCTAAGCGTAAACGAAGCAATAGCGCGAGCAGCCGATGAGCCAATGTGATACGCCGCGGTGGGTCGGGGGACCAAGAAATTTCACGCGGACGAAGTCACGGGCAGTAGCTAGTTAAGCATAAAATGGCGGAAAGTGCGTACATAGGTAAGCACCTACAGGTTTGGTGATGATCCCCGTCATAAGACTTAAGCAGAAGTAATCATGCCTATATGGTAGATGTCGAATTCAAGCACTTTCATCGACAAAATTGATGCTATTTTCTTTGATTCGGGGATTCCAGATCGATGGAAAAACCCTCATCATGAACAAAATGGGTTCTAGTATCAGTAAGATGCATCATCTTTCCCTGCTCTTAATCACACTAATGTTATAAAGGCGAAAGTTTGTGAGTGTGTGTGTTTGTATGTTTGTTACTTCTTCACGTAAGAACTGAACGAATCTGGATGAAATAGCACATATATAGATACTTTTTATCCATATAGTTTACTTTTTATCCGGTTAATACATTTCCGTGGGATAATTTCCGACAACCTCGCGGGTGAAGCCGCCGGCAGAAGCAAGTCCAATATATTTGGGATCGGCGCAGCTTCCTTTTTTCTTTCTTACATCTTTATTTCAATCGCCATCTCAGCACTTACCTCCTTTCCAGTCACCTTCCAAGAACCAAACACTATTCCCGAATATTATGTCAAGTGCAAGTTCTCCGTATTACGCACTTAGGTGGCGCAGTAGAGGCGTATGCGCATCTTGTTAGCGCCACTCAATGCCTTTACAAACAAGTTTCATGTCTGTTTGCTTGGTCCCTTGAATTCAAAAGGACTTATCTTCTTACTGTATGTTACTATAGTTTAGTTTATTCGTCAACAACATCAAAATAGTACAATTTTTCATCATTAGTCAGCCTATTATTTAGCAGTCAACTCCACTGTAGGTCAAGTCCGGTTTAGCAGTAGACGATACCTATCCTATGGTTAAACTGAGAGATGACACAAAAAAAAAATTGGTCATCAAATTCATATTGACTCTCTGCTTACTCTTGTCCGGCTGCACTTCCAATTCCAAATCTTTTTTTTTTCATATTTAAACCATTAAGCATACAACCTATGTGGATGGCTATACAAGTAGAGGGAGACCAAAGAAACGATGGATGAATTGTGTGAAAGTTGATATCGCTAGAAAGGGAGTGACTATCGAGATGACGACTAATAGAGAAGTATGGAAGAAAAAGAAGAGATAAGGGTAGGAGAATGATGATGATGAAGTATACAACCTACATATTATTATATGTAATAGCCTTATTGAAAAATATTTCAACAATGTCAAAATCATTTTCGTCTCCCGGCTGTCATCTTACGCTCTTATTCCCCTAATATATCGAGATACACATGTGTGTCTATGCTCATCCATTTATGTGTGTCGATGTGTGAAGGACCATTAGAAATAGTTGACAGTTAACAGCTAGCTTCGAGACTCGTTTGAAAGGAATGTTCACGGTGGGACTTAAATGATTGTGGCTCGAATTAGAATTACTGTAGATAATGTGACTGAATGCTTTAATAGTTTCATTGAGACAATATTCGGTGATATCTTTAAGCTTTTGGCTAAGGTTAAGCAACACTTACTGCGGTTGGTTCGTGGATGGGTGACCATCTTTTTATACCGAGACTCCTCCGTCACTCAGAAAGCACGTTAACGACAATATTCGGATAAATACCTTTGAGCTCGTGGCTAAGGTTAAGCTACATTTGCAAGGGTTGGTTTGTGGATGGGTGACCATCTTTATATACCGAGACTCCTCCGTCACTTGGAAAGCACGTTAAGCCGTTGATCCCGGCTGTCATTCGTGGATCTTTGACAGTCGTTACGGGTCGTCAGAAGCCGCCAAAGTCTAACTGCTAGTCTTACCAAGAGGTATCGTATTACCCAGTTACCGGGTTGTGGAGGTCAGATAGGCAGTCGTTCCATATAGCTTAAATACTGGTATTCAGCGGCATCCGGTTAGACTGGAAGCCGACCCCAACATAGTAAGACAAGGCTTGACAGAATTAACATGAACTTTTAGAAGGAATTCATAATAGAACGACTAATTGAACAAAGTGGTCGCCAAATACGGTCGATCACAAATTAAATAAATTTAGTTATTCTGATGGTTATTCTTTATTAATTTTAACCGTACTGCACAAGAAAACTAAACAAGATCACAACCCATCATTTGTTTACTTATTTCTCTACTAGCTACTTCCGCGCGGTTTCAACCGCTGCTCGGCTCCTATTGGTCGTAGCGTGATGTTACATATCCAATAGCCTGCCTCGATAAATGGACTATCCAACACTTAAAGAATTTTTCAATTCGGACCAGTAGTTCTAGAGATAAGCGCGTTCAAACAAACGAACTCTTCAGCTTTATAATATTAGTATAGGTTAGTTCAAGTCAATACTTATTAGCAACATGAATATAAAAAGGTATCTTAATAAAAAAAACTACACATTCAAGAGGTGTTCCATAACATCTTCTTTTTCAATTTCTTGACAATTCTTCTACTTAAAGTGTTGTATGTCGTATAATATCTACGTCCCTTTTGGGACGGAAAACTAGAATTATTTTTAATTTTTTTTTACTTCAAAAAGTTGCCTCTCATGTGCCTATTTGAAATGAATTATTTGATATCCGTTTAACAAATCAACTTAAAAAACTTTACACACGTATTAATCATGTAATTAAGCTTAAAACACTTTAACCTCAAATGTGCGGTGAGCCATAGAGAATGATAGAGCGTCATTGTAGCAAGCCACATGTCTGGCATATGGCGCAAAGTAACTGCCAAACTACGGGTTTTGTGGTAACAATGGCAATTGTCCTCGGTACTAATAGATTAATACGACTAAAGACTAATTGTTTAAAGAAATAATGTTTGTTTTAGAAAAAGGCGGCTGAAGTGACGGTTAATACTCTTATTCTGTCTCATTCTTCCAGTGGTCGCTGGGTTCGATTTCCAAATCGGGGAAAGTGTTATTGGTTGCCATACGGAATTTCTCAGTAGCAGCTTGTAGTCTGAGTTTGTGCCCGGTTGATAGCAATAGGCTCGCCCCGATTACATGAGAGAAAACCACAGACCGGCGCAGGCGCAGTGCATGCGTGTCGTTAGACAGACAATAGAGAACCCTGATGGATAGCGACCGACTCTGCTCATCCTGTTATGATTACAAGTTTAACTTACCCTTCTTGACTTAAAGTAATGATATACCTAGGCACCTACTAAGTATGTTAGTCCATATGTGACGTCGACCACGCCTGGTGGCGTGACGTTTCAATGGATAAGAAGAAGATATAGACAGTGATGATTTCTTCTTGGCGTCTTATGATTTGAAGGTCTACCACCCTGCAGGAGTAAGTAATTTTACATTATGATTTATGTTCATGAGAGCGGCGCCGGCGCAATGCGTGCGTAACGTTTCAATGGACTACAGTAATAGACAGCGACCGCATTCTCCTCATACTGTTATCATCTGAGGTTTTGCCTTCCGTACTGAAAGTAAGTAAACTAATGCTATACTACATTTAGCAGAGGAGAGATGACCACAGAGCGGCGCAGACGCAGTGCGTGCATGACGTTTCAATGGACAACCATGATGGATGGCAACCCCTGTCTCCGACGCGCCATTGTTTTGTAAATATCGCGGGCGGCACATTTCATACGCGATAAGCGTCATATTCTATTTAATACTAAAGGTAATTTTTTTGTTTAAGTATTTAGTAAAAAATTAACACATATCTTTGGAATCCAAGTGGTGATGGCCATCCTAAGCCATGCTAACACCATTGCTGAGCAAATATATCTCCATCTGTCATTCGTCTATCTATGACAGTCGTTACGGGTCGTCATAAGCCCTTAAAAGTGACAGCCAATCTTACTAACGGGTATCGTATTACACAGTTATTTGGGTTGTGGAGGCAAAATATTGGTATTCAGCTGCATCCGGTTAGACTGGAAGCCAACCCCAACATAGTTGGGGAAAGGCTGGACAGATGGCACTTACCATTTCGCGGTGCTTATGGTCTAATCTTTGACAAATCATTCATTCATCTTGCCATGTTTGCCTGGCCCAGCCTCCTTTACTTGGTTCTACCTTATTCCTTATTTTTTCTCTACTTTAAAAATAACTTCCAATATCTTTAGTACGGAAAGTAAGTTAATGATAAGCTTTTTCTCAATATCTTGTATTCACCAGTAAAAAGTTTACGATCGGATCAATATTAATATGCGTTGATCGTGACCGTAAAAGGTTTACCCACGGAGGAAATAAATCCCAGTAATGTCCCTCAGGGAGCCGACTACTACCTCTTAAAGCTTGTTATTTTAATATTGCTTTACAGCGCGAAGGAGATGGAGCTTTATGTCCTGTTTAGGTTATTTTTATTTATTTATTTAATGACTTTGGAAGACTTACAGCTAAATACAATGGTCATAGATAATAGTATGATAATCTGACAGCCAATTACAGGTCTCCGCGTCTAGAGCTAGTCTACTATAAATGTAATGTGGAACAGAGTATATGTTTGTATTATCCGAAAGAGTTACCGCTAACCTGGAACATAAAGGGCTAAGGATGGATGGATTTTAGTCAGTAAGAGTCTGACACTCCCTTCCGCTCCACCCAGAGCGGGAAGGTCGTTTGATGATTTCCTTCAGAAATGCAAAAAGGATGTTTAAGACATTTTTACTAAGATCAACACTTTGCATACGTGGAGTATTTGCAATTTCCGTATTTGTTATCTCTTTGTTGTTCTTTATCAAAGATTCAATAGTTCTTCTCGCTCATACTCCGAATAGTAGAGTGAGAAACGGGACTAAATCTAATTTTCAATTCAACTCCTAATTCCCCCCATAACAATAACATTTCTAAACACTATAAACCACAATCGACCAAGCTCTCACCGTAGGCCACACAGCTATTACAGTAATAACTCTTGTACAATGGCGCTAGCCGCGATTGTGTGCGCCCGCGCCGGTGAAAGCGACGCGCAACATCAATGCGGGACCGTCTGATGATCGCTGTTAGTCATTATTTCGTTCTGGTCTCGAGATATCAATGATTTGTCTGACAGATATGGCGAGTTCGAGAAGTAATGAGGTTGTTCATGGGATTTGACATATTTAGTGTGGAGTAATGGCGTTAATGCGTTGTTGTAAAGGCGAGGCGAGGCGAGTCTTTGTGGGATGGGTAATCATATATTCCAGCAAGTCTATTCTGTGAAAATCTCACTTGTGATAACTTAGGTGAAGTGAGCTACAAGTGAGCTGTCATTCCACCTGATGCTAGGGACTAACACTATTGACAACTCACTTCTAGTTCACTTCACCGAGAAAACGGTGAGTTTTTTTCCAGAATAGTACTACTGGTATGCTAGTTCACAAACAATGGGATATACGACATAATGCCTTGCGTGCTGTGAAACCCGCGCGTTACGAAAACTAATAAAGGCTATCCCTAATTTCTGGGTTTATGCACACTATTGAAATAAGAATCTATACTAATATTATAAAGCTGAAGAGTTTGTTTGTTTGAACGCTCTAATCTCTGGAACTACTGGTCCAAATTGAAACATTATTTTTGTGTTGGATAGTCCATTTATCGAGAAAGGCTATAGGCTATGTAACATCACGCTACGACCAATAGGAGCCGAGCAGCAGGTGAAACCACACGGGATCAGCTAGTTCAATATAAAACGTCCGTCACAAAATAAACTCATTTGAAACCTGTTTTTGGTTTAGAGTTTCATTTTAAAGCAAACCCATTCAGACTTCTAGCCTTATCGTGATCACTATCCGTGCTCTTGATCTTCGTAATTAAGTTATGAATGAGCGAAATTCAATTAACACCCACGATTAGATTAGGCTTGATTAGATTTCTTCATTTGCTTCTATCTTACCTATCGATTTATTGATTCCTTGGTATGTTCTTTCGCCGGTGTATTTTTCGACGCAGGCGCAGGACTTAAGTGATTATTCCGAAATATGCTTTGCAAGGTTTCTTTTACCAACTCATACTGTTCCACAGTCCGACAAAGATTGTGGGGTAGTAAACATACCATTGATTCTCTCATCATTGCCTTCGATAGCGAATCCCTTGAATAGGAACATAAACTGTCGCGTTTCTTGATGACAATGCTCGTAGCGAGGTCTACACCCAGTGATAGGCAGGTACGCGTCAATTTCTGCCTTTCCAAAAAAAAAAAAAAAACATTTTATTCAGAGACAAAATTACCAGAGCCAATTATTGTCTCGCATAATTAGTTTATTACAAGTTATTTAGGGTTGCCAATTAAAATATGGGTAAGGCAAGACGACTTATAGGAATTACGTTGAACAAACATTGCGTGGCAACGGAGGGAATGAAATTGAGCTACGCATGGAACATGGGAGGGGTCACCTATCCCGCTCGCCCTCGCTCCATGTATCTCACAACATCCTGTATTTTTCTGTCGTTTGTAATACCTTGATATTATATCCACGTACCTATTGGATTCTTGGTGCCAAGATCGAGATCCGCAGTCGCAGTGTTTTTTGGATCAGGTTTTTTTTTAAATTCTAAATTATCATAACAGCTTTCGAGACGAGACTACTCTTTGCTCAACTAATGGCCTAGATCAAATTTATCAATATATCTTTAAACTAGATTTCGTTCGCAATCAAATGTAAAATATTAATAATCTAAAAAACATCGTCCTCCGGAGTTTTACAGGAAATCTGGATGAACCAGAAAACTACAAAAATACCCAGCAGCTACCATAATCAAATAAGACAAAAAATAACGAATTTTTGAATTAGGGCATTTCCCTATACTAAAACCGACCATCCCAATATCAACCCAAAGATTTCAACTAAAATTACAACCACTCACTCAAATAACTTCGCGAGGCAATCCATCGGAGCCCTGCTGAGCACTACAGATAACCGGGGGTGGATGCGGCGAGCGATGTTTTCAATTTCCGCCCCCACAACCCCGCCTGGGGTAATTTTATTAAAACCCCGCCGCTTCGATCTCTGAATATTTATCTCTTCATGCATGCTGATACGTGTGGGGGGATGCTAAAAGGGTTGCAGTTTGTTTTACAACTTTTATGAGAGGATGAGAATGGAATGTGATGGTTTTGTTTAATGGTACAAATGGGTGCAAAGATTAAAGGCTTTCCTTTCAATAAGTGTAAGTTCTGATTGGAAAGGTAGATAAACAATTATTGATAGATTTATAATACCTATAGCATTTATTGTTTTAAAATTGCTCTAGAACTTTTTTTTGGCAAACTTTTTTTACCGGGAACATTGCACGCGCGGATTACGCGCGCGAAAATCTTTTGCGTGGGACGTTAACCTCCTCATGATGTCTCGAATGCAAGACGTAGTAGTGGTTATAGACTTTTTCCCCAAAAAAAACCACTTGAGTAATATTTTGAGCATTTAAATTTGCTAACCATCATCAGCCCTATCCAGTATCCATATCTATTCATCCATCGGGAGGTGTATCGAACATCTACTGATTATCCAACATCAATATCCTTACAAACTTTACTAGCAATTCGCCTGTATCATATAAACTGCATTTGCAAACATGTACAACATCCAGGCTGTGTAATTAGTCTACGCTAACAGTTAAACAAGCTAAATAATACACGATGGTAAGCTAGGTACTAATAATGGAAGTTATAGGTTAAATAAAATTTATAAATACAAATCTGCAATAATTTATAATCAACAGATAATCTTCCTTCCTCCTTGGTGATTTGCCAACTTGTCTTAATTACTGGCATTTATTGATTTCGTCTAAATCTATGAAGCATTAACTGTCATGGGTAGTGTATTAAATGGCGACCGATATAATCAACTCGCGACGTTGTTTGATAATCTTGTGATTAAGTGCGGATGAATCAAGACGGGAAACAATAAGTTAAGGAGTTATTTAAGGTTAGACACATCTATCTAACAGATATTACTTCTACATCCCCTTCAAATGCATCGCGTTTCATCGTTTATTTTCATTTACCCCGCCAAAAACACGCTAGTATTTTCTAGATGCCTTCACATGTCCCGGACTGTGCCTGAGCCTATTTCTAATTCAATTTATTGAGTCAGATTTTCAGAAGATAAGATGACCTGCCTAGAAAATCCTTTGTTAAGAAAAAAATACAGAAAATAAATTGTTTAAAGCGTGGAAACCCCGTGTAGAACATACAAAATCCTAGCGCAATTCCGCGCCGTGAACGCCTCTGGTTTCAGATCCATTAAAGTAATATCCAGGATATACTTTTTCAGACTTGTCCAGCTTTCCGCATAGAATTTCTATTCTGCAGTGAATTATAAGTGATCTTAGGGAAATACTAACGGAGTTCACAATAACAATCCAGCGGAACTATAAATCCATCCATCCATCTAAATAAATAAATAGAATCCGATCCTTCCAAATAACAGAGCTAAACGAAAACAACTTATATAAGGCATCCTTACGTCTATAAAAACAGCATGATTATGAACTTATGGTCACTAGAAACGCAGAATAGGAATACCAAAACCCTATTTATTTCTCTCACTAACTCTTACCCGCGACTTAAAAGTAGCCTGTGCATATACTTCTTTAGATCATGGTTTATCTGTGTCTCGCTCGAGTTCAAACCCAAGGCATGCACCTCTGTTTTTACGCATTCATGTGCGTATTGTATAATTATCACTTGCTTAAAAATCGGTAAAGGAAAAACATCGTGAGGAAACCGGCATGCCTTTTTTTTTTTTTAATGCTGGGAAATCATCCAATGACTGCTCCCGCTCTTGGTGGAGCGGAAGGGAGTGTCAGACTCTTACTGACTAAAACCCATCCATGTTCCTTCCGTAGCCCTTTATGTTCCGAGAGATATTTCTCAACAGTATGTGATGCTAAGTCAGAAGCCCATGCTGCCCGCATTAAAACTCTGACACCAGGTTAGTCACACGAAAAGAAGAAGATCTGTATGCCAAATATAATCCAAATCCGTGCAACCATTTTAACGTGAAAGTGTAACAAACAAACAAACTCACTTTCGTATTTATAATACCTACTTATAATACTTAGGATATCCAAACAAGGAAAGACCGTACCTACAGTTTACTTGAATGGAATTGCGAATCTTTCCAAAAGATCCACGACTTTTGGGGATAAAATATGTAAATAAGCCCAAGTATTTTCAGTTCTTTGTAAGCCGCTCCAGAAAGCCTTCCCGTCTTTTAAGAAGTATCGCGTTTTCCCTTGATTTCGCGTTTTCCCAATTTGAATAAGAATTGACATATCGTTGTGTCGTTAAGGCTTCCTTCACCGTTCTGCTTGAGTTATTCAAACTCGTGGGCCTTCTTCGAGCAAAATGTTGAATGATATTGTAATTTTAATATTTAGTACTTATTACTTTGTCAGATTTAACTTCTCGTTAACACGTTCCTTTCTGTATAAATATCACCATGAAAACATAGGTGAAGTGAAATTGAAGTGAACTGTCAGTAGTATTAAACCCTAGCATCAGGTGGAATGACAGCACACTTCACTACTGTCACGTCATTACCCTGGGGGTCCTAAAAATACTTATAAGGAATTTTAACGTACCCTTCGCTTTCAAATAATTAATTAGCAGTTTGCAGCTAAGCTTTTAGGTAAATGAAAGTTTCCTGATTTCTATTCGTTTGTTACAATCTGCTTTGATGGAATGTCCAGAAAGTGTGTTAATTAAACCAAAACCATATTTCGAAATGAGCATAATTCCATGCAAACAAAAGTCAAAGCTATTGTTTTAAAAATTCCACGTTTCTTGCTATAATTATCAAACAACCCGTGTTCCTTTGTGAGCCCAGAGCCACATGCGAAGCCGAAACTTCGCAAATTTGCACAGACGTGGCAAAAACATCGTCGGTTCCCAGAACGCCTATTGTCGGGATGTCATTACAACGCGCAATTTTGTCAGATCTCACATCCCCTTTATGTAAGCCAGGGTTATTACAAAGAAACACCATCACAATTAAAATGCAACCCTATTATCTGTACTGCAAGATTGCATTTTGGCTGGATCGTTTTGTTGTGCAGGGATCAATGGGATACCCCAGTTATTTCGCTCCGGGTGTCGCAGTTCCATTTTCAACTACCGCTGCGCTGTATCGCTTCTTTTGTTTGTTCTATTCTGAACGCCTCTATATTTGCAGCGCTTCGCTTTTCGACAGTTTCATTACAAAGGTGTTCGGGTTTTTCAGTTTCATTGTCACGAGAACCTCGTGAGCCCCGAAATTGAAATCCCGACTATTAGGTATTTACAATGGCGCCTTTTGTTTTTTTTTCCCGGTTTTTGTACGAGCATATATTTTTTGTGGAAACCAGTTTAGTGAAGGATCATAAAGAATTTATTTATGATGGTAAAGGCGTGCCATTATGTTATGATTAGTTGGTCCCGGTAGATAATTACTGATGATGAGATAATGTTTTTTAGTCTTTGTTTCTTTTTAGTATTGTTTTTTTTTGTTTATTGTACTTGTTATGCAAATTGTAATAGGGTATTACCTATTGTAACAAGCTTTAGAGGGTTATTGTGGTATTACGTCAGTAGGATCCATAAATACTTTTCGGTATTATACACAATATTTACCGTTAGAATTTTTTATTAAAAAAGTGTTTTCAATTTCTAACCGATTTCAAAATAGGAGGAGGTTATCAATTCTATTATATTTTTTAAAAATGTTTGTTACCTTAGAACTCCGTTTTTTATCAACTATTTAGAAAAATCGTTTTTTGTTTGTAAGAAAATACTTTCAGATTAGTCCCATATAAATTTATTCAAGTTCTGATAAGGGGCTTTTGAGTTATCTGCAATAATACTTATTTTTCCTACAACCTATTATTATTATATAAATTGGCACTTAGGTAGTCGTTGTCTCGGTTAGTACCGCGTTTCTAGCCATTCCTATCATTTTCACACATTCCTGGATCGATCGTTACATGAACCCATACAATATGAGAAACTCTACTTACCTGGTGGCATATTATAGTCTTCGCCATCGTTACCACAAGGTTTCGCTTTGTCAGTTCATCTTCCTCATACTAACTTCCACCTTCCACGTATCTCACTACGTATTTAATTAAAATGTATGAAGTTTTTTACTACCTCCCAAGTCATAAAAAGCTTTCATACGCACATTCCGTACAACACAATCATTGGACATCAATTCCATTATAAGATTGCCTCAATTTTATTTTTATTACTTCGTTCAAAAGCAGTCGTTACGAATTTTCTAAGCGATTAATTCGTCGGCGTTCGGGCAATGTCGGGAAGGTTCGATAACGATCTCAACCTGCCCACGCGCACATTTGATACCCTCCTAAACTAATGTTAGAGGCATATGTATTAAAATGTGTTCAAGGATTTAAATTAAGCAGGTTTTTGTCGTTTGGATTATAATCAACGAATTTGATTGCCGGGGCGTACTTACCTAAGATCGTAAAAATTGTGTTTTTATGCTTTCTGCATAAACAGCCGCTAAATATAAAAATTTATAGGCATATTTACTTACCTTGTTGTAGTATCAGCATCTTCTGATCACTGTAAGCAACAGGGCTTACAATGATCTGAAGAGCGGTTGTTTATCCAGAAAGTATTATTTCACAATTTTCTCAAAACAAAAAAGACCTCATGCCATAAACGCCGCTAGTGTGATACTGAGGTACATACCTAATAGGGTATCAACCTATAAGAGCTAAATTTCGTTTAAAAAAAAAAAGACTTCATTTTGTCCTATTTTCTATTTAATTATTACTTGAATGAGTGATGGGATACGCCAAGGTAGTCCGCGAACATCAAATTTCCATCGCTTTTTTGCAATTTGCAGGTCAGTGTCAGTGCAGCAAATTGTCAAAAACCTATGAAAATTTGAAGTTCGCGGACTACCTTGGCGTATCCCATTACTCATTCACACACATATAAACAGAGAAGAAGAAAGAAAGGAACAGAAAAATACCTACACAGGTGACGTTTACTTCTAAAGAAACCTCTTCCAGCATACCTGCGATAGTAAAGTTCTGTAGAGCCTAGGTGAAACCTTATGTGGAACCTAGCTGGTTGGTTAGAAAGTAACTGACAGCATTCGACTTTCAAAATAATAGAATACTTAATATGAATAGGTTTTTATAAAAGTAACTGACAGCATTCGACTTTCAAAATGATAGAATACTTAATATGAATAGGTTTTTATAAAAGTAACTGACAGCATTCGACTTTCAAAATGATAGAATACTTAATATGAATAGGTTTTTATAAAAGTAACTGACAGCATTCGACTTTCAAAATGATAGAATACTTAATATGAATAGGTTTTTATAAAAGTAACTGACAGCATTCGACTTTCAAAATGATAGAATACTTAATATGAATAGGTTTTTATAAAAGTAACTGACAGCATTCGACTTTCAAAATGATAGAATACTTAATATGAATAGGTTTTTATAAAAGTCTAGTTGCTCCCGCGCGCTTTCACTCGCTGCTCGGCTCCTATTGGTCGTAGCGTGATGTTACATAGCCTATAGCCTTCCTCGATAGATGGACTATCCAACACAAAAATATTTTTTAATTCGGACCAGTAGTTCCAGAGATTCGTTCAAACAAACAAACTCTTCAGCTTTATAATATTAGTATAGATTTGAAAGGTGGACTCGTGTCAGTTGGCGTGCTACTGAACTGATGTTCTCGGAGTAATGCAGCCCGCGTCTGTTTCCATTGTAGGATTGGAATCCCTACACAAAGACAGTATATTACACGAGCTATTCCCCACCTTGAGCTCTAGAGTGAAGAACCCTCTGGTCTTGGACCTAGGTAAAGAGACCTCTTCGACAATGTCGGCGTTCTCAACGTCCCGCGTCTTTCTGGTATACCCACAAGGTACCTCCATCATTCCGTCTCGGTTCCAAGTGTGTTTCCAAGCAATTTCTCATTAAAATTGAACCAACATCGGTTCGTTATACGCGTCGAACAATCAAAACAAAAAGTAAAGAGTGACTCATATCCGTTAATAATATTGAGTGACGATTATTATGTGAGATCATAAGTTTATTAAACATTCCACAGCCGCAGGTAGGTATAACTAACAGAGGTAATTTGAATCGCACTAGGTTTTTCCCGCGTGGTCTGAAATTATTTCACGTGGACTTTGAGTACCTACTAATTCCGCGTGTTTCCGAAAGGGTTACCGCTACCCCGGAACATAAAGGGCTAAGGAAGGAACATGGATGGGTTTTAGTCAGTAAGAGTCTGACACTCCCTTCCGCTCCACCCAGAGCGGGAAGGGTCATTAGACGATTTCCCACCGTCAAAAAAAAAGTGTGCATGCAAGAGGGCTAGACTAGCAAAAAGTTTCGCTAGTCTAGCCCTCAGGCTACTTGGAGCGACGATCTTCGCAGGGTGATTGGTAGAAGCTGGATGAGAGTTGCCGAGAATCGAGCTGAACGGCGTTCAATTGGAACAGCCTATGTCCAGCAGTGGACTGTTTAACTGATGATGTAATCAAAGAAAAACTACAGCTTTCCCTTGCGTGAACAACCATCATAAACTGGAACTTCTTTGTTAGTCACACAGGCGCGGTAAGTGACCATCTTACCTAAGTAGGTACTTCATAGAGCATTTTTTTTTCATAATGGGGATAATGCCTGGGTAAAAAAAAAGAAAAGATATTAAGTCCGTCAATCAGATATCATCTGCCTAGCTTCTAGTCTAACCGGATGACAGCCGGGACCAACGGCTTAACGTGTTTTCCGAGTTACGGAGGAGTCTCGATATTTGAAGATGGTCACCCATCCACAGACCAACCCCGACAATCGTAGCTTAACCTGATAGATCGACCTGTGCGGCTGTTAGTACTTAGCCACGAGCTCCTCAATCAGATAATACAAAATATTAGTCACGTATTTTTTGCTTTATCATGTTAACAAAACATTACTGAGATAAAACGCATTAAAGTTGGGGGAGTGGGGGCTCTACATACTCGTGACGTCATGCCACATCACCGCCGTGTCCTCGTAGAGGCGATCGGCGGCGGCGACCTCTCGCGCCCGGCCCTGGTGCAAGCCATGGTCCGGGGCGAGAGGGAGTGGGAGGCAGTCACCTCCTTCTGCGAAAAAGTTATGCTCGCCAAGGAGGTGGCGGGATGGGAGAGAGAAAGGTCCTCCCGTCCCAGCCGCCGCGGGAGACGCTCCGGGCGTCGGGAGCCACGTGACGACTCCCGGCCACCGTAGGCGCGGGCCTGCGGACGGTGAGTAATGGGTGCCTCACCGTCCGATCAGCACCAGACCCGTGCCGTACGGCGCGTATATGTTCCACGCGCGCCTCAAAGAGATGTCAGCATATGAAGGGGCCCCTCAGGGCCAAGCCTGCCGGGTAAGCGGGATTGTCCGAAAGGGTTACCGCTACCCCGGAACATAAAGGGCTACGGAAGGAACATGGATGGGTTTTAGTCAGTAAGAGTCTGACACTCCCTTCCGCTCCACCCAGAGCGGGAGCAGTCATTGGATGATTTCCCAGCCTTAAAAAAAAAAAAAAAAAATGCCACATTTCAACTGAATGTATCAGTGTAATCTTTCGATTACGTAAAAAAAGAAAAAATACGTGTCCAATATTTTTGAAAATCTAGCTTACTGACAAAAGAAATCTAGTGATCATCCCTATTCAAAACAATTCACATTTTACCACCAAAACTACCATGCCCTCTATACCTAGCAAAAAAATAACAAACCGCAAAACAAAAGAAAGACCGGAGCAGATGCAAATGCTAACCCGATGCTACCAAGCTATTGGTTATAGGTAGGTAGACCAACCAATGCGAGCAAGCTACATGTAGGTAGGTATAACCTTCGTCATCGCAGTTTTGTGAAGCTTACTCATTCGAATGAAGTGGCGGCACAAGTTTCGCGTTTCCCGCGAAATTTGGCGTAGGTACTGTAGAACCTAGCTCCTTTTTCTTTTTTTTCATGTGGTTAGTGACTAACCTGGTGTCAGAGTTTTTATGCTGCCCATGGGCCTTTGTGGCAGTTCGACGGTCACACCACTAGGTTATCACTGCGCTATGCTGTGTGTAGAGCCTGGGTGAAACCTTATGTGGAATCTAGGGCTGGTTGGTTAGAAAATAACTGATAGCAATACGGCCTTTCAAAATAATTGAATATTTTGATAGGTTTTTAAAAAAGAAATGAATAAGGACTCTGTCAGTAGCCGTGCTACTGCACGCATGTCTTCTTTAGAAGTAATATAGGTAATTCAATAGCTGCCGCCCCGTGTGTTTCTATAGGCCCTAATAGGCCCAGTCTAAATGCCCGACAAATAGAGACTGGCGTGAGTTATTAACTGGACCTGAAGTTGTGACGTGTCGGATGTGAATCAGTTTTAGCAATCAATCAGCTCAGCCGATCGCAGTTCACGGCTGGGCATAGCCCTCTCCCACGTTGTGCTACAACACCCTGTCCTCCGCCTTCCGCATCCAGTCTAGCTGCCACCTTTTTAAGGTCGTCGGTCGCGATCTGCAGTCCAGGACTTGTCTGCTCCACCGGCCATCGTTCCTATGACAAATACGGCCAGCCCACTGCCACTTCAGCTTGCTTACCTCACTCACTGGTAACACGAGGCGCGGCGCGCCGCTGCAGGCGTTTCGTCGAGAGATCTGTATGCCGCGGAAGCAAACCTCATTGTGGAAACCAAAAATGATTTGTTTTTGCTTAGACTTCTATACTGTGAACTACTTCTGAACATTCCACAAAAGAGCGATTTATAACTGGCTCTAGTAGGTACTGTCCGAGTAGGTATCATCCTAAGAAAGCTTAATATTAAATAATTCTGACATCTACAGTCATAAGACGCTTTATATAAATTAGTAAAAAAAATAGTTTTACCAGTGTAGCAAGCCATCCCAAGTGGCGATCGCGGCTATTCAAATATTGACGACACGTAAAGGAGAATGGCTAACTACTCAAACACGCGACTCTTCAATAGAAACTTCGTTACAGGAACTGATGACACTAGTAATGGCACTAAACACGTAGCCGAATTCTGGGCCGAGTCCATTCCGATGGCCATCGACTCGCTAAGAAGAAGAATATTAAACTTAGATATTCATATAGGTTAAAGAAAAGCAGCGGCGGCGCTGAAATGGATGGGAAACGAAACATTTATTCAGTTAAGGAGTCACTAGAAGACAAATGGTGCCCGATACAAACGCGGCTCCAAACTTCTAAAGAAATTGCGCGAAGTCACGCGACGTCGCGGGGTACTTCTAGAGCCATTTTTCACGTGACATATTTAGCCGAAGCGCACTATGTTGTCACTAGTACGGCCAGTTGCCACACAGACCAGCATCCTATTTGCGTAACACACTGTCAATCAATATCGGAATAATTTTGAAGGACATTGCTAATCCATTGCTTCATATGTTCAAATAATTTGTCCACCCAACAACGGCAATAACGCAATGAATGTTGTTGAACTGTCAAAATGAAACCCAATTGCAATTGCAGGTTACCTACAAAAACCGAATGCCCATCGGTGGTTACGGTGTTCCACACTGTCTTCCGCGACTGATATCAATGATGCATTGCATTCTAGGTTAGAGCTTCAGGTTTGAATTTAGCGCTCAATTCGCAATCTAGCTGAGACAACGGCGCTCGCGCAGTTGAACAGTGGTGGCCACTAAACTGCTCACAATCTGGCTGAGATGACAGCGCTCGCGCAGTTGACATGCGGTGGACACTAAACTGCTCACAGTCTGGCTGAGATGACGGCGCTCGCGCAGTTGACATGCGGTGGACACTAAACTGCTCACAGTCTGGCTGAGATGACGGCGCTCGCGCAGTGACATGCGGTGGACACTTAAACTGCTCACAATCTGGCTGAGATGACGGCGCTCGCGCAGTTGAACAGTGGTGGGCGCTAAACTGCTCACTATCTGGGTGAGATGACGGCGCTCGCGCAGTTGACATGCGGTGGCCACTAAACTGCTCACAATCTGGCTGAGATGACGGCGCTCGCGCGGTGGACACCCAATGGTACTGTAGTCATGCTTTCTTTAAGCTGTCAAATGACCTCTCGCTGCCGTTCGCGGCTTTAACACACATAGGAGATCCTCCAGCCCCACATCTCTTTCGTATAAGTACTTTGTAAGAACCATCGCACACTTCAGGCAAGAGAGTTGCTATACGGCTCTACTTATGCAGTCTTTAGGCTTAGTCAGTTCAAACAGCGTAATATTGATGCTGATTGTGCAATCATCATCAATATTACGCTATATCTTCGCCTACGAAACACCGCGTGTTCTGGCTTGGAGCCATTGTCTGCTGATTCATGATAATAGCATTCAGCAAGCGCTTGGGACATGACATCATGCATGCATCATTCTTTCGAGGATGTTGAAATTTCAAGAATGGCTTGATGGTACTGGCAGGATATTATTGTGTTCAACGATAGATATTTAATTTTGTTTTCCGATATTGTCGTACCTAAATACGTACCTACCTATCTATTATGACTGCTGTTTTCAGTCATCGAAATGAAGGAATTCTCCCTCTGATGCGTAGGTGCTTGTTATGCATAGTGGACAATAGTGGTTGGTTTAAGTTTCTTCACAGAGCAAAGATTTATCAGCTCTTTTACCTAAGCAGATTTCTCGTAGCCTTATTAGTTACGTTATAAACTAAATTAGGTACAACTGCTAGAAAACCCATCGATTCAAAAACACCATCAGAAAAGTTGGCAACTCCATCAGTTCTATGAAAAACATAGTCTATAGTCTATCCAAACCGCGGTCCATGCATCAAAGTGACAGTTTTAAAAATAAATCGTGCTATCTAGCGGACGTGGCGAAGCCGCGACGCAAGCTGTATCTATTTATCGCGCCATATCTCTCCCTACAACAATACAGACAAAATAAATAAATGTGCTCGGGCCCGGATCCGGCGACCCTTCTCTCTCTATGCACGTAATCCATTCCAAAATGTCCGTTTATTTTTCTATGTGAGCCGCTCTTAGTAAAAAACAACGCTCCTGAATCGACCGAGCACCCGTGCGAAAGGGACGGAAACACTCGGCGACCGAACAGCAGCGGGCGGGGCACTGCGTCGCGCTCGCCCATTGGTCCGCTACACGCAGAGCCCGCCGCCTGAGTTTCACAGCCAATCATGATACATCTTGTTTCTCACGTCCCGCGCCCCGCTAGGCCCAAAATACCGACCTTTCACGAATGCCAACCCGATTCGATACGACCGAAAATGCCTTAGTTACTTCACGCGCGCACTGTTGACTGGTCGCTTTCGCTCGTTTCCAGCGAAAATACTTACGTACTGTTTGTTCTCGGCGACTCAGTACTTGCGGTCGGTCTTTACGTGAAATGTGCATCGCTTCAAGTGTTTGACATCAATCAGCTGATTGGCTCAGGTATTAATTATTATTTTATGTATAGGTATTCCCTAACATGTTATAATAAGGGTAGTGAAATCAGAATTTCGATATCTATCAAGAATCGTGAGATAAACGAGTATTTTTGTGCCGGATGATCGAACGTAAAAGCGGTGTCCTCGTAATCAACGTAGGCCGTTCGGAGCGGCAACGTCGCGCGTAAATAATAGGGTAGGCGCTCGGTCTTTCTCTCGCAGCTGGCGCACAGCGGCAACGTCGCGCTCGCCGGCTTTATTGTGCCTCCACCGCGGCGGCCGCGTGCCGCGCTCCCGTGCCGCACACCGACACACCGCTGCGGGGAATCGCCCGCCAAGCCGCCACCGACTCGAGCGAGACGCATTCACAGCGCTCTGCCAACGCAATATACCTACAATATCGACACGACAACGTACTCAATCATTATTACTTTGCATTCGCAATTAAATAAGTACTAACTTAGGGTTTATCCTAGACTTGTCAAACTACTTAACTATTGTTTATTGCTTATATACTTAAGCATATACCATGTTATTTACTTTTTTATGTACTATATAGATATGTATTTATACATACCTAAACAGTAAAACTATCAATAACACCAATTCGAGTCTATCATATTAATTACAACAGTATTTTACCGGTGGATAATAAGTATAAGTGCTGAAAACACAAAACTGATGAAAATAATACTTGTTTACAGAATATCGAGCGGGTGTTGGCGGACTGGTGGCGCACTCTGTCGGCAGGGAGCGTAGTGCGGCCGGCGGGGCGCGCGGGGCAGGGGCTTCCTCCCCCTACTTCAGTTTCGGCTGTGACGTTGTGCAGAGAGGACGCGCTGCTGCGTGCCGCGAAAAAGGATCGTTCGCGCGGCAACTTTGAACAGTGACAGTGAGAAGGAGTGTGTTGTGACATAGAATGTGTATCGGATTGCAGTGCGCTACCAAACGGATGCAGTGATTTGGATCACAATACTTGGATTGCAGTGATTTTGGATTTGGATTTTTCACATTTTCCAACTACCAAACTGGGGATGCATAAGATGGAGCTCGGTGACAGCGTGTACGCCGCTGAGCGTATCATGAAGAAGAGAATTAGAAAGGTGAGCTTTATTTCTTTACAAAACATTGCCGTAACAGATTCTAACCTTGCGAAACTTGCATGCGAGATCACATATCAGTGGAGTGTTCGATTGGTGGCTTTATTTGTAAACTGCTTGTGTCGCAACACGCGACCGCCTGATTGTTTTTGCTTGCACCGAATTTCAAAACATGCTTTTATAACTCTTTATATAAATGCATCGCTGAGCATGACCGTAGTTTACGTTTTGTTTATTAATCCCAGTATTGTGATGTGACGGCAGCTGTTCAGAAATTATCGCAAGGGTTTTGTGTTCCTTTTCACGGGTGTTTTTCGATTCTTATTATTATGAAGAGTCCCCTTACATACGTCTGTATAGACTGGGGGCCGCAGTGAGAAACAGAATACTTCTTTATAAATGGTGCCCTTCTAGAGATTACATTAAGTTTTTGACAGTAAACAAGTTTGAACGAGCCGTGTGAGGGGTAACCTTGCCATATTGTAATATGCCGTTTTTCATTATCTTTTTTGGACTCGTTCCCCGTTACTAACCTGATCCCGATATTGATAACAATAAATTCTGCTTTTGGGTTTGGTTTTTTATTTGCTTTTTCCTAACTGCATGTTGGGGTGATTGGGGGGATCATTGTCAGTCGTCGATTGTGTCTGTAACGGGCCTTTTGATACAGGAAATAGGTTCATTAACATGACTTATCATCTGTCATTCATAAGTCTCAAGACAATTAGCTCATCAAGTCACAAAGTAGTATTAAAAACATCTCGATATAATAATATCGGCCGACTGAAATGAATCCCACTATTGTTTGTAAGTAAAACAACAAGAGAAGGCGACGATGAAGGTAAGTCTGCTGGCTAAACAACGAGGTGGTGATAAGGTAAGTGCAGTCAACCATGTGGAAAGATTTCTCATTACGAAATCATAGGTAAGACTGACCGCTGACTAGGTAGGCATAAACATTTGGTGTTACGACACAATGTTGATAAAGGACTTTGTTTCTACACTCCATACTCATTGCACGTTTTAATTTTCTCTTCCTTTCCTTCATAGATAAAATTCGATGTTTAACTCCAAGATACGTAGGTACATAATTGCGTTTGAATGAAGAATGTTTTCTTTTTCGTCGATCTTTTGCAAACAAGGTACCTATAATCTCTTTTGAGGTCGATACGATGGAGTTTAGATCTTTGCCGCCTTTTCTATAAATAGCAGCCTTTTACGAGTCAAGTTTTGGGTGCTTATCCTTTTCGTGTCGGACGAAAATGGAAAGTAATAAGTTCCTTTAATTTTAATTAGCCTTTCTAGCTACTTCTTCTTGTCAAAGCAGTGTGCTTATCCCGAAAATAAATAAATCACATTTACATAGGTACAATAAAAGATCATGTTTCGTTAGGATTTTTGTTACATTACATGGAATTAACCTTAAAGCTTCGTATCAGTGATATTATAAATTAATATGGTAAATCTTTTCAATGGTCAACTAGCATACATTTTTACTAAGATACTCTGTAAACAAAGACCAATTCTGTTTTTTTTTTATCTTTAGCATCACAGACTTTTTAATGTTCCATTTTCGAAATGACAAATTCAACAAGACTCGTTGAAGTATGGGTGTTTGGTCTTTGTGTACAGGAATGGAACAGTAGTAATTATCCTGTTATAAATCGCCGTAACTACACCCTTTTATTTTCGTACTTATCGTTTAAATTTTATTTGAATTGAACTGTACGTAGGTACCTACGTATTATTTACACGTGTCGAACGCTCTGGTGTGTTTATAGGTAGGTAGGTACCTACGTGTCGAACGCTCTAGTGTATTTCGATTTCTAAGTTTGACTGTAGGATCCCAGCCATTCCAGCCGCACAGGTCGATCCATCAGGTTAAGCTACTCTTGCCGGGGTTGTGGATGGGTGACCATCTTTACATACCGAAATTCCTCCGTGCCTCGGAGAGCACGTTAAGCCGTTGGTCCCGGCTGTCATTTGTGCATCTTTGACAGTCGTTACGGGTCTTCAGAAACCCGAAAGTCTGACAGCCAGTCTTACCAAAGGGTATCGTAGGTACCTATTACCCAGTTACTGGGTTGTAGAGGTCAGATAGGCAGTCGCTCAATATAAAATATTGGTATTCAGCTACATTCGGTTAGACTGGAAGCCGACCTCAACATAGTTGGAAAAAGGCTAGGCAGATTAATTGATGTTTGACTTTCCCGCGGTTCGTCCATTTGGAGAAAATTTGGGAGGTGTGCTAGGGAGCATTTTTCTCATTTTCCATTACCTAATAGATATATTATCTGTTGTTTGCTAATCAATAACTATGGATAAAATCTAGAAGCAGTTAACATGTTTACGTATTTCGATTAGAATTGAATTTAAACTATCACTTTGATTCAATAATTTATGAATCATAAAAATTGTTTAACTGAAAAGTTCCATTAAGTTACAGTAAGGTACTAAAAATAAGATCTTAATCAAAAGACGATAATTTTAACGGAAAATGGCTTTGAAGAAATAACTAGGATAAGTTATTTTTGTAAAGTGTAGGAAACATAGTGGATGTCTAGAAACACTGAAGAAAACCCGTGACATTTAATAATGAGTGCTATTTGCGGACCTGAGTCTAGTTCATATTAAAAATAATCTCTCTATAAAAGTATTGAACATTTCTCACAAATCCATCAGGCGAGTAACTTCAATCAAAATTTCTTGAAATTTAAATTCTGATACCTAGTTAATTTTTTCTTGGAAAAAAAACAAGCTTCAGATAGGTACCATTTCTTAAGAAAATCTACGAGCCCAGAGCACGTTCTCAGAAACTTCAATTACTTCATAACACAAGGACTTTCTTTTATAAAATTGAAAGAGAAGACCCTTATATTCTACAACAAAGACCAACTAAGGATCTCGATTTTAAATCGTGCTCGTTTTTGCTGGTGCTGAAATATCTTGTTTAAACCTAAAATATCGGAATCGGTTGAGCAGTTCCCAAGACAACCGCTTACATACAAACTCACATACCTATTACACCTCTTTACACTAGTATAGATTGAGTACAGTAAGTACTGTATACATTCTACCAGTGTGTTAAAGGAGATTAATATGCTAGAGCGTCGTTCTGTAATCCAGGCCGTTGGTCCCGGCTGTCATTCGTGGATATTCGACAGTCGTTACGGGTAGTCAGAACCCCTCTTGCCAAGAGGTAGGTATCTGACGCTGTTACTGAATGGGTTGTGAAGGTCAGATAGGCAGTCGATCCATGTAAAATACTGGTATTCAGTTGCATCCAGTTAGACTGGAAGCCGACCCCAACAATAGGCTAGGCAGATTGCAGATTGTTATGGTGTATCAAATAGAAGACGATCTCAAAGTTGGTGTTACTCGGTAGTAGCTCCAACTTTCAATGGTCGCCAAGTCTGTTCGTTATTTAGTCCATTAAGTCAGTCGTCTATGTATGTAATAAGACATTTGGTCTTAATATTCTTTGCTGAGATTTCTTTATACTATTACTAGCTTCCGGCCGCGGCTTCGCCCGCATAATATGTCGACAAATTGTACAGATAAACCTTCCTCTAGAATCACTCTATCTATTAAAAAAAAACGCATCAAAATCCGTTGCGTAGTTTTAAAGATTTAAGCATACATAGGGATATAGGGACAGAGAAAGCGACTTTGTTTTATACTAGGTATGTAGTGAAGAGGAGTGGTGTCCCAGTGGTAACTGGCCTTACGAGTTGTAGGTTGTGTGGTCGAAACCAAGCAGGCGCTTTACTTTGTGTAAAATAATTTCATCAAAACGGTGAAGGTAAACATCGTGAGAAAACTGACATGTCCTAAAACCAAAAGTTTCAAAGAATCCGGCCCACTCCCTCTCGAAGAGTGGACGCCTGAGTCCCAGCAATGGGAACACTATAGGCTGATTATGTATTCTTTGCTGATTTCTTACTAACCATAAGTATATTGTTGAACTAATTCACCATACATATTGAATCTACTATCTATAAACTGACTATTGAATTGACCCACCCACGATGAGCTATAAATCCCAGATGGGCTTTTAACGCATTACAAATGTACAGCTCTTGAGGTTCAGAATCTGAATAGCAATTAAAATATTTCTTACAGTCCCGACTTCTAAAGTTCCCAGCATCGTTTCTAACGCCTTTACAAAATCGCCTAAAATAGCATATATTTTGGTCCGCCACACTCTTACTCAGCTGTATTAAAATGCATAATAAGCGAACCACGGTCCTCAATAATTTACCGTTTAGTTTAATTACAAACCGTTACCATAAATCACGATTCATTATATTACAAGAAACAATCAATTAGTACGACACGACCACAATTTCACTCCATTCCATTACTTATTATGATAGGTCTCACTCGTGCCGCCAAAAGTTTCCAACGCCCGCTTGCTAGCGCCCGTGTCAATTTTAGGAAACTACTTAATATCAAAACAAATGCAAAGCAATAAGAAAACTTACTCTAAGAACAACGAAATAGAGACCAATTTCGTTCACCTCTTACTCGCCTTGTTATCTGCCAGCGTGGTCTAATATAAACGAAAAATCTTCAAACAAGGGATTTTGTGTTTTACTGCTCAAACATAAAGCGGTAATTCGGTTAACTACCAGGCGTCAACATAGAAACTCCTACAGAGCTCTGTAGCCCTGGTATCTCGGAGCAAACGCGCCAGTATTCGGCTTCGACCGAACAGCCATCGAGTTGCGCATGCTCCCCGCCGTTTCGTTCAGCCAATGAGCGTCGAGCAATATTCCGGCGGGCAAAATATCGTAGTGTGTTGCTGCGATACAAATTAAACAGTTTTTATAGAAGCAGTATTCTTTAAAAGTATAATTAAATTTTAATCATAACATTTCAATATTGATTCTATTTCATTGTAAAACTCTTCAGTTTAGTATCAACTCTACATTTACTTTGGCTCTTACCCTGCACTCTGTTAGCTAAGTGTCGTACGACATAGTTCGATGGCTATTGGATAGATGGCGCTATTTATATTTATTGAAACTGAAGAAATTATTTTAAAAAATACAATTAGTCGATTATTTTTGACGTAAATTTAACAATCTGTTAAACTTTGAAGCTTCAGAATCGATTTCGGGAATCAATTATAGCCTGTTGTTTCTGCAGCGTGTGATTTTTTTGACGTAAATTTTTTTTAAAGCATGGGAAAAATAATTTGGGTCTGGTACCCATGCCATCGAATAATCTAACGGCCTTTTTTCACAAAATATACAAAAAAAGCTGGCAAGATACAAAAAAAATAAGCCGTTATAGGGTCACGGCGGTGTGGTGCCGATAATAATTTGAAACTCGTCCGGAGTGTGCACTCGGAAGCGACACAAAAGCAGCCAAATTTTCTATAAATAATCGCTTCACAATGCTTCACCGTAATTTTATCCATCCCTGTATTGGAATGGAATAAAAAAGTGCCGGGGGAACAGAGTGATCTGTGGAGTTGACACGTGTATTAAGTGATTTTATAAATTGTTCAAACGTGATACAGGAAAATAAACTTACCAGCCTATTTAATAATATTCTTACTGTACTTTTGATTGCAGATTTTTCTTACTATTAGCATGGTATATACGTTAATATGGCGAAATCTGGAAGTGATCATATCAGTGCAGATATATATGTGTGAAGAGACAACAAATGATAAAGAGTTAGGTCTATTAGTGGAAGATTGAGGGTGGCACCAGTGATAGATAAATAGTAAGAGAATTGGTGGCTTGACCTGAGGAGGGAAGGGATGTTACGCATGGAGTAGAAAAGTAGAATATAAATGTTCTTGGATGGAGACAGAATATTGATTAGTAGGAAGTGCAGATAACGTGACGGCTGACAGAAGAGTAGAAGAGAAAAACAATTTTGAGATAGTTTTGATGAACTGGAGAACCTACTAAAAACCGCCTTAAGTTTCAAATTCCAAACGTGGCATTGCAGGACCACCGAAGACCAGAGCCGAAGGGATACTTACGTGAATTTCTGTGTTAAAAATATATTGCCGCGTGACACGAACAAACGAAGCAAGCGCGGGCAAAGTATTGGCTTTCGCAACCACTCAACGTGTGATTCTTGCTTCTCTACTGGTCCAAAAGTTTTAGTAGCGCGTTAGCTCCATAGATGTCTTTGTCATGCATCGCTTCACATACCTTGGGTCTTATATACTTACTACGTAGGTACAAACCACCCCTCGAAATATAAAAAAAAATCCTATGTGAAGGGTCCCCCTATATTTAGAAAGCACACTTAATCGCATGCACGTACGCTCCGAATATTAAAATAGTGAATGGGGAAGCGTCATATGGGGACCCCACATAATTAAAGCTGAGTCTGCATTGTCTCATGCACGCTCGCGTTCCGTTACACCACAGCCGAATGCCTCCGTTGAGAACTAACGATCAGGTGATGATACAACGAAGCCGTCAGTTGAAAACCGCTTCTATTGAGTTGACTTTACAGACCGACTCTAATCGATTTAATTCCGATTGTCTGTTTAAAACATGACTCTTATCACCAACACCGATCTTGGCTTTTTAATACCCCCGTACCATTTTTGAAAGTAGCTTGTAGCGGATGAGCTGGATATAGGCACCGTTACAGGAGTGAGGAGGCACATAAAAACGCAGAGACAAGTTGGCGCTTGGTGCTCCGCTGGCGTCATTATAATAATGCGCCTGTTGGCTCGCCGCCGGTCGTTATGCCCCACGCATTATTATGTAAATGTAAAACGAAAAGGAAAGGGCGGTGTTTTTTTATACACTTTTATCTGATTCAGATAAGGATGGTAATTAGTGAAGGATATAGCGGGTCGGCGCCGCAGGTGAGATGTTCCCACGTGATGCCACATTTCTAGCCATTGTTCGCCAGTGAAATCGCGCTCGTTAAAATATCAACGAACGTTGCACGCGAGGCCTATGATTATTTCGCACTATTTATGACTAAACCAAAATAATTGCACTCGCTGCATGTCAATTGTGCAAACGCGACTCGTCTCTATAATAACAATATTTGCACGTTGTTTAATACTTTCAATAACAAAGGAATGTAATCAGTTACGGTGCTGTTATGAAGGGTAGACGAGGGTCAGGATATCACGAAATATTTGTTGTCTCCCTACGGCACCCCTACGCCAGAACCACCCGCTCGTCATCATTGTGTTTTTTTTCTTATCTGGTGTGGAACCCTTATCTCTCTCCCGCCGTGTGGTATGATCTCACTTAATTGAGTTATTACCGACGTATTTATACGGGATTATAACAAATGTATCTTTCATATCACCCTTTTATTTTGGAATCCTTTTTGTTTTTAAAGGGCTCAAAATCTTTGATGCCACACAACTTTTAAATCTTTTCTTTAAACAATTTAACCAAGTAATGATTTTACCTAATTCGGCACTCGATGTAGAATTTAACGAATCCAGGCACCGACTCGCCAAATCTCGCGTCCCCTCGTCTAAACTAGTCACAAGTGTTTGCTCTCCGACTTGGCCACAAGTGGCGAGGGTCGGAAGCCCCTTTGTGTCAAAAGCGGGACCTGCTTACCTTGCCAGAACCGGTAATTTGTTCAAATAGCCCCCCAATACGTATTAGGTGTATTACGAAAACGCCGTATAAGCATTTTGTTACAATTCGCAGGACCCAAGAAAGAATTCTACTTTGATTCGACCAGTGATGTAGATTTTTTTCTCGTCAAGAATTCTCTGTAGCATCAAGCGTGAAGAAGCCGATGACAATCGGTACTTGTCAAGTACGTCGATTTAATTGTCCCTGAGTCGATGACCGTGCGACCGCTAAGCGCAGTCCCCGTTCTGAACAACCGTTTTATAATACCGATATAATTGTACACTACTGTTTATTTCTGGCATACTGCTATTTCTAAACGGAATTGAAAATGAATGAATGGAACACAGGATCATTGAATCTTCAAATTTAATTCCTATACAGATGGGAACTACTTGCTCGAAGAAGTGTATCATGCGCGTGGTATCACCATTCATAATCTATAGCTATGATCTTAACGACGGTTATGATGTCCTTCCTAAAAATAATAACATATTCCCTTCCACATCAATATAAATAATAACCATTCCTCCGAAATTTAGTATATCGTTTTTACGACACTATAAACAGTAACAAAAAATGGAGCATAAATTGAAACACTCTCGTATCTATCAGCCGTTCTCATCAAGCGCGACCGTAATCACAACCATAACTAATTCAATTCACACCTCCTTCGTATAAAAAATACTATTAGGTATTTCGATAGTTGTAAATAAACATTGAAAGAGGAGAGTTAATACGTCCGCATCGCAGTTCAGTCGCGAGCCGACTGACGCCCGGCATGCCTCTTGTGTTTGCCGCCGTTTCGCCAGCCGGCTGGCAGACTTGCTTACCTTGTCTGACATATCAATTTTCTCTCGCACACACAGTTCTGGTTTCAACCGTATACTATTCAGCATTTCTGTGCTCCTGGTATTTGAGTTACGAAAGAATACGCGCGATATTGCGCCGAGCTGAATGGAGAGAGAGAAAAAAAGTCTTTGAAATTGTATTCTATGACATTGATTGTATTTTTTAATACGATCAAGGAAAACCATGTTTTCTTTATTGTTAATGTCGCAGTTTATAGTTTTACGATTAAATCGCTGTTACATAAATTAATGTAGATTAGTATTCGTGTTTTCAAAGTGAGTCTAGTAATTTGTTTAGCGGTGTTGACGTAAGCATACATAATGGTTGGCACATCGTGGATGCATGGCAAATGGACGCTGATGGGTACGTCACGTCCGGCTCCGCGGAGGTCTGTACGTGTTTTGAATAAAACCGAGCGCTGTCCGGGGTGTGAACCTCGTCCAATTTAACCCTTTTGTTATTCTCGACGTGAGGCTGATGCGACGACAAACTATCGAAGCTAATTGTTTGCTCAATAAAGCGTCCATCCGTTATCTAACTACCTATACTACGCTCTATGTATTAATGAACTTACGTAAGTGGTCTCGACTAGTAACCATCAATCTATCTGTTCTATTTTAAAATTAACTGATTAAAAGTAGACTATTGAAAAATAAGTCCTTGTTTATTTACCCCTTTTAAGATTTGCGGTTACAATATTGGGTCGTTTAATGATTAGTATCTTAGAAACGCTTAACTCGCTCCTTCCCTTCATCTTAAAGAGGAAGTTTGAGACGATGACAGCACTTCATAAATCTTTATTCTAAATTTCACAACCAGCAAGCAAGCATCAAATAGAAATCGACAAATCATTTCGAAACGCCTCTGAAAAATGAATCACTACATCGTTATTGCGCCAATTGCCCGCGGCTCGCGACCCGAGACTCATCCTGTCATTTTTCCACCTTCCCTCACCCTCCTGCTCTCTCTGGATCCCTCCATCCCTTTTAGCGCTTCGAGACTCCCCCGTTTTACGAAATTAAACACAGCAATTGAATTATATTCGAATCTACACCGTCGGAAGCTTTAATATTGAGCCTGTTATTACTTGCCGTGAATTCTTTAAAGTGCTCTGATATTAAATTTGAATGCTTTCGGAGTGAGCAATGCAATATGCAAATTGTGTTCATTATCGGGGTATCAGCATCACTATAGACAAATGCTTCGAAATATCGCTGTATTTGACGCATTCAGCTTTACTCGGAACTTCTTAAAGTTTACTGTAGCAAAGTAACTTACTTAAAGACCTTCTATGAATTGGGTAAACTTTGATAGACTCCGCCAATAAGGTGTCTTATTAGCAAAATGTATCAAATTTCAACAAACGTAAACACCTTTAGCATTTATTGGTTTTCCTTTACACGCACTGACGCTCGCAACAGCATGTTCACTAATTTTAGTTACATATCCCTGTCAGAATTAGGACTGTCTCCAAAAGTCCAAACTAGACGTTTCCAAGAATTCCAGTCCTGTTAGTGCAGGTATCGTAACAGGGAGGACGCTAATGAGCGTCAAAGCGTAGGTCGTTCGTAGACGTGTCACGCTTTCCTGAGTAAGCAAAGCGTCCCAGTGCAGTCACGCATTCTATAACTGTATGTAAACTGAGCTTTACGGTTTAATGACCAGTTCGTTTAGATTAGTCTGAAAATTGCAAATGAATCTCAAACTCTAAACTCAAAGCATTTATTGCAAATATTACAAACTGCCACTTTTAAATTGTCAAAGGTCGGTCAGTTAGAAAGATGAAGCTAGACTAGTAAGATTGCCAATTCCAAAGTAGAGGTACCTTTGGAGAGGAACGGGCAAGAAACTCCACGGACACTCTTTTAAATCAGAATATGGTTACAAAAGAAAACCAAAACAAGGGGTTGCTATACCTCGATGATGCAATGTGCGCTGTATATAGTCAGATTGTCATGTAGGTATATATTTTCATCTAAAGACTGTACTAAGTGAAAATAGGATTTTTAGTAGCGTACTCATTATGATTTGAAAAAACTTAACGCAGTTGAAAACCCATTGATAAAGATAACTGAAATAACAACGGAAAATGATTTACATAGATGATTTGATGTTCCCAAAATGAATTGATCTGAAAATTAATTATTCGTGGAAATCCTTTATACCTCGTTTAATGTATCCCCGAGATCAAAAAAACTTTTCATTACATACTTTGCTCTATTTCATAAGAAATTTTCTGATAAAAATAAATTAATACTGATTTCTGAATGGGAAATTGAAAACTGAAATAGAATGACTTCACGTGAAACATTTCATTTATAGGTAGCTTGTCGTTCTGAGTTTCGATTTAAACGAGAATAGATAACATGGATATTAATTAAATCAACAACTAGACAATTAAAACAGAAAATTTGAAACTGGATTTTGGATCAAACAAGGCAATTTAATGCAAACGCTGTTGGCATTCCTTTCTTTGGCATCACATTAAATTAAATTATTAAAATATTTGTTGTGAACGAACAATTACAGTGTCATTGTTGTTGATTTTTACGTTCTATACCTATGTAACTACCAATTTTATACATTTTATTATGCAAGTTCAAGCCAAGGCCTTTTTTTTTTTTTTTTTTTTTTTTTTTTTTTTTTTTTTTTTTTTTTAAGGCTGGGAAATCATCCAATGACTGCTCCCGCTCTGGGTGGAGCGGAAGGGAGTGTCAGACTCTTACTGACTAAAACCCATCCATGTTCCTTCCGTAGCCCTATATGTTCCGGGGTAGCGGTAACCCTTTCGGACAATCCCGCTTACCCGGCAGGCTTGGCCCTGAGGGGCCCCTTCATATGCTGACATCTCTTTGAGGCGCGCGTGGAACATATACGCGCCGTACGGCACGGGTCTGTTGCTGATCGGACGGTGAGTCACCCATTACTCACCGTCCGCAGGCCCGCGCCTACGGTGGCCGGGAGTCGTCACGTGGCTCCCGACGCCCGGGGCGTCTCCTGCGGCGGCTGGGACGGGAGGACCTTTCTCTCTCCCATCCCGCCACCTCCTTCGCGAGCATAACTTTTTCGCAGAAGGAGGTGACTGCCTCCCACTCCCTCTCACCCCGGACCATGGCTTGCACCAGAGCCGGGCGCGAGAGGTCGCCGCCGCCGATCGCCTCTACGAGGACACGGCGGTGCTCTGCCCATGCGGGGCAGGTTTGCACCGTGTGCTCTACCGTGTCCTCTGGGCGATCCTCGCAGTGGTGACACCCGGGCGTTTCCTCCCGCCTGATGATGTGCAGGAACCTCCCGAAACATCCATGTCCGGTGAGGACCTGCGTCAGGCGGTAGGTGAGGGCGCCGTGACGCCTCTCTAGCCACTCCTCAAAGAGGGGCCTTACCGCCACTATCGTGGCGTGCCCTGCGCTGGGTTGCGACAGTCGCTGATTCCAGGCCGCCATGAGATCGCGCCGGAGGTCCGTCCGCTCCGCCGCAATTTGCTGCGGAAACGGAGTTTCCCCCCGGCTTAGTACCTCCGCGCGCCACTCGTACAGGCGCGCGAGGACTATCGCCTCCAGATCCCACGGCGGCAGTCCGGCAAGGAGGCTTGCCGCCTCGCCCGAGATCGTGCGGTACCCCCGGATTAGCCGAATGGCTACCACCTTTTGGGGCGCGTTCAGGTAGTGGGCGGCTCGCCGCCGCAATGAACGCGCCCACACCGGGGCCCCGTAAAGGGCCATGGACCGCACGACTCCCGCGTAAAGCCTCCGGCAGGAGGCGTTTGGCCCCCTCAAATTGGGCAAGAGCCGCTTGAAGGCGGCCCCAGTCCGTTCCAGCTTGGGGGCCAAACGTCGGAAATGCTCCACGAAATTCCATCGGCTGTCGAGGACCAGACCTAGGTATTTCATCGTGGTCTCGACGCCGATGTGAACCCCTCCTACCGTAAGTTGGGATCCCGATGGTGGCCTATTCCGAGGCCCATGAAAGGACATGGCCTCGGATTTGTGCAATGCCACCTCGAGACCCAACTGCCGGATCCTCTCAACGACTATCGCAACCCCGCGTGTCATCGCGTCGGCCGCCGCCTGATGCGACCTTCCCTGCGCCAAGACCAGCGTGTCGTCAGCGTAACAAATTACGCTGACGCCGTCAGGGAGGTCGGCCCGCAGCACCCAGTCGTAGCCGATGTCCCACAGGTGCGGCCCCAGAACCGATCCCTGTGGGACACCGCACGACATCTCTCGCCGGTTCCATTCCCCATCGCGACCGGGGTAGATGACGGCTCTGTCCGTCAGGTACGCCCCGACTATTCGACGGAGGTAGGTCGGCACCCGGTGATACCGGAGTGCTTCCTCAATGCAACTCCAGGGCAGGGTGTTGAAAGCGTTGGCGATGTCGAGTGACACCGCCACGACGACCCTACCCTGGGAAGCCAAGGCCTAACCCAACCATGATGATGAAAAAGAGAATAAATGCGTAAACCCATCCTGATTTACCTATTTATTCGCTTTTTAAATAAGCTCCTTTGCTTCTACAATTACAATAATCAACGAAAAAAAATCGTATAAATATGTGTGAATCAGAATTTTAATTAAAACTTAAGAAACACAAATGAACAAATATCTCGGCGTCACAGTCTATTAGTCAAACAAACCCTTTCATGGTTCCGCAGCCGTCATCCGGGCAATTTGAGAGGATTCATGTTTAAACGCCTGATCGGTCCCGGGTGGGGCACCTAACTGAGCTCGAACCATTAATCTAACCCTCCCCGACCCTCTCCGACCCCCCGCGGTCCTCCCTTGCGACCTCTCCGGTACGAGAGCTCGGAACTTGCAATAGCTTGATGAACGAGCGGGTATATTGTATGGACTTGTTACTTTGAGTATGTTTGCAGTTTTGCTTTGCTGTGGTCGGATTGTTTTGAAGAGAATCACAATAAATATATTATAATCATTATTTTCGGAAACCTTTCTAGTTGGAAATATCTATACCTATATATAAAAGAAAGTCGGGTTTTTTCCCTCCATTATAACCCGAGATCTGCTGGACCAATTTTCATGGTTTTTGTTTCGTTGGATTTGTCTCCGCCCTGAATAGCAGAATACATTTTTTTTTTTTTTTTCGATCAGCTGCTGATTTTCCTCCTATAGGGTAGGGTAGGTATGTAGGTAGGTAGGTAGGTAGGGTGGGTAGGTAGGGTAGGTAGGTAGGTAGGGTAGGTAGGGTGGGTAGGTCGGTAGGTAGGTAGGTAGGTAGGGTAGGTATCACAGTTAAGACAGGACAACGTCTGTCGGGTCAGCTAGTACTTAAATAAAACTTACGGCCTAATTTGCTCGATCTAGTTTAGTTGATTAGTAACTGTGCCTTAGATCCTAAAAAACAGTTTCATTCAATTTATCTTTAATTTTATTCGAACTTGTCTTAAAGTTTTGACAGCTAATATCCCGGATAAACACTCTTGTGGTTCCCGCAGCATCTATGTCGCAGTTAACTCAGTTATTCCGAAACACCTTCATCCGTTGGTTGAGTTTCGTCACAGAGTTTTCTCAATACCTATTCCACTAACAGTGTAAGAAATTCTCTGCAATGTATCGCGTTGGTTTCACTGGGTGTCTAAGTCGAAGTCAAATCATTTATTTCAAATAGGCACCAGAAGGCACTTCAAAACGTTAAAATGAACAAGAAATACTGTCAAGTCTACTGATTAACTATTACTTATTTATAGTATCTTTTACCCGATTTTTCTCATAGGTAATAATAATAATATATCCGATATAGGAAGAGACTTCGTTTACATCACCGCGATTTGTTACCGCGTTATGTCGCGGAAACGCGTCTCTGCATTTATGATTCTGAATCATGAATGCAGTGACCAAACCGAACAGTGTTCTATGGCTCATGTTGTCTGATGTGTGGTCTACTGGTGCCGATCGGGCTACATGTCGTTGCTCACTCAGCTATACAGCTATTGCTATCTAGGGAAGGTATTTCATAAAAATATATAGAAACCAGTAGTATCGCTGCGACATGTCGCGTGCTACTGCCCGTAGTCGACTATGGAGTTGTACCTTAACTTTATTGGATGCGACCGGTGACTTATTGCATCAATCATCAACTACGAGATCTATCTACTAATATAGTATTAAGAAAACTTGTCTCTAGCCAAAAGCTTACAATCCCACGTCAAATTCCCACCATTGGTGGCGTGTCGTGCCGTCGTTTGCTAGGCTATAGATTATGTCGACTTTCCACTAGCTGTCTGGCATCTCCATCAAACAAACACTCGTTAAATAATCGATTTCTATGCAAATTCCCGTTGATATTTCATTCCTTCCTTTTCGTGTGGTTAATAACTAAACTGGTATCAGAGTTTTTATGCTGCCTAGCCTATGGGTCTCTGACTTAGCTTCACATACTGTTGATAAATTTTTCTCAGACATAGTTTCCTCACGATGGTTTCCTATACCGATTTCATTTCTTTCTGCTGTTTTTTCTCCCGCTTCTGTTCGCATTATTGAGCGCAGACCGTAGACTCCTCGAATATGCAAACGGATTTTGGCTTCGTGCCAGAACTACTAATAATGGATTCCGCTGTTCATATCCCCCCTATCCGTTCGAGAATGTCTCCACTTCGCACAATATTAAAAGGCATTTTGACGCGATCGTTGCAAAAGATTATTGTTATACGTTAAAATAAGGGGCGAAAGTTTGTTTTTATTAACAGAATCCAAAATGTCGAACTGAGGCAAAAGAAATAAAACGGTGTGACATCTGCTTGTTATTACACTGTAATAATTGTGAGGGTGAGGGAAACGGGAGGAGTTTGTGGGTGAGGGATAGGAAAAAAAATTTTCATTAGTGTCTTGTGGTTCATTTCTTACTATACTTACATCCAATGGACCTCTTTTCTCGTTTTAGGAGTGGTCAGTCTTCTGATACAGGGTATTTCAACAAATAAATCCCCAATAACTAATAACTACCTACTGCTTGTAAAAGTAATCTTTCTTCTTCTTTGTTCTTGTTTTCGTGTGGTTTGTGACTAACCTGGTGTCGAGTTTTTATGCTGCCCATGGGCCTCTGGCTTAGCTACACATGCTGTTGAGAAATATCTCTCAGACATGCTGGTTTCCTCACGATGTTTTCCTTCACCGATTTTTAAGCAAGTGATAATTATACAATACGCACATGAATCCGTAAAATCAAAGGTGTGCCTTGGGTTGGAACTCGAGACCTTTGACTTAGTAGTCCGACGGTCACACCACTAGGCTATCATTGCTAAAGTAATCTTTAATAAAATACTACCCACTCATATGAATAGGCACCATAGCCAACAGAAGTGATATTGGTTCTGACATAAAACTAAACAGTACCTACTATCTTATCGTGCAAATGATATATGCTTCTATTTTTATTGCTTATCTAATCATTCATCACTAATGTTTAAACGTATATGTACCTAATCGACATTCAAGTTACGAATTATCATCACTTAATTGTACATTATAGATTACATTCGATTGCAGTAAGCCGTAATGGAATCTAATCTATATTGTTATGTGCAGAAGATACAAGATACCTTGGCAAACACCACCCTTCGATTTGATTACCCGACCGAGCAATTTAGTCTTGCCCGGTGATATCCCTCTTCGTGATGTATTGTTAATGTAATGTTGTCACCCTCAGGCGACGCACGTTCGTTGCCAAGCATCTAGAGTATAGTGATATCGTCATTATAATTTACGCCTGAATTTAAACTCACCCAACCCCTCTTGGATCTTCATCTACTCATCCAGACTTTGAAGTTATATTGACCAGCCAAAAAAAAAAGCGTCGTGGTGTTGAAATAATCGTTTACCAATCAATGTTCCTAGCCTTTTCCCAACTTTATTTGAGTCGGCTTCCAGTCTAAGAACCGGATGCAGCTGAATACCAGTATTTTACATGGAGTGACTGCCTATCTGACCTCCACAAGCCAGTCATTTACTGGGCAATACGATACCCCTTGGTAAGACTGGCTGTCAGATTTGAAAAATCGAATACTTCGTTTATATCAACTAAAATCTTTCTAAAACATTTCTATGACGTAAATCTATCCTGCACACTAACCACGTAATACACTATCAATCACAACACGATCGATATTGAAGAATATTGCCGATCCATTGCTTCATATGTTTGAAAATGTTGTCTGATCAACAATTTGAATAATTCATTGGATGTTGCTCCTGTACCTATGTTACGCTATGACCCCGCTCACGCTAGTCGGATAGTTAATTAAAGAATTGAACAGAATTGGATTAGTGGGGAACTAATAATTTAGCCAAAGGGGATATGGTATTACGTCGACCTATGTCAAAGTACAAAGGTCAAATCCAAAGAACCGGCTTTATCCGGCGCTTTGCTTTGCGTAGCGTTTGAATAGGAGCTCTTGTATTGTTTATGCAAGAAAAAAAAAGAAAGAAAGAATAATTATTTATTTGGCATCGGCATTAAACAACAGTAACAACACGCCCGCGTGTGCAGTAACGTCATAACATTTTTCCAATTTAAAACAACAAGCTAAAAATCGGCACTTTTTGAACGTCAAAATTACATAAGACAATCCCCCAAAATGCGCCTTTCACCACTTCCCAGCAGCAATTTTTATTGAGATTTCGTTGTGCCTGCCTCTGAAACATTAAAATACACCCTACACTCTTCTAACATTATAATCTTATAACGTTTTACCTACCTTTTACCTTTATAGTTTGCTCGCAAGGCCGGTCGCCCGAACCATTTTCGTCCAATATTGCGGACAGTCGTGCAAAAAGTCCGATGTAGCGTAATGTCCCAGGATTCTAAAAATATCACATAACACTCTGATTCTCAACATGTAGCCAGTCCAACGTTAAATTCACGTAAATACCAATGATTTTTTAACTACCCTATGTCGGCGCAACATGTCTTTTTCTTCCATACTTCTCTATTAGTCGTCATCTCGGTAGTCACTCCATTTCCAGCCATATCTTTTTTCACACAATCCATACATCGTTTCTTTCATTCAAAACTTGAGAACTAACCACGACAATCGGTGGAAATACTACTCTGTCAAGAAAGTACCGGGAAAAGATCAATAATACACAAAATGTTTTGTTATTCATCCAAATTTATTTTATCACCTTCAAAGTATGCTCCTTTAGAAACGATACACTTGCGCCAACGAATAATCCATTCATCAAAACATTTTTTAAACGCTGCTTCCGGAATTGAGATCAGTTCTCGCCGCGTATTGAAAACGGGTGCCACGCAGTGGTAATTTGAGTTTAGGAAAAAGAAAAAAGTCAGCAGGAGCCATATCTGGTGAATATGGTGGTTGCTGGATGGTATTTGTTGAGTGTTTGGTCAAAAATTCGTTCACAATGATAGCCTTGTGCGAAGGCGCATTGTCGTGGTGCAAAATCCAATAATTTTCTTTCCACAAATCTGGCCTTTTTCGTCGAATTTGCTCTCTTAAACGCCGCATAACGCTCAAATAATATTCTTTATTTACCGTTTAGACCTTCCGGTAAGAATTCACAACACCGCGATAGTCAAAGAAAACAGTCAACATGACTTTGACTTTTGATCGACTTTGGCGTGGTTTTTTTTGGTTTCGGTTCAGTTGGAAGGCGCCACTCCGAAGCTTGTTGACTAGTTTGCATGTCAAACTCGTAAACCCACGTCTCGTCACCAGTAACAATGCGTTTCATGAATGTTGGGTCCGAACTGACTCGTTCTAGCATGTCCTTAGCGACTTTCATGCGATTGAGTTTTTGGAGAAAATTCAGATCTTTTGGGACTAGCCGAGCAGCAACATGTTTCATACCCAAATGATTAGTTAAAATGGTACGGATCGACTCGTGAGATACAGAAAGTTCGGCGGCTATCTCTCTCAGAGTTGAATGGGGATTTTCAGTCACTATTTTCTTCACTTTTGCGATGTTAACTTCAGTTGCAGACGTTGACGGCCTACCAGAGCGAGGCAAATCTTCCATCACATCTCGACCGCTTTTGAACGCTTTGAACCACTCATAAGCACGAGTTTTTGATAAAGTCGATTCACCGTAAGCCTTCTGTAACATTTTCAGTGACTCCGAACACGAAATTCCATTGGCGATGCAAAATTTAAGACAAACTCTTTGTTCGATATTTTTGTCCATTATGAAATTCGCAATACACACTATATATGATATTACTAAAACCAGCACTGTATTTAATATAAATAACAGATGCAACTCAAACTTCGCGCCAAAATGGAAAACAGTTGTGCCAATCTAACAACTACAAAAAAAACAAAAATTTGAATTTGGAACCATAAACAAATCATCCATTCCCGATACTTTTTTGGCTGAATGTATATAAGTTCTGGATTATAGTCCCTGTGTCCAATTTCCGTCCAATGCTGAGCAAATCATTAGCGCATGAAATTGAAATCGTGCTGGGAAACTGTGAACCCTTAAAAGATACTGATTTAAATTTTCCTTTAGTTGGAACTTCAGATAAGGCCGACAACCGTCGAAGCCGTAATTCCTGCAACATATCACCTACAACCAATCTAGCACAAACACTCTATTTTTTGTTCTATTCTAAGCTCAGTGTCTTCAACCCACATACGTGTTCGTGGCTAGCCTAGGTTTCTACTAGCAAATAGAGATATAAATTCGTTCGATGGCAAATAGAGATATAAATTCGTTCGAAAGTGATCGACGTTAGTCTGTATGCAATGAAGGTTTTGTGCAATCGTTTTGGACGTAAATGCAAAGGTAAGGTACAGTTCCGTGGAACAAAGCCCTTCAACTATGTTGGGGTCGGCTTGGGGATGCTGCTGAATACCAGTATTTTACATGGAGCGGCTGCCTATCTGACCTCAACAACCAAGTAGGTACTTCGGTAATACGATATGTACCCCTTGGTAAGACTGGCTGTCAGACTTTCGGGCTTTTGACGACCCGTAACGACTGTCAAAAATCTACGAATGACAGCCGGGACCAACGGCTTAACGTGCTTTCCGAGGCACGGAGGAGTCTCGGTGTGTAAAGATGGTCACAAATCCACGGACCAATCCCGGCAAGCGTATCTTAACCTGAAATATCGATCTGTGAAACAACCAAATATCATTAACCCATTAAATGTTCGCCTATTAGAAGCCGTTTCTTTATAAGAACTCAACGATTTATCCGGTTATGTTTATTGTCGTTTCGAGAGAATTTTTGTTATGTACCAATGGAGTTCATACGATATTTGAGAGGTTAAAGAGAAAACATGAAATTACATACGTTCGTTAGTTTGTCTTTAGAGTTGCACAATTGTACAGAGGCCAGCACATCAAGTTACCACACTGTGTGAATTTTCTTTAATAGTATTTCAACTTTATTGCAAAGACATAAGGTTCATTTTTGATTGAGAAAATTTGACAGTTGATAGCTTGATGTGCTGGCGTCTGTACCAGTGACGCCAACTTGGGGGCTTTTCTCTCTAAAAAGAAAAAAAAATCTATACAGGGAGTTTTAGGTGGAATATAATTTTAATTGTTTTTTTTTATTGCACTAATCTCATACTCCATAGGTACTTGTATTCAACAAAAGTTTATATAAAGAAATTTGTTTTTTTTTATAAACTTTCGTTTCAAAGATATACTTATATACTTGTGTCACAGTTGGGGAGTTTTAGTTTGAATTTAGTTGGTTTTGAAATTGCTTTAGGGGGAATGTTTTCAAACAGATGGCGACACTGAATTGCAGAAAAAAGGAATTTTAAGAATTCTGTACAATTTTCAAGGGGATATGAGTTCGATCAAAATCGTAAGCAATAGATGACATTGCTGTTACATTCTTGTCTTTCACCAAAACAGCATCAAATTACCCAAACGAGTTCCACTTAACAAACACAACTATTCTTACAACGTTTAAATGATTTATACCCTCGTTACAATCACTGCTTTATTTGAATATGCGGGCACCTAATTGTGTGCATATGGACCTAATCATATGCTCTGACTGATATTTATTTATAAGTGAATTTTAGTGATGATTTGTCTAAGTCATATTTCTATGACATCTGGAAATAAATCCAGTGTCGTGTTTTTTCAGCGGGATTGTCCGAAAGGGTTACCGCTACCCCGGAACATAAAGGGCTACGGAAGGAACATGGATGGGTTTTAGTCGGTAAGAGTCTGACACTCCCGCTCCACCCAGAGCGGGAGAAGTCATTGGATGATTTCCTAGCCTCAAAAAAAAAGTTGATGATTTTATGTCTATCTATTGTTGGGATGAAGCTCTATTTCTGGAGGATTTTATAGATATTGCCCGCTTATGCCGCCTCAGGCCGGCGAAATAACCATCCGATTGGATTCCTTTACTCCAGCACCTCTTTCTTGTCTGCTTTTAATGAAACGTCTTCTAAACAAATTCAAAGTCCAATCATTTATTTTAAATAGGCACAAAAAAGCACTTTTGAACGTCAAAATGAACAAGAAATACTTAGGATTGACGGATTACGAGAGATTGGATTACGAGGACCAACATCGATGGTCTCGATAAAGATAAAATATAAACGGCTGGTTGAGGAACTTAGTTTTGTGGCAGTTTAAGTTTCAATTACTAGGCCAAGTGTTTTCGTTTTTATGATAATTGATAGTAAAGATAGTAATATTGATAGAAAAGGTTTGCAATAAAGAGATGAGTTCCACCATTATTGGGTAGGTAGATACCTAGACATTCAATTTACCTGATTAGATAATCAGGTAAATTGAATGTGTGTCTATTCCATATCCATAATGACCAACATCATATCCAAAGCCACTCCATCAACACCGGTCATCAACATGATTAATCCCATCAACACAACTCACCTGGGTTGATAGGGATTAGCGTTAATTACTCGCGTTAATTGCAACGCGGCTTCCGATCAACGCTAATTGGCGTCTGTGCTTCCGAGACACGGTCCGCCCATGGCGCGATTACAACCATCAAACTTCCCATCAACCATCTGCCCTCAAACATACCAAAATCAACCTTAACTCACCCACTTAAGGGCCATGTTACCGATATAGGTAAAGTTGTAGGTTGATACAGGCGCGCGGGGGTGGAGTGAGACGAAGCGGGGGTGGAGTTCCTCTCCCTTCGCCCCGCCCGCCCCGCGCGTCGGCCAATCACCGCGCGCCAACCGAACGACCTCACCTTGCCCACACGTCCCAGCGGATCCTTTTTATTTTATTTTTTTAACGATTATGTCTTTGTTTGGTTTCTGACTTTGTAGTTTAAATTGACTGTTGAGTTTGGTATTTATTAATATTGTTGAATACAATAGAGGCTTTTGTTGGAGAATGTTTTGGTCTTTTGTTGTTGTGGTTTGTGAACATAACTTGACGTTTTACGATAAGTTGATAGTACTTATCGGATTTTTTTTTGGAAAATAAATTGATTTTAACTTATTTTGTTAGTCTATGTTACGTCATCAATCATTTTCTAAATTTTTATGAATTATGGTCGACAAAGTATTTTAACTTGGTAGTTGATCCCTCAATTACCTGACGTAAATTAATTAGTTAAGTTTTCACCTAATTCAATAAAAGTAGCACTCATTTCACACATGCTACTCTTACCTATACAATATCAAATTAACCAAAGTATTCATACATTTACTTCGACGATGCACTACTAATATTCCAACAAATCTCACTTATTGAAAAATTCAAAAAGTAAACGCGCCAACGATACTTTAACATTTTAAATTCTTACTGAACGTCGCTCCAAAGTTAGCGCACACTGTACAGTTTTCACTCACCCTCCGTTTGCAAAACCAATAAGACGCGAGGGTCCGAAATCCCCGCTTCAATTGTGAAACGCCCTAAACACCAAACGCTACAAACGATTTAGGACCGTATTTATATATAGTTAAGAGGTAGTTTCGAATGCAATGTTTAATCAAATTAAGTGCCTAAGGTTGGTAATAAAATATGCTTTACGTATTAGGGAATGTCCTCAAATGTTATGGCTTAGCCACAGATGTTTTTGACGGTCGTCAAAAATTTTTTAACCAATAACTTTATTATTGTACTCTTGTTGCTATTTGCTATAACACTTAGGTACATTCATATAGGGTAGGTAACGACGTAGCTAGCTAGCTGACCTGACAGATGTTGTCTTGTCTTAACTATGATACCTATCTTACCTACCCTACCTACCTACTTTTTTAATGTAAAAACCTTCTCCTGACAATAACAAACACAACAAAAAAAGAATTCCTGAAATCGGTTTAGCCGTTCACGCGTGATGGCGTGAACAAGAGAAATAGGGATTCATTTTTATATAATTATACTATGTGGAGACTACAATACGATCATAAATTAAAGGTGTATAGGTATTAAGTGCTGTCCCCAGCCTGCATACGAAAATTCAATTAAATATATACAATAGTTTAGTCACTACAGATAGTCAAAGATTGGGAAAACTCATAGCCACAACACTAATACCTAAGTATTTAGTTTGTTTGAAAAAATCACTTTTTAAACTTTGGTGTTAGGATTTAATTGATAGTTCAAAAATAGTCGTATTACACAATCATAATTAACTAGTCGTTCCAACGACAAAAATAAATACACTTCGATTAGATGTTACATAAAGACGAGATTACACTGACAAGTCGATAGCAATACGACACGCTCAAACAGCTAAAACATCGCTAGAATAAATAATAAATTTTTCCGACCTGCAAGTATTTGTTCCGGGTGTTTTTCTATCTATCTATAATATGTATGTATTTGAAAAAAAAGGTATACCTATAAGTAGTTTATCAGCCATCTCGTTACCATAACACAAGCATTAGGTTGCCTAGCTTTGGGACTAGATATAATATGGCGTTGTGTGTCCAAAAGTCCAAGGATATTATAATTATTTCTAAGACCATTTCCATTCTTGAAGAAATGAAATCCTACTTGAGAATAACTACTTGAAAAAAACTAAAATAAGTAATAAAAGTTTGTGCTTCTTGTCCAGGACTTTTTAAGTTTCGTAATGGCAACCCACTTATTGCGTTCGTTTTTTTTTCGTATTTTCGTACGCCCGCCGCGCTTTACCTCGCCAGTGTGGCAGAAACCTTAAGTAGGAACATTCCTACCCCGGAACAGAAAGGGCTAAGGCAAGAACATGGATGGGTTTTAGTCGGTAAAAGTCTGACAGTCGCTTCCGCTCCACCCAGAGCGGGAGGACTCATTTGATGATTTCCGACCCTCAAAAAAAATGTGTTAAGTATTTGGAGTCGGCGCAACAAGTCTTTTTCTTCCATAGGTACTTCACTATTAGTCGTCATCTCGTAGTCACTCCCTTTCTAGCCATATCATCTTTCACACAATCTATCCATCGTTTCTTTGGTCTTTCTCTAGTTGTATAGCCATCCACATTCATACTCACAACTTTCCTAACAACATTTTCTTCATTCTTCCGCATAACATACCATGACAACCAGTTTCCACACAACTTTTCAATCACCGGTGTCAATCAAATAAAGTCATCTGCCTAGTCTTTCCCCAACTATGTTGGTGCCGGCTTCCAGTCTAACCGGATGCAGCTGAACACCAGTATATTACATGGAGTGACTGCCTATCTGACCTCCACAACCCAGTAACTGGGCAATACGATACCTCTTGGTAAGACTGGCTGTCAGATTTTCGGGCTTCTGACGACCCGTAACGACTGTCAAAGATGCATAAATGACAGCCGGGACCAACGGGTTAACGTGCTTTCCGAGGCACGGAGGAGCCTCGGTATGTAAAGATGGTCACCCATCCACGGCCAACCTTGGCAAGCGTAGCTTAACCCGATGGATTGACCTGTGCGGCTGTTAGTACTTAGCCACGAGCTCCTGATTCAAATTAAGTATCACGCGATGTTACCTACACGGATTATTAACAATGCCCTGGTTAAAAGCAGGTTCGTCGGGACCTGGCCTCCAAAATAAGCTTCCAGCTCGAAAAGGCCTTTGGTCATGCGCAGTAGCGACCGCATATAGCGGGACCTGTCAGTACAACTGACCATTCAGTAAAGGTTAAACAAAATAAAACCGCGTTTTATGAAAATTGTTGTTGTATTCGTGAACAGGTGTGTATTAGTCTGGCTTAAGTCATAAATCGATAGAAGTGACAAGTGAATATTTGCGACCCTAAAAATAAAGAGCGATACTGCATCCACGAGACAATCACGTGATTGTAGGTGAAAATATATTTTGTGCGTTACAAATTTCTTTGATAGATTTTCAACTTTATTGCAAAAGGATAAGGTTCATTTTCAATTGGGAATATTTGGGACAGTTAGGGATAGCTTGATGTGCTTGGCGTCTGTACCATCATCCACATTTTTTGACTTTAGAATACTTACTTAAAAAAAAGTAGTAAAAAGTTCATGTGCTTCTTGTCAGGACTTTTCAAATTTTGTAATGGCAACCCACGTGCATTGCATCGTTTAATCGTTTTTTTTTTTTTTCGTACTTTCGGACGCCCGCCGCGCCTTCTCCTCCCAGTGTGGCAAGAACCTTAATTAGGAACACTCCTTAGTTCGTGTACTCGTATGTAATTTCTAATTTACTTACTTCGCAAATTCCTTATCGTTTTAGAAATCTCTTAAAACTCAACTTCAAAACGAGGCAATTTGTTGTCGATAGTATATTTTAAAAAAAAGAATAACCATGAAGAAATCACATTGATGTAGGTACCTAGGTATACCATGACCTGTTGCTTTTGATTTGATGTTATCTCGCATCCTATATTTACCTACTCCAAGTGTAAGGTGTTTGTGTGTGTGTGTTGACAGGGTCCACGATTGTTCTTTTGGAAAATGTTTACCACCTCAGCCTACATTGTGGAATGCAATAAGAATTTGTTTAATCTATTCCTCATCATCGCATGATACCACCGCTTACCATCTATTTCCCTATGCACAAGAAGCCGCTTTGTTATAATAATATTAGTAGCCTTTAGTGTTTGTTAGCGCAGGACCCGCGCCTTGCAATTACTGTGCCTAAGTGCGGGCAGCGGGCAGCAAGGGCGCAACCCGCCAGATAGCGCAACAGCTGGCGGGCAGGTGCGCCCCAAATGAATGCGACTCACACTCGCACTTCGCACGCTTTCTCGTACACAACTCTTTTATTTATTCAATGCCTGCACTCACTCCGGATTAATACCCTGCACTCACTCCGGATTAATACATCACGAGACGGGCTCGCCGTCCACTCTCGTGTTTATCTATATCCCGCCTCAATTTCAAACAACGAGGAGCACACGATGTTGCAATTAAACATCCGTTTTTGCCATATTATTATCATCGAATACAATCTCCAAGGCTATGTGCAACCCTCCCGTCGTTGTGCACGCCACCGGCAGTCGCGCCACGTCAGCGAGCGGGCACACACCACCGCTATACGTTGTGTAAATGGATTTAAAATTTTAACCGTCTCCCATTTTTTGTTTTCAGAACAAAGTGGAGTACTACGTGAAATGGAAAGGGTGGAAGCCGAAGCACAACACTTGGGAGCCGGAGGAAAACATCCTGGACCCGCGGCTCATCCAGAGCTTCGAGCGCGGCGATGAGGTGCGGCGGCAGGGCAGGAAGCGCGAGCGCGAGCACTCGCCCGCAGAGCGCGCGCGCAGCCCCTCCGAGGAGCACCAACCGCCGCCCGGCAAGCGCAAGGCCGAGGTGCTCTCCCGCGAGTCGGGTAAGATCGGTGTCACCATCACCATGAGCCCGCCCGCTGCCAAACGCCACTCGCACGACTCCTCCAAGCTCAACGGCAGCCGGACTGGCCACTCCACGCACTCGACGCATTCGACACACGCGACGCAGTTAGCGCAGCCTCCGCCGCCGGCCGCGCCGCCAGGTGGGGCTGCCGCTCCTGCCTCACCTGCTGCGGAAGCTGCCGCGCCTAGAACGGGCCCGAGACGAGCGCCGCCCTCCCCGGAAGAGGCTGATGCTCATACTCCTCTGGAGCGCGAAAGACGCACCGAGACCCAACCGACTGCGACGGCCCCTGCGGAGCCCAAGGGCGCGCAGCCACCACCACCACCCGCGCCGCAGCCCGCGGACGAGGAGGACTCCTGGGGCGAGGCGCCGGTGCCGGTGCCGGTGCCGCCGCCGCCGCCGCCCCCGGCCCCGCGGCGAGGCGCCGCCTACTGGATGGCGCGCTCGCCCGTCGCCGACCAGATCTTTATCACCGACGTCACCGTCAACCTGCAGACGGTCACGATACGCGAGTGCCGCACCGAGAAGGGGTTCTTCAGGGCGCGCGAGCACCGGCCGCTCGACGTCACGTAGGGAGTGCGTTTGTACACTTTGTCGGACTTGTACAGTTATAGGTAGCTATTATTTATTTAGTTACTACGAATGTTAAACCTGAATGGAGAAGTGAAATGAGGAGTCCTTGTAGGCCTAATGTAACGACACTAGTGTAGTGCTGATCTATCTACTCGCTTTGGGAATGTTGCGATGCGAATATTGTATGTAAGTATCTAAATGGAAATTGTCTATTGACGAAGCTACAGGGAAAGGAGTTTGAACTTAGAAAGAGACAAGTTTATCGTAATGTCGCCCCACCGTCTGTATCCTGGGCTGTACCGTTTCCCTGTGACTTTTGAAACAGATTTTACAAATAGGTAAATAAAATGATAACGACCACCAGATGTAACAATTTCATAGACAAATTGTTGTCAATTGTTAAAAATAGAGACTTCTATATTTTATAATGTTGAATTTATTGATGACTGGTTGTGTACCTCCAAGTAGATAATGAATAAAATATGATGACTTTAAAAAAATATACCTAATTTAATAACCACTAATACCTTCTGTATACCTTCCATTATTACTTAAGAGGTCTTCCTTTGTATCGAATTGCTATAATTACTAGAAACTATTGTTTTACCCAGTGTACCTTTATGAAAAATAGATTGTTGTAATTTTGAATTGAATCTCTGATGAAATCGTCATGTGAAGTCAAATGTATTGCAGTAGTCTTAACTATACTCAAACATTAATTTAATTTAATCCTATCTTTGTAAATTATTCCCTAGTTTTGTTTTTTCTTTTTATTGTTGTTGTTATTTATGTGAACTTAATTTAATGTTAAATAATTTTCCATTCACAATTTTATCCCAGTCTAGGAAATATATTTCTTTTTTTTTTGTAATTATACCAGCAATATGTTTAGAACCTACCTTTGTTTTAAACACTTGCAACACAGTGCATTATTATCGGGTATTTTAACAGCCAGTGTTGCAAGTGTTCAAACATGTCTTAAAGTAACAAAAACAACTCAGACTTGTGTTAATTTATGTTATTATGTTGGTTTATAATTATGAACTGATTGTTTTTCTGTAGGTATCTACGTATTTCTGTAGTCATGTGCTAATAAAGTATTTTTTAATACTTATAGTATTAAGATCCCAAGATTCCGGACGCTTTTTGTGTTCCTCTAATTGTTATTTGGTTCCTTTTATAATTAAATGATAATAATATCGTCTTAAATGGATGTGGATGGAGTCTCCTATTAATTGAGTTTAATGTATATTTTACTTAATGCATTTGTATGTGGATATGGTGGTTTTTGTAAATATTGTAAATATAATTTTAGAGAACCTGTTTTATAATGTGATAGTCTTTCACATAATAGTCTGTAAATAAATGAGAATGAATTAGAGGCAGCCTTTTATTTTCCGTAGTGCATGATCTTTGTTAAAACGCTTCGATCACAAGCGTCACCAACACAATACATCATCTTTCAATTCAAGATGAAATATTTATCATAAGAGATTTTAACCCAATTTTATCAATTGGTGCCATAAAATATAGATTATTTTTTTGTGAATCTTACCGTGAACGCTTGAGTGAAGTGAGCTGTCAATATGAAACTACTTCACATAAGTGTCAATTTACACCGCGACGCCACGTGACGCTTAGCACTAAGCAATACAATCTAAGTTAATTAGGTACTTACTACACAATAAGATAAACGTGCTGTGCAGCAGGGCGCATCCCAGCGTAGCGCAGAAAGAAAATAAGTTCGATATTGTGTCGCCATGTTAAAAGCTGCAGCGTCACGTCTCAATTGACCAGAGACAACTGAAAGGTTTCTGGACAGAGCGGGCGCGATGCGGCGGTACGGGACGGGACGGCGACGCGATGTTGAGCAGTTTTATTGTACTAGATATTACGGACGACGCTACACAGAGCCGTTCCTCTCGACGCGACAGTTCCGTCGTGCCACGCCGCCGCCGCGCCTTGCGGGCATACAAGTCAAAAGCAGCGGGGCGGGACGCGAGCGCAGCGTGCGGCAGGACGCCGACGCTTTGTGTTGTATGGTTTATGTATATAGTAGCACACTGCCGGCGGGGTTTGATCACGTTGCGTCGGATGGGACAGAGCCTGAACGAATGTGAATGGGATTGTGATTGGATATCTGACTGGATGTAAAAACACTGTTCTTAAAAATGAATTGGGCGTGAAGCCCCGCCACGCCACGCTGGCTGTGTGCAGAGACTTTAACAGGTTTTCAAGGAGTAGGTATAAATTGATAGGATCAATATTTTGGGTTCTTATAAAAACTCATAATAAAGTATTCGTTCTACTTAATACGAATTAAATTGTTGACAACCTCCCGATTGGACTAGAGCATAATGATAACTGATCTCACAAATCGTAGTTTGTGAGTTTTGAGCATTCTATTTACTATACTTATTGCAATTATTTCAAGGCGACTGCACCTAAAACGCGAAAACATCGCGAGGAAACTTGCCTGCAATTCAAAGACATATGACATCGTAGTGTGAACTACCAATACGCACTGATCTCGCGTATTGGGTATACTACGGAGAATCGGCCCATCCCGCACTTGACAACCTTGTAACCGGAGATTCAGCAGCTGCAAGGAGCTTATTGCGAGAATCATCGAGCAAAAGGAGTAAGCATTCTCGAGCTAGTTGCCTGAATACAAACCTACCTTGTGCAACCACTAAGTAGTGTTAAGCCGATATAAAAATTATTATTTAATTAATCATTTTATTTTTTGTTCTAAACGTGCAGTTTTCTTGCAAAAACTATGCTTCTCGTATACCTACTGAATGTAAAAATGAAGAATGCACTGGCAACCCTGAATCATTAACGTTCCGTTCTTTATTGTTATCATTTGTTATTTTATTGTTAAAGCTTAACAATAAATATAGCATGTCATTTATCATTACACTAAAACAGATACAGCATAGTGGTGAAATTCTGTAATATTACAGCTACGAACAGTCGTGCTGTCGCGCATAATTTTGACAGACAATAAATTGAAATAATGACGTTTGATTCGGCTACGACTTCGCGTCCGACTCGTGCACTGTGCACTGAACACAGTTTAGTGAATAATCTAACGATTGGTCGCTAACTCTATACTGTTTATATGTTTTAAAACGAGCGCAGCTATACAAATCGGGCGATGGAGTGGGCAAAAGATAGGACAATGAAGTTGATTGAGTTGATGCAAGTGAACGCAAGCCTATGGAACCCGTCTTTGTGTGAGACGAGACGAGATAAACAAAAGCGGCGAGAAGAGTTGCGGATGATCTCGGATTTACTGGGTGTATCGGTGCCAGACACTACGAAGAAGATACAGCATCTTCGGACTCAATATAACCGAGAATCGGCGCGGGAAGCTCGCGCTTATGCCCAAGAACCCAATGACCGATATGTCAGTAACTGGTACGCGTTCGAGTATCTACACTTCTTGAAATATTCCAGCAAACCTTACAGGGTTTTACAATCGGTAAGTGCCACAACTGAAACCAACTTATTTGAAGAACATTTGTACTGTAGTGGTTAAGTTTTCTTAATTTCAATACAATAAAACACTATTTCTTAATAACCTTTTTTTAACCAACTTTTTCAGGCGGAAAATACAGAAATGGGTGTACTGCCTCCACACTCAGACAATGCAATGAGTGAATGCAAGCTCACCAGTCTGTCACCACCTCCCAAAATCTCCAGAATGGAACCGCCTCCACTAACACCCAAACCTGATCTCAGCTACCCCATAACACCTAGAACTAGAGACGAATTCTCAGTGTTTGGAGAATACATCGCCAATGAGCTGCGCTCATTGAAAGGGGAGAAGAACCTACTAGTTGCAAAGAAGAAAATACAAGATATCATATTTGAAGTAAAGATGGGAATGATAAGTGAACCGAGGGCTGAGCAACAGACATTAGCTGTCTTTGCGAACACTACACAGCCACACAATACTACATTGCACAGTAGCAAGTTATATTCAACTCCAGTGATGACCACAACTGCACATATAGAACCATTGCCGGCCTCCCACACTCCACCTACTACAGGCATCAGTGAAATAATCATTAATGGTGCATGTCATTACCCAAACTTTAAAGTGGACACTCAATAGCAGTGTCATCCACTTCCAGGACAGGAAGTGGATAAGAGTGAAGGATATACAATTCATAATTAATTGTTAACAGGTCTAATAATGCCCAGTTTTTCTGACATAGCAATATAGTTACGAAACTGGACTTCTGAAATTGGTTGAAAATTCCAGTAAAATCATTCTGCCTAGCCTTTTCCAAACTATGTTGGGGTCGGCTTCTAGTCTAAATATTCCAGTAAAATAAATGGTTTTGATCATAACTGCCAAATGGTTGTTCGTAATTAAAGCAGTAAGCTAGATTTAAGAAATTGCTTTAGAGAAATTAAGTTTTTTACATGATAAATGAAACTTTTTGGTAGATAATTCACAAACAATGAAATGATTAATATTATTTTACTTTTTAATTTAGTATTATCTATACTAATATTATAAAGAGGTAAAATTTGTAAGTTTGTAAGTTTGTATGTAGGGGGTAATCTCCGAAACTAATGATCCAATTTCAATAATTTTTTCACTGATAGAAAGCTACATTATTCCTGAGTGCTATAGGCTATAAATTATATTTATATCATACATATTAGCCGAGCTATTGCATTTTTCGTCTAGCAAGTCGGAAAGAAATACCTCCGAAAACAGAATTATTTGCATGCGCTGCCTAAACAGTTGTTTAAAATTGAAAGCAATGTATGGCAACCCGGTTCGCCTTAATTATTTCTACAAAAAAGTCCGCGACACCACATTTCTATCTTTTGTATTTTAAATTTTATATTTCGTTTTATGTTTAAAAAAATTATTTTTTGGACTTACTTCTGTTTGGATGATTATTTAAACAACAAAATATCAATTCTTATCAAATTAAATTATTTTATGATCACAAGGACATCACAGAGATAAGATTTGCCCTCTACAGTATGTCAATTGGTCATATATTTTCCGAGATAATATAAAATTACTAAACGCAAAATGCTAAAACATTCGCCGAGCTCAACTATCATTCCTACTTCCTACGTGCTTTGTGCGGACGTTTTATCGTTTCAGAGAAGCTTTAAATTAAATAGGTTCCTCACTTAAATTTTATATTTTTAACGTTAACATTTTTAAATGATGGTTTGTATTTTGTATATAGGTAGTGTAATATCTTTTGCCAGCAGCTTCGCCCGCCTGGTTGTTGGAAATTATCCCACGGGAACGGGTACGTTTTTCCGTGATAAAAATTAGCCTATGTGTTATTCCAGACTATAATCTATCTCTGTGCCAAACATCCAGATCCGTTCAGCCGTTTTGGCGTGATTGAGTAACACACATCCATCCATCCATCCAAACTTTCACATTTATAATAGTAGTAAGATAATTTTATTATTATCCGTGTTGGGTTAAAATACATAATGCATTTGCACCTTTACAATGCGAGGCAGGGTGTCGTAAACCTTCATCTACCCCGGTCGCGATGGGGAATGGAACCGGCGAGAGATGTCGTGCGGTGTCCCACAGGGATCGGTTCTGGGGCCGCTCCTGTGGGACATCGGTTACGACTGGGTGCTGCGGGCCGACCTCCCTGACGGCGTCAGCGTAGTATGCTACGCTGACGACACGCTGGTCCTGGCGCAGGGGAGGTCGCATCAGGCGGCGGCTGACGCGATGACACGCGGGGTTGCGACAGTCATTGAGAGGATCCGGCAGTTGGGTCTCGAGGTGGCATTGCACAAATCCGAGGCCATGTCCTTTCATGGACCTCGGAATAGGCCACCATCGGGATCCCAACTTACGGTAGGAGGGGTTCACATCGGCGTCGAGACCACGATGAAATACCTAGGTCTGGTCCTCGACAGCCGATGGAATTTCGTGGAGCATTTCCGACGTTTGGCCCCCAAGCTGGAACGGACTGGGGCCGCCGTCAAGCGGCTCTTGCCCAATTTGAGGGGGCCAAACGCCTCCTGCCGGAGGCTTTACGCGGGAGTCGTGTGGTCCATGGCCCTATACGGGGCCCCGGTGTGGGCGCGTTCACTGCGGTGGCGAGCCGCCCACTATCTGAACGCGCCCCAAAAGGTGGTAGCCATACGGCTTATCCGGGGGTACCGCACGATCTCGGGCGAGGCGGCAAGCCTCCTTGCCGGACTGCCGCCGTGGGATCTGGAGGCGATAGTCCTCGCGCGCCTGTACGAGTGGCGCGCGGAGGTACTAAGCCGGGGGGAAACTCCGTTGCCGCAGCAAATTGCGGCGGAGCGGACGGACCTCCGGCGCGATCTCATGGCGGCCTGGAATCAGCGACTGTCGCAACCCAGCGCAGGGCACGCCACGATAGTGGCGGTAAGACCCCTCTTTGAGAAGTGGCTAGAGAGGCGTCACGGCGCCCTCACCTGCCGCCTGACGCAGGTTCTCACCGGGCATGGATGTTTCGGGAGGTTCCTGCACATCATCAGGCGGGAGAAAACGCCCGGGTGTCACCATTGTGAGGATCGCCCAGAGGACACGGTGCAAACCTGCCCCGCTTGGGCGGAGCACCGCCGTGTCCTCATAGAGCCGATCGACGGCGGTGACCTCTCGCGCCCGGCCCTGGTGCAAGCCATGGTCCGGGACGAGAGGGAGTGGGAGGCAGTCACCTCCTTCTGCGAAAAAGTCACGCTCGCGAAGGAGGTGGCGGGATGGGAGAGAGAAAGGTCCTCCCGTCCCAGCCGCCGCGGGAGAAGCCTTGGGCGTCGGGAGCCACGTGACGACTCCCGGCCACCGTAGGCGCGGGCCTGCGGACGGTGAGTAATGGGTGACTCACCGTCCCATCAGCACCAGGCCCGTGCCGGACGGCGCGTATATGTTCCACGCGCGCCTCAAAGAGATGTCAGCATATGAAGGGGCCCCTCAGGGCCAAGCCTGCCGGGTAAGCGGGATTGTCCGAAAGGGTTACCGCTACCCCGGAACATAAAGGGCTACGGAAGGAACATGGATGGGTTTTAGTCAGTAAGAGTCTGACACTCCCTTCCACTCCACCCAGAGCGGGAGCAGTCATTGGATGATTTCCCAGCCTTAAAAAAAAAAAGGGTGTCGTAAAAGGCGACTAAGTTGAGCAGAAAAGATCACCTCGGTAATCTTTGGAAATTCTGATCCGATTCCAAAAATTCTCTCACTAATGGGAACCTACAGTATTGCCGAGTATCATAGGATATATTCAATGTTAAAACTAGAAATTTTCCGCGGACGAAGTCGCGGGCAGAAGCTAGTATTTTAGATATTAATTGTTAACACAAGCACTGCCATAATTTTTTGTACTATTCTTAGCTCAGTGTCTTCAACACACATAATTATGTGTGTTTGTGCAGCATATGGGATAAAAGACTTTTTTTTCAGATGACTGATAACTTAATGACACATTGTGCCAATAAGTAAAACAAGAATTTTGCTTTATGGTAACTTCAGTCATTTTATTATATTCAACTACCCAATACTATAGTTAATTATGAGCTGAAAACATCCATATTAATCTGAACACTATTTTAGGATTTCTAGTCATGCTTTATCAATACTTTCTTGTTTCCAAAATCTTGCAATCAACTTTTGATAAATTTATTTTTGATTGATAAAATGCAAATAATTGTTTCATTATTGCATAATGTGCAGCTACAATATTTGTGTATTATCTATGTTTATAATTACTTATTATAATTATGTACAATTTTTATTTCTATTGTTTTAAGTAATATGCCTGTATTCTTAAAGCACCAGGCAAAGTTGTATTTTACTGAAATACAATTCGTAAAGTACTAGAAGGCTAGACTATAATTCTATTGTTTAAATTAACAGTATTGAAACTGCGATCTCAACGAAATATTTGAATATACTGTGATTATAGAATACTTTAATTAAAATGTAGTAGAACTAAAATTTTGTTTCATTTCACGAAATACATTGTTAAAATATTGTGTCCAGCAACATGCAAGTAGTTTTATATGTATATAAAAATGTTTAAGTAGTTTTAGGTATTCGATAACTCGAATTCTGTAACTTGCCGCGTACTACGTTATTTGCGGGCATGTAAGTACCTACTTAAATTATTTTCCCGTCACAGTCGTGACCACGACCAGTGTTCATTTAACTGTGGTCTGGCGCGCTTGTGTCGAGATAAAACTAATTGGAACAATAATTACTATTACCAAGAGTATTTTCAGGAGGAAAATGTATTGATTGTACACACTTTGTTGCATAATTGGGATACTAAATTCGAGTAAGCTATTTATTTTCTACTTATTTATTTCGATCCGTACATAAGGTAGTAAGTACAGTAGGTAGGTACCAACGTAGGTAACTTATCTGTTTAGTGTTTACATTACTTCTTATCGTTAAGTGATTTGGAATGGGCATCTAGCTTCATTTTTGTGACTGACCAGTGACGGACCGAACCGAACAATTCAAAAGTGCCTGTTATTGGTTTACTTGAAATAAATACTTTGAGTTTGAGTTTTAAGTACTTTTAAGTCCCCCGGCACTGCGTGTGAACGCAATCTTACAAGCTCTGGAGCTATTTCGCCAAAGGCGGCAATTGAGATTGATTTTTTTATGATAAAATTACCTACATAATGGGTATAAAAGTTTCTGCATCCTAATTACTCCAGAAAACAACTGGCGGCATATTTCAGCCAAGTAAGCCATTTGCATGCGCATTTTTACGCCTCATCTCATTATCACAATAATAAAATAATGTTGGTTTGATAGAGTTCATATGAACACATAATAAGTATAATAGTTCTGTTTAGACATGTTGCACTGCTGCCCACAGATACGTAGAATACTTAAATAATTATTGTCAAGAGGATTCCCTTGGGTTGACCGGTCATCTATCATGACCTAATGCAGGGCAGAGCCGACGTCTTGAATGTCTTTGCCTGACGCTCAGGAGCCATTGCATGAGACTCGTGATCCGATGTTGGCCTTTCACCCTAGTGTCGAATGTTTGCCAGTTTTATTAACCGTTCATTAAATTGCTGAAGCCAAATATTTTGATTGGCTCACCGAGTCAAGTTTTGAGTCAATGTCGACTCGGCAGCGTGGATATGCTCGCTAACTTCATAGTTAGAGATAGTTCTCTGTGGTATGAACTCATTGGACCTACTATTATTGTGGACTATGTGGACTCCTATTAGATGGTCTGTCTGTCAGTTTGTCAGTGTCAGGAGTTCAGGACTGTCTTTTTATAGAAGTATATTCTGTCATTTGTGTGTCAGTGTTGTGTCATGCAATTCGTGGACTGACAGCCGGCTGCCAGTTATTTTGTTTAATTGTTTACGAGAATACGAAATAAAAATATACAACTAACTTAAAAATGTTTTCCTTTTACAGAATGATGAGATTATTAATAATCGCAGCATTCATCTGCTTCACGAATGCTAACATAGGAGAAATTAGTATTATTGAAGTCCATAATGATATCGAAGAGGATATCAGTGTAGAAAAGAAATTTCAACCCGTCTGGAGTGACCTGGATACCCGGCCGTTGCCTGAGTGGTATGATAGAGCCAAAATAGGTATTTTTCTGCACTGGGGCGTGTACGCTGTTCCTAGTTTCGGCTCCGAGTGGTTCTGGATAAACTGGAAAGGTACTTTTCATTTCTGCAATTATTAATTATCCAACATTTTATAATTGCAATTTCTGTGTAATGAGTCTAACAGTACGTTAACTAAAATGATTACTAAGCTATTTAATTTTATTTTCCAGCAAGTGACAACAACCAAAAATATATAGACTTCATGAAGAAGAACTACGCACCAGGCTTCACATACCAGGAGTTTGCCCCCATGTTCACGGCTGAGTTTTTTGATCCTGCATCTTGGGCACAACTATTTGCAAATGCTGGAGCAAAGTATATTAGTTAATTTTAGATATTTCATGTGCTGCTGCTGCTAAAAGTAAGATCACAACTTTATTAAGACTTAAATTTGTTACAGATACATTGTACTCACAAGCAAGCATCACGAGGGTTTCACTCTATTCCCGTCCAAGCGTTCATTCAGTTGGAATTCAGTTGATGTGGGACCAAGACGGGACCTGGTAGGCGAACTTGCTGCTGCTGTTAGGAACGTGAGCTTAAAGTTTGGCGTTTACCATTCCTTGTATGAGTGGTATAACCCCATTTATAATCAGGACAAAGGCAACAAGTTTCATACCAAAACCTTCACTGATACTAAATTGTGGCCTGACATTAAACAGTTGGTTAATGATTACAAGCCCTCAGTGATATGGTCTGATGGGGACTGGGAAGCTCATGATGACTACTGGAGGTCTACGGATCTGTTAGCCTGGTTGTACAACGACAGCCCGGTCAAAGATGAAGTGGTTGTCAATGATAGATGGGGTATAGACATCCCTGGGCATCACGGAGACTTCTATAATCATGCTGATAGATTCAATCCTGGTTAGTGTTGTTGATGATTATTGAAGAACCTTATATTAATATGTTTAGAACATTGCTACATTAATTATTAAAAGAAAGAAAAAAAAATAGAGCATTCAGTGACCAAGAGTTGTGATTGATATTTTCTGTGTAAAAATATCTTATTCTGCATTAAATTGTTAATTTGAAAAAAGACTATTTCAAAGCTTTATTTTATTTTCAGGTAAACTACTAGATCACAAATGGGAGAATGCTTTCACAGTTGATAGCAAGTCATGGGGGTACAGAAGGAATATGGTATTAAGTGAAATATTGTCTATTGATGAACTCCTTTATCAAGTTGTATCTACAGTCAGTTGTGGAGGTAACTAGTTTTTTTTTTACTAGTACTTGACCATAAAATGATTAGGTATTTAAGTAATGAATTTGCATATTAATTGACACTGCTTTTTTCAGGTAACGCCCTCATCAACGTGGGCCCAACTAAAGAAGGTACAATAATACCGATATTTCAAGAACGCTTGTTGGCGCTCGGAAAGTGGTTGTCAATAAACGGCGAGGCCATATACGACAGTTCACCCTGGCATTCTCAGAACGATACTAGAAATGGCAAGGTTTGGTATACTTGTGCCAAGGCGACATACAATGCTACTCATCCTACTCTCCCGCCGAGAGCGAACGATAAAATAACCGCAATCTATGCTGTTGTGCTCAATTGGCCTGAGAAAAGTGTGCTGACACTTAGAGACATAACACCCTATTTGCACAGTGGAACATATCAAATCGAATTGCTGGGTAATGAAGGACAATACTTGACTGTAAGTATTTATTTACGATTCAAGTATGTTTTGTGTATCTGTAAACACTTAGCTAATCTATTTGGATCATTGACCTTAGCTCAGATGTTGATACTTTCTCTTATCACGTTTTATTTGTTTCAGTGGAAGATAACTAATGGGGAGGCCGCAATACAGCTGCCAGATCAATCGACCGTTAAATCTAAACATGCTTGGACACTGAAGTTTAGTTTGAAATAAATGATATCATTACTTGACCATTGTTTTTTTTATAGTGATGCGAATCTTAACCTCCTTTTTAACCTTTTATTTAACTTGCAATGTTTTATGCAATACAGTAGAAAATTTGCATACACTTAAAGTTTGAATGAAAATGCATGATTAGCTAAGTGACGTCAATCTAAATTCAATAATGCGAACCCCCAAAGTTGGCGGAATAGTATTTTTGTTATGCACTTTCATGATATGGGTATCAAATGAAAGAGTTTACTAAGGAGAATACGAAAATGTCTGTTTAAAGTTTTATGTAGTCATTTTTAGTTCGTTCAAAATGTGTTTTTAAAAATGTTTCGTTACTTCCTTTTTTTATGTAAACCCAATTTACTCAGGAAATTAAGAAATAATAAGTATAACGTCAAACAAGTGTATTCAATTTAACTTTTATAATATTCAGATACAGATACATGGACATGGTTAACCTTAAGAATTAAAATAAAACATATGTTTAACGTTTTGTGCTTGAAAGTGACACTGATGACATTTACTAAAAATAGTTTACATAGGACGTAATTTTAAATACATAGGGAACATAACTTGATTGGATACAGCAATTTCGTGAAACGATGTTGACTTTGTCAACGGCATAAAGTGTATGTTCTTTAATTCTTAAAAAGGTAGTTGACTCATTTTGATCAGGTACCTATTTTGGCAAAGCAACTTTGGCTATATTTAAAATCGGAATAAGCTTGCTAAGACCATAAATTCCTTCCTCAGTATTGTGCTCAGTCACTTATTAGTCGAAATATTTAATGTTTTATTCCGAAAACAATTTTTAAATAGAAAAGCCAGTTAAAATTTACAAATGTAGCCAAATTTTACTGCTGGATAGTGACTTAAATAGGTACAAACTTAAATTGTCAAACGATTTTGCTGTACAATCGCCAACAAAGCACAAGAAAATAAAACGTAAAGTCAAACTTATCCTTCCTGCAATACAATTCCTAAAAGCTTTTATGTCTGATTGTACCCAAAATTCGTTACATTATTCATATATTGTGGCTTACAAAAATAAATATGATAAATATACACATGCTTATGAAGATATATTGCTTGTGAAGCCTATATCTATTTTATCATAACCAGCTAACATTACAACTTAAGCAATTTATTTAGATTCATTCTATACCTGGCTAATTGGTGCTCCTACAAATTAGTGAAGCTACCGGGCGAACTCCAGTTAATGCAAAAATATTAATATTTATGTAGTTCATTATACTCGTTTATGTTATATTTAATACATTTTCGTTGGAAGCGGTAGATACTTCGTAAGCAATTCTGTTTTACGTTGTTTGCTTTCACTGTTTGTTTTTTTTTTTACTTATATCTTTCATTTAAATATTTTTTTTGGTTAAGGCGAAAGCCCTAGGGTAGCCACGAAGTTCAATATTTTCTTCCATTTTTGTGTATTTTTTGGTCAGTATCAGGTTGTATGTTGAAACAATATCAACTTCATGGGCTACCTTAGAGCACCCACCTTAAAAATGGTATGAAGTCAATTCAAAATAATTCTATTACGATTTTTTTGCTTTTTTCAAATGTCTTATTTCGTCCATTATAGTCAAGCACATTATTCTACGAAGCACCATTTACTGAAGCAGTTAATTTACGCCTATGTACAGACCCCAGCACATCAAGCTATCCTATACTGTCAAAATTTCACAATAGAAAATAAACCTTATGATATTGTAATAAAGTTGAAAAAGTATCAAAGAAATTTGACAGATTGGGGTAACTTGATGTGCTGGCCTCTGTACAATAGGCTCTGTAAATACAATTATGTACAGAATCTAGCACATCAAGTTAGTCAATTCTATAAAATCTCTATGATAGTTTTTAAACTTTATTACAATAGAGTTAGGTTCATTTTCGATTGGGAAGATTTGACAGGTAGGGATAGCTTGATTTGCTGGCGTCTGTACATATTTCATTTATTTTACTGGAATATATATTCAACCTCTAGATATATTCAACATATCAGGTATATTTTTTTGTTTTCTTATTTTTGCTTATGAAAATAAAATATTTATTTGGAAGCGAAGCTAACATTAATATTAATATTAGTAAATGAAATTAATATTAGTGTTATATAATATTATTCAGAAATGCTATTTTGTACTAATCCTAGTTTTTTTTTATATTTAAAGAACTCAGTTTAAACACGCTTTATATATATTATATAGATTAGGTACAAAGGTTAACTACATAATTATACAGACTAACTTACAAAATAATATGGCTATGTATACTCAAAATAAACTACTATTGGTACTGGTTTATTAGCTTTTATGCTCTGTGGACTTCGAAACGAAAATTTGTTTTAAAACCCCTCAAATGTTGTATGAACTCCATAGGTTCATAAGAAAATTTCTCTAGAAACGACTATAAATATAAGAGCTGTTCCGCACTACATCCGATCAGAATCCGAGAAATTTCGGTCCGAAGTAGGTATAGTACTATTTGGTTACGCACAAGATCCGAACTTTGTCCGTCCAAATCTAGAACATTCTTAGTTCGTCAACTCGGATCTTGAATTCGAATTCGGATCGGGTGTACTGCGGAACCAATGTAACCGTATAAATCGTTAAGCTCTTATAAGCAAACGGCTTCTAATAGGCGACCATCTAATGGGTTAAAATACAATTAGTTGAGTTGTTTTTTTACTAATTATTTTATGTAAAAGCAAAAGACGAAAGCATTTGTCGTTCTAATGTTTTAACTGCTTCGGGGAAGGTAAAATCCAAGCATGCCTTCATTAAAAGTTACACATAAATTACTCATTACCAATTCCATAATAAACTGATAAACGAACTAATAGTAACAATGTTATCTTTGTCAATACTATTGTAGCTACTCATAATATTTATCTTGGAATGTTCAACCAAATGTTTGCCTTGAGAAATTCTAACCACCCATAGTTGCTATGTTGTTTCAAAGTTATTACTAATAACAAGCATAATTTCATTATCAGCTACATAACAGGCATACATTTTATTGACTTACCCCCTTACTAATAAACGTTGTATAGCGTCTGTATAGCCACACAACGCTTTATCTTCTTCTTTCAAAAGTCAAATTTCTGACGACTGAAAGTGAGAAATCGGTGTGTAACTACTCACCTGATATAATACGTTTATTAGTAAGGGGGTACGTTTACAAAGGGGGCTCTAAAATGTACGCTACAGCTACATTGGTCTTTGGAAGATACAGTAAATATCTACATCAATTTTAGGTCTAAACTTTAAAAGAGCTTATTGTACCTCCCCTGTATACTTGGTGCAACTTAGATGTTTAAATATACTCTCCTTAATTTTGTTTTTAATATCATATTTGGAACAAAATACCTAAAAATTCGAAACAATTAATTCCAGTACCTAGCCTTATAACACCTACTTACGCGCTATATACAATGTTTACATAAAAATAAGCGACATAAAGTAACCTCGTGACACATAGCAAGGTGAATACATATATTCTAACGCATACTAAGGCCAGAATTTGCTTTTTCAAATCGCGCCCGTTTTTGTGTCATAGATATTTGAACAATGCCTGCTAAACTGAAATGTGATTGGCAAAAAACTCTTACGCATCGGAGTGCCGGCATTTTGTTTTTCTTTGCTCAAATCGATTTGCCGACCTTTGGAACGCAGTTCTATAAGAATCAATAGTAACCAATCAATCCGGCGTGTTTAGAAGTGAACACGTAGCTTTAGTAATTCCAGTAGTGCTATTCTGTACAGAGGCCAGCACAACAAGTTACCACAATCTGTCAAATTTCTTTGATAGTATTTCAACTTTATTGCAAAGATATAAGGTTCATTTTTAATTGAGAAAATTTGACAGTTAGGGATAGCTTGATGTGCAAATCTCACCGTGAAAACGTAGGTGAAGACAAGTGAGGTTAAGATGAGCTGTCAATGTGTCAGTCCCTAGCATTAGGTGGAACGGCAGCCCACTCCATGCTCACTTCTACACTTAGTTTCCACGGTGGGGTTTATACAGAATCGGTGAAACTCGATACAATATACAGTTCGCCGCGTGACCACCTCATTCATGATTGGTCCAATCGAATTCGATAGATCCTACAAAATGCACAAACAGCAGGCATTCTTCAAAATACATTTACCAGACACCAGGGACACATTTTAACCCGAAACCGGAACAGGTTCATCAACATACCTTTAAAGCAGGGTCTACAGGCTTATCCCAAGCAACCCGGCTATCTCCATCAGCTATGAAATCGACTGAAGCCTGTCCCTCTGCCTCAGGAGTTCTAACTCTGGTAAAATAGACACCTTCTCGTTGAAGAACTCTTCAAGTGCAGGCTGGGAGAGCATGGTGGCTAGGAACTGCTCCAACGTGATGGACCAGACGCCGTCCGGTTCTGTTTCTTTGGATGGAGACGGTCTCTGGCTTTCTTGTTCCGGTTCTGTAGCGTTGCCGTTGGGGTCCAACTGATACACAAAATGGGACGTGATTATTAAACCTACGCAAATTCGGGTGGTACAAACATAGCTTGCAGAGCAAGAAAACTAAACTGCTTTTGCCCGCTTTTAGATCCGGCCACGGGAACTTACTACCAGGATTAAAAGCCTATGTATTAATCCAGGTTATAAACTATATGCATGCCAAATTTCATCCAAATCCGTTCAGCCGCCGTTGCGCCAATGTGGAACATACATCCAGACAAACGGACAAAAATCCCTACCTATCGGTGTATTGTGCTTAAAGCAAAAATTTAAACCGAGTCTGAACTGAACCTGTGTTTTATTAAAAATCGTTCGCATTTACGTCGGGCATTCGTACTGAAGCATCAGTTGTGCAAATCATTTTTATGAATTATACATTTATACATTTATTAAACACTCACTAGTATCGTTGGTTTTTTACCTTATTACATACTTATTAAGTTATTACCTCTCTCTTAAAATTTTAAAAAAATTTTGCTGTTCTCGAAGTTTCAATCTTTATTATCAAAAGCCAAAATACATTTCGTCCATCTCAATCAAACATAAAAAATAAAACAATGAAGTACACGCTATGCATTATTTGAGACAGAGTGAACGTCTGTGTCCGTGCTAGTATAAACTGTGTTACAGACACAGGCGCCTTCCTCTTACAGTTAATTAAATTTGCTGCACTTGGTTGGAGTTTTGGTAGGCATAAAACTTAGTTTGACACAAGTAATGAATAGTCAATCATTATAAATGTCTAGATTACAAGTGGATTTTGTATAAAATACGACAAGAAAAAAATATTTACCTGAGCTTCAGGCTGCTTAGCGGCGGCAGCTAGGAACAGACTATCTTGTGAGATCTCGCGGTCCAGGAGCGGACGGTGATTCAGTTCACCCAGTTGTAACAAGAGGGTACCTGGAGATATACAATTTAGCCGAATGAAGCTAAGGAAAAATCTGAGCGGGACAATGCGGCAAAATTGCTGATGGTGCTGTTCGGATTAATTTAGTTGAAAGCCGACCCGAACATAGTTGGAAAAAGGCTAGGCAGATGATGATGATGATGAGTTGCATTGCAAAGTTGAAGAATATTTTTGACACGCGTCAAATTTCATATCTCGACGCTATTCTGATAGTTGTCACTGTTGATTCTGTGTTTGGGATTTTCAGTATTTGGGAATAGTGTGATTTGTTCTGAAAACTACTCACCGGTTAATACGATCGGTTCATAAACAGTATGCTGTCCGTGTAGCACGGCTAGTATTTTCTGAAGGGTAAAGCAGAAATGTACCTAGTACACCCACATTTTTATGTAAGAGGAGCTCCTGGCTAAGTACTAACAGCCGCACAGGTCGATCGATCAGGTTAAGCTACGCTTGCCAGGGTTGGCCGTGGATGGGTGACCATCTTTACATACCGAAACTCCTCCGTGCCTCGGAGAGCACGTTAAGCCGTTGGTCCCACGGTCATTTGTGCATCTTTGACAGTCGTAACGGGTAGTCAGAATGCCGAAAATCTGACAGCCAGTCTTACCAAGGGGTATCGTGTTGCCCAGTTACTGGGTTGTGGAGGCCAGATAGGCAGTCGCTCAATATAAAATACTGGTATTCAGCTGCATCCGGTTAGACTGGAAGTCGCTCCCAAGATAGTTGGGAAAAGGCTAGGCAGATGATAAGGGGGCGAGCCAATTTCTGCTGCATCTGTTTTGATCAATTCGTCCAGAACTCGTCGAGTCTCATGACCCTGGTAATCAGGAGTTGCACTAGTTCAGAATAGAGACACTTACCAGCTAATACGACAGCTTCATACACAGCGTGTTGCCTCTGCGTGAGGTCGTGCAGTACTGCCAGTAGCTGTAGGAAGTGGTCGCGAGGCAAGGGAGGTGCCGCGGGAGCCACGTTCGGTGTGCTGGCCGCGCTCGCGAGGCCGGCCAGACCGCATGCGCGTACGCTTTCTGCGCTTATGTAGGAGCTGCTACCTGAAATTTGAAGTTGGTTGGTTAAAATGGTCCGAAGACCCAGCGTTACAGAAATCGCACCTTTAGGATGAAAACGACGTCATTCAAAACAGTGACTATTAGGAAAATAGCAAAAAAATCTTTTGAAATTCTGACACCTTCGTATTATTTCGACTATTATTTTTCGTGATTATTTACCACATTGACTATGTTTGTGCTGTAAATTATAAAAAAAGTTGTTCCACTATTTTCGTTGTGAGTCATTTTATGACAATGACTCAATTTTAGTTTTTTTTAAATGTGTCGCTATCATCCTAAATATGCGACATTTTGTTACAGGTTGATTATACAGGACATTTGTTTTTTTTTGTTGCCCTTAGACGCCGCTCATGCACGAGGTTCTGCATCTCAATCCATTCCTAATGACAAGCCTCCACAGAGAAAAATGATCTATCTAGCTACCTATTTGACTGTTGTCAGAATCGCTCTTGTCCATTGGTCCGTCTCCGCACACTTCACTTATAGAACGTTGGAGTGGACCCGGTTCTGGTGATGCAGGCTCTTCTATACTGTAAGAAGACGTTATTTAACTTTAAGCAATTTGAAGAGAAAGATTCAGCAAGGTTTTAGTAAGCGCGGATCATCGGAGTGGCGAAAGTACCTACTTAGTTTTATTAAAGGAGATATTTCATCATCATCATCACCATCATCATCATCACCATCATCATCATCAGCATAAAGCAGTCCACTGCTGGACATAGGCCTCTCCAGTTGCACGCCATTCAGCTCAAGGAGATGTTTATATACTTGAAATATTACACTCTATATTTTGAAATACAGTGAAACTTGGTTAAGTGGGACCTGGATAAGTGAGAAACCTCCATAACTGGAACTCATGCTGAGGTCCCAACACTTTGGCACTGAATTGCCTCTGTTAGTGAGACGAAGCAAACCTCTATATCTGGGATTTGTTCCTTCCATTTTATCGTCATGGTTACCGACTGCGAGTGAATTTTATATGCATTTAACCTCTAAATAATAAAGATAAAAAATTATGTATAATATTTACATAATACTTTATTTTATTTAATACTCGCACCTCTATAACTGAAATAACCTGTATTCTGACCTATAAATGAGACAGATATTTATTTATACCTGGATATCAGAGACACTGGGTAAGTGGTATACCTCTATAAGTGAGACAAATTTGCAGGTCCCTTGATGTCTTACTTAACCAGGTTTCACGTATTATACCTTTGATTGAATACATAACAATTGATTTAACATTTATCAGCCATAATACTGGGTAGGGTAGTATAATTATCTTTTTTTTTAAACTTCGCTACATTAATGACCTAGCGTGGTGATGCGAGTCCAAAAGAAATTATTCAATCTGGACTTAAAAAAACAAACCGTAATCGAGGTTTTGGATAATTTTCCATTATTTATTTTCATGCCTAAAATTCCGTACTTACCTATCAAAGAACGAAATAGCATCAGTTGCCAGTTCCTCCCCTGTGTCCGTGAAATGCGTTGGTATCAGATCTCGTCTCGGCAGTAGGGGTGGCGAATGTGCGGCGTACAACGCTCGCAGTCGTCTAGCCGCGTCCGCGCGACAGCACAACCCTAGAGCTACGCTTAGACCGCGAGCGCTTACTAGGCCGTCGTCATCGTAGTCCATTAGCTGGAGTTAATAATCATAATTGATTAATTTTCTCATCGCAATATCGTTATTAAATAAAAAAAAACTTGAGAGGTGTCAAGGGACACCCGGATGGTACGAAGTTCCTTTCGATTAATTAGTGAAGGAATTGTAGTAAAAATTTATTTCTTTTAAGCTATAATAATAAAAAAATCTGATCTAAAATTAACCAATCACAAAATATTGATTAAAAAGACATCATATTTTCACTCCAAAAAATGTGTCGTTACAACTTTTGGTCTTAATTCCGTCTAGCCCTCTTTCGTAACGCGCGATTAGGAACTTCGTTCCAATAATATTGCCAATTATGGGCTAGAAAAACATTGTGAGAGGCGCGTGTATTTCACATAAAAACCTTGGTTGCAACCTCGAATGTGCTTATTGCGATTGTGAACTTTATTAGCAAGGCAACAGCGTTCAAATTCCTTCGACTCATACTCACGTGGCACGCGCCGTGTTTTTTACGCTGCAGTAGCTGCGGTTTGGGTGGAAAAAAAATGGCAAAAGTGTACAACACTCTTAATTTGCAACAAAATCACAGTAATTCTTTCTAGCCGCCCATTAAAAAATCCTTCCATCTCTCTCATATCAAAATACGAAACTCCAAAAGCTGTTATTAGAATAGATTCTTACCTTAAACATCCTAGCAGTGATGGCTTCAGCGAAGTCTCCCTTGGCCCAGGGTGATAGTGCGAAGTACAAAGTCTTGAACTGCGTGTAATCCAGTCGGTAGGATTCGTAGGGCGCTTCTAAGCGCTCGCAAGGTACCCGCTTAGCCCAGAGTAGCTCTTCGCGTATGGCGCTTAGTAACTCCTAGACACAAAGAGGAAATGTTTAAAATGATTTTTGATCTAGGTATACCAATCTAACTCCAAAGGTTCCAAATTCCTATCAAATAAATTTATTTATTTGCATAATACAGGTAGGTATATATGTAGGTATAGGTTGTCTGTAAGATCGACGAGCAGTTTTATCGCTAAAATCGATAAAACTGCTCGTTGACGTGACGTGTGTAACTCTTTTATATGATCCAACTGTTAATGGTATATTTAAAAAAAGTATTATTTCTATCTAGCTATATTTTATTTGTAACGTAAAGAAGGTAAATACAACGTGGCGCTACAATGGTGATTGGTGACATTAATTTAACACACATTATACGTTTTCATATTTTCGTTTCATGAAGACATTATATTTCTATTAAACGTTATTATTTACGGATTTATTTAAAATGCTAGAAAATTGCATCTTAGACCTGTACTTAAAGAACTGTCGCATCGGTCATTTGCCGGATCACGGATCATAACATTCGCATCAATGAAATTAAAACGAATAAGTAATAATACATTAAGATGAAACAACTGCAAAAAGTAGGCGAATTGATTTTATTATTTACGAAGTTTGTTTGAATCGTTTTTTTTTTTCAATATCATTTATATGATTAATGGGAACTAGCCCTACCCGTGTGTTAAATGAATGTCATCATTGTGGCGCCACTTTGTATAGCTAACGTGAGGCAAAGGTGTATCCATTGTAGATAGAACCACATTTCGCCATTTATGTTTTAAGTACCATGTAATAGGGGCGACCCTAATGTCATCAACCGGCCACAAAACAAGACTCCGTACTGCTACTGAGTAATTTCTAATGAAAAAATACCCAATAAAACTTTCCCCCACCTGGGAATCGAACCAAGGACCCCATCCACAGCAGTACTGCTTGCGACAACTATACCAACAACAAAGCAGTCGTAGTCTTTATTTCAATATAGAAAAAAAGAAAGAAAAATGTTTATTCTACACAAACAAAACGCACATTTCTAAAAAGAAACAAAAAGTCATTAAATACACCCGTACAAAGCAGCTAAAAAACGTCTCATTCAAGAACATTAAAACCATTGACAATATAGTAGCTGGGCCATGGACAATAGATAGTGATCTACTAACCTGAAGTTCGTTCAATTCAAGCAGTTTATCCTGCTGCAGCGCTCGGAGCGTGTTCTTCTCGAGACTGTCCTCCAGTTGCCTGACGACCCTCAAGCGGTGCTTTAGACGTAAGTGCTCGATGTTTTCGCTTGAAACGCTGCCCCCATATGAGCGGTAGGATTGGTATATTAGCTCTTGGATTTTTATTGTCTGTGGAACAAAGACATTTCTAAAATTTTACTGAAGTGATGGATGATATAACTTGACGCGTCGTCTCACACTTCAAATGATACTGTACACAACAACACATAATATAAAGTTCAAATTACAATGTTCTCGCCCAAAAGCGGCGTTGTTTTAGTGTATGAATGCCGTAAATAGGAAAAAAAAAGACTTTATTTTCTCGACGCTCATTGTCAATCAGTTGGTAAGAAGCTTATGCTCTGGCGATCAAAGGGTTAATGTAACTTCAATCTTATAACGTGACTAACCTTCTCAGCGGTGCGTGGCTCAGTAGACAGCGCCATTGCTTCCTCATTGTAGATGCCTTGAAGGTAATCGTTCAGGACTTGCATAGCCTGTCCATCTTCAGTGCATTTGAGAAGTATTTCTCGGTTTATATCTAGTATTGTGAGGGTCACCTGGTGAATGAATAGAAAAAAAAACATTTAGGATCACCTGCATCGACCAGATGAATATAAGCGAAAGGCTATAAAACCTCGCTGTGCGATTTTCAAATTTCGGCGCTGAGACGAGCGTTCAAATTCGAATAGCGCGTTTTTATTAAGGCATTCATTTAGTGTCACCTATTGTGATTAAAACGGAATGAGCATTAATATATTAAGCTATTTATAGCGTGCCGACGGCAAAAACACGAAGAAATTTTTAATTTTAATTATTATTGTAAGTAACTTCAATGACATTTATTTTTTACTCTTATTAATTTCCCTAAATGGACAATGCATTTTATTATTTGTACGCCGGAAACGGTAGAATATAATGGACTTTAAGATAAAATTAACAACTATGTACTACAATATTCTTACAAATAAATGGATTATTATTATTGTTTGGTGCGAAATTCAGCAACGCGAACTTCGTTCGCTGACGCAGCCATTAAGTCCTCACGTGTATTTATTACATTAAAATAATATAATAAGAAAAAATACACGCCAAAAATACACGCCAAAATATCAAACCTGAAATATAACTTTTGCGCCATCATAGAAGAAGCAGTCCATGACATTGACAGCGCATTCGTAAGGCATAACGCTGATGAACAGCGTGAGGAACCAGGATAAGGATATCATCTTCATCATCCCCAGCTCGTCCAGTTTGGCATGAAGTTCCGGTAGGTGGACTTCTGTCAACTCTTCTAGTACGCCTTGATCCACCTGCAAATCATATTTTACATCAGGAGGAGTTTCAAACTGAGGTGTCATCATTTAATGTATCTTTTTTTCCCCCCTTTTTTATCATTGTAACAGACCGAACAAGGGAGATGGCAACGTCATCTCTGTCTCGCGCACGAACAAATACGAAGTATCTCTTCAAACCAAAAAAACAAAGGAAATTATGAGCTTAGTTTGCGATTTTGCTCCTTTGCATTTTGAGACCCGGTCTCCACCAAGGCGGAGACGAGAGGAGATGGGCTGCGAAGCTGGCAGATTTCCACCAACGGGGAGAGGAGCTGTGTGTAGCGGAGATGTAAGAGTGTCTGTGAGAGCTCGAAATTAGTCAAGTGTTGTCTACGAAAGGAAGAGGCCATAACGCTCGCTTCGTTCCACGTTACAAAAGTTATATCATAATTTGCTTGAGTAAGAGGAATTCGATGTTGAAGAAACACATTTAATTCTTCAATATTTAGAGAGTGCGGGCGCCGCGCCGCCGCCCCCCCCCCCCCCGGCCGCCCGACTACACACATCTCCCCTCTGTCTCCGCTTGCCAGCTCGCGACACAAACTTCTGTAGAAAGATGAGACATCTCTTCTCCTCTCCGCTTGATCAATTTCCTCCGAAGCTTAGCGTAGAAGAAATGTGGAAATAACGAAATCTGATTAGTTATTCAAAACACATCTCTCATCTCCACTCCTCTCCGCTTTGGTTGAACCCTGGCCATAGACTACTGTGTGGCGTTTTGAAAATTCAAGACTCGGCTGCAGTTGCGGCCATAAAACATGCGAGTGGGACGGTGATCATTGAGTAGGTACGACATTTCAAAAAACTCTTTACTAGGTCGCGTGTCGTCTCGCTCTATGACCGCACCAGCCACGAACGGCGACTTATAATACAAGAGCTCTATTCGAAATAATAAAATGGAACTTACCAAAGCGCCAACCACTCTAGTATTATAATAATCAGGTAACAAAGTCTCGCATATGGTGGCCAACAACCAGAAGGCTTGTTCTTCAGGGCAGTATATTAACAACACTGAGGCAACGATGTTCATAGCTTGGCAGTAACCAATCTGAGGGTTCTTTAGTGCGTATGCGCATAACACGCGGCGGAGCGCTGAGATTCCTGAAATAAGGTGAGATAAAGAAAAGTTAGTTCTGGTGTCATGAAATATACAATAAATCTTTCATGTTATGTAAAGTGCAAACCAGTATCTGTCGTGCTATTTTGTAAAAATCTCACCGTCTTCTTTTCATGTGGTTAGTGACTAACTTGGTGTCAGTTTTAATGCATACATGCTGTTGAGAATATCTCTCAGACATGCTGGTTTCCTCACGATGTTTTCCTTCACCGATTATTAAGCATGTGATAAATTATACAAAACGCACATGAATTCGTAAAATCAGAGATGCATGCGGTTTGAACTCAAGACCTATGACTTCGCAGTCCGCTGGTTGCACCACTAGGCTATCACTGCTGCTAACACATCTCACCGTTAAAACAGTGAGCTGTCAGTAGTGTAAATCTCTAGCATCAGGTTCAATGCCGTCTCACTTCACCTCAGGGCTCTGAACCGGTTTAAAAAGAGCGGTTAATTTCGATGAAATACCGGTAAATATATCGTTCCTTCATTAACCGGTTAAACAAGTGAACTGTTCATATGTAACCCAAATGATAAAGGTTACCGGTTACATAAGCACAAACGGTTTTGACACCCGAATTAACCGGTTAAATCCGTAAGTCGTAAATATTTTTCGTCTACTTTTTTAACACTTCCAACAAGTTAAAGTGACATTAGTATATTTAGTACCCCAGAAAACATTAGGAAAAAAAAATGTTTGATCTGAGGACGTCAGATACAACCGGAGTCTGACCGTGCTTGTGAGTGGCGGGGGCGGGGGTGTTCAAATTTGGTTTTAACCGGTTAATTTTCACTTTCAAAACCAATAGTCATTAAAAACCGGTTTCTCACATATACCGGTAAAAACCGGTAAAGTGCAAACCTTAACCTAAATCGGTTTCGGTTTGGGGTCAATGACCGTAACCGGTTAAGAACCTAAATTGTCACGGTGAGATTTATATTATACAATAGCACAACTGGTCTTAGCATATGTAACCGAGAAGTAGAAGAACATCGAGTACTGTCCATCAGGAGTTTTAACCTCTCAAATGTCTTATGAAGCTATGGGATTATCTCTCGAAACGACAAAAAAAATAACCGTATAAATCGTCAAGTTCTTATAAGCAAACGGCTTCTACTAGGCCAACATCTAAAGAAAGAAAGTTGTAGTCTGATTGCCAGCAGTTAGGGTTTCATAACTAAACGGACTGTGCAGACCCCTAATATGTAAATAACATGATTCATGAATCATGATTCCTTGAAGATCATGCCCTGGCTGGATGCTGCAATTCTTTTGTGGCATCCACAGGCAAGCCCGGTTAAGCAGTAGACAACACTATGGTTGAACTGCGAGATGCCATAACCAAAAAAAAAAACCTTGAAGTTCATATTCAGAACACCAATATACGTACGTATACACAATTATCATAAGCATGTACAAAAAAGTCTTACCAACATCATTCTGAAAAGCCCTATGTTCGGGCAGAGACCGATGTAGATCCCGTTCGATCTCATCATTCGCCTGATTCTTGGTCGAAAGGGCTTTATTGACAAGTCGCTCATACAAGCCTTTGTTCTGAGCTTTCTGCAGTATAGAACCTGAGAAGACACTCCACAGTTCTCCGCGTAAGAGCTCTGGTATACCGTTGACGACTAGTTCGCTGCCTTCAGTTGTTTGGTACATGCTCACTCCTCGGCCTACTTCGGCCATATGATCTTCCCATTGTTTCTCCTGTAAGATATTATAATTATTATTATTAACTCATCTTAAATATACAAATCAACTGTCGAGGCCGGCCCAGGTAGAGGTGGCGAGACGACCTAGACGCATCCCGCAAGGGATGGATCGAGGTGGCTCAAGAGAAAGATGTCTGGAACAATTTGGGGGAGGTCTTTGCTCAGCAGTGAGAGAGTCGTTATAGTCTCTCAAAAACTGGAAAATGGCACGACCGATTTGTTTTATCTTCGCTTTACTACTGGGATGGTTTAGAGAAATAGAAAATGAGGAAAAATGGAAAGGAACAGCTGGTAAATTAAAAAAAAACGAATTGACATATATTTTCAGGGTGATTGCAAATTTGGTCTTTTCAAACGTGGTAAGAGGTACAATACTAGATAAACCTACTGATGTAGCAAGGTTTTAAGGTAGCGTAATGATTGGCTGTTATTGGTCCGTCGCAAGCTCTTTGCAAAATTTAAAATAGGAATTTTGTAAAACAAGATATGCCCTTACTTGCGTTTATTTTAAGGTTTAACAAAAAACCCAATGTTACAACGTCATAATAAAGTTTACAACCAACCTTTTTCTGTTGAATCTGTTTAATAGGCGAAGTCTGGTGAGTTCTGAACAGCGTCATGAGGGGCGGCTGCGGTGTCCAACCCTCAACGTCATCCAGGACAACGGCCTTAGTCGTCTTCTCCCTGTACACATCACTGCATATTCACGCATTTGAATTAGTACACGGAAAACTAAACCTTATACTATAAAGTCCAAAGTTGAAAATTGAAACCCGGTGTTAAAGATGCAGGCTGGAACATGCTGGGTTAGACGAAGCTCCCTGTTAAGGAACAATGCAAAGATAACTGGAAAAGAAGAGCACAGATATAATGAGTACAAATTTTTGTTAACCTCGTAATGAAATTAGAAGATTTAATTAGTCCCTCACACAAGATAACACATGACATCACGCCTGTAATTAACCTTTTGAACGCCATTGTCACATATACGTGACAAGCGAGCGCAAGCCCTGTACGCCAACGACACAAATATGTGACAATGGCAACAACACTATAACAGGAAATAAACAATTAAATCATTACTTTTGTGAGTGTTCATATAGATATCTTCAAAATTGAAGTTCTCGTACGTATTTAATGATATGAAACAAATTAAAAGACAATGGGAAATGCATGATAACAAGAAGACTATATTTGTAGCTTGGCCTAAAGGGCACGGGCGTGCCTTTGTGGCGTTCAAAAGGTTAAGGGTTACGTAGAGGAGTACTAATAGTAACACCCATATATCACCCGTTATGGGCTAGCCTATTACTAGTGTCCGACCGAAACACGATTTTTAGCCGAAACCGAAACCGAAACCGAATATTCGGTTTTTTTCTGATTTCGGCCGAAACCGAAACCGAAATTTTTGAAGATGTATCGAAATATTCAAATTTACTGTACAAATCGTAAGGAAAAGGTTATTGCAAGGATTTCTTATATGCGAACAATTTAAGAGAAAACTTTTTTTGTTAAGCATAATAAAAAACGTTTATTTTTAATGAAAATAGATATAATTAGAGGTAAATTATGAAATTTTGAACTCAATAAAATCAAATCTTTAAACTTTTGAACAAAGAAACCTAATTAATATAATACCTGGACAAAGTTAATTGCAAGATAACAGCTTAAACATAAATCAACTTTTACATAAATTATTGTATTATCACTGTAATCAGAGATCTTGAAACAAACTTTGAATTGAATATAACTATTTACAATGTTTATTCATAAATGTTACCAAAATCGCACATCAGAACAATTGTATCGAATTCAAACTTAACAAGTTATTATTTATTTACGAACAGAAAAAAAACTTACTAAAATTCGATCTAATTATTGGTATTAGAGTATTAACTTTTCTTTTCTGTTTACCAACCCTAGCATATCTATGACTAACGTACAAATTTAACTTTTCTGTCAATAGGTAGATATTACTTGGTGACAGTAGGTCTTCAATTCATTGCGGTAAATAAATAAGTTATATATCTGCTATTTATAACTTTATACGTTATGTTATTTACTTGTCATTCAAAATAACATACCTACCTACATATGTAACGGATAGTATTAGGGTTAATAAGGTATTCTTTTACTGCAGTTATCAAGACATCACTAATTCGCGGCATAGGTATTATATTATTCAAAACAAACAACCTATTCTTATCACGTCTAAACTAAATTCATAATCCTAATATCAAACGTATTGTTCATTAATCACAGCATAAAATGCAGTAACAGATTCAAAAAAGTAAATAATAATTTAATAAATAAACAACACTCACCATATTTTGTCGCGCGCCACGTGGTTCACAAACAAACCGAGCGGCCGGCCCAACGCCACAGCTGGGCCGGCCGCCGATGCATTCTCATACCTACCCGGCCAAGCGTGCACGAATTAAGCCGAGTGTGCCCGAATTAAGCAGAGCGCTCCCGATGCGAGAGGCTGCGAAGTAATTTCGGCCCGGCCGAAGGCTTCGGCCGGATTCTGGCCGAAACCGAAACTTCGGCCGAAATCACTTTTTTGGCCGAAATTGGCCGAAACCGAAACCGAAACTTCGGTCGGACACTACCTATTACCAACAACCTGACACACAAATCTAGACTCTGGTTTGCTACTGAGGAATTCCAAATGGAAAAACCCAATAACACATAAAATTTACTAAGCATTATTATTTAATAATGACTTGAATATTTTAAATGCTTATTATTGTCAGATGCTACAAATCAGGTAATTAATAAAATACGAACACTAGAAAGCGTCATGTGCAAGGAAAGTAAAACCCTAATTATACAACGTGTTGCTGCAATGGTGACATTAATTTAACACACGGGTAGGGCTAGTGCCCATTAATCATATAAATGTTGATAGGTTAAAATACATCGCAAATTGAAAGAAAAAAGTCAAATATACTAAATAATAAAAACAATTCGCCTACTTTTTGCAGTTGTTTCATCCTAATAGTATTGCTTGTTCGTTTTAACTCTGGTTGCTCTAAGATGCAATTTTCTAACATTTTAACCCATTGAAGGACAGTGAACAAGACACAATAGAAGTTTTATTGTTATTACGTCTATAGGCGTTCACTGTCCCTCAAAGTGTTAAATACATTCGTAAACAATAACGTTTACCTAATGGAAATATAATGTGTTCATAAAACAAAAATGTGAAAACGTATAATATGTGTGTTAAATTAATGTCACCATTGTAGCGCCACGTTAAATATTTAAATGAGAGGCGCATGCCCAAAAGAGGCCCTTTCAAATAGAGAATGACAGAAAAAGAAGAAAATGTCTTACCAATATTAGTCACCTCATGCAAATAGTACGACAACAACTTACTTCGGTAACTTAGCAAGGAGTTCCGATATCTTATGGACCAAGAAGTCCCTATCGGATATATTTCCGAAAAGGAAACTCGTATGGTGTGCAGTGGTTATGAGGATACTGCCGGAATCCCCCGAGGAGCTGGCGGTTCCACCTGAGTCTGCTCGTTCCACTTGGTGGACATTACGGAGAGGTATTGTGAGACGGACTAGGTTACGAACCTGTAAAGAAATTGTTTTTTTTAAATGTTTGAAAAAATAATGCGATGGAGCAGGACTTCTTTTAGTAAAAGCGTGAGCGAAGGCCAGTGTAATCGTAACAAAACGCAGCCTGCCAAGCTAATAAGTACCTAACAACATTACGCTCGTTGTTGTCATTCGTCATACAGTGAAAACCCTGAGCTATGGTTTCAATTTACCAGCCCTGAATTAAAATACTTAAGTTTTTCCGGCAAATCTTTAGCAAACAGCCTTGGATAATCACCTTACGAAAACGTATATGGCCTATGGGTTTGGATGGCTAAAGTGTACGGGTTACCGTGATCTATAGAAAGCCTATGGCCCCTGCCTGACCAATGATTCATATACAATACACAGATATAATGGCAGGGGGTGACCCGCACATTCATTAATGGGCCCCCGAAAATGGTCGCTAGCACATAGAGTCGTAGCGCTAGCGACAAAGTGGCAACATGTCCTAAGGTTCTTATGAGGGGAGGCGGATGGAGAGGTATTCCACGACTATCAGGACAATACCGGAAGAACAGTCAAGATCCCTACCAGCATCTTACTGGGATACTTCCTTCCTCCAAGCATGTTTGCTCTGGCGAATCTCTACTCAAGCCGGCCAATGCACGTCAGAATGAGGTGGGAGCTCTGTTCCTCGTCAGTGTTCACCCCAGTCGGTCAATAAAGACAAGCCAGAGGTGAGGAACAATACTTCTCCCGGGAGATAGAATCCGTGGGGTCACTTAGTGGTGCCCGAAATCTCGCCACGTGCTGTCCTGTGGGTTCTTGTATCTCTCTTGGTCTGGGTCTCCACCCTAGACCTGCTTCGGCAAAAGTTAACTCTACCGTCACAAAACCAGAGTTCAGGAGCGCGCAAGCCCCACCACGACGTCAACGTAGAGAAACGGCGTTATTATTATTATTAAGGTTGTCATAAGCCGACTGTACCAGCATAACCGACTATACTAGCTTATACTTTCACCCCCCGACCCTTGCTCGAGCCAGCCCGCGTTGCCGCTGAGCCAGTAGTTTTAAAAACCCCCGATCCAGCTGTCCCTTGCTGTCCCCCCCCCAGCGACGCCCTAAGCCGAGGTCCGAACCCCGCAGGGGGTGCCCTTAGCGTGTAGACGCTTAGTTTTGTAAGTTAGCTTTAGTTTTTATTAAGCCCTGGCTGGAGGCTACAATTCTTTTGTGGCAGCCACAGGCAAGCCCGGTTAAGCAGTAGACAACCCTTTGGTTGAACTGCGAGACGCCATTAACAAAAAAAAAAAAAAAAATTATACTTTCACAAAGGCCAGAGCTATTCTTGTGTAGCTCGTGCCGGCAATGAAGAAGAAAAGATAATAAAGGTTATCTCCAGCCAATGAACAAGAATATTGATAATATCCTTCATTGACAATTATTGTTCGCCTTCGCAACAATAATGTATGACTTGACGTCTTGTTTGTTGCTGCCTGAATTATGATGCTAGCACTACAGTTGGTATATTTGTACAAATGTTTGCGTTAATTGGCTAGTACAAAATGAACTTTATTCATATAGCTGTAAGGTTTACTTTTTATTGCCAGAGTAAAGCGAATATTTTTTTCAAATACGAATGTTTAAATTGATCATGTCTGGACAAAAGTTTTAAAATTATTCCTACAAACTTGTACGAGCTGTTATGTAATGGTAAACAAGATTAACTAACCATTAGAAATACTCTTCTAACGACCTAAAACATTAAACAAATAACATATAAAGCCTAACCAACATTAAACAGCGATAAATAAGAAACAACAGAGGTTACATAAACATAGCTTCTGACTCACAAGAGCAATGATAACAAACTTGGTATAAGAAATACCTCAAAACTATTTGCACATACAACCCGCATATGTCAACATTACATAATCCTTATTGCTTTCACATAAGGCCGATAATTGCGTGAGAAATTAGCGAGTATGCATTTCTTAGTATTTGTACCATAAATTGTAATTAAAACCTTTTATTATTGTTTTTATTTAAGAACGGCGCATTGTCTGGCATTACATGTGTATTAACAACTCTATTTATTGATCTGCTATCGAAGTGTTCAATTTCTTTTTTGCAATCATATTATTTAATAACTAGCTGACCCGACGAACTTCGTTCCGCCTAATAGTTTTTTCTTTTCATTAAAGATTCTTTAACATAAACGTGGTCTAAGTTACCCCTTATTACATCAGCTACCTGCCAGTAAAAGCCGCGTCAAAATCGGTCCAGCCATTTCAGAGATTATCCGGAACAAACAGATAGACAGACAAAAAATTGTAAAAGTTATTTTGGTGTATGTACCGTATTATATTCAAACACATGTAGTAAAAAACGGTTATTTCAATATTACAAACAGACACTCTAATTTTATTTTTATGTATAGATTATATAATTGATAACTGAATTTATTGAATAACTTGAATACAATCTTAATATTCTTAATTGCATTGATCTCTTAGTATTATGATAACGTTTTATCTTGCGCTGTTCCACAAAAGATGACATACGGACGGGTAAACTGTTTATCAATATTTATCAAAACTACGGCCTAATAATGACTCATAAGATTGCAGAATTTTGTGCATTAAGGAAGCGGTTTTTTTGTTCACTTCGATCAAATCAGATGTTACATTGGATTTGAATAAAAGTAGTCGCTAAATAGGTACAATCCTTCTTTAACCCTGAGCGGTTGCACACGGTGAGATTTTGCAGCGGTGCATATGCACAGTATACAAAAAGTACGACACTTGTAGTAAAGCAAGCAGATAAAAGTGGACGCTTCTTATCGCGACAGAATCGCCGCAACATGTTACAGAGTGTAACTGCACTTTGTTCAGCTAAATAAAAAAAAAAACAAACTCACCCGACTGTCAAAACAAATGAAGTTCTGCGATAGATATAGTCTTCCCCAATTATGTCTCTTATTATAAGGTGTCCACAAGGTACATTCTTCCGTACCATCCAACTTTTCGTTCTGTGGTAACCGGAATCTGAGAGTGAAGAGGTTGGATTGCTTTCTGGCATCTAGATCTCTTTTTAGGAAAGATGGTTTCTTTGGCACGTTCTTGCTGAGTTTCGTCAAGAGTTCTTTGTCAATATTGAATGATCCTGTCTTATCGTCGATTAGTCTGGAATAAAAAAGATTCTCGTGATAGAGGTTTCATAACATAGAAGTAGGTACGTACAATACACATCTACTGGTCACTTCTGGGAATACATTTATAGATGATGTTTTAGGTATCGAATTTAACGACGAGTAACTAAAAAGGGAGAGAGGATAACGAATAAAAATACAATTTTTTTTCTTTTTGGTATATTGGTGCCTTGTTTTGACATACATTTATATTCATGTAATTTGTTATATTTATTGTGCTTTTGTGTGTTGTGCGTTTCGTGTGAACTAAGTAAATGTTTTATTTAAATATCTAAATATACTTATCTGTCTTCATAACGTCTTGTGTCAGTCTTCCCAAGAGCTATCGTATTACCCAGTACCTGTGTTGTGAAGGTCAGATAGGCAGTAGTTCTATGTAAAACACTGGTATTTAGCTACATCCAGCTGGAATGGAAGCCAACCCCGACATAGTTGGGAATAGAAAAGGCTAGGTAGATAATGATGCTGAACTTGTATAGTGTAAACGTTGAACCAGTTACATACATCGCACTAATATTATAAAGGCGAAAGTTTGTGTGTGTGTGTGTGAGTTTGTATGTTTGTCCGTCCTTTACGCTCAAACGGCTGAACGGATCTGGATGAAACTTGGCACAGAGGTAGTTTATGACCTGGATTAACACATCGGATAGGATTTTTTGTCCCGGTAGTAAATTCCCTTGGGATAACTGCCGACATTTACTACCGACATCCACGCGAGCGAAGCCGCTGGCAGCAGCTTATCGAGTAATACAACTCTGACAAATTTTCAGATACAAAATACGAAAAATTCGAAAACTATCAATTCCCTACATAATACCTAATATATGAAAACACAACATTCCATATTAAAATGTAATACTATATACAGAGTTGATATGACAGAGGGGCATTAAATTACACTACGTATACTATACGTGTTTAGTATTAACTCAATGCAATCTAAGCACCAACAATGAGGTTTTTATTTTTTCAAACAAACTAAATAGCTTACAAATCAGAGTAAAACGCAACCACCCTTTGTAAATAAAACTGACCTTGTAACGCAGCGGCACCGACGCGACGCGCGCGCGCCGGAGCGCTGTTAGGAAAGATACATCGTGTTCAAACGGGGCAAAAACTTAAAAAAACATTTGCGACTAAACTACTGCTCCTATTTAATTGATTTTTGGTACAGAGCTTGAAAATGGTCCCTAGTATAAGCTGTTTAAAGGAAAACCCCTCTGTCGTATCAACTCTGTATAGATAATAAACAACACATGAACAAAACACAACACACCCCAACGAATCAATAAAATTAAATCACACTGCTATCATCGTTGATAACGTAACAGCTGATTCATAAAAAGCAGTGTTTTGTTTTCAGCTTATCTTGAAATTCATGATCATTATTTCTATTTAACTCCAATTATTCGCTATTCACACCTCTTTTGTTACGCAGTTTCTCAAGCAAGGACACGGTAACTCGAGACGTACGATTAAGAAAGGTTTTAATAATAAATCAACGCGCCTTTAATCCCTAAAGGAGTAGGTAGAAGTCTATAATTAAAGTCACTTTTCGTGTTATGTGTGTAACGGCATTGTTCTTCGAAACTAAGAAACGGATTTTGATGCAATTTTCACCATCATTTTAGAATTTATTTCGAGAGGTTTATGTGTGAATCAGGGGCAGATTGCTAGTACATAGTATAGTACACCTGACGCCAGTTAAATATAATCCTAAGTAATAGGAGGGCTAATTGCCATTAATGGGGGAAGCCGCTGGGTATTGCGCGAAATTGAAATATTCTTATGTTTATTGCAACTTGCAAGTTGCAAGTCAGGTTGTATGTTGATCAAACTATGATTCGTGACCGTACCAAGAACGTATTTACAGAACTTTAATCATTAAAATCTAAAACTACAATTATTATAATTTAGAACCATCTATCTACCTATTGTATATATTTTTAACTAGCTGACCCGACAGACGTTGTCTTGTCTTAACTATGATACCTACCCTACCTACCTATCCTACCTACCTACCCTACCTACCCACCTAACTTTTAAACCTTTAAACCTTTTAAACCTTCCCTGGACTACGACAACTAAATAGCCCTTCTCGAGTTTTAGCGAGACTAACGAACAGCAATTGATTTTTATTTATATAGATAGATAGATAAATAAAAATAAATAAATTCATTTATTGACATAAGTAATTATGTATATTAATAGGTCGAATCGAAACCGGTCGGGCCGGGCCGGCCGGGCCGGCGGTAGGTCGGTCGAATTTTGTCGATAGCCAATTCATACGCTCTACAATAGCAAGTTCATTACTGTGTCTATGGTCGGTAAAGTCCCGCGACGTATAATAAGTTACTAGAGATATTTCTATACCCGGGTCAACAAATTCTGGGTCATTCGCCGTCTTTTGTAGAGATTTTAAATGGGTACTCGTGCAATATTGCGTTTCTCACAAGCTAACTAAAGTGCAAATGACTTCAATAAGCACGTAGGTACGTCTTGCTCCTCAAACATATTACTTATCTTAATCCAGTTCACACAAAACATAACCACATGCCTATATTGTATGAGGAACACGAGATTGCTTTCGCATAATCATCCTAATTCCTACACTTGAAGTTATTAAGGTTAAAAGTATGTACTTTTTGACCTTTAAAGTGTAAAAACATCTGAATAACCGACAGGCCTCTCATCCTCGAAGACTTTCGTGGTAAAGACGAACTGTCGCGAAACAGTTCGCAACGAAAACTCAACCTTGAACATGTCACATAAAATCGCAAATATACTGCCAGTTATGTTTTTCGTTACGTACGAATTTGATATAATGTTTTGACAGAGCGCTTATTATGTTAATGGAAACCATCTGAGATAAATCGAATTCGATTATGCGGAAAACCAGTCGTAGTGACGTAACTCGCATAGCTGTTGGAACAATGCTGAAACGCGTTACGTGCGAATACAATTGACGTACAAAATATCCTTTCAGAAAAAAAGCAGAGTAAGAAATTACGAAAAAGGAACTTACTGTTTCATAGCAATATTAGCCAACTGCTGCATCAAAGCAAAGGTCTCATTCTTCCTCAAGAATAGCGTGAAGTAATGTTCTCCATCCCTGGTGACGACTTTGATTGAGTCAGGAAACAGAAGGCTGTTGGTTTTAGCCAGTTCTGTGACGTCAGCCCAGCGGATTTTGATGGAAGTTTTACGTCCAAATATGTATGAATAGAAACACATGTAGTGCACTGATAAGTACATCCAACCTTGGCGGGGCATCTTACCTTTCCAATAGCTGTAATATTACGATATATTATTAGGTATAATTTTGGATATATCAGGCGCTGGTTTGATACTGTGGAGGGACTTCGTATTGGTGAAACGAAAACGTAAACATAACATGAAATTGAACAGAAATGTCCTTTTTTTTTGAGGGTGTGAAATCATCAAATGTCTCCTCCCGCTCTGGGTGCAGCGGAAGGGAGTGTCAGACTCTTACTGACAAAAACCCATCCATGTTCCTTCCTTAGCCCTTTATGTTCCGGCGTAGCGGTAGCCGGTAACCCTAACAACATAAAAACTAAGCGAATTTGTTTCAATGTTTCATTATATTACGTTAAATCAATCTGTCCGGTATAAAAAAAAAGTATTTTTAGGCGAAATTACGTTTTTCATGGTCAAGGTGACTGAAGGCAATCTATGAACATAAAACGGGCATCCACCGGGCGCCCGCCATGTGTGATATATAATAATGATGGCGATCTCTTTTGTTATACAATTACTGCTAGACTTCTGTTTGAGGAAAAAACAATCAAATTAGGTAAATGCTGTTATTTCACAATTAGTTAAGTACAGAAATCTCTACATTGTATGAAACAAAGTTGCTATTTGCCGTCTGACCCTCTGTACGCTTAGATCTTTAAAACAACGCAACGGACTTTAATGCGGTTTTCATCAATAGATAGAGTGATTCGAGAGGAAGGTTTATACGTTTAGTTTAACTAGCTTTTGCGTGTGATTGTATCCATATTGCCCGTGCAAAGCCGGGGCGATTCGTTAGTAAAGTATGATTCAGAATTCCGGCGGCAACGAACCCTTGCGTACTAGTTCAAATAAAATATATTGCTATGTGCAACTCTTTGTCCAGGCTACCCTAAATAGGGTCAGTTGCTACAGAATGAATCATTCTAAAAGAAACAGCCAATTAATTCAATGTGTTGTTAAATCCAATTAATAATGGAGACGGTCAAATAAATGATAATAAAACTGTTACTTACCTACAGGAGTAGTAACAGACCAACTTCTCATCTTTGGGCATACGGAACCTTTCATGGAATTCGTAGTCCACATTTTTGTATGTGATTGTGTCTTCATCTGGCCAAGGTGAATAATACAAAAAAAAAAAAACATTATTTGGTATAGTTCTAGCAGGCAACACCAATTGATTGATTTATTTCCAGCCAGTTCTTTTTTGTACTGCCAACAAGTTATATTGCAATTTTTCAACATTTTTGAATTGCGAACTGTATTTTGGTTCTTATTACAAAATCTGTTATTAATACAGAAGTTAAACGTTGAATTAGGCATTTAAAAACTTTACCATGCTTAGAATAAAACTCAAAATGCAGTAACTGGCCTGAAGGTTTAGGCTCAGACTTAAATTAGAACATTTTTGTATACAACCAATTAATATATATATAGGGAAAAAAAATTGTAAGTAAGCGGAATTTATTTGCCTTAGGCCCTTAGTTGAAAATTAAATTATATACCTTCAGTAATAGTCTCTTGCTCCGTAGCAATGATAGAGTTTATTTTACAGCACACAAACTCTGTCACCTCTTCCTCGGTGTCGAAAGAGTGTAAAGTTCCACATACATTGTCAAACAACCACTGCCAATCCAGGCGTATTTCTGGTTCAGTCAATGCGGTGGCTATCACTATAAAATGTTTAGTTGTTAATGGAAGACTGGCATGTTTATTAAAACAACTAAATAAAAATAGAAAAAAAAGACGGCATCAGGAACACAAGGTTTCTGTTGCTGTGTTTTAATTTAAAAAATATATTGTTATGTGTACAGTCACTAGCATAATTAAGTATACAGTTTACTAATTTCATAAGCGGTTTTCTGCTTAGCTATTAAATGAAATTGAATGTTTTTACACACATTGCACATATGAATCCATAGGTTTACCATACATGTCGCATCTCGTCATTTAAATAGTTATTTTTTGCAAGAAAACCGCTTCCCGAAAATTGCTGTGATACATATTGGTGCTCGTGACTGTGCAGCATTATCATGAGATTATCATTCAGAATATCAAAGCCATATTATGTGGTAAAGTATAATGGGGAAATAATCATGCTGAAATTATAATAATTTTAATATGCTTGAATAAGGAAAAGTAGATTGGTTTCTTTTTTATGATTGATTAGTGATGTTAAAACAGAGATAAAAGAGTGTCATCAAAAGTGAGTAGTATGACTCACTTTTATGAGATCTATAAAATGGACTGTGGGTCACTAGGTGTATTCTTTGTGCTAAAACAAAGAAATTACTTACAAATAGTTAGTAAGGGATTGGTACATAAGGTGAGGAAAACACTAGTACATTATTAGCACAAGATAAATAAATGTTTTGATATTATTTAATTGTTCAAAAGCATAGCCAACTAGAAATACTTAATGGTTGGTATTTAATTTTATTAGTTCATTTTGTATCTCAATTCATGTTCTTGGTGTTTAAAGTATTTGACTAAGGGGTTCAACATAAAATTAACAAATCCACTTCTGTGCGATTTACTATCACAGTCAATGCAACCAGATTGATTTTTAATATACTCAGAACAGAAATGTGTGCTTAGTCCTAAAAAATTAAGAGTAAATTTTTCATTACCATAGTATACTTCTGAGTTAGGTGTCTGGTGTAATATACGAAAAGGCGCAGGTTTTGTATCTCGGACGCTATCTAAAGTACCCACAAGAAGCGAGGAGAAACCTTTCGATTTTCCATGCCCTTTCCTTCTCTGCAGGACGAAGTACAAAGTCGTTTCATCGGTATCCCTAAGGGTTGTACGAAAACATTAATGCAATTTCGCAATCAAGCTAAAATACTTCAATTTGATAAGCGGCCATCGTCAACATAATTACCAAAGCGCAGTTTTTAAGAAAATCTCTTGAGGTTTAATCCACATGTCGATAATTTACTAAACACGGTCAGCGAGCAGTATTTAACTTGTGCTAATCGCAAACATGGTGTATCTAATACTTTTTGAAAACAAAAATTTCGACGAGGGCACACAAACAACAAAATATATCTTGACACTACTTTTTTTTAATTTACGCAATGTCATTTAACTGTCAGATTAAAATATTGGTGTTTGGACGAAGAGCCTTTTGACTTTGAGCAGATCCCATCCGTTTTATTTTGACCCAAAGTTTTACCCATTTTATCCCACAGTAACCGCAGTTACTTTTAAACCAGCTCCAACCGCTTGCGACTTGCCGCCGCAAATTACAAATCTCATCTACGAATGCACTATCATCCACCAAGCGATTGCCGCAAAATGCCATTGATTTGTCCAACGTAATCATGAAACCCTTTGTTTTTTTCCACTACAGTTATTTTTTATAACTTGAACCCTTAGAGCATAGGTTAAATGCTTTAAGCTTGAACCATGATAAGTTGATAACTACTGCCACGTTTATTGGTGAACATGCTGTTTGCGGCACTGCATAGTGATATTATTTTCAGCAACATCAAATTCCTTTTTTAAATAGGAGCTAAAACATCCTTGCTCGAGCCAGCCCACGCTGCAGAACCTATATCTTAAAATTCGTCCCTAAATAATCAGCTATCCGATCCAAGCAACGCCCTTTTTTTTTGAGGTTTGGAAATCATCAATAATTGACTCCTGCTGGTCCTCTGGGTGGGGCGGAAGGGAGTGTCAGACTCTTACTGACAAAACCCATCCGTTCCTTCCTTAGCCGTTTATGTTCCAGGGTAGTGGTAACCCTCTCGGACACTCCCGATGAATATCGTATACCTATTCCCTATCTTTAGAACGACTTTACAATTAGTGGACATATACATAAGTGAACATTATTAAGCTGAGAAAAACGTCTGATATCTGCTTTATCACCTTCAGTCATTGAAAATACGACTCCCGGCCACCGTAGGCGCGGGCAAAGAGTAATATAATAAGACTGATCGGCGCGGGCCTGCGGACGGTGAGTAATGGGTGACTCACCGTCCGATCAGCACCAGACCCGTGCCGGATGGCGCGTATATGTTCCACGCACGCGCAGGACCAAGCCTGCCGGGTAAGCGGGATTGTCCGAAAGGGTTACCGCTACCCCGGAACATAAAGGGCTAAGGAAGGAACATGGATGGGTTTTAGTCAGTAAGAGTCTGACACTCCCTTCCGCTCTACCCAAAGCGGAAGAAGTCATTGGATGATTTCCCAGCCTTAAAAAAAAAGTCATTGAAAATAAAAAGCAACAAGATAGGGTACTAGTAACTTTAATTAATGAATAGCTTTCAGTATACAATCGTAAAGTATCGGCAAAGAACTAAAATCTTACAAATTCACTACGGGCACAATTCATCAATAATATAATTAGAAAAAGGAAATGCATCACGAAAATTAATGAAGAATTAATGATGATGTTCTTTTTCAGCAATTTTTCGTTGGGATTCTGCCCAACTTTTCTTATTTGACTCAGAATTAACTACTTTATGTATTTTACTAAAGACCCACAAGCCCCCTAATGCACCAAATGGATAATACATCCAAATCCAATTATTTTTCATGTAAAAAAATAACGGAAACTGAGCTATTTTCGCCGAAAAAGTATATGGGAATTTCATATGACGACCAGATTTCCTGAAAAATAATTCAATTGTTAAAAAGCAGTTTTAACAGTTTTTCCGTTTCGATTGCATTTATATACTGAAAGCTATGTGCTCAATCAGAGTGAACAGGCGAGGGGGTGAAGGTTCAAAATCCGGTGTCACCGGTAACTAAAGTCGTTGCTTGTGTTTGAAGCATAGATGATGCAGATGCTAGACCACGTCAACGCTACAAGAGGTCTAAAAAAATAGTTCCTCCGAGCGGTATGCGGGCTGCCAGAATCATCAATACCTACATCTCCTAAATTAAATTTGTTCTTGCCTCGTTACATTTCTAAAATCCTAAGAGTTAAAATTATTTAGATGTAACATAACATCAAGCCCTGTTTCCTTGAAAGGAATGTTAGGCATGCGTGTACTCCTACAAGGGCTACTTCTACGCTAAATGAGTAAAACTGCAAACGGGGCTTTAAAACAAGACGTACCCGCGCAAGCACCTGAGCCCGCCTGCACTCTAATTTTAGCCTTTATCCTTCCCACTGCTGAGACACAGGCCCATTCTTTGCGAGAGGGAAAGACACTTGCCCCATAATAATAAATTAGTTTCAGATTACCCTGGAATTATTTCTTTATTACGCAAGAACTTTTCCACGAACTCATAATATCGTACCAAGTCCTTAGGAAAGATCATTTTGTAATCAATAATAATTTTATCTTTTGAAAAAACGTTATCTTCAATAAAACTGTCTGGTTGACAAGGCAACGATAGAAAATCAAAACCAGTGACACTATTTAGTATAGAAAATAGACCAAACTAAAACCAACCGGTATACTTCCTTCTTTTTAATATTTCAGTTATTGTTTTATGGTCTAGATAATAACATTTATATTGTTGTTTATTTTCTGTTTGATATCGGTGTAAGTTCGAAATAGAAAAGTAATAATTGGAAAACAACTCCGTTTTATTGCTCTGACAACACTGACAATCTATGTTAATGTTGTAATTTCTGGACGAAGATACTAAAGTCACATCATTAAACGTCCCCCTCTCGCCCCTCTTTTCCGCACCCCTTCAATTTGTGATTTGTAAAATTCTCGTGAATTGAAAACGAAACGTTCCTTGCCTGAGCGAGAATACTTTTATCCGACTTCCCAATATTCCATTGAAATGTGTGATAACGAAAAAGAAGAAGCAGCTAATCTGGTTTGTCAATCAATGTGTCTTGCATCTGTTGTGAAAAACTAGAACAATTTGTTTCGATCATTTATTTGAGGTAATACATTCATTTTGTGAAATTTTTTTTAGAAAGAAGAATTCGAATGGGTTCTTCGTGAAGAAGTACACGCGATACTACATCAGCTCCATACCGTTTTAGTCGTAAGTGTCACAAATAAAGATGAAACTAATAATTTTTTTATGTGTTTTTAAGACAAAGTTTGCATTTTAGGAGTGCGCTCACAGATTTCCCGTGCCCTTGTACGGCAACGAAGGCCAGAAACAAGATAAATTCATACTGACATCACAGCCTGAACAACTGAAATGTATTGTGACACTTACTGGGGACAGTATATCCCATGCTGTAAGTAACACTTAAGAATCATTAATAGTAATCAATACTGTAGCACTATCATAACTCAAAAGTAGGCCAATAAACCAAGCATGTCCATGTACACTGCTTTATAACTAATTTTTAAAATGTTGAATGTAATAGATGCTGTTCTCTTGTCAGGACATAAGTTTCAAGGTGTTGCGACAGATGCACACAATATGCCGTACATCAATCAACCAGGATGGTCCATGGAAACTGCAGCAGATACAGGATGCTGCCAATCATTTGCAACAGGCTATTGGTTATATTGATAATGTGGATAAACATTATGTATTCAGGTATGTGCCATCCTATTAAAATTTGTATCCAATATTTGCATTTGCAACATAGTAAAAAAAATATGTTAAGTATAAGTTTTTTCTTGGGTTTATTTGGGATATTAGTGCCTCTTTTTCAACTTGTAATTCCACATCTACTCTAGACATAAAACATAACAGTTTTTCATTTAAATCAAAATAAATTACAGTAGGTGCCATTCTTGTTATATGCACTCTGTGTATCGTGTTTTATTATGAAAGGAAATAACCAACACTCTGTATAGTAAAGCATCACATGCACAGTACTGATATGACCTCAGCATACATGACAGACAAGCTCAAGGTTATGCATATTTATTTCACCTGAATAACAATAATGAGATGTTTAACATAACTGTAGATGATTTTAAGTTATGTTAATTTTTTGTAGATATCTTTACTTAAGTAGGTAGGTACATAATTCTGTTCAACCTTCGTTCTGCATGATCAAGAACTGTAAAAATTAATATCAATATTTGACTGTAAATTAGTACATTTCATGATTTTGTGAATCATTTATGATGCATAGAGAAGATAAGCAATTGAACATGAAATTTCATGATTGTTCAAAGGAAAGTTTATTTAAAACAAAGGAATCAATTGTTTGCAGATCATCGGAAGAAGTGCTGCACATAATTCAGTGTCTGATTGGCTCGCTGCAACGAGCCCGGACCGCTTTAGTGTTGCCTAAGAAAAAAGCAATTGATGAGCTTATGAAGAGTAGAAATATGGTATATTACATTCTTTCTTTTAGCTAAACTATATAATATATTTTTCAAATGAAAGTCAAGTATACTTTTTCAATTACTAAAAGGAAACATAACTAATCAACCATTTACTTTCAGAAGGCCCTATCTCCCAATCTACCAGAAGACTTAGCAATATCATTCTACATACAGTCCCACAAGCTTATATTTGTTGCGTACCAACTGAGTTCGGTACATGGAACAATGAGGATCGACTCATGTCAGGCAGACTGTGCAGTACCATGGCTGAGTGACGTGTTGTTCATGTTAACGGCAGCACTCCATATGTGTCAACAACTCAAGGATAAGGTAAATTAGATATTGATTTCTACTAGATTGTGCATACTTGAGAATCTATATTTACAAAATGCTGGGTTTTGTTTCATGATATCTGACGGTTTCAACCAGACTTTAGTCTTTTACAATTTAACTGTGGTAACTATGCTACTATTTAATTATAGTAATAGTAATTTTAAAGTAAGTAGCTAATGTTCATGACACTGTAATATCATATTTTATTTAAATCCATATTATTGACTATTTGTATGCCTTGGAAAGCATGTTAAGTCATTGGTCTCGGCTGTCACTTCTGTATCTTTGACAGTTTTAATGGGTCATCAAAGTTCTGAAAGTCTGACAATCAGTCTTAGCTAGGGATATTTAATTACCCAGTTACTGGGATGTACATTCAGTCAAAAAAGTATCAGGAATGGATGATTTGTTTATGGTTCCAAATTAAAATTTTTGTTTTTTTTGTAGTTGTTAGATTGGCACAACTGTTTTCCATTTTGGTGCGGAGTTTGAGTTGCATCTGTTATTTATATTAAATACAGTGCTGGTTTTAGTAATATCATATATAGTGTGTATTGCGAATTTCATAATGGACAAAAATATCGAACAAAGAGTTTGTCTTAAATTTTGCATCGCCAATGGAATTTCGTGTTCGGAGTCACTGAAAATGTTACAGAAGGCTTACGGTGAATCGACTTTATCAAAAACTCGTGCTTATGAGTGGTTCAAAGCGTTCAAAAGCGGTCGAGATGTGATGGAAGATTTGCCTCGCTCTGGTAGGCCGTCAACGTCTGCAACTGAAGTTAACATCGCAAAAGTGAAGAAAATAGTGACTGAAAATCCCCATTCAACTCTGAGAGAGATAGCCGCCGAACTTTCTGTATCTCACGAGTCGATCCGTACCATTTTAACTAATCATTTGGGTATGAAACATGTTGCTGCTCGGCTAGTCCCAAAAGATCTGAATTTTCTCCAAAAACTCAATCGCATGAAAGTCGCTGAGGACATGCTAGAACGAGTCAGTTCGGACCCAACATTCATGAAACGCATTGTTACTGGTGACGAGACGTGGGTTTACGAGTTTGACATGCAAACTAGTCAACAAGCTTCGGAGTGGCACCTTCCAACTGAACCGAAACCGAAAAAGGAGAATTCGCGGCGAGAACTGAACTCAATTCCGGAAGCAGCGTTTAAAAAATGTTTTGATGAATGGATTATTCGTTGGCGCAAGTGTATCGTTTCTAAAGGAGCATACTTTGAAGGTGATAAAATAAATTTGGATGAATAACAGACATTTTGTGTATTATTGATCTTTTCCCGGTACTTTCTTGACAGAGTAGTACAATATTGGTATTTAGTCGCATCCGGTTAGGTTGGCAGCTAACCCCTGCTAAGCAAATGGATTCATTGATTGTTGACTATTTCTGACATAGCAACCACATTGAAACTATGGAAACATTTAAATATTTATCTAATAACGTTAGAGCAATAGTTATACAATCCAAACATTTTGAAGTATTGTTAATGCTGTTCAGATGCGCGCTTTCTTATCACAGATAGGTACCTAAAATATTGTTTGGTAAATATTTGCATTCCATGAACCTTCAGGTTTTTCAAGTCTACACCCAAGTACCCAAACTTTTTATCTTTAGGAAGTGAAACTGTACAATCAGTATTTTATCTTTTTGACGTGATATGACAAGAGTACGGCTTTACTGATAACGGTTCGGCGTTTCAGTTTAATATTAATCGAAGCACCCGAATTGTGGATTATTACTAATTTTATTGGTGTTTTTAAGATAGTGTGTCGTATGAGTAAATGATAAGTCTAGTCGTATTTTTTTTTTCCTTGTTCATTGTCAACAGTCCATGATTTATCAGTTTGTTTATCAGTCATCAAACTCAATAAACAAACCAAATAGTCGAATATTAAAAAAAAATATCTTGTTTTTCTTTAATATTGAACTCAGATATTCTTGTTTCTACTCAATATAAGTATAATAATGTATTTTGTTTTTAATAATATTTATTATTTTGAACTCAGATATTCTTGTGTCCATTTATATAACTATAGTAATGTTTTTTTTTCTATTTGTAATAACTAAATATATTAAATTTTATTTTTTCAGCTGTGTGTCTTCTCCCAATACAAAGATTTCACAGTAGGATCAAGATCTGCGTCCATGGTGTTTAACTAATTACCTACCGGGATGTTACCTAATTCTCAAGTGTATGTAAGCATTATATACCTAGGTATGCGTAATATACAAAACAATTGTATGTAAGTACATGTATTTATTTAGTTATAGTTATTGAGTCCATTGTTGATATTCTTGTTGAGTATGATGTAATATAATGTATAGAAACTAATGTTACAAATAACTTTAGGAAAACTAATCTTGGGTCTGTCATGAGTGTATATTTTGATTAATAGCAAAGGGGAATTAAGTATTTGTTAATTTATTTTTATTACTTACCTTATTTATGGACAAGATTATGTTAAATTATGATTTAAGAAAGAGTTATGTTGATGGTTATATTGTAAGTTAATCGTTGCTGGCTTGTCCTCGTATTATGTAGATGATTTCTTAGCGATTTAATTGAGAGCACAGTATATGCCATCTGGCGAGTAATAACTGAACAATATCTGAAGACAATTGAACAAGGTTCAACAACCTAATGTCTCCAATTGGATGTCAACACTTAGCTCGAATTCGCGGCAAATTTCGTTCCAATTTTGATTCGGTTTATCTGCCGACCGGATGGCTCTAGTTATATAATGTACACAACGCGTTGTAGAATACGACAAAGCAATAATATTTTCTACAGGCTAACAAATTAACGTATAAAGTATAAGTGCAAAGTTATAGTCGGTTAGCCCTTGTGTACGATAATGGTATTAACGACGTGGTAATAAAGTCCATTACAGAATGAAGGTCCAGAGTCTTGAATTACGAGTTGTAATTCATGCGGTATTATTTAACGTTTCTATTTCTGTAATGAGAGGCTATTTTAAGATGTTTGACCTATTGAATGTATTTATTGGATTGGACGCTGGTGCGCAACCAATCCAATATATTAATATGTATAATATTGTATGGTCGGTATTTTGAGAAGAGGGGCTTGTGGCTAAGTAAAAACAGCCGCACGGGTCGATCGATCAGGTTAAGCTACGCTTGCCGCGGTTGGTCCGTGGATGGGTGACCATTCATACATACCAAGACCCCTCCGTGCCTCAGAAAGCATGTTAAGCCGTTGGTCCCGGCTGTCATTCGCGGATCTTGGATAGTCGTTACGCGTCGTCCATGTTCCTTCCTTGGCCCTATGTGTTTCGGCTCTAGCGGCCCCTTCGATAATGCTGACATCTCTCTGAAGGGCGCGTGGAACACGAACACGCTAGCCGAAAATCAGTCTTACTAAAGGGGTATCGCATTACCCAGTAATTGGATTGTGGACGTCAGATAGGCCATCGCTCCACGTAAAATACTGGTATTCCGCTGCATCCGGTTAGACTGGAAGTAGACACCAACACAGTTGGGAAAAGGCTAGGCAGATGAGATGATGATCGGTATTTTAGTAATCTTACAATATGTATGTGTGATACCTACTCCATCTTGGTTTCGCTGACTAAGATAAATTATATTTGAAAATGTATTGTCAATGTTGTTCAACGGGTTTATACCAAAATGCATAATACAGCTAAATTATTTAATTAGTTATTTATTTCTATGTTAATAAATAGATCTGAATATATAGTTAAAGGAATTATAAATTGTATAACTGAAGCAATAAAGCTTCTATCTTTTGTCTGTATTGCCATAGTTAACGAAGATACTAATTTTAAATAATAAAATATACATTTATATATTTGATAACTTAATCAAATGATAAGAAAAAAATCCGTCAAATGTTACAATTATAAATTATCTTGCTTTCTAAAAGTTTGCTATTTATTTTTCTATATTCAGATATAACATTGTGGGAAAAGTGTCTGATACTACTTAAAACGAAAATAAAATATAAAAACAAATAAAAATAATTATAGTTGCCAAAGTCTCATTGTAATTTCCAATCTACCGTCAAACGTGGTGAATAGGGACGCAGGGGTGAATCGGGACGAAAGTTTAAAAGGGATTTTAACATTGAAATAATATAGTTTGTAGCCAACAAGAACCCTTAATTGTTAATTAAAATACAGTTTACACATTACATTGGTCCTTTTTGGCCACAAACTATATTATTTCAATGTTAAAATCCCTTTTGAAGTTTCGTCCCGATTCACCCCTACGTCCCTATTCACCCCGTTTGACTGTAGGTACATTTCTTATATTTGTATAAAATGTTATGTCAATTTCATCTTCATATTGCATCAGTATACATACCTACTTAATTAAATTGTGAATTGTTCAAAAGGAATAAATGAAGTTATTACAGTATGGATGCTTTTGCCTTCAATGTTTCCATAAAATATTTCTGAGCTATTTAATCGTCAATTAAATAGTGGTGTAAAAACATAAAAAATTATAATGAACTGAATGATGTTTCACAATTTGTGTCTGTATCTTAAGTAATTTGACTAAAAGGAATTCCAGTTTCTTATTAAAAAAATGTGATAATAATTACATCTTCGAGTAAGAGGTAAAAAAGGGCCTGTTTTGCTTCCCAAAAAGACCATTGAATCGAATTTTCAGTACACTTAACAATTCCAAACTAAAATATTTCTACATAAAGGCTACAATAATATTATGCTATCAAAATATCTTATCAAAGCCTATCTGAAATATATGTGTGAAAACACCGCGTGTTACATTTTCACTCACTCGATAGAAAAGTAACCACCCTAAAGTAGGTTATTATTAGAAAAATAACAACCTTTGTCATACAAGTTATTCCAAAATCACACGCAATGCTAGCAATGTTTTATATTGACTTAAAGTGCTTCATTGCTTCTACATGAACTGTGTTAATATCATATACACATTAATAATAAAAGGTTGTGTATTAAATGTTGTTTAAATTAGTAAACCTAATATTTAAATAATGTGATAGGGTATTTGACTATTTTGAAAACTTGTAACAGAATGAACATTGAAATATAAATAAATTCTTAAAAATTCGTATGCCTTTAAAGAAGTCTTATTACATATTGCATTATTATTGAACCCAACACTGTTTTTCAAGCTTAAGTTGTCATTAGAAGTATTGCTTTGTATAGTCAACTACCCTAAGAGCTTTAGTGTATTTAATCTCGTATTTTTCATAAATATGGTCATCTAATTCGAGTGGGCGAATCAAATGAATATTGGGAAGCATTAAAATTATGAGAAGATTTTTTATGTAACTTTATGATTGTAAAATAATTGGCAAAGGAATTGGCAATGAATGTTGAAATTGTATTTTTATGCACATATTGATATACTTAACTTTGATAATTAATAAAATTGTTGACGCACTTTCTGAATATTAACTACTATTTTGGTCTTGTGAAAATCCATTCTATACATTCATTTTTTAAATTGAGACTGCACGGCTCACGTGATCATTGTCTGCCTAAAGTCATACTTGAGATGCATTTAATTGAAAAAAGATTCCACAATTTTGTTTTGAGGAAGATAGCCTCAAATGTATAAAGAACCATCATGTCCAAATTATTCATTTGACATGTTTGACAATAAAGTTATTGTACTAGTATTATTAGGTAGTCTCAAGACTATTTTATCTATACCTGCTGTATAAACAGTTCATGTGATTGTGTTGTATTTCAATAAATCAAAATGCTGTTATGCACAATTTGTTTTCTTTTAATCACCTATTATAATTTATAATGTGCAGGTGACTGTAGGAAATAGTCTAGGTACCTATTGTTCTTCTCCGGGTCTTCGTCTATGCAAGTATCTAAGCTAAGATCAGCAGCAGCTAGCAGTGATAGCCTAGTGGTGGAGTTGTGACCGTCGGACTGCCAAGTCATATTCCTGCCAGGTCCCGAGTTCGAACCCAAGACGCACCTCTGATTTTACGGATTCATGTGCGTATTGTATAATTATCACTTGCTTAAAAATCGGTGAAGGAAAACATCGTGAGGAAACCAGCATGTCTGAGAGATACTTCTCAACAGAATGTGAAGTTAAGTCCAAGGCCCATGGGCAGCTTAAAAACTCTGACACCAGGTTAGTCACTTACCACACGAAAATAAGAAGAAACTAAGATCAGTAATTATTACTGATCTTAGTTTCTTCTTACAAAGGTGAGGTACCTATTATAGGTAAATGGTAAATGTGACATTATTTTGTGGAAGGCATAATTATGTACAAGTGGTAGCATGTAACTCCAAAATATATGATGATGCATCGGCTTCAAAAATATGTGTCACAGCTCTTAGAAAGCAATAATATCGGACATGTGTTGCGTTAACCATCTGCATAGTTAGTTATTCAGAAGGATCATATTTCTTGTTGCGATTTAAAATATCTGACGTCACTTTGATAAATACCTAATAGTAGGTAATGTTTAGTATTTTCTTCGATTGCGCAATAACTCCGACCAACGACCCGCTGACCCGCCCCTCTTATTGCACAAATTGTGACAGCAGCATAAAATGTGGGAGCATAAAATAATGTCTGAAAGATTTCGAGCCGTTTTCTTCTACAGCCGATGCAGCATCGTAAATTTTGGCATCATAAGTCTTGTCTGGCTTTACGAGTAGAAGAAGACTAAAGAAACGATGGATGGCAGTCCATCCATCGTTTCTTTAGTCTTCTTCTCTTATGAATGAAGCTAGGAAGGGAGTGAGAGTGACTACAGAGATGACGACTAATACATAAAAATGGAAGGAATGGCATGTTGCGGCTAGGTAACTACCCTAATTAAATTAAGATAATCATAGGAGAATGCTGATAAACGATAATAATGGATGGACCATGATCATCATCACCGTCGTGAGACAGGTTAGTTTTACCCTACTGATAGCTTGCCGTTTTGATAGTAATAGGTACTTCTTAGTACGAGAGGAACAGCAGTTTAGGACATTTGATTCATGCACTCGGCCAAACGGCCGGTGGTGTGAAGCTACCATCAGCGGGATTATGCCTGAATGCCTCTAAGGCCGAAGCCAGCTTAGCTGAATCTGGCAAAGATATGCTCACTGTGGAGCCCCGTGAGTCTCTAAACCACAGAACACTACTATAAACAATGTGACTATACTAGTCGCGCTTCATCACGTGAGGCGCGGCGTCGAAGCCCATTTGGATCGGGAAGATCGATGCTGTCCGCCTAACGCGTGCATCACGGCTCCGAAGGTCCGAATTTACAAATAAAAAATAATCTTTTTCATAGTTAAAAAACGCGGTAAAGCTATCTTTGTAAACTATTCTGTTACGTCACTGAAACGTTAAATCTAGGGATGGGCTATTTATATTACTTCCATTTTTAACGAAAAGCGTTAGTCGCAAAAAGCGTTTTTATTTTGCCATAACAAATCTCTGACTTGCGTCCAGACACTGTTATTGGTTTAGTAGTTTTATAGTGCTGGTGAATTAGAACAATTACTTTGATTCAAATTCATTTATTCTCATTTAAATATAGTATATACAATTGGTAGTTCTACATTTTTATAATTTGTACCATATTATTTTATTATTTATAATTTGTACCATATTATTTTAATAGATTGGAATAACTTCTCACACATTGATTAATTTATTATTATTAACTTTTAGAATGTTTGTAAATATGTGAGCACCATGTACTTATGACATAATTAAGTTTATTTGCCACTGCTACATGTGTTTTTCTTTTCACCTTTTGTGATGTATTGTTTTTATTCTGGGTGCATCGTCTTCACATTTAATGTTATCATACATGTATACAAAACATTGTGAAACATTTTAAAAGAGTAACGGTGGAGTTTCTTGCCCATTCTTCTCCACACGAAACTACCTTTTGGAAGGGGCGACTAGAATCAATTCTATTTCTTGTTCATTTTGACGTTCAAAAGTGCCATTCTTGTGCCTATGAAATAAATGTTTTGACTTTGACTTACATGTTACATTATTTGGTCTTATATTCTATTTAGCCTTATTATGGCATGTGAAGGTTAATAATGCGAGATATTTAATTAAATTAATGTAATAAATGAAAATAAAAAGTACGTCAAATTATATTTACTTAGTCAAAATTAAAATTAAAACATGTCTTTGAGATTCATCGGGGCTAATGTCAAGTATATAGTACCTGGCTAACTGTAGTCTCTAGTACCAGAAAAAGTTAGTTTTTATTTTTTTTACACGTTTAACAGGACACATTATTCCTGTAACCACTCATTTATTGAGTAAATCATTTATTTAAAAAGCAGCTCTTGATGTCAGTATTCTAATTATTACAAACATTCATTGCTAAGTTTGTCCTGAATGAAGGAATTGCTATCTATTTGTCTCTTACTAAGCTGGTGGCAAACAGCCAAATCAAGATAGTGTACATACACACACGATGTATACTGACTTCATTAATACTTTTATTTTACAAGTGATAAAATATCCTAATTATTATTTAAGTTCTAAAACTTTAACGTGGCTCACTTGCAACGCACATCACTAAAGCCTTTTGACAGATAGCAAACGTCAGTTTTACAAAAATAAATCGTCAAGAGTTGAGGCGTTGAAGTTTGTTTTCACTTTTATTTTGTTATTATATTGTAAATTGTAGTTGTTTCAATATAGAATACAAACATGTTTATTAGGATATTTGGTTGGTTCGGTCTTGTTACCGTTATTATCACTGGATTGTTTGGTTTTGGGTTCTATTTAACGTTTCTTGCGTTAATCGTCTCCTTTCTGGCTGGGTAAGTTGATAAGGCATAATTTATACGTAAAATAATAATATTATTGTTAAGGACTAGTCTGTTATGATTATATTCTTTACGCGCGTATTGGAGAGCATTGATAAACTGTTGAATGTCGATATTCTGCCTAGTCGATTGTCGGTATGTAGGACAGCTTTCCTACAGACTTTGGTCAGCGAAATTTTATCATAGATACAGTTCTTAGTTGCATTAAAACATTCGGAACTATTTAAGCATCTCAGTTGTAAATTATACCTTAACATTTATGAGTGTTTCCATTTTCAGAGTAATAACAATTCTTTACTTCACATATGAAAACAAAAATATATTCTCTGTTGATTTGGATTGTTTGGATGATCCATTACAACAGTCTAACTTTTCTATACAAGTACCTAAGGTATGTGTTCCTCTTTTCAATTTTACAAATTAAGAAAATTTGTGCTTTTAATTTTACTACTTATTTTATGCTTAAAAAATATACCTTATTAATTAAAGTTATCTTTGAATAATAATCTTATTAAATAAGTTACTAGTATATAAGAACATTATTGTCAATCACAACAGTAAACATAAATTGGTATTTTACATAAAGCTATTTTGTAATACTTTTCAGGTATTGGAACTATTTGAAAAAGAAACTCCTTTACCAAAATATGACAGCAGGATCACGGGTAGCGAGACTGTGGACTCATTCCTTAACGAAATAATAACAATCATCATCAATGATTATGTGACTCCATGGTATGAGATTCTGACAAGTGACGAGGAACTTACAAACCATTCAATAAAACGTTTGGTGCTTGCTGCTGGTGCTAATGTAGCTAATAGGTAAATAAATAAAAAATTAACATAGAACCTCCTTCTTCTTTTGCAGTTGTTCAAAATTGCAACATAAGAGTATATTTTTTAATGTTGCCTAGTAAGAAGGGTAAAAAACTACAGCTACCTTTTTAATGTGACTAATTTATCTTTAATTTTTGGTAATTCTTTAATGACATGTTCAATGCACTTCTCTTAATTTTTTTTTACAATAAGTATCAATTTTAGATTTATGGATTTTTAAGCGACATTGTAATAATTTAATTTCAGAGTCAAATGTGTGGATTGGATCCACCTTCTCTCCACGCGTGTTCCAGAAGAGTTGACAACACATTTGAAGTTATTCAAACAGTCAAGAGTGAGATTGAAACATGTAGATTTGATGAGTGCCAAAGAGATGTCCAATGGGACGTCTAGACCGAGTCCCAAGAAACAAGATGAAAAGAAAACACACAGAAGAAATAAAAGTGAAACTGATGTGACTTGGCCACCAGGTAATTATTCCATAAATATATCAGCTTAAGTCAATTTATTGCACCAAAACGATGCATTCTCTTGTCAAAGTCAAATTCATAGTCAAATCATTTATTTCAAATAGGCGCAAGTAAGGCACTTTTGAACGTCAAAAAGAATAAGAAATAGAATTGAGTGTAGTCCTTTCAATTGATTTGTTGGCAAGCAGCTGGGCAACCATTAGTACTGTTTTATCCAAACACTACAAGCACTTAATTTAATGTTAAACTAAGTGATAGGGTTAGTGAATAGTCAATCAATTTAAAACTTGTGTAACAACAGTACTCTGTTGCTAAATGTAGAGACTTAACATAAATTATCTTACTATTATTTTTGTATTATTATCTTTAAGCTATCCAAACATAATAAAATCAAATTGCTCTGTTTTTGTGATGCTGGTTAATGCGAAGCATTGAGTTCTTTTTATTGGGATTATAGTGCATTTTCTTATATTGAACTATATGAATTAATTTAGTACTGTCTTTTTATTTTTGCAGAAGCCCAATCTTTTGGAAAGTCGAAGTTTTACGACAGCTCAGAGAACATTACTGGGAAAACTCTCAAGGATATATTCTTTGACCTGGAATGCTCTATAGAGAACAGGCAGTTGTGTCGAGATATTTATTGTATGGATGCTGATAAAGAATATGGTAAGTTAGGAGTAGTAAGAAGTATGTCTTTTCCTCCTTGCTTCCCATATTTATTAGGGAGTGTTGCATTGTACTCGTAGACGCGAGAGCGAGAGATTACTGGGCTCCTGGGTACCTAGGTTGAACGCTTTTTCCATCAGGAATTAGTGGTATCAGTAACCTGGAGTCTGGATTTTTTTCCGGCTCATAGCAATAGACCCCATTTTTAAAAAATGGAACACTATTACTAAGACTCCGCTGTTCGTCCGTCTGTCTGTCACCGGGTTGTATCTCATGAACCGTGATAGTTAGACAGGTGAGATTTTCACAGATGATGTATTTCTGTTGCCTCTATAACAACAAATGCTAAAAACAGAATGAAATAAATATTTAAGGCATACAATAGACATGATTTTTTTTGCCGTTTTTATAGATAATGGTACGGAACCCTTTTTGCGCGAGTTCTACTCGTCCTTGGCCGGTTTTTATTCGTTCTTTCCTCTCGGCTGAGTATTCCCACCACATGACTATGAATAATCATCACCTTTTACTTGGGTCTAACATGTCTTGGTACTTTGGTTTTGTTCGATGCATAAACATAAGCGGGATATTGTCCGAAAGCGTTACCGCTACCCCTAACATAAAGGTCTAAGGAAGGAACATGGATGGGTTTTAGTCAGTAAAAGTCTGACACTCCCTTCCGCTCCACTCAGAGCGGGAGAAGTCATTGGATGTTTTCCCAACCTCAAAAAAAAAGATGCATAAACAATTTATGAAATATGTCTTCTTTCCCAGAGTTGCTGTGCGAAGTTTCCGAGGCTGTGCTGTACCTGATCGCACCAGAAGAAGCTTGGCGCTGCCACGCTTTGAAAGTGATATTAATTGAACTGTTATCAGCTGTTGTACTACGACCGATGATCAACTTGCTGAGCGACCCTGATAACATCAACAGGACCATTATTAGGAGCGTAAGTTCTTATAAAATGTTCATAAGTTTGTTTATTTATTCCTAAGTGTTATGTGTATTACTTACTCACACATAATACTTAGTAGAGAAAATACATGAAGATAGAAAAACGCAAAGGTACTGCATATTCTAACAAAAGTTTTTCTTAACCTTGCTTATAATTGCTCTTACTAATATCAGTGAATAGTAAAGGACATGCATTTTTGTGGTACTATACAGGGTTACAGGTTAAGTCGACCTAGATCCTTTAACCCTTTATAGGACGGCACATACAAAGTGGCCAGTAAACTGGACAGTCACTTCAAGGTCGTTATCTCATAGATTTTTGTTTATATATTGAACCTTATGAACATTTACGACCCGCGTTAGAGCACACTGGCCCGCTAACGGGCCAGCATTCAAGTTCGCCGCGCGACATTTTAAATTCGCGCCTTTTTTCAAGATGGCCTGTGAACTGGCCATCGTGCACCCGCGCAGGAACATTAGTTGTCATCGCATCAATCCTAGCTGATTTGACTATGAAACACCCCACCCCAAACCTAACCCATATTGAGATATTGGATTTTGATTATTTTTTTAAATAAAATGAAGATTTTTTTGTATAAATTGCCCTTTTTTCGAATTTTGTGCCTCTTATTCTATATGAGTATCTGTATATCCTAGTCACGCGGTAAACTCTATTTGCGCGATGCAGGAGTTTGCGTGGCAATGTCGATGCCCTTACAACCTTATGAAAATTGTTTTTTTGAGTGAACTTTTATGCAGCTTAATGAACGTTTTCTGCTCTAGTGCTGTCGAGATTCTTGCCTGCCATCAGAGCTGTTTCTTGTAGTCATCCGTTGCTGCACAGACGCCGAAGAGCTGGACGCTACTGTAGAACTTGTCCAAAAAGATATACAGAAATTAGTAAGTAGAGAGTAGTAGTATCTTAAGTAGATAATCTTAACAGAAAGTTTTGAGTATGAATAGGGATGGCTATACGAGTAGGGGAAGACCAAAGAAACATCCATCATTTCTTTGGTCTTCTCCTACATGTCTTCTCATACATGGATTGCGTGAAATATAATTTGGCTAGAAAGGGAGTAGTAGTCTAGCGAGATGACTAATAGAGAAATATGGAAGACATGTTGCGCCGATCTCAAATAAATTGCGATAACGGTATGAGAATTATGACGATGATGATGATCATCATTTTAACAGAACCTCAAGACCCTAATACTTAAGAACAGAAAAAAAGTGGTAAAAGTGGCTCTGTTTTGGAGGAGAAACGAAATCCCTACTTTGAGATCTCTAAAGAAATTTTCATGTCGATATTCCTGCGTGTCCTGCCGTATGCACGTTACAGGAATGATGGACTCTAGTGATGGCGCCAAACACGTAGCCGAATTCTGGGCCGAGTACATTTAGATTGCCAAAGACACGCTAAGAAGATCTCGATATTTACGGTTCGGTATTATCACAGTAAATAAAAGGCCCGCGGATCTTAATTAAAAAAAAGTGTAATAAACCATACTCGAAACTTTACATGAGTTTTGAGATATCACATCATTATTTTAGCATTCCAGAGACAGCGCAGGTGAATGGGAGTTGCAAGATCGTCAAAAGCTTTCCTCCTTACAATACTTGGCCCGTATCATTCAAGCCAGAAGGGCCACTTTAGGGCCTCAAGAAGGCCTGGCCCAAAGTGCTAATGTGGACAAAGTGTCGGAAGAAGTTTCAAGGTCATTGAAGTTTTTGAGAGCAACTACGGCTTGGCGATCGAATGCACAGTATTTGTTGGAAATCGAGTTGAATGAAGCTGGTAAGTAATAAACTGATGTTAGTAAGATTTTGTGTATTAGGGTCATTGTGGGCCTTATCTGGACCTTCCCGAGTTACCCAGGATTTGGGGAGGTATTTTTGCAGCCTGGGTGATTCTCTCGTGTCGGGTTAGACGAGTTATACAGGTTGTACTCCTACCTCTTGCTCATGCTGAATATCTTAGTCGCAATTCCTTTAATACGTGTACAGTTTCTAATAGCTGACTATACCCTAGTCGTTTTTTTTGAGGGTGTGAAATCATAAAATGTCTCCTCCCGCTCTGGGTGGAGCAGAAGGGAGTGTCAGACTCTTACTGACTAAAACCCATGCATGTTCCTCAGTGGCGTGCACACAGTTTTAAGACAGGGTAGGCAGAAAATTTTACTCACCAAAAATACTACACGTTGGTTTTGGTTCGTCGTCTTGTCGATTGATGATGTAGGTAATTTTTGATTGGTTTGAGCTCATTGATAAGGCGGTCTAAGTTAAAGTCGTATAATTTATAAACATTTACGAATTGCGATAAGTACTAATTCAACCGGAAAATTGTCATTATATTTATTGAAATTTTCGCAAGAAAGTAGTCTACTCTTTCAGATTTTTATATCGGTCGCGACATTCGATGGATATTATTATTATTATATTGTTTAGAATTTCAATAAAAATCCGCTTAAAATTGATTTTCGCGTCCACAACATTACGTTTTCGTTTTGGCGGCCCTGTGCTTATTTTTACGCTTCAAATATTAATTCAAACCTAGATCTGAATGATTCCAAAAACGATTCAAAGTCTCTTATTTTTTTAATGCAATAAGTCACATCTGATGTCTTTTTTTGCATAATTTCGTAAAATTAAAATTTATTTTTATTATACCTACCTATTAAAATTATGAATATCAGCGTAACCGATGTCGTTCCAGACGGTTTTATTATTTGAAAATAATAGACAAACGAAGCAAAATAACCGATTACTGTGTATATGCAACCTGTCAGCCAATGATATGAATCATATTGTTTTCTATTGAATCTACGATTAACCTTACCTTTAGTTTGTAGATATTAATTGCAAATCCGGTGTTGGACGACCTATCTCGATAACTTGTTTTTTTTCACTGAAAGATAGTTTTGAAAACGCATCATATTTTATTTTCTCAATACAAGCACTATCTGAACAACTTTCACAGACAATATTATCCATTTTTCACTCTAATAACAATGTTAAAATCCTAAATATCTGATAGCGCAAGTCACAAACACAACACACATAAAACAATATGGCTTCTATTGACTATTAAGTATTAAAATTACGTAGTAAAAAGGAAAATTTAATACGACAAAAAAATGATGGCCATCTAAATATATAAAATTCAATGAAACAATGTTACTTCTTAAAATATTTGCACTGCGTAGCAAACTTTCTTCGGAAATGTTCGGTACGGATCGTAATTCTTCGTAAGATAGACACTGGCTATTCATGCAGTTGTGTGCGTGATTTTTGTCATTGTGTGTCAGCAAAGCCCACGTAGCTATAGGAACGCACACACATAAAAATCCGCATAACCACGACTTTGCACTGAGCACACATACAAAACATTCAGAGACGAATAGTTTGTGTCTTTGCCGAATGCCTCGTAGATCATAGATCTATTATCAGAACTAGGGTAGGCAGTGTCTTTTTGTCTTTATGAAACGCACGCCACTGGTGTTCCTTCCTTAGTCTTTATGTTCCGGGGTAGCGGTAACCCTTTTGGACAATCCCGCTGAGTTTGGAATGGGCTAATTCGATGTTTTTCTGCACAAACTATGGGTTTAGCTTTAACCATTTAAGACGCAAATAAGTTAGAATTGAATTGTGCCTTTACAATATTCTTTTCAGCAGCCTACTTTGACATCCATATTAGCTTCGATGTCGATCATCATAAAATGAATGCACGACCATTAATATGGGAACTTTTCCGGGTTATAAAAATATATTTGCATACTTCTAGACGCACCCCATACATCAAAAGCCGTGTTAGAAAACCTACGTTCATCCGCGTTAGAACTGTGCGACCTCTACCTAGCCCCTACTCGACCCGCCGTGATGGGTCTACCGGAGAACTGCTACGGGGAACTAGTGAGGAAGATCACGACGGAAGGTGAAGAGTTTACTAGCAACCCTTTGATGTGCTTCGATGATGTTCAGAAGTGTGTTTGTGATGCGTTAGAGGTGGGTTGGCATCTTTTGTTTTAATTATACGTTTAGTTTATGATATTTTACTTAATAAATCAGCCATAGCCATGCCGTTAAGTCTCATTTACACATTAACCTTTTGAACGCCACTGTCACATATACGTGACAAGCAAGCGCATGCCCTGTACGCCAACGACACAAATATGTGACAGTGGCAACAACACGATAACACGAAAGAAACAATTAAATCATTAGTTTTGTGAGTATTCATATAGATATCTTAAAAATTGAAGCTCTCGTACGTATTTGATGAACAAAAGACACCATGGATATTGGAAAATTCATGATAACAAGACGAAATAAATTTGTAGGTTGGCGTTGAAGGTACCCGCTTGCGTTTATGCTCTGGCGTTCAAAAGTTTAATTACCTATGATATGCCATAAGTTGCATCATCTAAATAGTGTTTAAAAGATGCAAGTCATAAGTTGCTTCAATTTTATGGCACAAACTCACATAATTTAAATGGGGCTTCAGAGACAACTTATTACATAAATTTATATTCAGCCGCATTTAAAACTTTGCTAAAACTTTAAACAAATGCTGGCGAATATAAAATTTTTACTAATAATAAAATTATAGCGTTCGTAAACGCTGAAAAAAACGCTGGCTAACGAATTCAGTAACGTTGCTTGTGAAAATAGGTTTCAAAATTGATCAGTGAAATGGTATTTATTTCTAGGACGACCCGTCGTGGCAAAACGACTATATGATGGATAGCGAAGACAGTTCTGAGAAAAGCAGGTAACTATCACAATAACTTCACCTATTACACACAGGGCCGTCCACGAAGACGCGCCCCACTCTTATTCATAATTTTGCTAGCTAGCTAGCGTACGTTACGTATGCTACTCGTGCGCATCGAACCGCTGACGGTTCCCGCGACTGACGCTCGGATAAAGCTCCCCACACCCCGTGGCCCCTCGACCACTCGAAAATAATGGGCTGGTCTCCTTGGAAGGCACTATCTATAGGTGTTAAAAAAAAAACTAAGAATTTCGTGGGAGCATTGTACTCATCGTTACGAACAACTTTTACTTTGGGATAAACCCTGAAATCGCGAAAAAATATGACCTGTTCCATACATTTTTATGAAATAGTATCATATACGAGTAGTTACAAATGCATAAATGTTAGTAGTGCATAAATGTTTGGAACAGCTCTTATTTTTTTCTCGATTTCAGGGTTTATCCACGTATACCACGTAATTCTTAGAGTATTTTTTTTAACACCTTATTTATTTGATCTATTATAAATGAAATCATTCAGTACGCCCAATCCAGCCTGTCCTTTGCTGTCATCCCCCAGCGACGCCCTAAGCCGAGGTCCGTACCCCAAAGGGCGTAATTAGCGTGTAGTCGCTTAGTTCGTAAGTTTTTATTAAGCCCTGGCTGGAAGCTGCTATTTCATTGTGGCATCCACAGGCAAGTCCGGTAGACAACACCTTGGTTGAACTGCGAGATGTCGCCTCCATTAGTCTAGTGTTCGCAATCGCTGCCGCCGAGCATGAAGTCTTGCTATTGCATTTTGATGACACAAGGTTCGCTATTACATGAGGCTTTCACATAACTGGCAAAATGTGAGTGTACCTACTATGGGTACACCTGTACCTAACCCATCGGCGAGACAAGCCGCGATGTTATTTTATCATATTCATAATTATACAAAAACACTTAACAAAAAACTAATCTTGTTCCAGTACTGACATCAAAAAGGACGAAAAATCGGACACACGAAAATATAGCGGTAAGTCACTCACATAAACTCTATTGAAACAACTAATTCTGTTCTAACTATCCATTGCGCCCAACTCACCATACAAACCCCAAAATGTGCAGACAAATGCAAGAAAATTGTGAAGTCATGTCTCAATCAGTTGCCAAAGTTGTTTCTGAAGTCGAAATACAAGTACGACCTCCCCAGCAAGTCGTCGACGTTTCCCCGCTCGCTCACACGAAGAGTACCAAGTAACAAGAGCCACACACTACCTAAATGCAATGCGTTTGGTATTACATTTCAAAGTGAAGTTTTAGACCCCAATGCTGGCACTACACTTCACGTATTTGCGCAAATATTCGCGTTACATCTAAAATATAAAATGTACTTTATGATAGTGAGAATAAGGTGTATTTTGTACTAGCTTCTGTCCCCGGCTGTTACTTCGTTTTCCCTTTCTGACTTTTTTTTTAAATTATTGCTCAGTTTCTGAGGGTCGTAGCTTGATCTTAAATAGTGTATAGTATGTGTAGTACCTTCGTCAAGAACTGGGATTTTTTTTTCTAAATCCGACGGCTTGTTCCAGAGGTCAGTGGAAATCATGTTTATTAGTACTAATTACCGAAGTGACGCGAATATTTTGACAAATAAGCCTAGTGCAGTGCCAGCAGAACACATAGTTGTTTGCGTATTGTAGATCCTTGCATCGGCAACTTGGTTATGTTGCTAGTTAGATACCCTTTCCAGTATTCCTTCTTCTTTCTTCTCTTTGGCCACTCTATTACTTTAGTTCTGTTGCGAGCGAAGTGTTTCATAAATTAAATTAATTGTACCTTTGCACCGATACTCAATCATTATTCTTAAATGTCATCTATACGTAAGTATATTCTTTATTTATTATACAGAGTAAACACATGAAATCTCGAAAAAAAAAAAAATCTTGGTGCGATGGCTTGGTTGGTTTCTCGGCTGGATCTGGATAAAATTTGGCACAGAGATGGCATAGAATAGCACATAGGCTACTTTTTATCCCGGTAAAATGTTCGGTTTCTGTGGGTTAATTTCCCTACTGTTAAGCCCTGGTAAAAGCTATTCTTACTATGTTCAAATACTTTTTACGCCCGGGTTATGGACTCGCACGTATTAAGTGCAGTGTGGATGTGAACGGAACGTATTGGATCCCAGTATCAACGCATGTGCGCGTGAGTGTCTGTTCGCGCGAAAAATTCTTTATAAGGACCGTGTGAGTTGCAGATGGAGCTAAATCTGCATTTTGAAACGCTTTCGGGATTATATAAAAAGATTGGTTGTTAGGGGTCCGTACCTGAAGGGTAAAACCCTATTACAAAGACTCCGCTGTCCGTCCGTCCGTCTGTCACCAGGCTGTATCTCATGAACCGTGATAATTAGACAGTTGAATATTCACAGATGATGTATTTCTGTTGCCGCTTTAACAACAAATACTAAAAAACAGAATAAAATAAATATTTAACGAGGCTTCCATACAACAAACGTGTTTTTTCCCGTTTTATAAATAATGGTACGGAACGTGCGCGAGTCCGACTCGCACTTGGCCGGTTTTTATTATTTATGTATTACTAGCCTCCGCCCGCGGCTTCGCCCGCAAAATATGACGACAAATTATACACATAAACCTTCCTCTTGAATCACTCTATCTATTAAAAATAACTGCATCAAAATCCGTTGCGTAGTTTTAAAGATTTAAGCATACTTAGGGATATAGGGACAGAGAAAGCGACTTTGTTTTATACTATGTAGTGGTTTCCGGGTCTTTACTTTGAGTATCGATGCAAGAAAAAACGTCCTAAACCTCTAAACGCTCCTTGCATACTTCTCTGGCAACAGTATCTATATACTTCTTTATAAACTATATAATAGTGAACTGATGTGATTGTGTAGTTCTACAGATTATTCTTACGCACGTCTATGTGTGCGTAGTATTAGTACTTCTAAAGTCGATCTTTTATTATATAAAATAGTGTTCATTTTCAGGCGATATGTTAACAGTACCGGGAACGAGACATAATAGATCCAGATCGGATATCGTTGGCAATCTGGCGCAGAGGATGATCAATGAAAGTGCAGGTTACATTTTACTTTATTTATTAGTTTAATTTTTTGCTATAAATTGATAGTTACCATCCATCAAAGCCACATACAGGATGGAAGGGACGTCGACGCGAAGACGGTTACCACGTATACAGTACATGGTTCTGAACTAAGTTTTTTTTTAGGGTGGGAAATCATCAAATGTCTCTTCCCGCTCTGGGTGGAGCGGACGGAGTGTCAGTCTTTTACTGACTAAAACCCATCTATGTTCCTTCTTTAGCCCTTAATGTTCCGGGGTAGCGGTAACCCTTTCGGACAATCCCGCTTATCTGAACTACCCTGTGTTGAAATTTGCTGTACGTTATAAAAAAAGCAGCTTCATAGAAAAGTAATACCTACGCAGTGAAAATGTATGAAACAGCATTTTTTTAAATAATAACCGGTGAATTTATTTCAACGCAGGAAGGTTCAGAATCATGCACTGAATCCATTTTAACCGGATTCGCGTCGTTGTACAATCGCCAGCACATTAAGTTATCACAAACTGTCAAATTTTCTCAATCGATTTTGAACTTAACAATTAACGTTTTAAGGTTTAAAATCATTTGGAGAAATTTGACAGTTTACTATAACATGATGCGCTATCGACCGTACCTTCTATCCTGTATGTCCTACGGACCCGTGACGTCATTAGACATGAACCTAAGTTTCAATATACGGCCATTTTAAATGTGGGTTGTATTTAATTACCTAATTTGGTGTATTATCTTCCAGGCCCTTCCAACCTATCATCAGCAAACAGTAGCAATCTATCTCTCTCTCACTCGGAAATTAGTCGAAACGCGAAAAACTTGATGTCGCCCTTATCAGCATGTATTATTGAAACTGGTATGTATATTTTAAATTGTTACATAAATTACAAAACCACCGGACTGCCTCGTTTAGTGGTCGCAGGCGCTACTGCTGACTGTGAGGTCCTGGGTTCGATTCTCGGGTCGGGAAAATTGTTATTGGGTTTTTCCATGTGAAAATTCTCAGCCCGGAGTGTGGATTTGTGCCCGGTTGATGGCAATAGGCTCGCCCCCTATTACATGGGACTTAAACATAACTGTCGAAATGTGAATGTACTATAGGTACCTACACCTTTGCCTTACCCTTCGGGGATTCATCTGCCTAGCCTTTTCTCAACTATGTTGGGGTCGGCTTCCAGTCTAACCGGATGCAGCTGAGTACCAGTATTTTACATGGAGCGACTGCCTATCTGACCTCCACAACCCAGTAACTGGGAAATACGATACCCCTTGGTAAGACTGGCTGTCAGATTTTCGGGCTTCTGACGACCCGTAACGACTGTCAAAGATGCACTAATGACAGCCGGGACCAACGGCTTAACGTGCTTTCCGAGGCACGGAGGAGTCTCGGTATGTAAAGATGGTCACCCATACACGACCAACCCCGGCAAGCGTAGCTTAACCCGGTGGAACGACCTGTGCGGCTGTTAGTACTTAGCCACGAGCTCCTAACCCTAACCCTTCGGGGATTACGGGCTGATATTATGTTATGTAAATTAGAAAAAACAATGTTTCAACTTTATAAAGACAGCTTATGTACAAAGGCGAGCTCAACCCAAAATAATATCCCCATCACATTCTTTTACTTCTGTTCAATACATCTAAAACGTAAATTTTTAAATATTTTTATTAAATCATTAAAAAATATAAAAATAGTAGTAGCCCACCGGTATCGGAACCATGGTCCATGCTACCGGTGGTCAGGGCTCTGAAGAGAGGAACCTCCTAACTATACGTGCCGTGTCCAAGAGTACCGCTTTCTGGATCAAGCCCTTGATCCAACTGCCTGACGAGAGCCTCTTCAGATGTTGGTCGACGCTCTTTCAACATCACATAATTACTATCATAATTAGGCTACATTAATTTGCTCAGGCTGTTATATATATATAAAATTCCGTATACAGCGTGATTTGTAGTACCGTCACAAAAACTCAACACTGTATAAATAAGATGCTGCTATTATTTTAATGTAAATTAACTGCAGTTATTCTCATTTGTGTCTTGTCTATCTTTGTTCTAATTTCTAGCTTTAGTACAAGACAAAGGGCGTGCATTTGGAATATACGCTATAGCTGTGACTAGACTATCAGACAACGAGGTTTGGCACATATACCGAAGATATAGTGATTTCTACGACCTACACGCATCTGTTAAAGATAAGGTCAGTACTACCCATCGTTACCACATCAACTTTGAACTCTATTTCCAAATACATAAGTCTCAAATTCCTCAACAGTGGCCCGAGTTAAGCAGCCTACCGTTCCCAGGAAAGAAAACATTCCAGAACACATCTCGATCAGTCTTAGAAAGCCGGAAACGGATGTTGAACAGCTACCTTCAAACCTTAGCAAGTTTGGCGAGAGATGCAAAATATATGACCTTGTTGTCTCCGGCCTACTTAGGGGGATTCCTTAGTCCTGAGAATCATGCTGAGAAACATAGTAACACGGTAAGAGATAATATATTATTGTGTACTTGTTGTGTTCCTTCGTATAGTCCAGACTTTTCCAAAGTGGCCGATAACGCCCCCTTGTGGGAGCGGCAGGCCTAAAGAGGGGCAGTAAGACACCCAGAAAAAATGGTGGCGTTGTGTAGAGGCTTACGGGACGATTTGTAATATCACCAAGATAGTGGTTTTTAAGTAACGGTAAAACGGGGTGAATAGAGATGCACCAGAACAATTGATCATTAATTATTATACAGTAAACACATTACGAGACCTTCTTGGCCACAAAGTATATTATTTAATGCTTAAATCACTTTTAAAGTTTCGGTCCGATTCACCCCTGCATCCCTATTCACTCCGTTTTACGGTAGGTGAAAAAATGGGGGCGTTAAAAAAATCATTTATTCTCAATGTAGGCAGTAGACAAAATAAGTTTGGGAACCCCTGGTACAGTCGATTCAAAGTTTGTGGCGGCTCGGAACATGAGGCGAGTCGCTGCGCAGTAATCAATACATGTGCCAGCGAGGTGAGGGGTGGGGTACTGCGCAGCGAGTAGCGCACTTCAGAGCTGCCATAAAGTTTCACGCGTACTATATCTGGCGTTGCGTAGACGCTGCGCCAACATTGAGACGCGTTACTAAAGTTTGAAGGATGCCTCAGGCTTTAGACAGGTCATTCTGCCTAGCCCTTTCCCAATTATGTCGGGGTCGGCTTCCAGTCTAACCGGATGCAGCTGAATACCAGTATTTTACATGGAGCGACTGCCTATCCGACCTCCACAACTCAGTAACTAGGCAATACGATACCCCTTGGTGAGACTGGCTGTCAGAATTTTGGGCTTCTGACTACCCGTAACGACTGTCAAAAATGCACAAATGACAGCCGGGACCAACGGCTTAACGTGCTTGCCGAGGCACGGAAGAGTCTCGGTGTGTAAAGATTGCTTAGGCTATAGACAGGTACCCTGCCTATACAATCAGGCACCGTTAATGCGTGGAACTGGTAAAATGTCCTTATTGTTCCCAGGAAAAACTAAGTTTCATTCAAGGTACTAATAAATACAAATATAATTAGAATTATTAGATTTAATCCTAAATAATATAGTTTTGAATGTTCAACATGCTTTTATTCCCGAATGCGAAATCTGACCATGGCAATGGCTGTAATTACGATCTTGGCTTTCCCGCTCTTGTACAACATTAGTTTTAGTACCTATATGCGAAACATGTGTCTAGTATTTTTATGTAAAGAATCTATGTACAAAATTTCAAAACTGTATTATGAAAAACTACAAAGTTATAAGCTTGATGTTACCTGGTTGTCCGTACAAAAACATGGTCACTACGCGTGTGTCGCGCCTCCAGCATCGTCTTGCGCTCATTGATAATGTTCGGTGTCCAACTTGTAACCTTTTTTAACCGACTTCTAAAAAAGGAGGAGGTTCTCAATTCGACTGTATATTTTTTTTTTTTTTTTATGTTTGTTCGCGCATAACTCCGTTACTTGCCAACCGATTTGAAAAATTCTTTTTTTGTTGGAAAGGGTATACTTCCCAAATGGTCCCATAAAATTTTTATCGAAATCGGATAAGCGGTTTTTGAAAAATCAACAAAAATCTAAAAATTTTCTACTTAATATATGTAGACGATGTTCTAATAAGTTCCTGTCACTGTAATTTACATACCAGGTAGTGGTATTAAAATTTGGGGGGGGGGGGGGGTTGTGTAGGTACAGGAAGTCGGTGGCAAAAAATGAAAATACAAAACCGAAGACACCGACTTGCGAAATCAAAATTATTTTTCACTTTGTAGTGTTTTTTTTGGAAGTCGGTTTTATTTTTTGTAAAAAAGTTTTTTTTTAAAATATTTTTGTGAAAAAATATAACATGGTGTAAACATTATTGGAATCGATTCAGTTCCTCATTTTGAACAAACTATATTTAGGTTTCGCATATACTAAAAATAATGTTGTATATCATATGCGCATGGCAATTAGGTAGTCCCTCTTCAATCTGTAGTCAGGAATAATGTGTATTGAATACATTTAACGATTAAAACCTTTTTTTCAGCTTGATGCTCTACTTGTGAATTCTCTGAGAGCTGGAATGAGAACGCTGAAGAATATGCCTGATCAGTTCGCGAACACAGTTGATGGAGTTATGGATGGTAAGCAAACCAAAAGGGAGGATCTGTGGTATTTTCAAAGTTAAGATAGGATAAGATCATTTATTTGCCCTAAATATGTGTATACATACACATGGCATACAAGATGTTCCAATTAATTTATATCAGTAAAAAAACAAGAAAATTTAAGGTTTGTCAAAAAAGTAATAAAGTTTGATGCCAGTGTGAATTTCAAGTGCTCACGCGCACAAATGACGGTTTTAGCTCTTGCTAGTGCGTTAAAAATCGGAAAGTATTTTTTTTGCTTTGTACGATTTTAAAATAATATGCAAAAGTAAAATGTAACATGCTAAAATTTCAGGTATCTCGAAAGTATTTCAAGGCAAAAACGATGAAAATTATTACGATGGATTTAAGAGTGGAAATTCTTCTGACGGACAGGAGGTAAGGAAATTGCCTGTAGAGCTATTCTGAAATAGTCTCACAGTGAAAACGTAGCTGAAGTGTTTAAAAGTGAGCTGTCAATAATGTCAGTCACTAATATTAGGTGGAACGACACCTCACTTCACGCTCGCTTTGCGCGTTATTATTTAAAAAAAATATTATTTACAAAAACTGGGTTACACCATTCATGTTGAAATATACACGTGAGAACGATGCAGAACTTAATAAAAGCGTCCATAAATTACAATATTTAAAAAAACAATTCAAAATTAAGTTAAATTTTAAAACAGCCGTGGCAGCTAAGAGGTGACCAGTCCCTACTGACGGCGCCCGTTCATGAACATGTTGCATGGATTAGCACCATTCAGCTCAACCATTTTGATGGGAGCTAAATGATCCAACATACGTGCCACCACCTAGTGTTTGTTGTCATGTTCATATTCATAAGCAATAAGTTGATTAAGTTGTCAGTATTTTGTTTCTGGTCCATCCATTGTCCATGGCCAAGAAACCTACTAACTGTCGATGGTTTTTAATGTGTCTGAATACGAGGTTTTTTAGCTGTTTTGCACGGGTGTATTAAATGACTTGAAAGTTAAAGAAAAATGTTTGTTTTGTTTCTCCAGTTTTTTTTTCTTTCTCGTTCCATCTAAGTTTTCACTGTGATATTTTAACATTATCAACCAGCTGAACTGAATAACATATTTATTTATTCATTCGTATTTTTTTGTTTTTAACAGGAAAACGATGAAAGTGTAGCTCTGAAACTATTCGAAGAAGTATTAGGTATAAGAGGTTTATGGTTAAGAAGACGTCTGCTCGCTCCTATCAGGACATTGATTGCAGATAGAGTTAATAAGTACGTATTGTATATTTATATATACCCATAATCTTGATAAAGCACCAATTAAAAGAGTAATGAGCCATGCACACTCGAAGTATTTCTATTTTGACATTAGATACTAACCTAGCCTAGACACTAGGCCACACTAACCTACGCTTTAGCGATTAAGGGTGAATTTGTAATTATGTATTTTTACCGAGGGTCCGTCTATTGGCGAGGAGTAAATGAAATGACACTATAAGCGGCGTATATAGCGTATATTCAAGTACACAAATTTCCATCTGAGGCTCACACAAAATAAAAATATCGAATCTGCCAAGGTAAATAACGAAGCGAGATCTAACTCGACGCCAACGCCATCTATCGAGCCAAGGGTCAAACATAACACATTAATTTCTTGAATATTAATCTCGCCATGATTTCGATGTACATTTATTCCCAAACATCACCAATGAGACTGAACGGGATCAGTACATACATAAAAAGTGTCTTTATTTTCCATGGATGGTTGACGCTGACAGGTCTTGACGCGGTTTAGATGCATTGTTCGCGTTAAGTTTTAACTATGAAATTGACACTTAACATATTGGTTTAAGGTTTAACTCTAACTCTTGGCGGCTCAAGATGAATTATCTGAATAACCCTCAAGTAACCAGTTAAATCCGAGTTATTTAGGTTTTTAATAAGTGTGCTATTTGTATTGCAGAAAGGTGCTAGAGTTCGTATCATCGCTAACGTCTCCTCGAAATGTCGTCCAGTATTTGAAGACATTCAAGTAAGTATTCACACATTAAGGGGGAAACGCTAGGGTAGCCCACGATATTAAGCGGGATTGTCCGAAAGGATTCCCGCCACCCCGGAACATAAAGGGCTACGGAAGGAACATGGATGGGTTTTAGTCAGTAAGAGTCTGACACTCCCTTCCGCTCCACCCAGAGCGGGAGCAGTGATTGAATGATTTCCCAGCCTTAAAAAAAAAAGCCCACGAAATTCATATTTTCATGTTTCAATTTGCAGGTCATTGTTAGATTGTATGTTGATAAAGATGTGATTCGCGGCTGTATCATGTACTTATAGGGTTATATCATCAGAATCATCAATACAACTTGTTGTTCTCAAATGATTTCATGAAATAGTCATCAGTGACATTTTTGTTTCTTGACGACGTTATTATTTAAAATGTTAGAAAATAGCATCTTAGAGCAACCTGTACTTAAAGAACTGTCGCGCAGCGTTCATTTGCCGGGTCACTAATCATAACATTCGCATCAATGAAATTAAAACGAATAAGCAATACTATTATATACCGCATAGAAAGTTCAGAATCATGTTACTTAACGCATTGAAAAATTAATGTTCCCTGTTTTTCCGCTTATGCGGCACTGTGTTTATGTTTATTTAGCTTAATGTTTTTTTTTTTTTTTTTTTAAATAACTACTTACTTTGTAAATTCATACTTATTCCTCTCTAAATTATAACAACATTTTGTCTTAATTTACCAAATAATTATGTAATAGTGTATCTGTGGAGAACGTGGTTGATTTCACATTTGTATAATATCTGTATTTATCCTTTTGTAATTTTTAATGTGTAATTGTTTGTTTTCCCTAATAAATAAAATAAAATAAAATAAAACTATTAGAATGAAACAACTGCAAAAAGTAGGCGAATTGATTTTATTATTTAGTTTGTTTGATTTTCTTTTTCAATTTGCGATTTATTTTAACCCATCAATGATATTATTTATATTATTGTTATTATTTTTATGATTAATGGGCACTAGCCCTGCCCGTGTGTTAAATTAACCATTGTAGCGCCACGTTATATGAACTTAGAGGGTTGCATCAGTGATTTTAATCCTTACAGTGGTGTCAATAACTACTTGCTTCGGCCGCGAATCACATTTTGATCAACATAAAATCTAATAATGACCTGCAAATGGCACCCTGGCGCTTCCCCTTTAACATTTTGAACGCCATTGTCACATATGCGTGACAAGCAAGCGCATACCCTGCACGCCAACGTCACAAATACGTGACAATGCGGTGCACTATTAACACGAAATAAACAATTAAATCATTACTTTTGTGTGTGTTTTTATAGATGTCTTAAAAATTTAAAGGTCTCGAAAGTATTTAATTTTATCAAACAAATTGAAAGACACCATGGATATTGGGAAATAAATTTGGTGCTTGGCGTGGAGGGCATGGAGCATAAACGCATCTGGCGTTCAAAAGGTTAAACATAAGGATGTGTTTCATTGTTTTTGAGTGTGCTTAATAAATAAAATGAATGTTTTAGACAGTGGTTGACCAGTCGAAACGGTTCGAGTTACGGTAACAGAGACGCTGCGACCAAAGCTAGGACGAGAGTGGCCGCTAAAGTTGCCTTGCTTTCCGCTTGTTCAGGTAAAAACTACTGTATTGCAGTCACACTTCACTAGCAACCCGCCCTGGCTTCGCACGGGTACAATGTAGATACTTCTTCTTCGTGACTAACCTGGTGTCAAAGTTTTTATGCTGCCCATGGGCCTCTGACTTAGCTTCACATGCTGTTGAGAAGTAATATCTCTCAGACATGTGTTTCCTCACGATGTTTTTCTTCACCGATATTTTAAGCATGTGATAATTATAGAATACGCGCATGAATCCGAAAATCACAGGTACGTGCCTTGGTTTCGATCTCGAGACCTGGCAGTCTTACGGTCACACCACCAGGCTATCACTGCTTACAAATGCGTGCATGTAGATACTATAACGCGGGTAAAGCCGAGAGCGAAAGCTAGTTAAGCTATACGTATAAACCTTCCTTTTGAATCACTCTATCTATTGAGGAAAACCAAATTGAAATTCGTTGCGTTTTATGTTGAGTAAAGATGTTAGCATTTTGCCGACTTGTTTCTAGCTACCTACTGCTTTGGAATGGGCAATTAGCTCCATCTTTCTGACTGACCGACCCCTTGACAGTACAAAAGTGCCTGTAATTGGTTTATTTGAAATAAATGCTTTGAGTTTCAGCTACTGGTCAATAATATAACCTCTGCAACAAAAATATATTGATTGATCAAGCATGATTTGGGGGCCGACCACCATTTTATGTATAGACCAGTATTATTTAGATATTATTACTTCATAGAGGGAAACCAGTATTATTTAAATATTACTTCACAAAGGGAAAGAGATGTATCTATACGTCTTGCATAGCTCCGTCTCATTCTCACGCTGGGTGGTGGTTCAGGTCCTGTCAGTATACTGGGGAATAAAATTGTTTTGGGTCTCTGTATGGCTTCTTGGATTGCGGGAAGTGTACACTTGCGTTGAGTACATACTATCAACACCAGTAAATACAATTGAAGTGTCTGTCTGTAATGACAAAATAACAGCTTTTTGTTAAAAAAAATATTCTTATTTGTCTTTTCTGGCTAATCTCTGAAATGGTGTGCAGGATTTTTTCCGGGCAGTGAACTGACTGTTATAAGGATTTTATTTAGAATGAGGGCCCACGCGGGAAACCCCGCGTTGCCTCAAGAAGCAACTATGTAGTATAGCCAGCACTGGGTGTGCTGGATATACTAGTCTATCCCTATCCACAAAACAGTAGAGCGTTTCGAAAAGTGTTCAAATCATCACTTATCGAATACTATTTCGTAAGTCTATCAAGTGTCGCATCCAAGTAGAAATCGAATATCGAAAACGTTAATTACTTCTCATACGATAAATGTGTAGAGTCAAGTTCTTCCAACTAAACAGACAGCTGTGCTGCTGGGGAGTTTGTTGAGCCACTTCTTCTTCCCAGCTAAAGCACTAAGAAGTGGTGAAGGGTGGGCCTTTTTGGGGGACTGTCTTATGTGTCTGTATCTGTGCTGATTTCCAGCCTAATTTGAATAAATGACTTTTGATTTTGTTAATTTTCGGGCATCTTCCTTAATTTTTACGTGTAATACAACCTTTTATAAAAATTTAAAATGAAAAAAGAAGTCAGAATTGAATCATATTTCTTTATTTGCAGATGATTTGCGACACATAGTGGGGTCGGATACGGCTCGACGAGGCCTGCTTACGGTCTTTGATTTGTTCCAAAACCAGGAGATCAATAGGCGACTGATATTTGTGCTGCTTGAAAGTAAGTTAAGACATCATAATCAAATTTGAGGGGGCCAAACGCCTCCTGCCGGAGGCTTTACACGGGAGTCGTGCGGTCCATGGCCCTTTACGGGGCCCCGGTGTGGGCGCGTTCACTGCGGCGGCGAGCCGCCCACTATCTGAACGCGCCCCAAAAGGTGGTAGCCATACGGCTTATCCGGGGGTACCGCACGATCTCGGGCGAGGCGGCAAGCCTCCTTGCCGGACTGCCGCCGTGGGATCTGGAGGCGATAGTCCTCGCGCGCCTGTACGAGTGGCGCGCGGAGGTACTAAGCCGGGGGGAAACTCCGTTTCCGCAGCAAAATGCGGCGGAGCGGACGGACCTCCGGCGCGATCTCATGGCGGCCTGGAATCAGCGACTGTCGCAACCCAGCGCAGGGCACGCCACGATAGTGGCGGTAAGGCCCCTCTTTGAGGAGTGGCTAGAGAGGCGCTACGGCGCCCTCACCTACCGCCTGACGCAGGTCCTCACCGGACAGGATGTTTCGGGAGGTTCCTGCACATCATCAGACGGGAGGAAACGCCCGGGTTCCGCCACTGCGAGGATCGCCCAGAGGACACGGTAGAGCACACGGTGCAAACCTGCCCCGCTTGGGCGGAGCACCGCCGTGCCCTCGTAGGGGCGATCGGCGATCGGCGGCGACCTCTCGCGCCCGGCCCTGGTGCAAGCCATGGTCCGGGGCGGGAGGGAATGGGAGGCAGTCACCTCCTTCTGCGAAAAACTCATGCTCGCGAAGGAGGTGGCGGGATGGGAGAGAGAGAGGTCCTCCCGTCCCAGCCGCCGCGGGAGACGCCCCGGGCGTCGGGAGCCACGTGACGACTCCCGGCCACCGTAGGCGCGGGCCTGCGGACGGTGAGTAATGGATGACTCACCGTCCGATCAGCACCAGGCCCATGCCGGACGGCGCGTATATGTTCCACGCGCGCCTCAAAGAGATGTCAGCATAATATGAAGGGGCCCCTCAGGGCCAAGCCTGCCGGGTAAGCGGGATTGTCCGAAAGGGTTACCGCTACCCCGGAACATAAAGGGCTACGGAAGAAACATGGATGGGTTTTAGTCAGTAAGAGTCTGACACTCCCTTCCGCTCCACCCAGAGCGGGAGCAGTCATTGGATGATTTCCCAGCCTTAAAAAAAAAAAGACATCATAATCAGCCTATAATGTTCTCACTGTGAGGACACAGGCCTCCTCTCTTCGTAAGAGAGTGGGCTTTAATCTACCACGCGGCCCAGTGCAGGTTGGTAGATGTCACATGTCTTCGAATTTTCGGTTCTAGGACACGCCGGTTTCCTCACGTTTTCTTTGTTTTCTTTCACCGTTTTGAGAGCAGTGGTGATAAAATTATTTACACATACCAAAGGTCCATGTAAAATACTGGTATTCAGCTGCCTCTTGTTTGAATGGAAGCCGACCTCAACATAGTTGGGTAAAGGCTGGGCAGATTGATTGAAAGGCCTAGTTTCGAACCCCACGATTGACTCGTGAGTCGGGGCCGTTGCCACTGGGCCACCATTTGCTCTCACTGCACTAACTACTGGAAGATTGTTACGAACCAGATGTTTTCACTGAATCACGAAACACAGCGTATCCATTTCATGTATAAGTTTATCACGTAGTAAATCCGTCTCGTCCAACACTCGATGCACGGCTTGTGTGCTGAACATATGATGCGAAACATTGAATGGATGAGTGAAACAGAATGAATTAATTTTCTGTTCCTAAACCTGTCTAACATATCGTGCTTCGGGCAAGTTTTTTTTTTAGGGTCAGGAATAATTTTTGACATCGTTATTAACATCATTTTTGACATCGTGTTTCGAGCCTAGAGTCGTGATTTTGAGCCGAAGAACTTTTTCAATGATTATTTTAACTCTATTTTTCAGCAATGCTAGCGAATCTGTTCCCCGAGAACAATATTCCCGAGTTATTCAAGAAGATGTACTCACATTCACCGCGTGTGCCTCCGCCCAAGAAATCTGTTAATGTGTAGATGTCACAAAAAATATTTATTTTTATTCTTAATATCGATATCGATGACTTGTATGACGTCAAGAGTTGGGCGTCCTTATGCTGTCTGTGATTCGTTTTGTTCCAAAGCCGTACTAATGCTTTGCTCGTGTTTTATTTATTTTCCGACTATATTGTGAGTTTTATGGCGCCGGAATAAGATTCAAAGTTGTTCGTGTCATCTTGAAATGCAAACACAATACATGATAATTGAAATAGAATGTATTTTTGCGTCTTGTGTACTCAATTTGCTAAATATCACCATCATTATTTATTACTCTCATCTTAGGTATTATGGTAAGAAAATGTCCATTTAGAGACCAACGAATGAATTTTATTCAAAATATTAGATTAGCTTAATATTGTTTTAAATAAGGCCAAGCGATAGTAGCGCCATCTAATGAGATTTTAAATGTTTTATAAAAATATACGGCTACGTATTAAATTGAAAGAGTAATGAATTGTAGAAATTGGGACAGTGAGTGCCAAAGACATGTCATTTCTTTATTGGCGATGTTTATACGAATTTGTGATATATAAAAAAGTACCTAAATTGAAATTCTAAATATTAGATTTCTTTCTTTATTAGTTAATCAATTACTAACTATTAGAAAAATATACAATTAAATAGTTAATTTTATCGATTTTTGACGTGGAATGAAGAAAAATGTGCAATGCAAAAATTGATTTTCTGTTGTTTTATTGGCTACATAGAAACTAATGAAATAATTTGGAAATGCTTCTGATCACACGCTTAATAGCGATGCTGGAAACTGAGAATATCCATAATATTACGAAATGTATTGAATATTATAAAATATACATTAAAGTTGCGTTTGGTAAAGTGATTAGAAAAAAAAAATGAAAATTACACTTCCAATTCAGATCTGAGGGAAAAATGTGGAATTATAGAAAAATACTTATTATAAATAAAATAAGTTAATTTATTGACATTCATTGTTGAATTTATTTATATTGTCAAGTACATTCTAGCAAATAATATTAGGCTAGGCTTCAATTTCGAGTCCGTCAGACGAGTCGAGTTTTTTTTAAGGGTTTGCATGCAAGAGCCATATTATTGTTATATTATTTGTAGCTCATATCTGACGCGCAATGTCCCGATAAATGATTAATTAACAAGGAATTAAAAGCAATATGTAGCAATAATTAAACGAATACATATCATAATTTCACAATTATATTTTATGATAGTTACATACATTCCATCGATTCAGATTATATATTATTGTAATTAAGTACCTAAGTATTTATTTGATTATTAATAAAGCCTTTTTATTAATACACTTTTTTATTCTGCCATTATTATTACCTACCTATACGTTTCGGTGAGCGATTGAGACCGTTCAATGAAAATTTTTGGGAACGAGAAATGTTCGTATGACCAATTACATAATATTACCCCTTGTTTCCCCGAAGAGCTAAACTCAGGTGTACCCTTAAGGATGCCCGGCAGAAAACCTCCACGTGTGCCTGGGGACTGGAGTTCCTTTCTGGACACGTCTGGGGGGAAGGCCAGTCTTCGGGCCGGTGCATCCTGGGGTGCGGGCAGCGACTTCCCATTGGGGCTATTTCCCAGTGGGTTCTCGCTGTCCGCATGCTAATGTTCTGCCAGGAGGATCGCTCCACACCTGCCGCTCTGAGTAGCAGAGCGACAACTGTGGTGGAGTCAGAGCGGGCCCGGTGTGCACTTACCCTGCCGCCGGGCAGGCAGGAGGGGTAACCCTCCTGTCACCGCTATAATCTCGTAGCCCCGGAGACAGTTACGGTCATGTCTCTGACTGTTGAAGGGGGTCGAGGGTCTTGGCTTAACCGCCCGGACCGCGAGGAAGATAACCTCTATAAAAAATTCCCCAAACCCCTAAGCGGCGGCGCACCGTGAGAGGGGTGGTAAGCTTGACTGATGGGTAGCTTGATTCAGTCGCTAGTGCGGACCACTTAATTTGAGTCAATAAAACATGTTCAATACTCGTGGGAACAAAAATGGAAAGCAAACTTTTAAAAAATAAAAACCCAGACGACAGGAGGAGTGATGCGGGATCGGAGTCCGATCCTGCATCTGGTGGCGCGAGCACGGGAGGCTCAGGGAGCTCTCGTCGCGCCAAGGAGTTGGCCGCTGCCGCGAGGAACCGCAGGTTCTTCGCCAAGCGGCCAAGGTCAGAGGATGGCCAGGGGTCGTCCTCGGAGGGAGAGCTGGCCTCAGCTCGAAAGATCCCCACCAGCAAACGGGGGGGGGGGGGGGTCAGAGAGCGAGGCGTGGGGAGGGGGCTCACCGCCCGGGAGGCCACTGAATTAGAAGAAGGCCAAGCCGGCCCGAGCCGGAGGAGAACCGGGTCCTGGACCTGGTTCGCCAGGAACTTGCAGCCTTCCAGGCACGGTTCCAGGAGCGGTTCTCCGTCGTGGAGGGCATTGTGCTGCGCCCTCCCTTGGCGTCGGGAAGGATGGCCTCGGGCCCGAAGCCGGCCTCGTATGCGGCCGCTGCGGCGGCTGCCGCCCCAAAACCCGGGCCGTCGGGCACAGCCCTGGCGCCGGCAAAACCGGTACCGTCCGGCAAAGCTCCGGCGCCGGCAAAACCGGCACCGTCCGGCAAAGCCCCGGCGCCGGCTCGGAGAGCCACAAAGGGCAAGAAGTCCCCACCGGCGCAGGAGGAGAGGGTCCCGGAGCCCTCTACCGGGCGCCCGGGGCCTCCCGCGACCGACGCCGAGTGGCAGGTGGTCGGAGAGAAGAGAAAGGCGGCCAAGGCAGCGAGGCGGAAAGAGAAGAAGCGGCGCCGGAAAGAGAGAGCCGTCGCGGCGAGACTCCGCGCCCCAAAGACCGCGGCTGTGGTAATCACGCTGCAGCCGGACGCGGTCAAGAGGGGCGTCACGTACCGCGACGTGCTCACCCAAGCACGCGGGGCGGTGGACCTCCAGGAGCTGGGGATCACCGGGGGCCTCAGGCATAGAGTGACGGCAACCGGCGCTCGCATGCTGGAGATCCCCGGTGCGTCGAGTGGCCCCACCGCTGACGCCCTAGCTGAGAAGCTAAGGGCGTCCCTTAACGCGGAGGAGGCTCGAGTCTCCAGGCCCGTGAAATGCGCAGACATGCGCATCATGGGCCTGGATGACTCCGTAACGGAGGGAGAGGTGGTGGCCGCCGTCGTCAGGACGGGCGGGTGTCTGGCCGAACAAGTTAAGGCAGGCACCATACGCCCTGACTTCACGGGCATGCGAACCGTAACGGTAAGCTGCCCCGTGACGGCGGCCAGCAAAATTGTGGAGGGCCGAAGACTCCTGGTGGGCTGGGTGAGCGCGCAGGTCAAACTGCTGGAGCCCAGACCTCTGAGGTGCTACCGTTGCCTCGTCGGGCACCACGTCGGTGTCCAATGCACCTCGGAGGTGGACCGCAGCACTCTGTGCTTCCGCTGCGGTCAGCCCGGTCACACGGCCGGCTCCTGCAACGCCGCGCCGCACTGCGTCGCATGTGCGGCTGCTGGCAAGCCGGCCGATCACCGGGCGGGGAGCAAGTCCTGCGCCCCGCCTGCCGGGACCAGGAGGAGAGGTAGGCCCTTCGCCACCACCCCCACCGTCGCCGCTGCCGCTGCCGCCGATGCCACTGCCGAGGGACCCTCGCAGGGGACCCAGGGGGGAGTCAACATGGAGGAGTGATGGCCCCACTCCGCTTCCTCCAGCCGAACATCAACCACTGCGCCTGTGCACAGGACCTCTTGCTCCAGAGCATGGCGCAGTGGTCGATTAATATCGCCGTGGTCGCTGAGCCGTACTTTGTCCCGCCCAGGGATAACTGGGTGGAGGACCTGAGCGGCTCAGTGGCCATAACTTCGTCGGCCGCCGCCGGCACCCCGACCCTCGAGGGTGTCTCGAAGGGACAGGGGTGCGTCGCAGCACGGTTCGGAGAGATTGTGGTAGTAGGAGTGTACTACTCTCCGAACCGAACTCTCGCCGAGTTCCACAACTCTCTCACAGAGTTGAGTGTCGTCGTCTCCAGAAGCCATCCCTTCCCCGTGCTAGTGCTCGGGGACTTCAACGCCAAAAGCCTGGCCTGGGGTTCCCGCTACACGGATGTGCGGGGTAGGATGGTGGAGGACTGGGCTCTGGAAGCAGGCCTAGCCGTCCTCAATCGGGGTTCTGTTCCCACGTGCGTGCGGATGCGGGGTGAGTCCGTTGTGGACATCTCGTTCGCGAGCCCCGCTCTGTCACAGTGCGTCCTTGACTGGCGCGTAGTAGAGGAGGTGGAGACCTACTCCGATCACCGGTATATCCGGTTCGACGTCTCCACCCAGACCTCAAGCGCGCCGGTCCGACAGGCCCCGAGTGGTCCGCGGTGGGCGCTGAAGCAGCTGGACCGGGAGCTCCTCCTGGAAGCCTCGATCGTGCAGGCCTGGGTGTCATCACCGGTCAGGCCTGCCGACATCAACGACGAGGCAGAGTGGTTCCGGGAGGCCATGTCCGAGATTTGTGACGTGGCAATGCCCCGAGTTCGGCCAGGATGCGCCCGACGTCAGGTGTACTGGTGGTCGCAAGAAGTGGATGAACTTCGCAAGGCGTGCGTGGAGGTGCGCCACCTGTACACCAGGCACCGCAGGCTCCGCATCCGCCCTCCGGATGCGGCAGCCACGGAGGCGGAGCTGTACGAGGGGTACAGAGCGGCGAAGACCGCCCTCCAAGAGGCTGTCCAGCGGGCCAAGGACTCGGCCCGCGAGGAGATGGTGGGGACTCTGGACAGAGATCCATGGGGGCGCCCATATAAAATGGTGCGGAACAAGCTCCGCACCTGGGCCCCCCCACTGACGCAGAGTCTCCGCCCTCAGCTGGTGGAGGAGGTGGTGAGCGCTCTGTTCCCTTCACGCGGGGAGCACACTCCCCCGCCTATGGCTCCGCCCGAAGCGGACCACGAGGACGACGACGACATCCCCGAAGTGACCGAGGTAGATCTGAGAGCGGCGGTAGGAAGGCTCAAGGCCAAGAATACCGCCCCAGGACCCGACGGCTTGCCTGGTAAAGCCTGGGTCCTGGCCTCAGGGGCTCTCGGGCCCCGACTGGAGGCGCTCTTAAGCGCATGCATGGAGAGAGGCCAGTTTCCGCTCCGTTGGAAGACGGGGAAGCTGGTCCTCATACAGAAGCCAGGGCGCCCTGCGGACTCTCCGTCCGCATTCCGGCCCATAGTGCTGCTCGACGAGGTCGGCAAACTCTTCGAGAGAATCATTGCGGGCCGCCTCGTCGGGCACCTTGGAAGGACGGGGCCGGACCTTGCGGACTGCCAGTTTGGCTTCCGCAAGGGGCGCTCGACGGTGGACGCCATCATGCGCGTTAGAGCCCTCACGACGGGGGACGCGGTGTCCCAGGGTAGGGTCGTCGTGGCGGTGTCACTCGACATCGCCAACGCCTTCAACACCCTGCCCTGGAGTTGCATTGGGGAAGCACTCCGGTATCACCGGGTGCCGACCTACCTCCGTCGAATAGTCGGGGCGTACTTGACGGACAGAGCCGTCATCTACCCCGGTCGCGATGGGGAATGGAACCGGCGAGAGATGTCGTGCGGTGTCCCGCAGGGATCGGTTCTGGGGCCGTTCCTGTGGGACATCGGTTACGACTGGGTGCTGCGGGCCGACCTCCCTGACGGCGTCAGCGTAGTTTGCTACGCTGACGACACGCTGGTCCTGGCGCAGGGGAGGTCGCATCAGGCGGCGGCCGACGCGATGACACGCGGGGTTGCGACAGTCGTTGAGAGGATCCGGCAGTTGGGTCTCGAGGTGGCACTGCACAAATCCGAGGCCATGTCCTTTCATGGGCCTCGGAATAGGCCACCATCGGGATCCCAACTTACGGTAGGAGGGGTTCACATCGGCGTCGAGACCACGATGAAATACCTGGGTCTGGTCCTCGACAGCCGATGGAATTTCGTGGAGCATTTCCGACGTTTGGCCCCCAAGCTGGAACGGACTGGGGCCGCCCTCAAGCGGCTCTTGCCCAATTTGAGGGGGCCAAACGCCTCCTGCCGGAGGCTTTACGCGGGAGTCGTGCGGTCCATGGCCCTATACGGGGCCCCGGTGTGGGCGCGTTCATTGCGGCGACGAGCCGCTCACTATCTGAACGCGCCCCAAAAGGTGGTAGCCATTCGGCTAATCCGGGGGTACCGCACGATCTCGGGCGAGGCGGCAAGCCTCCTTGCCGGACTGCCGCCGTGGGATCTGGAGGCGATAGTCCTCGCGCGCCTGTACGAGTGGCGCGCGGAGGTACTAAGCCGGGGGGAAACTCCGTTTCCGCAGCAAATTGCGGTGGAGCGGACGGACCTCCGGCGCGATCTCATGGCGGCCTGGAATCAGCGACTGTCGCAACCCAGCGCAGGGCACGCCACGATAGTGGCGGTAAGGCCCCTCTTTGAGGAGTGGCTAGAGAGGCGTCACGGTGCCCTCACCTACCGCCTGACGCAGGTCCTCACCGGACATGGATGTTTCGGGAGGTTCCTGCACATCATCAGGCGGGAGGAAACGCCCGGGTGTCACCACTGCGAGGATCGCCCAGAGGACACGGTAGAGCACACGGTGCAAACCTGACCCGCATGGGCGGAGCACCGCCGTGTCCTCGTAGAGGCGATCGGCGGCGGCGACCTCTCGCGCCCGGCCCTGGTGCAAGCCATGGTCCGGGGCGAGAGGGAGTGGGAGGCAGTCACCTCCTTCTGCGAAAAAGTCATGCTCGCGAAGGAGGTGGCGGGATGGGAGAGAGAAAGGTCCTCCCGTCCCAGCCGCCGCAGGAGACGCTCCGGGCGTCGGGAGCCACGTGACGACTCCCGGCCACCGTCGGCGCGGGCCTGCGGGCGGTGAGTAATGGGTGACTCACCGTCCGATCAGCACCAGACCCGTGCCGTACGGCGCGTATATGTTCCACGCGCGCCTCAAAGAGATGTCAGCATATGAAGGGGCCCCCCAGGGCCAAGCCTGCCGGGTAAGCGGGATTGTCCGAAAGGGTTACCGCTACCCCGGAACATAAAGGGCTACGGAAGGAACATGGATGGGTTTTAGTCAGTAAGAGTCTGACACTCCCTTCCGCTCCACCCAGAGCGGGAGCAGTCATTGGATGATTTCCCAGCCTTAAAAAAAAAAAAAAAAAGGTGTACCCTTAGTAGGTATACCTTCATTTCGCCAGTTATGTTTAAGTCCTATGTAATAGGGCCTATATCCATCAACCGCGCAAATTTCCAAACTCTGGGCTGCTACTGAGCAATGCCTTATTAAAACCCAATAACACTGCCTGACCTGGGTATCGAACCAAGAACTTTATGCTCAGCAGTAGCGCTTGCGACCACTAAACCACCGATGTAGGCAGTCTTATGACCAATTCTGGTTTCCAGAACTGATTAGTGTAGGTATTCGTTTATTGCACCGGATATTTTACTATTTTTTAATACAATTGTGATCGTCATAATTATGTTTCTAAACAATCGATACACTGTAAAATCAAAAAGTCGTCAACATTCTCTAACTCGTTCAGTTTCCCAATAAAGATAAAGGTGATACGAAATTATTCAAAACCAATAATGATGCAACATGAATTGAACGCACATTACTATTCAGTGAAAGACTGCCAAATGCCTGGTAAACGTTGCAACCACTTCTCTCTAAGGGTTGGGAGCCCGCCAGCGGAGCCCCGATGCCAACTCGCTCCCGTAAATGTGCCCATATTCGGACCGGACTAATTACCTACAATAAATTCTTCGATACGTCTCCCAATCTGCTTAAAATGTTTGACCTAATTAGGTTTTCGGAGATGTCGTGCAAGAAGTTTTTTAAAGAGAGGGTTATACATTTTATTTGATGGAATAAGCGACTTCCTAATGCAAATCTTGAATGTTGTAAAGATCCATGTCACGGTTTCAATATTCCGTTACATGTTCCGTTTAAACTTAACCTTAAAGAGTAACTACATACATAGGTAGGTAGGTATAATCTATCTATATCTATCTATACATATAATAAAATTGTAGAAAAGTGGTGTCTGTACAATGGAAATGTATAAAAAAAAAGTAGCAGGGGTTGTTATTTTATCGATGCCGAACCCGAAATTGTAAATATTTTTTTTTTTGTCTGTTTGTCGGTTTGGCTGTTTGTCTCTGTGTCTTTGTGCACGCTAATATCAGAAACGGCTTATTCGATTTAGATGCGGTTTTCACTAATATATTGTAGTAAGCTTCACTTAACATTTAGTGTTTATTTCATGTCAATCGGTTCATAAATAAAAGTTATGTCAATGTAATTAAAGAATCACGGCGAACATTTGTTAAGGTATGCTGCACGAAAAGTCACTATTCCACGCGGACGAAGTCGCAGACACAGCTAGTCTTTGATATAATCACTAATCACACAAGATAGTCTTAAAACCCAAAGAACATTAAAAACATTCCAAAACAGTCTCCATTCATTTTAACTTCGGACTTGGCATCGAATCGTAATTTATAACAGGGAGTGCTACAATTTAAGCACGTTTGCTGACGATGGGTTGCGTCTGCGGGTCCCGTCACCCATTGTCGTGTGTCCGGGTGTTCGGACAAACCCGGACATGTCCGCTGCTTGATGAATTAATGGCAGATAAAAAACCTCAAGGACGTCCTAACAAACGTTCATCTACAAGCGAAAGAAGACTCGGTATAACATAATTGTGTTGAAGGACAAAGGTAATTTCTGGTATTCGTTTCTATGTCGTGTGTTTTTAACTGACTTCAAAAAGATTTTCGATTCGTCTGTTTATTCTAAGTAGGTATATACTATTTTTCAGGAGTCGGTGACAAAGATACCGATTTCCGCTTTCAAAATAATTTCTCACTTAGTAGAAGAAAACCGAGGCGACTCTAACTGGTTGCATAGAAAAGGAAGTAACTATTTCTTTTTGATAATTAAACCGCCCAGTGGGATTAATAGACAAATGTTTTCAGGTCCGTACCGCCTGAGTCGTGTCTATACGAATGAGAATTTCTGTTCGGTTTTGCGTTTTTACGTCATTGCGAGACCCTATTCGTCGAAGATATTTATTCGTCGATTTTTGAGGTGGGCGCTGGGGGCATGGCAGTTGACATAAAATCAAGCCTTACTAACATGGTTCGATTTACTTTGACTACAGTTACTGTACCTAAATAGGTACATCATTACAAGACTGCTAATTATTTCCTGCCTTTTCCAAAGACACTACATTACTTACAATAATTTCCCTATCTAACATTTGAAATTCCTAACTGCAAAATGTACGTCTGATTCTAAAAGTTCTTTACCTCAAAAGGTAAACAATTTCATGGGTAGTGGTTCAATTTAATTGGGGGATTATCTTTTTTCCGCTTTGGTAGGAACGGACCGTTGTCAAGGGCTTCGGCGACAGACGACAAATGATGCATCGCCGATTGTTTAATGTTTACCAGTTAAGTTCTGGGCAGGTGATAAGTATTAAAATATCTGGGTAATAGTTGGTTCAGTCTGTAGGGAATAGGGAGGGACTTAGTCTGAAGTAGATAGGTACAGCTGCCGAGAAAGTTGGTCGCGAATTCTTGGTATAGTAGTTTTTCTTCGTTGCTGTTTCATAAACACCATCATAATTAATTCTTCTATTCCTGGTACGCCTTACCGGGCGAGAAACTTGTGTTGCGAAGTCTAGCTAGTAGGTAATCTGGAACTATCTGCAATGTTCTCATGTTTGATAATATGAGAGCTTCACGTATCTATGACATAGTTAATTTATCTGTCATTGTAATAATTGTTCTCTTTTTTTGTCACCATTTGTGGTGTAGTTTTTCGTCTTCACATATGATTATATGATTAATGTATACAAAACATTGTGTGCAGCATGTGGTGGAGTTTTGCTTATTCTTCTCCATATGAAACTACATTTTCGAAGGGGCAATTAGAACCAATTCTTTAGTTTATACATTTTGACTTTCAAAAGTGCCTGTCACGGGCCTATTTGAATTAAATGATTTGACTTTGACTTCTAACCTTTTCACTGAGTTTTTACAATCTAATAATTCGAAAAATAATAAAAGCATAAAGCAATATTCTGCCGTGATATATCTATAATGCCGTTATTTACCAAAGCCGTTGTTTTGAATATCATGCAAAAACCGCGGTAAAAACTTAAACTGATGTAACTTTTCAATGGTAACACCGATTTGACACTAAGAGGTACCAAAGCGTAGATCAAGTTAAATACTTTCGAATGACTTCCCGGTCATATCGTAGGTAAATATAATTCATAAATACAGCATCAAAAGTTAAAAATCGACCAGATGCGGATAACGGCGTTTTAGTTACACCACGGCAGTATTGCTCATTTTACACAGCAAGCAGAAATATCTATGCAAAATTTGAAAAAATAAACCTACCCGGTAGTATTTGAACGATGCTGGAACATACATTCAAACAAACAGATAAAAAATCTGAAAACAATAAATTCGGCATTAAATTTTTTGTGTCTGTCTTCAAGTCCCTTTTTCTCAAGAACGTGTTGAGGTATCAAGTTGATATTAATGTCAAATTCGTGGGTCTACTACGGCCTCTTGTAGCTCTAAAAAAACAAATTTCTAAGTCGACGCAATAAAAAAATACGGCGATTTATGCGACATATTTTGATACGTAAATCTAAACCTATAGGGTACTTCTCGTTGACCTCGAATCATGAAATTTGGCAAGAAGCAAGCTCTCATAGCTCAAGTCACGGAAAAGTTCGCAAATCGTTTATAACAACACTCACGTAAATATTTTTTTTTGCAATTACAAACTTACATATGCAGTTGACCGTGTCGTATATCGATGTATGGGAGTTAATTGGAGAACATTTTCTCAACTAGAAACTTAAGTTTGTTCCCGGGATAAATTCACTCCAATTACGGAAAACTTAATTTTGCGTGGTCCGACACACACTTGACCGGTTTTTTATTTAGGTAGGTAGGTTTTCAACATTGTATTTAGGCTTTAACAAAGCCTTTTTGATAATAAGCACTCGAAGGCTTAATTATATACTTACATTAGTCTATATTAATTACGATCTGCCAACGTACCTAGATACCCACTCTCCCATTACAAAATCGAGTCTCATTATTTTCACTTTGACATCACTTTAAATCACGTGAAACACGCAGTTATGTACTCGTTCAACGGAAGCGTTTATAAACAAAGGCGCCCACTGTTTTAAAAGGCAAAATTGTTTCCGCCATTACACTGGCCTTCCCAAAGTCCCCGCGCCAATAAATGTAGGTGGGTATTTAGCAGACTATTTACTGCGCGACACTACGCTCGCCGACTCCACTAATACTCTTAATTATTTTTGCTAGTGTAAGCTGTTTTTCTGACGGGGAAATGCAATTGCAACATTTTGCATCCCGCCGCCCCACCGCGCCGCGCCGCCTCGCCTCTCTCATTACGTACTCTGCAAGCGTCCGCTACGGCTGAGATCGCAGAATAATTAGACTCTAAATCAAGAGTAGCAAAGCGGTCAACCGCTTGAATGTGGTATGAATAGTCAATCGTCATTAAATTGTTCAGCTTTGGTAGTCTAATGCGTTCGGGCAATAGTCTACTCTCGTCCACTTTCATCTTAAACGTGGGTGGCTATATTGCTCTCGAAAAGTCGAAATCTTTCGGCTGCGGGTAAAATATTGTGTTTTTTGTGAGATTTCTGATAAGTGCTGAGGCGACTTTATCTGCGAGGGCCTAAAGCATAAATATCCTTTTCTTTTCAAGAAAATTGTATCTAAATTGCGAAAGGATTTTGTTTTTAGGGTGATTTAGAGGCGGTCACAGAGCGGCACGTGTGAGCCGGAGCACAATGGCCGCGTTCCAGTAGAGAGGCGAACAAAATTAAATTAATAACACGGCCTCAGTGAAGTTCGCTTCAAATTTAAGCAGTGCAAGATTTAAACGACAGCTCACATTTCGTAGGTACGTAATTATGCCGTGGCTCGCCCCCGCCCGCTCTCGGGCGCAATGTGCCAAATCGCTTACTCGCGGCTCCGCACCACTAACATTTGTTTCATACACTTTATGCCTGAATATTGTGAATAAATTAAAAGAGATTTTAACAGGATGTAGTGACGCGCGACGCGCCTCTTTGTTCGAAAACTCTTTTAATTTATTCACATGGTTAACGGTTTTTAGCGATGTCAAACTTTGAGCACATAAAGTACTTACAAAAAAAAGTCAAACAGATAAAAGTCACGTCAAATGACGTAGATTAATCAAAATTATATGCATTGTATACAATAGTAGGTAATTTTTGGGTATTTGAATCTTCTTATATACCCTATTTATATGCAAGCAAACGATATCTTGTTGTACGTGTACACATGGGTAGGCCGTACTTGTTAAGCTCTAGGCAAATCTTAAGAGATTTTCAGCCATTGTCCTATGACTGCAGGTGAAAGATCTCACACAGTCAATAATCCACGTTTCCTTTTCTCTATTTTGCCTTTACTATCCAGTCAACACGTCTAAGCTCCTTTCCACATTAAAAACTTAATCTGCTTAGCCTTTTCCCAACTATGTTGGGGTGTGCTTCCAGTCTAACCGGATGCAGCTGAATACTAGTATTTTACATGGAGCGACTGCCTATCTGACTTCCACAACCCAGTTAGTAACTGGGTAATGCGATACCCATTGGTAAGACCGGCTGTTACACTTTCGGGTTGCTGACTATCCGTAATAACTGTCAAAAATCCACGAATGATAGCCAGGACCAACGGCTTAACGTGCTTTCCGAGGCATAGCGCAGTCTCGATATATAAAAATGGTCACCCATCAATGGACCAACCCCGGCGAGCGTAGCTTAACCTGATGGATCGATCCGTGCGGCTATTATTACTTAGCCACGAGCACATTAAAAACTATCGAACAAAAATCAAGCCATTTTTCATTCGACATCTAGATTCGAGTTCGCCTGATAGTGGTATCTCTATCCTGAGTCAGCGATGTTCGCCGCGCTCCGTTGCACCCCGCTTCCTGTCACCTTTGCTACAGACTTTCAGTTGATTTCATCGTTGTACGCTGTACGCAAATGTCATAGGAAATTGTGTTAAAGATTTACTAAGATAGCTGCGTTTTAAAATAAGGTATGAATTTATTGGTATAATTTGATTGGGGATTAGAAAAAAGGGACAGGTCGTGTCCTAATTCAAGCGATCGTCGCGTGAAAGTGCGAGATCTCCGAACAAATGATCGTAACGATCGCGTATTCGCGCGGCGATCACTTTCTATTAAGACGTGATGCAAGGTTTGCCAAAAAATGCTTAAAAAATCTTATATTGCTCAGGATAATTGCTCACGAATTGATGATAAAAGCTAAATACGCAATCAATTTACACGAAAACCAATAAATCAACGTATAATCTGCGGGCCGACATTAAAAGACCTGAAAATTACGATAATTCGGTACTAAACCTGAGCATTCGCTCTCAACCTTACAGACTATCAGCTATATAATCTTTTCAACGCGGAAATCGATGACGATACACTAGAATGAAAACACAGCGTTAAATAGTCAGAAGCCTGGCACCAATTAGGTTCAAAGTTGCATTAAAACCCTATTACAACCCACCCACAAGATACCTAATGTAATCCTACATCAAACAGTTCGGTACAGTCGGCAGTAAATAATCAAATCAGTTTGATTTATTAGTTTAAGCCCGGTATGCTTATTAAACTGCGCAATGGAATAGCAATTTGATTGTGTTCGTCTGTGGTGTCTAATCACTGTATATGCATTGTTTGTGGAACGTTGTTTGACTTTTGAGAAACATACGGTGCATTATTGGTCGGTGTATTGTGGATTGGTAGTAATTTTGAGGATCACTAACTTAGCAACGTAATTATAACTAGTCTAGTTAAGCCTTCGATTCCAACACGTGAAAAGCTCTCAACTTTCCCTCTGGGAGTGTATATTATCAATACTTTTTTAGGGATCCGTACCCAAAGGGTAAAACGGGACTCTATTACTAAGATTCCGCTGTCCGTCCGTCCGTCTGCTTTATTTGCTCGTTTTTATAGATAACTAGCTTCCGCCCGCGGCTTCGCCCGCATAATATGTCGACAAAATATACACATAAACCTTCCTCTTGAATCACTTTATCTATTAAAAAAACCGCATCAAAATCCGTTGCATAGTTTTAAAGATTTAAGCATACATAGGGATATAGGGACAGAGAAAGCGACTTTGTTTTATACTATGTACTGATGGTACACAGCCCTTCGTGCGCGAGTCGGACTCGTACTTGACCGGTATACAATATAAACGGGTTTTTTTTATAAAAAAGTTAGTCACAAACTGGTTATAGATTGGAAAAAAAAAATACTATTTTGTAAGGGTTGAAAACGTATTGTATCGGTATGTGTAATATAATAATTATTAGTCTGACAACACTGTTATAATTATATCAAATTATGTACTTAATTATTATGTTATTTTCTTGTTTGTATGACAGTCGATGACGATACATGTCGAACATAACCCTAGTATTAACACCATTTTTGTACCATATTTCAAAGCAAATAAAAATTATTCTATTTTTGAAAATGAACTAGGTACTTTTTTACAATAGGATTGAACATGATATCTAGAAAATGCAGTTAGCTACACGATAAATGTAGTGAACAGTAGTTTTTTTTATTAAGTGGGGTACACCCCTTCTAAACCAGAGACATATTTGTTTCTCGTTTAACATAACACCCTGTATATATGTACTTCCTGAGTAATCAAAATGTGTATGTATGTGTATAAAACCCGCATGCAGAGAGACATATCACTACATAGTATAAATCTAAGTCGCTTTCTCTGTCCCTATATCCCTATGTATGCTTAAATCTTTAAAACTACGCAACGGATTTTGATGCGGTTTTTTTAATAGATAGAGTGATTGAAGAGGAAGGTTGATGTGTATAATTTATCGACATTATTATGCGGGCGAAGCCGCGGGCAGAAGCTAGTATTACATATAATAATGATCACTTCATTCATTTCATTCTGGATAAGTGGACACTTGAAAGTAGTCCAACAGAAAGTGAATAATAATAATCAAATGTAGTTTGCAGATGTTTATGACGTATTATATGTTCAATATTGATTTCTGATTTGGTACTAGCTAGCTTTTTATATTCTTTCAAGACCGTAATCATCACGCATATGTGAATAGCGATTCGTTACTTCATCGGCGCCGTAAAAATTTCTTGTTTTAACATATAATACAGGGTGATTCGTCGCGAAGGCGGTCACCATGGATCGTCGCTTGTAAAAAAAATTGCGGCCATCGCACACATATATAAGTCATAAAAAAAAACATTGACTACTTTAATAGCTCCAAAAAAAAAACAGTTACAAAAGTCTTTACTGGTTTTCCAATCTTGCTGAAAAAATAACAACTAAAATAGAGCTCTATCTCTTCATATAAACTTTGAACATTTATTACGGCTCTAATTAAAGTTTGGATTTAATACTTAAGATTTATCTATAAAAGATTTAGTTTTTATTAATGGACTTTTGGTTCAAAACTATTATAACGAGTGTAACACTTGAGAATTGTAAAGTTTTAAAAACCCAACTTTGTAATTCAAATGGATTTAAATTCCAAAAGTTTGGTATGATCAGAAAATAATATTTGAACGGCAAAATTCCTTAGAATTTGAAATATAATTTGGTGCAATGTTAAATACAATCGCGCGGGCGAAGCCGCGGGAGAAAGTTAGTTAAACTGTATACGTATAAACATTCCCCCTGAATCTCTCTAGCTATTGATAAAAACCGCATTTAAATCAGTTGAGTAGTTTAAGAGCTGTAAGTGTTAAGAGGGACAGATTTACATACTGTCAGTAGGTATTAAAAATATGAAAATTCTAACGAACTTTTTCTGAGTACCGTGTCGAGTTTATTATCAATATTCTTTTTCCTTACGTCGGTGTCTAAATGTAACTTATTATTCGTCATCCGTCTTTAAAACAGCACCACATGTAACCTCAAAACTAAGTGCTTACATTGTTAGTCCAGTTTTTCAGGGACCAATAAAAAATCTCCAAGATTGTACTGAATCAACTAGCCTATGTCCGCAGATGGACCATTTATTGAACTTTTGCCAAAACAAATGTGTAGAACGTGTTATTCGATTGCCCTGTCTCACTTGAACCAAGGTTACTGGTTCAGGGCGTTTGGGAATAATATTAGTCTTCAGTACTAAAGCTGTCTGCAACGGATGTCGGATGACTTATATTTTGTAGCAGAAAGTGGGTGGTTCTAGCTTATGATTTCTTGTTTCAATATTTGTATGCAGGGTTGCAGCTGTCTTTGACGGTTTGTGTAAGTTAACTCTGAATTTAGTCAAAGATAAGGATTTGAAAGCAAGGTAGCCGGTGGCTATTAGAATTTCTGTGATAGACATAGACGTATAGCTTCGTTAATCAGGTGTTAAACTGTGAATGTGTGAAATCTATTCATAACTTTGACTTTGAATGTCAAGCTTAGTGAGTTTCAGTTTCAATACTCTCTTTGACGAGGAGATCAAATCATCAATTATATGTACGTATAACTAAAGAGACTGTTATTTGTAAATGTTTGTATATACCTACTGTTTCAAACAAAGGGTTTTCGTTGTTCAATCAATATTTCGTCAATCTTGTATCGAGTGAGGGTCTAGTGTTGCTAGGCCAGTGGCTCAGTGATCACGTGCTGGCGTGCATGGCGAGGCTCCAGGGAGACAACTCTACACTCTGCCCAGGGATGTGCCTTACAGACGTTGCACATTGGGGATTTCGAAGTGATCTTTTAAGAGGTAACGGGGCCCTTCCATTGGCTGGTGGTGATCACTGGGGTGGTTTTAGTGAGGTAAATCCCACACTCCCTGGTCTTTTCCCTAAAAGACCAGCCGGTCTATTGTGTAAAAATCTCACCGTGTAGGTAAAGTGAGTGTGTAGTGAGGTATTGGTCCACCTAATGCTAGGGATTGACACTTTTAACAGCTCACTTCACCTAAGTTTGCACAGTGAAATTCATACAAAATATATTGGCTAAAAGAAAAAAAAAAGGTCATGTACAGAGGCCAGGACATCAAGTTATCACAATCTGTCAAATTTCTTTGATAGTATTTCAACTTTATTGCAAAGACATAAGGTTCATTTTTAAATGAGAAAATTTGACAGTTAGGGATAGCTTGATGTGCTGGCGTCTGTACTATGAAAATAAAGTTAATATTGTTATGAATTCATAAATGAGAACAAAAAGAAGATTTGCCACAAGAAACTTAAAAAGAAGTACATAATACCTCAAATCTACGTAAGTTCCCAATATACAAATTTTTCAACAATAAACGCCCCGTCAATTAGTTTCATGCACCAGAACACTTGTATCCTAAATTCACACGATGATCCTCGTCTGGCAGTTTGTGGCCGCCGGCTACGACTTGCCAGTTAATTGTAATCAAGGAGAGCAGGCCAATTTGAGTGGCGTCCGCACTAATGTCTTGTTACTGCTGCGTCGCTCCGACTGACCTAGGATTGGCTTCTATTAGTTTATTAGCTTCGTAATCGATTATATTGCGTTGCCTACAAAATGTGGAAGATGTATGTTTACCGTCTGGGCAGTTTTGTCTTGGGATGCAGGAAATTATCGTATCTTCTCCTTTCTAAAGTCCACCTAAAGGTTGTCCGTAAAAAAATCCATTTTAGCGACAGCGCATGGTTTCACTTTTCTAATTTTTAGGTGAACTGGCTGCAGCTTACGGCATCGCCCGCGTGGGCCTTCATTATTTTTCTTTATAGAAAATAAAAGTAAATTAATTAAGACACGCAGTCAAATCTTCCTCTGTATAATTGACTATACCTTTTCATCCCGTTAGCGGTTGATTTAGGACCTTGATGCACTTCATTCTTTATTATTCGGTATAAAGTAGATCGGACCTCGCGTAAAAATTCTTTGACAACCCCCAAACCATTATGGAGTAGGTTAGAAAAAAATAAAATAGCAAACTTTATAATTGTTTAGATAATTATTCGTGCCCTATTAACTCAAGGAATAAGATTTAATGTGTCATAATTATCATTTGAATTGGCATTAACGTTTGGCATTGCACGACTATTTTCTAGCTGCATAGTTTGAGAATCCTGTTTCGTACATGTACGTTGTTGGCTACGAGAGAAGAATATTCAGAACCTTCGGTCCCTGCTTTGGATTGTTTTTCACCATGTCCTGTATTTTGCAGTGCGCCCACAGAGGCTTTGCGGAGTCCTAGGGCTCCGCGGAACATATCTTAAGTATAATAGTAAAAAAGATGTAACCCACCGTTTAGATAATTTTTTGTATGATCATTTACATTTGAATCCTCTCAACGTGAAAGGGCACCTGAAGACTATTCTTAGCTGCAAGTAATAGAATGCATCAAAGCGTGTCTATTAGCGATAACCCTACATTATATATGTACTGCATATAAAGGCCATTGCACAATTTGGCTCCGGGCGATATTATAGCTCCTGTGTAGATTCCGTTTGATGAAATGATTAGTATGATTAGGAATAGCTTATTTGCTTATGGTCCAGATCTATTTATGCGTAGTTTAGTTAGGTATAACTAAAGTATGCATAACACTTTGGTAGATACATGAAAATAATGTACCTACATGTTTTATTCATATAACTTGGTACTTTACTACAAAGCTTATGGAGGAAATACTTTAAAAACAAAAGAATTGTAGGTAATTGGTTATGATATATTTGTGAATTTGTTGAGTTTAATTATTTTTAAATGTCTTATGAATCATTAATAGATGCCTTCTGTACTTGTTAATCTAAATAATTTCCAAAGACTTACTTTTAGTTACTTAACAAAAATAAAATGTAAATCTTGGTTTCTGGGCTGCTTATAGAGATATGTTGTAATTTTTTATGGCATTTATGACGTCGGGACGTCGTCAACTATAATTTTGCCATCCTCCTTTATTATTAAAAAACCGTCCTACCTATTTCCCAACAAAACAAACAACAAAAAATTCAATACCTTCCAACAGAAGCTATCAAATATTTCCACGAAAAGATAGAAAACTTTATATAGAATAAGACTGGGAGTTTAATAGAACGGAGTTGTCTAAGTGTGTCCGAGCTGTCATAGTACTGCGTGGATGGCACGCAGCCATTGCTTATCTGTCTAGAGTTACTAGCACTAAATAAAATAAGAATTTGTATCATAAACGTTTATTTTTATTCTGTTTTTGGAGCTTGATATCTGGGAAATGTATCTGGGATTCTTGATACAATCTGCTTTGTACTGCACCTTAATAAAGCTAAAACATTTTCAGCTCTCGTATTGAAGAAAATGCTGTGGAAACTACATATATTATGTAGAAGCCACATAACATTGTAAAACATTTTAAAAGAGTAACGGTGGAATTTCTCACCCATTCTTCTCAAAATAAAACTACCTTTTTTAAGGGGCGACTAGAATCAATTCTGTTTCGTGTTAATTTTGACGTTTAACACTTTCGCTGCCAAGCACCCGGCTCCCGGGTCGAACGAAAATTCGTTCAGGTGCCCACAACCCGACTCCCGGGTCCTACATATAAATAGTTATACGTGGCTTGTGGCCATGCCCAGCACCCGCCTACCGGGTGCAAATCAAAACGTGCTACTAGGGTTGCCAAAAATAAGCTAGGTGAGAATAGTATGTACTTTTGAGTAAGTCTTTCATCAATTATTTATTTACTTTAAATGTTGTACGATTTAATATTATGCTGACAAATCTCTAAGAAACATACTAAAGTGGATTTATTATTAATTGCCTTTTCATCATAGGTACCTATACAAGCCTATGGCGCCACGCAATTTTAATGAGATTTCTTGTTATTAGGTAACTATTTTTCTTTATCTGCGCGTGTTTTATTGAGGTAAAAACCGCCGCTGAAGGTTTAAAAATGAAAACAAAGGCATCGGTTTGGTTTTATTAAGATTAGAAACAAAAGAGGTAATGTTAAAACTTTTCCTTATCTGTATGTGTTCGTTCTATTGAAGCAAAAACACTCGTTAAAACATGAAAACAAAGGTATCAGTTCGGTTGTATTGAGCTCAAAAACAAAAGATGCCAAATGTTTAATCTTTTCTTCATCTGCACGTGTTTTATTGAGGTAAAAACCGTCGCTGAAGGTTTAAAAAATGAAAACAAAGGCATCGGTTTGGTTTTATTGAGCTTAAAGGTTTTTAATCCCTTGCTGGCGATTTAGACGACAACTGTTTATACAACTTTAGCTACCTTACTTTAATTCACTTAGCTTAGATAATTCTGTTGTTATGCGTGTGAATCATCTGGCATCAGAGGGTTAAAAATCTGCATCATTGGCTGTATGAAGATTTGATATTTTGACATTTAAAAGTTTTTGACTAACAACAAGTTGAGATTGAGAAGGAGGAGCAAGAACATTAGTACAATGTTTTTCGTTATTTTGTGTGTGAGTGTTTTACATATAATTTCACAGAAAGTATTCTTTGTTCTGTATTGGTTACATCTCCGATAAACATTCTTGGATAAAAAGTGTGGTATCGTATTCAATAGGAAATACATTTCATAGGTTATCATGAAACTTAAAAGTGCCTTTCTTGTGCCTATTTGAAACAAATGATTTGTCTTTGCCTTTGTCAGACGGGGGCCGTATTATGAAGTATTAGGCCTTCATGATTCCAGTACGAAATAGGATGAGGGATGAGGGGAGATGGTATTGTCAGTCGTGTAAAGCTTCACCTCTCTCTCGCACTTGAATCATGCTGTCATTACGTCATAATACAGCACCTGTAAGGCGTTGGTAGTGACTGTCCGCTACTGTCAACATCTTGCTGACTGTCTGTTGAATTATTATTTATAGTTCATTGGATTTTACATTTAATAATATATTTTCTTCTAGCTCTTGTCAGCTGGATAGCTAATTGTCAAATCCATGCTTATTCTTTTTTCAAATCAGCGCTAGGTTCTCTTGGCTCGTGGCTAAGTGAACAGCGGCACGGATCGATCCATCAGGTGAAACTACGGTTGCGGAGATTGGTGCGTGAATGGGTGAATCTTTACATATCGAGACTCCTCTGTGCCTCGGAAAGCACGTTAAGGCGTCTCGGCTGTCATTTCTCCAAATGATTTTTAACCTTAAAACGTTGACGGTTAAGTTCAAAATCGATTTAGGAAATTTGACAGTTTGTGGTAACTGCTGGCGAGCTGGCGAATGTACAGACGCCAGCACATCAAGCTATCCTAACTGTCAAATTTTCTCAATTAAAAATGAACCTTATGTCTTGCAATAAAGTTGAAATACTATCAAAGAAATTTGACAGATTGTGGTAACTTGATGTGCTGGCCTCTGTACCTAAACATAAACACTTTTACACGTCAATCATATTTTAAAACTAGATGAGGATGGCGTTTCCCATCTGACTATTCTCAGAAGAACGGCCGAATCAAACTCAGAGGTTAGTCTCTTTCAGAGTCCAGAATTTTGGTCAAATCACGAGACTGGCTAGTAAACTATTATTTATTATATTATATATATAGGATCATAGTTATAGTCCATAAAATATAATTCAAGATAATCTTGTTCCACGTTCTACAAGATGACAAATGAATACTTTCTTCACTTTTTGCTCTAAATTCCAATTTCACCAACGAAACTGATCGCGATAACCGCGTAATACTTACTATACTCTTTGAACCGCGTTCAAGACCTGTCAGTGTCAATATTCCATAGACAAAAATGACACTGACAACTCTTAAAAGAAGTTTTTAAGCCTATCAGTTTCATTGATGAAATTCGCCCAGAGATTATTTGTTATAAAAAAATGGTTAGTGTAAATGGTTTGTTTTTATCTTTAAGCTGCGTGTCTGTACAGTCTATTATTGTTTACTTTAGCGACTGTCAAAGCGGCTTAACATTATTATTTCACCATCAAATAAACTCAAAACCTCTAAATCTTCAGCACGATTACATTCAAATCCTTAAGGCATTAGGTAAACTAAGTCAAGTTATGTGGCGGCGCAATTTGATAATAGATTTGTGTGACGCCTATGACTATGATTAAAGCTCTAGGGATTTATCTCACGACACTACTGGATCTAGGCGGAATATTCCAAATTATATCTAGGATAGTAGGTCTACATACTATCCTAGATATCATTTGGAATATTCCGCCTTACACAATTGTATTATTGGATACATTGGTTGTTTACGCTAGCATTTCAATGTCAATGTCAAAGTCATTTTTTTTTTCAAATAGGCACAAGATAGGCACTTTTGAACTTTAAAATGAACTAGAGATAGAATTGATTCTAGTCGCCCTGTAATAGTAAATGGAAATGGAATCTCGAATGAAGTAATTTCGAATAAAGATAATGGCAATCACTGAACATATACAGGATGATAAGAAAGGCCCCCAACACACCTATTCTCACAGAAACAAAGCATAAAACACTAAAGTAATTACTTGAACAATTTTCATTTGATTTACGAACCTAAGGTGTTCTATGTGTGCCTATAACTCATAATTTTCAGACTAGAAAAATATTACCTACCTTTAATTACACAGCTTACAGCAGAAAACCTCTTATTATAAACATGAATTATTATTATTATATAAAAAAGTTTGTATAAAGAACGTTCGTTCACGCCACCTACGCCAGTGGCCTGCGTCACCAACTCGTGACGTCATTAGAAATATTTCATTCACTCCCGTGTTGTTCGTTTGTTTGTACGAAATTAATGGCTCCATTTATCGTTTAAAAGCCTTACGTCTATCGGTTATAATTGGTTAAATATTTGTTTTCTTCAGCTGATTCTGTAAGTGAGTATCATGGTCAAATTTCCACAGACTAATTTACGATTTTAAGTTAGTACTCGGTCTTGACAGAGAGTTGACATCGACAAAAGCACCACTAGTGGTGTAAATCTGAACCAACATGACACCTTACGTTCGTTGCAACAATGATTTTCTATGCAGATCGATATTACAGACATGTATCACTTCAAAATTAATGTAACACGCATTTGAACCAGCCGGTTTATTCTGTAAAACTTAGGTGAAGTGAACATGAAGTAAGTTGTCAATAGTATTTGGTGGAGTGACAGTGCAGTTCAAGTACACAAGTCACATTCAAGTGTCACATTAATTAAGCGGGATTGTCCGAAAGGGTTACCGCTACCCCGGAACATAAAGGGCTAAGGAAGGAACATGGATGGGTTTTAGTCAGTAAGAGTCTGACACTCCCTTCCGCTCCACCCAGAGCGGGAGAAGTCATTGGATGATTTCCCAGCCATAAAAAAAAAGTGTCACATTAATAGCATTGCAGTTTCAGTATTAAAACCTAATATCGAGACAATATGTTTACATTGTACCTTACCTGTTTATCTACTCAAATTGCTGTAACTGGTCAACGCAATTATGTAACTCGTAATTAAGTAGATGTGTACATGTGGAAGCTTGTAATTAGCAAACGTCCCTACATATGTTTGATATTTAAGTTTTTTTATTAGTCTGTAAGCTTTCTTTAAAATAAAATAAATAAAACACCCTGAGGTTATTTAGCACGAGCAAATGTGGTGCTCGATGATTTTCTTCTGCATAATATGAAAAGCAGCTTTAGGTCATTCCCATTGGGACAATAACAGGTTATACATTGTCGGTCCGATTCCCGTCCCACGCTCACTAAGACGACTAGTTAGTGCGACACGAAGACAAGCTGTGTGTATGTATGTTAATACGGATTATATGGCATGGTCCGACAGTTGAAAGCCGGGACATTGGCTCAGCATTAATTAAATGCAGTGTATGCAACACGTAAATGCACTTTAGTGAACAGTATAGATGCCTACAGTGAGTTATTGGATTTTTTGTTGAGACCCATTCCTGGATTACAGTTGATTTATTAAATAGCTTCAGGGTATTTCGGAGTAGGTAAGCTGTATATTAGACTGCTTCGTGTTTAGTTTTCATATTTATAATAGAATGGAACCTTTGTTGATAGGTACTGTAGAACCTTGAATGCGACCTTGTGTCGTATCTGGCTGGTAAGAAAAAACTCCGGTTGCATTCGAGTTTTGAAATAAATTAGAAGTAGTTTTTAAATATTATTATGCCTGTAATGGACTTTGTTTGAAAACCGGAGGAGCACTTTTATAATAGGCGCGTAGCAGAAAGTATGTTACTACTAAGAAATATATTGTGTTTTAATGTGACCCACAGCCAGTCAATTCTATAAAATCTCACCGTGATAAGTTAAATGAAGTGAGCGTTAAGTGAGCTGTCGTTCCACCTTATGCTAGGGATTGCCACTATTAAACAGCTCACTTAAAACTAAAGTAAGATTTATACAGAATACTATGTCCTTACGTTGTGCTTGCATTAGGTATTTTTTTTCTACAATCTTCTAAAAACTTTGAAATACATATTTTGTAAAAAAAAATATTTAGTTATTCTAAAATCTAGCTTAGGTATAATAAAGTATTTTGGTAAAACTCGCAATATCAGCAACTAACACCACAATAAAAACGAAACACCATAACAAAATGTCCGCAACAGATACCAGGCAATCAGAAGTCGAATGAACTCACCCTCACACACGAACAAAATATTCGCAGCAACGACGACGAAAACGAGATTTAAATACGGAATACACAAAAACCGTCCCAATATAGTTTGTAAGTTATCGCATAGATGACATCAAACGAATCGACAATTCAATTCAATGTCAGAAGTTGCTGGCGTGCTGGCCGGGAAATTCACAACTAAGTTGAGGCGAATTTTTGAAAAATATGATATAACGGGGCAAGAGGGCGCGGCAGGGTTGGCTACAAGTTTGAAGAGGAATCGGGCCCTCGGGGGCTGTGATGAATCTTTCACGCGTTTTATCGCTTTGCATCGGGAATCGAACCTCGGAATCTTCGCTCCGACGGACAATGTAGGTATTTACGCTGAATATTTTGGATGAAATGTTAAATTGTGTTATTGAATCGCTGAAATTCTGTGCGGTATGGTTTCATTAACATTGTTGTTTGTTCGTTACGCATAAGAAGGAGCATGAAAAATCTATTGGAATCTTAAAATGTACACCGTATTACGCAGTTTCATAATTTTAACTCCAAACAGACGAGGCTTATACCATAATGAATATATACAGAATGAAATTGAATTCATGGGCAATATTTTAAGGGGTGAACTCCGTTCATTAGTATTTAATTTCTGATTTGATCATCTACTTTTGCTGTTGACTGTACTCATCATTATGAAGAACGAAAAAATCTGCTGTTCCATACATATGCTCCCTTAATTCGTCAAAATGTAGGGAACAGCTGATTTTTTTTCGCGATTTCAGGTTTGTGGCCATCGTAGAAGTTGTTCATAATGGTGAGTTAAAATAATGCCCTTGAATTCAATTTCACCCTATATAATATGCTATTGTAGCTGCTAATTATATCGGGGGATTTTTAATATGTTTAAAGTTTTAACTTACCTACTAGTGCAATGGATAAGCTGTCAAAATGTCAGCCTATCCATCAAGGCTTATGCACGAGTGCGATCTATAATTCTCATAGATTAGTCCTGTCCGCGGCTGCAAATGGTACATACACATCTATGTATGTACACGTATGTCTCAAGGTGAACATAGCACATTATTGATAATGTAATAGTCTTGTCATAGTTATATCTAATTCCCAAATGATGTCGATTGTCTATACCGGGTTATTTTTCAATGACCGGCCAAATTTTCACTGGGTGTTCTACCCATGAATGTGAACAACTTTCACTATGGGACCAACTCTGAAATCACGAAAAAAAAATCAGCTGTTTCCTACAAAATATCAATACCTACTCGACTAAAATGTATGAAACAGCTGATTTTTTTATCGTGATTTCAGAGTTGGTCCCATAGTGAAAGTTGTTCATATTTATGGGTAGAACACCCTGCGAAAATTTGGCCGGTCATTGAAAAATAACCCGGTATACGTACTTGTCTATACCACCGATGTACAGTCACGGACTTTGATTGATGAGCCACATAAAAACTTTTCAATTTAGCAGTTTTATAGAAACACGTATTAACACGATTAAATACGAACTGAAACCGCATGCTCGCAAACAAGATGACAAATTACTAATTATCGGATAGAGTCTTATCCATTAAGGTTTATTGTTGTAGAGATTATAAAGCAGATTGCATTGACATTATGACTTTCCGTGTCTGGATGTACGAGTACAACCGACTAAACACGACTTGCGTTACACGGTTAAAATACGAACAGTGGCTAATTGCTCATCAATTAAAGTCCGCGACTGTACCAGTAGGTTGTAGGTACGGTTTGCATTGTTATTTTCTCTTTTAATGAATGATAAGTATGTATATTAACATCTGTTCCAAAAATCTTTGCAGTAGCTCATTAGGAGGTATTGCTTATCTTCATCACCATCATTATTTGAGAAATCTTTTCTCGGCAAAGTAGATATCAGATGCTACATTTTTGTCTTTCATTTGGCATCTTCACTAGAAGTATAACATTAGCCGACGTATTCTGTAAAGATTTTACCGTGAATACTTAGGGAAGTAAGCTGTCAAAAGTGTCAATCATGCATCACATGGAATGAAATCTCACGTCAAACTCACTTCGTCAAAGTTTTCACGTTGAGATTTTCACAGAATAGACTCTGGAAACATAATGAAACAAAAGTGAAAAAAATATTTTCTTTAGTGAGCCAGACTTTGGGGTTGTTGTACATTCGTCACAAAGTAAATTCGTCCCAAAAAAAAAATGTGTAAATTCGTCACAATTCCTAATATATTAATTTTGTTTATTGTAAATTCGTCACATCGTTATAATCCGTATCGATAGCAAATAATAAATAAACAAGAAGTAGAATGAAAATGTTGTATATTTTTCATAATCACAGCACGTTTACTAATTTACCTTACATCTACACAAAAATCACAGTTTTCAAGTGAATGATTTAAATAAAAATTTTGGTTGCAATCGCTACTTTAAGAATTAAATTTTTGAAAAGAGGGTTTGTGACGAATTTACGCATATTTTGAATACGTGTGACGAATTTACTTTCAATGTATGGATTTTTCAAAAGTTGACGAATTTACTTAGTGACGAATGTACAACAACCCAGACTTTGGCATCTTTAACATGCCTATAGAATTATCGAAAAATGGAATTAAAGTAGCAGACGAACGTTCTCTTCTGTGTGATTTAGACGGTGTCGTGTGTACGTGGAATTAAAATAATAATGAACATTCACTCGAGTGAAGCATTTGATATCAACTTAATGACCATTTTCAGAATCTATTTTTGATATTATACCACTGCCTTTTTTTTTCTCAGGGTGGGGAATCATCCAATGACTTCTCCCGCTCTGAGTGGAGCGGCAGGGAGTGTCACACTCTTACTGACTAAAACCCATCCATGTTCCTTCCTTAGCTCTTTATGTTCCGGGGTAGCGGTAACCCTTTTGGACAATCCCGCTTAATTATACCAATGCCTACAGGCAAGAATTGGGTATTTGAAAGGGTAGTCAATAACGTTACTTTTTATGAATTGGCAAAACGCAGCATTTGTACGTGATTTGTATGAAATATAACAATGTGACGTCACAGATTTTTAGAACCAAATGGAATACTTATTAGCATTAAATACAATTTTACAATTACATCTTCGCATAATATTTTGTTTCTGTACGGTGATGGAGGTTTTTGAGACTATGTATTTTATTTCATAGATATTAGATTTCATATTTTATTTTTTACCGTTTCAAATAGTCAATTGGTACAGTCTAAATTGCATGAAACCGTAACCAAACTCAAAATGTAGCCGTGAATCTACATACACTAAACAAATGTTACATTCATTCCACTGCCGAGCATTTCGACTTCTTACCGTCGCGGTTTCCGTACACTGCAGGACATAGTTGGACAGTGGAGGTCAGCCGCATGCGGCCCACACTTGAGTCTGCCTGCCTCACTCAACTTGCCTGCTTGTTGTTACCTCTTCTAATGAACTTCAAGTATATTTAGAGGAATTTTCGAGGAAATGGAGGTTTTAATCTAAATTGTTTATAGTTCATAAAAATTAAACGTGTTCTTATTTCATGCAGTAATATTAACAGAAGGCAAATAGTGTTCGCTATAAATAGCAAGTTTTTTTCTCATATATAGGCTGTTAAAAATTAACTCTAAGAATTTCTGCACACGATCCATACATATTATGCACACGTAACTCAATAAAATGTAGGAACAGCTCATATTTTTTTCGCGATTTCAGGGTTCATCCCATAGTAAAAGCTGTTCGTAACGATGAGTACAATGCTGCCACGAAATTCTTAGGGATAATTTTTTAACACCTTGTTATATGAGTTCAGTTATAAGTTGGCCTTTCAATTGGATTTGATAATTAAACATGCGTGTTCTATTATTAAAAAACTTTCTTTTAACAGCAACCAAAACAAATTGGTTTTACTTCTGTTAATCCTTTGTTTCACTTTAAACATATTTTTAGTATAAAACAAAAAATCAAAACTCTATATTGCCGATCAAGTTATGGCCACGCACGCAATAAACCAATCGGGTTCCTGATATTAATATTCAATCTACTAGTTTGGTTCTAAAGCCGATTAACCGAATATTCGGCAGATATCGAATGATAAAAATATTGCGTGTTTAGGTTTTTTGCACAATTCGATATTGTTGCTTGGTTTAGATGTCAGTTTTTTTTGCTTTATTTTATGTATCTCGGAAGGAATATAATGTGTGCTTCTAAATATCAGTATACAGGAAGAAATTTTGAAATGAAAATCGAACGTGTTTATTTGGTCACTTTTTTCATATTTATTACAGTTCATTATTCATCTATTGAGCTTGATTTAAGAAAAACACCAGCTATTTTTTAAAATCTTTTTTAAGTATAGGGTTACCGCTACCCCGGAACATAAAGGGCTAAGGAAGGAACATGGATGGGTATAAAGGGCTAAGGAAGGATGGGTTTTAGTCAGTAAAAGTTTTCCACTCCACCCACAGCGGGAGGAGTGATATGATAATTTTCCACACTCAAAAAAAAACCTATAGCCCCTAAGACTGTGCGTGTGATTTTGAAATTACATTTTTAAACTTTTTTTCCATAAATCAGTAATCGTTAAAGAAGATTTTTATATGAGACCCACTGTGAAAGTATATTTAGAACGGTATCAGCTGCTTATCACCCTGCGTTAATCGCAAATGTCTATCGATTCACGAGCAAAGGGTAACTGTTTTATTAGTAGAAAGGGAGAGGGTTGCTTACATGTAACTATAGTTTCGTATAGCACTTATTTAGTTGTTTTGTGCAGTTGATTTGGTAAGAATAGGAGCTCTGACTAATTTTAATAAACAGTTTGGACATCGAAGTAAGCAGTGATAGCCTAGTGGTGTGACCGTTGAACTGCCAAGTCTCAGGTCTCGGGTTTTGAACCCAAGGCACGCTCCTCTGACTTTTCAGATTCATCTGCCTATTGCAAAGTTATCACTTGCTTAAAAAACGGTGAAGGAAAACAGCGTGTGGAGATCAACATCGAAGTCATGAACAATGCCGAAAGTGTTTACTTGTGACTGTACTTAGATAACTAGCTGCTGGAGAAATACATTCCGACGTTGCTATCCCTCGTGGGATAAGCAAAAATCCCTCTCTCAGCTTAAACAGTACAGTGAATGTCATTACCGTTAAACCCATTTATTTCCTTGTATTTAGTCTTACAAATTGCACCTAAAGATACGTATCTAATCTACTCTCCTCCTGGGTTTGCATATTTCTTTTGTACTTGAGACACTTGCAAACAGTACTTTTTTATTTCTTAACGAAGACAATTGTATTTTAATTGAAAAAGATTTGTGCTAAAAAAAGTAGGCCGAATGTTGAGGCCGAATATTATTCAAAGCCGAATATTCCGTAACCAGTTTATTTTTATCACTATTAAAGCAACAGAACAAACCTTAAGTAAATAACAGAACTAAGTTATTCAGAGCAGACACGACCAAGACAGTCAGTAATTTAATAATTTACAAACAACTTTTGTGAAAGTAACTTATTCAATTTATAAGCAGGTATTTTTTATCATTTTTTTGGAAACAAATAAAAAAAGGAATGTGTTATTCAGCGAGTTGGCTGAGGGTCGCAGTGGCCCGTGCTCCGGCTTCGCCTAACTGCAGTAAGTGTCGGAAAACTTTCGCGAAACATCTTTTACGGGCGCTCGATCGACATGTTAGGTTTTTAGATTTTCACTCGAACGAGCAGCACGGTCCCGTCCCTTAGTTATGGGCCGATGTCTTACTTGTTCCGCCATTTTGATTTTATTTTGTCTTGTCAGTCTTTTGCTTTAGTTTTGTGAGCGTTTTACTTCGTCTTGCGGATCTTGGAAACAAATATAAGTAGCTGTTCTGGTTATAATTTGACTGTTAACATAAAACCTTCAATAGATAAAACCGAACTTCAATCAACCATATTTTACAAATGGTCTTGAATTTTTTGTAATCTAGAATTTTTGTTTTCTTCAAAAGCTCATAAAGAAACTCTAACAAATATAAATTCCTAAGAAAGGTTAATTTAACCCTTTGAAAGCCATGATTGAATAACGAAATACTAATTGAATTCCACCGTGCAGTGCACGTGACGGTAGAAACAACTCGCGAGACAAACATCGTTAATTACACATTCCTTGTAGGTTTCAAAGTCCCAACCGCACCAAGTTTTATTAAGTGCTATTCAGAAACGCGACGTCATTGTAAAGCATTCTCCAGTTACCAAGAAACACTGTAGGAACTCGAAACCGTGCTGACAGACAGGAATAACTTAATTCCGATGGAGAGCACTTAAAAAAGAATGGGTCTTAAAAGACAAGCGCAATTGTTACCGCTCTTCAAATATGCTGACGGCGTGAAAATCTGTAAAATAATACCCCCGCACTAGTTGAGCTTGTCCCCAGCTGACGATACAATAAAATAAGTAGTACTCAGGGACTAAACTACAAATTACGAGAGAGCTTGCTCAGCTTAAAATAATTAAGATTCTTTGTTCCGCTTGATGGCAGCACTGGAGACTGTACTGCAAGTGGAGGATAGTATAAGCACTGTACTGTCCGGTCAACACAGTCGAATCAAGAAGTTTCTTATCGTCCGTAACTTTGAAAGTTTTCGTTTAATTTTACCGTAACAATCGCAGCATTTTATCAAATGAGCAGACTTGTTATTTTTTATTTGCGCACAAAGTTTTTTCGACAGATGTTGGAGTACTTTGCTAAGTGAGGGTAGCTGGTACAGCGTTATACTGTTAGTTTTGCTCCTAGTCATATTTTTTCTGCGCTTTATTTAATTTCGTTTTCTCGTCTCAAGGTTTTGTAATGTTATACAATGTAGGCCTATATTTGAGACCTTTTTTTTGTTACTATATCAACTATGATTTTAATGGCCAGCTTTAGAAAGAGCAAACCAAGATGGCGGGTAGTGGTGACCCAGTGGTAACGAGTTGTTGGTACGTATATACTCTGTGTAATTTATTTTAATCGGTGAAGGAAATCATCGTGAGGAAACTAGCATGTCTGAGAGATATTTCTCAACAGCATGTGAAGCTAAGTTAGAGGCTTATGGGCGGCATAAAACTCTGACACCAGGTTAGTCACTAACCACACGAATAGAAGAAGAATTATTTCATCACCATAGCTCTCAAAACGATGAAGGTACACATCGTGAGAAAACCGGCATGCCCTAGAACCTACATTTCGAAGATGTGACATCCATCAACCCACACTGGACCCGCATGGTTGCTTACGCCCCACTTCATCTCATAGAGATATGATGTGTTGTAGCCAAAATACATTATCAGTAATTCCCTTGCCTCCATTCCAATTCATTTTTAAAGCATCCCATATACTTCCTAATCTAAAATAACAATACTAAGCCACATATTATCCTAACAATATTATAACCTTCACAAATTCGCAAGTCGTAGTGCCAAAAAGTTGTTGGAATTTCACACAAGGTAAGTTTGAGAGGTGTCAGATTCAAGTGGCCGCGGCGCGAGGCGTGCGAACTATGTCTTTGTTTAGAGATGCTTTCTGTGGCGACGATGTGTTTATTTGTCGACACCTATAAGAATTTAACAACAACACGTCTTGCATCTCAGTCTTCTTCTTCCTTATAACAGTTATTTGTATTCAGGAGACGATCGAATTTGACCAAACCATTCTTCCATCAAAACCACTTATTTTCACACCATTGCGTACCAAAAATGAGCCCATTACTGACATTTCAGACCCCTATCTACCACCGATCACGACACTTGTTATCAACACAGTCAATTCATAAAGTCGCGTCCTAAAAACGTGATACCACAAAGAGTATCGTTCTAGGGAGGGAGAGCGAGGTCACGCCAGCTTCGGAGGGCCCTTCGCTTTGTTCCTCTGGCAACAATGCCTCACTGAGGGTCCACGAGAGCATACTTGTATCGGATGCAAGCGATGTTTCGTTGGCGAGGATTAGGGCTTGCGGCCAGGACTGTACTTAACCACGAGACTTTAATGTGAAAGAAACGGTTCAAAGGGTCCCTTGTACGTTGAGAGGGAAAATTGACGGTTCGAGATGAGGGGGATAACGTACAGATAGATGTATTTCGGTGGTTTTATTTTTATTATTGTATGTTTTTGTGTTGTACGCTTTAACTAATCACGGTATCCCAATGTGTAATCATCACTACATACTATAAAGCAAAGTCGCTTCCACTGTCCTAATGTCTGTATATCTGTATGCTTAGATCTTTAAAACTACACAACGAATTTTGATGCAGTTTTTTTTAATAGATATAGTGATTCAAGATGATAACATGTAATTTCCGTCATCGACGCGGTGGAAAACTGCGGGCAGAAGCTAGTTATGATTAAAGGTAAGATAGTGTTTGGTGGATGGTTTTATATGCATCGCTTTGCACTGACTTTTACATGTGACACATTATATTATACGAATTAGACGTGTTTGTCTTCCATAACAACTTTGGTAAAGACAGATCTTTTTTGAGATTTTCCATCTTTGAATAAGTCACACTTTGACAGCAAATAATTGCATGCTACAATTGAGATTGAGATCTTACTCTCTATACGGAAATAAAAGACGGCTAAAGATATTCAGATATTTCCTTCTTTAGGTGTTACTATGTGGTTATTGCTAAGCGATTCCAAGTCCGTCCCTGTTCGCGGAGAGTAGTAATTATACGATATTTATGCGCGCTGCCCCCCCCCACTCTTGCCTCGAGAGCTTGCTAAGAAGAAAAGCGATATGAGTGTCGAAACTTATGAGTCATAATTCTATTTTAGCGAGCGAATTTTTGTCAACTTAGGAAATTAATCTCTCAACCAACCAACTAAAAAGAACTTCAATTCAAATGCGATCAAAGCGATCATAAGGCTTGTGAGCTAGAGCCTGTAATAATGCAATAAAGAATCGTCGTCTTTCGCTGCTCTATTAATAAAAGTACGCCATGCTAAAGCGTTCGTAAAGCCAGTCGGTAGCGGCTTCCAGTGGAAATTGTAAAACGTTTAATATTTTTTATAAAAAGTTATTAATCACTGCGTGGAATCGTAAAATTCTTCGCAAAATACAGAGAAACAAATTTTTCCATTTCCAAGTTCCGTGCTAGTGTAAAAAGTTTTCATAAAATTTAATTAATCTCACACGTATGTTCCGCGCATTTTTACATGAAACGTTTAAATATATCGCCGGCTGCACTGGCTGAAAAGTAGGCAGTAGGCACACCACACGTTACACACTGCGTAGAAGTACAAAGTCCAGCTAAATGCCGGAAGACGTGAGCCCTCTTCGCTTTGTTACGGCGACAGTGAAAAGGAAAGTCTTTTTCATTTTTCCAGGGTTCAAACCATTGAATACCTGCCCATTTGATAATACAAAGCGGCCTTAGTGAAACACGGTGCGGATTTTCGGGATTATTAACGGCAAACAGTAAGAATTATTTATTACCAGGTTCACTTCCGAAGTGCTTAACAATAAAACCGCGTGATCCACGTAATTAACCGTTGCGCACACACGCGCGAACCACCTTACTTATACGCGACGTGTGAACGTTATTGAACTAGAACTGTAAAGGTTCTTAACAAATATTGCACTTAATTATTATTTCCTTGATCACAAGCTGTATGAAAGGAATGAGACTTTCGGAAAACCACGTGTTCGTGGGTTGGTCGTGTGCAATTGTGCAGGACCGAGCACCTTTATTGCAGCGCACACTATTTTCTGTACAACGGTAGCACTGCAAGAAATAAAGGAGCCCGAACAAAAAGGACATTCTTTTAAAGTTCTTTATTTCACGGGATTGTAGCAGTAAAGTGCGGTTTAATTGCATGGTAGAACTTTCACAGTTCCACACTTTTATTTGTGTTCGATGAATTTAGATTCGATTTTTCCTTTGGTTCGCGGATCGCGGCCGCCGCGCGTTCGAGAAATATAGAAATAGCTGCAATTTTCTCAGCATCTCCACTTTTACTGTAACAATAATAAAACTACGGCTCTTAATGGAAACTCGTTTACGTTTTGTTTTTTTTTGTCGAGTACTGAATTTGCAACGATAGGTAAATTGTAGTTTTACGATTGCATCATTGTAGTTCAGGTGAAGGGCGACGTTTGAGAGGCGGGCGTGTGTTCGACATTGTTCTGGAAAAGGTCGTGTCGTGTCGCAAAAATTATCGAAGTTTCTTGTGTCCAGTGAAGAGTGACTTGGACGGTGGTGGTTGTTGCCGGCTACCGGTCGCTTCCGGCCCGCTACGCGCCGTGCCGCGCCGTACCGCGCCCGCTCACCTATGCCCCGCGCTGCTGCCGCGAGGCAATAGCGAGCCAATAAAACTTTTACTGTGCGCTATGATTTTGGAAACATTTTGCGAGATGAGTTCTATAAAATTCGTAATTTATTCAAGCCAGTTTGGACGTTACTTCCACTTTATTGACGTTTACGAAATAAGCTCTGCAACGACAGGATTTGTTACTGTAAACCTCGTGGGTTGACAGGGTTTTTTAATTGAAACAGATATAGTGCCATGTAAAATATAATATTGGTAGTTAAAGAACAACACTATATGCCAAGTAATATTTACAGAACTTGTAAATGCTTTTTGTTGTTTGATTTGTTGCAAGGCTAATAAAACAAAAAAATACATTGTTATTTGTTTCTAAAGCTATCAGCATTCCTATTAAGTATGAAAGTATCTATTTATTTTCAGATTCTATCAAATTTTTTGTTGTAAAGTAAAAGTACGCCACAAAATTTCCTGAAAAAGATGGACGATCTTGTCTTTCAAATGGACTTTTTCTTTACAAAGAAAACATTTTACCTGTTTATATTTTGGATGTTTGTTAGGAGGGGGGTTGGGGGGTGAGTATAGTGGTGGGAGTGTGTGCGGGGCGAGGCGGGGGGGTGAGATAAGAATCAAATAGATGTTGTTTCGCTGCATGGCGCTCTGTCGCAGGGCCATATGCACGTGGTGACGTGTGGCCGCCACGTCTTGACACTTGCAGTAAGATATTGTTACACTAGTGGATAATATCTTAGCTGCAACTGTATGGTTACGCTACCAACAGTGTTTTGGGATATTTGGAGTTCTTTTCCTTTACTAGGTAAGTGGAACACTCGAGTTTTTACGACGCTGCAGTTTTGAACAGTTGGTTCCAAAATACTCGACAATTTGTTAGGTTAGGTTACATATACGTATGGAAAAGAACGAATAGCTCCTAATCCAGTATGTTAATTAAACTGTTTATTTAATTGTATAAGAGTTTATTTTAATTTGCATTGAAGAGTAAACAAACCTGTGTAAAATCATGTTCATAACATTAAAACAATTTAAGAAATAAGGACGACGAGAACAACTATACCTACCTATATTTTCATAAGGACGCCGTAATTTGAAATAGTCTCGTCTCCAGTGACCTCGAGATATTTATTTGTCTGACAGACGGACAAATGAGTGTTGCGATAAAAGCAACATGTAGAAATATAAGAACCATATACTAAGACTTTAAGTAAAAATAATACAATAATTTACGGACGCTTTGCAACAAAAATGTGTAAAGCAAAATAACTCATTTAACGCTAAAAATAAACTGCAAAAATAATGTAAAATATGAGGGTGAGTGCGATGGGACGGTAACAACATGAAATATTTCTGGTAATATTGCGGTTACCTACGACAAGCACTTGTGCGGTGTTCAAAGAGATTTTTTATAAATAATAGCTTTTTGTGCGTAGTACTATGTTTTCACGGAATATTTAACAAAAGCAATGCGTTAGCGAATGTGAACATTATTTTTATACCAACTTTCCACAATTGTTCCTGGTTTTATATGTACACGAAGTTGCGGTGAAAATATTTGTCGCTAGCGACGTGCAATAGCTTGCTTCCTATGCGTGGAAATTTTTAACCATGAAATACCTGCCAGAAATGTTTTAATTTAACAACCAAAAACCACACTTAGCATAAAATCATTACAATTTAATTAACCATAACTCAATGCATAAAGCATCAAGACTACAAACCCGCGCTATATTTTTCACCTGAAGTATGTTTCGGCTGACGTAACAGTCATGAAACGTATTTTGGCAGAGCGATAAGGAAATGACACAAAGAAAACAAACTACAGTCCGCTTCGGCCGAAAATTTGTGAGGGCGGGGGGAGAGACAGGAGCGAGCGCGGGAGAGGACACGGAGCGATAGCGTCGCGGGTCGCGTCAAACTTATTGGAACGGTGTCAAAGATCGGTCGCACTATCTACCTTTGCACTCGTTTCGTCCTCTACCCCGTCAAACAAAAGAGCGCTCTAATTAATTTCGAGTTTTTTAATATCGGTATTCGTATTCTGTCTCACTGCGACTCAATTAGCGCGGTATAAATTCATAAATAGTTTGAAAGCTTTTTAATTAAATGCTCGTTGAACGACGCATTAAATAACGCGCTAACTCAACGATTTGATTCGGTTCGGTTTTCAAGTACCTATTTATCAGTTGTATAAATATTTATCTTTACTGAAAATGTTGAAAGGTATTAAAGTTTAATTAAGGATTTAAAAGTCCCTCGTTTTTCATCTGTTACGATGAAGAGCAAAATCCTAAAGACTGAAAATAGTTTTTATAAAAATCCATCAAGCTACACCGGTCAGCTACGGAAAACCGCTAGAGCTCCGTTCACTAAGCCTTTGTCCAGTATAAGGCTGTTAAAGAAAGAGCTATAATAGGACAGACATTTGTAAGATTGCCTCCACTCGTAACCCGGATCGATATATCGCAGGCATTGTATATTCACCAGCCTATTTCAGGTTAGAAATGTTAGAACCGAACGGACACGCCACGCGAACACGATTGACGTATTATAGTTTTGTCTTGGAATAGCCTTCGTAGAAACGATTTCAATGGCCGTCGACCCATTTAATTTAACAGACAATGTATACCGAGTGCAGAAGCGGCGATTTGTCAAGGGAATGAATTTCAACAAAGGGCGTATTCATTTGAATGGCAACTTGTTGTACGAGACCGGTTTAATTTTATAAGTCGTTTATCATAATCAAGGCGGGTGGTGGTACCACCAGCGATCAGCGATGGACCCATGTCAGTGTCTGAAGGAAATGTCACATACCTGCTCGGACAATGCGGACATTTTGTGGACACGGCTTTCCCATACTCGTTTTGGGGCGTTTGGATTTGGCTTAAATGATTTGGCTGGTTATTTTTTGAAGTACATGGCGCAACTGCTTTATCGTTCGGGTTTCTCACAGAAATACATGTGACCGAGATATTTGTCAATTCGCTTGGGTGATTATAGGCACCGGCGGAGTCGGGCGGTGAATTTATGTCGAGACATTATAGCCTACGGTGGAAATAGATTATCTGTTTTACCTACTTACGTGCGACAGTGATATAAAGCCAAACCAGTTTCTTTTTCGCGGCTAAAACTTGAGCTACATTTATTTGTAGATACCTCAAGCCTATACGTATCAATTAACATAAATAAACGAAGAAACAAAAGACGGAAAGCTTTGTTAAAGTTTCGCTAAATTGAATTCATTGGATTCTGAAAATAGTTTACTATTTACATTTAGGCTGTATAAAATACATTTTGCTTTATGTACTAGAACAAAAGTAGCTCTTTTCTAACAAAAAAGCCCGCTCCTCTACATTTAATCATCGAAACGAAGCTCGGATTCAAGTAGATCGCTAAATAGTTGGTGGCAGCCGACATCCCTAATCTAATATGCCTGATTCGGGGCCCGGTGGGTCGGCACTGCAATCTTCGACCCACTGTGGTAGAAACTGCGACGTCCGCCTCTCTATTACCTCCCTAACGCCACACTTGGACCTTCGCTGACACAGACTAACTATCTATATAAGTTTCGACCTGTTTCAAATGTATCACGTCACTGTTTTGGTAGAATTTAAATTAAACTCCGCCGTACTTAACTCTCTCGTTCAATACAGCGACGTAATCAATACCTATTAATTATTTAGAGGACGGCACTTGTAATTGAAGACAATTTCACCATGTAATCTGTTACAATCGATCGGTTGGATTTTATTTCTGCGAATTCTTCTTCGTATCGTCAACAAGTAGATTAAATTCACTTCCGTCGTTCTAATTTGAGTTGTGAGCGAGGTTTAATATGTACGTACACGTTTTAAGGGTAATTTTAAACATTATAAATGTAATTTACGTACAAATATTAGAGTGGGTTATAAAACATTTACGACAGGATCTTTTCATGGTATTAATGGACTGGATTAAGCGGGTACAACATGTTGTATGCATAAAGTATGATACAATGGAGGTATATTCAAATGTGCAGTATATTCGCAGTGTGTTGAGTCAGATTGTTGACTTGAGACGATCTCATCGCTATTGTGAAGTGCGCCATAGGGGATACCCATAGTACGGAGCCTCGGTAAACGATCGAAATCTAAATAATAAAGATCGCGAACCATCCCCCTAGTTGGATAGGCTTAGTCGTACAAAATTGGAGTAATAAAAGAGGAATGCTCGCAAAAGTTTTGCAATAAAGGCAACGAGTATCGACTGTTAAGGAGTAAAGAGTTCTCCGCTATAACGCTACATAAGGGTACGCTGTTTGCGTGTTATCAGACCGAGGATTTCACGTGTAATATGTGTATTCTGGAGAATTATTAACTTGCTTTTGTTTTGAGAAAAATGTGCTATGAGGTTTTATGAACATGGAAGTTATTTTGGGAACTTAACATGTTATAAAAGGAAGAGGTAGTTCATCATTAAACAATGTGATTGATATTTTTTGTATATTTTGATATAGTATTAACACAGCAGTATTTTAAACAGAAAAGAAAAAACTTTTTGTTTTTAATGAATGGAAGGATTTCTAATTTTTCCCTAATTTTTTTCTCAAAAAAGACGCAATAGGAATTGTATTTTTTTACAAAAATATTTTCTCACGTTTTTAATAAGACTTCGCCCGCGGCTTCGCTCCCGTGGTTTTTCCCGTGTGACCCGTTATTTTTCCTGGGATAAAAAGTAGCCTATGTTAATAGAAAACTAAGCTTTCCAACGGTGAAAGAATTTTTTAAATCGGTCCAGTAGTTTCGGAGCCTATTCATTTCAAACAAACAAACAAAAAATCAAATCTTTCCTCTTTATAATATTAGCATAGATTAAGAGCTAACCTACTGCTAACCTAGACGGCAACGTCTTAAGCCGTCTTCCTACTCAGCTATCATGTTTTTGCCCTGTATATGCTTCTCAAAAACCCTCCGGGCTCCCCTACCAAAATATGTAAGTAAAAGTTCATTTCTCGAGTAACATCTAGAAAGTTCGATCTTATTTCCAATTTTAGCTTACTTTGGGAATATTGGACACATGGAAGGAACTAGGTAGCGAGGGAGACTCGAACTGGTAGATGCATCAACGAAATTACAATGATCGTCGGCGAGAATTTCATACCGGATTCTGATACATATATAGACAAATAGTTGCAGCAATCCATATCATATATATTAATACCATTCCCTTGAGCAACGAAAATGAAATCTGTTATTGAAATATGTATTTTTCTGTTTTGGTAAATATAACATAAGTATAATACCTACACATATTTGTTCTACGAGATCTTTACGTAAAAGCATCTTTACACCTGCATGTTGGAAGCATTATGCAAATTGATTTTTACTTTTGTCAAATTACGTGCAATTCGTCTGAAAGTTTTTAAAACTTTCGATATACGAACTCCCTCAATCATCAATCCCTGCTTCAATAGTGGATGGTTGAAACTTATTCACTATCCACCATTCAATTTATAATACACATCGCCAAATCAGCTCATTCGCAGCGTTCAAAATCACCCTCGCCCATATTTGAGCACGCCCTTTGTAAGTATGCCCTAATGAAGGCGCATAGACAAATTAAACAGAGGCCATAGAGTAACGAGTCTCGTTCCAAAGATGCTTCTCTAACGTTTTTCGATTGTTTCACCTGGAAAATAATTACATGGTTTCTGTGACGTATGGGTGCTATTTAAGCTCGCCCTAAGAGTAATGCCGACGATAAACAGGAGCAATTAAAACATTGCCACGCGACGCACGCCTTTCTTTACACCGTCAGTAATAGAGATTTGTTGCGAGCGCGTGTAGTTCTATTTTCTACAATTGCGAGATGTAGAATTTGTTGTAAGTACGGAATTATTGTGGAGATAATGTTGGAATTTATTTATGTTGGGCCCTGCATGCTGATCTGAGAAGGAAATGCTTTCATTGAAGTTTCATCTTCTATTCTTTCTTTTACCTACTTTTTTTTACTTTAGTTGGGAGTAAAATAATATAGAGAACCCAGCGTAATTTGAGCCGTTCAAAATGAGACGAGCAATTCTCGTTCTTCCAATTCGTACTCATGTAATGTCGAAAGCAGCCCCAAAATAACGTAAATTCGGCGACTCACTTTGAGCAGCTTAAATTACGCTCCGAAATGTGACGATCAGTAGGTACTAGTCAGTTTACAGATCGAGGGAACAGTACACACAGCAAAAGAGTTAAGTGGACAGGCAATTACCGAGCATTGCAGTACGCATGCAACTGTCATCGTTGTTGTGTGCGTTTAACTTTTATGCACAAAACACGCTCAGACGAACGATGACAAAGACTTTGCCACTTAACTCACGCACACTGTTAAAAAGCAGATGGAAGCATAATTAGTTGGTTGGTAACTGTATTTTGTATTACGTTTTATACTGCTGTGTTGTACTCTTTATTTTCTATCGGGCAGTTTTGTGATATCATCTGAGTCTCAGACAACAAAGAGCCTAATCTTCGGAAGAAAAGAGTTAAAAATATGGAAGATTATATTTCTGTATGGCCGTGGCTTGCACTAAAAATGAAATTGATTTCAAAACTGGCTAACATTGGTTTTGAGTTGACTACCACCAAATTCAGGAATTTAATATTTCTTGATCTTCCTTCTTATTCTTTCGTTGAATAAAGTTAGTGTTTCTTGATTCGTCAGAAGTTCAGAACGATTCTACAAGCAAGACGTTTTAATGAGTTCTATAATGAAATGGGTATTATCCTGTTCGTGTTCTCACACCCTTGCTAAGGGATAGCGATGGTAGTTAATTGCGTGTCGATCATATTCAGTGCTTGACACTCAATACATCGAAACACACCCTGCAGTTTGTGCACACATGACAGGTAAATGATATTATTTATTATCGTGTTATAAAGCCTAACTAGCAAGATACATACATGAATTTTTTTTGTAATTAAAAAGAATGAATTAACGAATTTTCTCTACATAAAAATCGTTTTAATCAAGTTTTAAAAAAGGATTGGGAGAAAAAATGAAGATCCCTTTAGAATGACCACAAAAGACTTTAAGGAGTATTCGCTCCTTCATCTTAATCGACGCTTCTTCATACTTATTGATGTTTCTATCAAAAGTATTGAGTTTTTATATGCAGTTTGTTGTTGATAAAATATCGAGCTTATTGAATTATCTTGCACAAATGCTAACAAAGCAATTCTTAATACTTTCATGTTGTATTTAAAACCAGAAATTCGTGAAAATAGATGTACCAACTTCCAAATACTAACATTATGCATTGAACTCATGATATGATATCGATTTCATTAACATCATTTAGTCTTTGACGGCAGGTTACGCATGATAGGGGAGATTTTGTAGGTACTATACGCAGACGCATCGACTGTAGATATGTATCATAACTAGTCTGGAACATGTACTTGAAATGAATGGAAATGTAAACACGACAACAGAAGAGAAGTTTCCAAATACGCTGCATTTATAGTTAGCTTATTCACCGTAGTTTCTGTAATCCTGTATCTCACGGAAAGTAAAGACTACTTTGAAGTGTACGCTGCCATCTATTAAAGTGTCTATTATAATGATGTAATGTATTTTTATAGCTTCTTCTTCCTAGCGTGTCGATAGCAATCTAAGTGTACTCGGCCCAATTTGGCTTCGTGTTTGGCGCCATCACTAGCGTCCATCAGTTCCTGTAACGTGCTTACGGCAGGACACACAGGATATGAGATTAAGTGTCCCATCGTTTGTTAGTGGACAATATATACATTGCTGTATAGCGGTATTTAAATTTACCTTATCATGTAAACTACTGAAATATAACAAATATTCATGCTTATTGATGACTTAGAGTATCTCAATAGGGCACGCCACGATAGTAGCGGTAAGGCCCCTCTTTGAGGAGTGGCTAGAGAGGCGTCACGGCGCCCTCACCTACCGCCTGACGCAGGTCCTCACCGGACATGGATGTTTCGGGAGGTTCCTGCACATCATCAGGCGGGAGGAAACGCCCGGGTATCACCACTGCGAGGATCGCCCAGAGGACACGGTAGAGCACACGGTGCAAACCTGCCCCGCTTGGGCGGAGCACCGCCGTGTCCTCGTAGAGGCGATCGGCGGCGGCGACCTCTCGCGCCCGGCCCTGGTGCAAGCCATGGTCCGGGGCGAGAGGGAGTGGGAGGCAGTCACCTCCTTCTGCGAAAAAGTTATGCTCGCGAAGGAGGTGGCGGGATGGGGGATAGAAAGGTCCTCCCGTCCCAGCCGCCGCAGGAGACGCCCCGGGCGTCGGGAGCCACGTGACAACTCCCGGCCACCGTAGGCGCGGGCCTGCGGACGGTAAGTAATGGGTGACTCACCGTCCGATCAGCACCAGAGCCGTGCCGTACGGCGCGTATATGTTCCACGCGCGCCTCAAAGAGATGTCAGCATATGAAGGGGCCCCTCAGGGCCAAGCCTGCCGGGTAAGCGGGATTGTCCGAAAGGGTTACCGCTACCCCAGAACATAAAGGGCTACGGAAGGAACATGGATGGGTTTTAGTCAGTAAGAGTCTGACACTCCCTTCCGCTCCACCCAGAGCGGGAGCAGTCATTGGATGATTTCCCAGCCTTAAAAAAAAAAAAAAGAGTATCTCAATAAAAGATATAGATAAATTACGATAACATACTGCACCCCTAAAAATTACTGTCATGTTGTTTAGGAAGAGAAATATTCAAAAGCATACTTAAAATATAAGGTGTTAAAAAATTAACTCTAAAAATTTCGTGGGAGCATTGTACTCGTCGTTATGAACAACTTTTACTATGGGATGAACCCTGAAATCGCGAAAAAAATATGAGCTGTTCCATACATTTAGGCACACGTAACTCAATAAAATGTATGGAACAGCTCATATTTTTTTCGCGATTTCAGGGTTCATCCCATAGTAAAAGTTGTTCATAACGACGAGTACAATGCTCCCACGAAATTCTTAGAGTTAATTTTTTAACACCTTATATATGTCGTAGGATAATTTGATACTTCGAATCTTCGCGGAAATCCTAGGGGTTTTGCGAAAACGCGGATAATTAGACATAGGCGAAAAATTATCAAATCTTACTGGACAAAGTCAGGATTTTTGCGAAAATACTCGTTACTATAGTAAGATTTGATGTGCTCAACACTGATTGGCTACAATTTTGCTGGCTGACTTCTAATTGGTTCCTAGTTTGCCGATGATTAAGACGTCAACCAATCAGAGACGATCTCTTATTGAACGCGCTGACCGACCAATCAGCGTTCTTATTTCATAACAGCCAGCGTTTCGTTTCGCAATATTGCTATAATAACGAGTATTTTCGCAAAAATCCTGACTTTGTCCAGTAAGATTTGATAATTTTTCGCCTATGTCTAATTATCCGCGTTTTCGCAAAACCCCTAGGATTTCCGCGAAGATTCGAAGTATCAAATTATCCTACGACATATACACTGTCATCAGTGTGAGATCATGAAAATGAAAAAGTTAAATTGTTATATTATTATTTATTTGTCTTAGACGATGGACTCTGGAGTGAGGGACTTTTTGGAAGGCGTATGAGGGGCCAAAGCCAACTCGCTTAGACCCCTTAGACAATTGACTATTTGAATCGGTCAAAAATAAAATATGAAATCACATACATAAAAGACCGCTCGTCTTAAAAACTTCCATCACCATACAGAAATTAATATTATGCGAAGATATAATTGTAAAATTGCATTTAGTGTATTCCATTTGATTCTAAAAATCTGTGACGTCAAATTGTTATATTTCATACAAATCACGTACAAATTCCACGTTTTGACAGTTCACAAAAAGTAACGTTATTGACTACTCTTTCAAATACCCAACCAACAATTATCCCTGTACCTATGGACTATGCAAGTGCACTCAAGGACAATATTATGATCGAAACTTATTATAAAATCTAATAATCAAAAAGTGTAAAGTGTAAGTGTGAGTGTGTGTTAGAGTGTGTGAGTATGTTTGATATACATTGAACCAGTTTTCCATATCCTCAGAACTGTTTGCAAGCGGTTGTTACTCTATATAATTCCGGGGAACTCCAGGCAAGCTCAGTTATTGGTAGCTTACAATTTCGCTGCAAACTTAAGTTAAGGTAACAGGAATCTGGCAGTTTGCAGTTGTACACTTAGTTCGCTTCTAATACATATACTTGAAATAGAAAAGTTTTCTCGTGTGTGCATGTTGAGGGTTTGGTGATTAAATGTTGCGGGGTAGTTAAATTATGTTTGTTTTGTGATAATTGGTATTGCTAATGAAATTGTTTGCTAATTTTGTTTTTATGTTTAGATTTTTTTTTTGCTTTTCGATGCTTTATTTGCTTGAGCCTAATATAATGTCCGTTTCTAGAACAAATGATAGAATATAATTATAGTATTAGTTAATATGTTATCAATCTCCACACAGTACATAGAACTGTTGTTTCCTATAAATTATTAACTATACCCTGCATACTAAAATCAGCCTTGTATCATTATGAACTTCGTTTATAATCTTTCAGTATTAAATCGTTTCATTATGAACTGTAGAAAAATTGTGATCTGCAAAAATCCATTAAAAATTTAACGCATTTTTTTCGGTACAGTATAATCTATTCATGGGAAACCGACTAATTGTGAACTTGTATGTTATAATTCATGTATACAAAACATTGTAAAACATTTAAAAAAAGTAACGGTGGAGTTTCTTGCCCATTCTTCTCCATACGAAACTAACTTTTAGAAGGGGCGACTAGAAACAATTCGATTTCTTGTTCATTTTGACGTTCGAAAGTGCCTTTTTTGTGCCTATTCGAAATAAATGATTTGACTTTGACTTTAGCTTTGACTTTGACTTTGGTATCAAATTTGCTTGCGACATAATGTGCCTTGCGCTTATAACCTGTTCTAGCTAGCTACATGCAACTTGGAAGTAGCACTTACTGAGCCGGTACTGCGGCACCGCTACGCTAGCTTGGCTCGCGCGCTTTTGGTTACAATTCTAACCTAACCTATTTCATCCAGTTCACAATTTATCGTAACTTTTAATACAGACCGATTCTAAACGGTTCTCATCATCTTACAGTGGCATAAGATAACTCGTAGGGCTTTATAGGCAGAAACATACGTAGGTATATGCTAGATTTCCCAGTTCTCTAGATTCACTCTCTGGTAGACTCTATCGTGGTTGATTCCCGTTACAAAGGCCCCTTTGCGTTCGTAGAATCTAAATAACTAAGTTTATGTTAGTGTGCAATTCAATATTCAGTATTTATGTGTGAAATTGGATATACAATATTCTAGGTATCTACCTGTTACATACTGATTCAACTGTACACTCCTAAAGTATCGTACATCGTCTATACTCACCCACAATTCTCTTGCTGTTGACTGACAAACCACTAGACATTTCCCGAGGCGTGTCGCATCACTATCCTATATCCATGAAACGTTGAACAGCTTCATACACTCCAAACGCCACTCTCATACAAGCTTCTAATTTAGAACAAATTGCCATCATCCTACAACAAGAACCGACATCTTTATGATGAATAACAGCCCTCGCATAATATTTGCACGCATTCCACGCTTTATTTTGCTAGCACTCGTATATATAAGCATGCAAACGTGTGCCGTTAGCGAATTTATATTAGTTGAACGCACTTGTGCACGGTGAATGCGTGCAAACGCGTTTAACAATGCAAATTTATTCTAGTTACCGTATTAACGGTTCATCATAGAGGCACTTGTGGTAATTATGTGAACAGGCAGCAGTATCCTCGCGAATATTCGATGTATCATTCGCTGGGATTAACTGATGCTGATTAATAAAGCTGCTGGTTTTCAAATAGAGGTGTTTTCGTCCTTCTAATATGGGTTTTGTTTGGGTATTAATGGTACATATTTACAGCATTTTACAGAGGTATAGGTCTCATTGTCGAGTGACAACTTTCTTTATAATTTGGAGTATATAAAAAATAACACAATTTCAATACTTAACACAAATCTTACAACCTAAATCTCTGCATATTATGTACAAGAAAAAAAAGGGACAGCTTATTGGGTAGTATCAAATAATTCGTCCTCATCGCTGTCAGTGGGAAATATGGCCAAAAGACTAGTAGCGTTGCCACGTTGGGTAGCAACGTTGATTCCTTGACGTAACAATCAAACAATCCTATAATCACATGTTGAGTAAACGATATCCCAAAATACTTGATGAGCACTTTCTTAGAGACAAAGTCAAAAAGATTGTGAGGTCCGAATAGTATAGCAACTACCGCAGTAGGCCTAAAAAAATCAATAGTCATTTATTCAAACTAGGCTGAAAATCAGCACTTTTCGAAAGTCAAGTTACATAAGACAGTCCCCCGAAAACACCCACCCTTCAAAATACTAAAAATAATTAAAAAAAAAAAAAAAAAAAAATTATGTGTGTGGTAAAATTAGCTAAAAATACATTAAAAAATATGTGGAGACATGAATTTAAAAAAAAAACGAAACACAATACAATATCAACTAATCTAAAGCAATTAAGATACTTTAAACATATTATATTGTCATACGAATTGGCGGACTTTGCGCAGCTACAGAGCCACCTAATTAAATTGCGCATGTAAAGTTAAAGTCTCAACTGTGCCCGCGTTTGTCATCATACGCCAGACTAAGTACCGCGGTTCAATGGAAGCTGTAGAAATGTATATAAAAAACATCACATGCTACGTTATAATGTGGACAATTGCGTCATGTACTTCAACTACACTGAGTTTTAAGTACAAAATGAAATGGTGGACAATTTTTGCTATTACAGTATGTGCTGCAAAAAAAAATTGTGCAGGGTTTTTTTGTTAGTATTTAATAAGATAGTTTTATTGCCTTAAGGAAGAATGATTAAAAACAAAAGAAAGGTTTATTACTAAAACTATTAAGGAAACTGTTTATTTTTGTAAGTCGATAGTTTATGACACTTTTACAGGTCAATTTTAAATATTTTAACACTAGATGGCGCTGGGGCTTCCCAGCTGTCTAATCCTAGAGCAGGGGTGGCGAACCTCAACACATCTACGTGCCATTTTTTCGCAATAAATTTTGAATGGGGCCTTGACGAGCCAACAAACAATCTTGTATTAGGAAAGAATACACAATAATACCTTTTATGTGTAACAGTAATATCAACATTAATAGTTTTATATTTATTTCATCAAATTAGTGCAACTATTGCTGATGCAAACTAGATGAATACCGTACGTCAATTCTTGAAATGATGCCTTGTCCAAAATATGTTGTTACGTGCCATCGATGGCACGCATGTCATTGGTTCCCCATCCTTGTCCTAGAGAATTGGTGAAACAAACTCAGAGTTCTATTTTGAAATCCTAACATTATTAAGATATCAAATATGTGGGTCTAACAATGCAAGGCCAGTCTACCAAGTGCCAACCTTCTCCGCCAATCTACGAAGAATTCTTTTCCCGTTCTTTCCTCTGGTTTAAGGGTGCACGGGGGATCCCCTTTAATATACATAACATCATGGTTACTAATGCCGCTACATTCACACCTGAATTCACCCAGGTAAACAACTGAGAGCATTACTTACGCATTACATTACACGCGATTAATCTCAAACCCAACGACTACAACAATATTAAACTAAATATTTTCATCAATATTAACACACACGAAAGTTAAATGGCGGACGGCTTCATAACGGTCAAACATCCTAATAAACCGCGTACCATATATTGTAGTGTTGCCACAAAAACATTTTCATTTTAGCATTTTATTGAGCTTGTTGTAACTGATTTACGTGCTGTCCGTTCCGGCCGTTTTTAACCTTTCCGAGAGCCGCATCATAAACGGTTTAGTGCCGGTTATGGAGCTCAAATTACGAAGAATGGAAGTACCTATAGCTCCCTCATTGTCTGCCCTTTATGAAGGGTTCGAGTATATAAAGGAATACAAGCGAAATGGCCCGTAATTCGAATAACATTTCTGTGACCTACAAAAACTTGCTGAGTGGCAAAATTGTTTTAGACTTCATATACACTGTGTACATTTACTGGACAGAATAAATGTGTTTCGTGATGTAAGTAACTTTTCTATCTTTTGTTGAGCAAAGGGTAAAGGCTTCCTTTTTGCCGCTCTTGAAGTTTGTACGAGCTAAAGGGAGGTCACAATCACAATAGATTTGTATCAAAAAGTCTTATAGCCTTAAGTTCTGTGAATTTTCACGGATCTTTTTTGTAATTACTATGTCGAAACTAGGCTTGAGTACCTATATGAGTGATTCGCTTGACATGTCCGAAAGAAATTAATCAGGAGTATCGTAAGAAAGGCCAGTTAATCGCGTCCGACATCGGCCACAATAAAATGGAGACATCCTAAATTGCGCGCTACTTGAATGCGTTAATAAAAATCGTGGGGAGTCGAAATTAAGGCTCCTATACGAAGCGTCGTCATTAGGGCCGAAATAGGGTTGTATCCTGGTGGTTGTAATAAGTCATGTCTGCCGCAGGACCCCCGCCGCCCCCGCCCCGCGCCCCCTGCCCACCCCGGACGATCCCGCACCATTTCTCGCCCTACCCTGAAGATTATCGCGCACTAAGTATGATCAATAGTCAATTTAACGGGCAAGTGGCTAAAACTGGTCAGATTAATCAGTGACGAAGCAAGATATAGTCAGTTGTCATTAATTAGTGCTGTGCTTAATGACATGTTAGTAACATTACGCGTGATTTAGCTTTGATTCTTTTTTGATTGAGCGTGTTTCCGAAATTGCGTAGTTTTTCTATCATATCTGCGCGAGATTACATTCTAAAGGCGGGGATTATCGGCTTTGGTATAAGTCAAACATTTGCAGGCTCACTATTTCAAATAAAAACCAGTGCGCGGCGTGGCTAGCAATAATTTTTGCACGCATTTTATCAAAACAAAATTCCATGTAAATTCGTCGCGCACACAAATCCTAAGCGTAAGCTTGGGGCACTTCCCTGGGTCCCCGGTATCAGTTCAGTCCATAAACTACCATCCCCTCCCCCCTGCCCGCGCCCCCCTGCCGCATCCTCGGTGGCTCTTCCGCCCGCTTCCGCTCTTTCGCTCGGAACATAAGCTGTGCCATTTTTTAAAATGCGTGCCTCGGACCTAGTAGCAGCTCTATGTTATATCGACGTTTTGAACTTACTTTTATTTTCTTCATGAAGCTCGTTTTGTTCAGTGATAGCGAGCGGTGCAGTTATTCAAAGTCTGTCAGGTGCAAACGATCAGTTTATTTCCTTGATGGAGCATTGTTGTGAGTTATTGACATAGAGAGGACGGGCATGTTTGGGGGCGAACGTATTTTTAAGTACTATAATTTAGTGGGTTGTATTCACCAAATATTGTTCCCTTTTTTTCGACTACTACGTACATACGTATATCCTTCATATTATGTACAGAGGCCAGCATATCAAGTTACCACAATCTGTCAAATTTCTTTGATAGTATTTCAACTTTATTGCAAAGACATAAGGTTCATTTTTAATTGAGAAAATTTGACAGTTAGGGATAGCTTGATGTGCTGGCGTCTGTACATTTCCAAAACTCATAATTGCCAATAAACTTCTTACAAAATCTCACACGTTAAGTGCTATAAACATTCCAATCAGGTGATGTTTCCCCATACATCTTACAAGCCAGATAAGCTGTTTCAAGCGCCACTTAAACGTCTGAAAGCACCTGTTATTAATTTGCTAACCGCCGTTAAACCAGGTATCTTCCATATGCACTATCGTAACCGCTAATCCCTGTGGTACTATTCTATATAACACTTAGTTTAACATATAAGGTAATTACGATGCTCGAATATAAAATGTAACGATTTTTTGGGCATTTTATTAGATCTTCCACGAAGACTTTGAATTAGAAATGTTCTGTATTTCGACGAAACTACCTTTTGGAAGGGGCGACTAGAATCAATTCAATTTATTGTGCATTTTGCCATTCAAAAATGCCTTTCTTGTGCCTATTTGAAATAAATGATTTGACTTTGACTTTGGACACAATTCTTACATGACTGTTGGACACAGAATATGTGTTCAATAATTACATTTTTTATTGAGTTTCGGGAATCCAAACAAGCCTTTGAAAGCCAAGTCGATCGCCCAGTGACTACACCATAAAAGTTCAACCAGACTCTATTAAAGATTAGATGCAATTTCATGCATAAATACGTTCTTCTTGTGATCACGTTGAACACCAGAATTTGAACAGAAACCACTTTTTTCTAAAGTTATATGATAATTATAAGAGCTTGCAAAGAATACAATGAGCATGGCAATTACTAATTATATAATTGTTGGCATAAATAATTACCATTATCATTGCCATCCAACGTGACACATTTCCCTCTGACAGCGATTGGGATGAATTTTTTGACGCCAAATGAGCTCTTTTTTTACCACTTGTACATAATGGATATATTTATTAGTTTTCGGTTGTACATAATAAGTAATTAATTCTTCATGTATTTTGCTAATTGCACTGAATAAATATAACATAAGTTACATTATTTTAACTCTTTGCTTAAACTCTTTCGCAATCTGCTATCCTAGTACGTTGTTACAATGATATAGTGAGCACGTTGTATTTTATTATACGCACCCCTACGACCCGACGCTTGTGCGCGTCGCACACCGTGCTTATAATGTTAGCGTGGCCCTGGTTATTAGTGAGGTAAACCCTTCTCTGACCTTATAGTGAGTCGCACAATTTTGTATAAGTAGCGTTATATGAGGTCATGTTACCGATATATAGTTTGGAGAAAAGTGTTGTGAATACACTGTGGTACTTACGTTAGCTGATGAACTATAATCGATTCAATTGTAGACGAGAATGTCAGCAAAATAATAATTTTAGGTACGACTTACACCCTGTTACGCAAAGTCTGATCAAGTCCATTATACCAAATTAGGTGTCTTTGACGTCAATCAGTAGTGCCCGCCTTTTGGGAATATATAGTATTTCCCACTGACAGCGATGGGAACGAATTTTTTGATGCCCTATGAACTCTTCTCCTTTTTTATTAGTACTTGTAATAAATATATAATTAAATATCCTTGCAGAAAAATATCAACTAATTATAAAAAAAAAAACGCATATCTACGTAATACCCACAAGCACACCACAATAAGTGATATCCCAAATCTCAGTACATCTAAACCAACACATTTGCGGTACTCTACAGCGTGTTTACAACTAAAACGTGTACATGGTGTAGTTTTTGCGAGAGCTTAGTCGTGACGGGCGACCACTCAAACCGCTCCGCTGCCGCCAAGTGTGGCAATTAAAACTTACGAATGTCAAGTGTGGTGTTGCCAGACCGGGCTTTATTATTTTTTTATTTTATGGCAACAAATAAAGGTGGTATCTTAGTTTTAAATGATTTTGATTTAGTTTGATGGTTGTTAGTTAGTTTTTGTTTTACAGTATTATTTCATATGCGATATACTTATTTTTTGTAACGGAGCCATGTTTTAACAGCGTGTATTCCAATTAGAATGGATCCCATCAAAAACATAATATGAAAAAAATCAAGTCCCGTAACGAAGTTCTGTTGGAATAAGTTGTACTTAGCTATGGGAGCAGCTTTCCAACGACTTTGTCATAAAATGTTACCAAATTAAATTAAAATCTAACAACATTTTATTCTTTAATAAATAGAATGACTATTGAGGACAAAAATTTTACGAAAAATTTATGAACTGCAAAAGCAACATTGTAATCGTATCTATTTATATAGGCTTACAAAGTTACTTATGCAGTTCTTATATCTAGAAAACGGGACTGAAATTGCTGTATGTTTAAGTTTTTCGTTACCTCAGTGGCCAGAAAACTTATCATGTTCCAAGTTTATAGCATGCGTGTCTGCTAGTAGGTACCTTGATTTTGATGATCGAGGAGTGAGTGAGTATCAGTTAGTTATAAAATTAAGGAATTTGCAATAGTTCTCAAACCACAGGTTCAAACTGAATGGAATTTGGGAATATACACAGTTATATTATGCCCCTTTGGTGACTCAAAAACTTTATTCACAACGAAGGCACAAGGGGTAAAAGATGTACTGTATGCTTCGAGAAAAAGAGATGCATAGTTTGTTTGTTTTTGCTCGACTTGGCGGTAGCACTGCCGTACCCCCAGATGCAGAACTTAATTTGTCAATGGATGGATTAGAAAGCAATATGTATATAGTCCAGATATAGGTCAAAACTGACTTACAGATTTTAGTTAAATGTAGTAGTTTCAAAATAGTAAATTTGCAAAATATTTTTCACTGAAAATAGTTTACTTTATTGCTAAAATAGCGCTACAGTAAAATATACACCTCATGTTGAAATGCAGTACCACTGATACTTTATTTAATTATGTTTATGCTAATAAGCCCCAGTAAACACCGCCTAGCTTTGAAACTCAGTCGCACAAACAATTTGAACATTTTGTTCCCAAAATTGGGTTCGAATTTGTGAACGGCGTAATACAAATCAACCCAACAATCTTGACACAGTCATAATAATACGCAGAAAAGAACCTTCAAACATGTTTATAACGTTTTTATGTTCCCAGTAAAATTGCCATCCACATTAAGTTCACGTCCAAAAGATTGGTGCGTACTATAACGCAAGCGTTTCAGTACTCCACGATGTACAGAGGCCAGCACATCAAGTTACCACAATCTGTCAAATTTCTTTGATAGTATTTCAACTTTATTGCAATGACATAAGGTTCATTTTTAACTGAGAAAATTTGACAGTTAGGGATAGCTTGATGAGCTGGCGTCTGTACAGTCGATTCATTCCATAACGAGTGAGCATGAATCCCAAATGTGGCAACAACATGTAGAAACGCATACAAAAAACGTATAACTGTTACGAAAAGCTCATTGTAGCCCATCAAGTAGGTCATTAACGATTTCATAAAAGGCTTAGAGCCCTCGCTTTCTTTTCCCCGTGTCATATTTTTCATGGGCTCGACCATTTCCGAAGTGCTTATGGGCTATGGCGCGTACCTCAGGTAAATGCGTCGTGGGCGCCGCGGATCGATTCGCCACGTCCCTAACATGGGCTCGTGTAACTCCACCTTTATGTTCTTATTCGCCCAAAATCTTGTTATTTTTATTCTTATAGACAATAAGTTTAACCTCTTAAGTATACTTGTGGACTGTGGTTGTGACATTGTTGGTAGGTAGGTAGGTACTCATTATTTTTCTTGTGAAGTTAAAGTTTTATATTTTAAGAAAAGTAGGTACCTATCTACGAGGTTGTATTATTTGTTCGATGACGTCATATGAGGTTACTTCTTGGAAGGCTGGCGGTAATTGTGGTGTCTTCAAGGGTATTTGACTTTCATATTACCCGTCATTATGATCGATTTCGTATGTCATGTTACTGTAAATTGGTTTGATTGACATACAATTTATTAAAGTTTACTTAAGCTTTGTTACATTTTTTAAATTGCTTTAGGAACTGGCTTTTTTAGGGTTCCGTATCCAAAGGGTAAAATGGGACCCTATTTCTAAGACTCCGCTGTCTGTCCGTCACCAGGCTGTATCTCATGAGCTGTGATAGTTAGGACAGTTGAAATTTTCACAGGTGATGTATTCCTGTTGCCGCTATAACAAAAATTACTAAAAAACAGAATGAAATTAATATTTAAGGGGGCTCTTATACAACAAACGTGATATTTTTGCCGTTTTCTATTGATAATGGGATGGTTTTTCACGTTGTCAGCAATACTAGGTAGGTACTTATAACGGCTTGACGCCGTACATAACTACGGTATCTACATCATTGTCACGTTGTCTACATCTCTTTTTATCTACTTTCCTATCGCAGGTATGCTGAAAGAGATATCTTTAGAAGGAAGCATCATCTGTGCACGTATTTTCTGTTCCTTTCTTCTTCTTGTCTGTTTTTATGTATGTGCATAAACGGTTAAATAAATAAATACATATTGGCACACTTTTCAAAAGTTAATAAATAAAAAAAAAACAGTATTAAGAGTTATTGAATTGAATTATTATTTCATTTACAAATAGTATCAAGAAGTCAAAAGCCACTTTCATAAAATAAACACTCTTAATTATTTTATCTGTCAGAGAAATATGAGTATATTTATTGAGGTTACAATAATCAGATAATTATTTAATGAGCTCTTGCAACCAGAATAATGACATTACTCTATGTTAACTTTAATTTTTTTGTAGTTTCATTGAGATTTATTCACTGCAAAATATATAAATGTAACACAGGTTTTAAAAATCATATAAAAATTTTTTACTTGTGTAAAAAGTTTTTTAGTACAAAAATAGTATTGCTTTTAAGAAAAGTATTAGTAATATAAATTGGACTAATATGGGAATAAACTGTTTTATAAGCTGTCTCGGTAAAGCATTCCAAGATTGTTACCGAAAGAAGTCCATTAGAATAAAGTCATATAAGAACACGTCGATACAGTGGATTACTAAAGGGATTAAAGTTTCAAGTAAGATGAAAAGAGTACTATGCTCAGGTACAGTAAATAATGCTAGCCTTAAAAAGTGTAAAACCAACTATGTTCGAATTTATAGGAGAGTAATTCAGCAAATCAGGAAAAAGGCCATAATAAATAATTTAAATTCCGCTACAAATGTAACAAAGCAGACGTGGAAACTTGTTAATGAATGTACAAAGAAAACAACAAATAGGCAATGTAGAAATTTAATCCTAAAAGTGGATGGTGGAGTGATAACTGACCCCCAGCAGGTTGCGAATCATTTAATTGACAGTTTTTGTGTTCAAATTGGTACTCGCTAGCAATGAAAAAGAAAGGGCAATGACTTTTCTATTGCAAAGTACAAAAAGAGTTGAAAGTGATTTAACTTTCTATAAAACCACACAGTCTGAAATCGCAAGGATTATCAGTAGAATGGCCAATAAAAAATCTTGTGGTTTTGATGATTTGCCGGTTTCAATTTTGAAGGAGAATATAGACTCTTTGGCGCTCCCTCTGTCTGATTTTTTAAATAAGTGTTTGGAAGAGTCAGTCTTTCCTGACCAGTTGAAATTGGCAAAAGTAGTTCCAATATTCAAAAAAGGTATTAAGACTGATCCTAAAAATTACCGACCTATATCCCTTTTGCCGACCTTATCAAAAATATTTGAAACTATTATTAAAACTAGGCTAATGGTACATTTTAATAAGAATAAAATCATTAATTTAAGACAATTTGGGTATCAGAAAGGCGTCGGCTGCTCTGATGCAATAGACACTCTTATAAATGACATAATTATTAAATTAAATGACAAAATGAAAGTGGCAGGGCTATTCATCGACCTTAGCTCCGCGTTTGATACGGTTGATTATGAATTGCTACTCACTAAACTGGAATATTACGGTATCAGAGGCAATTCCTTAAAACTTTTAAGATCCTACTTACAAAATAGGCGAATGTTTGTAGAAATAAAAAGCATCGATGAACGTAATCATGAAGTCATATACAACTCTAAAATCACAAATGTAAAACGTGGTGTGCCCCAAGGCTCCATTTTGGGGCCAATATTATTTATTATATTTACAAACGACTTGCTTAACTTTATGCATTGCTTTCAGCCTGATGTAAAACTTGTTGTTTATGCAGATGATACCAATATAATAATTGGTGCAAATGACTTGAAAGAATTGACTAAAAATGTAAATAAAAGCCTACAAAATCTCTGCGATTGGTTTACAGCCAATAACCTTTTGATAAATGCGAGTAAGACTAACATAATTTTATTTAATAACACAACTCGACATAACGACAATTTGGATATACAAGTGAAAGGAAATAATATTGAATTAGTGGACAAAGTCAAATTTTTAGGTATTAACATAGATGCGCATTTAAATTGGAAACAGGAGCTTGCTGCTATTGATTCTTCAATTTCATCAGCATGCTATGCACTCAGGAGCCTTTATTTGACAAGGAGAATTTATGACAAATGATAAAGGTCACTTTCATTAGTCAGAAATAATGAAATTGAAAGATGAAATTATTATTTTGTTAAATTAAATTATATTAATATTTTTTTTTGTTTTAAATCTGTCCTGACCTTGACCTTTGTGAAGTTTGTACTCCTGACACTTTTCTGACATTAAACCTGCAATTAATTTGACATTATATTATAATTTTTTAGTTGACATATTTTAAACGAAGTGACTTTTGAACTAGACATTTCACATTAACTCAAATTAGGTTTTATATGTATTGTTCGTTTTATATGTATTGTTTCTGCATGTGATAATTTTATGTTCCATTTAAATTAGTATTGTTTCTGTAAATTATGGTTTTACTTAATATTTAATATGTAATGTTCAACACAATGTATATTGTTAATGAATAAAAATAAATGAAATGAAAAAATGAAATGAAATACTAAACCGCTAGAATAGTTAAATCTACGCGAGTTAAAAAAATATATACGTACACAGAGTGTATTTTTCAAGTGGGCGTGGATGGCCAAATCTGAATCTATGAGGAATAGCAAAAAGTACTTAAAGGAGTCGTGGGCTCGATATTGATGAATTATAAAACTGCATCATTGGATTTTTTATAAATCAATATTTCTAACCAGGAATCCATAACGGTGATTTTGAAAAAAAAAAAATCTATACACTTTTTGATCGTGTCACTATAAGGATCAAATTCTGTGAAGTTATGGCGTACGGAAAGTTCACTCTGTATATTCTTTATTTCCATAGTTTTTACAATCCTGTAACCGTACTGAAGATAATTCCCAACAATCTGGTAATTTATACATCTGTAGACCGTTTGTTATAACATAAGACAAATAACGGTTATCACCGTTTCTTTACATTAAAAAAATAAATGTGAAGTGCAGTTTTATGTCAACAATATTACACAATAACTTTCGTTATTTAACCGTTATTTGTCTAATGCTATAATAAATGGGTATAGATATATTTGTTAATTGTGTGTCTCAATAAGTAAAGAAATTTGTATGAACAGACAGCTAGCACATCAAGCTATCCCAAACTGTCAAATTTTCCCAACTGAAAATGAACCTCATGCTTTTGTAATAAAGTTAAATAACTATAAAAAAAATACCCAATACCACTTTACCCGACCTGGGAATAGAAACCTGGACCTCACGTTAGTATGCATTTGAATAGATTTAAGTAGATTGTTTTGTATTTGGATATGACCTCTGTATGGATTTTTATTATTATTCACTCGAACGAAGTTGCGGTCACACCTAGTATGTTTATAAAACTTAACCAATGTTTTAGAAAAGCTAATCATTGTTCAGCATTAAGCTTTTTCTCTAAAAAGTATTGTTCAGTAAGTTCGACATTGGTATTTTTAGTTCAATAAAAAAGTATCCTCTAAGGATTTTCCAGCCAAACTTGGGTCATAGAGGTCACCTTTCAAAATAACTTTGATCTGATTAGCAATATGCGTGCCGACTTTTAAAGTTCATTTGTTTTTACAAAAACTAAGAATTTAGGTATTGAGCTAGTCACGGAAACTGATATGTACTTTTAACCTCAAAGTAGGTTGATTTTAACAACCTAAATATACAAAGTGACGCTACAATGGTGACATTAATTTAACACACATACGTTTTCGCATTTTCATTTCTTGAAGACATTATATTTCCACTAATCTTTATTATTTACGGATTTATTTTAAAACTAGCTTCTGCCCGCGACTTCGTCCGCGGAAAATTGCGATATACTGTAACTGTTTAGGCAGCGCATGCAAATAATTCTGTTTTCGGAGGTATTTTTTTCCGACTTGCTAGACGAAAATTGCGATAGCTCGGCTAATATGTATGATATAAATATAATTTATAGCCTATAGCACTCAGGAATAATGTAGCTTTCTATCAGTGAAAAAAGTTTTGAAATTAGATCATTGGTTCCGGAGATTACCCCCTACATACAAACTTACAAACGTACAAACTTACAAATTTTACCTCTTTATAATATTAGTATAGATGTTAGAAAAAAGCATCTTAGAGCAATCTGTACTTAAAGAACTGTCGCACAGCGGTCATTTGCCGGGTCACGAATCATAACATTCGCATCAATGTAATTAAAACAATACTATTAGGATTAAACAACAGCAAAAAGTAGGCGAATTAATTTTGTTATTTACTTTGTTTGATGTTTTGTTTCTATTTGCGATTTAGGTATTGTAACCTATGAACAATTAGATTATTAATGGGCCTACCCGTATGTTAAATAAATGCCACCATTGAAGCGCCACGTTGTAGATATTTTCGAAAATCTAGGTCTTTTACTTAGAAATTACTAGGAGAGATTAAAGGATTATGTATGGAATATCGATTCGGGTTGGTCGGGTAGTGTGTTGTGATAAGTTACCAATGTTTTACTTAAAGAGTAAAACCGATGATGTCCTTACATTTACTGTATCATCTTTCTTAGAGAGATTTGATCCTTATAATTGACCCTATCGATTGACGCCATAATAGTACCTACAGAATGTTTATTTTTTTCAGATATTAGCCGGTTCGATTTCCAAGTGTGGCAAGCGAATTTATTTACGAAAATCTTTGAATGCACAAATGTTTCTTTTAAGAAATAAAGGAATGTTTTCTTTGTGTAAAATTTGCTATCTCCAGTATTTAAAGTACTTTCCTCAGGGCGAGGTTAAAAATGCCACCCTGTATAATATACAATTACACTTAAGACTGCAAACTTGTGCAAGTATTTTTACTTCGGGATTTAAAAATGACAAATACTCACACCCTCAGTAACTCACGCTGCAAGCAACTAATACTTTTCCTTCCACGTCTACCCCAGAGTGTAAACTAAATCTTATTCAAAACAAGAAAACAAGCGCTAAGCAATCTCTTTCCTTCATCACAACTACTTTACAAACAATCAAGAGAAAATTGCAACAATTTATAAAACCACAAGACGAGTTGCTGCAAATAAAAACTATAGCACCTGTAATTGACTGTGTAAAATATTATAATATAATAACATGACGCTCGTATTTCCCAAAGGTATAATCAGACCCGTACCACCCACATTTTATTTTGATAATTATTAAATAGAAAATATTCCATTTAGTGTCAGAGTTTATCATTTACACGGGTACTCCAAGATAAAGCCATAAGTACCTTTTTTTTAAGGATAGGAAATCATCAAATGACACCTCCCGCGGTGGGTGGAGTGGAAGGCAGTGTCAGTTTAACTGACTAAATCCCATCCATGTAAAGAACATGGATGGGTTTTTGTTAGCCTTATGTGTTATGTATAGCCGAAGGTATAGCCAAAGCCGCTTGTATACCCACATTTTTTTGATAATTGTAAAATAGAAAATATTTTGTTAAGTGTCAAATATATAACTTACTCAGGTACCCCAAGATAAAGACATACCTAGTTTTGCGATCACAGTTCTCATAAAATTCGAAAAACCACGTATATGAGAACAAAACCTTTATTATTATTATGCCTATTGCCACCGAACATACATTCAGACTCCAGGTATGCGCCTGTTCCTCGTAGAGGCGATCGGCGGCGGCGACCTCTCGCGCCCGGCCCTGGTGCAAGCCATGGTCCGGGGCGAGAGGGAGTGGGAGGCAGTCACCTCCTTCTGCGAAAAAGTCATGCTCGCGAAGGAGGTGGCGGGATGGGAGAGAGAAAGGTCCTCCCGTCCCAGCCGCCGCGGGAGACGCTCCGGGCGTCGGGAGCCACGTGACGACTCCCGGCCACCGTAGGCGCGGGCCTGCGGACGGTGAGTAATGGGTGACTCACCGTCCGATCAGCACCAGACCCGTGCCGTACGGCGCGTATATGTTCCACGCGCGCCTCAAAGAGATGTCAGCATATGAAGGGGCCCCTCAGGGCCAAGCCTGCCGGGTAAGCGGGATTGTCCGAAAGGGTTACCGCTACCCCGGAACATAAAGGGCTACGGAAGGAACATGGATGGGTTTTAGTCAGTAAGAGTCTGACACTCCCTTCCGCTCCACCCAGAGCGGGAGCAGTCATTGGATGATTTCCCAGCCTTAAAAAAAAAAAAAAAAAAAAGGTATGCGCCTGTAATTGACAGAATAAAATATGATAATATTCAAAAGTGCGGGTTTACTGAGATCTCGGCTTGTGGAGCAGTTGAATCAATTCCCGCCTCGTGGCTAACGGGCCACGAAAGGCGATAAGCTTAACTTACGACGTCTTTTGTATTCAACTGTACCTTTATTTTGATCTTTGGATTTTAGATTTTCGAATATATGTGATTACGCAGGTAGGTTTTAATATTTTATATAATGTACCTAGCTTATGATTTTGACTACTTTAAAAAAAAAACATTTTTTTTTAAATATATTATCTTGAATTGAAAATGTCATGTGCCATAAAACGATATGCGAATTCAAATTGTTTGTTAAAGTAGCTGGACGATTTAAATGAGAGATAAACTTCGATAACATGGCGCGTCCTTCCAAATGACTGTTTCTTTGTTTGTAATCACCTCCTTACGAAAGAGTATGTAGTTGTAAGTATTCATCATCTTGCCAGTCGGCAGCAACGTTGTGAGCGCTTTTTAATAACTTTCACAAACACTTTCAAACGTTTTGAATTTTGGAAGGGCGGGCCATGGCATTATGGTACTTTGTCTCTACCCATGAAATCTGTCAGCTCTTTATTATCTACTAGCTGCTCCTGCCTGATTTTTTCAATTCGTACCAGTAGTTCCAGAGATTAGCGCATTCAAACAAACAAACTCTTTAGCTTTATAATATTAGTATATATTAATTGTTCGTTATTTACCTTGTAACACACAACAAGTTCCATTCCCAATCCAAACAGGTGCATCTAAATATAAAGTTAACAAATAATATACAAGAAGCATACTTTTTCATGAATTCAAAGTGGTCTTGCGATAGTAATTTGAATAATATGATGTGATATTGTAAGGTATCGATCACGCAACCCCGTACCCTTTTGATGCAAGCAACTATGGCGGCACTGTATTTATACGAGTCACGGAAACCAATAACATATTCCTTCGAATGTTAGTAGGAATTCACAAATTATGATCACTTGTAATAAGTGATCACGCTATGAAATAACGTTTCGACTTATAGGTATATGTACTTGAAAGTATGTAATGAAACTGTATGTTAATGTATTTTTGTAACCATATTTTGATTTAAAAGAGTGTCCGTGGGGATTCTTGCCCGTTCTTCTACATAAGTACCTACTGTTTTGGAATGGGCAACTAGGTTTATCTTTCTGACTGACCGACCCGTTGACAATTCAAAAGTGTCTGTAATTGGTTTATTTGAAATAAATGCTTTAAGTTTATGGAAATCGATGTTGATTTAGAAATATGAGCCTTGTTCTTTAAAATATATATAAAATTATAGTTTTTAAAAACCGCACAAAATTTCTACAAATCTTTCACGCCTAAAAATGTCTCGTATTTCATTGCTTTGGTAAGATAAATAACATTCGCATACAAATCACAAACATTTGCGTTTTGAAATCCTTAGCAGAGAATATCTTTTAACTGATAGGAGATTTAACCTAGCGGAAAATTTTAACTCCGTAACTTTTTATAAAAAATGGTTCTTTTTAATAGTTCATGGTTATAAAAGCCATGCATCTAAGTCCGTGCACGATAAAACCGTATATACATGATATGTATAGTTGAAAATACAAAACACCATCACAAACTAACTCCAAATCTAACAACAGAAACCTACAAAATGTCTGCTCCAGCAACCGGTTATCAAGTCCGCATTAGAACATAGTATTTCATGACACAGCTTTTATAACTATTCACCATAATGCGTGAAAAGCCAACCTTTCGGAGGGCACGGGGTATCGGCAGGAAGTCCCTCCGGCCACGGGGTCATTAGCCAAAAAATAAACGATCTCACTTTGGGTAATGGTGAAAATTTTTGCTTATGTTACGCCTTATTTCAGGTTAAGCTTATTTTAGGGAGTTGGGGTGTGTTGCATTGACTTTTTATGCTGATGCATTTTTATATAAAAATATTGCGTTACGAATTCGGTAGATTTTGTCTGAATTTTGTTTTAATGACTACTTGCTCTAATAAATAATAATTAGACTCAAACTCAAAATTATTGATTTATTATCATTAACTCGTAGAATGTTCGTAAATATGTGAGTACCATGTCTTTACGACATTATTAATTTTACCTGCCATTGTTATATGAGTTTCTTTTCACCTTTTGTGGTGTAGTATTTTTTTTCTGGGTGCGTCGTCTTTACATATAATTTTATAATTCATGTATACAAAACATTTCAAAAGGGTAACGGTGGAGTTTCTTGCCTATTCTCCATACGAAACTACCTTTTGGAAGGGGCGACTAGAATCAATTCTATTTCTTGTTAATTTTGACACACTTACGCAACACGTTCTCCCATACATTCGTTTCGGGACAAAATGGCTGTGACAGATGGACAAACAGTCAAGCAGACACACGAGTGATCCTGTAAAGGGTTTGTTCATTTGGACATTCGGAACCCTAAAAAGAGAACCAGTGTTATGAGAGCCTAATAAAATGTAAGCCTATTGTAAGATCTTCACACATTAAGGAATGTAAATAAATATATTGATATGTATTGAAAATTGTTATAGCAAACCTTTTTTCATTTTCTCCATTGGAACTCGAAGATAAAAAGCTTACTCAGGCATTTTACTCGGCAAACATACAGACATAATTATTATATTTTCTATTTATTCGTTACTTTTTATATAATTTTTTTTTGTGTTTCATTTTTTACTTGATTCGTTTGTATTTGAAAACATAATACTGATTCATGATTGAAAAGTAACAAAAATAACAGACAAACACAAATTTGAATCCGGTAATGACAAAACAAAGGTTACCCATTGTACCTCTTAGGCAATTTTGCGACTCTCTGAATACACTTATAAATAATTTCAATATTTTTGATGGTGCATTGGCATGTACAAGCTGACATATGGCAAATACTTTTATTTAATGTGTTGTTTCGTAATGTTAATGTCTACTATTCATTGTATAGAATCAAGTTCTTCCAACTGAACAGACAGCTTTGCTGCTGGGGAGTTTGTTGCGCTACTTCTTCTTCTCCGCTCTGGCAGTAATGTCAAGTGTAGTGAGTGTGTAGTGTTTGTGTGTGTGTATGTGTGGTGGGTGGTGTGTTTGAGGTTCAAAAAGTGCTTTTTTCAGCCTAGTTTAAATAAATTACTTTTGGTTTTGATTTTAATAAAAAATAAGTACAACATTCCTAATTAGGAAAATACAAAAATTAATAAGACACGTCGCAGTTGTAAAATAATGAGTCATAGCTTTGTATGTGGAAGAAAAAACACGAACCCCTTAAGTTCCCATTCTATGTCTTACAAACTTGCTTTCCAAACAGTTTTTTTTGACGTCTCGCAGTAAAGAAAACGGTAAGTTTCAATTGTTATTGTTTCAAAGTCAAAGTCAAAGTCAAATCATTTATTTCAAATAGGCACAAGTAAGGCACTTTTGAACGTCACGTTTTAGTTTTTGACATCGCGTAGGTTATTCATGATCAGATATTATTGTGCAGCATTTTGCCTTATGCAATATTCTAGCGTTATTTCCCTGTATGTAGTATGTATTATTCAAATTAATTTTCTTTGGAAGTTTGGACCCCGACGGCTTTGGATTCGTAATAACGCGGCATCTTTTTGACGTTATGTAAATTTCTCGGAATATAATTCACATGGTATAAATATGTTGTTACGGATTCGGGTTGGAGAAAGAGCGTGAAATTTGTATAGATAAGACTTTTATATAAATAATACATGTTGGTATAAAAATGTTTGTGACTTTTGGTTACCGTGAGGCGATCGATCAAGAGCTTTAGGGGATATAAAGTTTAATAACTTGGCCGTACTCAGAAATTGAATTGGTAAATGGTTATTGTAACTGAAGAACCATCTACGCTACAAGAATATACTTTGAAATCGATTTCCGTATTATGTAATAAAAAAAAATACTTAGGGAACTTATACCTACCAATCATATAAAATCGAAAAAAAAAGTATATCAATATCTAATATGATTTCTATTCGCTCTACTATCTAATCATTCATATAAAGTTACACTAAAAGCAATCTTAAAGCGCTAATTTCACATATCATGGTAAATTTTTAACCTTAATTCTTTAGATAAAGGAGATTGCCCTAAATTTTACACAAATTGATTTTAATTTAAAAAATAGAATTTAATAACATTTTATAGCAGTCTCGGAAAAAATACTTAAATATAAGATTTTTTTACCGATTGATCCGTTCAGTTTCAGTTTAAAGTATCTTCGATGTCACCATTTAATAATATCTATGCTTAGAAGAAAAAATTGAAAAGTTAAAACAATATTTGCCCATATGCTTTCAATGCTTTATTACATAAAATTCATCATAAAGCACTCAATAGCACTTAGACCTATACATACATTCACGAACGAACTTAACAGATTATCCGTTTAAAAATTAACTTGTATTATATTATGGTTCCAAAAGTTCGACTTCCTGACTTCCACATGAATAAATATTGTTTTAAAAACCGTGCCCTGTTTTTGGTAGAGTTCAAGTAACGAGGCTATGTCCACGTTGGTACATATATCATTTTTATCGGTCGTACTCGGGCCAACCGTTTATTCATTGCTTACCTATTGCATACGAGGCTCAGTGACGACTGTCGCTACTATCGGTTCTCATGGGTTTTGGGAAAGCATTTTTTTTGAGGCAAAGTGTCATAAATTTTTTAGCTCGACTCTGTTGACTAATCGGGATGAATCGATATTAAAATAAATAAGATAGCTTTCCATCAGACGAGATCATGGTCCAGGGTCTCAGATCAGAGGGCTTTAGTTATAAAAAGATAGGTATAAATCTAAAATGGTAGAGCTGTAAGTTGAGCTCCAGATTAAGCTTTAAAATAGGAGGCATTAACTTGCACGTTGCGATGGTCATTATTTAAATGACTGTCTATGGTCCATTGAACAATTTCCCATACATCAGTAAACTTCTATAGATTCCTACTCCAACATTCCGTATACTAAATAAATTCACGAAATCACATAAAATACTAATATGCTACGCAGAACTGTGCTACGCTTTTCGTAGCAGGTGCTACGAGACTTAAGTGAGAATAATTAATACTTAAATCTGAAGTCCAATAATTAAAGCACTTCCCGTTATACCCTGTACTAAGTTTTCAGACTATATATACCAAGTTAGTATAATCCAACTTGGAACAAACCCGTATTAGTAACTCCTTACAACTTCGTAGCAAACCGCTACGCGGGCGACGTAGCACACTGTTTCTTTCTCTTTGTAAACTAGCGGTTTTATTCTCATGGATTTAGATTTTGAAATAAGTATTAAGTATTAAAACTGTTTTATTAATACGTCTTTTGTTTCTTCTAGAAAATCTAATTTCATTTGTATTCATTTTTTTTCTTATGTAAGTGTTGGTGCATGCTATAATTATTTTATGAATGTATATTTCTATGAAGATTTTATATCCCTATGCAGCTTTATAGAGCAGTCAAGTCTCTTCATGTCGTCAAAGAAATGATAAATTATATGAAGAAAGAAAGAAAACAATTTATTGTTGTTTGTTGTAGTTTATTGTTTGCTTGTTTAAAATCCCTATTATCATAAAGTCTATAACAATATTTTGACAGTAGTACTCATTATAAACTCACTTTTAAACTCACTGTGCGGTCTAACTGAGTACCAATCGCACGTTCAAGTGAGACCGTATTTCTTTTTTTAGAAAGCGCCGTTTAGTCAACTATGTATTGAAGATGAATGTTTATCGGTTTAACATTCGTTCTGAAAAAGGTACCGCAGTGATTTATTGATAACTACTAACATCAGGGTTGTTGAGATATTGTGCTTTTACAAATTAGACCGTATTTCTTACTGAGACCGTAGGTTGAAATATTGTTCGTAGTTCGAAAGAGTTGAACTGATGAAATTACGTTCGATGGTTTTGTTTTAGTGTTAGAAATACACTGTTTGAGTTATTGGCGGTATGATAAATGACTTAGAAATATTATTTTAATGGATTAGGCGATTTATTAATTAGCTATCTAAATTATTTTGCCAACATGCACAGTTGCCAGACGTGTCGTAACTAAGTTTTTGTTTCAAAGCTCACCCACCACACAGATCCGGTACGCTTATCAATTTTTAAGCGAGAAATTTACACAATAGAACGCTGATGGTTGTCATGTTCAGAAGATAGAAAATGTAGTGTGTTTGGTTCAACGAGGGACATGCTTTCAGGGGGTATAGTGCTCATGAAAATGAACAACTTTGACTATGGGAGCAAACTTAATTTCACGAAAAACGTCGGACTGCCATCTATGAGATGCGATGTCTCGAGTTCGAACCCAAGGCCGAACGCATCTCTGATTTTACAGATTCATGTGCATATTGTATAATTATCTCTTGTTTAAAAAACGGTGTCTAAAAACATCGTGAGGAAACGTCTGAGAGATATTTATGGGCAGCATACAAACTTTGACACCAGGTTAGTCACTAACCACACGAAAAGAAGAAGACGAAATAAAAAACAGATGTTCAGTACATTTATGTTCGTCAAAATGTATGAAACAGCTGATATTTTTTTTCATATTTCAGAGTTGGTCCCATAGTCAAAGTTGCTCATTTTCATGAGTACTATACCCCCTGAAATTATGTTCTTAGTTCAACTTAACTCACAGTATAGTCTTTCAAAACTACACAAAAATGCATTCAAAGTGACCTATTCCACAATTTAATTAGACAAGAAATCAAATAAAACGCCGCCTAAAAACTCCGACATATTAAATGCGCATATGTAACGCTAATCAGAACATACATAGCGTGCACGTTGCCGACTGGTTCCTTACAGTATTGCCTCCTATAAATAGACTCTGAACCAATAAGTAATGATTTCTAGTAAGTGAGGAATCGATTGCAGACTGCATGGCGTCAAAGAGAACAATTATACTTAAAATAGAAGTGGTTCTACGTGTATTTGTGTTACTTCGAGAATTTTTAATGGTGTTTCATGTAGGCTGTAAATGATGTTCATTTTGTTGAAAGATTTTTTTTTTGTGGGTGGGATGTCTTCAAATGGTTCCGCTCTGGGTGGGCGGAAGGGAGTGTCAGACTCTTCCTGATTAAAACCCATCCATCTTCCTTCCTTCCTTAGCTCTTTATTTTCCGAGGTTGCGGTAACCCTTTAGGACAATCCCGCTGAATGTAGTTGTACCTTAAGGCCAGTATTCAGATGGTTTTAGTTCTATAATAGTTTAATTGATTTTTCCGGAACTAACATTGAATTTTTCATCGACATATTGAACTACCTTCAATGTCTCGTTTTCAAGGAAATGTAATACGTTAGCTTACGTTAGCTTCTCCCAATAATAACGATACTGTCATCCCTTGATCACCATATAAAATGGTTTCATACAGACATGATAAGAAAAACATCCTGACCTCATTCCTAGTGACATTTTGTCAACTAAAAACACGAAGCATGCTAACTACGCCTCAGTCTGCGTCGTACTGCAGTGGATTTTACATATGTATACCTTCTACATATGTATGTGCGGGGAAATTCAAAGCGTGAACTATTTAATCAACTCATGAAATATGCATTCGCCGAAATTCTGGCTGGGCCCGTCCATCAGCAGAAGGCCTTATCGACGACGGCGCTTATCATCAACAGGTCCCACTACCAACTCGTGTGCTGTTATCTCTTGCTACAAATAGTCACGACTACATTACTGGCAAGGCGCCCTAACTACCTCCTAAATATTTATAGAAATTCAGCTGTATTTTTGGGAGTGTAGAGTCTATATTTGTAGTGTGCCAGGTCACTGGTGTGGTGCATAATCACGGATAAACGCATTGTCACAGTGTATTACGGGGCCGCTTGCCTAATGCGCCTAATTCACGACAATGTAGACAAGTCGTTTGCAACTATACTTGTTATTATTTCAATTTGGGTGTGTTTACTAAATTTTGTTGTGGCTCCCATTGTAATGGCGGCGTACCTACGTTTTGTTTTAATGACGTAATTTCAAGTGTTTTTCACATTTTTGAGGCTAAAACAAAGCTTTGTTGTTCTGTATAATGAGGTTAAAGGTTCCAAATGAATGGAATAATGGTATATGTGTGCATTTGCGTGGAACTTTTCATGTTATGGCCAAAAAAGTGTATGTTAGTGTGTGTTTAGTGTGTAGAGTTATTACGTTTATACAATGAAGTTTCCGCGTACATATACATTGTTTAAGAGGTTAAACAATGTTGTTTTAATAACAGTGTTTCATAGAATCAGAAATACAGATTTGCATTATTATTTTTTCAGAAAGGTAATAAGGTTCGCCAATAATTTACTAAAGCAGAGAGTTCCCATAAATATCATCATTCTACAAAAAAACCCTTTCTAAACTCATATTGCGTTGCGCAATCAACATTAGATAGTACTAACAAGATTGTATCCATAGAAACAGCACTCTTGAACGTCTTGACTTCCTCATCATCATCTGCCTAGCCTTTTCCCAACTATGTTGGGGTCGGCTTCCAGTCTAACCGGATGCAGCTGAATACCAGTATTTTACATGAGAGCGACTGCCTATCTGACCTCCACAACCCAGTAACTGGGAAATGACATAAGGCATTATCTGCAAAGAAATATTATGTTCATCATATTTTCCTGACGTTGTTTGCACACCGTCTTGACTTCCTATCAAGTAAAAAGAAAAATGCAAACAGACAACTACCCACTCTACAATATTATCGTTACTGCGTGGCGTGTCATTGACACCTAATAACAAAGGTTTTATTTTAAAACGTAGTTGTTTGTTTTCTACCTGAAACAGAGTATGTTTATGCTTAATGTTATAGAAATAGAAATCATTTATTTGCCAATGTGATATACAGATATGATGGTTATTTTGGATGCGAATCACGATACATTTTGCCTCACGGCATGCAAAATTGGTAATACTAAATATATTTTGCTATTACCATATTTAATCATATTTTGTTGCTTGTATAAATGTCTTAATGACATAAGGCATTATCTGCAAAGAAATATTATGTTCGTCATATTTTCCTGACGTTGTTTGCACACCGTATTGAACAAGCGTGGTGCTAAATGCTCGTGCTATTTCTGTATGAGAAGAGGCCTTTGCCTTGCTGTGGGTAAATAAGAGGCTTTTTTATGAGCTGAGTTGTTTTGAGCTGTTTGATTGTCTGAAAGGACACAATTTTTTCGTGAGTATGGTTAGTTCTACGAAGAGCAGGTCGTGGCTAAGGAGGAGCTCATGGCTAAGTACTAACAGACGCACAGGTTGATCCATCAGGTTACGTTTGCCACAGTTGGCCGTGGATGGGTGACCATCTTTACAGAAAGTGAAAGCACGTTAAGCCGTTGGTCCCGGCTGTCATTTGTGCATCTTTGACAGTCGTTACGGGTCGTCAGAAGCCCGAAAATCTGACAGCCAACCGGCTTACCAAGGGGTATCGTATTGCCCAGTTACTGGGTTGTGGAGGTCAGATAGGCAGTCGCTCCATGTAAAATACTGGTATTCAGTTGCATCGGGTTAGACTGGAAGCCGACCTCAACATAGTTGGGAAAAGGCTAGGCAGATGATGATGATGTTTGTTCCACGAAGAAAGTTGTTCAGTGTCATAGTGTGTACCACACACATTTTTGATACATGTTAAAAAGGTATATATACATAATAAGTATTCCAGTAATTCTCAAGACAGGATATCAACGCAGTGAAGGCATACATACATCAAATGACTTCTACATTGTAGAATATAATATCTTTAGATAAAGCCTCTATTGTTAGATTTCCGGGAATAGAAAGCGAGTTAGTTCTTGCTTGTTTTCATTATAAATCGCTACGAGTCCTTCTAGGAATTCTGCACTGAGTTTTGAATTTTAGGAACGCCAATTTACTGCGGTTTAAGCATTCGCAGTAGGAAACTCGTAAATTAGATATCTTTGTTTTTGACATTTATCTGTAGTTTTTAAGTTAAGTTAGTTCCGTCAATTTTGTAAATGAGTATCATAACTTTTGTGATCTTCTAGTACCTATTTATGAAAATAGGAAATATACCTACATTTATCAATTAGATTGACGATCTCTGATTGCTGTTAGCACTGACTATTCATCATCACCACAACACGATACCTTGATTTTAGAATATACATATGTTTAATGGAACCTCTAATTATTATTCCCGTTTTGAGCTTCTAAAGGTATTGTCACACACTCTAATACAATGATTGCACCTCATTCTGTTTAACTCAAATTATTCCTATTTTAGGATCCTTTAAATAATAAATAGCCAAGTAACTGCGACCAACTTGGATGTAGCACTCGCCGGCGGCTGCCACGGCACTGCTCGCTTCGGTCACAGTTGGCCGGTTGGAACCTAACCCATTCGTTCGGTGTAGCCTAGCTTAGTTATTGCGACTAATTCTGCCCACAAAAATAAAAAGAGCCTCAATTATTTTAAAAAGTGTGCATCAATAGAAGCGCTAGACATTTTATGTTGTTCATTAATTTAAAAAAGTGTCCATCATTAAAAGATCAGTAGCTTAGTTACGCGACCAATTGCGAGAAAATGACACAAAAATAAAAAGAGGCTTAATTATTTTTAAAAGTGTGCATCATTAGACGCGTAAAAAGGTTTTAAAATTTAAAAAGTGTCCATCATTAGAAACTCACTAAGTTTTTAGAGGATCACTTTTATTCCTTTAGAATATCTAGAACACATCTAGTGTTAACTGTAGGTTCAGTCCAGTAAGAGTTCTTAGAACTGAACAACTATACATTGTTAACCAGTTCCAAGACTTGCTGATTGATTGACTGCTAGACAGGGCACAGCCTAAACCGCTTAAAGTAGAAATAGGTTTAGAGCATTTAAAGGTGCGCCGTTGTTTTCTTTGTGGTACATGGTATACCTTGAACGGAGTTTTCAAAGCCTATCATTTAAGTGGGTGTAATGGGGTTGAGGTACAAAAAATATTAAACATAGTCACTCGCACAACACACACGCACGCTCTGGCTTATTTCATACATCTGTTGTGTATTTATTTCGCTGTTTACATTCAAGCGGATTGGATTCCTAGACCGACCTCACACTAGGATTGCCTGTGTCATAATTATCTGCCTAGCGTTTTCCCAACTACGTTGGGGTCGGCTTCCAGTCTAACCGGATGCAGCTGAATACCAGTATTTGACATGGAGCGAATGTATATCTGACCTCCTCAACCCAGTAACTGGGCAATACGATACCCCTTGGTAAGACTGGCTGTCAGATTTTCGGGCTTCTGGCGACCCGTAACGACTGTCAAAGATGCACAAATGACAGCCGGGACCAACGGCTTAACGTGCTTTCAGAGACAAGGAGAGGTCTCGATATGTGAAGATGGTCACCCATCCACGTCCAACCCTGGCAAGCGTAGCTTAACCTGACGGATCGACCTGTGCGGCTGTAAGTACTTAACCACAAGCTCCTGCGTTGTCATATGTTAAGAATTTGTCTATTAAAAGGTATATTTGTAAAACTTAAAATAGATATAAAAAGGACTCTATTTTTAGTTGTTAAATTCCATTCTAAGGTGTTAGTTAAAATGAACATTTTTAACTGACATCCACATGCATGGTGGTGGGATTAGTACCAGTTGTGTTGGTTTTGTAAGAAAGAAGAAGTAAGAAAAAGTCTGTATATTATATGTACCTACGTATGTAAGTGAATGCACGTAAAGCTTGTCGGGTAAGCGAGATTGTTCAAAAGGGTTACCGCTACCCCGGAACATAAAGGGCTAAGGAAGGAACATGGATTTTAGTCAGTAAGAGTCTGACACTCCCTTCCGCTCCACCTAGAGCGGGAGACATTTGATGATTTCCCAACCTCAAAAAAAAAAGAGAATGCAAATTGTATTTTTAAATTATGAATGTGTGTGTACTGTGAGTTTTAACTTGAGAAATTTTCTGTAATGTCTTATTCCAGTGTAAGTTAGTTTTAGTAAAACCGTAAGGCTTTTGCCGATTGTTTGACGGCGTCGTATTTTATCCTAATTTACCCTTCGATTTGAAATGACACAAGTGCTCAAGACAGTTTTATGAAATCGTAGGATGAGACAGTATGTAAAACTGTCGAACCCTAAAAATCCTCACTTCAGTATGGCGTTTATTCAGGTATCGATAAGATTGTCTATAATATGCACATCTATACTAATGTTCTATAGTTGAAGAGTTTGTTTGTTTAACGCGCTAATCTCTGGAACTACTGGTCTGAATTGAATTCTTTTTGTGTTGGATAGTCCATTTATCGAGGAAGGCTATAGGCTATGTAAAATCACGCTACGACCAATAGGAGCCGAGCAGCTGGTGAAATCGAGCAGCTAGTTATTAATAAAGCTCGATGGAATCGTTCTACTTTAATTAGTGAGGTTTTGCTTGCATCACCCGATGAATTAAGAACGGATTGCCAAAGTGTAAAGTAAAGTCATCATTAGTACAGAATCATCATTGATATTGCCTTGTTGTTTAAAATGCTCACCGCGTGTGCGGACCGCGTTATTGTGTTATCTACAATAATTCCTAGATATTTAATAAAGTCAGATTGTTCGATGCAACACTGCTCGAATCTTATACAAGTGTGCGAGTGCAGCCGTAAGCAAGTATACTGTTAGGGTAGAAACGGTTGGAAATAGTAAAGTCGATTGCTTTGGTTTTTTCTATATTCAGCATCAAAGGATTACGTGGCAGCAAGTCCACAACAGCCCTTACGTACTGTAAGTACTTTATTCTACGTTTTCTCATTCTATGTTTTCCCTGTCTCGTGAAAGTTTTAGGTAGTGTGGTAGGGTTTTACCATATATGTATTATAATACGATTCAATAAATAATAATAAAGTGGAACCCATCACGCTTCCCTGGGGAACACCAAAAATTTACGTTGTCTGGGTCACTACAATATAACCCCAACACAATTGTTTGCGTTCTTTCACAGAGATATGAGTAGACCAGTCTTAAGCAACGCCAAGAACTCCCAAAAATTACATTTCTTGATTATAATTTTCCTGTAGATCGTATCGAAGGCTTTTCCAAGGTCCAAAAGATGCCAGCCAGTACATACCTTCTTTGATCTAGGTTCAGAGCTATTTACGTTTATAATTATATTTCTATAGTGCGCTAGAAATTCAACGACAACCTTTTTGTTTTTCTAGACAAAATCAAACTGGTTGCTAAGTAAATTAGGTAATAATTTATTATTTATAAAATACTATTTTAACATGTTGAAATAACTTCTCACACATTGATTGATTTATTATATATTAACTTTTAGAATGTTTGTAAATATGTGAGCACCATGTACTTTTGACATACTTAAGTTACCTACCATTACTATAAGTGTTTTTCTTTTCACCTTTTGTGGTGTAGTGTTTTTATTCTGGGTGCATCGTCTTCACATATAATGTTATAATTCATGTATACAAAACATTGTAAAACATTTTAAAAGAGTAACGGTGGAGTTTCTTGCCCATTCTTCTCCACACGAAACTACCTTTTGGAAGGGGCGACTAGAATCAATTCTATTTCTTGTTCATTTTGACGTTCAAAAGTGCCTTACTTGTGCCTATTTGAAATAAATGATTTAACTTTGACTTTGACAATGCAGCTGAAGTTATTATATCTCAGTAGTCACGCGAATATAAACCTTATATGAAACTAATCACTTACTTCAGACATTAAAACATGCCAAACACTGCCTATTCAGTAGATGTAACAGAGCAAAGATTTATTACAGCATACATATCTAGCTAACAGAATCACGGTAACATTGTCAAGCGTTTACTCCTAACATAATGCTCAATGGACTACGTTTAATTACAATACAATGTCCCAGATATATGAGGGTTTGCGACACATGTATTTGACAAATGTTCAAGCAATACCACCGATATGTCACCGGCAGAGTTAATGAATTTCTCTAGTGTCAGGTTTTGGCAGGTCGAGGATGCAGTTTGGAATTAGTCTGTGAATGTTAAAATGCGTTTAATTTTTTAAATAAATCAATATGTAGGTATTTATTGAGTGAGTTTATGCGATGGCGTTAAAACATTTCGCCATGAACCGGTTTTGTTTTAAATTTCACGCATTCTTTTTCAGATAATGTAGTTTTTAAGATTCTATAACTAGAAACACTCCCAACACCAAGACACCAGGACACCAGGTTAGTCACTAACCACACGAAAAGAATAAGATAGTTAGAAACCAGCTTTAAGTAAGTATCTACAATCAATGAGTTATATCGAGTTTTTGCTGTTTCATGCAGTTAAACTATAAGGTTTAATCAGGGTACCTGCTGAAAATGTTATTAAAAATGGCTACTTTGCGATATTTTATTTAAAAGAAATACAATCAACGTTGACAAAAGACTACCCACACACTACCCCATAACCCCATTAACCTTTTATAACCAACAAAAGAGCAACAAAAATAATCGCAACACTTAACCGACAAAGTAAGACGCAATTGAAGAGTTGCAACACTTTATGCGACGAACAGTGGCTTTAATTACATTCTCCGTACGTCGCGCGTCGTAGTTACGACAAAACGCTGCGACACGCGACGCGACGACGGTAAAACGCGCGCTTTATGATTATTTGCTCAACAAGTAGATAGTTTTGATGGCAACGTGTTACAATTACATAAAATGACGTTATAGCAGCGTGCAGGTAATGCGTTCATTAAAATATTTTATTTGTTTGTGTTATATTGTGTTGTGTCAAGTAGGTTGTCGTACGTTTGAAGTTTTTTTTTTATGTTCTTCCGGGAAGTATGCTTTGTTTAACTTCGGTCAATACTAAGTAGGAGTTAAGCCATCTTATTTTTGCACCGAATTTCTTCATCTTAATTTTTTGTAGATAGGCTAACTTTATGTGTAATGTAACTGTAACTGTGTATGTAACTTTATGTATAAATATATTGTGTAAACACTAATCAGTCGGAAAACAATAGGTATTATGTTACAATTATCTCTTTAGGGCTGTTTTTGGATAAATGAAAATAAATAGGCAATGTTATTTACCAGAACTTGATCCTTATGTGTTTGTACCTACCCTTGATTTTCATCTCTGAAAATTTCCTCAGAAGGCTACAACGGAGTATCTCAGGGATATAGCCATAATCACTAAACTTGGCAGGCGGATAGTTGACGGCAAGATGTTATCACTTTAATTACTATACCTACCTTCTAAAGTTAGTGCCTGGAAGACGGTACATAAATGAAGGCACGGGGACTATAATACCTACAAAGGTAGGGTTACATCAATCCTGAATTAATGGATTTAGCTTAGAATAGATTTATGGCCGATCTCTTTCTATTGTGAAGGAAGATTACGCTGTTATAGCCTGCGTGGCAGACATGATACCATCGTCTGCTCTTAATATTATATAGCGTATACATATGTAGGTATTTTGAAAACCTATTCCTTGACTGCCTGACTGAGAGATAGCATAGCCTAAACTACCTACTCAAAGTATTAGGAAGAGTACTATAGCATTAAACAAATAAATATAAATCAGGCAAAACCATAAAATGAATAAAATTTCACAATACTGCCACAGAGTAAATTAGATTCATAAATATGTCAATGCAATTAAAATAAAGGTATGTTAAAATATACAAATTGTCAGTTTCGATAATTCAAAATTTAAATTTAAAAAATCTTAATAATAATAAAATGCAAACAATTATAAGTATATGTCAAGGTCAAGGTCAGTTAAAATTAAATGCCCTGGCTATAATTAATGTCTTTTACAGCATTCTCTAACGGAAGGGCATTCAAATCGCTCAGCGATCATCACCAGGACTGTATTGGAGCTGGTCTGCACCCTGCGCACTAAGGACGCTTGCGCATGGAGGCGTGAAAACAATCTGTGCACGCTTCCGCAGAACATACCTTAAGCGCTGCAGAAGCGGGGCAGCACAATAGTATCCTGAACGCGTTGTTGGGTATTAAGAAAGGATTTATCGGACCACAATCTGCTCACTATTGGCGATCCATGTTTCATATTATTACAAGGCAAATTTAGCTAAATGAAAACCACAGGTACTTTTTGATCAAAATCTAACATTATCATTATTTGTTTAAACCTTTTTAATATTGGCAACCTATAAAAGAATGAACATGCCAGTAACAAAATTAAAATAGAAAAAAAAGGAAAATTGAAATTCGATTCGACATTCAAAAAACGCCAGTTGTAAGCGCTTTATCGTCCGGCATTGTGTGGTCCTGGCCTAATATGACCATAATTCAGGATACCTTGCTAAGTTATCGCCAGTCTTTGAACCCATGTCCCGTACGCTAATCGACCCACTGTCAGAAGCACTTGCCCCTTCCGAACGATCACGCCGACAGCCACATATCCTGAAACTTTTGCTGTTAATTCTGGACTAAATTGAACCCTATGTCGACGGAATAAGACTGTGTGTTTGTTTGCTTTGGGTAATGTGACCTGTCAATAACTTGAGTAAACAATATAGTTAGATGTAGTTGTATGCTTTGATGATGTATCTGAGTGTAAATGTTCAAAGGCTTCCTGTTATAGAAATAGAAGAATATCTTTTAGGTCATCATTCCCAGGTTCCAGGTTATGGCAAGATTTATTTACCTTAGATACATTTAATAACACTTTAATAATTTAGCTGTAGATTAAAATAACCCACACCAAACGAGATTTTTGTGATAATTCCATTAATAAAACCCATGTGTGATTTTCTCATTAACACATTGTAGCAACCGAATTACCCAACACAAACATTACAACAATGAAATATCGCCTCTTATAACTATAATAGTTACATTAATATCCTCTTTAATAGTATCGTACCAGTCAGCAACAATCGGCGTGTAAAAATACGACCTATTAACTACACCCTGTACATTATATTTTATACAGGTGAAGTACGGAGCACCACACTTAGATGAGCTATAAATACGGCAAACAGCGTGCAAGATACAATAAAAATGAATTATTATCACAAAATGTATTCGTACGTAGCGTATTTATTTTTATGGTATTTCTTCTGTTATCTTTACTTGATATAAGAAGGCAAAGTTGTTTTTTTAGGCGTTCTCAAGACCGCTAAAGCGATTTGCGCTCCTCTCGCCATGTTTGGAGGCTTTCTTTTCTCAAGTGATATAAGAAAAATATTATTATGATGTGGTTAATGTGAAATGAAGGGGAGTGCGTATTCAAATGTTTTAGTGGGTTGTAAGCTTTGTGATAATGTGATTGCTTCAGTTTAATTTATTAGCTGCATGTTTGTTGGTGTACTTTTTCCGTAAACAGTAAGATGGGATTATTCGAAATAATGGGATAAAGATGGAGACCATAGAGACACAACTGGCGACCCCCACCGAAAGTGATAATCGCGCCATCATTTTGCTGTCGTATGGGGGACAATTTCAGGATAATACGTATCATCATATTGCGATAATCAATCTGCTTGACAGGCCTGATGATAATGGCGTTATTACTCTATGGTCGTCGATATTTCAACCAAGTGGGTAGGTCTTAGTATTCTGTAGCGTTCCCTGTATTTGATAGCAGTGATAGCCTAGTGGTGTGACCATCGGACTGCCAAGTCATAGGTCTCGAGTTCAAACCCAAGGCACGCACCTCTGATTTTACGGATTCATGTGCGTATTGTATTATTATGACTTGCTTAAAAGTCGGTGAAGGAAAATATCGTAAGGAAACCAGCATGTCTGATAGATATTTCTCAACAGCATGTGAAGCTATGTCAGAACCCCATGGGCAGCTTAAAAACTCTGATACCAGGTTAGTCACAAACCACCCGAAGAGAAGAAGGAGTTCCCTGTACAGTGGACATCTACATACAGAGCAAATTGCTGGAGAAATTAATTTCCGTGAGACGGCGACGCGTTAACTAAGTGTATCACAGGAAAATAAATTAAATTCAAATGGACTGTTGAACGAACAGACTTCGGCTAGATGAACTCCGTGGTTAGCTGCTAACGTGTGCAGATCTTGTCTTAATATACTGGCAGAGATTGTTTCTGTGTTATTCATCGTGCGTAGTTGAGATTCGGCTACCTAGTATGAAAATCGTAGCAGTGTGTTAAGAAATAAAAACCTTTTTACAAAAAATAAACAACTGATTTCGAATAAAACACTATGTAAAATCATTTTAGATTCGGAAGTCGGTGTCATTGGTTTTGTATTTTCGTTTATTCCGCTAACTTCCGAAATTAAAGTAATTTTTCACTTTGTAGGCACTGTTTTTTTTTTGGAAGCGGGTTGTTATTTTATTGTTATGAAATTCTATCAGGAAGTATTGAAACATCATAAATATAAAAAAAATATTAAAAACGTATTATTAAAGGTAACTCAATGACTACCCAAGTAAAGTTAATAATTAATGTTATATGGGTGCTCCAATCATTTTTAACCAACATTAAAAAAAATATACATACAGACCTAAATACATAGAACCTCCTCCTTTTTGGAAGTCGGTTAAACATTACTAAACATCATAAGATAGTTACAGTCAATATCGTTCAATTATTGAATACTAGCTTCCGCCCGCGGCTTCACCCGTATAATATGTCGACAAATTATACACATAAACCTTCCTCTTGAATCACTCTATCTATTAAAAAAAGCCGCATCAAAATCCGTTGCGTAGTTTTAAAGATTTAAGCGTACATAGGGATATAGGGACAGAGAAAGCGACTTTGTGTTTTATACTATGTAGTGATTTATTATCTGTGAATAGACTTTCCTTCAGATTTCTAAGGTCTATTTTTTATACAGATTTCACTTTTGTCTGAAGAGATTGATGCTCGACCCAATTTCGGCTTCTCCACTAGCAGGTAATTCCCAAAAAAGCACTCCTCAGTTTATTCCTACATCAACGAAAACATACTCCAACACAACAATAGAGTGATTAACCCCTCAGCTGGGTCTTGGAACAAAGAGTGCTCGCGTACACTATCTGGCACTAAAGGTACCGCACTTCCAAGCTCCGTACGCGTACCATTAGCATGCAAATGAACGTACCAAGTCTCCCCAGAATATGTTGTACATATACGCTGAATAATCGATGGTGTTGAAAGCATAAATTTTAACGCTAATATTCTTCAGTGTAAGTAGGTTTTACACTGAGCGCTTCGTGTTAAATAGTTGAACACTTACGTGGCACGTTTAAAAAGTTTCGACGTTTTGTCGAGATGTTGTTGATGCCTATACATCGTCTGCTATAGGTGAAGCATTTGTGCTTTGTTGAATAAGATTTTGTTGAAAAACGCAATGGATATCGTAATAAATTTAAATTATAAAGCGGTAGATCGTCATTCAAAAATAGAACGCGGATTGTAATGTGATATAATTATTTGTAATTACAGGGTACATGTCTTAATACTGTGTCTTGACATTTTATTCCATGGCTAATAAACAGTGTTTTACATGTAAGCAAACAAAAGTTATTTAATTTATAAGTATGTTTATGCATAATTAAATAAAGTGACCTTATGATTAAATAAGATGTTTGAAAATCAGATCCGATAGCTCACCCAAAACTCTTTGCTTGCATGTTTTTGAATTTATTATTTTTTATAATTTAAGAAAAAGGTAAGTTTCTTGGAGTTTCGGTTACAGCTCTATTGTCCTTCTTCTTCCTCTAGATGAAAGAGCTTAATATTGGAAAACAGAGTTTAATGTTAACATTCCTTTTGTACCTATAAGATATTGACAAGTAATAAAATAAATGGCTCAAGTTACTGGAGTAAGAAAATATTTATGATAATTACTAAGATACTATACCTGAACGGTTTTATTGCTTTACAAGTAATATCAAGAACTGATTTTGTCTGTCAAAATATGAGTGCAAGTCAATGTGTCCGTTAAAACAAAGACATAAGGTCTGAAGTTGCGTTTGCCGTCTATCTTTAATGTCATTAGTTCTATCTACGTGTGGCCCTTAATAAGTTATTTTAGTATAATATTCTTCATCAGTGCTAATGTTAATAACTTTGTTGAAATGTACCCAAATCGAAATGTATAATGGAATTTCATCCAGTTTCTGCGAATCAATCTCAGATTGTGTACTAAATTGTTAGAAATGCACTGATGTGAGATTGTGGGCTAATTACAGCCCTCTTCTAGTTACTGTAGAGGTTTTAACCTGGATGGCTATCTCGCCCAACTTCCATGAATCTGTACTAATATTATAAAGAGGAAAGATTTGATTGTTTGTTTGTTTGTATTGAATAGGCACCCAAACTACGGAACCGATTTGAAAAATTCTTTCACTTTTAAAAAAGTCAAGAAATAAAAAAAAGAATAAAAAAAGGCTAAATTAGGCTAAATTATATTTAAAAAAAAATAGGGATCCTTACTTAAACTCCAATTTTATAATAATTTACGGCAGAAGCTAGTATTTATCTCTTATTGTTGAGATAAACATAATTTCATATTTAGAATATAAAAATATTCGAGATTCGGTCTCGTTAGCCGATAGCCCATTTTTTAATCAATGTGGAGAAAAAAATACGACCATAAATGAAAACACTGACAATACTTATGAATAGGAGTATTTTGGAACTAACAAATAAATCCTAACACCGAAATTCAAAAAGTGATTTTGTCAAACCAACTAAATAACTATGGTGGACCGACTATGGGTTTTGGCAATCTTTGACTAGTTATAGTGAATAAATTATTGGATATATTTGATTGAATTTTCGTATGCAGGCTGGGGACAGCATTAGAACACAAATGATCATATTGTTGTTTCCACTTTGTATAATCACAGATTATAATAAAAAAATAATTGAATCCTAAATAATTAAATTAAAAGTCCGTATGCATTTCGTTTTCTAATACCAAATACCATATTATTACCATATCAAAGCTTTTCGTTTTCTAATACCAAATACCATATTATTACCATATCAAAGCTACAAGAATCATAAGAAGTAGAGTTGATTATTCCGCTCCATATAAAATAAAAGAAATACGTTAATTAACAGAATAGAATACGATGACCCAATAACAGTTCTACTATGTTCTAAAAGATCCTTGAACATAGCGATAGCATGTAAACTACGGGCATGAGTTCGAACTGTGCCAAAACAGACTGTGTTGATGTCCTTCGGCGCTCTGATTGGTCCATACAGGAAAAGCGAATAATAATTCGTAGCTATAGTAAAAGAAAACTATCTAGTGAGTGTCGATATGGTAATATTTAAATAGAAATTGGCATAATATTTAGTTGAAATTATTTAATTGTAAAAAAAGCCAACAGCGGTATAATGGCGTAAAACTTTTTTACAGTGACAATGCTTTTCATTTTGACTATTCAACCAAATTCATTGCGTCATTTATGGCGTCGACGGACGAATTTTTCAAACATAAGAAGTAATTTCCTTCAAAATTCTTTGGATTGTGATTGAAAATGTGTTACTCATTTCATGTGCAGTTACGGCTTTTTATAAGATTACATCGGGTTTTTGGCAGTCGGTTCAAAGCAATAGTTTGTGTATTATACCAGTGGCGCTGTATAATGTACCTTCACACTATTGGCTTGAACGGACAATCCTTTGCTAAAATTGACTATTTGAAATGCTCAAAAATAAATTATGAAATTGCATAGAAAAGGGACCGCTCGTCTTAAAAACTCCCATCACCATACAGAAATTAATAATATTTAATTTCTGTTCTGTGCGAAGACTTAGTTGTAAAATTGCATTTCATGCTAATATTCCATTTGATGCTAAAACTCTATAACGTCACATTTTTATATTCCACACAAATCACTCAATCTTGGGACTATATGGCGTTGTGTGAAATGTCCAAGGATATTATTATTATTATTATTAATCATTTTGACAAGTCATAAAAAGTAACGTTATTGAAATAATTTTAGTCAAAATAAAAAAATATATGTTACAAATCAATATGTATGTAATACGTTTTTTTTAAATACACGGGAAAATTAAATATGTATGTGCATCGTAGACACGTACTTCGTGATACCCGTGCGAAGCCATGCCATGCTAACTTAGTACCAAAAAAATTGCAAAAGAACAGGTGAAATCAACAGATTTATCTACGAAATCCAATCCACCTTTTAATGAACTGTTTGTAATATTTTTTCACAGCTTTTTTTTTTTTTTTTTCTATGAGTATAAATAAGATTTCAGTCTTATTATCCTATCTTGCATTTCATCTAATTAATTTAAAGTTTGCAAAATAGTTGAAGTTTTCTTTCGCAACTACTAAGTTAGTGTTAATTAAATTAACATCTTTCATTTTTGTAACTCTTTGCGAATTGACTTAAAAGTAGAATATTTTAAATGCACCTTTTGAATGCTCTGCGTTTGAGCAAAGTTCGTATGAAGTTCGTACTTAGTTCATGCGAACAATATGACAACTATTTCTCATTACTCTTGCAATTTGCGTCACTTTACTTATCACTGTTATTGAGAAAGACGAGCTCTTCTTCTTTTCGTGTGGTTAGTGACTAACCTGGTGTCAGAATTTTTATGCTGCCCATGGGCCTCTGACTTAGCTTCACACGCTCAGACGAGCTTATTCTTTTACAAAACTTCCTAAAGAATAATTTGTGACACTGAGTTTTTCATAGGCTGTTTAATTTTTTTGATTAAAAGTTACTAGAGAACGAATTAATCTGCTTAGCCTTTTCCCAACTATGTTGGGGTCGGCTTTCAGTCTAACTGGATGCAGCAAATACTACGAAAAGTTACTAGAGAATATAATCCAAAAAATATACATTTCAACGTCACGCGGCAAACAAAAAACATCACTGAAAAACAATATTTACGGCAAACAGACACACACAAACTGCACAATGCATACATAAAAAAATCCGTGCAATAACGACGTTACCTATGTATGTACTCGTAGCTACCTGTACGCAATTGTGAAGGACAGACCAATATACCTTTTGCTGTTGACATTTAAATGTCATGGTACTGCCATTGTAATCCGATTAGCTCGGCTGTGGGATGGACTCAGGCTCAGTGGCAGATTCTAAAAGGTGGCTGTGGATGGCTGTTCAATATTTTGGTGAGCCTAACGATCTGCGACCGGTTTTTGGTAAAGCGAGACGATCACAAAGCCCTGGTTATAATCGCAACGGTAATTGGATATATTCTGTTCGCTGGTAGCTGGGTGTTTTGTATGGTTTAATACTGGTTAGTTAGAAAAGTGTAACCACTAGGCAAGCTAATAAGTAAGCGGGAGTGTCCGAAAGGGTTACCGCTACTCCGGAACATAAAGGGCTAAAGAAGGAACATGGATGGGTTTTAGTCAGTAAAAGTCTGACACTCAGTTCCGCTCCACTCAGAGCGGGAGGATTCATTTGATGATGTCAAACCCTCAAAAAAAAAGTAGTTAATGCAGCTGAAATTTTGAAATATCAAACGTCTTGCAATTGCATTGAATGAATGCAATTGCCGCTGTGAGATATAATTGTGTCGCTCGATTAAAATAATTTATTCAAAAAATTAATGATATACCTTGCAGCTTTTTGATTCCAAAAACATCCTTTAATTTATAATACATGGTGATTTTTAATTCACTATTAATCTTTCAGGGCGTGACAGTACCGATGATTATGAACACTTCAACTATGAGACCAACTCGATTTAAAAAAAAAATACATCTGTTTCATATATTTTCATCAATTAAATATTGAACTTTTTTATGAAAAAACCGTTTTTTTTTCGATATTTCAGAGTTGGACTCATAGTGAAAGTTGTTCCTAATCATGGGTACTGTCACGCCCTGAAAAGTTAATAGTGAATTAAAAATCACCGTGTATACATATTTATGTGACAAAATGTAACTGCTTAAATAAGTAGAATTTAATGTTTATACGGGGTTCATCTCCGGGAGCACTACAATCAAATTTGATACTTAATCTTGTGTAATTAAGATATTACATAAGTCATTGAGGAAAAGTTTAATACAGAGAGTTATATTGAACTGAAAACTGACATTAACAGTTAACACGTCAAGTTAAAATTTCACATCAACCCGAGTTCAGCGTAACGTCAGGTAAAACTATTATGGCGTGCTTATGTGATGACTGGCTACCTGTTACTGTTCTACAATTAAAATTTTAAAACCTGTTTTAAGATTTAAGTAGTACTAACACACACCTCGTACACCGTTTAGTAACTCTCAGTAGATAGGGGTGAAGATTAACGGATGTCTTTTATTAACGGTTAGGTTTCAAGCGGGATTGTCCGAAAAGGTTACCGCTATCCCGGAACGTAAAGGGCTAGGGAAGGAACATGGATGGGTTTTAGTCAGTAAAACTCTGACACTCTCTTCCGTTCCACCCAGAGCGGGAGGAGTCATTTGATGATTACCCACCCTCAAAAAAACAATAAAGGCTTCTTATTTTACTTTACTGAAACACTTTATTCATTCTAACTTTGTGTAGTATTTTTATCTAGTATAAAACAAGGGAAGGTATAGGCTTGCTCAACAGGTATGCATTTTATAGTTCGCTCGTTAGTTCTATATTTGGCTGTCAATGCTGTCAATCTCTCATATCAGTTGGAATGACAGCTCACTTCAAGCACACTTCACCCAAGTTGTCAATATTTTTACGGAATAGGCTTGAAATGCTATCAAAATCAATTATAATAGACAGTATAAGAAATCATTATGACCTATTTTATTATGATGAAAACTGATGCTTTCAATGTTTTAAGGAACTATGACGGAATGATGATGGTATTTTTTTTGGAGATAAGATAATATCTGTGGGGTTTGGTAACTAAATCAGTAATTTTCTGTTTTTTCATCACCTTTAAGCAATGTTATTTTTATTTTCTTCTGGTTTATTTTATGTTAGTCTTCTCCATGACCATAAGTTCACCTCATAGTTTGACCAATAAAAGTAACTATTTCAATTTGTAGCATTTTTTACAAATTCAAATGCTCGTAGTGTTAATACACGTTTTTGGACTTGTATTGTTGGTACACGACAAATTATAAATACCACAAAATAATACCAACGATAGGATAAATCAAATAAAACAATACAACCTACATTAATAACCCCTACAATGTAACATCAGTGTTATAGCTAATATATTGGCGATATTAACGTTACTAAACTGTTCACATTTATTCCGCCACATGTGCGACCGGCGACACTTCTAACGTTTAACGGGAACGTTTTAGATGTAACAATAATTGTAATTATAACAGATTACTCATTAATAAGTAAGTATTTCAAGTTAATGGCAACATAAACAGCAGTCGCAGGGCGGAAGGGAACATTTATCAACAAAAAGTGGTAATTTTCGTCGAACGTATTTCCAGTGGCGCGTTTATGACGACCGTTACGCAGTTGTGCGAAGTTTTACTCTGTCCGTTTAGTGGGCTGTTTGGTTGATCAATTTGTTCTGTAATTAATGTAAAAAAAATCCTAAACGGAACATATTTTTCATCGAAAGAAAGAAAAAAATGTATGAGGTATAAACAGTAAAAAAATACAGTCGAATTGAGAACCTCCTCCTTTTTTTGAAGTCGGTTAACAAGTAAGAATATTAGGCGTTTATTGGCACTAAAAAAAGCATTACACTAAAAGTATAAAAAAAAACAGAAAACAATGATTATAATGCCCAAAGGGCCTCAGCTCAGCATAATGTCAGATGAGAATACAAAGTATGAGAACACGAAGTGTACCGCCTGACGCTGATTTTCAACTGCACCCCACGAGTGCCAAATACTTGATTAATCTACCAACGATTCATTTAGTATCAATTCAGAAGTATCTACCTATTGGGTTAACTGATTACTAAGCAGTTTCAGAAATAAGTAATGCGTATGTTTCATTAAAAAAAAAAAGAAAAATATTGAATTTGCTACACGCACAGGATACGCTAAAAAAATAATAAGGATCAATAAAAACTATCAAAATTACATTAAAAATAAAAGAATAAAAGTACGAGGCCAAAAGGCTTCTATTTCAGCATAATGCTGCGATCATTAATAGTTTTAGTAATTTTCGCACTCTCCAACTTTACTTTTGATAGCGTTATTTATGTATGAGCCAGTAAAGCGGTCGTTTTTCAATTCCATAAATAATGTCCATTTGGTGATTTTATGCATTTTTTTGTGACTGTGATAACTTAAGTGATATTTTCGGTAATGAACAGTGAAATTACTCGCACATTTTCTGGATGTAATTTTCGGTAATTTGAGAAGAATTCTTTATGCGAAGTCTAGCTAGGAACAGTCACAAGTTTTATAGAGGATATTTTTAAATTTGGAACTTTGAACAAAGGGCATTCTGCGAACACAAAAACAACTGATTGAAAGTTGTTGCTTGCAGGCGTACATTAACTTCATTTATTTTTCGATATATTATGGCATCCTGTGAGTAGTAATGTCACGGGATCGATATGGCGTCATATTCGTGGACAATGTTGTTCGTTACATTTGTGTAATAACATAAATATGTGAGATTGTGCGTAAATGTATATCTAAGTTGTGCTAATTTTAGAATCTTTAGTTAAGCTTGGCATGTAACTGTTTTTTGTCCCCAACCAATAAAATAAAATAAAAATACTAAAACTAACGATGGAGCCTCACGGTAGGAATTCGTATGAAACCTTCTTGGAAAAGCCTTACTAAGGGCTCATTTCACCAATGAAACTGAACTCGATTAAGAGCTGTCAGTATTAACATTGTTGGGGAATACAAAGACAGCTCTTGAACTCAGTTCGGATGTGCTGATCGCGTTCAGTTTCATAGTTGAAGTCGGCACGAAGTGCTATACTTTTTTCCGATATAGTTGACAGGTCATTTTTCCGGAAGCTACCAGGTAATCGAACCTTCTTATCAAGTAATTCTATCCCACACAAATAATGATTACATAAGAATATCCAATCTGTGGAAGATGAGAGGAGCTATTAACGTCATTAAGCGATGCATTGATAGCGATACGTGGCAATAATGTGTGGCATGACAGATATAATGCATTGCTAGTGACAGCCGGGATCCGTCGACATCGACGAACGTGTTGTACAAGTTGTATATAAGCGTTATAAGTATCTCTTTATTGAAGCTACGATATTGATAGTTTATGTTTGTCAACAGAGCAGTGTTGAGAAGTGGTAGCACAGTGGTATCGGCCTCGACTAAGGTAGGTCGTGAGTTCGAACTCAAGCAGGCACTTTACTTTGTGTATTTAATTTCATCACCACTGCTCTCAACACGGTGAAGGAAAACATCGTGAGGAAACTGGCATGTCATAGAACTAAAAATTCGAATATCCGCCAACCCGCACTGCCACGTGGTGGATTATGGCCCACTCCCTCTCTTAGAGAGGACGCCTGTGTCCCAGCAGTGGGAACATTATAGGCTGATTATGTGTTATCAATTAATTGTTAAGTCGCGTCAGCCAAAGCCTGCTACGGAGCTCCGACAGCCCAACAATTGACTATTTGAATCGGTTAAAAATAAAATATTAAATCACATAGATGAGAGTCCGCTCGTCTTAAAAACTTCCGTCATCGTATAAAAATTTAATATAATGCGAAGATATAAATATAAAATTGCATTTAATGTAAATAAGTATTCCATTTGATTCGAAAAGTCTGTGACGTCACATTGTTATAATTTCATACAAACCACGTACAAATTCCGCGTTTTGACAGTTCATAAAAAGTAACGTTATTGACTAGGTACCCTTTCAAATACCCAATTACTTATTCTTAAAGATATCTTTTAATTTACTAGAAGTGGTAAGTCTGTACCCAAAGTCAAACGTGATGCAAAAGATTTTAAAATATGAAGGCATCGTATTAACAACAATTTACTGGTAGCCTGATCAAGTCTTTATAATAAAAAGTTGGCGAAATCACAAATGTTAAACATACATAGGAGTACTCACTGAACCTACGACAGCTTAAGACGAGATCTTAATGAGAGCTTATACAATGAATAACATTACCGTGTAGTTTTGGGTATTGATGGGACTGTTCCACTTCAGTAGCGTTCAGGGATATTTGCTGATGCGCCTCCCTGATGCGGACAGGTCTCAACATTACACTGCAGTGTATAGCAAGCAGACTGGACTGGTTCCCGTGCCGGACGGCGCGTATATGTTCCACGCGCGCCTCAAAGAGATGTCAGCATATGAAGGAGCCCCTTAGGGCCAAGCCTGCCGGGTAAGCGGGATTGTCCGAATAGTTACCGCTACCCTGGAACATAAAGGGCTAAGGAAGGAAAATGGATGGGTTTTAGTCAGTAAGAGTCTGACACTACCTGGTGGTGGTTTCCCAGCCTTTAAAAAAAATGACTGGACTGCTTGTGTGTGAATCGCTGCTGCAAGCTTTCCACAACTTCCAGAGTTGAGCTTACAGGGATTCTCATATCTATATGGCAGTGTTAGGTTAAGTTTACTAACCTAGGAAAAATTTCACCAACGAAACAGATCTTGATCAGAACATCTAAACTTTTTTCGAGACCTGTCACTTTTAATATTGCATAAAATTATTGACAATGACAGTTCTTGATCGTGGTTTAGGTGTGCTGGTCCGGATCAGTTTAATTGATTTAATTAGCCCTTAGTTGTTAAAAAATATTGTGACAAACATTTTGAGTCCATTGCTAGTTTCTTATTAGATGTAAACAAGTAAATAGTACCTACCTACGGCAGTAAAATATATATCGAGATCAGAAAATAACTTTTAACAAACAACCATAAGACAATGAGTTCAACAATAAATAAAAAAATAGCTTCAATTGAAAACTGAAACCAATTTACAAATTTAATGTCACAATGCGGTTAGACGTGCATGTTGCAGCAATGTTTGAAGACAAAAATAGATAGCAATCGATACCACACAAGACCGGCAGTTTACAGGACAGGTTATAGCAGTTCATACCTTTAATTGCCGACTAGTTTCAATCGATATTTTTGCTATTAGTCCAGGAATAGAACCCCCTTATTGGGTATGTTTTGTTGTTGGAAAAAGATAGTAACTTGTCAGCTTTGTGTGATTTTTTATGCACTTTGAGAATCTTTTGCTACAGTAGAACACGTTTAGTTTTACTTTAATGCTAAAATATCTTTTACAAAACTCGTTATGAGTGTGAAGTTAACGGTTTGTGGTTTTCGGCTCAAGTCCCAAATTGATTTTAATCGTTTTTGACAGGAATCCGAACATGCATTTGGTACAGTCGCCAGCGGATCAACTTATACCAAACAGTCAAATTTTCCTAATTGAAATTGAACTTTACACTATTGCAATAAAGTTGAAAATCTATTAAAGAAATTTAACAGATGGCGGTGTGTGCTGGCCTCTGTACACGAGAAAGTAATTTTAAGTGAAAAAAAAAACTTTTTTTCAATTTTAATTTTGGCTTAGATTGAAATTGAAAAATGAAATAATTATCATATCAAGCGATAGAGATCTTCACTACATTGGCTGTCATAATTTTGATTAAGATTAAAAAATTGAGAGAGAGATTCAATTGATTGATTGATTTTTATTTTTTTCTTAAGTTGCACACCGATCAATGAGGAGTTAGAGAGAAAATATATTCTGATTACATTCAATAGATGAACTAGTCACGAACTTAGTCGCAAAAAGTCAATCATTTAGAGAGAGTACCGTCCATGGAGGGAAACAATGCGCATAATAATCAGACAATCTGAATGGCGACGCTAATTAGGTGTGACAGTGACAGAACGAACAGTGTTTGCGTAGTGCAGGCCGCACTCATTGTCCCGCCGCCATTGTGCCTGCCCCGCTTTGTCGTTCGGAATACACTGTTTGTTACTATTGACTGTTTAGTTGCGGATTTGTTTACGAGAATCGCAACGGTTCGCTCGATGGATAACGAATTTTTTTCACAATTCAAAACACCAATTACTTTCAGCGTTCGAATTTTGAATATTGACATTTGGTACAGTCGTCGCAAAAATTATTACGCCGCTTGCTCCAATACGCTCTAATGTAACTAACATCCGAATAAAATAATGAAGATAAACCAATATTATTCGTAGGCGTCACTGAACTCACACCAAGTTATTTATACAGTTACTCATAGGAAATTATGATTTATACATTCGGTATAGAGATTATAATCGCTCGGCTTTTATTTTAGGGGTGTTAGTATTATGTTTGCATATGTGTAATGTTCACCGCTTAGTGTAACTCTGTCAGTGTCAGGCCTAATTAGAGCCATTGAAATTGGCTGATTAATATGCGTAATGCCAACGTGGTGTATGTGCGTTGCTCTATTGTGGAGGCGGCCGAGTGAATTATGCACATGGAGTGAAATGACGTGATTATATCCGATATTATCGTTACATATTGTCGCCGCATAATTATTAAGTATGTGAGGCCGTAGCCTGGCGTCATAGTTTTTATTCTGCCATGGGCCTCTGACTTAGCTTAACATGCTGTTGAGAAATATCTCTCAGACATGTTTCCTCACGATGTTTTCCTTCACTGATTTTAAGCAAGTGATTCCGCATATACAATACGCACATGATTCCGTAAAATCAGAGGTGCGTTACTTGGGTCCGAACTCGTAGCCTATGACTTGGTAGTCCGATGGTCACACCACTAGGCTATCGCCGCTATCGGACGTTACTTTAAAAGGTTTTGCGTCAACTGCAGTTTACTGTTGGATAGGCTTTTACCAGTTAGTTTTGTGTCATATACTAAGCTCATCCAAATCCTATTCCGTCCAGATGAATTTCAGGATATCTTGTGTTAGTGAGGATTGTGGGACAGACAGGCATGTCTATCCCTATTTACTAAAGCTCTCTCTCAACTAAGCCAATTACTTGACCTACGCTAAGCAAAAGCGTTTCCACAAACGAATACAGTAAATACCAAAGGAAAAAGGAATTTTCAGTAACGAAACAATGTGATATCAATTGGAATTGGAGTCAAATTTATTACATTACTGAATACCGGGTACGTGAAATGAAATTAGTTCTGATTACAGCTTTCATATAATTAGGTCACAGTTCCAATTTACGGAATTTGAAAATAATATTTTGTGATGTGTGAGAGTGATAGTGATTCCATTTAATGGGTGGAACAAATGTCAAAAATGCTTAAACCCGTGTAAAAAACGTTGGAGTTGACATGTGTTTCTGACGTCACACTATGCGCTATATTTTTTTCTTTCTTTATTTCTGTGAAATTCTTATACGCAAGCCTATTCCACTGTAGATATTCGGAAAAGGCTTTAAGTATAATAATAATAATAATATCCTTAGACATTTCACTCAACGCCATGTAGTCCCTAGGCAACCTAATGCTTGTGTTATGGTAACGAGATGGCTGAAACTACTTATATACATATTATTTTTTTGTAAATACATACATGAGGAGAGTATAATATTATAATGTGATTACGATTATGATGTGTTACGATGCCAGGCAAAAGCCATGTTAGCCCGCGGAGAGGACGAGTGTTTAGGGATTAGGTACTTATGAAAAAGTGTCTTGTCACACAAGAATATTAAAAAGCAGAAACATAATTACGCCCAAGTCTACAACATTTAAGCCAACATAAAAACATAAACAAATCCCTCTAATTTCGGAACCCGCATCAAGCTCGACTTAAAACCCTCCAAAAACAAGGAGTCCACACGTCAAACTAATCCAAATATTACAAACGCTTGAGCGTCGCGCACAATGGGATAACCATCTGTCATCCGGACATAACGAACTTAAACTGTGCCTGCCTGTACAACGCTGCGAACGCCTGTCGGGCCCAGGCCTCGCAGGCGGATTGATTTGTCAGCCCCATTGTTTAAACGGTATGTTACATTGATAGTTTTAATTGTTTAGCTTATTTGCGTGTTTTGAATTGTTTTGTATGCGGATAAGGGTTTTGTTGGCAAGTGTACCTACGAAGGCCGTTTTTGAGTAAGTTATGAACGGGACTGTACTTACCTAAACAGCATACAAGTCCTTGCACTTCAATATTGCGAAGAGATATTTTTATTAAGTTGTCTTTTACTTTGCGAAAGTATATTTAAATAAACAAGAGCAGTTTTCAATTAAAACTTGTCAAGGAAACAAACAGGATTTTTATAAAAGAACTTCGAATGGCGAACCTTATTGATCAGAGGAAATGGCACAGACAACTTTTTTATGTCGACGGGATGGTTAATAATAGAACTATTCAAATGCTCGACTCACTCAATCAAGCACTGTCGAGTGTTTGAGAAAATTTGTAAATTTCCTTTAGTTATTTAAGTTTTGAAACCTTTAATGGTAAGAAAACTAAGAAATCTTGTTCTATTAGTTTGAAGTAACAAGAGATCTCAATCAACCTCCAACTCTTAAACAATAAGCATTTCGCACTGCGCGTAAACTTCAATCAATTTAAGATAACTTTTCACGGCAGCTTGCGGCTGCTGGATATAAGTTGATCGGTGTTGTTTCAATTAAAATTAGAGGTTGCAATCGCGGCAGGCACCTCACCGAGAACCGGCTTGATTACACCTTTAATTAACAACAAAACTTGGAAACACGGTCATTAAAAATTGAAGAGCTCTTTTGAACTAATTAAAAATGGGCGCGTCTCCGACACAATTTGGACTATTTAAGTGCTTACGCGGCCCGCTTCTGTCCAAGTCCAAGTTGTCTCGAATGAAGAATTAATTATGAAGAGAATAAGGCCAAGTTGGTGAGCGGGAAGGGGCGACTTGCGAGTTGAAACCGGTTACAATTTGTGGGAAAGTGGCAGGTGTGACACAGGCCCGGAAAACTTGGGTCGCTTCTACACACGCTTTGCTGCCTTCTCGAATGATAAAGTTGATTTGAATCGCAGATTGTACCCTAGGTGTTTTAAATATAGCTTCACCGTGACATTTTGTTCCTGTACTTTGCGTTCCGTTGTACATTATTTGCAGTTAGCACGCCTGCATAAAATTACGAGTATTACACTAAAACCGACCCCTATAAATATTGTAGATTGTTGTTACAACACCAAAATATGCTAAAGAGTTTTAGAGATTAGGTCGAGTGGACAGACAGACACGCACGGAAACTGTTTTATAATTCATAGTAATTCCTTTCAACATTATTTTGTTTTAAAAGTTAAATGATGAGCGTGATGAAGTAATTTAAATAGAAGTGGGCGTTCTTGTGGGCGGACCGTTTGGGTGACGGGTTTACACAACTTTTGTACAGGCCTGGGGGCCTAGACAAGTGTCAATCGCTCCGTGTCGATTCGATTTCGAAAATTGTTGATCGAACGATTCGTTATCTCAGCGATTCGGATTGTCGACGAATTTGTATGGGAATATTGATTGAGTTTCATTACACAATTTGACATCGTCCAGCACTTAGCGATCGAAAACGATCGATCACGGGACATTTCGAAAGCTTATGCCAATACATTTCGGATTTATCTAATTTCGCTATCGTTAATGGAAATGTGACTTTGTGGGTCTTGACGAAGTAAATTAAATTCTTTTTGCTTTATTTCTTTTCATATCATTTAAGTAATGAAATAAGATTCTTAAATGTAGGAGAAAATTTGAATGAGATATTTAATAGGACTTTTTAGATTTTTTACTTCCATGGTGAACATATTTGGAAATTAATTGGTGTTCAACATGCATGTTTACATCAGTTCAGAATGTGAGTTCGAACCTGTACATCGCTTTAATGATATAAACGCACGCCAACCACAAGCGGAATACTAGCAATTTTGTGTATGTAGGTACTGTTAGCCTTAAAATATAAGTGATAGGTCATTTGTCTAAAATCTGTGTTCCTTAATAGAGTTTCAATGAGTGATAATACCTTTTGTGGCTACTTATCGATACAAGTCTTAAAATACTGTTAAAGACAATTATTTATTATAATTTTGCATTTATAATTTAAAAATAATTTGTTATTTTTGACTAAGTATTAGCAGTCGCACGGATAGATCCATCAGGTAAAGCTACGCTTGCCGGGGTTATTCCGTGGAGTGGTGACCATCTTTACATATTACTCCTCCGTGCCTCGGAAAGCACGTTAAACCGTAAGTCCCGGCTGTCAGGGGTATCGTATTACCCAGTTACTGACTGGGTTGTGGAGGTCAGATAGGCAGTCGCTCCATGTAACATACTGGTATTCAGCTGCTTTCAGTTAGACTGTAAGCCGACCCCAACATAGTTGGGAAAAGGCTAAGTTGATTGATATTTGTTATTTATGTAAGTTTTCATCCTCAAACAAATACATTTTAGTATTTTAAAATATACATAAATTTTAATTTTTTGTTTGACCGTACACGGGTCTTTTTTCCAAGTACTTATTTCTAAATCTTTCTTGTAGAGAGCAGCGCGACAGAGATTGCGACACAGGTGTCCTACACTGGAGCCGCAATTTGTGTCGCGGTCCAAACGTAGCTGTCTCGGCATAATTTCACTACTTATTAAAAAGAAAATTTTCTTAATACTCTTCTTCTTTGAAATAGTGGAGAGAGTCGTGTTCCTGTACATGGTTCTGGTGTCATAATAATAGGTAATAATGATATGGAGAGAAATATTTTTAAATTAAGCATTTTAAATAATAACTAATGAAATATACAGAGGCCAGCACATTAAGTTACCCCAATCTGTCCAATTTCTATGATAGCTTTTAACTTTATTACAAAATATCTTTGATAGTTTTTTAACTGTATTACAACAATATAAGGTTCATTATCAATTGGGAATATTTGACAGTCAGAGATAGCTTGATGTGCTCGTCAGCACATTATTTTTATTTATCTGTTATATACTTGTACATAGTTATTATTAATATTTTAAGTATTTTTAGGTATGTAAATATTATGTGTATCTATGGAATTGTATAACTAGACAACATACCAACTTAAAAATTGTAATAAATGTAAGAAAAAATTATTAAAATTTATTCGTTACCCTATTCTTGTCGCATTCCCACTAAGATATAAGAAGGAGCTCGTAGCTTAGTAATAACAGCCATATGGGCCGATCCATCTGGTTAAGCTAAGCTTGCCGGGGTTGGTCTGTGGATGGGTGACTATCCACGGACTGTACATAACGAGAGTCTTCCGTGACTCAAAAAACACGTTAAGCCGTTGCCGCGTTGGTCCGGTTGTCATTTATGGTGTCAAGGAGTATCGTGTTACCCAGTTACTGGGTTGTGGAGGTCAGATAGGCAGTCGCTCCATGAAAAATACCGGTATTCAGATATATCCGGGTAGACTGGAAGCTAACCTCAAAATAGTTGAGGAAAGGCTAGGCAGATTGATATCCACTAAGATATAATAATTTAATTTCCACTACAACTATTTGTTTTTTTTTTTGAGTAGGATTATGGTTAGGTACTTCTTTCTTATTTTGCAAACTAATCTTTCAAAACTCCTTTCCTCCCTTGCCAGAACTATTTATCTCCCACATTTAATGAGAAGCGACCCCAGGCGGCACAGTACACTCATTCAATTGTTTACCCGCTAGATACAATAAAGATAATTGCCGTTGACAATCTAGTTTATATCAGTATTGTCAAGCGGTATTATTTCAATGTGACAATCTAAACAATGCATATCCTATGTCGTTGCGATTAATGCCCTATTAACTGTACCAGTGTTATTGTGTATCATTTTACGTTTATTAATAAGTTAATGAGGTGTTTATGAGCCTTTGATGATGTTATTGCTATTAGTTTAGTTGAAATAAAATATTATGTTGTAGATGGAATGGTTCAAAGTCGCACATGTCTCTTAGGAATTAGAAGTGATTTCGTAGTAGTTAAAGCACATGTCATGAATTCTTTCGTGACGTAATACGGGGCGTAGACAAGTGTCAATAGCTCCGTGTCGATTCGATTTCGAATATTGTTGATCAATATTCGAAACAATTTGTTATGTCAGCGATTCGGACTGTCAAGACCGCCACTTGTCATCGCACTTGTATGGGAATATTGATCGAGTTTCGTCACACAATTTGACATTGCCTAGGAATTAGCGATCGAAATCGATTGATCACGTGACATTTCGAAAGCTTATGCCAATCCCAAACATTTCCGATTTATGCAATTTCGTTATGGTTAATGAAACTATAACTTTGTCTCGACCCCCAGGGCTTTGAAGTGATTCTTAATAACCAAATTGAATGTCGATAACTGTCTATTTAAAGTGATGAGAAATACCGATTTCAGCACTTTAATAACGTACAAATGTCAACTGCTCTAAATCATAACCCATGAGAGAAGTCGTGCAGTCACCGAACCCAGAGACTTGTCAAAAAATGTAAAAAGTTAGTTAGTAAATAAAAAACAAAAACATCACGCCTGTATTCCCCGAAAGGATAGGCAGAGGTGTGTCATCCTCATTACGCCAGTTATGTTTTTAAATCCCATGTAATAGGGTGCGAACCTATTGCCCTTAACTGGGCACGAATCCAGACTTCAGGCTACTATAGAGAAATTCCAGATAGAAAAACCAAATAACAGGTTAGTAAAACCCCCTAATATTATACCTTACGCACAAAACTCCCAAATTCCAATACAGATTACGTTCGTAGAAAAACAGAAGTCTGTTCTCGGCTATATTTTTAGGAAAATCGACTTCAGCTTCACTATTTTTTCCTATCACCTCGCCTTTAGACAGGGGCTATAACATTTTTTCCCTGAAATATATTCGAAACTTTTCTTTTTTTTCCGAACCATCGCTTGGAATACCTAAAGAGATAAAGTGCTTTTAATGGCATGTATAAGTACCTGGCCACATAATTGATTTTGACTGTAATTCCGCAAACGAAGCCCTTAAGCATGGGCGGAGCGGGAGCGGATGTAACGTAGACTTAACTTGTATATTACGTACTTGGATGTATGTAGTTATATAGACGTAAATTGGGTCGTAAATGTTCAACTTAAGATTTATTGATAATTAACACCTTGGGATGAATTATGTGCGAGGCTGTGAAGGTTCTAGGGCTGATAACATTCTTTTCGGTGTTGCGATGTCTATAGAGTTTTTACTGTAAAACTATTTTACAGTAAAAAAAAGCAACCGTCCTTTAAAAAATACTACGAATTGAAAAATAACTTTGATTTTGGAAGTCAGTGGCGAAAAAAAGAATTAAAACCAGAGACACGTTTTGAATATTTGTTTTTTGCCACTGACATTCGAAATTAATGTAATTTTTCACTATATATTGTATTAGTGATGTCGGTTGTTTTTTTTGTAGTTTTTTTATTTTATTTAACACTTTTTACTTATGGTACCTATCCAATTAGTATATCACTTTCTAGTGATATATCTTTTTTACTTTTTAACTGACTTTCAAAAAAGGACCTTCTTTTTGAAATCGGTTAAAAAGAAGACAGTATCTTTTACTTTGTATGCTTTTTGTTTACTTATAAACAAAAAGCATACAATACAATAATATATTGTTGTATCAAAACAATACACAGTTTAACTCCTTAACAATTGTTATTGTATTGTATTTATTTAATGGAAAAATATTCTTCATCCGAAAATCAATTTGTTTGAACTATTTAAAACGTTAACATTATGAACATACATTTCAATTTCCAACAGCGTTTCGTTTTCTAAAGTACCATTATATCCCGCTATCTATTGTCTCAATGTTCACCTTACTAAGGGAGTGTGGGAATACATATCTCCAATACATAATTACTGCGGATCCGATGTCCGCATAAAAACAATCAGCTTACGATGGTAAAATTTTGTAAAGCCTCACCTAGAGGCGGGGAATCGGGGGTAGTAACAATATGTATTATTATATATATATATTATATTCCTCGACGATAGAGTCTGTTCATCAAAATATTAAATAAGGGAAAGAAAATAAACATACAAATATTCTACGATTTAAAATATTGATTTATTTATATCTTATTTATTAAGGAATACAATATGTATGTGCAATGTTATTGTGTTAAAACTTGCAATATAATGAATGCCAAAATAACCTATATACACAAAACTATTATATAGTTAGGTATCTAAAGTTTAATGACATTTGAACAGAATAAGCTAATGAATTAAATACTATCAAATCGTCGAAAAAAAAAACAAAATATGTTTCAATACTAAGCGAAACAGAGCCGATGACTTCGACCGGTGGAACATACAATCAAATTAAAAAAAATACACAACACCTAATTCTAAATGTTTATTTAAACGCAATAAGAATTGGTTTGTAATGACACATTTTCAACAGACAGACAGACATAACCACTTGTCTGTTTATAATACTATTAAGGATTACATAATAGTGGAGAGCCCAATCAATTTATTTGAGTTCTGTCAACCAGGACATGGTAAGGATTCATTGGAGGGTCCCGCTGTCCTGTCGGACGTTCGACCCAACTGCAATTAATTCACGTAATTGCTTGTCATCTGTTGATCTGCCTTGCACATGTCATTAGTCAAAACGAACGTTATGTACGCTATGTTCGCTTAAATACAAGTCTAACGGATATAATTAGGTAGTAATAGGTGAGGCGTGATCTCGAGATTAATAGCCTGCGAATAATGCGTGATCGATGGGTGTTTAAGGGTTATAGATATTGAAATTATTTTAGGGTGACTATCGTTTTGATGATGAACGAGTTTTAATGAAATTTTAAGATCAGTTCCTATGTCTTTAATTTTGTCTTTAAGTTCCTTTAGAGTTGTGCTTATATTTTTGACAATTAACGATAATGCTTTTAAATCAGTTGAAAAGGCATACTTTTTACTTCCAATCTTCTTCTTTTCATAGTTGCGTTGCAGAGTTTTTATGCTGCCCCTGGGCCTCTGACTTAGCTTCACATGCTGCTGATAATTATCTCTTAGACATGCTTGGTTGCAACCAAATATGGTTTCCTCACGATGTTTTTCTTTATTGATTTTATGCTAGTAATAATTATACAATACGCACTTGAATCCGTAAAATCAGAGGTGCGTGTCTTGGAACTCGGTACCTATGATTTAATTTTACTTGCAATGTTAAATAGGGATCTATTAATGACTTTATTAAGGTACTAAATTTATTGTAGTTGTTTTATTTAAACAGTATAGTGCTTCATTATTCGACGGACACATACGCTCTATTATTTCCAATATCCATTACTACTAAGCATGTTATCACCGAACATCCCAACTAAATCCAGGTACTCAAACAGCCTTTGTCAAAGTCCATCCCATGACGTGTATAATCACAGGCCATCACAAAACATAAAGACAATAGCTCTCTACAAAATCTATTCACCGAATTGTAACAGCTATGTCGAAAACAATTTTATCAGGTTGCGTAACCGTGGAGAACAGGACAGTAAAGCGAGGACACACGATTACGCCTGACAAGGCAATTAATAAGGGCAGATGGCGATTGAGCACGAGTCACCCGGTCGCTCGGAATTAATCATAGGCACGACGTTATTGCGTGTAGACGGATACTATTGCTATTGTATAGCTCTTACTATTAAACCAGGTGGTGAATAACTCCTTGTTTCACACTATTCTTGTTTAATGTTAAAATATTACCTTTTTGTTGTTTTTTTTGGGGGTGGGAAATCATCAAATGACTTTTCCCGCTCTGGGTGGAGCAGAAGGGAGTGTCAGACTTATACTGACTAAAAGCCATCCATGTTCCTTCCTTAGCCCTTTATGTTCGGGGGTACCGGTGACCCTTTCGGACAATCCCGCTCACCAAAACATTACACCTGAGCACGAGACTCTGTTTCTACCGTTTTTGGGGAGCTGGGTGTGCTTTAGAAGGCTCTAGGTTACTGTAAAGTCACGAGCACTAATATGTCAAAGTCAAAGTCAAATCATTTAATTCAATTAGGCACAAAAAAGGCACTTTTGAACGTCAAAATAAACAAGTACTAAAATTGATTCTAGTCGCCCCTTCCAAAAGGTAGTTTCGTATGGAGAAGAATAAGCAACAAACTCTACTATGTATGTGTACACCTAACAATATTCTGAAGCGTGTTTTTCTTTAAATAACTATCTCAACTTTGAGATATGACACATACGGTAAACCTTAAGATTAAAAATTGCAATGTGTGTGACAATCTACAATTTCATTCCATAATCAAGCAGAACACCGCTTTTGATGTAAGCTAACCTTTATACATATTTTTGTTTGTGACTGTACTAGTAAAGGCAGTAGCGTCGTCTTACATAGAAACGACAAACAGGAATGATCTATCATAGCGTGGTGTAATGGCAGTGCACTCATTTATTATTGCATAATTTCATACACTTTCATTTAATTTTGACGTAAATTATTATTTTTTGGTTCTTCAGCTGTACTTACAAAGATTAATAGAAAACAAAACAAAATAGAAGTACGTAGCATTGTAATAAAAACAACGACTTATTATCTAAGAAAACATAAATAAAATAAACGAATAATAATAATATCCTTGGACATTTCACACAACGCCATATAGTCCCAAGCTAAGCAACCTAATGCTTGTGTTGTGGTAACAAGATGGCTGATATACTGGCTAATATTTTATAAATACGAAAACTATGATCAAAAGCTCATAAATTCTTTATTTTCTTATAAAACTACTCATATCCCTCATTTTGTTGTAATATGTACCTACCTAGGTTACTGAAAGTGAAATATTACGAACGGTTTGTGGAACCTTTTTGATACAACTGAGAAATTTTCATCTATAAGGTATCTTTTACAGGAACGTAAAGGGCTAAGGAAGGAACATGGATGGGTTTTAGTCAGTAAGAGTCTGACACTACCTTCTCCTCCACTCAGAGCAGAAAAGTAATTTAATGATTTCCCACCCTCAAAAAAAAAAAGACGTAGGTACGAAGCGGTCTCACATACGACCACTATGTATACAGTGTGTTAGATTAAACGAGGAACATAGGTATTTTCAGGGTGTATATATATAGTACTCTTGAAAATAAACATGAACTTTGAGTATGATACGCCCTCTGAAATATGAAAAAGATTTTTTTTATAATTTTGAGTTTGATCCCAGTCATGAGTAATATACCCCCTTAAAGTATGTCCATCGGTTATCCTAACACACTGCTTATAGATACGTCGTAGCTCTACAAAGTGTGGAGTATTTTATAGTTTTGCGTATTTCTAAAAAAAGCTGCGGTTTAAATCGAATGTTCCTGAAAGTTTATTTTTCTACACTGGGAAATAAAGTCTGGTAACAGTTGTAGTGTCATTGTATGTACGTAGGTACATATGTAAGCACGTAGCGCAACCTTTCAATAAAACTGGTTGAAATGGAGCCACCAACTAAAAATATTGAATGGTTTTATGATCTAGCGGTCAGCGACGTTTGAGGGCGTCAATAGAGTAAACCAACAATAATTACAGATCCTTTGAATAGTTGGTTTCTATCTTCTGAACCGTTATTTTCTTCCGTAACCTAGTCTAGCGTAGCCATCTCCCTCGAGTCTCCTCATAGTGTTTTGTTTGGCTTTGTATTTTCACTTATCAAAGAATTAAATGGCCAGCATTTGCAGCGGCCACGTATTTTATACTCCAGCCCCAGCTTCACACAAGTGAAAACACGAAAATTCTTATCTCTTTGTTATGTTAGTTAGCAATAGCAATTGCACACGTAATAATGGCAACGTATCAGTCTTCGTAATGACGTTTTACTTACGTGATTGTTGCTGTCAGTGCGTCGATGCGAGGTACCCTCATTCAAACTTCTTGGTATGAGGGAACTCGTGTATGTACGAGAATGGACTTCTTGTAAATACTTGTGATTGCATTACATACGGAGTTTGTTATATTGAGTTTGGTTCGTGAAATGATATTGTTGATGCATTAGTTGATTAGATTTTGCTGCCCAGTTTTGATTTGACAGTATTGTGTGAGACTTTAAGATGCTTGCTATGATTTTTCGTAGCAGTTGCTACGAATGTGCTACGAGGTGCTACGTAGTGCTACGAGATTTTGTATTGAGTGGTGAATTCTAATTTTTTTGTATACTTTTTTAAACGAGCTTCCAAAAATGGATTCAAGAAAGTACACTTCACAGTATACAACAATACCTAATTATAACAAAAATAAACTCCAATATTCCACAAAACGAAAACTAACAAAAATAAAACGAAGAGACGAAATAAACACATGTACCTAGGTCAAAAGCGAGTATGTCGGATGGTATTATGCACAATGCAAGCAAGACAGCAATTCCATCAAGTACAGAACGTCGGGTGATCTCGGCTGCGCTTATCGGGCACCTGTGGACTCTGAATAAACCCGTCCATTTGACGAATGGGAATCTTCTTGGTGCCACTCACGTACGATGGGTGCATACGTCTGATAGTGTTTGCTTTGTGAAAAATGGTATTATTTTTGGTTTTGTATATAGAATAAGAATATCTGTGATTTCAAGTACTAACCTATTTATAAGAAGGATGTACATAGTAATAATAATACTAACTGCTATTCCGAATTGAACATAAACCTTTTTTTTTTGTAATAAAATTTAAAATCTATCCTCGATTATTTGACAGATTAGGTTAGGTTGACGTTCTGACCTCTGTACAGTGCGCAAATACATAAATAATTAACACTTTGAGAGAGGCTCGTGTCCAGAATAGACTAGGGCAGATTTAATTATAGCTACACACATTTATTTTTATAATAACAGAGTGATTGCAAGGTTCGAACTTCATAAAATTTTACTTCATGATTTAGTCCTCCATTCAAAATTACGGGCAAAGTAAAGTGAACAAATGATAAACAATTCAGTTGATACAACAGCGATAAGCCGACGTTTCACGTACGGTATGTTACATGGCTAACGATTATAACTCTGGTCCAAATGAGCTCTGTGCCAACAACACTCCATCAGCGCATTGGCAAACATTACTGTTGACTAAATAAACCGAACAATTTATTAAGTATTTTTGAAATACATATGCGGGTAATTTTGTGGTAATTTCACCCAGTTTTCGTGTATGAGTTATTTTGTGGGATATGGAGTTGCGATGTAATTTGGGTTGGCACAGAGTGGCTATTTTTTTTGTGAAACGGCGATGATTTGGATATCCGTACGAAACTTTGAGGCACATCCACTACTGATGATTTTTATCTAAAAAAAGAAAGAAGTAAACATATTTTATTTGGGACACGAACAGGATATATAAACAGTAACAATATCATAACAAAAAAGGAGTAATTGTTTATTTATTTAATAATTTAAGCACAGAAATGTACAGAGGCGGACTTAATGCATAGGCATTTCCTACCAATAGAAAAAATGGGGAATAAGCGTTTATAGAAGAAGGCGTTTAAGAATACACTAACTGTGCATATACTAAATATGATTGACAAAACAAAATATCTAAAAAATGACCTGATTTTTTAAATATTTTGTTTTGTCAATCATATGTATCCTATCTCAGCAGTTCTCATCACCATCTCTGTTACGCTCATCTTATACAGAGATAGGCTAAATATTTTGAAATACCATAAATCTAATATCTTGGCCAATAGAAGGACGTGTAACGGTCTTGTATGTGTATTTTTGCAACAATTTTTCCAAGTGCTGATCCCAACAACAATGCCTAGAAAATTGTTTGTGAATACTCGTAATGAGAAGGATCAAGTAACCTCAGAATTTGCTAATGAGCACATAAGCGTCCCAACAATAGATCCGTTAACATAAAGACAGACATATTAAATGTCTGTGATCCCTGTAGAATCCTATTAAAACTAATTATTTACACAATCAACACAATATGAAACAAAACCTAACTATTTTCGGGATAAAACACACACTGTTTCTAAAAAATCTGGCTCTATAAAAATTTTGCAAAAAGTGATTTATAGGATTTCATAAAATAGAAGTTGATTTTATCATTCTCTCACACTCGTATAGTCGCAAACAAATCTATTTACCATAAAATTCAATGAAGTAAAAATAAAACTTATTTTTCACCATCCTCTCTGCAAACGAAAACGTAGGTATCTGAATTGTTTGCGCGAAATTCCTGATTCATTTAACGTGTACGCCAGATAACTGGTGGAATTTCGACGATTCACGTCAAATAGTCTTTGGGGGCAGCACATTTTGCTCTAACAGTATTGGAAGGCTTGCCAGGTGTAGGTCTCGTCTCAATTTCTAGCCTTACAACACCACGAAATCTGTCGACGTCGCCCGCCGTCCGTGCTCGGGCTGCAGTGCAAATTAATACACGTTGCGACCCTGGTTTTAATTTCGGTAGGCGCCTCTGATTTACGATGTCCATATGAAAGAGCGGTCCGTGCGTGCGTCCTGTCAATTTGGAGCTTCAAATAAATATGACGGTCCCCTCCGACGCCCTACTGCAGTCAACCTGCGGGGGGCAGGGTAGTTTACAAGTCAGTGGCACCATAACTACGCCTTTTCATGTTGGTAACGTAGAATTAGTTGGTGGCTATTCATTACGCGTTGGAACGCGGTGTGATGTTGATTGCTTATTGAAGTTGTTAATAGTTCCGAATGGGTGCAAGCGTGGCATTTTAGTTAATAAAATTACCACCCATTTTGTAATTTTAAAATGGGTCGTATTTTTTAACAAATGGCGTTTATTACGTTTGATTATGGAAAGTTCCTACAGGTTGAATATTTTAAATGAATGTTTTATTATTCTCTGTGATTTTTTTAAGTATCTTATAAAATATGTGTGATCTGCCTGTCACGTATATTAACAACACAGTTTCATACTAACGAGATTATTCAGTTACAAAATAAGTGTTTGAAAGATAAATGTAATCTAATAATTCACAAACGAAATATTTTTACTTCATCCTTCGTATTTCTCGATTTCAGACACAATTTCATCCAATCTCTGTATTCAACTTTATTATTTTACGAAATTGAATGTAATTGCGTTTATAACTAGTATTATTTTCTTGTAGAGAAATAAGATTTCTATATAGAAAGTGCAGGGACATTGTGGAAAGGTGCAGGTTGGCACATACGCTGCCCAGTCGGCATATTTCGATATTGAACGCTCGACTTTAATGCAATCTTAAACTGAGAGGTACTGAGAATCCACCTGATGTAGTTACTGTATGTAGTTATAACTTGTCAGAATTCTCAGCATTTTATCCTCTGTTATATATAACTAGATTATCGGTTTTTCCGCCTTTCTAGGCTTTATTGACCTATTTGCTAGACCGCTTGGTTTCAAGAGTTAGGTAGGTAAGCGCTTATAAGCGCGCGTAATATGGGGTAAGCATAAAATGTAAGCAATTTTGCTCAAGTTTAATGTTATATTTAATTTGCTGTGGCACCTCAGATTAATTAACTAATAGTCACAAATTAATATTTATGAAATTTGTAACAATTATGTTTTACATGTACGTGCTACTATATACAGCGTGTTAGGTTTAGAGAGGGACATACAGTGGTTACTATACTCATGAAAATGAAACACTTTGACTATGGAACTATAACTGAAATCACGAAAAAATAATCAGCTGTTCAGTACATTTATGTTCGTATAATTCGTCAAAATGTATGGAACAGCTGATTTTTTTTCATAGTCAAAGTTGTTCCCCTGAAAGTATGTCACTCGTTTAATCTGACACACTGTACAGCGTTTAACCTAACACACTGTACATAGTTTCTGGTAACCATCTTCAGAAAAAAACGTGACGTATTTATCAGTGTGTCACCTTTTGTTTCCTCTATCTATTCAGATAACAATTCAAGCAAACAAACAGTCCCCTCATAACTTACAGTAGAATAAGGACTATATTATTATTTCTATCCTTGTTCAGGAAGTAAAATAGAATACAGTTTATGCAGAGTCAGCAGTATGAAACAAGAGATTTAAACAGCAGGTGTTACAGTATTTTATGTAAAATATTAAAATGGAACCGCGTCTACTGGAAGGTTACAAATTAGAGA